>OX463236.1:173603863-174803863 GCA_949820135.1 Sylvilagus floridanus | reverse complement strand
GGTATTTGCACTCTCAAATTCACTGCAGCATCCGAGACATAAAACCAACCTAAATATCCATCAATGGACAGATGAATAAAGAAAATCTAGATACACAACAGAATACCATTCAATCTTTAAAAAGAAGGAAATCCTCTTACAACACCATAGATGAACCTGGAGGACATTACGTTAAGTACAGGCCATGCACAGGAAAACAAATACCACATGATCTCACTTAGAGGTGGAATCTAAAAGAGTTGAACTCCTGTGGTGGTTAACCAGGGGCTGAGGAAACACTGGTGAAAGCAGACCAAGTTTCAGTGAGACAGAAGGAATACATTCAAGGGATGCACTGAACACCATCTGCACAGTTGATAATACATACACCACACGCCTGAAAACTGCTAAGGAGCAGATCTGTAGTGTTCTCACCACCAAGGAAAAAGCACATGCGTGTATCTAACAAAGATGCTAATTAGATTGACTTAGTCATTTTACAACATACACCTATATCAAACATCACAGTGTCACCATAAATATGTATTACTCTTACTTGTCAACTAAAAATAAATAAATCAATAACAATACTCCGAGGACAGGAGGGGAAGGGATGGACAAGGATTACACACTAACCCAAGTAGCTCTCAAGTACCATATTTAAATCAACCCTAAAGCTAAAGACAAAAAAGAAGTGTAAATAAAATTAAACTCCAGCTACCGCATTTGTTTTTCACACAGGTATGAGTTAGCAATTCTAGAACCACTCTACATATAAGAATGCTTCAAAAAGGTCATGCAAAATGGAACTCAAAGACAAGCATCCCTTGGCAGAAACAAACTTTGGAATCCATGCATTTTTCATGATATGCAAATCCCATGACTTTCTAAAGATCCCTCATATTCTAGGATTGAACAAATAAGTAAATAACATTCAGATGCCAGCCAGGTTTTCAATGTTGGAGAAAAAAAATATACAAATACAGAAAGTAGAGGGTAGGAGAGTAGGATGGATCATCTTCAATCTATTATATGAAATACATGAAATCTGTTCCCTTCAAATAAATTTAAAAATAGGAAAAAAAAAAAGAAAGTTGAGGGTAACTGGGAACAGGACTCATGTAAGTCAATGGTTTATAATATATGCATTTTTTTCTTAGATTCCATAGCTTTTTCTGCTCAGAAGGCCCAGAATCAATGACATTCCTGCAGCAAGGAGTAAATCTAGTACCCAGATCTCAGTTTCTAAATACCACTCACCAAGAAAATGAAGCAAAGCTCCTTAGAAAACCTGCCAATTCTGAGATTGGGTAGGAAAGTACAAATATGAACTTTAAAGAGGAGCTGGCAAATTGAAGCCCACAGGCCAAATCTCGTCAGCCACCTGTTTTTCTAAACAAACTTTCACTGGAGCATGGTCACATTCATTCCTTTACAAATTGTCTATATCTGCTTCTTGCTGCAAAGGCAGAGGTAAGAGGTTGTAACAAAGAACGTACAGCCCACAAAACTGAAAATATTTACAATCTGGCCACTTACAGAATGAGCTTGCCAAGCCCTGGCCTAGAGTATCTTGTTGTTCCAGAAAATAAGGAAATACTCAAAAAATGATGGGGACGTGTCAAAATTTCACAGGAGCAAGTTAAAAAATTTCCTACTGGCCAAACATATGACCATTTTTAAATAACCAATTACAATCCATTAAATAAAATAAGAACCTATGAGCTTATACTGATGAAAGGCCAAAAATAAAGAAATAGATAGATAAATAAATAAATAAAGGAAGCTCTTTTTTTTTTTTTTTTTCATTTGACAGATAGAGTTAGACAGTGAGAGAGACAGACAGAAAGGTCTTCCTTCCATTGGTTCACCCCCCAAATTGCTGCTACAGCCGGAGCTATGCCAAACCAAAGCCAGGAACCAGGTGCTTCCTCTTGGTCTCCCATGTGGGTGCAGGGGCCCAATCACTTGGACCATCCTACACTACCTTTCCGGGCCACAGCAGAGAGCTGGACTGGAAGAGGAGCAACCGGGACTAGAACCCAGCGCCCACTTGGGATGCCGGCACCACAGGCGGAGGATTAACCTAGTGAGCCACAGTGCCGGCCCCGGAAGCTCTTCTTTACTAGCAGAATGCTCACTAGTGAATGTTGGAAAAAATGATGGAATTAGAAATACTGTTGACAATCAAGCATCACCACAAGAGTTAATATTCATCAATGGATTCTGAAACTAATGGGTGAAAGTTGGAGGAGAACAGAATATTAAATAGCCCGTATTATCCTCACAGACATCTAGTAAATACAAAGAGAAAAATCCTGTCCTGCCAGTGGAGAAATCCAGCAGCCCCACTTTCCCCACGCGATGACAGTGACCACTTGTGATGGAGCAACTCCACATCACAGCCTCCTGACAGCACGCAGGGAAACAAACTGTCCCTTTGGAAACATCAGTTTCAAAAACTCAAACTGAGAAACTTGCTACAAAATAAATGGCCTGTAATCAAAAAAACTTCAAATTCATGAAAGGCAAAACTGTTCCAAATTAAAGGATGCTGATAACACACAACAGCTCTTCTCACATAAACAACACAACTGGGAAATCTGAACAACATCTACAGGTTAGTTAAGGGGCTATATACGTCAATGCTGCTTTCCTGATTCGATCATTGCACAATGATTACAAAAAAGATGGCTTTGCTCTAAATGTTTGCAATTTACTCCCAAACAACTCCAAAAAAGAAGGCAAGCAGAGAGAGTGATAACACAGTGTCGACAGTAGGGATCTGGAGAAAAGTAGGGTAATTCTTTGCTCCATTCTTGCAACTTTGCTGTAGATCTGAAATTGTACGGTTTTAAAAGAATTCAAGTCTTTTAATTATAGAATCATCCTGCTTTGTTCAATCACATTTCTACTCATGCTAAAGAACATTCCCAACAACTGACAATATAACAATCTAAAAACACCCCTTACATGAACTACAAATGATGCGTTATATAAAAGCTCAAATAATCACTTAAAGGAGATGTGAGCCACACGACTATTCTGTCCTGTCTCATATGTGCCAAGCAGATTTATTAGCTGCAAGCTCAAATCAAGTGATCTCAAATGAGAGTTATGTCAGTAAAAACACCGCCTCTAACAGGTCAGAAGTGACTTTACTCACTTATATTTTACCAAATATTTTGAGGATTTAAAAGATTAAATGTCCTGAAAAGGACAACAGCCCAGCACTTTTGACAAACACAGCTGTTGGCTAACGCTCTTGAGAAAAGAAAAGCTCTGGAACAGAAACCAGTTGCAGCAAACAGATAATGGGTATAAAATATTAAGCAAATGTGGAATCCTTTACTATTATCTCGCTAATAGCTCACTTGTTTCTAAGTATGTGTCTCACTTGGACATGCAGGACCCTCCTCAGGGCTTGGGCGCGGGGGAATGAACACGACTGAAGCGGTCCCTATTTTCACAGCACTTACAACCTAGGGAAAGCAGACAGATGAAAACCAAGCGCACAGCTAGCAAGGCCTGAGGCAGAGCAGTGAGACGGTGACCACAGGATGGGAAGAGGGCCTTACTTTCCCTTGGGGGTTAGGAAAAGCCTCTAGAAGAAAGACAACACCTGAAGCTGTCCGCCGATAGGGAGGAGTCCAGCCTTCCAGGCGGAAGGCAGAACAGTGCAAGGACAACACAGGAAGAGCAACGAGCACATTCAGAGAACTTTTTTAAGAAGTTTAATATCTAGTAGATGATAGCAAAGAATTACCCATGCTGTTTTAGGGGTAGTAACAGCACCATATGTATGAAAATGCTCATCCTGCATAGTGAGATACATATCTGTGCATAAATGACATCAAGGATTTCTTTAAAATAGTTCAGCAAAAGAAATAAAGAGAGATAGGGCAGATGTTCCACCTAGCAATTGGGCTGCCTGAGTTCAGCTTCCTGCTAATGCACGCCAGGGGAGGCAAAGCAGTTGGGCTCCTGCCACCCATGTGAGAGAGCTGGATTGAGCTCCTGGCTCCCAGCTTCAACCCTCGCTCTCCCAGATGTTGGGGCATCTGGGGGGGGGGGTGAACTGGTAGATGAGAACACTTGCACATTCTCTCTCCCTCTCAAATAAAATAAGAACATTTTTGTGGGGGTGAGGATTTGGCGAGGCAAACGCCACTTGGGATACGCACATCCCATATCAGAGTGCTTGGATCCAAGTCCTGGCTCCATGCTCCAGAGTTCCCTGGTAACACACACCCCGGGAGACAGCAGGTGATAGCTCAAGTAGCTGGGTGCCTGCCACCCACAGGAGAGACCTGGATTGAATTCCTGGTTCCTGGCTTCAGCCTTGCCCTGCCGCCAGCTGTTGTAGGCACTGGGGGAGTGAGTCAGCAGCTGGAATATCCTTGTCTGTCTCTTTGCCATTCAAATAAATAAAATTTTAATTGTTTTAAAGTTCATGGACACTTGAAGTAAAAGGTGTTTACTTCTAAAAAGTAATGATAAGGCAAAAGTTCTTAATTGAGATGAAGAATAAGTAGGGTTGGATGCACTATTCTATTTTGTATATTTTAAATGTTTTGTAATTATTTTTAGAAATTCTGCATAATAAAGCTTCATGGTAAAACTGATAACACTGGGGCTGGTGCTGCGGCATAATAGGTAAAGCCACCACCTGCAGTGCTAGCATCCCATATGGGTACCAGTTTGAGTCTTGGCTGTTCCACTTCCAATCCAGCTCTGCTATGGCCTGGGAAAGCAATGGAAGATGACCCAAGTTCTTGGGTCCCTGCCCCTACGTGGGAGACCACCTGGAAAAAGCTCCTGGCTCCTGGCTTTGGATTGGCACACCTCCAGCCATGGCAGCCATGCAGGAAGTGAACCAGTGGATGAAAGATCTCTCTCTCTCTCTCTCTCTCTCTCTCTCTCTGCCTCTCCTTCTCTGTATAACTCTTTCAAATAAATAAATCTTAAAAAAAAAAAAAAGGTAACACTTCATATCTTCTTTCTTTAATACCTCAGCTTAACTTAACAGTACTATCTTCCAAAAACTCACTTGAGGAGACATAGGTCTACACTGGACAGGTCAGGTCCTATACTCTATTTCTCTGACAGATAAAGCTAATCTATCTAAGGCAAGATCAGAACCCAGAGAGTATTGAAATAAGAGAACATAAACAACCACACATTCATAAACAACAAGGTCTTCTTCCTGAGACACACGGGAACTGCCAGGACCAAGGATCATCCTCCCAGACATTAAAAAACGCAGTGGGCTTCTCCTCCTTCCCCTCCATTCCACGGAGGCTGCTCTGGCAAAGATATCCTGGTTGTGAAATCCCCCTGGCAGTTCTCTTGATCTTCTGGACCTTGCACTTGACACAGCTGAACAGTCCCTCCCTTCTCAAGCAAATGTGACACCAGTACTGAAATGCCCACGTCCCTTCATTCTAAGGACAAGCGGCACAACCACAGTCCTTCCTCAAAGATAAGAGCAACTTTTGTCCCAAGAGACCTGAAGAACCCAGGAATGAATCCCACCTGAAACCTGATAATCTCTCATTTACAGAACGCTTTCGACACAAACATCTTTTTCTGGTAACACAGTGGAGGCAAAATTCTAAAAAGCCTTCTGATGGCATATCACTACAACTGATGGGCGAAACACTGCCAACTTCCTTCATGACGCACAGCGGGACTCTAGAGCAGAAGAGGAAATCCCCAGGAGCTAAACGAAGTGGGAGCCAGAAACCAGAAAAAGGAGACGCAGAGATGCAGAGTGCATGGGAAGAAGCAAAAGGGAACAAACACAAGGGGAAAGACAAACCTTCAAAGAAGTCAATCAAACTCTTAAATATACAAAGTAACTAATACGGGTGGGTAACATTAGTTAATGTACCACAGTATTTCCTCTCAATTTTCAGAATTACATTGGATGGTAAAAGCAAAGTATGATTGTATCTGATGTGCTTCTCAATGTATGTACAAGAGATACTGAAGACAATGAATTATGCTGCAGGAGGGAAAAGAGACATAAATGGAGGTCAGGTTCCTATATTTCACCTCAAGTAGTATATGTTGCTGTTAGCAGACTATGATATAGTAAAGATGCAAAATCTCCCTAACAGTGACTAACTCAACACAATTCGTACCAAAATCCCAACATCTTTTGTAGAGATAAATTAGCTTATCTTAAAACTTACATGAAAATGCAAAGGAACTAGATTTTTTAAATGTACAAAAAAAGAGAATAAACTTGGAAGCATCACCGTACCCAATCTGAAGCAATACAGTTATACCTCTCAAGATAAAGTGGTATCAGAGGGAACAACAGAGAGAGCCCAGAAAGAGCCTTATACAAACGTCGACCTGGCTTCTCACACAGGAGCAAAAATGATTCAAAGAGGAAAAGCCTTTTTAACAAACAGTGCTGGGACAACTGGCCATCAATAAACAAAAACAAAAAAACAAAAAAAAACCACTGGCCTAAACCTCACATATCATACAAAAATTAATTCAAAATGGATCCCAGACCCAACATGAAATAACCAAACTTTTAGAAGAGAATATAAGACAAAAGTTTCATAAGCTGGGATTAGGTGAAGAATTCTTAGCACATGACACAAAAAAGCATGATCCATAAAGAAGAAAAGTGGATAAACTTATTTTTACATTTCTAGAACATCACTGAATGACAATTTAAGATATTCCTACTCAAAATGTTGACCATTATGTGGCTAGCACTGTGGTGCAGTGGGTTAAGCTGCTACCTGCGAAACCAGCATCCCATTTGAATTCCTTGTTCGAGTCTGGCTTGCTCCACTTCTGATCCAGGTTCCTGCCAATGTGCCTGAGAAAGCAGCAGAGGATGGCCCAAGTACTCCAGTCCCTGCACCTGTGTGGAAGACCAGGATGAAGCTCCTGGCTCCTGGCTTCAGCCTGGCTCAGCTCTGGCTGTTACGGCCATTCAGGAAGTGAACCAGCAGATAGAAGACTCATTCATTCTCTCTCTCTCTCTCTCTCTCTTTCTCTCTCTCTCTCCTCCTCCTCCTCCCTCCCTCCCTCCCTCCCTCCCTCCCTCTCTTCATTCAAAACTCTGCCTTTCAAGTAAATAAAATAAATCTTTTTCAAAAAAATGTTGAACATTAGAGCTCTTCCAAGAAAACCAAAGAACAGGTAGAATCTGAGTTCTCTGTTTTAGCCTTGAGTAGTAAAATGGAGGCCAGCACTCTGGTGTGACAGGTAAAGCGGCTGCCTGTGACACTGACATCCTGTATGGGCACTGACTTAAGTCCTGGCTGCTCCATTTCCAATCCAGCTCCCTGCAAATGGAACTGGAAAATCAGCGGAAGATGATGCAAGTCCTTGGGACCTTGGATCCACGTGAGAGAACCAGATGAAACTCCCGGCTCCTGGCTCTGGACCAGCCGAGCTCAGACCATTGTGGCCACTTGGGGAGTGAACCAGTGGATGGAAGATTTCTCTGCCTCTGTCTCTCCTTTCTCTGTAAACTACGCCTTTCAAATAAATATTTTTTTTAAAAAGGTACTAAAATGGATGGGGGGGGGTGCTTATATATAATGTCACCTTAATGAAAGGCATTGGATGACTACCATATACCTAACATTCTAGGATCTGTGTGAAAATCTCTAGGGAACTCACTGTTGCAGACCCTTAGGGCTAACTGTTGGGCTCCTGGGCTCGATCAAGGGTTACTGATAAAGAAAAATGATCAGAAGGATGATGCTGTATCATCTTAAAGCCTAACCTCCAACAGCTTCTCTAACTTACAAAGGATTATAATTCTTGGTGGAATCTGGGCTTACATAGCTTTAAGTTTTAAAAGCATTATATTAAAAAAAAAGTAATGAACAGATTTAGATTGTGATTTTATTCATTTGCACAATCCAATCTTCTACTGCTTTCCCAGGCCATAGCAGAGAGCTGGATCCAAAGAGGAGCAGCCGGGACTCGAACCAGCGTCCATATGGGATGCCGGCACTGCATTCCAGTACAGCCAGTAAGTGAGTGATATTCACTAGGGTTGGCCTATAGTATCACTACCTGCCCAGTAAAGAAAGAACCATCTTGATGCCCTTGTAGTACCAGAGATGTGATCATAAATCATACAGCAACAAACGCACACTCTGCAATGGGCGGCACACAAAAGCAAAACGGAAAGACACTACCTAGGGTCTTCTCAAAGATGCTACCAAGTAAGTCCCCAAAACGTTATGAGGCAGAAACCACTTCATTTTTCAACAAGTAGCTTCATTTCTCATGCACATTTTGTACAAGATTATATTATGAATTAAATCTCATGTTTCTCCCTCACATTTCTATTACCATGATTAAAGTCATCCACAGGATGATCAAGTTGGAACAAATAAGATTACTTTTTATGCTTTAGAGACTTACATACCAATTGGCATTTTCAATCTCTTGAAATTTATTGTAACCTCTCTTTTTTGGGAAAAATGTACAAAAATTTTGGGGACAAATTGTACGTAAAGAGGCAAAAAGCTCAAGTCAAAGTTAAGCAAAACAAGCACCTTCAGAAACAAGAAGAAATCTCTCTACCCAGCCAGAGAAGGAAGGAACCAAGGGAGAAACTAGTGAAAAAGAACAGTTACTAAACAAAATTCTCACCTTTTTCTAGAAAACCGGAATCTAAAGCAGTACAAGAAGATCCCCACTGATGTCAGAATTCTCGCTCAGCTCCAAACAAAAGCAAATGTCTTGTTATAGGGGGGAGGGGCAGTTAGTTTACAGCATCTTAGACAATGGGCACCTCTGTTCAACTCCACAGCGAGCGAGTGGCCACACTGGACTCTGCTATGAGTAAACCAAGGCAAGAGGGGGAAACTCAGATCCTCTCCTCTGCAGCAGTTCAGGACAGCACTGCACACCACTGGAAAAGCCCCCCGCCCGAAGGCTGTGGGAAGCATGACATCTACTTCACATTCCTACTATCAAATGGGGGGCTCTCTTTCTATTTTGGAAATGGGACGTAGCATAGTGGGGTAAGCCACCGCTTGGGATGCCCACATCCCCGTCAGAGTGCTTGGTTCAAGTCCCAGCTGCTCTGCTTCTAACCAGCGTCCTGCTAATACGCTTAGAAAGGCAGCAGACACAACCCAAGTATCTGGGTGTCTGCCACCAAGGTATAAGGCCAAGATGTGGTTCCAGGCTCCTGTCTTTTGCCTACCCAATCCTGAATGCTACAGCCATTTAGGGATGGAGGATCTCTCTCTCTCTCTCTCTCTTACTCACTCACTCCCTATCTCTCCCTCTGTCATTCTGCCTTTCAAATAAGCAAATAAATAATTATTTAACATATACATATGTGTATGTGTGCACAAAATACAAAGAAAGTTGTAATGAACTCCCATATGCACATCAAATTCAACAACAGTTAATCACCATTGCTATTTCATTATCCCTCCCATGCACAAACACATACTACTTATACTGAAGCAGTTGGGAAGCACAGAAGCACTTTTTAATCTCCTTTAAAAGTTCTTAATTCAGGTCATAATAGCAAAACACTGTATGAGGGGACTTCAGAAAATTCATGAAAATGGAATTAAAAGATAAGTTGCAGGTGTGAGGAGTGGCACACATTGTATATAATACAGGTTCAGCTTGGGACACCCACAGCCACAGCTCCTCTGCTAACATAGGAGAACAGCAGGTGGGGTCCCAGTACTCAGGACCAGGCCACCCACGTGGGAGACCTGGACTGAGATCCAGATCCCTGGTTTCAGTCTGGCCTATCCTCAGCTATCACAGGCATTTGCGAAGTTAACCAGCAGATGGAGGATGGATCAATCTCTCTGCTTTTCAAATAAATGCATGAATAAATACATGTGCTATAAATTATGTTTTAGTGAGGGCAAGTGGTTAGCCTGGCAGCTGAAATACAGGTTAGGACACCCACATGCTACACTGGAGCACCCGGGTCTGATTTCCGATTCCAGTTCCTGACTTGTTTCTTGCAAGAGCAAACCCTAGGAGGCAGCAGTAGTTGAGTTCCTGCTAATCACAGAAGACCCGGATTTGAGTTTCTGTCTCCAGGCTTCAACCCTGGCCTGGCTGAGGCCGTTATAGGCATTTGGGGAGTGGTAAATAGGATACACTGTGTGTGTGTGTGTGTGTCTGCCTCTCAATTAAAAAAAAATTATGAAGCAAAACTAAACTAAATACCATGTAATCCCATTATCTCAACACAACCAGTTAATATTTAAAAGAAGAAAAAAGAAGTCTGGGTTGGTATTTACAATACCTATGCACCATACTGGAGTGCCTGCGTTTGATTCCTGGCTCCAACTTCTGAGTCCAGCTTCCTACTATTGCAGATTCTGGGTGGCAGTAGTGTTTGCTCAAGAAAGTGGGTGCCTGCAATCCACATGGGAGATCTGAATTGAGGTCCCAGCTCCTGGCTTCAGCTAACCCAGTCTCAGCTACTGTGGACATTTGGGGAGTGAACCACCAGATCAGAACATTCTCTCACTCCCTCTCCATCTCACTGCCTCTCAAATATATATAATCCATATATATATATATATATGTACATAAATATACACATATGTATATATGTTTTTTTTTTTTTGACAGGCAGAGTGGACAGTGAGAGAGAGAGACAGAGAGAAAGGTCTTCCTTTGCCGTTGGTTCACCCTCCAATGGCCGCTGCGGTCGGCGCGCTGCGACCGGCGCACCGCGCTCATCCGATGGCAGGAGCCAGGAGCCAGGTGCTTTTTCCTGGTCTCCCATGGGGTGCAGGGCCCAAGCACCTGGGCCATCCTCCACTGCACTCCCGGGCCACGGCAGAGAGCTGGCCTGGAAGAGGGGCAACCGGGACAGAATCCGGCGCCCCGACAGGGACTAGAACCCGGTGTGCCGGCGCCGCAAGGCAGAGGATTAGCCTGTTGAGCCACGGCGCCGGCCTGTATATATGTTTTTTTAACATCAGCTATGTTATTACTTTATTTCTGGAAAAGTGTTGCTATGTGTACTACCCTCAAGGCTGAATCCCACAAACATCTGGAATTTACTACCCACTAACTCAGCCCCCGGCAAGGAAAGGCCTTGCTAAGAACCATATTCCTGCCTACACCAGCAGGTCCACGTCCTATTTCGCAGAACACTGCCAAAGAAGACATGAAAACCACAGGTAGTTTCACCGTCCGCTCAAAGTCACAGAGAATCTTGTGTTCCTCAAGGAACTTGGAGGAAGAGGGAACATAAAATTCTAAATGGCAAAATGGCTAAGACAGTAACTCTAGAGCCCAGGCAGAGAAGGGGAGAGCTGGGCAACTCCTGAGCCAACCTGCTGATACTGCATCTGGTCTGTCAGCGAGGCACATCGTACTGAGGGACCCCAGAGGGGCCCCATCAGGACAACCTGACAGGAGGTTCCTCTCTGTGGAGAAGTTATATTCCACATTCACAGGGCTCAGTGTGAGTAAGTCTGACAGCTGGCAACTCTAGGGTGTTTAGGGTTTTGTTTGTTTTTTAAGATTTATTTATTTATTTGAAAGTCAGAGTTACACAGAGAGAGAAGGCGAGGCAGAGAGAGAGAGAGAAAGTGTGCGAGAAAGAGAGGTCTTCCATCCACTGGTCCACTCTCCAATTGGTTGCAACAGCTGGAGCTGCGCTGATCTGAAGCCAAGAACTTCCTCCAGGTCTCCCACACAGGTGCAGGGGCCTAAGCACTTGGGCCACCTTCTACTGCTTTCCCAGACCATAGCAGAGAGCTGGATCAGAAGTGGGAAGTGGAGCAGCCAGGACTCAAACTAGTGCCCATATAGGATGCCGGCACTGCAGGCAGCAGCTTTACCTGCTATGCCACAGCCTGGGCCCCTTAGCTTTCCAAAATTACATTCCAAGACCAAAAAATAACAAACTACCATTCACAAAGGGCATCACCACATATTAACAGTTAACACCTTCAGGTTGACACCAAAGAAATAGGACAATCCATGGGGGAAGAAAAAAACCAACTCCTAAAATACAACCATGACAGACTTGTGGCAATTCTCCCAACTGCTTCAAAACAGAAGTCAAAACAGCAGAGCTTCTCGGGACACAAAACACACGGAGGGTAGCACGGCAGGAAATCAGCTGGGCCTCCATGGCCACCAGGGAGCTCCAGTTTCCCAGGGTTCCCTCTGCCTCCTGAGCAGAGGTCAGAAGGCACCACCTCAGCACCGCAGCCAGGTTCAGAACTTCAGGATTATGTCTGTCAAGTTGCAAATGTTCAACTTGTCATTTTTGGAAGCGCTCCACCACTAAGATCATGCTGCCTCTAGAGACACACTAAATATGAAACATGCATTCATGCAGGCCCTTGAAGATTCCCACAGCAACTGTGATCTCAGCAAATCCATTCGCTATTAGTATTCTCTATTAGTGCACATGGTAGTGACCTCAACAGAAACTTAGAATAAGACACACTGTAATATCCACATCTAATTACAAACAAAAACCAAACCTCCCAGACAGATGATTAGAAAACTGCTTCTCTGCAGAGAGATGGGGGCTCTTTCTCTAAGAATGCAAGATAGGACCAAGCACTGAGGAAAGTCCTGAGAAAGCAGGCTTACCTGGACTGAAAGACACAGGCAACAACCTAACGGGGTTTACTCTAAACGCTCTAAATATCATTTCAGATATTCATTCCTTTCGAAAGGTATCATACATGCTAATCAGATGAAGAATAGGCTCAATTTTAGCTCCAACTTAGAGCAACAGATGAAATACCAGAAATCATTCCGAAATGGATAGTCTACGATACTATACAATATACTACTATACAATACTTACTTGTGTCAGCTAATACAGAAAAAGGTTTCCTTGGTTCTTAGTCCAAGATTTAAACACCAATTTCTGGAGGGCCAAGTGCTCCTACTATATGCAACAAGATTAATGGAAGACAGCAGAGTTGAGTAGCTAAGAGGCTTCTAGAGTCAAAACAGCAGGTCTGAATCCAGGCTCTGCTACTTCAGAGCCACAACCTGGCCATGCCATTCAACCTCACTTTGCCTCAATTTCATCATATAAAGAAGCCAATAATAATAAAACACATTTGCAGAGCTGTCTTAAGTACAAAATGAGGTCATATCCTGTACTAGAAGGAGAGAGGAGGGGAGAGGTGCCAGGAAGTGCACTACTGTCAACTGACATAATTGTTAATACATGGTAAATATGACCAAAATTGTACTCACGTTAAATTCATTATTGCACTGCTAACTTTTTCATGGGTTTGTAGGAAAATATCCTTATTCTTGGAAAAACTCACTAGTGACAATGTACACAATTCACTGTCAAGTAATTCAAGAAAAAAATTCACTTATATTTGTTGTGTGTATGGAAAGACAGGGACCCAGAGGGAAAGAAGAAAGAGAGGGAGGGAGGGAGGGAGGGAGAGGGAGAGACTCGGGGGGCGGGGGGGAATAAACAGAGAATAGAGGAAATGGGACAAAATCTAAGGATATATGTACTCTTGACATTTATCCCTGAGCAAGAAAACTTACGTTACACAAAAACCTGCATATAAACGTCCATGGCAGCTTTGTCCATAATGAGCCAAACACTAAAAACAACCCAGCTGTCCTTCAACAGATCAATGTTTAAACCAGCCATGATGTACCCACAGCAGAGAGTACTGCTCAGCAAGAAAAAGGAACAAACTCTAACACATGAAACAGCCTGGATGAAGCTCCAGGGAATTAACTACACTGAGTGAAAAAAAGCCAATATCAAAACATGTATATTACATGATTCCATTTAGATAGCACGCTTGAAATGACAGTTATAGAGAAGCGTTTAGTGGTGATCTGGGGTTTAAGAGAACGAGGAAGGGAAATGACTATGGCTATAGAAGGAAAGCACAGAGGATCTTTGCTATGGAAACATTCTGCATCTTGACTGTGGGAGCTGCCAAACAAATCTACACACACATACACACACACACACACACACACACACGAGAGCGAGGCAAACAGCTAAAACCAAACACAGAGTATAGGTGGTAAATTACGAATAGGTGGGTCAAATTTTCTGGCTGTAATACTGTACTAGAGTCATATTAGAGAAAACTTGGTATGGGGTATACAGGATCTCTCTTAATCCCTATAACTGCATGTGATTCTACAAGTACCTCAAAGTAAACAATTTAATTTAAAAATAGAGTTTATAAAGAAAAAAGTTCAAAGAGAAAATTAGCAACAGAACATAACTTACACATAATACTAGAGCACTCTTCAGAATGGGAAACCGCTTCCAGCTATTAGAGGATCTATAATTCAATACTTTGTTGAAGAAGTTAACCACTGTGGGGCGGGCTGCTGTGGTGTAGCAGGCCATATGGACGCCAGTTCGAGTCCCAACTGCTCCACTTCCGATCCAGCTCTCTGATGTGGCCTGGGAAAGCAGCAGAGGAAGACCCAAGTACTTGGGCCCCTGCACCCACATGAGAGACCTGGAAGGAGGCTCCTGGCTCCTAGCTTAAGATCAGTGCAGCTCTGGCCATTGCAGCCAACTAGGGAATGAACCAGCGGATGGAAGACCTCTCTCTCTCTCTCTCCTCCTGCCTCTCTATAATTCTGTCTTTCAAATAAATAAATCTTTTTTAAAAAGTTAACCATTACTACATTTTATTTTTTTAAAGATTTTATTTATTTGATAGGTAGAGTTACAGACAGTGAGAGAGAGAGACAGAAAGAAAGGTCTTCCTTCCATTGGTTCACTCCCCAAATCGCCACAATAGCCGGAGCTACGCTGATCCAAAGCCAGAGCTAGGTGCTTCTTCCTGGTCTCCCATGTGGGTGCAGGGGCCCAAGGACTTGGACCATCCTCTACTGCTTTCCCAGGCCATAGCAGAGAGCTGGACTGGAAGAGGAGTAGCCAGGACTAGAACCAGCACCCATATTGAATGCTGGCACCAACAGGTGGAGGATTAACCTAGTGCACCACAGAGCCAGCCCCCTATTGCTACATTTTAACAAGTGACAAAAATACTAGAAAAAAAAAAAAATAAAGTGATCAATTAAAAATGAAATCCCCATACCTGAGAAATATGATGCAACCAATCAAAAAAGTATAAAAGTTCAAGTGTCCAAATGTAATATATAAAAATTAACAGCCTTCTTACAACCCAATAAAATCAATTAGAAAAATGTGTATAATAGAGAACTTTACTCCCTCCATGTGTGCATGTGTGTGTATTCAATCTTTAGGCACTGTGGTGCAACAGGCTAAACTGTGGCTTGGTGATACCCACACTCCATATCAGAATTCAAGTTTGAGTCCAGCTATTCTGCTTCCAAGCCAACAGCTTCCTAATGTGCCCGGGAAGCAGCACATGGCGTAAGTAATGGGTCCCCGCGACTCATGAAGGAGATCGTACGGAGTTCCTGGCTCTTGCATTCAGCCTGGCTCAGGCCCAGCTGTTGGGGCCATTTGGGGAATCAATCAACAGATAAAAGATCATCCTCTCTCTCTGCCACTCTGCCTTTCAAACAAATAAATAAATGTTTAAAAATAAGGTCCATGTAGGGCCAGCGCTGTGGCTCAACAGGCTAATCCTCCACCTTGCGGCGCCGGCACACCGGGTTCTAGTCCCGGTCGGGGCGCCGGATTCTGTCCCGGTTGCCCCTCTTCCAGGCCAGCTCTCTGCTGTAGCCCGGGAGTGCAGTGGAGGATGGCCCAAGTGCTTGGGCCCTGCACCCCATGGGAGACCAAGAAAAAGCACCTAGCACCTGGCTCCTGCCATCAGATGAGCGTGGTGCGCTGGCCGCAGCGCGCCGACCGCAGCGGCCATTGGAGGGTGAACCAACGGCAAAGGAAGACCTTTCTCTCTGTCTCTCTCTCTCACTGTCCACTCTGCCTGTCAAAAAATAAAAATAAAAAAAAAAAATAAGGTCCATGTAAATTATGGACAATTCTTTCAATATTTAAAAAAAATTCCCCAGGATACAACGATTATTTAATAAGCTTCTCCAAAGCAACACGTTCTCCAATTCTCTGCCACTGAGCAACTTTCTTCTAAGATTGACTGCTTCTCATGTCTTATCCTTTTGGTTTCACTTTAGAAACCAAAGATTCTGGCCGGCGCCGTGGCTCAACAGGCTAATCCTCCACCTTGCGGCGCCGGCACACCGGGTTCTAGTCCCTGTCGGGGCGCCGGATTCTGTCCCGGTTGCCCCTCTTCCAGGCCAGCCCTCTGCTGTGGCCCAGGAGTGCAGTGGAGGATGGCCCAAGTGCTTGGGCCCTGCACCCCATGGGAGACCAGGATAAGCACCTAGCACCTGGCTCCTGCCATCGGATCAGCGCGGTGCGCCGGCCACAGCGCGCCGTCCGCGGCAGCCATTGGAGGGTGAACCAACGGCAAAGGAAGACCTTTCTGTCTGTCTCTCTCTCTCTCTGTCCACTCTGCCTGTCAAAAAAAAAAAAAAAAAAAGAAACCAAAGATTCTGAAAAGTAGGTCGCAAACCATTTTCCAATCCCTCAAGGCCTTACAGACGATCCATTCAATCGTCCCTTGCAGGGAACTGCTTTCAGGATCCCTCAGGGACACCAAACTCCAGTCGCTTGTATAAAATGGTGCAGTGTTTCCATGTAACCTACACATATCCTCCCACAGGCTTTACCTCTGGAGTACTGTATCTGACAGTCCTCTAGACTACTTGTAATTCCTAATATAATATCAATGCATAAAGAGTTGCTGAACTGTACTGTTTAGGGAATAATGACAAGAAAAAAGTCTGTACATGTTCAGTACAGACACAATTTTCTTTTGCAAATATTTCACTCTGCAGTTAGTGAATCCTGGAATGCAGAACCCACAGATACAGAGGGCCAAATGTACTCTGAACGAGTGTAAGCCAGTTGTTCAGGATGAGAATCCAAGATTTCTTCCAGCTCGCAATCTCCATCTTGCCAGGAGCTATCCAGAATCCCTTTAATTAGCACTGGGAGACGCTACACGTGTGCTTGTCCACTCTTAGAACCATCCCTTCATGAGGCTTCTCTCTCCCATAATTCCAAGCTCCCAAGAGCAGAAACCCCATTCAGTCCACTCATTTCTTTGCAGGGCCTCTCACGTCAGCTATGAGTTTCACACTAGAGCTGTTTCTGCACCACGGTCAGCCCAATCCATCTCCTCCAGGTAGATGTGCTGTGCATGAGAGCACATCCTACCTAACTTTCCACTCAGGGCAGTTTCCACTCCTTACACAGAAGCAGGTTTCTCAGGGCCGGTGCTGTGGCTTAGTGAGTGAAGCCGCCGCTTGCACTGTGGGCATCCCATATGGGTACCAGTTCAAAATCCGGCTGCTCCACTACCAATCCAGCTCCCTGCTATGGCCTGAGAAAGCAGTAGAAGATGGCCAAGTACTTGAGCCCCTGCACCCACATGGGAGAGCCAGAAAAAGCTCTTGGCTCCTGGCTTCAGATCAGCCCATTGCTGCCATTTGGGGAGTGAACTAGTGGATGGAGATCTCTCTCTGTCTCTCTGTAACTCTGCCTTTCAAACAAATAAATAAATGTTGAAAAACAAAAATGTTTCCTATATATGAGAAATACACTCAGTAAAGAAGTAAAAATAGAAAAGTAACTTATTTTAATAATACCTATGGGGCCGGGGCTGTGGCCAGCAGGTTAACACCCTGGTCTGAAGTGCCAGCATCCTATGTGGGCACCGGTTCAAGACCTGGCTGCTTTCCCAGGCCCATTAGCAGGGAGCTGGATCAGAAGTGGAGCAGCTGGGACTTGAACGGGTACCTAAATGGGATGCTGGTGCTGCAACCCACTGCACCACAGTGCTAGCCCCTATATGTATCATTTTATCTTAAAAGTAATTCATACTTAGACAGATACCATGTTTTACCTACTCCGAGGTGACTATAATAGAGTACCTAAAACGTAATGTATTGGAATGAAATGGACATTCTGAAATTTGATGATTGTTTGCAGCCCTTGTCTCTTCTGTTAAGGAACAGTTTTATTTCTTCATACTATGTGTTGAACTCTTTTGTTTAGTATAGGGTTAACTTTACAAACATTAAGTAAACTGAAAGCAGATCTTTGTAAACTTAAAGAGTGGAGATGGGAGGGGGAGGAGGAAGAAGGGTTGTAGTGTAGGTAGGAAGAAGGGTAGCATGGAAAGAATCACTCTGTCCCTAAATCTGTATATGTGAAGTGCATGAAACTTGTATAACTTAAATAAAATTTTAAAAATAAATTGTGTGCTAAATAGTGTGCTTGAAATCTCCTGTAATCCTACTTTCTAGAAAGAGTTAATTCTTGTGATTGTATCTACAGAGATGTTTCATTTGTTCTTGCTACTCTTCATCTGTAGGCCAACACCATGATATTTCGTCTGAGAATTTAACTCAGTGCTGTGCCTGGGTGCAGGGGCCCAAGGACTTGGGCCATCTTCTACTGCTTTCCCACCCACATGGGAGACCCAGAAAGAAGCTCTTGGCTCCTGGCTTTGGATCTTCTCAGCTCCAGCTGCTGTGGCCATTTGTAGAATGAACTAACAGATGGAAGACCTCTCTCTCTCTATCTCTGTGTAACTCTTTCAAATAAATGAAAAATAAATCTTTAAAGAAAAGACACATATGCATAAAAATGGAAATCTTTAACTCCAGTCAATGATAAAATAATGGGTTCTATTTAGATTTGTCAAAAAAAATGACCATGCCTTTTCCATAATCTATTTCGTTCAATGTGTTGAAAGGAGAGATGCTAAGCAAGATTTCACACAGTCTAAGAACACCCACTCTCCTTTTCTAGAACCTGCTCCTGCAGGGTCAGCCACATTCTAGAGTCACCAGCACCTGAGTGTGACCCGCCCCCAGGAACAAGGAAGCTGTGCCAGAGGACTTCCCATGACCACACAGTCCCCAGTGCTCACTTCTTTTCTCTGAGAAACTGATCACTCTGTAGAACTTCTCAGTGTAGCAGGTGGAAACACGGCAATGACTGACACAACTGCAATTGGGGACGCCTCAGTTGTCTCACAGCTGGCACAATCAAGGCTTAAAAGACGTCCTGGGGCAGGCATCTGGCCTGGAGTTAAAATGCTGGTTAGGTCTCCCGTGTGCCCCATCAGCGAGCCTCAGTGTGATGCCAGCTCCAGCTTCGGATTCTAGCTTCCTGAGAGGCAGACCCTGGGAAGCAGCCGTAATGGCTCAAGTAATTGGGTTCCCGCCTCCCATGTGGGAGACCTGAATTGAGCTCCTGGCTTCAGCTTGACCCAGTCCTGGCCACGGTGGGCATCTGGGGAGTTAACCAGTGGGTGGGAGCACCTTATCTGTTTTTCTGCCCCTTGGATAAATAAATTATAAATTATTTTTCTTGTGACAGGTGATATTGGGAAAAGATACCATATTTGGACTTTATAACAAGTAAAAATGACGGTAGGAGAAAAGAATGGAGAAGAGAAGCAGCCTGGAAACCAAGATCCCAAAGGCTTATACAACCCTCGAGTCAGTGTGTGACAGGGCCACTAACACACAGACCTGTAGCTGTATCCAGAGCATGTTCAAAATTCAAGTCCCAAGCCTCACAACAGACTACTGAAACAGGCTCTGGAGGGGCCTGGAATCTATATCTCTGTCTCTCTCTCGCTCTCTTGCTCTCTCACACTCATTAAATACTGCAAGACTACTCTGAGAGTCCAGGACTGAACCTTCCGTAGAAGCACACTTCCAGGAGACGTCCTTCCAAGCCCTCTGAGCCGTACTGGCACAGACTCTGGTGTGAGGACTCCACAACACCCAGCTTTGGCATTGTAACCTCAGGTAACCTCAATGTCACCATTTATGAAACAAGAGGGGCTGCTCTCATGTCTAAATACATCTAATTCTTTCTGTAGTCTCCACTTCTCATGGAAGAGATCCAGTTGGTTAAACAAATGGAAAGAACAGAACCACAGTGTTCTATTAAATTCTTAACAAGAAGAAATTTTCCTCTCTGCAAGGACACCAAAAGGAAGCCTTCTCTGATAATGCAACAAAAAAACTCATGGTTTTCAGCTGGGGCAATTTTGCTCCCCCACCCCCACTCCAGGACATCTGGCAATGTCAGGAGAAACATCTGGCTGTCACAGAGGGGAGGGCATGACAGCATCTGAAGGGTGAAGACCAGGGACGCTGCTAAACTTCCTACGGTACTCAGGACAGCCCTTTGCCCCAGCAAACAACGTCCCCTTCTAAGACGTCAACAGTGGGGCAGGCTTTGTACTGCAGTGGGTTAAGCCACTGCTTGGGACACCCATATCCTACACCAGAGCCTGCTTACACCACTTCCAATCCAGCTTCCCGCTGATGCATTCTGGGAGGCAGCAGGCAGCAGGCACTCGAGTGTTGAGTCCCTGATATCTGGGAAACCCAGATGGAGTTCCAGGCTGCTTGGCTTCAGTTTGACTCATCCATGGCTGTGGGGGCATGTGGAGAGTGAACCTGCAGATGGAAGGTATTCATTCATATTCTTTCTTCTCTCTCTCTCTCTCTCTCTCTCTCTCTCTCTCTCTCTCTCTCTCTCTCTCTTTCATATGAACTAAAAGTAAAATTTTTTAATTATCAATAGTGGGAGCCAGCATTGTAGCTTAGTGGCCTAAGCCTCCGCCTGCAGCGCCGCCATCCCATAGGGGTGCTGGTTCATATCCTGGCTGCTCCTCTTTCAATCCAGCTCTGTGCTATGGCCTGGGAAAGCAGTAGAAGATGGCCCAAGTCCTTGAGTCCCTGCACATGTCAGAGATCCAGAAGAAGCTCCTGGCTTCAGATCAACCTAGCTCCAGTGAAACAGAAGACAGAAAACCTTTCTCTCTATCTCTCCCTCTGTCTGTAACTCTACTTCTCAAATAAATAAAAATTTTTAAAAAATAAAATGTCAATTGTGCTTAAGTTAAGAAACTCTGATCTATGACTATTAGTATGTTCCTACTCCAGCAAATTGTTCTATTTCTTTCATAGTTCTTACACTGTACCTATGACCTAAAATAACGTTGGTTATTTATTTGTATACTTGCATCTTCTCCCTATCTCCTCTCTCTGCGCTCCTGTCCAGGACCCTTGTCACAGTGGTGAGAACAGGAGTGGCACATGGCAAAATTCAATGAATCTTTGCTGAATAATGAAAACTTGGGGGCCAGCCTTGCAGCACAGCAGGTTAAGTAGCAACTTACAATAGCAACACCCCACATCAGAGTGCCCATTCAAATTCCTGCTGCTACACTTCCAATCCAGCTCCCTGATAATGTGCCTAGGAAGGCAGTAGAAAATAGCTCAAGTACCTGGGCCCCTGCCACCCACAAGGGACACCCAAATGTTGTTCCAGGCTCTTGGCTTCAGCCTGGCCCAACTCCAGTCATTGCAGCCATTTGGAGAAGTAACCAACAGATGGAAGATAGATCTCTCTCTCTCTTTCGCTCGCTCTCTCTCTCACACACACACACATTCTCTCTCTCTCTCTCTCTCTCTCTCTCTCTCTCTCTTACTTTCATTCTCCTTTCCTTCCACCCTCTCCCCTTTCTCTGTCACTCTTTTTTTTAAGATTTTTTTTTTAAAGATTTCTTTATTTTGAGAGGGAGGGACAGAGAGGGATCTTCCATCTGCTGGTTCACTCCCCAGATGGTTACAATAATCAGCACTGGGCCAGGCCAAAGTCAGGAGCCAAGAGTTTCATCCAGATCTACATGTGGCTGACAGGGCCCAAACACTTGGGCCATCTTCCTCTGCTTATCTCAGGCCATTAGCAGGGAGCTGGATCAGAAATAGAGCAGCTAAGACTTGAACCAGTACCCATATGGGATGCCAGCATTGCAGGCGCAGCTCCACCAGCTATATCACAACACTGGCTATACTCAGCCTTTCAAATAAATAAATAAATAAATAAATAAATAAATAAATAAATAAAAAAGGAATGAAAGCATGAATAAGCAGGGAATCAGCATCAGGAAACAAAATAATGGAATTGACTAAACTCTGACCAAAGACAAAAACCAGTGAAAAACACCAGTCATTTGTCGCAGATTGAAAATTCATAGGCTAAAGTCTAAATCTCAAAGTAACTCAGAATGTGACCTTAATAAGAACCAGGGCTGGGGCCAGCGTTGTGGTGTAGCGTGTTATTCGATGAGACTGCAATGCCAGCTTTCACAGGGATGCCAGTTCATGTTCCAGCAACTCCACTTCCGATCTAGCCCCATGCTAACAGCCTGGGAAATGCAGCGCAAGATGCCCTAAGTGTTTGGGCCCCATGTAGGAGACCAGAAGAAGCTCCTGCTCCTGGCTTTAGCCTGGCTCAGCCCTGGTTGTTGTGGTCATCTGGATAGTGAAGGAAGAAACAGAGTTGTTGCAGGTATAATTAGTTAAGATAAAGTCTTGGGTAGGGCAGCTACCTATTCTAGTATGACTGATGTCCTTATAAAAAGGGAGAATACGGATACAGACACAAAGAGAGGCAACGTCATGTGCAGATGAGGGTAGAGATCAAGATAATGCATCTACAAGTAAAAGAATGTCAAAGATTCCACCAACCAGCAAAGGCTAGGGGAGACATGGCAGAGGCTCTCCTCATAGCCTTCAGGGCAGGTAATGCGGTGAAGCAGGCAAAGCCAAAGCCTGCAATTCTGGCATCCCACACATGGGCCAGCAGTTCCACTTCCCATGCTAATGGCCTGGAAGAAACAGTGGAAGATGGCCAAAGTATCTGGGCCCCTGCCACCCACATGGGAGACCCGGAAGAAGCTCCTGGCTCCTGGCTTTGGCCTAACCTGGCCCAGACCTGGCTATTGTGACCATCTGGGGAGTCAATCAGCAGATGGAAAATCAATCCTCTCTCTTTCTCTCTCTCTCTCTCTCTTTCTCTCTCTCCCCCTCATCTCCCTCTCCGTCTCCCTCTCCCTTTCCCTCTGTAACTCTGTCAAATAAATAACTAAATATTAAAAAAAAAAAAAAAAAGTAGGAGTCCACCATGCTGACACCTTGATACCAGACTTCCAACCTCCAGGACTGTGAGACAGCAAATTTCTGTTGTCTGAGACATCTGGTCTGTGGTAGAGACCACAGGGGTCCAAGTCACAGATGCAACCACCTGTGGATAGAACATGTTCAGGAAATAAGTCAGCATCTGTACTGAGCACACAGACTTCCCTCAACAAAGAACTATAACCATTTACACAGAACTTACATCACGGAAAGTATTGCAAGTAATCTAGAGATGATGTCAAGTGTACAGCAGGATGTGTGTAGATCATAAGCAAACAGTGGGCCACTGTATATAAGCAGCATTCATGGGGGGTCCAGGAACCCATCCCACATAGATGCTAAAGGAAGACTACACTTAGGTACAGCAGCCCCGGCAACTAACACAGCGCTACAAGCAGACGAATGACATTCAGCGAGAATTCCTTTCCAGTATCTCAAACAACATTCCAAGAAAACCAGAAGAGTCTAAACATCCAGGATGAAAAGTCTTAAGTAGAGCCTGATAAATAAAAACAGATTAAAGTTAGAAGGTTTGATAAAAAAACTATTTGTCTTTCAATTTAGTTTTCAAATGAGTTACCAGTGATTATCACTGGAAGAAGCCTGAATAAAAAGCTAAGAAGCAAATGTGAATTTATATTTAGTACATGATAAAGTGGCACTTCAGTTCAACGGAAAAACATTTCTCACTAAATGGTACTAAACAATGGTCAACTAACTATATATAGGAAAGAAATGAACTACATCTTTATCCTTTACCTACTTTACACCAAACTTGACAAAGCAGTGACTATGGGGGCCAGCACTGTGGCGTAGCCAGTAAAGCTGCCACCTCCAATGCCAGCATCCCATTTGGGCACTGGTTCAAGTCCTGGCTGCTCCACTTCTGATCCAGCTCCCTGTGATGACCTGGGAAAAGCAGCAGAGGATGGCCCAGGTGCCTGGGACCCTGCCACCCATGTGGGAGACTGGGAAGAAGCTCCTGGCTTTGACCTAGGCCAGCTCTGGCCATTACAGCAATCTGGGGAGTGAACCAACAAATGGAAGATATCTCTCTCTCCCTCTCTCTCTCGTGATGACTTTCAAATAAATAAAATCTTTTTTTAAAATAGTGATTATATTTCATAAAATATATAACAATGAAAAAGACTAATAGATTTAATTGCAAAAACTTAAAATATGTAAGTATTGAACACATACTCTATCATAAACAAATGTGAAGGCAGATGTCTTGCTTCCCAAGTTTAATGAACTATTCCAAAACACAGAATAGGAGGAAAAAGTCAGTAACATGCTGCTAGCTAACCACATTCTAGCATACAAAGCCAAACAGGAAAAGACATTTAAAAAACAAAAAATACAGACCAATCTCACTTATTAACATATATGCAAAAATCCTACAAAGTACTCACAAACTGAATCCTCACAGTACACTGATATCTATACTTGAACAAGGTATATTCTTAAGAGAACAGATTAATAACAAGTTACTATGTAGGGGCAAGTAGATAACAAATGTCCTAAAAGATTATGACAAAATTTATCACCAATTAGTATAAACAACATCTAAAACATTAATAAAGCACAGAGCTTACATAATTTTTAAAATATCATATATTTATATTATATATACCATATAGCAGATATCATACTTAACAGTATAATGTTACTGGCATTCCCATTAAAGCTAAGCCAAGATACCACTTACAACTGCGCTAGCGTGGTCCTAGCCAACATAATCAGAAAGTGAAAAAAGGAGAATAAATATTGGTAAAGAGACTATGCTTTCCTCATTTACAAAAATATGGCTGCCTATCTAAAACACCTAAAATGATATATTCAAATTATTAAGATGAGTGAGATTTCAGCAAGAGTAACAGAAAGAGCAGATTCAAAATCAAGAAATAAATTATTAATAACATACCTATACAACAACAATAATAAATTTTAAAATTTAATAAGAAAAAAGATCAATTTTAAATAGTAATCAAACTCACAAAATGCTTGGGAATAAAGTTAATAAGATATTAAGATCTAATTTAAAATTTAAAGTAGCTTTTAAAAAAATTTTTCTAAATGAACAGAACTGAAGATCATTATGTTAAATGAAATAAGCCAGACACAGAAAGATAAATACAACATGTTCTCTCTCATATGCACAGGTTTAAAATTAAAAAATGGAGCTGTGGCACAGTGGGTTAGCCATGCTGGAGACACTGGCATCCCATATTGGAGAGCTAGTCCCAGCTGCTCTACTCCCAGTCCAGCTCCCTGCTAATGCACCAGGGAAGACAGAAGATGGCCCAAGTATTTGGGACTTTGCCACACGTGTGGGAGACCAGGATCGAGTTCCTGGCTCTTGGCTTCCACCTGGTGCAAGTGGTCCAGCACCAGTTGTTACAGCCATTTGGGGAGTGAACCAGCAGATGGAAGACCTATCTCTCTCTCTCTCTCTCCCTCTCTCTCTTCCTCTCTCTCTCTCTCTCTCTCCCTCTCTCTCTTCCTCTCTCTCTCTCTCTCTCTCTGTCTTTCACTATCCATTTGAAAGTCACAGGGAGAAAGGAAGAGATCTTCCATCTGCTGGTTCATTCCCCAGATGGTCAGGGTGGCAGGAGCCAAAGCACATGGGCTGTTTTCCGGTGCTTCTTCAGGCCATTAGCAGGGAGCTGCATCAGAAGCTGGATCACGACATGAACGGGTGCCCACAGGGATGCTAATATCACAGATAGCAATTTTACCCACTATGCTACAATGGTGGCCCCTCAAATCAATCTTTTTTTAAAAAAATTCAATAACCTAGACCTAGAAAAGAGGCTGGGAAGGGTGGGGGAAATGGGGATAGAGGGACATCAGGTAACAGGTAACATAGACAGATGGGGCCAGCATTCCAGCGCGCAGGTAAACCATCCCTTCTCACTCCAGTATCCCCATATCAGGGCACCAGTTTAGTATCAGCTGCTCTGCTTCTGATCCAGCTCCCTACTAAAGCACCTTGGAAAGCAGAGGAAGACGGCCCAACCACGTGGGCCTCTGGGCGATCCACATGGAATCCCAGGCTCCCGGCTACTGCGGCCACTTGAAGAGTAAACTAGCAGATGGAAGCTATCTCTATCTGTCTGTCTGTCTGTCTGTCTCTCTCTCTCTCTGCCTCTCTACCTTCAAATAAACAAAATAAATCTTTTAAAAAAACAGAAGTAGGAAGTTCTGGAATTTCACAGCACACTGAGGTGACTACAGTTCATAATAAATTACATTTACCTTATAAATAATTGGAAGAGAGAAGCTAGTGGGCTCCAAACGAAAAGAAAAGGAACTGGAAAAACTAACTCCCTGATTTGATCAGGCAACTACTGAACAGGTACAGGGTTTTCTTTTGTGGTGATGAAAATATTTTGGAACCAGAGAGAGGTGGTGGTTGCACAACAGTGCACAGTAAAATGTCATGTGCTGCTGTAACAAAAATACTTAAGAATGGGTAATGTACAAAGAAAAGACATTTATCAGGCTCACAATTAGCTTGGAGTCCAAATTCCAGTGACCGTAGCTGGCGGCCTCTTGTGCCTTACAACACAGCGGGTGACACCACCACAGGAGCACACACTGGAGGGACTAGGAGCGTGTGCAGTAGAGAGATTCTGCAGGGCTGTCAGGCCTGCTTGTAACAGCTGCTGTCTCTGGACTTCCTGTAAGACTGGAACGTCCTTGCGGACTGCAAACACCCCTCCAGACAAGCACTAGCCCCTCTTAAAGGCCCCGCTACCTCAATACTGGTACATTGGAGAATTCAGCCTCAACACCAGTTTTGGTTGGTCCTGTTACTATATATACCTTACACATATTTTGCATACATAATTCTGTAAGTTCTCAGTGTTTAATATAAAAACACTACAATCTAAAAACAAACTAGTTAAGACTGCAAGGCTCACACAAACTTTTAATCTCTGCCACTGAAAACCTGCTAGGTTCCATAACGTCCTTCTAAAGTAGTCTCCAGGTAGGAATTAGCAAAATCATTCATTTTCACCTTTGCTTCTGAAGTTGCAATTAGCAAGGAATTCATGGGGGCAGGGAGGGACTACAACACAGGGCCCTGGGGCCGGTGCTGTGTGCAGCAGATTAAAGACCCAGCCTTCAGCACCGGCATCCCATATGGGTGCCAGTTTGAGTCCTGGCTGCTCCTCTTCCCATCCAGCTCTCTGCTATGGCCTGGGAAAGCAGTAGAAGATGGCCCAAATGCTTGGGCCCCTGCACCCACTTGGGAAACCCAGAAGAAGATCCTGGCTCCCGGCTTCATGATCATTTGGGTCATTTGGGGAGTGAACCAGCAGAATGGAAGACCTCACTCTCTCTGGCTCTACCTCTCTCTGTAACTCTGTCTTTCAAGTAAATAAAATAAAGAAAAAATAAAAATAAAAACAGAGCACTGCACTCTGCTCAAACTCAAACCCTGCCAATCACTTTAAGGAGCTCTGGCAAAGACAATTCTTGACAGAACACAAAAATAAAAAGAGTTCTATTAAAAGGACTGCAGGAAGAATGATGCAATTTTAACAGTAAGATTTTTCTTCCCGTTAATTATTTTTTAACTGACTGAAATTCACTGAAACCTCAGCTCTCAATTCCTTTGAGACACAAAGATTACAGTGAGTCCAGTGGCGCACCTGCAGTGTCAGAGCCAGTTCTGCACATGGTGGGCAACTGTGAGTCCAAGGCCAATGCCCCCCATGCTCCTACTCACCAGCCAGAAGTAAGAGTCCCAGAGAATGAGGCCTGGGCTCCGAAGCACGACACTATCATGGGAGCATTTCTTTCCTTACAGCAGTACAAGACCACACGACGACCCTTAAGCTGAAGCTGGATGCTGGATGCCCGAGGAAGTGCAATACTCTTTGGGTGTGGTAAGCTTATGGCTGAAACAATCAAAAAATTAATTGGCATAACGTATGCTGACGTCTCTGGAAGGAATTTTATGAACACAGGATTTAAGACTTCTTATAAAATAAACAATACAAGTATTAATGAGGTAGAACTAAGAATACTACAGTAAGAAAATGTTATCAATCACTAAACCTGAGAGTTAATCATGTTCAAAATTCTACTAAGTAATAAAAATAGGTAAATTACCTACAGTAGTTCTTTAGCCAATGTGGGGCCAGCGCCATGGCTCAATAGGCTAATCCTCCACCTTGCGGAGCCAGCACACCAGGTTCTAGTCCCGGTCAAGGTGCCGGATTCTGTCCCAGTTGCCCCTCTTCCAGGCCAACTCTCTGCTGTGGCCCGGGAGGGCAGCGGAGGATGGGCCAAGTGCTTGGGCCCTGCACCCCATGGGAGACCAGGAGAAGCACCTGACTCCTGGCTTCGGATCAGCGTGGTGCGCCGGCCACAGTGCGCCAGCCACGGCGGCCATTGGAGGGTGAACCAACGGCAAAAGGAAGACCTTTCTCTCTGTCTCTCTCTCTCTCTCACTGTCCACTCTGCCTGTCAAAAAAAAAAAAGAGAGAGAGAGAGAGGGAGAGAGAGAGATAAGGATGCTAGCAGGCTTCTTGCCAAAAGCAAATGGCATAGAAGACAATGGATTAGGAGTTGGTAAAACAGCACAAGGGGTTAAGCTGCCACCTGCAACACTAGCATCCAATATAGGTGCCAGTTCAAGTCCCAGCTCCTCCACTTCTGATCCAGTTCCCTACTAATGACTTGGGGAAGCAGCAGAAGATGGCCCAAGGTGTTGGACCCCTGCTACCCATGTGAGAGACCAGAAGAAGCTCCTCCTGGTTCAGCATGGCCCACCTCTGACCACTGTGGCCATTTGGGAAGTGAACCAGAGGATGAAAGGTCTCTCCCTCTCTCTCTCTTTAGTTTTTTTTTAATTTAAAGGTTTATTTTATTTATTTGAAAGAGTTACAGAGAGAGTTAGAGAGAGAGAGAGAGGTCTTCCATCTGCTGATTCACTCCCCAGGTGGTCGCAATGGCCGGAGCTGCGCCTATCTGAAGCCAGGAGCCAGGAGCTTCCTCCGGGTCTCCCATGTGGGTGCAGGTGCAAGGACTTGGGCCTTCTTCTACTGCTTTCCCAGGCTATAGCAGAGAGCTGGATCGGAAGAGGAGCGGCCGGGACTAGAACTGGCGCCCATATGGGATGCCGGCGCTTCAGGCCAGGGCTTTAACCTGGTGCGCCACAGCGCCGGCCCCATGCCTCTCTCTTTGTAATTCTGACTTTCAACTAAATAAAATAAATCGGAAAAAAAAAAAAAGAAGAAACATCTGTGTAACAATGATAGGAAAAAAACTGTTAGTCTAGGATTCTTTATACAGTATATACATCTTTCAAAAACAAAAACAAAATACAAACTTTTTAGACATTTGAAAGCTGAAGTAATCATCATTGCCACGTCTGTATTACCAGAAACATTACAAGATCTTCAGACAGGAAAAAAAAAGTGATAGAAGATATAAAAGTGAATTTCTACAAAGGAATGAAGAACACCAGAAAAAGTAACTAATCACATGGGTAAATATAAAGGTTTCACTTTTATATTATAAATAATAATAATGTATACCTGGGCTGACATACGCAATCAGAAACGAGGTGACATCACACAGATTCTACAGACTTCAACACACTAAGAGAACATCATAAGCAAACACACACCAGAGCCAGCTGGCCCTCTGCAGCAGGCATCAGTGCAAACCCCATCGGCCCTAAACCAACAGAGGCTGTGCTAGATGACGCCACAGAAGACCTTTGGTCGAAGCCACAGAAGTGTCTCTGAGCAGTCCTCTCCTGAGAACCTTCCCCTGCAGTCACTCTTGTCACCTCTACTGTGCTCTCTGCTGGAACGGACAACTATGCCCGTTCCAGGGAGAAGACTGAAGAAGCAAATGGAGATATCTTTGAGAGAAATTGAGGTATCGATCCAGAGCAGGATGGGGGTGGCATGAATTCCTACATGGCACTCAGAGTAACAACTAAGATTTCTCTTTCCATGTTCAGGAAGAATGAATTTTCAGCCCAAAGAAGATTTGGTGACTTTCTTGGTTCGCACAGCAAATTAGCAAGCAACTGCTTCCATGTCAGTGATGCTGTGCCACCCACTCCAGGTAAGAATACAGTAAGCATGACCCAGGTCAAAGTGGCCAAAGATTCATCATCCACTGAGTTTGCAGACAAACTGAGAGCAGTTCTTCAAGGAAATTTTCAGAGAACAGTAAAACACCCGGCGTTACTACAGCACCCTGACCTAGGGCAGTTCTTGGAAAGCTGAAAGCTGCCTACAGGGACTAACACACAGGATCTGAATGGAGCAGGAACAGTGAGGATGGTGACCAAGCCGCCGACTGTCAACACAATGGCAATCAAGCTGGATGGACCGGATGCACGCTTTGAAGAAAAGCACAGCCACTGGAGAATCTGGATCAGCAGCCGAGGCAGCCTCACGGCAGCGCTGAAGCCTGGGTCGTCACAGGGAGGGGTGCAGCCACCTTCACTAGAAGTGCTGCTGCGTCAGGAATGCTGAGGGTCTCACCGCTTCATCTACAGCTTTGCCGCAGCTCTCACAGGCTAAGGAAAAGATGGACCAGTTCATCCAGAGCTGCCTCTTATGTGCTTTCAGAACGAGTTACTGCCCACATTCATCCTATTCCTGTAGTCAAAGTTGTGTTTGACACTGAATGAAGTGCTGGCGAAATGAGAAGACACTCAAATCTCTGCTCAAAAAGAAACAACAGGAAACAGGCCAATGGGATGATTCCTAACAAACCAGGTGAAACACAGCAAGCTGGGGCCAGCGCTGTGGCGTGGTGGGTAAAGCTGCCGCCTGCAGTGCCGGCATCCCCCATAGGTGCCAGTTCGAGTCCCAGCTGCTCCACTTCCAATCCAGCTCTCTGCTATGGCCTGGGAAAGCAGTAGAAGAAGGCCCAGGTGCTTGGGCCCCTGCACCTGCATGGAAGACCCAGAAGAAGCTCCTGGCTCCTGGCTTTGGATCAGCGCAGCTTTGGCCATTGCAGCCAACTGGGGAGTGAACCAGCGGATGGAAGACCTCTCTACCTCTCTCTCTCTCTCTCTCTCTCTCTCTCTCTCTGCCTCTCCTTCTCTCTGTGTGTAACTCTTTCAAGTAAATAAATCTTTAAAAAAAAAAAAAAACACAGAGCAAGCTAAAAATGAGATGAGAATGGGAGCAAAAGCACAACCAGGAGAGAGATTTTGCACAGCTCTCTGCAATGACTGGAAAAAAGTGGTAAGAGTTGAAAAAGAATGAGCAAAGGATTTTAAAACTATTATCAAGTGCTTAGAATCATTAGTACAAATGCAGAAACAGAAGATAAAATTCTGGGAGGCATTCCTACCTGAAGCCAAATTATTCCTGTTAAGACCACATTGGAGAGGCCAGCGCTGGGGCATAGTAGGTTAGCTGCAGCGCCAGCACTCTGTATGGGCGCCAGTTTGTGTCCAGGATGCTCCACTTCCAATACAGCTCTATGCTAATGGAGAAAGCAGTGGAAGATGGTTCAAGTGCTTGGGCCCCTGCACCCACAAGGGAGACCCAGAAGAAGCTCCTAGCTCCTGGCTTTGGATCAGCACAGCCCCAGCCACTGCAGCCATTTGGGGAGTGAACCAGCAGATGGAAGACCTGTCTCTCTTCCCTCTCTCTGTAACTCTGCCTCTCAAATAAATTAATCTTAAAAAAAAATAAAAACTGGGTGTTTGTACCAGTTACGCTGAATTCCACAGCAGACTTATTTAAAACCATATAATTAAACCACTATATATTTTATGAATCACAGATGGTTTTATATAAATACTTTTGCTGAACTAGACACTACTGTGTCTTAAATACTTGCACTAAAAAGGGCACTTTAAAGCCAGAAAATGTTACAATATTCTGTTACAATATGTTCTACACTACATTTTACCTGCTTTGTAAAGTGAATTTTCAACGCATTGATTAATGTTCACTTACAAAATTCCTGTACAGAATTTTCTTTTCAACTTAATATTTTTTCGAGATAACATTTTAATTTTTATTGCAAAAGCTTAATGGCTCTACTGAATAAAGAGTTCAACAAATAAAAAGTGAAAGACCAAAGGTCAGCAGGAAAATTGGCAAGGTCTATAAATAACAATCAAATGAAAAGATGTTCAACTTCACTCATAAATTTTAAAGTAGTCACCAAATCATTAATACTATAGTAGTTTATAACTCCTTTCAATTTGTTTGACAAATATTTACAACAAGGTTTAACAAAATACTGTCAAAACAGATATACATAGATTTTTCTTCTTTTTTATTTCTTAATTTTAGATCCCATATAGGAAGAACATGCAGTATCTGTCTTTCTGTGACAGATACTTTCAATATGATGATCTCTAGCTCCCAACCATTTTGCTGCAAATGACAGAATTTCATTCTTTTGTATAGCTGAATAGTATTCCTGAGAGAGAAAGACAGAGAGAGAGTATACACATTTTTTTTAATCCACTCATCTGATGACGGACACCTTGAGTGATTCCACATTTTGGCTGTTGTGAACACAGGTAAAGCACATATTCTTAGATACAATGAGTTCATATCTTCCGGGAATATATCCAGTAGTGGGATTGCTGATCATATGGCAAGTCTACTTCTAGCCTTTTTGGGTTTTTTTAGATTTACTTATTTTTATTTGAAAGTCAGAGTAACAGAGAGACTGATCAATCATCCATCTGCTGGTTCACTCCCCAGATGGCCACAATGGCCAGGGTTGAACCAGGCCAAAGCCAGGAGCTTCTTTCAGGTCTCCCTCATGAGTTGCTGGGGCCCAAACACTTGGGCCATCTTCCACTGCTTTTCCTAGGCTGTAACCAAGGAGCTGGATCAGAAGCAGAACAGCCAGGACTCAAAACAACACCTATATCGGATGCCAGCATTGCAGGTGGCAATTTTACCCATTATGCCACAACACCAGCCTCTACTACTAGCTGTCTTAAGAAAACTCCAGGGTCCAGCATTCTGGTATAATGAGTTAAGCCTGCATCCCATATGAGTGCTGGTTTGAGTCCTGGCTGTTCCACTTCCAATCCAGCTCCCTAACACACATGGGAAAGCAGCAGCAGATGGCCCAAGTCCTTGGATCTCTGCACCCGCGTAGGAGAACCAGATAGAACTCAGGCTCCTGGCTTTGGCCTGGCCTACCCCTAGCTTGTTGTAGCCATTTGGGGAGTAGACCAATGGAAGAAAGATCTCTCTCTCTCTCTCCCCCTCTTTCTCTCTCTCTCTCTCTCTTTCTGTGTGTGTATGTGTCTGTGTCTAACTCTGTAACTAACTCCGCCTTTCAAATAAACAAATAGGTGTTAGCATTGTGGCACAGTGGGTACCAGCTTCCTGTGATGCCAGCGTCCCATATGCGCACTGGTTCAAGACCCAGCTGCTCCACTTCCAATCCAGCTCTCTGTTAATGTGCCTGGGAAAGCAGAAAAAGATGAACCAGGTGCTTGGGCCCCTGCACCCACACACGAGACCCAGAAGAAGCTCTGGACCTTTGGCTTTGGCGTGGTCCAGCCCAGCTATTGCGGCCATTTTGAGGGTGAATCAGCAGATGGAAGTCTCTGTCTCTCCCTATCTCTGCCTTTCAAATAAACACATAAATAAATCGCAGAGAGGAAAGGGCCAGCACTGCGGCTCACTAGGCTAATCCTCTGCCTGCGGCACCGGCACCCTGGGTTCTAGTCCCGGTTGGGGCACCGGTTCTGTCCCAATTGCTCTTCTTCCAGTCTAGCTCTCTGCTGTGGCCCGGGAAGGCAGTAAAGGATGGCCGAAGTGTTTGGGCCCTGCACCCACATGGGAAACCAGAAGGAGGCACCTGGCTCCTGGCTTCAGAGCAGCGCAGCACGCCAGCCATAGCAGCCATCTGGGGGGTGAACCAACCGAAGGAAGACCTTTGTCTCTGTCTCTCTCTCTCACTGTCTAACTCTGCCTGTCAAAAAAAAAAAAAAAAAGAGAGAGCAAAGAAAGAAAAAAAATCTTTAAAAGAAAAAAAGAAATATCCATATTGTTTTTCACAATGGCTGCACTAATTTACATTACCACCCACAGTGTAAAAGAGTTACCCTATACAGAAATCACAATTTGAAGATTACAGTAACAAAATGATATTCCTTTTGGGGAAAATAAAGTAGCTGGATTAACAATTGACTAAACTTGACCAATTCTAGCTTCAACATAATTAGGCACATAACAGCAACCCTAGGACATCAAGTTCTTGCTGTGATTCTAAATAAAACGCTTTCTAGCTGGAAAATCCTTGTCAAATCCTTCTACTTCACGTGACATGACAAAAAGGAGCATCTTCCACAGTCCTACTACCTGCCTCATTCTAATAAGGATCCTAAGGCTAGACCTAATTTCCCCAACATCACTGACAATGGAAGAGATGGCTGGACCTCAGGGACCTGTCTACTTATTCCAAGCACATAGCTTTATTTGTAATGTGATCAATGGCATTTCTCTTCCCATAAAAAAAAAAAAAATTACTCTTGAGGAAAAAAAGATTTTGAAGGTTAAAAATAAAAGAACATTCTAATAACTGGATTCTAGAAGGTGGATTATGGGGCTGGGGTTGTGATGCAGCAGGTTAAATCAACACTTGAGATCCCAATATCCCACATCGGAGCATGGCTTCTAGTCCCAGATGCTCCACTTCAGATCCAGCTCCCTGCTAATGTTCCCGGGAAAGCAGCAGAGGATGGCCCAAGTGCTTGGAATCCTGCTACTCATGTGAGAGACCTGGATGTGGCCATCTGGAGAGTGAACTAGCGGATAAATGATATAACTCTGTTTCTATTAATCTATCTATCTCTCACTCTCTCTCTTGCTCTCTGTCTTTCAAATAAATAGTGTTTTTTTTTTTTTAAAGGAAGTGGATCATACAGCATCACAAGCAACCAGAGCCTGGAATAAAGGGGCAAACTACAAACAAAAGTTTACAAATCTTTCACACACAAGAAAATGCTTCATCACACTTCTTTGGAACTTAGAATATTGAACAATAGCAAAAACATTTCCAGCCCAACATCCAAAATCAACTGGTCCTGAAGGCATTCTGAGAGGAGCACTAGAATCTGTGGTAAAAATGATTCAGAATATTTAGCAGCAAAAAAAAAAAAATAATCAACAGCATAAATCTTTGCCTCAAAATAAATCAATCAACCTAGGAGGTGTCATGCATTAGGACTTTTTATTCTGAAGGCTTTTCATGAGACTTTCATCAAAATTTCAAGGGAAGCCAAGAACACGGGTCATGAACGACTGTACGCACTACCAAAGGCATTAGGAAAGGGGAGACGGCTCAGCCCTGGTTACAGAGGGAAAGAAGCATTCAACTGTAGAAGGCCCAAGGTAAATCTGACCGTCAAAGGCCCGATTTCAGGTACAGCAATCTCTCAGGCAATGAAAGTCCTGAGGACAAACGATCAACATTCCCTGAGCACACAACATTCCCGGGGATGAAGGCCCAGGGACAGGGAAGTCAGTGTCCTCGCACCCATGGCAGCTGCGGTCTAACCAACTACAGCTGCAGACCACGAGGCAGCAGCAGAGAAGGCCGGGCAGTCATCCCGGCTGCGCCCGGCACATCACGGACACCTGGACAGGACCGGCGCTCCGCTCCAGAACAGAGGGCTGGACAGGATGACTTCTCGGCCTCTCCCACTCGGGGCGTATGCATACAAGTTCAAAGACCCATCCTTTGAGAACTGGTAGGACCTGAACTGCAGGAGAGAAGGAGGACCCCAGGGAAGGAGGTGAGGGTCAATGCGCAGGGGGATGTGACACCAGCTATGTGAGACACAGGGCAGTCCAAGCGGCGGCAACGAAGCCGAAGGGCGGCTCCGGCAGCTGCAGGGGCGGGGGAGGACTTGCTAAGGAGCACAGAGTTCGTTCTCCAAGATGAAAAACTCTGGAGACCACTACACGATAAGGTAAATGTACTGAACACCCTGAAACTAGAAGACAGTGAGGATCCTGCACGAACTTCTCTGAAGCCCTTCCGTGTACTTAAATGGTTCAGGTTTCTCAACCACAATTTAGAAGCAAAGGGGGACGGGGAAAGAGTCACAGAAAGCGGTGCCCTAGTGCCCTAGCGGCTACGCTGACCCCTAACAACCAATCCTGCTCCCCAAAATTCCTTTTCTACAAAAAAAAAAAAAAAAAAGAGCTTGCTAGTAGGACACAGAGGGTTCTCCAACTACAACACAACACAGCACAGGGAGCACATTGAAGAAACAAGGGATTTTAGAAAACAACACGGATACTAAGCAATGGCAGAAACACAAAGCAAGCTATTCAAACACAATCTAATTGTTCATCCCTACACAAAATCCAACCCATGTCCCCACGTTAAAGCCCAGAGGCTTGTCTGCTCTCAGCGGATACAGAAAAACTCTCCAACGTGCCTAGCCCTGCCCCGCACTGCAGCTGCCCACCTGATTCTCCCGCATCCTTCCACTCCTATGGAAGCCGCTGGTCCTCTCTCCAGACCCGGCTGTTTACTCTGAGGGGCCCATTCTTCCTTTCTTGTGCACCCAGTGTCACTCCCGTGGCTCCCTCACTAAACACTCATCAGGGCCGCAGCTCTACACGAGCGGGCGTTTACTGGAATGTCATCTGCGCCTCTCCTTACTCTCCCCCTCTCCAAAGCCACGCACAGCGCCTAGGACCAAGTAAGCACTCAGACAGCTGTGGAGTAAATGAACAACCAACACTGAACCTGCAGGAAAGTAACACCACTTAGGATCCCCTCATGCCCCAAATAATTGAGTCTAAAATCCCTATCAAACTAAGAACAAGAGGGTGCATTCAGATGTGCATCCAAGTGGCCCGGCCCTCCTGCGTCACACACAGACACATCCCAAAGACCAAACAGTGCCCAGCTGCCGGCTACCTGTTGCTCTCTGCTACTTCCTGACAGAAACTGGCGCTCGGGAAACACCAAAGAGCGCCATTTCCAAGACTCTCCGGCATGTACGAGACGGGAACTGACCTCACTCACACTGCATTTCATCCAAACATAAGAACAACTACAGAAGCAAAGAGAAGAATCGCCAAGTGACAGACTCCCCTGTGTGACCTTAGGTCGCACACAGGAAAAATGCTGGAAAGATCTGTACTGAGCGCTCGCAAGGCACAGAGCTGACACCAAACGGCCGTAAGAGCTTTAGAGGAGGACTCCAAGATGCCACGTGAACCTATTTCCCAAACCCTCAAGTCTAAAGAAAAAGAAACGACGTGAGACGCAGTCTTCCCCACTACAAACTTCTCCCATGGAGACGAATTCAGTGCCATTTAATCCATAACCAAATACCTGAAATCCTAACACAAGCTGCTCTGTCCACCTGCTCTGACCCGCTGTGGACCCACTGTCTACACCGCGTACTCTGCATTCGAACAGGGGGGCGGGGGGTATGCAGGCTCTTCCTCCTACCACGTCCCCCAACTGCACATAACAGTCGGTGTTTAACAAATATTGACCTGAAATGGAATCTCACGGCTTCGAATGCTGGATGTGGGGTCTAATCTGCAGTTTGTTCCTAAATGTCACTGGGGAAGGTGTCCGCACGCCTGCTTTAGCGCCGTCATCCCGGGGTTAGGAAGGACTTCGCTAGGCAACAGTTCACATTAGGCTTACAGTGTCCTCAGCGGCTCCCGTGCACATTCGCTCAAGGAAGGGCCTCGGGGCCACGGCGGGGACAAACACGTGGCCCCACTGCCTCCCAAGTCGCCACTCTCCCTGGAAACCAGCCCAGGGAGACGGGCTCGTGGAGAGGACGGGACGACACAGAATCTGAGACCGCGGCCACAGCCGCTCACAACTGCAGAGCTAGTTCCCGGAAGAGGGGCGAAGGGCACGGCTACGGGGGCTCCCGAGTCCGGAAAGCGGATCAGCGAAGCGCGACCCCGGGCTGTCATCAGGCGGTGCTGTCGGCCGGCCCGAACACCTCGCTCAGGGCACGGCGTCCACAGGTGCCCCGACCTGGGGCCGCCCCTCCACACCACCGGCTCTGCGTCGCGCACCCCGCGGGCCACCCCGGGGACGCGGGGAGGGCCGGCCGGGCCGGGCCGGGCCTGCTCAGACAGCCCCGCAGGCTCGGGGGGCGTGCGGGGGGCATGGCGACGCCGGGGCCGGGCAGCGACGCGGGAGGCGGAGGACGCCCGCCCCGGGCCGCCGCCGCAGGCGCCCAGCCCCGCGCCTCGGAGCCCCGGGGAGCCGGCCTCGAGGTGGGTCCCGAATACAGCAGGGGAGGGGCGGGGAGGGCCTCACCGTCGCTCCCGGGAGGCCGGCGCCGCCGCGGTCCCGCAGTTGCTAAGGAGAATGCTCTTCCGGGTCAGGGGCGCGGCGTTCGCGAGAGCAACGGTGGCCGGGCGGGGCCAAAGTGCCTAGCGTGGGCCGAGTGCGCGGCGGCGGGGCCGGACGGGCCTGACTGCCCGACCCTGGCTGGCTGTGGCCCGCCGTGCCAGCCACCCTCCTCGCCCTGGCCTGTCCCGCAGACGCCTCCAGCCCTGAAGCTGCTCGGGGCCGGGAGCCCCTGGGTGTCGCCGCGCGGGCCCCTTGCCTGTTAGAAGGGTCGCTCGTTTTTCCACTGGACACCTGCTCAGAGCCAGGTGCCCGCCAGCTGAGCGAATACAGAGGTGGGCCACCCAGGTGTGGTCCCTGACCCCGAAGGCGCGGGCTGGTGGCCAAGCAGGCAGAGAAAAGGTGATGTTGGAGGGTAGGAGTTGATGATTCAGGTCAGAGAGCTGGCGCAGTGGAGAACCCTACCAAAACCGCAGAGTGGCCTGTCCAGCCAAGTGTGTGCACAGAGAATGGCTGAGGGTGCAACCAAGGAAACCCCAGAATTGGAGGTGTGCGCGGAGGTAAAAGAGCCCTCCAGGAGCAGGCCGAATGTTCTAGAGAGCAGGAGAGGTAACCATTGTCACGTGCTCCATAGAGCAGGTGTCCGGCGGTGACCATAGGGAGGTCCCCAGCCAGGAGTACAGTGTCAGAGTCCACAGTGGCTTGAGTCTGGGGGCCGGGGGGACACCACCGCGTGTTCCTCAGGGCCAGGGTGGTGGGCAGTGCAGGGAAGCGGTGGGCAGACGGGTCTCATGCGGGCAGGAGCCCGAATTTCTGTTCCAGGTTCTTGTCTCACACAGAGACAAGAATTGCAAGCTGAGACATGGGAAGGTGCCCAAGTAGGACAGGATTTATTGAAAATGAGAGAAAATAGGGCTGGTGCCGCGGCTCACTAGGCTAATCCTCCGCCTGTGACGCCAGCACACCAGGTTCTAGTCCCGGTTGGGGTGCCGGATTCTGTCCCGGTTGCTCCTCTTCCAGGCCAGCTCTCTGCTGTAGCCCGGGAGTGCAGTGGAGGATGGGCCAAGTGCTTGGGCCCTGCACCCCATGGGAGACCAGGAGAAGCACCTGGCTCCTGCCATCAGATCAGCGCGGTGCGCCGGCCGCAGCGGCCACTGGAGGGTGAACCAACGGCAAACATACAATCGTGTGTGGGTGTGGGCCGCCCCACACGGAGAACTGCCCATGACTGCCCATCTGGGAGGGTTGCCCAGAGAAGCCTGAACAATGCCCCCAGCGGTAAAGAGCAGTGAAATGGACTCTCCCCCATTCTGAGGTGTGGGGGTGGCTCTGCATGTGTGGGAATTTTAGGATGCTTCCATCTTTTCCACGTGGGGCTTATTTTTCATATTTCATGGCGTCTCCCCTTCCTGGGTTCCAGGGGAAACAGGTGCATCCTGGGAAAGGGACGCCATGCAGGTCCAGCAGGTCCACCTCCCCCTCACAGACTGCGATCCGAGGCGTGTTCCCTGTGGCTCAGTCCCTTCTTCATCAGGGTGACCGTTCCCATCTGCTTTGACAGGAACAGTGGCAGGACTGCAGAAGCTCGCTGTTGCAATATGGACTACAACCCAAAAGTCATGCTGAGAACTGCAGTGTCTTCTCCATCAGGGGGAGTTTCTGTAGCCCAAGGGGTTTCTCTGGGTCGCTGATTTGTATTTCTGGGCAGAGGGAGGGAGGGATTTTAGGAGACTCCGCCAGACGCCTTTGGGCCTCCCTCCACGTGTTCCGTGTTAAACAGGGGAAGAGATACATTAAATTGTTCCTGAATTTCTTAGCGCTTTAAAAAACATCACCATAGTATTAAGCAAATTTCAGGATCCCCCTACCAATAACTAGGAGATCCTTGAAGGTGGACAGTGCTCAACTTTGCTTCTACAATGCCTGCCACACACATAGGCCTCAATCAAGTTTAAAGAATAAATGGAGGTTGGCTCTGTGGCTTAGCAGGTTAAGCTGCCGCCTGCAGAGCCGGCATTCCATTTGGGCGCCGGTTCAAGTTTCAGCTGCTCCACTTCCAATCCAGCTCTCTGCTATGGCCTGGGAAAGCAGTGGAGGATGGCCCAAGTGCTTGGCTTCCTGCACCCACGTGGGAGACCCAGGGGAAGCTCCTGGTCCCTGGCTTCAGATCAGTGCAGCTCCAGCCGTTGCAGCCAATTGGGGAGTGAACCAGTGGATGGAAGACCTCTCTCTCTCTCTCTCGCTCTCTCTCTCTCGCTCTCTCTCTCTCTCTCTCCTTCTCTCTCTGTGTAACTCTTTCAAATAAATAAATAAATCCTTTAAAAAAAAGAATAAGTGAACTCAGTGGACCTTTGGTTTTATGCTTGACTAGACCCTTCCAGAACTCTCAGACAGACTGTGACGCAGGCAGAACTTGTCTGTTCATCCTGGAGGGTGGAGGGGCCCAGTGATTCAGCAGGGAGGAAAGGGACCACTGGGGGGTGGGGGGTGGGGGCAGAAGGAAAAGAACACAGAATTGAAAGAATACAATCTGATTTTTCAGAACTAGAAATGCAGTCTGATCAGCTAGAGGCTGGAACAGGAGAGCAGAGGAAGGAGGGCTGAGACTGTCGTTCTGCAGCGCAACAGCGGCTCTCACTCTGAGTAGACGTCGGACAGAGAGTGTGGCCTTGCTTTTGGGGTGGATGTTTGCCCATGCCCGCTCAGTGGCATGGACCCAAGCTTCCTCACGTGGGCTAAAGGCAGACCACCACACCCTCTAGAGCACACGGAGTAAGTGATTTGCACTGTCAGCACGTCTCCAATCCACACTTGAGTATATCCCCAGCATAGCAGGCCTTATAATGTTCTTTTTATTGTTTTTTAAGACTTTATTTATTTGAGAGGTAGAGTAACAGAGAGAAGGGTCTTCCGACCACTGGTTCACTCCCCAAGTGGCTACAACAGCCAGAGCTGAGCCAATCAGGAGCCAGGAGATTGTTCTGGGTCTCCCACCACACAGGTGCAAGCCTCGAGCACTTGGGCCATCTTCCCCTGCTTTCCCAGGCCATCAGCAGAGAGCTAGAATGGAAGAGGAGCAGCCGGGATACAAACCAGTGCCCACAAGGGATGCCGGCTGTACATGTGAAGGCTTAGCCTACCATGCCACAACATTGGCCCCTATGATGTTCTTCTTTGTTGTTGTTGTTGTTTAAGATTTATTTATTTGAAAGTCAGAGTTATACAGAGAGAGAAGGAGAGGCAGAGAGAGAGAGAGAGAGTCTTCCATCCAATGGTTCACTCCCCAGTTGGTTGCAACAGCCAGAACTGGACTGATCTGAAGCCAGGAGCCAGGAGTTTTCTCTGGGTCTCCCAAGTGGGTACAAGGGACCAAGCACTTGGGCTATCTTCTACTGCTTTCCCAGGCCATAGCAGAGAGCTAGATTGGAAGTGAAGCAGCCGGGTCTCGAACCGGTGCCCATATGGAATGCTGGCACTGCAGGTCAGGACATTAACCCACTGTGCCACAGTGCTGGCCCCTATGATGTTCTTCTTTGAACCTCTACCCACAGTATATGTGACCAGCTATCCATGGAAGTAAACCAAGAAATTTAAAATGTGTGGCAAACGCATTTCGAAACATCCAAAATATCAAAGAGGCTGCCTCTGTCTGAGCTGCTGTAGCAGAGTACTGTAGACCGCGTGGCTTCTGAGAACAGAAGTTGGCCTCCCAGTTCTGAAGGTGGGGTGGACCAAGCTCAAGGCGCCAGCATATTTGCTGTCTGGTGAGGGCCTGCTTCCTTGTTCATAGCCACCTTCTCACTGTAACCTCACATGGCAGGAAGGGCAGGGAGCTCTCTAGAGCCCCTAGGAGGGGACTAATGGCATTTCTGAGGACTCTGTTCTCATGATTTGATCGCCTCCCAACACCATCACATTGGAGGTTAGAATTTCCTTTTTTTTTAAAAGATTTATTTATTTATTTGAAAGAGTTATGTAGAGAGAAGAGGCAGAGAGAGAGAGAGAGAGAGGTCTTCCATCCGATGATTCACTCCCCAGTTGGCTGCAACGGCCAGAGCTGCGTCAATCTGAAGCCAGGAGCCAGGAGCTTCTTCCAGATCTCCCATGAGGGTGCAGGGCTCAAGGACTTGGGCCATCTTCTACTGCTCTCCCAGGCCATAGCAGAGAGCTGGATTGGAAGAGCAGCAGCTGGGACTGGAACCAGCATCCATACAGGATGCTGGCACTGCAGGTCAGGGCTTTAACCCGCTGCTCCACAGCGCCGGCCCAGGCATATCTTTAGAGAACTGTGTGGAATTGTGGGTGGATTCTGTACTTCCAGAGCAGCCCAGCCACAGAAGGTTCCAGCTCATGTGCTTTGTCTGATGGTCTCTGGATGACAGATGGCCAGTTAATGATGCAAAGTCTCTTGAGAGGTGCCCCCCATGACCCCGTCGGAGGATCAGCTCAGAATCACTGTGTCCTGCTGGTGGAATAAGCGCATGAAACAAGCCACATGCTTCCTCCAGTAGAGGGACTCCGGGCAGAGCTGCCCGCGTCTGCCCTAACAAAGGACCGCAGACTGAGTGAGAGTTTATTCCTCCCGGTTCTGGAGGCTGGAGTCCAAGGTCAGGGCAAGGTGAGTGCCCACCTGCTGGTTTTTGTCTTGTCCCAGTGAGGAAGAGGCCAGCTAGGTCTCAGGAAAGTGCTAATCCTATCCTGAGGGCTCCTCCCTGGGAGCCACTTGCCTTTCACAGGTTCCACCTTCCAAGGGTGCAACAGGGGAATCTGGGAGAGACACAGCTTCTCAGTCCCCATCAGTCTTTGTGAAGTCCAAGCTTTCTGGCTTAGGGGCTACAGTCAGCGAGAGCTGTCCCAGGTCTTTCCAGTGCCGGGCTGACCCTGACTCTCAACCACTTTCACTCCAACCTGGTCCTCCCCAGGGAAGCCCGGGGGAAGTCACTCCTGAGCACACTCTCCCTCATCACCACACCCTCACCCTAGGGAGCAAGACCTGTGGGTTGTCTCCTTCCCCTGCCCAACCCCACCACCACCAATGGCAGTGAAAGAAGCAACAACCAACAGAAAGTGTTGCAGCCTCCTAGATGAGCCCCGGTGATAAAGGGGGGGCTGCATGGACACTCACATGTGTGTGGAAGACAAGTGAGGACCAGGTCACGTACCACAAGCATCTCGGGCTGAGCTGGAAGCAGCTCATTCAGCAACACGACTGGATGTCCTCTCATGTGCTGATTCTATCAGAAAGGAAGTAAAAGTCAATGAAAGCACCATGAAATACAGTAACGAAAACCTTACGTAGAAAGGCACGTATTCCAAGAACCAATGGGAGGCTGGGACGTGACAATGGGAGACCACAGCCACAGCTGTGGGATGCATGGAGGTGCCAGGAGCCTGATCCTCACCCGTGTGCACTGAGAAGGCCCCACGCTGAGAGTGCTGGGGTGAGCACAGACGTCGAGTCATCGCTAGATCCGTCCTCGGCCAACACCAGAGCAAGTAGCCCAGCCCACACCATCGTCTCCGTCTTTTGCTCTTTGACTGTAGTCTTTGTTCTTACCTCACTTTAAGTTTCTAAAAATACATTGTCTTTTTCTCCTATGTTTACAGAATTTTGTATTTTTACTTATTTTCATTTTCTTTTAAACACAGAGATCTTCCATCTGCTGGTTCACTCTCCAGGTGCCTGTAGTAGCCAGGAGTGGGCCAAAGCCAGGGGCCTGGAACTGTGTCTGGGTCTCCTGTGTTTCTCTTTTAAAATCTAAATTTTGTCTCTTAGGTCTTAGCCTCTTTCTCTTTTTCTTTCCAGTTCCGATTTAAGAAATCATCTTTTTAAATATTTTAATTGTATTTTTCAGGATTTTATCAATTTTAATCAAACATTTTAGGGTTTCCTCTTTTTTCATTTCACATATACTATAGAAAATTCTCATTTACTGTTGTCCTGTTTCTGTACTTCCCCACATTTTCAGTTTTTATTGTATTATTTTTTTCCAAGATTTATTTATTTATTTGAAACTTAGAGTTACAGAGAGATAGGGAGAGACAGATAGATCTTTCATCGGCTGACTCATTCTTCAGATGGCCACTGAAGCCGGAGCCAGGCACTTCTTCCAGATCTCCCAGGTTGGTGGCAACATTCAGGCCACCGTCCACTGTTTTCCCAGGCCATTTGCAGGGAGCTGGATTGGAAATGGAGCAGTTTGGACACAAACCGGCACCCATATAGGATGCCAGTGCTGCAGGAGGTGACTTAACCCACTGACCGCAATGCTGGCCCCTGGAGTAATTTTTACACTCATCATCCTTGTTTAAACTTTATCTTCTATCTTCCATCTTGCATATTCTTCCTGATTTTTGCGCTTTCTCTCTCAGTCACAGATATGTCTTCCCAGCTGCAAGTGGCATCTAGTAGTTTCCAACCTTTAAGTGAGAAGGGCAGGCGTTTGGCACAGTCCTTACAACACCGCTTAGGACGCCTGCATCCCACGTCAGAGTGCCTAGCTTTGAGTCCCAGCTCTGCCTCCGAGTCTAGCTTCCTGCCAACACACCCTGGGAGGCAGTAGGTGATGGCTCCTGTGGTTGGGTCCCTGCCAACCACACAGGAAACCCGGACTGAGCTCCGGGCTGCTGGCGTCCACCTGGCCCAGCCCTGGCTGTTGTGGGCATTTGAAGAGGGAAGCAATGGATTGAAGAACTTTCTCTGTCTCTCCGCTGAAGTGCAGTTTCAACGAGTCGGGAATGGTAAAGCACACCGTATCTGGCCCATGGTAAGTATGTTTAAGAATACCATCATTTGATAAGTTACCCTGAACGGTGGTCCCTCCTGGAAGTGCAGGGTGAATTATTGTCCTGTAGATGGTGATCCTCCCTAGCAAGGGCACCTGTTACTCTTGCCCTGTGGCGGGTACCATGCCCTACCAAGCCACTCTTCTGGTACTCTCGCTTCCCAACAGACCTCCACTTTTTTATCCAGTATCATCCCTTCTCCAAGGAGCCACATACTGTGTGTGTGTGTGTGTGTGTGTGTGTGTGTGTGTTGAAATGTCAGAGAAAATTTTCGATGAATTACAAGTCTGTTTCTCCCTATGCATTGCTTAACACTCATTGACTGAGTGTCCACATTGGGTAAGTCTAGAGAGAAGACATCTGATTGGCTCAAACCAGCCTTGAAACGGGTTGGGGCCAATCAGCTGAGCCAGAGAACTGCTCAGGTCCATACCTTAGGGGCCAGGTAGGCATTTGTGGTGTGGAGTGTGTGTGTGTGTGTGTGCGTGAGCGAATGGATTTGGAAGCAGGTGCAGTGAAAGGTGCAGTAGCATTCAGAAAGGTCCTGGAAGGGACAGACATGGGGAGGGTTGGGCCGCCACTTGGGAGTGTTGTTTGAGTCCTGCCTACTACCAATCCAGCTTCCTGCTAATATGCACCCTAGGAGACTGCAGCTGAGGGCTCAAATAGTTGGGTCCACATGGGAGGCCCAGGTTGAGTTCCAGGCTTCTGGCTTCAGCATGGCCCAGCCCAGTCATTGAGCCATTGCACACATTCAGGGAGTAAGCCAGTGGCTGGAAGAATCAATCTCTCTCTCTCTCTCTCTCTCTCTCTCTCTCTCTCCCCTTCCTCCCTCCCTCCCTTTAAAATAAATGAAAATAATTTTTAATGTACAATTCTTGGTTTGATCTTAGACCCACTGAATCAGAATTTTTAAAAAATTAGCGAGAAAAGTTTTCAGAATGCCAAGAGCATTTGATTAAAGAGAAATTGGAGATGAATAAATGAACACAAAAGTGCCAAATCCATGTATAAGAAAGAAAATTATTTTTAAGGTGGAACAGGTATGAAAACTGAGCACAGGATGTTTGAGTTGGATAAGTGAAGACATAGTAAAACCCCAGGAAACCAGGTTGTTCACAGAATCTTACATTTGATCTCAAATTTAAAAAAAAAAAAAAGCATCCCATAGAAATCCTATGTTAAATTAAAGAGAAAACAAAGAATCTTACTAACTCAGAAAAACACCGGATAACACAATTAAAACAATTATAAGATTACATGTAAATGGACTAAATTCTCCTATTTAAAAAACGGCATCACAGACTGTATTAAAAAGACAAAATCCACACTTAGGCATCATATAAAAAGCATATTTTAAAAAAACAGAAAATTGTTCAAAAGCCTGGATCAGATAAATCACGCGTGCACACAAGCAGCTGTAGCGTGTCTCAGCTTGAGGGGCCAAACTGTTCATCCCAGGATTCTGCCTACCTGGGCTTGCCTAGAACACCAGTGGGAGGGTCTACAAGACCCTATTTCTCTTTTGCATGAGAAGCCAGCCGCTCTAGGGACCCTCTAGGGTTTCTTCTACAGCCAAGGCCCAAGGAGAGAACCAAGAACACAAGTCAGTCTGATGCTGGGTGCCGCAGGGAGGCTGCAGGGAGAGGAGCAGCACAGAGGCCTCTGGTGTGGGGCAGCCCTGCTCTGATCCTCCGAATGCAGCAGGGCCGGGGAAGGCGCTGTTGGAGGCAGGGGCACAGGCTCTGCAGCATGCCGTTCACCAGCCTGGAGCAGCTCTGCCCAGCAAGGCCTGCACCTCAGGGCCTCGGCTTCTGCTCCCGCAGACAGAAGTGGTGGGAGAGACCGCTCCCGAGTGGGAACATTGGGAAGTCACTTTCTCAAGTGCACATTTCACTGCCACAAAAACTCATTGCAGTCTTGAAGACAGAGCTGTTCTATTTGGATACAAAGAGATTTCAGAGAGAGAAAGCCAGTATACCTCCTACATGCACGTGACCAGACAAGAGTAGAAGAAATATTCTGTACTGCAAAAATTGGGTTGAAAAGGCAACACTGAATATGGGGACGTTGTTTTGAAAACAAGCAGGGAAACCAGCGCCGTGGCTCAATAGGCTAATCCTCCACCTTGCAGCGCTGGCACACCGGGTTCTAGTCCCAGTCAGGGCGCTGAATTCTGTCCCGGTTGCCCCTCTTCCAGGCCAGCTCTCTGCTGTGGCCCGGGAGTGCAGTGGAGGATGGGCCAAGTCCTTGGGCCCTGCACCCCATGGGAGACCAGGAGAAGCATCTGGCTCCTGCCTTCGGATCAGCGTGGTGCGCCAGCCACAGCGGCCATTGGAGGGTGAACCAACGGCAAAGGAAGACCTTTCTCTCTGTCTCTCTCTCTCACTGTCCTCTCTGCCTGTCAAAATAAATAAATAAATAAATATTTAAAAATTTAAAAAAAGAAGCAGGGGGAAAAAAAGATACCAAGTACGCAGTTAAACTGTATTGGAGGGGCCAATGCTTTGGCATGGCAGGTAAGGCTGCCTGCCGCCTGCAGTACCAACATCCCATATGGACACTGGTTCAAGTCCCGGCTGCTCCACTTCTGATCCAGCTCTCTGCTGTGGCCTGGGAAAGCAGGAGAAGATGGCCCAAGTCCTTGGGCCCCTGCACCTGCATGGGAGACTCAGAAGAAGCTCCTGACTCCTGACTTCAGATCTGCCCAGCTCCGGTTGTTGTGGTCAATTGGGGAATGAACCAGTGGATAGAAGACCTCTCTCGCTCTTTCTCTCTCTCTCTCTCTCGCTGCGTCTCCTCCTCTCTCTGTATAATTCTGACTTTCAAATAAATAAATAAATCTCTAAAAAATAAATTATACTAGAGAAAATGTCATATCCTTTATTCCTATAATGACAAAAAGAAAGAAAAAGTTGTATGTCTACATTTTTAAAGATGTACAAACTTTAAAATATACATATAAAATCAATTAGAAAAGAGAACATGTTCAACTTGCAAAACAGATACAAATCAACTAATATTAATGAACCAGTAGTATAACCAATTAAATACTCAATACAAGAGAACAAATGCAAAAAATCTATGTAAACAAAGTTTTCAACTAAGTACTATTCATAGTTAAACAGGAAGAAAAAAATGAAGAATTTCAGACAAAAGTAACACAAGAAGGGAAAAACAGAACCAGGAAAGATGGATAAAAGGGAAAGTTTGAGGAAGAAATAGACAACTTAAGTGACTTTTTTGGAAAAAGTCATTTAGATTTGATAATGTTTTCATTAAATTTTTAATATTAAATAAAACTCCAATTAATTTTGTAAAGCAAATACAGTCATTACCTACTTACAAAGATAATATACTAAAAATTGAAATCTTTTACATTTATAATAATTTCCTATCTTTGCATGCTCATTTTCATTTTATTCTATTTTTCCAGTGCTGTGTACTATTTTTAATTTTTAGGTTGTATTTGAAAGGCAGAGAAAGATCTCTCATCCACTGGGTCACTCCCCACAAGCCTGCAATGACCTGGGCTGGGCGAGGCCGAAGCCAGAGGCTCAGAACTGAATCCAGAGCTCCCCTGTTTGTGGCCGGAACTCCATTACTTGCGCTATCATCTGCTACCTCCCAAGGTCCATGTTGGCAGGAAGCTGCAGTAGTAGAGTGCCAGGAATGGAGCCAAGGTTCTCTCTTGTGGGTGTGGGCATCTTAACCGACAGGCCAAACACCCACCCCAGGAGACTACTCTTGGAGGCTGGCATCGTGGCACAGTGGGTTAGGCCACTGCTCGGGACTCCTGTGTCCCGTACCAGAGTGCGAGTTCAAGTCCTGGCTACTTTGCAGCTCCCTGCTACTGTGCCTGGGAAATAGCAGATGACAGCTCAAGTTCTTGAGTCCCTGCCACCCTTGCTGGGAGACCCGGATAGAGTTCCTGGCTCCTGGATGTGGCTTGGCCCAGCCCCAGCTGCTGGAGTTATTTGGGAAGTGAATCAGCAGATGGAAGATCAATTCCCTCTCTCTCTCCTCTCTCTCTCTCTCCCCCCTCTCTCTCCCCCCTCTCACTCGCTTTCTCTCTCTCCCCCCTCTCACTCGCTCTCTCTCTCCCCCTCCCCTCTCTCTCCCCCCTCTCTTTCCCCCTCTGTCTTTGTCTCTGTCTCTTCCTCTCTATCTGACACTCTACCTTTCAGATAAATCTATTACTCTATTTTTTATTTATTTTTCCCAAATAAACCTTTCATTTAAGGAATAAAAATTTCATAAGTCAACTTTAGGATATAGTGATTCTTCCCACCATACCCGCCCTCCCACCCCACCTCCTCCTCCCTCTCCCATTCCCAGTCCCATTCTCCACTGATTCATTTTCAATTAACTTTATACACAGAAGACCAATTCTATACTAAGTAGAGAGCTCAACAGTTTGGATACACACTCACAAATCTGTCACTCTTAATGAACAATTCTTTACAAGCCATTTTGTTCAACCAAATGATAGTGCTCAAAGCTAGGATATGGAACAGATTTGTGGGCAAGACAGTGCTTTGGTGGAAGGCTGAATTCTGGGTAATGAACTGGTTCTGAAGTTGATCGAGGGATGGTAGCACAGCTCTGATGAATGCCCTTGGCTTTCTGACGCTAGGCACTCCTGCTTCCCACAGTTCTGAGGCTGGCCCCCTCCTCCCATCCCCTTCCCCCAGAACACAAAGCTGATGTTTGGGGTAGAGCTGGTGAGACAGCAGCTCAGTAGACTGAAGTAGACAAGCTAGGCTCAGATCTGTCAGGATCTTTGTGCCTATGAGAATTTGTTGAAATTCATCCAAGCATGCCTCAAGGGATATTGCCCTTCCTCTCACCTCCTCAACAGATGGTCAGTAAATTAAACAGATTCTCATCTGAGTCTGTGAGACTTGCCCATGGATGGCCCCTGGGCAGCCCGACAGGCAGACAGGCAGACCCTGGTGAGAGACGAGAGACAGTGTGTGAAACAAACCCATCTGCCCTTGCCCTAACTCATTATTGCTTTCTCTGTCTTGGGAGGAAGCCTAATGCGAGCCATCAAGTATCCACAGAGTGAATCTCAGCAGGCTCTGGATGACCCTTGGAGGCTGCTTGTTGAAGTTTCATGGAAGGGTCTGGATCGCCAGGCAGTTTGAACACACACAGCAGACCGCTGATAGGTCTTTGCCAACCTCCCAAACGTGGAAGACACGGAAATTGTGTTCATGAGTGCAAACTCTGGAGGTGGACTTCCAGAGCTGGAATCCTGGATCTGCCCAGCCTAGGTGACCTTGAGCAAGTTACTCAACTCCATTGTGCCTCTGTTTCTTCATCTATACAATGGGGATGAAAATATCTATTAGGATTAAGTAAGTTAATAACTAGTGGCTTAGCAAACACTTGAAATGGAAGCTAAGCAGTATATGGACACACAGTAAGTACTGTATAGGTATTTTTTTAACATTTATTCATTTATTTATATGAAAGGCAGAAAGAGAGGCTTTCCATCTGCTGGTTCACTCCCCTAGTAGCTACAATGAGCAGGGCTGGGCCAGGCCAAAGCCGGAGCCTGGAACTCCCTCCAGGTCTCCCACATGGGAGCAGGGGCCCAAGCACTTGGACCATCTTCCACTGCCTTCCCAGGTTTTTAGCAGGGAGCTGGAGCTGAAGCAAAGCAGATGAGACCCAAACCGGGCTCTGATGAGAGATGCTGGTGTCACAGGCGGCGACTTAACCCACTGCACCACAACACCAGCCCCTAAGAGGAGAAGTTGTTCATGTGGACACATTATATGCCCCTGGCATTCTAACTGCAATTAAACATAGGATTTGAATAAAAAAAATCCAATATGTTACAAGATTGTTTGGACTTTATTGTTGTTTGAATTTTTAAGAAGTCTCTTACAGGATGACTGTAACAGACTGAGGGCCCGTGCTGGCGATGGTTTAGGGAAACTGGAGCCCTTCGCCATTGCTGCTGAGCATGTATGGTGCAGCCACATTAGACAGCTGCTCGGTAAGTTAAATAAAAACTTAAACCACAGTGGTTTAAGCTGCTGCCCACAATGCCAGAATCCCATATGGGTGCTGGTTGGAGTCTCGGCTGCCCTGCTTCCAAAAACATCTCCTTTCTAATGCACCTGCAAGACAGCGGAACATGGTCCAAGTGTTGAGTCCCTGCACCCACGTAGGAGACCTGAATGAAGCGCCAGGCTCCTGGCTTTGACCTGACGCAGCCCCAGCCATTGCAGCCACTGGGGAGTGAACCAGCAGACAGAAGATCTGTCTCTCCCTCTCTGTGTTAACTGTGCCTTTCAAATAAATAAATAAATCTCAAAAAAAAAAAATAGTATCATGTGACCAGCAGTTCTGCACAGGGTATATCCTCAAGAACGTGAAAACACATGTTCACACGGCAGCACTGTTCACAAGAGCACAAGAACCTAGACGTGCACGATATGTTGCTCTCCCCATACAAGGGGATATTATTATTTAGCTCTATAAAGAAGTGAAGCACTGATAAATGCCACACCCGCAATACATGTTGAAAACATCATGGTTAGTACAAGCAGTCAGAAACATAAGGGCCCACATTCTGTGGTTCTGTTCCTATGACCTGTCCAGAGCGGGAAGATCTGTAGACACGGACACGGAAGGCAGTTGCCCGTATCTACCTAGGCCTGGGGGTGGGGGCTGACGGCTGAGGAGGACGGGGCTGCTTTTCAGGGTGAAGAAAGCAGCACAGCTCTGTGGCGACTGATTGGCACTGAATTCTACATTTTAAGTAGGGGAATTATCCAAAGATGCGGTAAAAAAAAAACCATGAGCTCCTGATTTATTTCAGAACAAGTAAAAGGGGTCCAATATTGTAGCACAGTGGGTTAAGCTGTTGCCTACAACATCGGCATCCCATATCAGAGAGCTGCTTCGAAGCCCAGCTGCTCCGCTTCTGATCCAGCTCCTGGCTGATACTCCTGAAGAGGCAGTAGTGCTTGGGTTTCTGCACCCACTGGGGAGATCCAGATGGAGTCCCTGGCTTCTGGCCTCAGCCTGGCCCAGTCCTGCCTGTTGCAGCATTTGAGGAGTGAACCAACAGATGAAAGATTCTCTCTCTCTCCCTCTCTCCCTCTCTCCCTCTCTCCCTCTGTATCTCCATCTCCAGCTCCAGCTCTAGCTCTCTCTTTCTGTGTCACTCTGCCTTTCAAATAAACAAAAATAAATCTTTAAATTAAAAAAAGTCAAAAAGCATGTAAGTGAATTTACTACAACCCGCCACCTGTTGTAGTTCTGATTCTTACATGAAATATGACACAAAAATTATTCACTCTGACCTTTAATGTAGGGTTTGAAACAAATTATTGAAGCTGCTTCAACAAATTTAGGGAGGGTTATTCTGCTGAGTGAAGTGACTTTATCCTTTCTACAGATGTAAACTTGTCCAAAGCATTGCCTTCTAAGAAAAATGTGGGGAGCTGGCATTGTGGTATAGTGGGTTAAGCAGCCACCTGCAGCGCCATCATCCCATATGGGCACCAGTTCAAGTCCCTGCTGCTCCACTTCCAACCCAGCTCCCTGCTAATGGCCTGGGAAAAGCAGTGGCGGATGGCCCAAGTGCTTGGGACCCTGCCACCCATGTGAGAGACCTGGATGAAGCTTCTGGCTCCTGGCTTCAGCCTTATCCAGCCCCAGCTGTTGCAGCCATTTGGGGAATGAACCAGTGGATGAAACACCTCCCCCCTCCCCGTGTGTGTGTGTGTGTGTGTGTGTGTGTCTGTGTCTGTGTCTGTGTCTCTCTCTGTAACTTTGCCAGTGACCCGGCAAGAAGGGCATCACCAGGTCAGCCCTTCCGTCTCCGACTTTGCATCCGCTAGAACCATGAGCGGAACAAAATCCTGTTTATAAGTCGCCCAGTCTGTGGTGTTTGCTGGAGCAGCAGCAAATGCAAATGGACCGACCTCTGCTCTGTCACTTGCCCCTTCAGAGTCCTGTGTTGTGACGAGATGGCAGGTGCACCAGAGCATCTAATGTGCTGGCTAAAGCCTTCTCCTGCGCCCTGAGCTCCAGGGACAGGGATTAGTGAGGACCTGAGCCCCAAGTGCTCAGAGAAGAGCCCAGTCCCTTCGGCAAGTCTGGAATTTGTACCCACAGGTTCCTGGCATGAGCTATTTGTGTTAAGAAGATCGATGCTGAGCTGACAGTCTCAGGCGGAAGAAACGCTGGATTCTACACCCTTTCTTACTGAATTGTTTTGGATAAGCTGGATGCTCACCCCTTTTGACTCCGCCCACAGAAGCTGCGCCATGGAAGAGGGAAGGCAACAGGCTGCTGTGTTGTGGATTTGCTGCCGCGAGCCATCTGGGCTCAGGAAATCATGAAGGCTGATACTTACATACTACCAGGAAAACATGGCTAAACATCAGTAACTTTCTTTTAAAAATCATTCTTTATGCATAAAACATGCCTTTTGAAAAATAAATAATAGTTTTATTGCAATATAATTCTCATACCATCCATTTCACCCACTTGAAGCAGACAATTCAGTGGTGTTTGGTATAGTCATAGACCTGTGCAGCCACACCACAATCGAGTTCAGTGCTTTTCCATTAGTCCAGAAGGAACCCTCAGAGCAACTGGCAATACTCCTTGTTTCTCCCAACACCTCAGCCCTGAGCAAACACCAATCCTTCTGGACAAAATTTCCATACTGATAACAGACTTGCAGCTAAACAACCAGATAAAATAATGGCAAACATGTAATGACTGAGTCTGAGAGTGCATTTTGTAAATTACTATAGACCTGGAGGTTTCACTAGGAAATTAAATGCTTTATACTTTATCTGGTTTTTATTTAATGATTGTGGTAGGTGACTGGCAACACCTGCTTCAAGTTTTTCCATGTTAAAAAAGAAAACTGGATCCCTACCTCACACCTTAATAAATTCCAGATGGTTTGGAATAAAAAATGTATACATACAAAACTCAATAAAAGTACTAGGAAAAAAATAAGTGAATGTTTACTTAGTCTTGGGAGGTGAGGGGAGCCTTTCCTAAAAATAACACCAAAATGAGAAGTAATGGATTTGACTGTATAAAAAAAAATGAATTTCCTTGTGGCCTTCACATATATTTAAAATTTAAAGCAGAACCCGAGAAACAGCATTTCAGCCTGTGAGAAGCAAAGGGAGAATATTTCTGATATACAAATAACTCCTGAAAATCAGCTAGGAATAAAGAATACTCCAGGGGCCAGTGCTGTGGCGCAGCGGGTTAACGCCCTGGCTTGTGGCGCTGGCATCCCAAATGGGCGCCAGTTCTATTCCCAGCTGCTCCTCTTCTGATCCAGCTCTCTGCTATAGCCTGGGAGAGCAGTAGACGAAGGCCCAAGTCCTTAGGACCTGCACCCAAGTGGGAGACCTGGAGGAAGCTCCTGGCTCCTGGCTTCGAATCGGCACAGCTCCGGCCATTGGGGCCATCTGAGGAGTGAACTAGCAGTTGGAAGACCTCTCTCTCTGGCTCTACCTCTCTCTTTAACTCTTTCAAATAAATAAAATACATCTTTAAAAAAAAAAAAAAAGAACACTCCAGTGGAAAAATGGATGATGGATATAAAGAGATTAGAGACTGAGGTGCTTCCAATGGCCAGTAACCTCTGAGAGGATGTTCAGCCTCACCGGTAACCAACAACAGATTTAAAAGAAAGAGAAGACCGCCGGCGCCGCGGCTCACTAGGCCGCCTGCGGCGCCGGCACACCGGGTTCTAGTCCCGGTCGGGGTGCCAGGTTCTGTCCCAGTTGCCCCTCTTCCAGGCCAGCTCTCTGCTGTGGCCAGGGAGTGCAGTGGAGGATGGCCCAGGTGCTTGGGCCCTGCACCCCATGGGAGACCAGGAGAAGCACCTGGCTCCTGCCTTTGGATCAGCGCAGTGCGCCGGCCGAGGCAGCCATTGGAGGGTGAACCAACGGCAAAAGGAAGACCTTTCTCACTGTCTCTCTCTCTCTCTCACTGTCCACTCTGCCTGTCAAAAAAATAAAAAATAAAAAATAATTTAAAAAAAAAAGGAATAACAAAGAAAACCACACAACCCCATTACCACAAAACCCACTGGCCATCCGTCCCCCAACAAGGTGAAATTGGGAGGTGTGAGGGCAAGGCTTCTCCCCTGCTGGGAGAGGTCCCTCTGTGCAGTTTCCTAGCGCTGGCAGTCCTCATAAACACTCCAGGTGCCCCCAGCCTGGCCTGTGGGAAGGGACCTCGTCTCCCTCCATCCCAAACACGGGGCAGCTCCAGGGAGGCCAGTATGATTGTCCCAACACAGGCGCAGGGCTCACCCAGAGTTACACCTGCGTCCGCGTGGCCGGGGAAACTCTGCGGCCTCTCCAGAGCTGCCGCAGTCCCGTTCCTACCACAACGCCAGACCCCACAGACCCACCCCTCAACTCCAGAGAGGGCCCCTTCCCCACCACCCTCAGGAAGGCCCCTCCTGGTCATGCAAAGAATAAAGCCACTTATGGCTAACTTGAGTTTCCGCCATTGACCACCTCAGGGGCTTATATTGAGGCACAAAGATCTCAGCGGAGTTCAAATCCCATAAATACTCCAAGTTATACTCTCTGACCACAAAGCAATAAAATTAAAAATCCCTAATAGTTTAAGTGAAAAGAAAATGCAACTAAAATTAGTTAAAATATAACTAATTAGTTATAATATAAATTATAATTTATATTATTATAATTATTATATTAACTAATTAGTTATGGTATAATATAAATAGTTAAAATGTAACTAATTTAAATTTTTATTGATTTTCATAAACGTTTATAAAGTAATAATACCATTAATATGGAAAAAACAAGTGTTCAGAAATTTCGTTAAGGTGAAACCAGAGGAAATACCTGAATTTCTATAAAACATATGCAGCAGTTATCAAAAACTTCATGGTTGGTGGAGCAGGTGTGAGCACGGTTCTTTGCGCTTGATATATCACACACCAAGTGAAAGTAGCGATGAAAGCAATCATTATCACTACACGCGTGCGGGCACGGGGTCAGGATGCCACGTGTGCAGCAGATCTTCACTCTCCGTTTACCACAGAACATTCCAGACAAGTTAAACTCTCACAGGCAAACACACTCACACAACCAGGGAAGAAAGACCACAACAGAATGCAAGTGTGTGCTCGGCCCCGGCTGAGACGCTGGGTGCAGGACGAGCGTGGGCTTGAGAGCAGACGGGGGCCCCACATCTCGAGCGCCTGCGGTGCTAACTGAGGTGTTCAACGTGCCCGATCTGTCAAGTGGGAAACTGCCCGATTCACACAAGACTCCAAGCCACACTCTGAGCCTCTGAGAAGGACTCACCCAGGCTGGGTGCTGGAGGGGTGGGGGGGCTGGGCCTGGCCAGGAGACAGGGGGCAGTGGGGAGCAGGACAGACCAAACTCTCACATCCCTGGAGGAAAGCGGAGGAGGCGACGGCATGGGAGGGGACCTTGGGTGCTTCAGACAGCTCCTGGGACCTGGAATGGAAAGCTGAGTTTATTTTACTGTCAAAAATGCTGACCGTGCGCATGAGGGGTCTTCCAAACGTTCCTGGAGAACGCATGTTATGAAAAAACTGCTCACGGGTTTCAGAAATCTCAGCAGCAGAATAAATGGACCATTGAATCCTATTTCGAAAGCACCGCACACAGAACAGTTTTTAAATTTATAAACCTCTGTATAGAGACATAAAGAAAAGCATTCGAGCGAAAGAAGACCTCATGATAACCACGGAAAATAATCACATCAAAATATTCCGGAGTCTGATTTTAAAAAGTATTTAAAAAAAAAAAAAGATTGCTGGCAACTCAGCGTCCCGGTGAGTACCAGGCAAGAGGCAGCATCAGCAGGGAGGGAGCTGGGAAGGCAGAGCAGGTCACCCCGCTGATAAAGATCAGCCAAACCACAGGCAGTTGTCATTCAGGTCCCGGGGCCAGCTGAGCCTCTGGATGAAGGGAGGGGAGGGGAGAGGAAAGAGGAGATGAGAAGGGAGGAGAGGTAGAAAGAGAGAGAGAAAGAGAAGAGAAAAACTGTTTTATAGAGGTATCTTCACCTGTGTGAAGATACTAAAACATGACACTAAAACAGCCCAAATCCTAACTGGGAACTGTTTTGCGGCAGATCCATGGGAAAGCTGATCCCAAGCAGGCTGAGCGGACAAGCTGACCCCAGGATGCTCCGAGCACCTGGACTCCAGCTGGGCACAGGGGGCCTGAAGCAGGCAGGCCAGCCGTGCTATCTTGGTATTTGCGCGTTTGTTGTTCGTTTGACATCTCTGTTTATCTCGCACTGTAGCATTCTTTATTCTATGCCGCAACCCCTCCCCCCAAAAGAAGAGGGATCCGTGCTTAAAAGCACGTGCTCATTCCACCCAGATAAGTCCACATTGTGCAGGTTATCTTGGTGCGGGCTGCTGGGGGCTCAGCCTGGGTTTCCAAGCGACGGAGGAAAGGTGTGTACAGGCAGAGGCCCGGCCGCAGGAGCAGCTGCCTGGGCTCCCCGCCTGGCAAGGCCTGGGAGCAGCTAATGGCATGAGCTCATGTGAAAGGCCCACGCCTCCAGGTCCCCAGGAACATTTGCCATTCCTTTCCTGTCACCACCCAGCTCTGCGCCCGTGCCCATGAGCTCATCGCGGCTGGCCAAGTCCTCGGGGTCAGATAACTGCCAGGGCAGCTCCTTTCCCAGCCTCCTGGCCCTGCCCCCTGGAGACACACACCCGCCTGGATCCCCCTGTGTGTTTCCCTGAGCATCAGGGAATGGTGTGAACTCAGCCTCCATCTTAGAGACGGCCAGCTTCTTAACCTGCAGACAGCCCAGCCGCTGGGAACAGGCGGCCCCCACCCCAGCTCCAGGCTCTGCCCACGTCCAAGCCATGGTCTCCACTCTCAAGGACTGCAGTGACCCTGCGCTCAAGGACTTCCTCCCGCGTGGGTGTCACTCAAAGGAGATGCTGGGGGCAGGAGTAGGGGATGGGAAGCTGTGAGGCCCCCCAACTTCCACCTTCAGGGCCCGGGGCTAGCTGTTGTAGAGGACAGTCCTGCAGGGTCAGTAGAGCTGCCTCACTCACCCCATCGCATGCCCGAGGGGCCCTGCCATGGGCAGATGTCCCTGGTGAACCCCAGTGGCTCTATCCACAAGGACAAGAGAGCACCCTCCATGCTGTGTGTCTGCAGGGGCGTCCATGACTTGCACCCCCAGAACCCCAGCCCAGCTCCCTCCTTGTACCCCCTAAGCGACCCTGGCGCTGGAGCGCCACTCTCCCCAGACCTTAAGGCCACTGACAGTTCCAACCAGCTTGGCCTTGTCCCTTCCAGGCCTCCCAGAAATTAATAAGGCAAGAATGGGAAGGAGGACAGTGTGGTTCCAGAGGAACGGCTGTTGACAGATATGACAAAGGCCCCAGCAGTCTGAGGGCCTCTTCCCCAGCAAATGGCCCTGGGTGGCGGCAGCAGAGCTGTGTGCGTGTGCCTGCCAAGCCACACACCACATTCCCACGGGAGCCGCTCGGCGCAGGGTGGAGACAGCTGTTCTCCCAGCAGATGTGGTAGTGGGGAAGCCGCCCGCTCACTCCCAGCCCCGTCCGCCAGGCGCGCTGGACTCCAGCCAGCTCGCCCCTCTAGGCCTGGGCAGCCTGCTGAGCCCTGTGTGACCGGGAGCAGATCGCAGCGCCCACTGGGGCCTCCATGACCTCATCTGTAAAATGGGGCCGCCGGTTGCCTTGCCAGCGCCATCCTTTTGCTGGCCCAAGCCCTTCGTTCCCTGCATGCTTACTGAGCCCCCACAGCTTGGCAGGCATGGGGAAGGGGCAGCTGGGGCTCCCCAGATGAAGGAGTCCCCAGGAAACTAACGGAGGGAGAGAAGGAAGCCCCTTTCTCCCTGATGACACAGTCAGAGAGCTCTGGGGCTCCCAGGCAGTCCATGTTGGACCGGGGAGCTGCCTGTGGGAACCAGCAGGCACTGTCCAGCGAGAGCCAAATTCGGTCTCAGCGGAAGCCTCCCACCCTGAAGATTCCTGGCCAGCCCGCACCACTTCGGGTCCTGGCCAGGCTCCTCTGCCAGAAACCGGGCCTGACCCAGGGTCACATGTCCTCCGAGAGCCTCACCTCCCAGGGGGGTCTCTGTAAGGACCCATCGGACCACACCCTGCAGCCAGCGCAGACGGGGTTACCCTGTGCGCCATGAGAGGGTGGCGTGGGCCCTAGCAGGATCTAGCAGCTAGAATCCCCTTGAGTGCACAGTTCCTGGGGGTGCAGGAAGCAGCAGGGCCCGAGCCCTCAGCTCCTCAGTCTGACACTGTCCCCTTGCAGCTCAGCAGGCAGACCCGGAGCCACCCCAGCCCCGTGCCCCAGCTCCGCCACCCCCCTCTGGGTTTCCTCTGCCACCTCACTCGCCACGGCTTCTCTAAGCTCCGTGAAGCTTGAGAAACGCATTGGAATCTAATGGGGTACGAAGGTGCTGAAGTTAGAAATAGTTGCTTGATGTAGTAATGTGCGTGAGCCTATGTCAGACGCGTTTTATCTAAGTCAACACCTCACCAGCAGGCTGTGAGTGTGGTCAGGGACTATCTCTTTCTGTAGCGGCTGTGTGACATTTTTAATCATCTTCGTAAAGCAATTTAAAGCATGATTTTTAAAGACAACACAATTGGCCTGAACACTGCTCTGCTGGCTTGTTTTGCTATTTCCACGGGGGAACCACAGGTCCCCCTAATTTTACCTATCTGCAGGTGTCCCCTGTGCCTTTGTGTCTGCCACTGAGGGAAGAAGGCCAGGACACCCCCAGGTCCCCAGAGGTCCTCACTCGGAGGATGTGGGGTGGACAGTGGGCGTCTGGCAGAGGAGCTAGTCCAAGGATGGGCTGGAAGTTGGACAAACCAAGCAGGGGCCACTGAGGGCCCAGGCCACCCCGGGCCATCCAGGGCTGTATATGAGCCACAGAGTCTGGGAGCAAAGTAGAGAGGGAGCGTGTTAAATGGGCATTGGATGGTCGGCAAGGCTCAGAAGTGACCACCCTCCTCCACCCTGGGCAGGGTCAATCCCCCCTCCCAAGGCTCCTGCCCGTTCTGGGGAAGACTTCCATGTGGCCACGGGGGGGCGACACCGCCGAGCACATCTGTGTCAGTGACACCCCTGACGCTGGACAGTGGCTGCCCGGGCCACCCTGCCCTAGGGAGTGTCCTTGCAGCGTGTCCTCCACAGACCTGGCTTCTACGAGACAAGGGCGCCCACTTTGAAGCCTCGGGGTGGGGCGGTCCGGGTCACACACCCATGTACAGACAGCAAGGGTGCCCGGGAAAGCAGGCACTTGGCATTTCGGCTTCGGAGACGCCGGGCAGCTGACAACCCCAGGCACATGCCCACTTCACACACGGACCCCCTCCTCCCACCATCTCAAAGGGAAGCCCCGAACACAACCCCGGCTCGCAGCTGGGTCTCCCTCTTGCAGGATTTCCCCCAGGCCAGAGAAAGGCCCCTTCTCCTCCTTGCCAAGCCCGTGCTAGGACAGAGGGACCTTCCTGGGCAATCCTGGGGGACAGGTTCGGCGTGTGATGTTGCCTGTCGGGTCCACAGACAGATCATGCGGGCAGGGTGGTGGTGTTCCAAACAAGTCCCGGGCTTTGGGCTGAAAAGGACGTTCCGATCCCCATGGAGCCCAGGCTGCTTAGCATCACACTGGGTCCTCTCTCTCTTGTTTTCTGGCCATTTTCATTCTAGAAACTGACCGCCCTCCAGAGACGAATGTCCACTCCCGCACTCATGGGTTACAGATCTGCAGAGAAGCTTCTGCCTTGGAGAACTCAGGACTCTTTCGTGCCGACTGGTGGCCCTGGATCCTGGCAAGGCCACCCCACAATCCTTCTATGAAGGTGCCAAGAGAGGCGGCTTCTGCATGACACTTGGGGTCCCCTCTATGCTCGGGGCAGGGGAAAGCCCCTTCCTTGAAGCCTGCGGCTCCACCAAAGCTGAAACGAGGTCTCCAAGATGAGACAACAGATGCCTTTCCCTGGGCACAGGCCAAGAAGGTGGACTCGCTGCAGGGACCGCCAGCGCAGCAAAGCAGTGGGCTCATGCTTGGCAAAGTGCCCTGTGACCACATTTCACCAGAGCCCGGCCCAGACAGCCCTTGTCCCCAGGGCGCAGCGCCTGGCAGCAGATCCGTCCCCTCCGCAAACATCTGGTGCAGACTCCGTGCTGAGGTTGGGGCACCGAACTGTTCCCCCCACCCCCTGGGAAGGCCCCTCTGCAGCTCACCACTCCCTGTCTCGTGCGAGCGGCCTCAGCCCCTGCCTGGTGACATTTAGATGGGGCAGTTGCTGCCCCAGGGGGCTGAGCCTATCTGTTGAGGGCCTTTCTTTTCTTTCTGACAAGGGTTAAAAAAAGGGGGGGAGGGAGGGATAATCTGTGATGTCATAGGCCTGCGTTGGACAGTGGGGCTGGAGGCCATCTGGAGCAGGGCCCCTGGGAAAGCGGAGGGAGGGCAGCTGGCTCTTCAGGTGGGGCTGTCCCGGGTCAGACGCACGGCACCACGAGCTTACCCCGGCCAGCAAAGGATGGAGGAGGCTTCCTTGGCCGTCAGCTCCCAAGCCAAGGACGGCTGAGGAGGGTCCCAGGCCTTGGTGGGTCTGGGTGCCCACCACCTCGGGCCGGGGCAGCGTGTGTGGACGTGCAGTAACCCTGGAACCCCCTTTGCCTTGGCTGCTTCCGGCTCCCTCCGCCGGGCCCCCACCTCCTCTCTGCCCCCACGCTGGAGGCAAGGGCGGCCCTTTCCCGGCTCCAGGTGGCAAAGCCGAAGGCTCGGCACGGGAACGGGACTTGGCCCGGGTCCTGCTGCTGCTTCCCTGGCCGGCCTCCCCGAGGACGGCCTGCTTGGTGTCCTCTCTGAGAAGCCATGCAGCTGGAAGTGGGCCCTGGGATGAACTAATTGCAGAGGGAACAGATGGGCCCAGCCATCCCCTCCTCCTGTGTGTGCGCCTGAGAATCTGCCCCCACCGCCCAGGGCCACAAGGGGGCACTGCTCCACCAGAGCTTGTCCCTGGCTGTCGGGGAGGGGCTGGGCAACTCTGCCGGAGCCGCCCCTTGCCCAGCCTCCCAGAAGCCTCTGCACACATTTCTCACCCAGGCCAGGCCCATTCTTCCATCCCGTCTTCCCTGCCACTGGAGGGGGCAGCACCTGTGCCACAGAAGAACTGGCCCCTGGGGGGGGGGGTGAAGAAGTATGCGTGAGAACAGGGAGGGACCCGGGGTCCCAGCAATATAACCCTCCAGTGCCTGGGGCTCACCCCCTGTCCTGGCTTTCCCTGTACCCACCCTGGCTCTTCCCTGTGCACCCTGCCCCCAGGCACGCCCCCCTGGTCCTTCATCCACAGCAGGGCTCCACTCCTGGGAAACTCGCCCTCCCCTCTGTATCATCGCACTCGCTTCTGGACATGGACAGCCCTCAGGTGTGCTTCTGTCCCATGCCTGCCTCCCCTGGGCACCCCTGCTGGGAGCCCCCCCACACCAAGGTCTGGCCACCTGGGGATGTGCCACCCCACTCTGTCTCCCTGGGCTGCCCACTGGGGAAGCCTCTCCTTTGGTTTGCACAGCATCCCTCTGAGCTGGGTCTCTGGTCCAGTCCACAGTTAGCCAGCAGAGAATCACTGTTTTCCATTTAGGCTTCCTCCCTTCTTTGCTCTCCCAGAGTCTCCAAGCTCAGCACAGACCTTTACTTCTGCAGGAACTAGCTCCAGGCTGGGGGGGGGGGGCGGGGGGGACACCAGCCCACATCGGTGCACTCAGCCCCCCTGACATTATCCTTTTCAGCCTCTGTCTGTTTGTTGGCAGTTTCTCTCTGCTGGGCTGGGACTCTGCAGCCTGCAAGGATGCTCAGTGGATACTTGGAGAATCCATGTGAGCAGAAGTGACAGACGACAGGATTCCTTACAGAGCTGCAGGTCCTGGCGCAGGAGTTGCGGCACCACAGGTTAAGCCACTGACTGTAATGTCAGCATTGCATATGAGTCCTGGCTGCTCCACTTCTGATCCAGCTCCCTGTTAATGCGCCTGGGAAAGCAGTGGAAGATGGCCCAAGTGCTTCTCCTGTGTGGGAGACTGGGAAGAAGCTCCTGGCTCCTGGCTTCAGTTTGGCCCAGTTCAGGCTGTTGTGGCCATTTGGGGAGTGAACTAGTGGATGGAAGATCTCTGTCTGTCTCTCCCTCTCTCTCTGTAACTCTGCTTCTCACATACATAAATCCTTAAAAAGGGAAAGGGGGGGGGGTGGCAGCAGCGGTAGCCACAGAGCTCCCGAGGGAAGGCAGGAAAAGGAGCCTGAGCCTCAGACCCAGGCCAGCAGGGACAATCCCCTCTGGGCTCCCCTGCAAGGCCACCTCAGGGAGACTTCCTGGTTGGGAGGCAGGCAGGTTCACGCTGGCTACTGCTGTCTCCGAGGAGTCTCCAGCCCGCTCTGAGACTCCCACCCACCCTAGCTCCCAGGGCCCAGCTCCAGGGTCTCACTCCATGGCGAGCTCTGCCCAAATCTGGTGTGCCTCACATGGTCTCAGCTCGGTGGCGGGGGGGGGAGGGGGCTGACAGAAGACCCCCCCCCTTGAGAGAGGGATGTGAAGTCCAGAGCGCTGGCCTCGCCATGCTGGGTGGAGACTGTCATTGCACTAAGTCAGCCTCAAAGCTCAGAGAGAGGAGAGACCTAGAGGGTCACCAGTCATCACAGAGCGTGCAGGGCCACAGAAGAGACAGGGACAGCTTGTCCACCTTCAGACAGGGGGCAGCCAGAAGCACCACAGCTTCCCACTGCCCTTAATATAAGGGGTCCTTCCCCCCTTTACAGCATGCTTTTATTTATTTATTTATTTATTTCAAAAGCAGAGAGGCAGAGATCTTCCATCTGCTGGTCTACTCCCCAGATGCTGCAATGGCTGGGGCTGAGCCAGGCTGAAGCCAAGAGCCTGGAACCCAATCCAGGTGTCCCATGTGAGTGACAGGGACCAACTACTTGAGCCATCCATCACCTGCCACCTCCCAGGGTGCACATTAGGAGGATGCTAGAATTGGGAGCCGACCTCGACTCTAACCCAAAGATTCCAACGTGGGCTGTGAGCTAAGTTCCAGCCGCTACACCAAACACCTGCCCCACGAGTGGCTTTAGATGATGTGGCTGCTGCCCCTGGAGGGTAGCCGAGGGTCTGGCTCCAGAGTCAGTTTCTCCGGGTATAAAGAAAGCAAGTCGCACAGCAGTTCTGATGGTACTTTGTCCAGGAGGCAAGGGGAGGCGGGAACTTCCACCACCCGCCTGGAGACCCCTTCCTCTTCCCACTTCTTCCTCCTCTCCCTCTCTCCCCAAATGAAAGAGTGTTGTCACTACCAGGGCATGGAGAGGCAGTCAGTGGGACTTCCTGGGTGCAGTGTGTCACCGGAACTGACAAAAATGCCCCGTGGATATCTGGATCTTCCTAGACATCAGGAGACTCCAGTGCCCCAAACTCAGACCTTAGGTGTAGCTTATATCCTAAACCAAGGGACCGAGGGTCTGTGGTTCCCCACTTCCGGTGGGAAGGGGACACCAGGGAGAGGGGCTGACAGAGCGAACAGCAGTGCCATTCAGCTTGGGGTCCAGCCGGAGGGCACCTCCTTCTTGTCTCTAGCTGCTTCCATGCCCACAGCTTTCTCTCCCTAAAAACGCTCGCCTGTGCTCTGTCCCCTGGCAGGGTGGGCTTGGCCTGCTCAGCAGCAGCAGGCTCACAGATTCCAGCATCTCAATCAGTTTTTGGGTGCCAGACTCACCACCTCCGGGACCCGTAACAGAAGGACTCACTCCCCAGAGCCCGATGGACCAGACATCCAGCCCAAGGAGAGGAGGGGGTGAGCCACAGGGGCTCACGGCACGGCCAGGACCTCTGGGAGCAAAAGCTCGCAGGTGACCACTCACTGAAGATCCCTGCCCGGCCTGGGCAGGTGCACAAGCCTGAAGAGGACACCCCAGCCCAGCCCGCGCTCTGCAGGTCCTGGCGGGAGTGTGGGCGCAGGCAGGTGCGCAAGCTGCGAACTTCGGCCACCTGCACTCAGAACCTGGCACGCTGTGTGCGGTCCATCCCGGCTGAGGGCCAACCCCAGCGCGGCGGCGGCGGGCACCCGAGGTCCCGGCGCCCTCGCACTGGCACCGCAGCCCTCTTCGCTCCCGTCACGAGCTCCATCCCTCGGGCTGCCCAAAGGCTCTGGCTCTCTGCTAGGGAAGACGCGCTCCCCCCGGCGGCCTCGCGCAAACTCTGCTCTTGCCCGGACCTCCGTCCGGCCCCCTCCCCCGCATCCCCAACCTGAGGGCACCGGCGCGCTCCGCGCTCCAGCCCAGGCGAGCGGGTGAAAGGTGGGACCGCCACGCCAGTCCGCACCCGCCGGGTGCCGGGGGAAGAAGAGTCTGGCGGCAAACCCACCGGCGTGGACTTCGCGCAGCGCCAACTTCCTGGCTATGGGACTTTGGGCAAGTGACTTAATTGCTCTAGGCCCGTCTTTGCAACTGCAAAGATGGGTTCGGATCGCTTCCAGGTGCAGAGCGCCTGGTGAGGACCTCGCAGATGCTCGGGACGCGCGGGGGCTCGGCGTGCCAGGGCGCGCGCTCGCTGTCACGGGAGTTCCCTCACGCGCGCTGCTTTGCAGCTCCGAGTGCGGCCGGGAGCTGGCCGGCCAAGCCGCGGGATCCCTCGGGGTTGGATGAAGCCCCCGCGGCTCCCCCTTCCCGGCCCTCAGCACGGCCGCGTGTGCGGTGCCATTGGCCCGGGCGGCCGGGTGGGCGGGAGGATGACATCAGCGGCAGGTTGGATTATAAAGGCGCGAGCGGAGCCGCGGGCTCAGAGCGCACCCAGCCGGCGCCGCGCAGCACTGGGACCCGCGCTCTCCCGGCAGCCCTGCCAGCCCGCTCTGCACTCGCCTGCCGGTCCGCCCTCCGGCCTCGCGCGCCCTCGGTGCTGCCCGTCTGCGTCCCTCGGCTCCGCCGGCACCATGCACCTCTCCCAGCTGCTGGCCTGCGTCCTGCTGCTCACGCTCCTTTCGCTCCGGCCCTCCGAAGCCAAGCCGGGGGCGGCGCCGAAGGTGGGTGCTGTCGCGGGGGCTCCGGGCCTGTGAGCCGCGCGGGAGGCCAGAGGCCTGGGACGATGAGGCGCGCTGGAGGGAGCAGAGCGGGCGCGCTGTGCCCCGAGATGTGCCGTCGGAAGCTGCGATCGGTGGCCTGCTCCCAGCCTGGAGAACGTCCCTGCCCCACAAGCCGGCAGGAGGGAGGTCCGGGCGCTCCCCGAGGGAGCGGACGGCCGCGGGCACGCGGCAGGTGGACGCGGGCCGGGCGGGCCGGCGTCGGTGGGAGCGCGCTCAGGGCTTTGCAGGGACTCGCGCCGGTGGGCGCGTCGGGCCGGAGCACCCGGGGCCCCACGGGGCGCCCTGCGCTGCAACCGTGCATCCCTTCACCTGCCCACTCTTTTCTTGGACAGGCCCCACGGAACCCGCCTGGGGAGGAGGTGCCCGAGCCCCAGACTGCAGGCGGCGGGCAGAAGAAGGGCGACAAGGCTCCCGGGGGCGGAGGCGCCAACCTCAAGGGCGACCGATCGCGACTGCTGCGGGACCTGCGTGTGGACACCAAGTCGCGGGCGGCGTGGGCCCGCCTTCTGCACGAGCACCCCAACGCCCGCAAATACAAAGGGACCAACAAGAAGGGCTTGTCCAAGGGCTGCTTTGGCCTCAAACTGGACCGGATCGGCTCCATGAGCGGCCTGGGATGTTAGTGCGGCGACCCCTGGCGGCGGTGAGTACCACCAACCCCGGGCGCCCTGCTCTGGAGCCCCCCAGAGCCAAACCGCTGGCCCGTACGGCCGGCCGCGCAGCGGTGGCTCGCTCATCCCCTGGCCCTGGAGGGAGCCAGGTGATGGCCACGTGGGGTGCATATTTGCTGCTGCCACCGCTTGCTCCCCAGTTTGCAGATGAAGAAAGGGAAGGCTACAGTGGTCAGGGAACTTGGGCAAGGTCAGGAGCACACAGCTGGGATGGGCACACCTGGCTTCCTGGAGAAGCAGAAACGGGCATGGTGAGGTCCCGCCCACCTCTGAACTGGCAGGTGAGTTAGCAGTGTTGGGAGAGTCAAAAGAGGACTGAGGAAAGACATACCCACCAGCCAGGCTAAGTCTGCCTGTGCCGCTGTGCCGGTGGCCTCCGGCACTGGGCAGCCAGGACAGCTTGCCAGACCTGTTGTCCCTGCAGGGGGACAGACCTGGGAAAATACCTGCCTCTCGCCCAGCTGGGCGCTCTTGGGCATTCTGATTCTCCTCTCTAAGCCCAGCTGTGGGCGAACTGGTCTGTCCAGGGTCCTGACGCTGCTGCAGCCGCCAGGCTCCAGGGGCCAACCACGGTGCTTGGGATACTAGTTCAGGGCAGGCAAAGGAAAAGAATGCAATAGACCTTACATCTTGCCCCAGCCTCAAACTGGACAGGTCCCAGATGGAGCCCCTCGAAACCCTGTCCTCCACCCAGATGGTACTCCAGGTCCCCGTCTCTGCTGTGGCCTCCTCCCCAGCAGCTTGGAAAGCCTGCGGGCAGCCCTGGCTAGGTGTTACCTGGTGACAGTATCCCTCTACAAAGATCCTCACTGCCTCTCTCTCTCTCCCCCTCACTCCAATCTGGCTGCCTGCCAATGCCCATGGAATTCCTTGGGACCCTGACATGCGGGTGTGTCATGCGGGTGTCCTGCTCTTTTCAAGGCTTGTCCCCAGCTGCGCCTCTGCCACTGCCTGTCCCGCACCCAGCCCGTGGGGCAGTTACTTTCCACCCAAAAAAAAGAGCCCAGTCGTGTGCACCTGAGCACCCCTCCGTGGATCCCTTTTCACCTTTCTACCTGCTCGCCTCCCATATTAAATCAGGAGCCACTTAAGGGCCAGATGCCAGCCCGAGGCAACCTAGGACTCACAGTGTCCCCAACAGGGGCTCTTCAACATGTTGTCAATGACCAGAGACCTCTGCAGGCCCAAGCTCGGGGCTGTCTGTCCCTCTTGCACCTGCCCTGGGTTTTAACCGGCCCCCTTCCTCTCTGCAGCCAGATTTGACCGGGCTCCAACTCCTCAGTCCTGTACTGAACTCTTCCCCTGCCCAAGGAGGCAAATGATGTAAGCCCTCGGGGCCAGCCACAGGGGCTACCATCATGCTGTCTCTGCTCTCTTGCATTCTGTCTAAACAATGACCAGATGGGGTGCGAGGTCAAGGTCAGGCTTTGGAATCTAACCAAATGGCAGTTGTCCGTCTGTGGGTCCGTGCCTGGTGTGCCCATCTCCACGGGTGCTGTGTTCTCCAGCGTGGCTGGCTACAGGCCCCGTGGGCGGTGAGAGATGCTGGGGAGGAGGGATCCAGGTGTGAAGGCTCCTCCCCGCCTTCGCCCCGGGAGGTTGCCAAGCTCCAAGAAGCTCTCCTAGGGCAGAGAAACACCCACACTGACATCCCTAGCCGTCCCCGCCCCGCCTGGTACGAGACCAACACATTGTACTTGTGGGTTCCTGGTGGACAGTCCCAGGCCGTGGCCTTGTGTTTGCTTAAAGGAGAAGGACACTCAGCTGTTTCACCTGAATGAACCCGCCTGTGAGCCTGTGGCCACGGCTCTGCTCAGGGCCGACCTTGACTCTCAGCACCACCATAATGACCATGGCTGCTGGTTCCAGGTCTTGATTATAAAGTGCTAATGACAGAGATGGGGTGTGGCCGATACCCGAGTGAAGACTTTGCCCCAGGCACAGGAACATCACAGACACCTGTCATCTGTTTAAACACACAGGACGGCTGAGCAAGGGAAAATTCATGGAGCCATGCAGGCCTGGGCCCCCTCTGTGTACCCCCCCACTCAGAAGAGCACATCCTTGGGGCCCTGGGCACCCACATGCCCAGTAGCAGGGACTGTGTACAGCCTGGGTCAGGTCACTCTGATAACAACCCGCCCACCTCGTTTTGACTGACACTTCCCCAGGGCTGGTGAGAGATGCCGTCTCCCTGGATTCTGAAGGGGACCCTGGCCCAGCCCTATTCTGAGGGGATGCCGAGTAGGGAAGGAGGTGGCAGCTGCGACCTAGACGTTGCCAATGCATGTGGCCCCTGTGGAGTCGCAGAGCCAGCCCTGGGAGGTGGCTATTGTCCCATTTTATGGATGAAGAAAGCAACACTCAGCCATGGAGGGCGTGGGGGGCGGGGTTGTCGAGCGCAGGATCCCTCACTGCCCCGATGGCCCTCACCCCCCTTCCCTGGCCACCCAGACACACGCAGCAGAGGCAGGCACCCACCTGGAGTTGTGGAAGCAAATAGGGGTGGAGGTGGGGAGGAGATTTTCCATCTCCGGACCTCGTTGGGCATCTCTGAGCGCTGCACGAAGCCTGTAGTTAGATGGAGGGGGCGGAGGGAGCCGGGCGGGCATTCTAGTTCCACCTGTGCTGGGACGGCAACACCAAGGGCTCAGCGGGAGGTGAGGGCCTGGCGGAGGGCTGCCCTGGACAGGCAGGCCTTGGCCGGGGGCCTGCAGGGCAAAGCCTCGTGCTGCGGCTGCGGGCAAGGGGGGAAGGTTCTAGAAGTGCCCGACTGAGCGTCCTGTGTCTGCTGTGTTTCAGGATTGGGAGCTCGCTCGGCTGTGCTGAGGTCATCCTTGGTCACCGCCTGCAGCCTCTGGAAGCGCCTCCAACGCAATGTGGCTTTCACATTTCTTTCTTTCTCTCTTTTTTTCCTGGTACTGGGAATACACAACACCAGCTGTTTTATTATTATTTGGGGAGGGGGTATGAATTTATTGTTTAATTTTTTTGAAAATGAAAAATAAAAAGTTATATATTATATATATATTATATACATGAGACACACACCTACACCGGGTTGATGACAAGAGACAGTTTTTAAGAGACTGACAAAACCAGCTGTAAAACATTGCTATTTGTACATTCATGTCATGCCTAAATGTATTTATGTTGTAAAGCTATTTATATTGTTTATAAAGAGATATTTATAAAAATTTTATTTATGTAACTAAATGAAAGAAGTCAATCATTGTAATGTTTTTGTCCTAACTAGTTGAAAAAAATGTAAAAGAAAAAAAAAGTCACTCCATGAACACCTTGGAAGCTGTCTTTATTTCCTTGTCCCCTTTGTACTCGAGGCTTAGTCCGAGGCAGGCACAGAAGAGGAGGCAAGACGTTTGCTCCCAGACGATCTCTCCACGCCAGCTTCCCCAGAACGGGTGTATTTGTAGCAGAATCCCCTGGGGACCTGTGCGCCCCCTGAGCGGCACAGCGTGAGGCTGGGGGCCGGACTGGCTGTGTCCCCAGTGCTTCCAACCCACCCTGCCAGGTCAGGAAACTGTCCTGGCCCTGACGGGGGGGGGGGGGGGCGATGTTATGAATTAAAAGAAAGAAAATTGAATCGGGCTGCGTTACGGGTCTCTCCGTGCTACTCCACCTCCTCTCTGCTAGAGGCAGACACGGCTGAGAATCTGCCCCCGTCTGGGGGAGGTTTCGAAGGTTTCCATGCATCTTGCAGAATGGGCCAGGTCAGCTTATGAGTCTCAGCAACTCCATGTCTCCCTGCGTCTAGACAGGGTTGTTCTACCCTCACGGTGAATGCCAAGGTCAGCCGAGGGCCTGAGGCTGGGGACCTCAGAAAGCAAGGTCAGAGCTGCTTCGTGGTCGCGTTTCGTGGTGAGTTTTGTGAAGGTGCCACGGTTTCTCTTTTCAGCTGAAGCCTCTGACAGTTACGGTTCCCGTGCCCTGCGGAGCCTGGAATGTGAAATTACGAACATGACTTAGAATTTATGAATACAATTTAGATTAGAATCGCTTTTCCTGAAACCAGAGGAAATGCTGGAATAATTCCAGGGTAATCGTGCTGCAGCCTTGTCCAGGGAGACCCTGTACAGCCTTCCCTGTCGTCTGTCTCCTCGCAGCAGAAAGCAGCGACATTGGGAGCCCCCAGGGCTGGGGACGTCAGGTGCACAGTGGCCCCTCGCTCAGGGGCATGGCAGCAGGGTCACGGAGTCAGCAGACCCTCCCAGCAGAAGAGTTCCAGAGGAAAACTGTCCCTGCGGGGAGGTGGCGGCTAGCACCTGGCCTATTTTACTGGCATCCACGTCTTGTGACCCTTGTTCCCGCGTGGCCCTCCAGCAGCAGGTTCTCAGGGAGGGGGGTGGCCGGCACAGTGACCGCCCCCTGGTGGGGAAGACGAGGCTCCCCAGGTGCCCTGGGTCTCCGCAGGTTTCCTGGGGACCAGCTCCCTAGTCCTGTGCACTGTTACCTTCCTCTGCCTCACTCTCCACTGCCATGACTCCAAGATCAGCTGTCAGCAAAGGTGAGGGCCCCAGCACCCGGACCTCCAGGAGGCCAGGAGCGGGGGGCGGGGGGGGGACAGGTGCGCAGAGAGAGGGAGGAAGCAGTGGGGCAGCAGGCAGTTACCTGTGGGCTTTGCTGGTGGTGAGGCAGGTGCATGTTCCCGAAGCCCAGAGACAGAAGGGATGGCAAATTCTGGGATCCAAGGAGCCACCCTGGCAGACAGCATCTCGTGGCCACACAGAGCAACCAACGCTGTCCTGGGGGCCCCAGCCTCCTGATCGCTGATCTCCAAAGGCCCCGCCCCCAAGCACCAAGAACATGTAAGTGTAGGGATGGAGCATATTACCAACACAGGAACTGTGGGTCCCCTCGTCGTTGGAATTCATTTATGGTTCCAAGGAAGCCACTTCATGAAACGGCTATTTCCAGCAGTGTGGGCAGCTAAGAGGGGAGTTAGAGGTGGGTAGAGGGCCTCCCCAGGTGCTGAGCCATGGGGTAGAGGGCCTCCCACAGGAGCTGAGCCATGGGGGTAGAGGGCCTTCCCCAGGGCTGCATCCCTGAGGCAGGGCTGGATGGTGAAGACATGTTCCAGCTTTTCTCTCCCCTCCACTCCAGCCTCCTGCCGCCTGCTAACCCCAGCAGCAGCCAGGGGGCAGCATGGCACGGCCTGCCAGGGCAGGGCAGCAGTGGGAGGCAAACACATCGCCAGCCCAAGGGGTCCCGGGCGGAGGCATGGGGCCCGGCTCCTGCTCTTGCAGAGAGGAGGCCGGCAGCAGGTGCAGAGGCTGAGACCACCTCTCGAGAGACCCTCGCGTTTGGACTGCGGGAGACACAGGAGTTCCTGGGTTAGAAGAAGTGTGGTGCAAGGTGGCCGACAGCTCCAGGCTGGCCTGCTGGGTCAGGATCCTCCCTCCCTGCTCCATGGAGGGCCAATCAACAATGTCCCCTCCATGGACAGACACCTGATGCTCTCCATCCTGTCCAGGTCCAGGCCGAGGGCTAGGCCATCTGTCCAGGGAAGGGGCAGGAGAGGGAAAGCTGCGGGGCCCTGTCAGTTCCCTCCATGGCACATGGGCCAGAGCAGCCCAACACAGCCAGGCTCCCGTGACCCTGCTCCTGATCTGTAGAGGCCATGTCCTCCTGTGTCTACGCAGAATGTTCCCTGGTTGGCTGAGACTTCCTTCTAGATCCTTCCGCAGATGTACTTCAGAGCTCTGTTCTCTGCCTATCCTGGGGATAAGAGAGACCCTCACACCATTTCTGTGTGGTTTTGTGAGCTTGCAGTTTGAACTTGGAGAAAGAGGTTGGGGAAACGGCAGGAGACAGGCCGTCCATCTCCTGAGCGTCACCAAGGAGGTCCGAGATCCAGCCGGCCAGCTGCTGTCTGCACAGAGCCTGGGGCTCTGCGTGGAGCCGGTGGGGGCAGGGAAGTGGTGAGAGCCAGAGGAGCTGCAGTTTGCCGGCACTGCCCTGCAGCCCTGCGTGACGAGCAGCGTGGCAGCAGGGTCCACAGTGTGATGGCCCCGCTGATCTCTGTGACAACCCCAGTCGGCCCTTGGCCCACACAGCAGCCACAGCCGATTCCTGTAGAAGCCCTGGCTGACCAGCCCGTGAGACAGCCCAGTATGCATCATCCTAATTTCCTTTCTGCATGCTGCCCAAACCCTCTTCCATGCGCCACCCAGACTTCCCCCCCAGCTTGTGTGCCCCGGAAACCCCAAGTTCTGCTCTGTTCCAATCCTAGAAGCAGTGCCAGCCGGCAATATCCAACATGGCTGACTCCTGTGTCCCTGGCAATGCAGTTTACGTCATTATAATAAAATTGCCACGGCTGACACTCCCACTCCCATCGTGCACGTGACACTATGACTCTTCTGAGGTTTCCAAAAAACGGCGCAGAAATGGGTGGTCCCCAAGCCCTGCCCCAGAAACCACCCTGGCCCTCCAGGGCAGGGCAAAGGGAACTCGACACTTTGCTGCTCAATCTTGTCTTCCTGTTCACCTTTGCCTCTGTCCCTTCCTTGAATTCTTTCTGGGGGCCACAAGAGCCTGGACCGAGCATAGCCGGGGCCACCCCCGACAACATCAGTGGCCGGCGAGCCAGGAGGCTGGAGCAGGAGTTGACAGCCCCACCCAGACACGGGCCAGAGAGCTCTGCCTGACTCTGGCCTCCCTGTGCTAGAAGCTCATGGCTTCTCTCTGGCCTTGGTCTCCTCTCTCTTTCTGTCCTGCCACACCATGGACCCAACCATGTCTGCCCTCCTGCCCACACCATTGCTGGAGATGGACAGCCAAGAGCCGATGCCGGGGACTTCATGAGGAAGGGGCAGCTGCTCCCCAGCTCTGCAGCGCCCGGAGGCCCTACTTTACTCTATAGCATCTGAACATGGACTTTCTACCTTGACGAACTCCTCTTTGGCTTAGGCCTTCTACATTTGATCTTAGCCCAGAGGTCATTAATGGTTGGGGCCGGTGCTGTGGCGTAATGGGTAAAGCCGCCGTCTGCAGTGCCGGCATCCCATATGGGCTTCGGTTCGAGTCCCAGTTGTTCCACTTCCCATCCAGCTCTCTGCTATGGCCTAGGAAAGCAGTAGAAGATGGCCCAAGTGCTTGGGTATCTGCACCCACATGGGAGACCTGGAAGAAGCTCCTGGTCCCTGGCTTCAGTCTGGCCCAGCTGGATTCTCTCTCTCTCTCTAACTCTGCTTTTAAAAAATAAATACATACTTGGGGAAATATTTCTGAATCTCACCTTTATTACCAGCAGTAGGCTCTGCTATGCTGCTGCCTTCCTGGAGATACAAGACACAGCAGAGTGACAGACAGACCTGGGGGCTGACCCACCCCTGGGGTTGTCTTCCGCCACCACCCAGGGCTCCACCACTTCAAGTTCCGCTTGTCCCAGTGCCAGAACCATCCCCAGGGGCGCTGGCCCTAATTCCTTCTCACCTCCCACTCGCCCACAGCCTCTGCCCTGTGACCCCACCCGCCCCTCCCGGAGGACAGCCTGGCCGGAGCCCCTGGCAGCGGGCTCTGTTCTCTGGGAGATGCTGGGACAATCGTCACGACAGCACTCAGATCCATGAGAACAACCCTGGGAGACTTTCAGAAGGTCCTGCCGATTTCCTGAGGAGTTCCAGGCCCAGCTTTGGCCTCTGACTTGACCTGGGGTGACCCACATATTGCTGCACCCCCTTGTTGCCTCCCGGAGGACAAACAGGGGATCTGAGCGAAGGCCCACGCCGATGCTGACTGCCGGCCCGTGCTCTGCGAGGGCTCCGGCCATCCCGCACACAGGCCCTGCTTGGAGGTGCGGGCTCAGGGCGCCTGTCTGGTGGCTGGGACAGAAGCACACAGCACGGAGCCTGTGACAGATGACAGGGAGGTGGCGCACCCTCAGTCCAGGGGTGGCTGGGAGAGGCTCTGAGCCGGCACGCTAACGTAGACCCTAGCACTCCCGAGGGGAGGTCTTAGCTGGTACGCACTGCACCCGTCAGCCCTAGGTATTCGAAGGAAACTCCAGAAATTGGTCATGGAATCCCAAAGGCCCATGAACCAGATGCTCACTGTAGACAGGGACAGGGCTGGAGAGGACGGGGGCCTGGCATGGGAGACCACATCCGGGCAACAGGCTCAGACCACAGCAGTCACCGTCACCAGCGCCCTGGGAGCTCAGGGCTACCTCAGGGCTGGAGGCGGGGGGGAAGCCCAGGAGGGAACGCCGTGGGTGTGCAAAGCTGGGTCATTGGTGCAAGGGAGGTTTCCACCCCATCCCGCCCCATTGCTCTCAGCTCTGCAGGGAGAGGAGGACTCCCAGTTCTTCCACGTCCTTGTCTGAGGACTGGCCTCAGGTGGCTCCCACACCCATACGACCATCCCACTCCTGGGGCCCCGGGTGACCCTGAGCATCACCAGTAAGAATACCAGCTTTCCCACGGGTACAGAGGCTCTGGAAGTGGCTGCTGTTCGTGGCAGGGCACACCAGGAAGGGAGTAGTCGTGTCATCAGAGGAAACCCACCGGCAGACAGGGCAGCAAGAGGGCTGCCACTCAGAAGGTTCTGGAATGGCTCTAACACCCCAGCCTCTGGACTCTAGAGCCAGCTGCTCCCCATGGCTCATTTTGCAATGAGGAGGGCACCCAAGGTCACCTCACGGCGTAGCCCTTTTGAGGTGGGAGACCCCTCCTGGCCTCTGACATCCTCTTTGAGTCAAATACCCAAGACCAAACAAAACACAGTCTCAGTGTAGGTGGGCTGCAGAAGGCACTGAAAGAACAGGAACCTCCCAGTGCCATGTTCCAAGATCATGAGCAGACAGTCTTCCCGGGAGAGCCAGCTTTGTTAAAAACCTGGAGAGAGGGATCCCCGCTCTGACCAGTTACAGCCTAACTGGAAAGGACCCTATCACAGGCTACCTAGCACTCCTACTACAGTTACATTACAGGGACTCAGACCAGCATTGTGGCAGAGCAAGTCAAACCACTGCCCCAGATGCCAGCATCCCATTTAGGCTCCAGTTCAAGTCCAGGCTGCTCCACTTCCAAACCAGCTCCCTGCTGCTGCGCCTGGAAAAGCAGCGGGAGACAGCCCAAGTACCTGGGCCCCTGCACACACGTGGGAGACCCGGATGAAGCTCCTGGCTCCTGGCTTTGGCCTGGCCCAGCCCTGGTTGTTGTAGCCATTTGGGACATTTGAGGAGTGAATCAACCAGCAGATAGAAGATTCTCTCCCTCTCCTTCTCTCTCTCTCTCTCTCTCTCTCTCTCTGTAACTCTGCCTTTCAAATAATTCAAATAAATAATAAATAAATAAATCTTTTTAAAAAACTGACAGGGTACAGCTGTTAAGAATTAAACCTCTGCGCCCTGTGTATCCACAGGCACACCCGGAGGATAATTCTGCCTACTCTTATGAGCCAGCTGAGTTTATCTCGAAAATGCTAAAAGAGAAGTAGAATCTTTGCCTTTGCTGTGCACTTCTCCCTAGAGCGAGAGGCATCCAGGCTGTGGCGCTTCCCAGCTGCCATGCTTTTGCTACCCCTTCTCCCATCTTCCTAGGGATACAGCCATTGGCAGGAAAGTCACCCGTAAACTTTCCCACCCTAATGGCAGAGGGAGAGGCTTGTAGCAACGAAAAGTTGACTAACACAGCTGTCTAATAAATTACATTCAGGGGCTGGCACTGTGGCTTAGCGGGTAAGGTCGCTGCTTGCAGCGCCGGCATCCCATATGGTTGCTGGTTCGAGTCCCAGCAGCTCCACTTCCGATCCAGCTCTCTGCTATGGCCTGGGAAAGCAGTAGAAGATGGCCCAAGTGCTTGGGCCCCTGCACCCATGTGGGAGACCTGGAAGAAGCTCCTGGCTTCTGGCTTCAGATCGACACAGCTCTGACCGTTGTGGCCATTTGGGGAGTGAACCATCAGACCTCTCTCTCTCTCTACCTCTGCCTTTCTGTAACTCTGCCTTTCAAATAAATAAATAAATGTTTAAAAATAAATAAACAAATTACAATCAGATTTGTGAGGTGCAGAAGTTCTACTATTGCATTAACTTGTCTTCGCTTTCAAGATTCCAGGATGTAAGCTCGCAAATTAAGTCTACTTTTTATCTGTTTACTTTTGCATGTATATTCGTTCCTGCATAATGCTATTTCTGTTGATTTTCTGTCATTTTCTAAACGCTGGATTGAACACTTATTTCTGAGTATGGCTGTATCATATCCCAAAGTTCTGATATTTGGCATTTTCTTTGTTTTTTGGTTTTTAAAAGGTTTGTTTTTATTTATTTGAAAGGCACAGTTACAGACTGAGAGGGAGACAAAGAGAGAGGGGGAGAGATCTTCCATCTGCTAGCTCACCCCCAAATGGCCGCAACGCCTGGGACTTGGCCAGGCCAAAGCCAGAAGCCAGGAGCTTCTTCCAGGTCTCCCACATGGATGCGGGGGCTCAAGCACTTGGGCCATCTTCTGCTGTTTCCCAGCCCATGAGCAGGGAGCTGGACCAGAAGTGGAGCAGCCAGGCCTGGAGCTGGCACCCAGATGGATGGCGGCACCGCAGGCAGCAGCGTGACTCGCCACGGTGGCCCCAGCATTCCCACTTTCTTACCTTCTAGTCTGTGGATATTCCTTCCTAATGGGTGGGACTTACTTTTTGCTGAATTCATGTTCAATTCGGTATTACTGAGGTTAAGCTCACTGCTTGTGTGCGTTCTGCTTTACTAAATTATTGATTCCTATGTTTTGATCAATTTTATCAATGGTACACGGATACTCTGAAAATCTACCGGCACAGTTTGAATTTCTATAGATATTTAATCCATTTTACCTTTTACATTACTAAGGCCAAATCTTCTCCTGTGTTTAAGTCACTGAAGAATGATACTGATGCTGAAAAAACGCACTGTGACTTTGGTTTTTTTTTTTTTTCTATTCTTATTTATTTATTTGAGAAGCAGAGAGACAGAGACAGAGAGAGAGAGAGAGAGAGAGAGAGACAGAGAGAAGTGCCACCTGCTGCTTCTCGCCAAAATGCCTGCAGGAGCTGTGGCTGGGCCAGTGCTGAGGCCGGGAGCTGGGAACTCGGTCCACGGGTAGCGGGAGCCCAATTACCAGAGCCACCACCGCTGCCTCCCAGGCTCTGCAACGCAGCACGCTGGAGCCGGGCGCTCTGGTGTGGGGCACAGGCCTCCTAACCACTAGCCCGCGGGGAGGCTCATCGCCTTACCGAGGTCCTGCCTCTCAGAGCTAACACCCCAGAGCCCAGGTTTCCAACACACAGTAGTATGTGTGTGGGGTGTGTATGTGTGCGTGTGTGCACATGTGTGTAGGTGTGTGCATGTGTGTATACATGTGCGTGCATGTCTGTGTTGCACACATGTGTGTACATGTGTGTACATGTGTGTGTACATGTGTGTCTCTGTGTGTACGTGTGTGTGTGTGCATGTAGTGGTGATCTGGATCATCTCGGGTAGCATGATGTTCCTCTGTGGCTTTGCCAGCTGTCTCAGTTCACCCACAGGTGGGCAGAGAGGCCAGGTCCTCTGGGCTGACCTGGCACCTCCAGGCCGCCGGCTGGCCGAGGCCATGCCCGGGGGTCTGCAGCCCCTTCCTCGAATCTGCTGGGGAGCCGCGTGCCCAGCCTGCCGGCTTCAGATGCGAACAGCGGAGACGCAAGCTTCCCGGGGGTCCTGCTTGCAGTCAAGGAAGGTGAAGACGCTGTCACTCCACGCTCGGCCGCCTCGGGGCGCGACAGCCCCACAGAGGGACAAGGGCTCCCTGCAGCAAAGGCTGAGGCTCCAACAGAAGGTGCCGGCTCAAGTGGCCGGGGGGTGGCCAGGGGGCCCGTCTGGCTTAGGGAGATGTGGGCGCCGGCACTGGGATGCGCAGGAGGAGGTGGAGGATTCGCGGTGCCTTGGAGGGAGCCCCTGCATGAGGCCGCATGCGGGCTGCCCTCAGCCACCCGGGAGACACCCCCTCCCCAAGATCCACGTCCGCAATGCTGAACCCTGGCTCAAACAACCCCAGCAGTAAAAACTTCTAAGTGTATCTGGCTGTAAATTACCTAACACAAGCCAGGCGGTTTATAGGTTGAGCGCAAGCACTTCTGCACGAATCTTGGAGGACTATGCACACACATCTCCGTGCGTGCTCACGCTTCTTCTCAGCCTGGGGATCACCCTGCAGACACCCCTGGTCCAGGGGGCTTGTCCCCCATCACAGTGCAGGGAGAGCCCCAACAGTCCCCCTCGTCTTCCTGTGGAGCTCCTGCCGGGCCCGGCACCCGGCCTCCTGCACAGCTCCACAGACAGGATGGCACACTGTAGCTGGGTGCCGCTCCTGGTGTGCGGATTCTGTCTGAACAAAGCCAGAGGGGTGCCCTCACCCTTGGGGTGGCTTTCCTTGGTTTCAATGAGCTGTCCTCGATGGAGATCCAAAAACGCCAAATGGAAAATTCCAGGCACAAGCAACGCATACATTTCACAGCCTGGGCCATTCTGAGTAGTGCGGTGAAATCTTGCTCCACCCCCACCCCCTGGGGCGGGAATCACCGCTCAGTCCTCAGCAGGGATAGGGCGCAAGGCCTGCCTGCCTGCTCATCACCACCAGCATCCTGGGATCAGACCCTGGGCGGCCAGGGGTGGGCGAAGGATTGGAACGCTGGAGGTCAAGGTCCCTCTCCTCTGCTGAGCCCTGGGCCTGGACGCCAGGGTGGTGATCCCCGCCATTCGGATAAGCCACAGGGAAGCCATGAAGAGCTTCCTAAAGTTCTCAGCTTTAATTAGGAAGAAAAAAATGCAGGCTTAGGTTGCTAAGGCATATAGTATAATCAGTATAATAAAGATATTTTGGAGCCAGCACTGTGGCTCAGTAGGTGGATCCCCCACCTGCAGCACCAGCATCCCATGTGGGTGCTGCTCCTCTTCAGATCCAGCTCTCTGCTGTGGCCTGGGAAAGCAGTGGAAGATGGCCCAAGTCCATGGGCCCCTGCACCCGCATGGGAGACCTGGAAGAAGCCCCTGGCTCTTGGCTTCAGATCGGCCCAGCTCCGGCTACTGTAGCCACTTGGGGAGTGAACCAGTGGATAGAAGACTTCTATCTCTGACTCTCCCTCTCACTGTTTGTAACTCTGCCTCTCAAATAAAAACTAAAATCTTTTTTTTAAAAAAAAGATATTTTGGCCGGCGCCGTGGCTCAACAGGCTAATCCTCCGCCTTGCGGCGCCGGCACACTGGATTCTGTCCCGGTTGCCCCTCTTCCAGGCCAGCTCTCTGCTGTGGCCCAGGAGTGCAGTGGAGGATGGCCCAAGTGCTTGGGCCCTGCACCCCATGGGAGACCAGGAAAAAGCACCTAGCACCTGGCTCCTGCCATCGGATCAGCACGGTGCGCCGGCCGCAGCGCGCCGGCCGCGGCAGCCATTGGAGGGTGAACCAACGGCAAAGGAGGACCTTTCTCTCTGTCTCTCTCTCTCACTGTCCACTCTGCCTGTCAAAAAATAAAAAAAAATTTAAAAAAAGATATTTTGAGTGCCTTATACAAAATGTACATGTATTACACGTTAATCAAAAAATTCAGAATTTTGAGAAAGGCTACATTCACAAATCTTGTATTACTGTATACTGCTAAGATTGTTTGCTTTTGTTATTATTTATTATTAAACCCTTACTGTGACTTATTTATAAGTTAAATTTTAACTTAGGTTTGGATGAGACAAAGCAGCACACGTTAGGGGCACCCACGGAGATCTTGGGGGCGTCTCAGGTTCCCAGAAGGGCTCAGGGCTGCTGTAATTGAAAACCACAGGATGTGATCGCGAGAGGAGAGGCAGCTCCGAGGAGCCAGTGCTGCTGGGAACCCAGCCCTGCGCTCGGGGCCGGACCGCCGTGGGGTGCGTGTCCACCCAGCGGCGTGCAGAGTCGGGGGACCCGCTCAGGGCATTAGCGGTAGAACCCTGGGCAAGGGAAGCCTGGGGCAGCGGGCGGCCACCGTGAGCAGCAGAGCCCACCCCTCCCGAGTGCTCTCACTGTCTCGGACATGGATGCACCGGCTGTGACCCCAGGAGGGCCACGCCCATCCTACCCACCCCGACTTCAGGGAGCCCAGGGGGTCACCTCCCAGGGGACAGGACGAGCCCACCCGCTCTCTTCCCTACCTCTCGCTCAGGCTCTGCAGGATCTCCAGGGACACTGTCGTGGCTCCCTGTGCCCGGGGGACTGTGGCCCCAGTGGGTGAGGCCGCTACACCTTGCACTGCCCGAGCGGTCCCATGGAGCCGCTGCATCCACAAGGTGGTACACGGGCTGGGACCCTGCCCTCCGCCCCACCTCCGACCCCTGCCCCGTCCCTGTGCGCCCACCCAATACTCCCCGCACACGTCTCTTCCTCCCCCGCGCAGGGACCCACGCAGGCCCACGGAGGCATCGGGTCTGGGCAGTGCCCAGGTCCTCAGCTGCACCTTGATGGGGCCGCGGTTACCCCCAGGGCGGGGACAGGGTCTTCCCGGCGTCAGCTGCAGGCCAGGCTGGTGGGGTCCCCGGGGGGCTCCAGGACTTCCACTCCCACTCCCAGGGAGGGCTGGGGAGGCATCCCAGCATCAGGACCTGGAACTGCCCAGGGCACCTGCTTTGCGGCCCTGGCCTCGCCCACCCAACGCCCCCTCCCCCCACCCAGCATTTCTCCTGTGCAGAAGCAACACAGATGGTTGCCCTATTTCTTTGTTTTTGTAATTTGCAGAGGTTTTATTTATTTTCATCTTGTTTGAAAGGCAGAGAGACAGAGACTCTTACATCCCCTAGATCATGCCCCAGACGCCCACACGCCATCACTGCAGCCCCCAGTGTGCGCACTAGCAGGAGGCTGGATCCCAAGTGGAGGAGCAGGCACTCAAACCAGGGGCTGATGTACGGGGTCAGATTCCCAGGGCTGCTGCTATCTGTCCTTCCACCGGAGGGCGCCTTGAGGCCCCTTTGCCCCGTGCAGGGAGCCCTCCTGTCTTCCAAAAACATCCCACCAGGGTCCTTCCTGGGATGGGAACGGCTCCTGACCCTGTGCCCCGGGGACAAACATCTTGGGATACCAGGGAAGAGAGAGACGTCCTGGCCCTCAGCGCCACATTCCTGTGGAACGGGGATCAGCTCCTCTCTCAGAGGGCCCTGACCACAGCTGCCTGCCACTGGCACACTGTGCGTGCGCCCGGCAGGAAGAGCGGGGACGCTCGCCAGCCACGCCCACGGAGCCTCAGGATGCACACGCCGCCGACGGATTGATGCCACCAGCCACAGAAGAGCTGCGGGCACTACCGAAGTTTCCTTTCGTCCAAGGCAGTGGCCAGGGCTGCCCACCCCGCCTTCCAGGCACATCCTGGATCGGACACCTCTCCACTCTCCCCTGCTCCCACCCTGCTCAAGCCACCTCGGTCTCACGCCTGGACAACTGCAGGAGCCCCTGGTGGCTGGCAGGAGCCTGCGTCCTCAGTCCCACCACAGGGCCCTTGCACTGACTGCAGATGCTGCCTGGGCCGTCCGATGCAGGCACACTCCCAGCTGGGGTGAGGGTGGCCCTCGAGGGGCTGAGTGGGGCTGGGGTTGGAGCCCCGCGGGCACTGCCCTCGGAAGGGGTTGGCGCTGGCTCGCACGGCCACCCCCACACACTGGCTCCCCCTGCATGTGGCCGCTTCCCCCTCTGCTCCTCTGCTTCCTGGGGCGCAGCCAAGGGGGCCCCACCCGGGCTGACAGATGGGGCCGCGGGACCTCGGACTTTCTTCTCCAAAGCTGTGAGCCGAACAAACCCCTCCGCCTCGCGCAGCTGCTTCAGATACTTCGTGACAGCGATGCGGAAGGCACCAACACGTGTGCTCGGCTTACTCGGACCTCCGGTGCCTCGCCGGGCGCCACCCCCCCCCCCCCCGCATCTTCTCTGCAGAGCTGAGCCCCTCCCTGCTCTCGCCCTGTTCAGTTTCCTCTGCGCTCCCTTGTCCATCGCTCATTCCTGCACCAGGCTGTCAGCCCCGGGGGCGGGACCCTGCCCGGGATTTGCACTCTAGAACACTTTACAGGCTTGGCGAATGTTTGTAGATGAATGAACCATCGTGTCTGCAACGGAGTCTGGGGGAACAACACAGTTAGGGTCAAGGAAGGAAGGAAAAAAGTTAACAGAGGAGGCCAGTGCTGTGCACAGCGGGTTACGCTGCCATCTGCGACGTCGGCATCCTATGTGGGCGCCGGTTTGAGTCCCGGCTGCTCCACTTCTGATCCAACTCCCTGCGAATGTTCCTGGGAGAGCAGTAGAGGATGGCCCAAGTGCTTGGGCCCCTGCGCCCGCGTGGGAGACCAGGAAGAAGCTCCTGGCTCCTGGCTTCGGATTGGCCCAGCTCTGACCATTTCAGTCATTTGGGGAATGAACCAGTGCATGGAAGACCTCTCTCTCTGTCCCTCTCTCTGTCTAGAACTCTACCTATCAAATAAATAAATAAAATATTTAAAAAGAAAGAAAGAAAGAAAAAAGTCCAGTGAGGCAGTAACATCTGTGGCTTGTCCTCCGGGACTCTGGAAGCTGGCAATGGCAGGAAAACCACAGCATGCTGGTGCCCTCTGGTGGTGTGAGGGCAGTACTACATGTGATTGCCAAGGTTTAACTCTGGGTTCCCAAAGTAGCCACTGGTCTGTTAAAGTAATTTACTGGGTCCTGCCACCACCTCTCCCCACTTCCCGTCTGAGTTAGAAGGGCTGAAGTTGGACCTGAGAATCTGCATTTCTGACAAGTTGCCAGATGACACTGCTGCTGCTGTTCCTAGCACATTTGGAGACACAATTGAGATGACCTAGCCTGTGTTGGCCCCCTTCCCAGTCCTCCCCCTTAATGAAAACAAGCATCTCTCTAGGTCGGAACAGTGTTTTGTTTTGTTTCTTTATTTGGAATAGTCAGATAGCGGGAGAGAGAGAGAGAGAGAGAGAGAGATCTCCCATCCACTGGTTCACTCCCCAGATGGTTGCAACAGCCAGCGCTGGGCCAGGCCAGTCAGGAGCATGGAACTCCATCCGGGTCTCCCACATGGGTGGCAGGAACCCAACTCTGCTTTCTCAGACACATTAGCAGGGAGCTGCATGGGAAACAGAGCAGCCAGACTACAACCGGCATTCGTATGAGATACTGGTGTCGCAGGCGGCATCTTAACCCGGTACACCACGGTGCCAGCCCTGCAGTAATGGTGCACGGTGACTGCTTTCTTGGTTTCCAACCTCCCAAGTCTTTGTAACCGATTATGACTTTTTGCGTAAAGCGAATCAAGACACACATAGTCCCTCCTTCCTGGAGAGCGGACTGTACTCATGATGGTGCCAAGAGGCCACTGCAGACCACACTGCCAAGGATGGGCTGTGGGCATCTGAGCGGGGCCCCTCTTGGCCATTTTAGTCAAAGTCAAAGGCACTGTGCTTCCTAAGCCACCCCCAGGGCAACGAGGGCTCTCCTGTGGGCACCTCGGGGCCTGGAGAAGCCCCTCGCCCCAGAGCCGGCACCTCCATCCAGGCCCAGGGCCCTCACACCTGCCTCCTCTTGGCACCACAGGCCCTAGCACTTGGCTTTTCCTTGCTTGTGAGCCGATGGCTCGGATCTGGGGCTGCCCCAGAGGGGACAACTCCCATGGACTGCAGAGAGGAGAGCCCAGATGCTCAGGACAGAAGGGACAGTGCCGTTGGGGGCAGGTGGGCTTGGAATGCCTTGGCTGAGTCTGCACCAGCTCGGGAGACATGCCCACAGCTCGCTGGAGAGCTCATCAAAGGGCAGGACCTGAAAAACTCATGTTTTGCCCTCTTCATGCCAGGCTGGGCCACCAAGGAGTCTGGCCTCGCCTGGCCCCCAGGCCTGAGTAGCAACAGGGGCCTGGGCACAGCTAGTCACGAGCCCTCCCCAGCACGGGCCCCCATGTGCAGGGGTTGGGGGAGATAAACAGCCCATGCTCCCACCCTCTGCCAGATTCACTCAGCAGTCACACCACGTGTGGGAGGCAGAGTGTGGATTCGGCAAAGAAGCCGTGTCCGTGGTGGGCTTTGTGGCTCAGCAGGTTAAGCCCCCAACTTGGGACGCCCGTATCCCGCATGAGCATTGGTTCGAGTCCCAGCTGCTCCACTTCCAATCCATCTCCCTGCTAATGCTCCTGGGAAAGCAGTGGAAGATGGCCACAGTGCGTGGGTCTCAGCTATCCGTGTGGGAGACCCAGGTGAAGCTCCTGGCTCCTGGCTTCAGCCTGGCCCAACCCTGGCCATTAGGGCCACTTAGGGATTAAACCAATGGACAGAAGATTCTCTCGCTCTCGCTCTCACTCTCGCTCTAATCCTGGACCCTGAGCATGTGTCGGCTGGCACAGCCAAAGGGACTTTGCAGGAGCGACTGGGGTGCAGCCTTCAGAATGGGGCGGGTACCTGCAGAGTGGAGGGGAGGCACAGGAGTCCACCGGAGGAAGACGGCGCTATGGCGCTGGGCCCAGGCAATGCTGCCTCACTGGCCTTGAAGTCGGAAGGAAAATGTGGGTGGCGCTCCTGGCAGCTGGGAAAGGCAGGAGAATGGTGTCCCCCGAAGCCTGCGGTGGGAGTGCCCGGCGAAGCCCACGCTGGGACGCTACCCCACGCAATGGAAGGGTGAGCATGTGCTGTGGGCTTCACGGTTCGGGTGACCTGTTGCAGCCACAAGAGGGGACAGACGCGCCCCGGCAGGCCAGTGCTCAGAACTGGACACTTGGGAGCTGCTGCCGAGTTCTCCCACCAGCTGAATAGCTGTCTTCACTCCCCGCCCCCAGCCCGACAGTGGGCAAGGAGGATGTAAGGGGTGTTTCCAGCTCCAGGGGTGGGCTCTGTGGTATTTACTTATTTATTTATTTATTTGAGAGGCAGACAGACAGATCTTCCCTCTGCATGTCCATTCTCAAATGCCCCACAATGGCCGGGGCTGGACCAGGACCAAAGCCAGAAGCCAAGAACGCAATCCAGGTCTCCCACGTGGGTGGCAGGACCCCGACACTCGAGCCATCACCGCTGCCTCCTGGGATCTGCATTGGCAGGAAGCTGGAGTCAGGAGCGGGAGCCCAGGACCAAACGCAGGTACTCAGGTAGGGGTGCAGGCGTCCGACACTAAGCTACAAGCCCGCCCCAGCCTCTACCTTTCGACGTCTGAAATCCACCACTGGCAAACGCCCTGCTCCCCCAGAGGCTTGTGGGAAACGTGTGCACGTGCTCGCTCCTCCCTGTCTCGCCTGTCTCCCTGCTTCGACGCTGAGGTTTCTGGGAGAAGGAAGTGCGTGCTGGCCTCGGAGCCGGCAGCGGGAAGCTTCTCAGCACGGCAGCTCATTGTGGAAAAGACCAGGAAAGGGGGCACTTGGGAGCCGGATGGTGACAGGCACCGGGTCTTTGGGGAGGCTGGCTGCCTTGTTCTGTGTGCGCCAAGGAGGGGACCCGCTTGGCCAGAGAGGGAGCAGCCATGAAGACGGACGGGACGGAGAGCCAGGAGGGGAGACCGGCCGGAAGCTGAGGAGGAGGTGGGACATTGACACGAGGGGCAGGTGACACAGACTGAGGTTAAGTTCCTCCCGCCCACCAGGTGGGCTTCCTGAGGCTGCATCAAGAGGGAGGGCCTGAGCCTGGCACTGCAGCTCCTGCTTCCTGGGCGGGGGCCTGGGGAACCGTGGGGGCAGGGAGTGGGGGTCCCAGCTGAGCGTTCGGTTCATTGAATGCAAGGGGCTGAGAACCCCCGCTCCCTCCACCCCCACCCCTGCCTCCAACAACCAACACCCACGCCCAGCTCCTACCCCCCTGAGTACAGGTGGGGACAGGGCTGTGACACTGCAGGGCTGTCGCACGCTGTTGCCTAACTTAGCCAGTGATTAGCGTCTACTCAGAAAGGTTTTAAATTGCCGCTTACCCAGTGTCCTCCCAGCCCCCGCTCTGTGGACAGACGTGGGGTCTCCTGCACCCACCATTATCTCCCACCTGCTATGGGATTCCTGGGACTGGCAGGTGCCGAGGTTGGCCGGCACTAGACAACAGTGGCACAGGCCACGGCACAGCCTGCGGGTCAGAACGGGCATGGAGGGCAGGGCTGAGGGCTGCGGCCACGGCCAGCTCCTCTCTGAGCCTCCTGGAGCCAGTGGGGCCCACCTGGGTGGCCTCTGCCAGGTGCGTTCACACGCCCACAGCCCCAGGCGAGCTGGCTGCGGGCTCCACCAGAGCTGTTTTGAGCCCACTCTATCAGAAGCCCCCACTACAGTCTGCTGCTCCTCTTGAGATTTCCAAGAATTTTTGCTCCAAACCCTCACCTGCAGACGGGTGAATGGGCTCCCCTTGGCCCAGGCCGTGGGAGCCGAATCCGCTTGCCTTGCCGGCTCCTTCTCAATGCAAACTCGGCCCCTCCAGCTGTGCTGAGACGGCAGGAGCCCCCTCAGCGAGCCCAGCCAGGTTTTCTGGCTCCTTATGAAGAGGAGCGAACCATAAACTCAGCCTCTACCAGCACCCCCGGACACACCCACAGTCCCAAGTCTAATCCTCAGGCGTGGACAGTGCACACCTCCATGTACTTTAAGCTGCAATGTGTGTGCGAGTTATTTGAAACATTAGTGGCAGAGTCACATATTTTGCACTTCAGGTAGCACAAACACTACACTTGTATAGACCAAAAATGCATTTAGGGAGGCTGGCTCTCTGGAGCAGTGGGTTAAGCCGCAGCCTGCAATGCTGGTATCCCATATGGGCACCGGTTCAAGTCCCGGCTGCTCCACTTACGATCCAGCTCCCCGCTATTGTGCCTGGGAAAGTAGTGGAAAATGGCCCAATTTCTTGGGCTCTGCACCTGTGTGGGAGACGTAGTGGAGGCTCCTGGCTTCCATCTAGCCCAGCTCCCACCATTGCAGCCATTTGGGGAGTGGCTGGAAGTGGATGGAAGACCTCTCTCTCTGTATCTCCCTGTCTCTCTCTGTGTGTGTTACTCTGCCTTTCAAATAAAATAAAATAAATCTCTGTAACTCTGCCTTCAAATAGAAAAAAGTAAATCTATTTTTAAAATACATTTAGGAACTCAGCCACAGGCAGAATGTGGTTCTATCTGCCCCAACTCTGCAGCTCCAGTGCCTGTTACATAGTAGGTGCCTAAGGCATACTTGAAGGAGGGAATTAAACAGTTAATTCATCAATGTCATACGATTTTAGGACACAGTACTATAACCCACAGCTTACTTTCAATACTGAAAAGAGTAATATTATGCAGTCATTTTCATGTTCTTTTCGGACATTTGATCTGTCACTTTGTCTTTCCTTGAACAGACTTAATGTTTCATTAAAAAACAAGATTGGAGATTCCAACGGCGCTGAAGTTATGTTTCCCTGAGGTCAGAGAATAATATATTAGCATTAATAACCCTGAAACTTTTGAACTGATGGAAATTTATTAGCAAAAAAAGCAGCTGACCATGGGGACCCGCGCCATGGCGTAATGGGCTAAGACTCTGCCTGCAGCACCAGCATCCCCTATGGGCGCTGGTTCAAGTCCCAGCTGCTCCTCTTCCTGTCCCGCTCTCTGCTATGGCCTGGTAAAGCAGTAGAAGATGACCCAAGTACTTGGGCTCCTACACCCACGTGGGAGACCAGAAGAAGCTCCTGGCTCCTGGCTTTGGATGGACCCTTCTCCAGCCATTGTGGCCACTTGGGGAGTGAACCAGCAGCTGGAAGACCTTTCTCTGTCTCTCCCTCTCTCTGTCTGTAACTCTACCTCTCAAATAAATAAATCTGAAAGAAAGAAAGAAAGAAAGAAAGAAAGAAAGAAAGAAAGAAAGAAAGAAAGAAAGAAAGAAAGAAAGACCATATTGGCTCAAAGAAAGCCATGATGTAAGCGAACTACAAGTTAACCCTGAGGGCACCACTTCCTGTCTCCATGACATTGGGAAGGTAACGCCATTGCATGTAAAAGCTCCTCATGTATAAAACCGTGAGAGTAGGGGCTTACGTTGGTGCAGCAGGTTAAGCCACTGCCTGCAACACTGGCACCCAAAATGGGTACGTGTTCCAGCTGCTCCACATTCAATCCAGCTCCCTGCTAATGCACCTGGGAAAGCAACTGAAGATGGCCCAAGTGCTGTGCCACGGCCATCCAGGTGGTCAAGGCACCGGTCAACCATTCAGCTAAACTGCTGTCACCTGTGTTTCCCCAGGCGCCACAGCTCACCCCTGTCGGCCGTCTGGATTTCTTTCCCAGTGAATGACTTGTTCGTCCCCTCTGCCCGTTTTCATTGATGCTCAGTGGCGTTTGTAGACACAGCCTGGTGCTGCGACACTGTGCCAGCGTCCCAAGCGGTGGCTCCACCCCCTGCACCACCACACCGGCCCCCAGCCTGGGTTTTCATAACGGGCATTTTTCATTTCTGAGAACCCTGCTGTTGCACGGACAGGTTCGAGACATTGCAAATTTGCACCGAAGTAAATTTATCTTTCAATTTCACGTCCACAGCCTTTGAAGTGCCTCTGTATTTTGACTTTGCGTATATTCAAAAGTCTAGTTATTTAAAAAGAAACTGCTGGGGTTCTCTTTTGAACCTTCTCTCATGGTTTGCTTGGTAGCCCGTGGAGATTCCACCACTCCTCTCCTCTTCGGCACTCTCTTGCTCCCCGCAGGCACCTGGAAGGAACAGCGGGGGGACAATGACATCACCTTGGAAGGCTCCACCCCGCGCCACTCCGCACTCCGCACTCCGCCGGCTGGCAGCCGCAGGCTGTCTAGGTATGTGGGCCTCCAACCTGTCAGGCCCGAAACGCATTTCACCTCCATAAATGCTTTTACCACATGCTGAGCAACCCTGACAAGGAGGCCGGCGCAGCCAAGAACACTCCGTCCCATCTTCCATCTTAATAATGGGGCGCTGACGGCCCGCTCGGAGATGCACCATTTATTTTAAATATATGAATAGGATGATTGTTTCAAAGGAGCTCCAGCTGGTTAACTCGGGGGCCCCGCAGTAAAACCCTCCTCCTCCGGCGCATTCTCTGGCTCGGGCCCCGAGGGCTGCAGGTTCTGTCCGCCGGACTGGAGGCTGTGGGCTTGTGTGTGCAGCTTCTCCGGGGCTGGCCTTGCTGTTCTGAGTCTCGGCGTCCGTACCGGCGCTGGCCCAAGATGACTCCCTCCATTATCTGAGCGATCCCCTTCCAGGGCTGCTTTTCCACGCTCTCTCCTTTAAACGCCTTCACCTCTATGCCCCCTGCCAGAGTGAGAGTGACCTTCGAGAGCTCCAACTGAGAGCACGTGGCAGGAAAGTCAGCGCTGCACCAGGCTTCAGCAGGCTCCGAGGTTCCAGTTAACAAACAGCCTGGTCTCCAGCTTAGCCTTGCCCCAAGCTTACGGCCTGCTAAAAGATGCCCAATTTATTTTAAACATAGGCACAGGATGATTGTTAAATTAAGCACCTGGAATAAAATTCGTCAAGGCCACCAACTTCACCCTGTTGTCTCTATCCCCCAGCTCCCCGCCGTTCCCTCAGCTTCCAACAGCCCCCGCTCTGTGCCAGGGTCCTAGTAACGCGAGCACGGAGCAGCACGGGGGCCCAGAGGTGACCTGGGACAGCCCAGTCTGCATGTTGGCACACCCCGGGGAAGAAGCAGGCAGAACCGTGCCAGACACTACTTCCAACACAGAGGGGCAGCAGGGCTCGGGCCAGGGCGCCGGAGTGATGGAGCGGGTGTGAGAGGCACACGGGGACACTCAGCTCTCCATCTCCCCTGGGACTTGTGTCAGACACGGGAGGGGTGCATGGACTGGACAGGTAGTCTTCCGGAAATGTAGGACTTAGATAGGGAAAGCCGGCCAGGGCGTCTGGAATGGGAGTTTGTGATGGGGAGAAGAGAGGAGGGGAGGCTGAAGGAGAGGGCCAGCTCCAGGGGGAGGAGCCTTCAGTGCAGAGCCAAGGGGAGGGGCCTCATCCCCACAGGTGCGGTTGATTAGGCACAGGTGCTCCCTGACTTACGTCTGGCGAGGTCCCCATAACCCCATCAGGAGCTGAAAGTATTGTCATCTAACGTGCATTTACTGCACCTCCCCTGAACATCATGGCTTAGCCCAGCCTGCCTTGACCATGCTCAGAACACTTAACCACAGCTCCAGCTGGGCAAAACCATCCACCACAAAGCCCATTCTATAATACGAGGTGGCCTCTCTCATGCACTTGACCGTCCCGAAGGTGGGAAATGGAGGAGTTGCGTGGACACACTCTCGCACCATCGCAGTCAAGCCACTGTGGGTCAGGGGCTCACTCCGCAACTGTTCAGTAGTTGTCAGGCTTCTGCCGGGTGCTGCTGGGTAACACAGCCAGCGACCTCCACGCCTGGAGCAGCGCCGTCCACGCCACACGCCCAGGACGCCCCCGCGGGCTGCAGCGGCTCTCCCTGAGCCCCGGGCTGCACTTGGCTCTCCCTGGGTATGTTCTCCCTGTGGTGAGTAGCAGAAAGTGCAGACGGAGTGGGTGGCAACATGGATGCTCTTTGGAACTGACATGGTGTCACTTCAGCACCCTATGCCGGTGACCAAAGCAAGTCACACGACCAGGCCCAGCACCCACAGAGCAGAGGAGAACACTGTGCGAGGTCCAGCACGAGGCGCTTGGGGTCTTAAGGCAAAGTGCCTGCAGGGAAGATTGGAAACAGGGATCCGACGCCCCAGCCTGCCTTCCTCTCCAACGTGAGCTCGGCTCAGCAGGGGCCAGGAACATAAGGAATGCCTGCCCAAGAAGGTCCCGAGTGCTGGGTTCTGATTCCGCTCTGCAAGTCACTTCGTCCTAAAGGCCCTCCATCTCCCTCCCCCGCACGCAGTGGTCGCTTTAGCTGGTTGCCCAAGGCTCCTCCAGCTGTACCCTCCGTGAGTCTCCCACACTCTGGCGACTGGTGACGGATTTGGCAGCAAGCGTGATGGCTTCGGAAGGCGTGGGAACCAGAGGCCAGACATCTACGCAGAGAGGACTTCGGGAGTGCAGGGTGGGAAGAAGAGTGAAGCTGGGTGGAAGGAGAAGACACTGTTAGCAAGCGAAGGTCATTGTGCTGATCTCTCTTCTGCGGGCCGGTTTTCCCCACTCGACCTCAGGAACTGTGTGACATGCAGAAGGCTTTTAGAGAATGAGAACCAGAAATAAAATACAGATTGTGTGACCTTGTCCTTACTCTACAAACCTCAACTTGGGTTCCAGTGCATGGCTCAGAAGCTATTTTGAAACTTACATTTATCCCCGTAGCCCCCAATTCCGTGCCAGGGCCACGAAACTGAACAACTCCCAGTGGAACGTGACAAATGAGCTTCAGTTAGAGGTCTTTGGTTGCAAGCAAGAGAGAGCCTGTGACTCCGACTGGCTGGAGCAGACAGGAAGCACGCACACGGGCGCCCGGTGGCTGGGGAAGAGAGCAGCGGAGAAGCAGGACGGGACCGGGGTGGCTCTGCACCTGCGGAAGCCCACATTACCTCGTCCTTGTCCACCCTGTGTCTCTCTCCTTGTCCTGGTGTCCCACAGTCCCAGCAGAGCCTGGTGGACGGAGCCTGAGCTCTCCATGGCACTGCTGGGTTTGTGCTGGGCTCTGGAGACCCTCTGGCCTCTCCAGCAGTGAGCTTGGGGCTTCCTGCACCCAGTGAGAGAAAGGCAATTTCCCCCGAAGGAGTTGAGGGGGCTGTTTAAAAAAAAAAAATGGATGTCTGATGGCCACAGCTGACCGTGCAATGGCAGGAGTGGAAGACAACTTTTATAAAAGCCTTTGAGTCGTGCTGATTGGAGGAAGTGGGGGACAGAGAAGATTCCGGAAGGGACATCTGCAAACCCCAGCCCAGGCAGTCCTGGGAGCCCTTCCCACGTCTCTCTGCAATGGCCAAGATCGCTAGAGCTTGTTATCAAACAAAATGCCATGGAACTCCTCTACGATCTCCTACTTCACAATAGCTGAGATTTATTAAGCAATCTCTACATACCAGACACAGCTCCAATCATTAACGTAAATCATCTCACTTAATCTGTAGCATTACCCTGTCTGGTGACTACTATTCTCCTAATTTTATTTACTTGAAAGGCAAGGGAAGAAAACAATAGAGCTCTCCCACCCACCGACTCACACCCCAGATGCCCACAATAGCTGGTGCTGGACCACGGTGAGATGAGGACCCAGGTCTCAGTCTGCCTCTCCCACCTGGGTACTTGAGCCACCACCTGTTACCTCCCAGGGTGCACATCCGCAGGAAACTGAATGGGAAGCGGAACCTGGACTTGAACCCAGGGACTCTGGTACAGACATGGGCATCCAAAGAGGCACCTTAACTGCTGTGCCCAGGGCCTGCCCGTGGGCTTACTATTCTTTTTCTTATTTTACAAATAAGGGAACCAAGGCATAGAGGCTAGATGCACAGCTGGTGAGAATTAGATCGGGGATTCAAACCCAGTGGTCTCCACTGGAACCACGTAATCCCTCCAGGAGCCACTCCGTCACGGAGGTGGCCAAGATAAGGAGCTCGCTGGGAACTTAGGACCAATACTGGGGGTCTTAATCAGGGGGAACGGGGGCGCCCCTGCAGGTGCCTGGAACGGGACGCAGCCCTGAGACACGAGCAGGAGAAAGAGATTAGACGAAGGCCGTTCTAAAGAAACTTAAAATAAAACGACAGAAGGCTTTGAAAGCCCTGGAGGATTGCTCTGGAATATTGAGCTTGAGAGAGCTGTGAGAGCTGCTAACATCATTGCATTCCGACTTGAGCTCCTACCTGGCGCGGGCCTTGCATTTCCTGTGGGTTCCGGGCTGGTTTCTCTTCCATCGCCGCCTGTCTCAGGCGGCCCGGCCAGTGGGCAGAGCCAGGTGTCAAGCAGCGCGCGCTGGCTCTCATGCGTGGAGCTTCCTGCCATCTTTGAATGACCTCAGCCCAGTCCTGGGCTTTAATACGCAGCTCACTTCGCTTTTGAAAATGTGGGGTAAATAAATAAAATAAAAAACTGGGGAGGGGAAGGACTTATTGGCTTTATTTCTTGCATTAATCTCATGGTGCGGGGAGGTTTTTGGGGGTTCGGGACTTGATAATGGTCCCTGATAGCAGTTGTGTAACTGTATCTACTAGAGGAATGAGAAAAAAAAAACTTTCAAATTTCCGTATTCCTTCCCCCATGCCTATGTCTCCCATGGCTTCCTTTAAAGGGACTCTCTCTCTCCCTCTCCCTCTCCCTCCCCCTCTCCCTCTCCCTCTTTCTGTCTTTATAACTCTGTGTTTCAAATAAATAAATCTTGTTTAAAAAAAGAAAAACTTTGTTGATTCAAGGGCTGAAGCACCCACGTACTTGTCAGAAGAAAATAAAAGGCGCTGAAGCATCTTCATTCTGTATGCCTCTGAGCGCCCATGGCACCAAGCGGCCTGGCCCACGGTCCCTGGGCCCCATCACAGGCAAGGGAGTAGCTTGTGTTCCCACAGGGGAGACCTTCCTGCTCCCCAGGACACCCCCTTTGCCGAGTCCCCCTTGGCACCTGTGGCTCCCGGAGCTGTCCAGGTGCTGGCATGTCCTCACAGCATGTCCCCCCAGGGGCCTGATGCCACTGCGGTGTGGACGTGCACATCACCAGGCAGGTGAGCCCCCGTGGCTGTGCGGAATCCCCAGGACCATGGTCCTGTGATGAGGGTTACAGAGTGTCACTGCGCTCCCTGGCCCAAACTCTCAGAACAATCGAGACAGAAGGGTGTCAGGGCAGAGAGTGGGGGAGTAAACCTTAATACCTGTGAGTTTGGCACAAGGACCTGAGTCTCAAATTCCCTCCCCTGCAAGAGAAGTGTATGATGCATTTCTATGTACAAACACGTCTCAAGGACTTTGACGTTTTCACCCTGAGCTTGGCATTTTCAAGCCAGTTTTTGTGAAGGCACTGTGGGTCTCTCATGATCACCAGTGTGGAGGCTGGGGGTATAAAGGGGACCGGGACATGCCACCCCAAATATGTCACTTTGGCATGACAGTTAATCTGTGCCAAAGGCTACTGAGTTCCTGAAGTCCTTCATCTGCCTAAAAGCAGAACCTCGCCAAAGAACTCAGTGGCCAGTGGCTGGCATCGTGGCACAGCGGGTTAGGCCGCCACCTGCCATGCCAGCATTCCAGATCGGAGTGCCAGCTCAAGAGCCAGCTGCTCCACTTCCCATCCAGCTCCCTGCTAATGCACCTGGGAAAGCAGCAGAAGACGGCCCTAGCACTTTGAGTCCCTGCCACCCACATGGGAGACCCAGATGGAGTTCCTGGCCCCCGGCTTCGGCCTGGCCCGGCCCTGGCTGTTGCCACCATTTGGGGAGGAACCAGCAGGTAGAAGGTCTCTTTTTCCTTTTCTCTCTCTCTCTTTCTGTCACTCTGCCTTTCAAAACAATAAACCAAAGAAAAAGAAAGGGAAGACCTCTAAGCACACCTCCCAGCCACTCATCTCTGGGTGCTCCACGTGCACACCAGATGCACCTGCTAATAAACTTTGGTTTTTCTCCTACTGGTCTGTCTTCTGTTAGTCAAACCCAGGAGGGCAGAACGGAAAAGACTCCTTTCTGCCCCTCCAGGTACAGACTGCTCACCGATGTCCTGCTCTCCCCAAGCATCACTGCACCTCATTTCCCAGCCTCCTTTGCAGCTAGGTTTATCCTGTAGCTGAATTCCAGCCAACAGAACATGAGCAGTGGTGATGTGCGCTGCTTCCAGGCCTGACACCAGAGAAAGCGTCCCCGTGCACGTGTGGGCACGTGTGGGCACACGTGCACGTTTGCGTGTGTGATCCCCAGTGTCTTCACCAGGCATTCACCTTGATAGGAGCAAGCCTGGTGACCCCAGAAGTGACATGCTGAAGGCAGCAAACCAGAAGATGACCAGGCTCAGGGCTGAGCCGGGGGCAGACCTCAGCGTCCACTTGGGACTTCCTGTCCTGCCTGAGCCTGGCGTATTCCGAGGCAGATGCGTTACAGCAGCGGGCACTCCTTAGGTGAGGCCAGCTAGACCGGAGAACAAACTGCCCAGACGACGCCTGCGAAAGCTTCGAGAGAAACAGCGGCTGAGCCCTGCAGGGGGAGGGGCCGGGCAGAGCTGCCGATGGCTCCCTCAGCTCGGCTAGCCCTGGGTGGCCTGCGCATGTCTGTCCGGGTGTCTTAGCCATCTGGGACACCCTTGAGCTATCCCTATTCTTTATCTCTGCAGGCCTCATCTATCCGCAGGAATGATCTTTAAAATAGTCAGGAGAGGGTGGGCTCCGTGTCTCTGAAGGTGCTTGTACGTGATCCTATTCTAAAGCAAGTCATCTCCGACCGTGAGCGACTTGCCCCCTCTTACCGAAAGCCAGCCTTTCTGGGGCCAAACCAAGGGATGCTCTCTGTGTAAGTACAGATTCTGAGTAGAGCTTGTCCGCTTTGGACCACTCTCCAGGACTCTGCAAATCAGGGGCTGTGTCTCCGGGGCCTGGCCACTCAGATTCTGCCCTGACGGACCTCTTACAGCTCCAGAGGTGTTTGGCCTCTACAGGAAAATGTCACTCTGTCCTGAAACTTGGGAACTTAGACGTGTTCCAGCAGCGAGACAAGAGAGCAGGCGGAAGACACGTCTGCTCAGCCTCGAGTAGGAACATGTCCACAGTGCGAACTTGGTGATGTGGATCCTGGGGGGGGGTAACTGGGGGGAGTGGGGACACGAGAGAAGGAGAAGGACTTGTTCGTGGGCTGGCGGGGGTTGGATGCAGCAGGAGCTGGCTCCCAGGGGACTGTGATGGAATTGAAGGTTTCACATACATCCAGGAATGTGAAAATCTTGTCGTCTGGGGGCCTGTGGCTAAAAATAAACTCCCTCATCTCTCCTCCCGTTCACCCTCAGGTCCTTATAATTAAATGTAGGACATCGCAGAGCTGTTCTCTTCGCAACATGCCAAGTGCATGGGGACACAGTGAGCTGCTTCCCCAGCTGAGCGCATAGAGTCCTGGCTCCGCATCTCCGGTCACACATCTATTACCGGAAACTTCCTCCCTACCAGCTTGGGCTGTTAACCCAGACCAGGCAGGGCCAGTCAGCTGCCACCCAGGCTCACAGTCTGCAGGCTGCCTGTGGCCCACTCCAGTGGTGCCCCTGCTGGCTCTGGCCTCAGTCTCCTGGGGTCAGCTTCTTGAGCTTGGGTCTGTCCCCAGAGCCCCACGCCAGCAGCCCGGGACTCACGGGCTCAGCCTACACTGTGCCAGCCAGGAGACCTTGGCCAGAGCCTTCTCAATGACCCCACAGGTTGCAGGCAGAAGGGGCTGGAGCCCCCATTTCCTTGCAGGAGGCCCTGATAGGCCTCTGCCAGATCTCTGCTCACCGGGGAGGCCAGCACCTGCTAAGCCTTGTCCACACCGACCCCCACCTGGAAAATGCAGGCGACTCCCCCTCCACGGTCACACAGAGTGGCCACCTAGGGACTCGGCAGAACCAGATCCACTCCAAGATGTCCTTCGGTTTCTTGTTCAAAGGAGCAGCTGGGAGCCTTTTCCCCTCGATTAAAAACAACTGCTGCAGACGACAGGGAGGTGAGAGGAATAGATGATGAGCCCCTGGGAGGATATTAATTTCCATTTTGTTAGGAAAACACACAAGCGGACTGCTGAGCAGCTGATACCCTCATTTGCTTGTAAAGCATTTTGTATCAGCGCATTCCTTCTGCCAGAGTATATTCATTTGCACTTGCTCCTTTTTAGAACCTGGCTGGTAGCTTATTAATTTTTTTTAAGACTGATTACAAGGGAATTTTCCCTGCAAGATTGATCCTCCAAGCAGCAGGGACACAAAGAACGGGGGTGGAGGGGAGAACAGCCAGTGTTCCCATCCCCAGCCCGCTCTGGCCGCCTGCTCCCCACTCCACCCAGCCTGGAGATCTCGGCCCCAGACCCTCCGGCCTGAGGGCAGGCCCAGCCAAGCTCTTGCCTTCTCCTCCATGAGGGTGGGAGTTGGAAGGAAATGTCACCGAAGACAGCGAGACAGAGGGAAGGAAGTCCCCACTGCCCCGTGGGCAGAGTGAGCACAGAGGCACCGACGCAGGGAGAGCTCCCTGCTCAACCCAGACTAAGCGCCGCCTTCCCCCTGCAGCCGGGTCAGTGGGGTGCATTCCTGATGGTAAGCGTCCCCCACCCCTCGCCAAGTTCCTCCCAGGTACGGTTTGGGGCCAGAGTGGGAGCCCCAGGTCTGTGATGAGAAGGGCACCCCAGGCTGAGGCAGGACATGTGCCTGCCTCCCTCCCACCTCCCTGCTCTGCGGAGGGGCTCACTTCCTTCCAGGTGCTATCGATTAAGTGTATCAGTCCCCCTCCTTCCTCCATAGGGTTTGAATTTATTACTTCCTTTTTCTCCTTTCTCTTGGCTCGCAGTTTAAGAGAACAAAGTTCATCAGGTATCAACTTGATTTATCCTTTCTCTTTTTTTTCCCTCCCTAACATAAGCTCGGGGAGCAATCAACCTCCTCCAAGGCCGGTGTGGGCAGCCTCCCCGAAGTTGCGATGTGTCACTATCATGGTCACATGCTTTAAATATTCTGTGGCGTCCTGAATGACTTCCCTAACGGAAGGTTTATGTAAGACAGGATCTGCTCCGCTGAATGCAGTCAGAAACAGCTGAGGGGCCGGCGCTGTGGCGAAGTGAGCTGAGCCCTCACCTGTGGCGCTGGCATCCCCTATGGGCGCTGGTTCAAGTCCCAGCTGCTCCTTTTCCAATCCACCTCTCTGCTGTGGCCTGGGAAAGCAGTGGAAGATGGCCCAGGTGCTTGGGCCCCGGTGCCCGCATGGGAGACCAGGAAGAAGCTCCTGGCTCCTGGCTTCAGATCCGCCCAGCTCTAGCCAATGTGGCTATTTGGGGAGTGCACCAGCGGATGGGAGACTTTTCTCCCTGTTTCTTCCTTTCACTGTCTGTAACTCTGCCAGGAGGGAAGGAGGGAAGGAGGGAGGGGGGGAGGGAGGGAGGAAGAGACAGAGGGAGGAAGAGAGAGAGAGAAAAGAAACAGCTGACAATGAGGTACAACTAGAGGGAGGAAAAGGAAGACTAAAATTATCATCTGTAGATAATAAGATATGATAAGCAAATGAAAGTCTCAGAATTAGTGAGGGCTCAAAGTGAGTGGACATGGGGCCGGCGCTGTGGTGTAGCGGGTAAAGCCACTGCCTGCAGCACCGGCATCCCATATGGGCACAGGTTTGAGTCCCGGCTGCTCCACTTCTGATCCAGCTCTCTGCTATGGCCTGGGAAAGTAGTAGAAGATGGCCCAAGTCCTTGGGCCCTTGTACCCTGCGTGGGAGACCCAGAAGAAGCTCCTGGCTCCTGGCTTCAGATCTGCGCAGCTCTGGCCATTGTGGCCAATTGGGGAGTGAACCATCAGATGGAAGACCTTTCTCTCTCTCTCTCTGTCTGTGTGTGTGTGTGTGACTCTGACTTTCAAATAAATAAATCTTAAAAAAAAAAAGTGAGTGGACGCAAAATAAACACTCAAATATCAATTCCTTTCCTCTATACCACCATTCAGAACACAACGGGAGAAGAAGCCACTCCCCTGCCCCACGATAGCAAACTGAAGCCTAATGCACCCAAAAAATCAGTCTGACAAGCAGCACATGGAGAGCGCACGGACACTACAGAATTCCCTGAGGGTCTAAGTGGAGACGAGAAAACGGACACCTGCTGGACATCGACGGCTGCGGCCGCGGCCACGACGTCTCCCCCACCCCAACGGACGACTATTTAGTGATGGCAATTAAGGTGGCAACGGAACGTTTTGGGAAATGACCCCAAATCTCAAGTTCATGGGCAAAAGCAGACAACAGGAGGAGTGCTGCAGGGCTGGGCTCCTGAGGGCGCAGACGATGGCCAGGGGGCCGCGGCCTGTGGACCGCAGGTGACTCCCAGACAAGACTTCCGGTGTTGTTCGCTGGCCAGGGCGTGAGTCTAGTCCACACTGAGCACCTGGTCTGACTGTAGGCAGAGGGCTGGAGCAGTGCTGAGAGAAGTGTCTGCCCCTGGGGAACTCAGGTGCTGGTGTCTGGGCCCCCAGACAGGTACCCAGGTATTAATTCCCAGGCTAAGGGGCTCTGAGGGAACACAAGGCAGAGTGCAGGGTCACAGAAGCACGGGCAGGGGACTGCTGGTGGGAGACAGCAGAAGCCCCTTGGGATGGGCCCAGAACAGTGGGTTGGGCAAGGCCAGGGCCTCTCCACGGGTCAGTGGGAAAGAGGAGAGGACTGCTGGGCATCAAGTCCTCACAGGCCCCTGATTCATGAAACCTTTGATAGGCAGGAGTTAGAGAGGAACAGGAGCCCAGGAGTGACCACACCAAAACCATGCACACCGCCCAGAGCGTATCACCTTCCACGCCGATGGGATGGAACGTGGTGGAAAGACTCACGCGGGTAAGACACTTCCGGCGGGAGGCAGGCACGGTGACACCTTGGACAGCACCACGGTGCTGCAGTCCAACCCTCACCCTGTGCCCCTGGGGCAGCGTTAAGCCTCCGCCCACAGCCAGCACCAGTGTGAGTGCCGGCCACTCCGCTTCTGATGCAGCTCCCTGCTCATGTGCCTGGGAGTACTTGTTTGACAACACTTATCTTAAAATTGGAATGTGCTGGGAAAGCAGTAGAAGATGGCTCAAGTATTTGGGCCCCAGGGAGAGACCAGATAGAGTTCCATGCTTCTGGCTTTGGCCTCCATTGAGGCTATTTGAGGAGTGAACCAGTGGATGGAAGATCTGTGTGTGTGTGTGTGTGTGTGTGTGTGTTTCTCTCTCTATCACTCTGCCTTTCAAATAAATTAATTAAATCTTTTAGGAAAAAAAAAAAAAGCCTGGGTGGGGACAGTTCTCTCTCGTGAGGTCACCCACACTCACACCTGTGTGTACTATCCCTTCGCATTTCAATAAGTCTTGCTCCTCTGTCCACCTCTATCTGTGTCTCCCATTTGTATTCTTACACACGGGAACACAAGAACTAAGTCTAGCTGAGGGTCTCTCTGAGCCCAGCAGGGGCTCTCCACCCTCACAACATAACCCAAGGTCCCCACCCCCACAACACCTTGACCTGAGCCACCTGACACTCTCTGCTGCCAGCAATCGGAGCGGCGTCCTTGAGCAAAGGGCCGCTGAGTGGCAGGTGGGGAATTAGGCTCGGGGGCAGTGGGTGTGCTGGGCACACCTGCCAACTGGGAGATGAGGGCTGAAGACAGCGGCGTGCAGAGCTGGGGCTGGGGGGCAGGACAGGTGGAGAGGAGTCGGGTCAGACCGGACACAGAGACAGAGACAGGTGGCAGTGGAGAGACGCAGAGAGACAGAGACAAAGGGGGTAGAGACAGAGATGCACAGAGACAGACAGACAAGAGCCTCCACGGTTTTCCAAGGCCCCAGCACACCACTACAGACCTCGCAATAAACTCCATGAGGAGCCGTCTCCTGTCACCAAATGGCCAAGTCATCCAATTGGCTAGCACACCAACTTTCCAAACACCACTTTAGAGAATATGCTTTTAAAATATTGAATATTCTTTAATAACTTACCAGCATTTTAAGAAACGCTCAAGTTGTTGAAAACTAGAAAGTCAATCTAGCATTTTAGTCTCTACTCATTATATAACGATATTTCAAATTTATAACATCTAAGAATTCTTTGGTTTATGTTGCTTTTTCTGGAATTCTTTTAAAAGTCATTTTTTGTTTTGCCAACATGTAGCATTTTTCAGATTCTTTCACCAGTTTCTCTGAATGACCAATGTGATGGATTTAGCAAAAGCACAGATGTAACAGACTGACGGCGTCTCGCTATTTATAAATTTGACAAGCAGTGTGTGTTTTATGGAATGGTTTTACAAGAATGTGAGAGCAGTTTTGATTTTTGTCTTCAGATGGCATGTGAAGGAATGTTCAGTTTGCCTGGGGAGGAGAGAACACCGGAGGCCCGCACCTGCACGGAGTGGCTGCCTGCTCCTGAGGCGGAGGCCTCGAGTGATTTTGTTAGCAAGCAAACAAGAGGCGATGGGTGCTGGGTGTCGGCCACAGGGAGACCGCCAGCAGCAAGTGAAGGCTGGAGCAGATGCACAGAGAACCAGAGCAGCCCTGGGCCGGGCCTCCGGGGAGACCCTGAAGAAAGGGCAGAGGCCCCCAGACCCCGTGGGCTGAGCAGCCTTCCCGGCCCAGGCTTCCGCATCCTCGCAACAAGCCCCAGGTGCGCCTTTTGTTCCTGCAACCAGAAAACCCGAAGTGGAGCTCAAGTACATTACATAATTACATATACACTAAACCCACACACGTACAATTAGGTCGCTTCTGGTTTCTTCCCCCTAGCATAAGGAGGTTATAATGAGCGTAAATGGGCTTTGCGCTTTCACCGTGTTTAGAATTATTTTCCTAGGCTAGGATTCCTAGAAATGAGTGGGCCAGAAAGTGAAGACGTCAGTGCGCATGCCAGGTGGCTTCCCCACTCGGGGGAAGGAGACTTGACTGGCTGACACCGGCCGTCTGAGAGCCTGCGGGATGGTGGCCTCAACGCTGGCCCAGCGTCTGCACCAAGAACGTCCTCAGGGGCGGGTGTTAGGTCTCATGGTTGAGACACCCACAGCCTACATTGGAGAGCCTGGGTTTGATCCCAGCTCTGGCTCCTTGACTCTGGCCTCCTGCTAATGCAGATGCTGGGAGCCGGGAGGCAGTGGTAATGGATCAAGTAGTTGGGAGATCTGGATTGAGTTCCTCGCTCCCTGTTTCGGCCCTGGCCCTAGCCCAGCCTCAGCTGTTGCAGGCATTTAGAGAGCAAGCTAATGGGTGGGAGTGCATGCTTGGTCTCTGTCTCTCAAGTCCACAAATGTTTTAAAAGTGAATAAAGGAAAGAACACATCCTTACAGTTCCATGATCTGCAGCTGTGAACTACAGGAGTTTCAAACAGGCGTCAAGACTGTGATGTGAGCGAGGCAGGGAACCAGGGATAGGAGCTAAGGGCTCCCCAAGCCATGTGCACGCCCAGATCCCATCACCTTCCACGCTGACCCAATGCGGCTGAAGCCTCACCTCACATCAGGTGCCCGGGCCAAGACACCTTCCTGGAGCCCCACCCCAAATCCTGTCTTCTTTGGATCTCCCACCACTCCTCCCCGTAGGAGGATGGCCCCAGCCTGGGTGGGGGCGACTCTCTCCCCTCCCCTCCCCTCCCCTCCCCTCCCCTCTCTTCCCCTCCCCTCCCCTCTCTTCCCCTCTCCTCTCCCTCTCTGTACTCCTGTCTCAAGTTTGCACTGTCATTTGCCTTTCAATAAGCCCTGTTCTCTGTTCCCTCTGCCCATGTCTCCCGGTTGTATTCTTACCCACAGGAAGACAAGAGCCTAGACCAGGTGTGTAGCATGGTTGGGGGGGAGGTCTCTCCAAGCCCAGCCAAGGGTCTTGATCCCCACAACTTAATTTGGGGATCCCCATTCCCACGACAAAATTACAAGTGCTTAAAAATCTTAATTGGCTTTGCTTTCAGTTCTAGAATCGGGAAATCGTTCATTCAAACAGAGTGAGTGTTGTGATGGTCCAAGCAAAGCAGTTCGGTTTCATGGACAGAGAAGGGCTGGAAGAAAGCAGAAAGGAAAACACAAGGCTACCAGGCCATTTCAGTCACTCTCCTGAGGCAGTGCTGCAGTTTTCTGTCGGGGCCAGCACTGTGGCACAGCGGGGGAAGCCGCTGCCTGCAATGCTGGCATCCCACACAACCGTCCGCTCCAGTCCGCTATTTTTCTGATCCAGCTCCCTGCTAACGTGCCTGAGAAAGCAATGGACGATGGCCCAAGTACTTGGGCCCCTGCCACCCACATAGGAGGCCCAAATGGGGTTCCAGGCTCCAGGCTTTGGCCTGGCCCAGCTCCAGCCGTTGCAGTCATTTTGGGAGTGAACCAGCGAGTGGAAGCCCTCTCCCTCTTTCTCTGTAACTCTGCCTTTCAAATAAATCTTAAAAAAAAAAAAAAAAAACCTCCCTTCTCTATCAGCAGGACAAGGAGACAGAGCCACAGGAAAGCAGCTGGTTGGTTACCAGTAGTTATTCCGGGTCACTTCCTCTGTGTAGGGATTGAAGCCCAGGGAACCTCATCATCATGCTAATTGAAATCAGCCTGTGGGAAATGGGAAATTTGGCTGTTACCTCTCTAATCCTGATTTCTGGAGGGTCAGATAAACAGTTTTGTTTCCGCTGAGAATGTGGAACTAACATGAGTGACTCCATTTTGAACTTTAGCCTGGTCTGTTGGGGCCAAGTGCAGGAGCTCAGTCCAAAACAAAGGTGTCCTGCAGTTTTATTGATCCGGATCTATCGCCAACACATCCTCTCCCCTGAAATCACTAATTCTCACCCGCAGAGGGAGCTGTGAATGCAAAGCCTCGCTTTGTGCTTCCTTCAGATTTCTGCGTCTGTCTTTTGTGGGCCGGTGGGCTCAGGTGGGCTCTTTCCCACAAAACCACGGCAGATCAGGACTGTCATGACAACCTGTGCTAGTGACCATTTAAGGAAAAAGAAGTGGATCCCTAACTCCTGAAAGTCGCCACTGCCTCTCCAGAATTAAGACGCGGAATCCGGATCCCACAAACATAAAGCCCCAACAGCACGCAGGCCTGCGCTGAACATGGAGCAGCCAGCTCTTGGCTCCTTCTTCCCTTTTTATTTTTTTAATGTTATTGATTTATTTTTCTTTTTTTTATTTATTTATTTTTATTTATTTATTTATTTTGACAGGCAGAGTGGACAGTGAGAGAGAGAGAGACAGAGAGAAAGGTCTTCCTTTGCCATTGGTTCACCCTCCAATGGCTGCCGCGGCCGGCGCGCTGCGGCCGGCGCACCACGCTGATCCGATGGCAGGAGCCAGGTGCTAGGTGCTTTTTCCTGGTCTCCCATGGGGTGCAGGGCCCAAGCACTTGGGCCATCCTCCACTGCACTCCGGGCCACAGCAGAGGGCTGGCCTGGACCTCCTTCCCTTTTTCAAAGATTGTTTTTTCAGTTCATTTATTTAAAAGGCAGAGTTGGCCAGCGCCGTGGCTCAACAGGCTAATCCTCCACCTTGCGGCGCCGGCACACCGGGTTCTAGTCCCGGTCAGGGCTCCGGATTCTGTCCCGGTTGCCCCTCTTCCAGGCCAGCCCTCTGCTGTGGCCCGGAGTGCAGTGGAGGATGGCCCAAGTGCTTGGGCCCTGCACCCCATGGGAGACCAGGAAAAAGCACCTAGTACCTGGCTCCTACCATCGGATCAGCGTGGTGCGCCGGCCGCAGCGCGCCATCCGCGGCAGCCATTGGAGGGTGAACCAACGGCAAAGGAAGACCTTTCTCTCTGTCTCTCTCTCTCACTGTCCACTCTGCCTGTCAAAAAAAATAAAATAAAATAAAAGGCAGAGTTACAGAGAGAGGGAGCGATCTTCCATCTTCTGGTTGACTTCCTAAATGGCTGCAACAGCAACGGCTGGGCCAGGCCAAAGCCAGGAGCCTGGAACTCCAACTGGGTTTCCCAAGTAGGTGGCAGGGGCCCCAGCACTTGGGCCATCTTTCCCTGCTTTCCCAGGTGCATTAGCAGGGAGCTGGATCAGAAGTGGAGCAGCCAGGACTCGAACCAGGGCACACATAGGATGCCTGTGTCATGGGTGGCAGCTTCACCCTCTGCACCACAGTGCCTCGGCCTCTTTCTTTAACACGACCCTCTTGCGTTCACTTTGCTGGCTCAAAGCTGATCCCCAAAGCTGAGGACTCCCCTAAGCTGCGCTGGTGCCCACGGGGCTGCTGGCTGTCCAGGGTCAGCAGTATTACTGCTTTTGAGTCTTGCCTCCTTTAAATTCAGTCTGCAGTTGCTAAACCTATGACAGCAACAACTACTTAAGAGTTGAGGCAACCTTGGGGGCGGCGGGAAGGGTCTCAAAAGTGTGTTTCCCCCTTTGCTAATTATCAAGAGCGTTTTTAAGGCATGGATGGGGGCTGGGAGAAGTCAGGAAGGCAAATGTGCCCGATTCATTGCCTGGCAGAGTTCTAAGAGGGCCTGAGACCTGCTGGCTCTTCCATCCAAGGCTCGGCTTCTCACAGTTCCGGTCAGCTCTGGTGACTCCCCCCTGGACTGCTAAGGCGGGCCTTTGTCTGTTTGAACGTAATTCTGGTCAGTCGCTCATGAGATCAGCTATCAGCTTTTGTTCATCAGATTGCGAAAAGGAGCAAGGGAGATGTATCCTCTGATGGTGACACTGGGAGGTCTGCGTCTTTTTTTTAAACAGGCAGTGACTGCTGTGTGTGGAAGAGCAGCGGGACACCTGCCCCAAATAGGAGTCTGTGGCATAGTCCTAGTTGGCTATTCGGATTTTTGCAGACACAGCGGTGACTAAAAAGCTGTCCTTTTGTTACTGGAAATGGCTGCTCAGAGGTGCATGCCATCGCCATCGCTGCAAGGAAGAATTCAGACGTGAGACGGTGAACAGCAGGAAGCCTGCTAGGGAGGTTTCATGAAGGCCTGGAGGGGGGCGGGCTCAGGAAAGAACCGGGAGCCCCCCCTGTACTCAGCCTGGAGATCTGATGGATACGGCATGAGCCCTCTGCCCTTTCTGGAATATTGCTGGGTGGAGGGCCTCCTGGACGTGAACTTCCCCAAGAACTTCATAACGCACCTCACACCGCCTGGGTGTAGGACAGGGGAGACTCCCTGGGCTGCCCCAGGGAGAGGGCCCACGAGGTTCTGGAGCAAGGACGAGACTTCCCACGTGCAAAAGCTGTGTGCTCCCGAGGCTTGCTTCTCCGTGCCTTCCTCGCCAAACTCCCCATTTCTTCAGCCCCTGTTACACACAGAGACTACTGTCCACCCAGCTGCGCTAACACTTTGGAAAAAGAGATGTTCCTGGCTGCGTGTTAGCTGAGTAACAGCGGATGCAGGCACAGACCTTTCCCGCGTCCCTCCCCGCGGTGGCCCCACAGGAAGCAGAGGTTGGGGTCTGCTCCGGACACGGCCACGGGTGGTGATTGCCAGTGGGAGCCTCGTCTGGGTGACCAGGCGGCCCTGCCCCCACTGGGCACCTCTTCCCCCAAACTTCTGCAGCCGACGCCACCTCCCTTCCCCGGAAGTCCAAGCCCCTGTCTCCTTAGGCCGGATATCAGGGCCTCTCTCTCTTATGCCTTAGGCATGAAACAAAATCTGTGTGTTCTTTTTCCTGGTAACCGTTTACTGTCAGTGTGTTCAGAGACCAGGATGAGGGAGTCTTGAGCAGGACTGCTTCTCCAGGCACAATCGGATTCTCAGGTGGACCGGCTGGGGAAGGAGCAGGGTGGAGCAGGAGAGGCCGTGGGAATATTCGCAAAAGCAGGAAGTGTGGGCGGGGAGCGACCCCCACAAAGGCATACACTCATGGCAGAGCCCAGGAAACTCCACCCCAAAAGATGGTGCCCCGCCCACCTTTAAACCAAGGGGCTTGGAGGCCGGAAGACGGGGGGGGGGGGGGTGTACTTCCCAGGGCCCAGAGGAACCCATGACCCTCCCTCCTCTGGCTGGAATCGTTGCACCTCCAGCGGAGAACAGGACTTGACCACCAGGCTCCGTGTTTCCGGCTCATTCCGATCCTAAAGAGAACCACTGACATCGGCCATCTCTCGGCCGCTCAGATTCCAAGGAGAATCGTTTGCAAGCTGAGTTCCGTCGCTAGGGCCCACTCCTCGTCCCTAACATCATTTCCTGACCCTCAGAATTACCTGTACCCTCCCCCCAACACACACCGTGTCCTAGGAAGAGAGCTCCCCGGGTCTGGGTTCCCTCTGGCCTGTGATGTCCCCACGTGTGAACGTCACATCTTTTCTCCGGTCAGCCAGGCTCAGCCCACTGCAGGTGGAAAGGAAGAGTGGACGGAAAACCCGCAGTGTCGCTCTGTGCACCCAGGGGCAGCCAGTGTGCTTTCCGGTCAAGGGGCTGGTGATGGACTGCGGGGGTGGCAGGCACAGGGAGTGGGGCAGGGTGGCAGTCAACAGGTGGGCCCTGGGTCTTGGTACAAGTCACGGGCAAGGTCAGAAATGGCTTCAGGTCTAGACCAACATCCTTAGAGTTCAGCTTTGAAATGTCCTTAACTTAATGACTTAATACAAAATATGAGAAAGCAAATTTTTTTTCAGACAACACAAAGTTTTTATCTGAGGCTAGTGTCAAAACTGTAGGGTTGGGGCAAGTGCTGTGACGAAGCGGGTTGACGCCCTGGCCTGAAGCGCTGGCATCCCATATGGGCACTGGTTCTAGTCCCGGCTGCTCCTCTTCCGATCCAGCTCTCTGCTGAGGCCTGGGAAAGCAGTAGAAGATGGCCCAGGTCCTTGGGCCCCTCCACCCGCATGGGAAACCCAGAGGTCCTCGCTTCAGATCGGCTCAGCTCTGGCCGTTGCAGCCATCTGGGGAGTGAACCATGGGATGGAAGACTTCTCTCTCTGTCTCTACCTCTCTCTGTAACTCTGCCTGTCAAATAAGTAAAATAAATCTTAAAAAAAAAAAAAAAAAAAAAGCTGACAGAGCACGATCTGAATTGAATTTATAGTCCTATTGGGAAGAATAAATGATGTCGCACCTATAAGGTGTATGTATCTCTCCATGTACTTAGGTTTTCTTCACATTTCTCTCAATGATGCTTCATATAATTGAAGGTTACAAGAATATTCTGGCTTTTTTCCAGTAGAATTTAATTACAGAATTTTTATTTATGTTTAAATTTTATTTTAAATGTTTTGTCTTCTGATACTAATTGTAACCAGAATTAATCTCCAAACATTAATTTGTATATATAAATGGAAAAATTTTGTATATAGCTTGCAACTTGAAATCACACTGATTTTAGCTTATCCAATTTAGCATAAATGCAGTAGGATCTTGTCTCAGATCCTTGTGAGTTTTCAGAATATGAATCACCATAATATACGCAAATAAAGAGTTTCACTTTTTAAGGGGCCAGTGCTGTGGCATAGTAGGCTAATCTTCTGTGACACTGGCATCCCATATGGGTGCTGGTTCATGTCCTGACTGCTCCACTTCTGATCCAGCTCCCTGCTGAGGCCTGGGAAAGCAGTGGAACATGGCCCAGGTGCTTAGGCCCATGCACCTGCATGGGAGACCTGGAAGAATCTCCAGGCTTCTGGCTTGGATCAGCCGAGCTTTGGCTATTGCGGCCATTTGGGGAGTGAGCCAGTGGATAGAAGACCTTTCTCTCTGTAACTCTCTGCCTTTCAAATAAATAAATAAAATGTTAAATAAATTTCACTTTTTCAAAACACATTAAAAGCTGAAAGAGCCTTTGCCGGTTTGTGTCCCACGACCGCCTTTGTTGGGGCCTTTGGAATGGGAACCCCCCCCCCAAAGGATGGTGTCTGGGATTTGAGGCCCAGGGTGTGGCTGTGACCGGCGACCTCCTGCTGAACAGAGCCGGTCAACAGGCATGAATGGCGGCTCCTGCCAGCCGTATGAAGGGCCGACTCTGTCTTCGCAGTCTCTTTGGCGCTTGCCCGAGATGCCCATCACGGCCTGCCCCGACGCTTAGCCAGCTCTCCTACCTGGAGGGGAGGCTCGCTGGGCTGTCGGGGAAGTTGACACACCTGCTTCCCTAGCGATGGCAAGAGGGCGGGAATGAGGCCACCGAGGTCCCAGCTTTGAGGAGGTTATGGTCTGCTGGCGCCGGGCAGGCTTGTTTAAACACTGCCAGGAACGAATCTACACCTAGGGATGAAGAGGGTGGGCCCTCTTCCCAGGGCCATCGGCCCCCTCGGTGGGAGAAGGGCAGGGAAGCCGGCTTCCCTGGGGCCGCTCCTGGGTTACTGCTGATCAGCATCATGGAGGTGTTACCCAGAATGCAGTGGGATGGAAGACAGAAAGGTGAAAAGATGAGACTGACTTGTTAGCTCTGGCGCGAGAAGGAACGTACTACGCAGATAAGACTTCTGGCAGGAATCTGCACCTCCTGTAGGCGGTTCTTTTCCTTTACCACAATTCCAAGTCTCACCGCAGCATGAAAAATATCGACATTAATATTCAATAAACAGCCCATAAATGTTAGTAGGGCAAACACCAAAGCCTTAAGAATAAATGGGCAAGGGGTAAACTCAAGCCCTCCTTAAAAAAAAAAAAACCACCCAGGGATGGGGTGGGGTATTCTACTCCACCTAGCAACAGGTTCACTCGGCCCACGACAACGAGGACACGCCACGGCTCAGCTCCCGGCACACTGAGCACCTGCTGCGGGCAGAGCGTGGCGATGACGCAGATGCCTGGGACCAGGTGAAGCGGGAGGGGCAAGGCTCCGACAGAGGCGTCCTAGCATCTCAGGTCTGCTTTGCGAGCAGCCGGGGTGAGGGTGGAGTGTGGAAGGAGAGACACTGAGTGGAGGTGAAATTTTGAGGACGTGGCCTTGAAGAAAGGTGAGACTTGGACAGGGAAGGGTCGCAGGAGAGAGAACCAGAGCACAGGAGAACGGCTCTTGGCCTAAGGTACAGTGCGGTTAAGCTGGAGCGGCTGGGTCAGCCACACGGCCAGGCGGGTGCTGGAGTTGGGGGAGGGGGCGCAGGGAGGGGTCAGCTCTCCCTCCAGCCCTGTTCCCAGAGAAACAACCCTGCCCGGTCACGCAGGTGTGCCTCTGCGCCTCGGACATGCCACACTCCACTTCCCAAAGCACGGGACTGCAGCAGTTCACGGAAGACGTGGGTTAGGAAAAACCCACGTGCGGCTGCAACATTTTTACATCAAAGTAAGTTTTAAACAACCATTTACTCATGAATGAGATATTCAGAGGCAAAAAGAGAGCAAGTGAACTCCCAACTGCTGGATTAATGCTCCCAAAGCCAGTGGGCCGAAGCCAGGAGCTGGGAACCCAATCCAGGCTTCCCCACACGCGTGGCAGGAACCAACGGCTTGAGAAGTCACCTGCTGCCTACCGGGGTCGACATTAGCAGGGAGCCAAAATCAGGAGTTGGAGGTCGGCATTGAATTCAAGCACTCTCAGATGGGACAGAAGTGGCCCAATCAGTGGCTAAACCTCAAGGCCAAATACCTACCCAAAGCTCATCTTTTAATTTCACCTTTCCACAAACTTTCTGAAGTCTTACCTGTTTACGTATTTATTTGGGAGGGAGAGAAAACTCCCTTTCCCACAGTTCACCACCCCAGATGCCTGCAGCAGCTGTGAACTCAGTCCAGGTCTCCCACAAAGGTGCCAGTGACCCAGCTCCTTAAGCCATCACCTGCTAGCCCCCAGGGTGCACATCAGTACGAAGTTAGAATCAGAGTGGAGCAGGACTCGAACCCAGGCACTCCAGTGCGAAACCTAAGAGTCCCAAGTGATGTGTTCATGGCCACACCAAGCACTTGCTCCTGGGGTCCCCTGGAACCAGGCCTCTACTGTGGGCCCTGAATGCCGGGCCCCAGGGAAAAGCTGAAAAGAGCGATCGTGGAAGCCCACTGTTTCCAAAGGAACGAAGGCTGGAATCTTGCTTAGCCAGGAGGGAACACACGCTCTGCTGTGCGCCTGGTGAGAGGGAGGCCGCTCTGCTGTGGACACTGTGTGCCGCTCCTGGGCCGCGGAGAGCAAGCTGCAGAGCTGGGCAGTGACAGTGACCAAGGCGAGGCTGCTCTGACGGCAGCGCCAGAGTCTAAGTGGGGGATTATATCCCACAGAAATTAGGGGCGAGGCCAGGTTAATTCTTCTGGGCTCACGTGTAGATGAGAAAAGGGGTATTTGCATTTTTATGAGGTCACAGAAAGTCAGGGCTCACTCATGTCTCTGAACACATCTTTCATGCATGGAATTTAACCCTCTCCCAGCTGCCTCTTGGAAGAAAAACCAAATGGGCAGAGAGCCACCCCCAGGCTGCCATCCCTGTGTTGCAGCACATGGATGGACTGAGCCTTCCTGGGATGCAGTGACTGATAACTAACTCCCTGCCCTGGGCTGCTGGCCTGGACAGCGAGACGTGCACATCTCCGGCCATACGCACTGTCTTCATGGGATGAAGTTACATCCAGGCCCCAGAGGCCCTGCCAGCGTGCGTACTCAGCCAATTGCTGCTTGAAGCTCCAAGAAAAGACTGCCTTCCAGGTTACCCAGAGCACCTGGGAAGTCTACAGTGCCGCTGTCTCGTGGGTGGCAGGGACACAATGACTTGAGCCATCACCGGCTGCCTCCTGCACATTAGCAGGGAGCTGGAACCAAAAGTGGAGCCAGGACGCACGGGAGCTGTGTAAGCCCTGCTGGCTCACATCAGTGGGGATGGGTTAAGGTGGAGACTTGACCTAGTGACGTCCCTGGGGGGTGCCCCTGAAAGGTGGCTCTGGAGAGAGGGTTGAGTTCAACTCAGCCTAGCCTTTCTCTCTGCTTCTGGCTCACTACGCGATTGGCCTTCCACACCTGAGCAGCCGCCACCAGACACTGCACTAGCGCGTCACCTACTCCTGAACTTGTAATCTCCCAACTACGTGCTGAAATCAACATTCCCTGGAAGTTCCTCTCGGGTATTTTAGCTCGAGTAACAGAAATTAGACAAATACAATGTCCGTTCAGATCCTTTGCCCATTTTTAAAACCGAGTTATCTTTTTATTATTGAGTTGCAGGAGTTCTTTACTTATCTAGATACCTGTCCCTTATCAGATCCATAGTTTGCAAACAGTATCTTCTGTTAATAGGTTGTCCTCTCATATTTTCTTTGAAAGATTTATTTATTTGAAAGGCAGAGTTGCAGAGAGAGAGAGAATCTTCCACCTACTGGTTCACTCTCCAAATGGCCGCAGCGGCCGGAGCTGGGCTGATCCAAAGCCAGGAGCCTGCAGCTTCTTTCAGGTCGCCCACGTGGGTGCAGAGGCCCAAGGACTTGGGCCATCTTCTACTGCTTTCCCAGGCCATAAGCAGAGAGCTGGATCGGAAGTGGATCATCTGGGTCTCAAATTGGTGCCCATATGGGATGCCAGCACTGCAGGCAATGGCTTTATCCACTACGCCACAGCACTGGCCCCATCCTTTCATATTTTTTAAAGTCATTCATTTATTTATGCCAAGGGGAAAGTGACAGAGAGAGAGACCTTCCATACACTTGTTTACTCCCCTAATGGCCACAACAGTTGGAGCTGGGCCAGGCCAAAGCTGGGAGCTAGGAACTCCATCCAGGTCTCCCCCAGGGGTGGCAGGGGCCCAAGCACTTGGGCCGTCCTCTGCTGCTTTCCCAGGCGCATGTGCAGGCAGCTGGATCAGAAGCGGAGCAGCCGGGACTCTAACAGGTGCACTGCAGGCAGCAGCTTCCTTGCGGAGCCACAACACCAGCCCCCCAGGTGACCTTTTCACTTCCATGTTGGTGTCTTTTGAAGCACAAAGCTGTTAATTTGGAAGAAGTCCAATTTACCTCTATTTTGTTTGGTTGCTTGTGTTTGGGGGATTATAAGAAGCCATTACCAAATCCAAGGTCACAAAGACGTGGCCATATTTCTTCTAAGAATCTCATTATTTTAGCTCTTATATCCTGGTCCATGATTCCCTTTGAGTAAATAGTCTCGTGTAACGTGAGGTATGCGTACAACTTCAGTTGTTTTTGCCCTGTTGCCACTGGTTGACAAGACGGTTCCGTCCCCGATCTGTAGTTCTAACTGTTCAGGTTCATGTTCGCGACCACAAAGAATGAGGAGCATGCACAAAGATGGGTGAGTAGAGAGCAAGGTTTTGTGGAAGCAAAGGATCATCCCCACATTTGGGGGGGAGGGGGACGGCGGGGAGTGGTCCCTGAGCAGGAACACCTCCAGGGTACGTTGACTAGGGGTTTACAACCTCCGAGCTGGGAGCAAGCTTGCGTAGGGTTTCTGCTAACATGGCAGTCACCCGTGACCTTCTCACTGTGGGCAGCCAGCGTCTGGAGCTGGAGGGGTCCAGCCGTGACCGCATCCTGTTTTGTTTGCACGTCTCTGTCTGGAGCCGCAGGCATGCTCCTGTTTGCCACGCTGGAGTTCTCTCTCTGGACACCAGGCTCCCGTTTCTTATCTCTCGGGCCTCTGCATCCCTGACCCTCGGCCTCGGGTTACGTTCTAGATGTCTCCTGCCTCTATGACCTTCAAACTGCTGTGGGGCCCTTGTCAAGAATGAGTTCACTGTAGATGTCGGGTTTGTTTCTGGATTCTCCACTCCATGCCAATGATCTTCATGCCTCTCCGTAAGCCACTACCACACTGTCTTGCTGGCTGTTGCTGTTGTAAGTTTGGGAGGCAGAAATGCGAGTCTTCCAGCTTCCTTCTTTTCCAACACTGTCGACTGTCCTGGGACCCTGCAGTTTCCCCAGGACTTTAGGAGCAGCTGGTCAGTCTCTGCGAATCACAGTTCTGAGAGGGACTGCTGTGAACCTCTAGTCGGTCTGCGGTTACTGCCATTCTCACAACAGCAAGTCTTTTGACCATGAACATAAGCTGTCTCCCATTTTATATCTTTTTAAATTGCTTCCACTAATATTTTATGGTTTTAAGAATACATGTTTTATACTTTTGTTTTCAAATTTATTCCTGGAGCAGGTTTTTTTTTTTTTTTAAGATTTGCTTATTTATTTGAAAGTCAGAGTTTCACAGAGAGAAGGAGAGACAGAGAGAGAGAGAGAGAGGTCTTCCATCCGCTGGTTCACTCCTCGATTGGCCACAACAACCAGAGCTGCGCTGATCCAAAGCCAGGAGCTTCTCCCGGATCTCCAATGTGGGTGCAAGAGACCTAGGACCTGGGCCATCTTTACTGCTTTCCCGGGCCATAGATTGGAGCTGGATGGGAAGTGGAGCAGCCGGGACTCGAACCACCACCCATATGGGATGCCAGCACTGCAGGTGGCGGCTTTACCTGCTGCACCAAAGCACCAGCCCCGGTGTTTCTTGTGATTAAGATATTGCCTAGGATGTCTGCATCAAATATTCAAGTCTCAGCTCTGCTGTGGTTTTTCTATATGGACCTTATATCCATACCTTGCTGAGTCTGTTAACTAGTTCTAATACTTGACATATATATATATATATATTTTTTTTTTTTTTTTTTTTTTACAGGCAGAGTGGACAGTGAGAGAGAGAGAGACAGACAGAAAGGTCTTCCTTTGCCGTTGGTTCACCCTCCAATGGCCGCCGCGGTCGGCGCGCTGCGGCCGGCGCACCGCGCTCATCCGATGGCAGGAGCCAGGAGCCAGGTGCTTTTCCTGGTCTCCCCATGGGGTGCAGGGCCCAAGCACCTGGGCCATCCTCCACTGCACTCCTGGGCCACAGCAGAGGGCTGGCCTGGAAGAGGGGCAACCGGGACAGAATCCGGTGCCCCGACCGGGACTAGAACCCGGTGTGCCAGCGCCGCAAGGCGGAGGATTAGCCTGTTGAGCCACGGCGCCGGCCGACATATATTTCTTTTAAAAATACCATATGAAGGGGCCGGCGCCATGGCTCACTTGGTTAATCCTCTGCCTGCGGCACTGGCATCCCATATGGCGCCGGGTTCTAGTCCCAGTTGCTCCTCTTCCAGGCCAGCTCTCCGCTGTGGCCTGGGAAGGCAGTGGAGGATGGCCCACGTGCTTGGGCCCCGCACCCCATGGGAGACCAGGAGAAGCACCTGGCTCCTGGCTTCAGATCAGTGCAGCGGCGGCCGTGGCGGCCATTTGGGGAGTGAACCAACGGAAGTAAGACCTTTCTCTCTCTCTCTGTCTCTCTCTCTCACTATCTGTCAAATAAAAAAAATACCATATGAAAATAACAGGAGAGAAGGGACTGTGAATTCAGTTAGGAAAGCTTCCTTCAATCATCTCAGAAGCTCACAGATGGCCCAGGAAAAGCCCCTCACTCCGAGTGGAGGTCAAGACCTCGTGGGGTGACCGGGCAGTGAGTCTGCTGAGATGGCTCCCCCCGGGGTGCCAAGGGCAGCTCTCCACACGGAGGTGCCCTGTGCTGCTTGCTCGCCCCCAGGCACGGCTAGAACTGAACCCTGAACCAACAGCACGCGGTGCGTGAACCTGGTGAGACAGCGCTTTCCCGTCCAGTGTCCCTCGAGCGCCCTCTACTGACAATGTTTAACATCAGGCAGCTGGGAAAAGAGAACCGGTTACAGGGGGGCTCCATCACTGCATGGTGACGAAGCGACTTGGAACTGAAATGTGTCAGGGCGTAGAATACCTGAGAAAAGGGACTCGGAATTAGCACCAAGACATTCTTTAGTTAGTCTGTTGGATGTTAATGGGGAAAACACGTCAAGTTTTGTAAGCAAGTGGCTTACAAAAGAAAGGAAATTAGGTCACCAGGCTTCTCAGCTGCACGGCTCTGGTGCAATGTAGCCAAGGGAGCAAACTGCGAGCCAAGATCCAGGAAAACCACTTTCAATAGGAACGACACAGGGACAGGTGTTGTGACACAGTGGGTTAGGCTGCCACTTGCGACTCCAGCATCCCACACTCGAGGGCCAGTTCAAGTCCTGACGCTTCTTCTTCCAACTTAGCTCCCTGCTGATGGCCTGGGAAAGCAGTGGAACATGGCCCAGGTGCTTGGGTCCCTGCCACCCATGTGAGAGACTCGGATGGAGCCTCAACACGAGCACAGCACGGGAGGCAGCCAGACAGGACGTGCCCCACGCACAGGGTCACAGCACAAGTTCGAGTCTTGCCAAGGAAACCCAAGCGGAATCTGATCACGCTTCTAGATCCCACTGACAAAGAGTCGCACAGAGGGCAAGAGGCACATTGAGAGGAACTGCCACAAATGGCCCAGAAAGAGATGGAGAACCGGAGAGGGAGAGGGAGAGGGAGAGGGAGAGGGAGAGGGAGAGGGAGAGGGAGAGGGAGAGGGAGAGGGAGAGGGAGAGGGAGTGGGAGGGAGAGGGAGAGGGAGAGGGAGAGGGAGAGGGAGAGGGAGAGGGAGGGAGAGGGAGAGGGAGAGGGAGAGGGAGAGGGAGAGGGAGAGGGAGAGGGGTGCAAGATAAGCTTCTAAAGTGGGCAAGACTGAACCATGGTGTCTAGGGATCTGCAATTTTTATAAAAACGACTCTGTGTCTTTTTTTTCTTAAGATTTATTTATTTATTTAAAAGTCAGAGTTGCACACAGAGAGAGAGAGAGAGAGAGAGGCCTTCCATCCGCTGGTTCACTCCCCGATTGGCCGCAACGGCCGGAGCTGCCAGCTGAGCCCCTCCGTGTGTGTGCATCCCCTCCTGCCCCATTCCTGCTCAAGCGTGGGCACACGCCTCCTCTACCAATTACGCTGTGGCCTTGGCAGTTACTTAACCTCGTTCAGTAATCATTCGACGGGGGCTGGTTAGCTCCTCCCACCCAGAGAGCACCTGGCACTGCCGGCAGAGAACACGGTGGTCTCGGGCGGCTTCTGCGCCATTCACGCCAGGCTCTTGCAATCTTGTGGGCGCCGCTGGGAGCAGGGTGACTGCTCTGCACGCTTTTAAAGTCACTCATAAGCAACTCCTCAAAATGACGACATTACAGCACAGAGAACAGACAGGTGGTTTCTGGGGATTAAGGACAGGATGGGAAGGAGCAGCGTGAAGGGTCTCTGTGGTGACAGAGCTGTTCTCTGCCTTGATTGTGATACACTGCAGAGTCAGTTACACACGTGCGTGCAAGTGGACCTAGGCACACACACGTGAATTCGTGGACTGAGAAGAAGGCCTGCACTGCATCGATGTCAGTGTCCTGCGCTGCATTGCTCCGTAGGACGCTCCTGGAAGGGGGGCCGGCTGAAAGGCACACAGGGACTCTCCACTACTTCTGCAACTTATCCTGATTCTGTAATTATTTCAAAAAAAAATTTTTTTTTTATTTGACAGAGAGGGTTAGACAGTGAGAGACAGAGAGAAAGGTCCTTCCTCCATTGGCTCACCCCCCGAATGGCCACCATGGCCAGAATTACACTGATCCGAAGCCAGGAGCCAGGTGCCTCTTCCTGGTCTCCCATGTGGGTGCAGGGGCCCAAACACCGGGGCCATCCTCCACTGCCCTCTCGGGCCAGAAGAGGAGCAACCGGGACCAGAACTCATCGCCCACATGGGATGCCGGCGCCACAGGCAGAGGATTAACCAAATGAGCCACGGTGCCAGCCCCTCAAAAAATTTTAAAAAACGTTTATTTGAAAGGCAAAGGGATAGAGAGGGAGCTCCTCCATCCTCTGGCTCACTTCCCAAATAGCCACACGGCAAGAGCTGGGCCAGGCCAAAACCAGGAGCCAGCAGCTCCATCCGGGCCTCTAAGAGTGGCGGGGCCCAACCACTTGGGTCATCCTCCACTGCTATCCAGGGGCATCAGCAGGGAGCTGATCAGAGGTAGAGCTGCTGGGACTTGAACCGGTGTTCCAGAAGGAGAGCTGGGCCAGGCCGAAGCTGGTGTAGAAGAGGTGGCTACAGCAGCGGAGCCCCAACACCAGCCCCAGCGCTCTTCTACTTCGTCATGACGGGAACACGTTCTGAGAAATGTCTCATTAGGTGTTTTGCCACTGTGTGACCATCACAGAGGGTACTTACACATCACCAGGCAATCGAAGCTTACGGGACACTTTGTACACGTGGTTTGTTTCTGACTGGCACGTCATCACACAGCCTGCATACGACTTCAGAGGCTTTGCACGTCCCCCAGGTTCACTGGACCCCTGGAAGGAGACGGGGGCTGCCTTCTCAGGCCCTGTCCCTCCACAGCCCACGCGGCTGCATCACCACTGGGCCCTCCCTGTGCAGCTGTTTCTCTCCCAGAGATACTGCAAGCCAAACAGTTCAGAGAGACAGGGGGCGTATCTCTGCTACCTTTCTGGGCGGTGGCATGGACACCAGTGCATGCATGTGTGTGGGCGCGCGCGCGCACACACACACACACACACACAGCCCCTGCTCTGGCAACGGCCCGGGACTCACAGTGTCACAACAACATGAAAAGTGCTTTCCAGGGTAGGTGTTTATTATTTTTCATTTTTTTATTTTCAATTTATTTCAAAAGGAGAGATTCAGAGATCTGCCAGAGAGATTTTCCACCCACTGGTTCACGCCCCAAATGCCGGTCAGAGCCAGGGCTGGGCCAGGCCAAAGCCAAGAATACAGAAATCAATCTGGGTCTCCTACAGGGACCCAAGCACCTGGGTATCCTTTGCTGCCTCCCAGGGTGAGCGTTCTGTGCTGAAGGGAGCCAGGCCGCGAACACAGGTATTAGGTATTCCAATACAGGCTGTGGGCTGCCCACACAGCGTCAGCGGCTGCATCAAGCACCCGAGGCACAGGTGTTTAGCCGAGCAGTTAAGACACCACGTCCCACTCTGGAGGGCCTGCATCATCCCAGCTCTTGCTCCTCTCTCCAGCTTCCTGCTGACACAGACCTTGAAGGCAGCAGGTATGGCTCAATTGGACCCCTGCCTCCCACTTGGGAAAACTGGGTCAAATTCTTGGCTTTTAGCTTCAGCCCAGGCCTGCTCCTGGCTGTTGCAGGCATTTGGGAATTGGACCAGAAAATGTGAGCTCTCTGCCTCACAAAATAATAACAATGATGATGATGATGATGATGATGATGATAATAAAAGCTTCCATGTGAGGGCTCCTGGATGTCTCCTATGGGACAGGATTTACCTACCTCTCTGGGACCTACAGACTTTGAAAGCCATCTTCTTGTTGCCCGCCCACTTCGTAATCTCTCAAGAACTCCAATCTGGAGAGGAAATTAACTACCCCGTGCTCTAAGTACCCTTCAAGTCCACTGATGACAAAGCCCAGGGCCCAGGCTCTGCCCCTGCCCACAAAAACCCTCAGGTCCCAGCCTCGGCCCCTCAACACCCTGATGCACTGCTGCCCTCTGCTGGTCACTCCTGGGTAGTGCTTTGAAATTAGAGACCAGAACAAGGATTAGGGAGAAAATGTTTCAGAGGCAACAAGGAAGTTATTAAAAGAAGGAATGCAATGGGTGATCAGCATATAAAAATAGTTGCCTTCAACTAAAGAAATGCAGAGTGGGCATCTGCCTAGGGGTTAAGGCTCTGGTTAGGACACCCATGTCTATAACCAGAGTACGAAGGCTCAACCCCCAGTCCTGGCTCCCGTTTCCAGCTTCCTGCTAATACAGACCCAGGGAGACAATGACTCAGGTGACTGGACCCCTGCTCCCACAGGGAGACCTGACCCAGCTCCTGGGTATGGCTCCCTACTGTGGGTGTTGCAGACACTTGGGAAATGAACCAATGGACGAGAATTCTGTTTCTCAAGTAAATTTTTTAAAATGTTTTTTGAGAAAGCAACATGAACTAAACCCCAGAGGGATGCTATCCACCCGCCATCGAGTCAGTGCAGGTGGGAAAGATGACAAGGCCTGTGCTGCTCGGGGCTGGGGACAGATGGCCCATTACAGTAGGACACGCACAGAAAGCGGCCACTCAGCAGGACCCTAGGGTCAACAGAGGCCGCTGCTCTGGCCCAGGAGTGGGAAGCATCCATGCCCACAGCACCTGTAGCCCCCTGGGGCCCCAGCGCCCTTAGTGAAGCTGGGGGAGTGCAGGTGGACAAAGTCTCCTGGGAGAGGAGATAGGTTCCTCACACCGATAGCTTTAAAACCCCCAACCACTCAGAATCTCAAGCACTCCACTTCTACGGAGTTTTCCTAACTAAATTATCGGACAACTGGGTGAAGAAACTGTGATCCGATGAGCTCTGCCATCGCATGCTTTTAGGCCACGTTCCCGGTCCGGCTCCCAGAAGCCACCCAAGCAGCCATCTCAAAATCTGGCAAATCCAGGCCACCGGCAGAAGCTGACGTCCAAGGGGCTGCCTTTGCTGCCTGAAACCTGCCCCCGGCCCCCTGCCCACACATCCACACTTGGCTTCTCTGTTCGTTGTCTATTTGCTCATCGAAGTCAGATGTCATTAGTTTTGTCCAGTGCTTACAACAATGTCTGACACGATCGTAGGCACGCAATACTTGAATGAAAAATCAGTCACAGGCTTTAGGCACAGTGTGAAGCAAGGGGCTGACTGTTGCTGGGATTTGCCTCTCCATACAACAGTGCAAATGTCATCCCCCCTGGAGTGTGTTGGGTTTAGGGAAGGCTTTCTCTTGCATCACAGAGACCTCAGGGAGGCAGTACTGCTGGGTGGTGGAGCAGGGACCACCTCGTCCTCAGCTGTGTCACCTTGGGAAGTCAAATCACCACTCTGACCTTCAGTTTCTTCTTCATCCAAGAGGCGACACATGCCTTTGTGGGGTTAGTGTGAGAACTGAGTGATGGGATCCATGTAAAGTGCTAAGACAGTGCCCGGGACAGAAAACCCATGCTAGGGTTGTACATGTGTGCACATGCGTGCGCATGTGTGGTTGAAAGAAAAAATTATTCTCTACTCACAACACTTTCTGACCCAAATGAGTGGGTTTTCCACACCACGACCCTTTTCCAGTTTCCAGTGGGCATCAAGCTGGGCATGTCACAATCTAACTCACTTCTGACACCAGCTACCTGGAGTGAACACAGGCCTGCAGGCTACGGGTTCGGTCCCACCAGAGAAGCCCCACTTCAGCCATCAAGCACAAGCTGTGGCTCTCCCTGTGACCCACACTCCTGCGGGCCTGGATTCCCAGCACCCCTCAGTTTGCTTGACCAGCTCACAGAATTCAGGAGACACTCACTCACTCACTCGTGGCAGCTTGTTATCAAGGACACGGCTGAAGACCTGCCCAGGGTGAGGTCTGAAGGGTCCTAAGCACAGCAGTTTCTGCCCTTGTGAGGCTGGGCCACCCTCCGGGGTGTGGACCCAGATCTCATCACCCTTCCACTCACAGGTTTTATGGAGGTCCCTAGGCTACACGGAGGAAATCACTGGCCACTGCTTGATTCCCGGCCCCTCTTCTCTCCCTGGAGGTTGGCGGTGTGGGGCTGAAAGTTCCAACCCTCTCATCACGCGGCTGGCACCTCTGGACACCAACCATCGCACTGCAGCTGTCCAGGGCTCATCAAGAATTAGTTCAGTAGCATAAGCTCGGGTGTGGTTGAAATGGACGCAGAAAGACACTCGTGTTAGCTTTGTCACTGTAACTAAAATGCCCACGTGCAGCTAGTTAGGACAGAAGAGGTTTGTTTGGCTCGCGGTTTTATAGAGGGTCACAGCCCAAGATCCTGGGGCTCCACTGCTCCGGCATCTACCTAGTGAGGGCCATGGAAGGCAGGCGGTGTGAGAAGGAATGATCACACGGCGAGGCAGGAAGCAGAGACAGGGAGCACGCGACTCCTCCCAGTCCGTGTGTCCCTCTTTATAAAGCCACCAGCATTCGATAAGAGGGCTCCACCCCAGCAACTCGGTCCAATAAGGACCCCACCAGCATCACAACTGGGTTAAGTCTCTGCCCTTGATCCATTAACATGGGGCTTTAGGAACCAAGCTTGTGACACGCGGGCCTCTGGGGGACACCCAATCATATCCAAGCCCTAGCAACGCTCCTCTCTCCTTTGGAACTCAGGAAATTACCAGGGGTTTAGGAGCTCTGTGCCAGAACCAGGAAGGACACAAAACACACCTTTCTTATCACAGAGCCAAGACAACCTAGGGGCTCTCTGCGCTTCCCCCAGGCAGGGAACTCTCAGAGGACATGCACTGTGAAGAGCCCTCCAGCCTGGCCAGCTGGGCATCCCCAGCGTGTCTCCCCAGGAGGCCCGTCTAAGCGGGGATTCTCGCCCACAGCACTATGACATTCTGGACCAGATGACTCTTTGATGTGGGGGCCTCCTGTACACTGAACAAAGTTTAGCAACCGCCCTGGCCTCCACCCACTAGGTGTCAGTGAAACACTCCCCACTCCTGTGCTGAGAACCAAGTTTGTCCCAGATCTGACATAGGACTACTATCTATAAAGAACTCTCAAAACTCAATATAAACAATGCAGTTAGGAAATGGACCAAAGATGTGAAGACACACTTCATCAGAGGACAGAGTTAAACAGGACATGGAAGGATTTTCAGTCATGAGACACTAGGGAAATAACGCACATTAGGATCAAAACGGGACAGGCAGGCGTCTGGCACAGCAGTTAAGACACTGCTTTAGAAGGCCACATTCTGTATCAAAGCGCCTCGGTCTGAGGCCCAGCTCTACTCCTGAATCCAGCTTCCTGGGACTGCACACCCTGGAAGGCAGCAGGGGACAGTCCAAGTAGTTCGGTTCCTGCCCCCCACGTGGGAGACCCTGGAGGAGTTCCTGACTCCTGGCCTCAGCTTGGCCCAGCCCTGACCATTGTAGGCATTTGAGGAATGAGCAACTGGATAGACCTCTGTCTCCTCCTCCCTTCCATTCAAATAAACATTTAAAAACATAATGAATTACTACACACCTATCAGAATGACTAAAATAAAAAGCAGCAATGATACCAAATGCCAGACCATCCACACTGCTGGTGGGAATGTAAAGCGACAGTCACTCTGGAAACGCTTGGCAGTCTCCTACAAAACTACACACAAATACTACACGGCCCAGCCGCCAACCTCCGGGTATTTACCCCAGAAAAACGACGTCTGTGTTCACACAAAAACTTGACAGCAACTTTACTGGTAACAGTCCCAAACCAGAAACCATCCAGCTATCCTCCAACAGGTGAATGGTTAAACACACCACAGTACACCCATGGCATGGAGCACTGCCCAGCAACACAGAGGAACAAAACACGGATACACGCCATGTCTGGATGAATCTCTAGAGGACTGTGTTGAGTGAAGAAAGCCAGTCCCAAAAGGCCATACACTATTTGATTCAGTTTAAATATCCTTGAGATGACAAAATCACAGAGATCAATGAATGGTTGCCAGGGGTTATGAAGGGAAATGGGTGTGGCTGTAAGAGAGAGACAAGAAGGAATGTTCAGTGTGTTGATTTTGGTGGTGAACACACAGATGTTACGATTGTACAGAATGGGGGCCGGCACTGTGGCGTAGTGGGTAAAGCCACTGGCGGCGGTGCCAGCATCCAATATGGGTGCTGGTTCGAGTCTTGGCTGCTTCACTTCCAATCCAGCTCTCTGCTGTGGCCTGGGAAAGCAGTAGACGATGCCCCAAGTCCTTGGGCCCCCGCACCTGCAAGGGAGGCCTGGAGGAAGCTCCAAGTTCCTGGCTTCAGATCAGCACAACTCTGGCTATTATAGCCACCTGGGGAATGAACCAGCAGATGAAAGACTTCTATCTCTCTCTGCCTCTGCCTCTGCCTCTCCAATAAATAAATAAAATCTTTTAAAAAAAAACATACAGAATGTAGCACACATGCACAAATAAGCAAATCTGGATTGATATGAAGATTTGTTATTAAATCAGCAATATCCTGGTTGTCACTTGCTAGTTTTACAGAATGTTGCCACTGGGGGAGCCAGTGAGCAGAGCCAGGACTCAACCCAGTTACTCCCACAGGAGACGCAGGCATCTTAACCGCTCCACCGAACACCCACTCCCGGTAGTAATAGTAGATTTTGAAATCAAGAAGTATAATGCCTCTTGCTTTGTTTTGTTTTTTGTTGTTGTCATTCAATTGTTTTGGGCTATTTGACATTGTTTTTTCTGGTTCCATGCAAATTTTAGAACTGATTTTGCTGGGGCAGGAGCTGTGACATAGGTTAAGCCTCCACTTGCAGTGCCATATGGGCCAGTTTGAGTCTCCACTGCTCCACTTCCAATCCAGCTCACTGCTAATGAGCCTGGGAAAATCAGCAGCAGATGGCTCAAGTGCTTGACCCTGCACCCTCATGGGAGACCAGAGCAGTTTCTGGCTCTTGGTTTGGGCCTGGCCCAGCCCCAGCCATTGCAGCCATTTGGGAAGTGAACCAGCAGATGAAATCTCTCTCTCTCTCCCCCCTTCTCTGTATCTCTGCCTTTCAAATAAATAATTAAATCTTTTTTTTAAAGAAAACTGTTTTTGCTATTTCTGAGAGAAATGCCATTATTGTTTTGAGGGGGATTATACTGAATGTACAGATGCATTGGGTTGCATGGACATTGCATGGACAAGTTCAACCCATGAACTTGGATGTCTTTTCCATTTTTGTGTCCCCCTCAATCAATGTCCTGTTTTATCAGTGTGTTATGGTTTTCACTGTAGAGATCATTCACCTCTTTGTCAAATTCATTACTACATATTTTATGTGTGTATTGCTATTATAAATGGGGCTACTTTCTTAATTTCTTAAGATTTTTTTATTTATTTGAAAGACAAGAGTTAGAGAGAGAGAGAGAGAGAGAGAGAGAGAGAGAGAGGTCTTCCATCTGCTGGTTCATCCCCCAAATAGCCACAATGGCCAGAGCTGAGCCAATCCAAAGCCGGGAGCTTCCTCTGGGTCTCCCACGTGGGTACAGGGCCCAAGCACTCGGACCATCTTCTGCTGCTTTCCCACCACAGCAGGGAGCTGGATATGGGATGCTGGCACCACAGGTGGAAGCTTAAACTACTACACTGTAACACCAGCCCCCCCCCCCCCCAAACCAGGTATAAAAAGACAAATACTGCAACTGCATGATCTCTCATATGCGGGACCTTAAAAAGTTGATCTCGATCTCGTGGAAGTTCAGAGTAGGGGGCCAGCACTGTGGCATAGCAGGTAAAGCTGCTGCCTGCAGTGCCAGCATGCTATATGGGAGCCAGTTCGAGTCCTGGCTGCTCCACTTCTGATCTGGCTCCCTGCTAATATGCCTGGGAAGGCAGCAGAAGATGGCCCAGGTGCTTGGGCCCCTGCACCCACATGGGAGACCCGGAAGCAGCTCCTGGCTCCTGGCTCTGATTGGTGCATCTCTAGCCGTTGTGCCATCTGAGGAGTGGACCAGCAGATGGAAGACCTTTCTCTCTGTCTCTCTGCCTGTGCCTCTAACTCTGCCTTTCAAATAAATAAATAAATCTTAAAAAAAAAAAAAAAGTAGTAGTTCAGAGTAGAGGAGTGGTTACCAGAGGCTGGGAGAGAAAGGAGGGTAGAGATGAGGAAAGGTTGGTCAGTGGATACTAAGATAGATGAGAGACATAAAGACTGGTGCTCTTTTACACAACAGAGTGACTACAGATGACATACTGTACACATCACACAAGCTAGTATGAACAAAAAGGGAGAGAGAGAAAAAGAGGGAAAAAGAAAGCTAGTACAAAGGATTCTGAATGATTTCCCTCAAGAAACAAATGTTTAAAGAGAGGTATTTTGAGCCTGACTTGGGCATTACACAATGTACACACGTATGGAAACATCATGTATTACTCCATCGATATGTAGAGTTTTTAGTGTCAGCTTTCTCTGCCCACTTCAGAGCTGGCTGTGACATGTTTAACCCTGCACCAGGTACGCGTTAAGTGCTCGGCGCTGGCTGTTCCACTGGACAAGCCTAACTAGGTCCATCCTTCGCCACTAACTCCCTCATGAACGTTTGTTGGTAACAACAGGATGTTTTTGGCAATGACCAGTGTCAGCCAAAGACAAAGGGGACTCCAACTTCCGGAGCTCCTGGGGAGCACAGAATCCATCCTCCACCCACACTGGACCCTAACGCACCTGCAGGGCTCACGGCATGGCCTGCAGGTCTTCAACAAGCAGAGCGCCACACAAGGCTCTATGGACGCGAGGCAGTGGGCACAGCCCTTGCTCTCAAGGAGCCACACTGTAGTTCCAGGACAGATGCCTCAACAAAGGTAAAGCTGCGAACAGGAGGAGGCTTGGGGCCAAAGTGGTGCACGGCAGGAGCAACCCTCCCTGGCGTCGGGAGGCAGAAGAAGTCTCCGCGGGTGAGCGGTGCCAGCACAGAGAGGGTGGGGAGAAGCCTGGGCAGAGCACGCAGAGTCACAGGCCAAAGGTGCAGACAGGCACGGGTGCGCCCTTTTCAGGGAACCACAGCAGACCAGCGGCAGCTTCTTCCCGCCTGAACCACCTGTTATTCTAATTCATACTTACTCAGAATGGCCAGGAGCCAATCATGACCCCTGCTTTAGCTTTTACTGAAATGGCACTGTGCTTCCTGGATGCAAATACATATACTTTTTATTTTTATTTTTTAAGATTTTGAGAGGTAGAGTTACAGAAAGAGAAGAGACAGAGGTCTTCCACCCACTTCTTCACTCCCCAAATGGCTGCAATGGATGGAGCTGGGCTGATCCGAAGCCAGGAGTCAGGAGCTTTTTCTGAGTATCCCAAGTGGGTGCAGGAGCCCAAGCACTTGGACCATCTTCTACTGCTTTCCCAGATACATTAGCAGGGAGCTGGATCAGAAGTAGAGCAGGGGCCAGCACTGTGGCATAGTGGGTTAAAGCCCTGGCCTGCAGCACCAGTATCCCACATGGATGCTGGTTCAAATCCTGGCTGCTCCACTTCCAATCCAGCTCTCTGCTGTGGCCTGGGAAGGTAGCAGAAGATGGCTCCAGTGCTTGAGCCCCTGAGCCTGTGTGGGAGACCCAGCAGAGTCCCCTGGCTCCTGGCTTCAGAACAGCTCAGCTCTGACCACTGTGGACATTTGGGGGAGTGAACCAGCAGGTGGAAGACTTCTCTCTCTGGCCCCACCTCTCTCTGTAACTCTTTCAAAGAAATAAAATAAATCTTAAAAAAAAAAAAAAAAAAAGCGGAAGCAGCCAGGATGTGAATCTGAGCCCACCTGGGATGCTGGCACCGCAGGCAGATGCTTAGCCTACTCCACCCGAGCACCGGACTCGCCAGGACACATGGTACTTTACATGTTGAGGAAGCATCCTTTTCTCAGTTTAGGATTATATATTGAATTCATGTTGGACTCATATGTCTAACTTTTTATAATTATTTTCATCTACATTCAAAGGTTACTTTAGCAGAAAAACCTGGTCTTTGTTGGATCAGTAGTAGTGGTAAACTAAAAACATTTTTTTTATAAAGATTTACTTTATTTATTTGAAAGACAGAGTTACAGAGAGAGGTAGAGACAGAGAGGTCTTCCATCCACTGGTTCACTCCCCAGATGGTTGCAATGGCCAGAGCTGCACCGATCTGAAGCCAGGAGCCAGGAGCTTCTTCCAGGTCTCCCACATGGGTTCAAGGGCCCAAGGACTTGGGCATCTTCCACTGCTTTCCCAGGCCATAGCAGAGAGCTGGATTAGAAGTGGAGCAGCCAGGACTAGAGCTGGCGCCCATATGGGATGCCAGCACTTGAGGCCAGGGATTTAACCTGCTGCTCCACAGTGCCAATCCCGAAACATTTTTAAAACCTATTATTTGAGAGACTGAGAGGGTGGGGGAAAGGGAGCACTCCTGCTGGTTCCCTTCTCAAACGCCCACAATGGTCAGGGCTGGGCCAGGCCAAAGCCTGCTGCTGAGCACTCAACCCAGGTCTCATACACGGGTGGCAGGGACCCAATTACTTGAGCCGTCACCTGCTACATTACAGGAAGTTGGAATCAGGAGCTGGAGCTAAACTCAAACCTCGGGTAATCTGATATGGGACATGGGTGTCTTAATCATTGCATCTTAACTCGTAGGCCAAATGCCTGCCACTAGAAACATTTTTTTAAAAATCAAGTTTTCCATTCATTTAAAAAAAACCTGCTCAGCAAGACGCACACTGCGGCCCGGCAGGTTAAGCTTCCGCTTGGCACATGTGATCCGATCCTGGAGTGTCTGTTTCGGGTCCTACGAACACTGTCCTTCTGATCCGGCTTCCAGCTCATGTGCCTGGAAGACAGCAGATGGCGGCCAAATACTAGGGTTCCTGTCACCCATGGGAGACCCAGGTGGAGTTCCTGGCCCAGCCCCAGCTGTTGGGGCCATTTAGGGAGTGAACCAGCAGACAGAAGATTCTCTTTATCTCTCTTCCACTCTTTCAAATAAATAAATAAAATCTAGTCCACTATGAAGAGGAGTCACCAACTCCCTTAATGACAAACACTTATCTGTAGACTATGAACCCGGAGCCTGTTTAGAGGTGTTTTATTACTGGAGAGGTACCAGGGCTTTTGCATTTCATTTATTAATTAGCCAGTTCCAATATTTTATCTCTTATGAATAAATTATGGTCATTCACATCTTTCCAAAAAATTGTGATCACTGATTTTCAAGTTAACAGTTGGTAACATTTTTAAAGCCATAACTATTCTCTTTACTCATTGTCTTTTCTTAATTAGGTTTGACAATTATTTTCCTTGTTCATTATATCCAAAAACCTTAATTCATACTCTTCATTTTGTTAATTACTTTAGTTCTGCATTTATCTTTATAACTCCTTCCATTTTTCTTAATCTTATGTTCTTAACCTCTGTGTCGCATCCCTGGCATAGGAATGCCCTGAATGAGGGAGCACCTTTTCAAACGGTCCAGGTGGCAGACAAGGCAGGAATGGTCTGGTTCAAACAATACTAAAGCAGAGGAGCTGGCATCGTGGCATAGTGGGTTAAGCCGCAGCCTGCAACGCCAGCATCCCAGATGGGTACTGGCTGGAGTCCTGGCCACTCCATTTCCAATTCAGCTCCCTGTTAATTCACCTGGGAAAGCAGTGGAAGATAACCCAAGTCCTTGGGTCCCTGTAACCATGGGGAGACCCAGATGGAGCTCCTGGCTCTGGCTTGGCTCGGCCCTGGCTGTTGCAGCCATTTGGGGAGTAAACCAGCAGATGGAAGATCTCTCTTCCTCTCCCTCTTTCAAATAACTCAATCTTTAAATTAGTAAATAAATAAATGTACAATACTCAGAATGTGCTGAATCAGATAAGCAATCAGTAATTAAGAATGAAACAGGATGTCTGGACTATTATGGGCTGAAGTTCAGATGCTCAAGTCCAAACCCTTGTCATTTACAGGTTGTGCCCTTAAAGAGATAGCTGAGGTCAAATGAGATCCTAAGGACAGGACCTTCACCCAATCCGACCAGTGTCCTTATAACACAAAGACACCAGACAGACACACGGAGGACTTTGTGAAGACCGTGAGGAAAGGGTGGCCGCTTCAAGCCAAGGCAAGAGAAAGCAAAGCTGCCAACACCCTGATCTTGTACCTGCAGCCTCCAGAACTGTGAGAAACAAGCTGCTGCTGCTTCTTCTTCTTCTTTTTTTTTTTTTTAAGATTTATTTCTTTCATATAAAAGGTAGTTACAGAAAGGGGAGGGAGGCGGAGGTCCTCCATCCACTGGTTCACTCCCCAATTGGCCACAAGGGCTAGAGCTGTGCTGATCTGAAGGCAGAAGCCAGGAGCTTCTTCCGGGTCTCCCACGTGGGTGCAGGGCCCAAGGACTTGGGCCATCTTCTACTGCTTTCCCAGGCCATAGCAGAGAGCCAGATCAGAAGTGGAGCAGCCAGGACTCAAACTTGTGCCCACACGGGTTGCCGGCACTGCAGGCGGTAGCTTTACCCACTGTACCACAGCACTGGCCCCGAGACACAAATTTCAATTCAAGCCATCTAGTCTATTCTGTGTTGCTAGTATGGTCCCAGGAAATGAGTACCCACACCTGGAGAGCACACTGGACACAGGAGATGGCCAGCAGAAATGCAGAGTTGGCTGGCCTTTTTGGCCGACTGAGCCAGGGAGATGTGGGAAACGGAAGTGGAACCATGGGAGTAGACCTTATAACCTGCTTAGAAGCAGGCAGTACTGGACACGTTAGGAAAAGCAGAAATCCACTCTCATCACGGTGCTGAACCAGCATTCCATTCCTCTGAACCACCCTCATTTCCACCCCCAAGGTTCACCTGCTATGCAACTGCACACTTCACAGCCACATACAGCAAATCTACACTTTTATTTTTTTGTTCTAAAATGTGCTTTTCCCTCAATGAACTTTAGTATCAGTCCAGGACCTCCACCTCCCCTTCAGAAACAAAACAGAACGAAACGCACACAGAGACACACATGCCACCCTCCAACCAGGTGAAAACCCCCGGCGATCAGTCCTAACAAATATTGACACAAGGGGGAAAAAGCATGTTGAAATGTATTAGAATCAGAACCTGTACAAAAAAAAAATTAAAATATAACCTGAAACTGTTCAAGTTCAGAAAGTCTAGTCAAGTCCTTTTCTCTTGCCAGGAGGATGCCATCATCAGGGGCTCTGGGTCACCGGCCAGGAAGGGGTGGAGAGTAAGAGACAGAAGCAGCCACAGTCCTTCCCCACAGGGCCTTGGCCCCACCAACCCACTGCAGGGCAGCAGGGAGGCACGAAAGAGCCTGGAGAGCATGTGGTGGCAGACAGCCCCCGTGGGCAGCTGAGCAGCCGGGGGAGCGGCCAGTAGAGGACAACTGGGCCAGGAGATCCCCTCTGCCCGCAGCCCCTGCAGCCCCTCCACGTATGCTGAGTCGGTCCAGCACTCCCAGCTAGTGGAGACCAGAGCTGGCTTTATGAGGCTGAAAACCTGCAGGTTTAGTAAACGCAGCCCAGTGTCACATCCCTCCATCGCCTGAACTGGAGCTGCCAACAGGGCAAGGCAGGAGAGGGAAGAGAGGGGCATGGATACCTGGCTAGAGATCGCCTCCACCACGGTGGGAGCCCTGGGTGCACAGGCTGCAGAAAGAGCGCCTCCCTCGCTCAGAGCGGGGCCTACCCCGCAGCCATCCCTGTGGGCCGGTTACAGCTGACTCCAGCTCGTGAACAGCCTGACCAAATGGCATGAGCAAAAGAAAAACTGGAGGGAGCCAAGCCCTTACACAGAGACCAGAACCTCCTGGAGGGAAGCCGGGCAGTGTCTACCCGTTAACAAGGATGGCATCCGTGGAGCCCCTGAGTCTGAAGGGAGCAACTGGGAGGGAGGAGTGGGGCAGGGGAAGGAGTCACGGTTTTTCTGGAACAGTACCAACAGGGTGGGGAGGCGCTGGTGAGGACACGGGCAGCTCTGGAACTCACTGCAGGTAGAGAGGGGAGGAATGGGCCCTTGGTGTCCCCTCCCCGCCTGACCAGGCCTGGTGAGTACCAGCTGCCCCAGCCAGCCCTAGTGGCGGCTGGAGACCAGACCTTTCACTTTGGACATCTTCTTGGTGGGCTGCCTCTGCTCAGCATGAGGGGGACACTCCCGCTCGGCCAGCTGCTGCTCCATTTCCTGGGCCGAGGAGGACGCGGTCGCTTTGAGCGTCTTCTTGATGTTGGTAACCTGGAGAAAGACACAGAACTGGCGTCAACCTGATCTCAGTATGAGGATGGCCACACAGAGGAGCAGCCAAAATGCTCTGCAAAGAAACAGGAAACGATCTACAGAAATCCATCTCAACTGCTGTGACGCCCACATCCCACACTGGAGTGCCTGGGTTCGAGTCCCACCTCTGCTTCTCACTAATGTGTACCCTGGAGAGCAGCAAGTGATGGCTCGAGTACTTGGGTTCCTGCAACTCAAACGGGAGACCTGGAATGAGTTCTGGGCTCCTGGCTTTAGACATCTGCACAGTGAACCAGCAGGTGGAAGATTTCTGTCTCTGTCTCTCTGCCTTTCAAAGAACCAAGAGAGTGAAAGAAAAGAAATCCAGATGAGGAGCAATGAGCAGGAGCTACTCGTGGGAGACATGGAAATGAACCACGCAAACACGTGAAACCAACGCTGTCTTAGTGGAGGCAAGTGCAGTGGACCACCTGGCAGAGATACGGCAAGGAGGTGGAAGAACCTAATGGCTCCATGTCCCAGGAAACAGAAAGGGGGACCCAAAGTGAAGAATTTTGTACTCAGCTGTTTTTCACAAAACTTCTGGGAAAACAGCTCCACATGCACTTCTGGGAGAGGGGATGCACTTCTCATAGCTGTACCGCCCTCTCAGGCGTAACTGCGCTGATCTGTACCTCCCCCATGGCCTGTGGCAGCACATTCCTGACGCTGGTCTAATGGGTCTTTTATACCTCTGCTCTTCAGCTCACAGGGAAGGAAAGCAGGGAGAGAAGGAGGTGGTGGGGGAGAGCTGGCCACCAAATATTAGCCTGGGCTTTAAAAGCATTAGAGAAGGCTGGTGCAGAGGGAGGTGCGCGTCTGTTGGTGGGAAGGAAAGGTGCTTCCCATGTCCCACAGCTTCCGCGTTCTGACAGGCAAGAGCTTGGACTTCTACAGAACAGGGAGCAAGTGGGCAGGGCCACAAGTTCCGAACAGGTCAGAAAGTCGGCACCCAAGTGAGGGTCCCAACACAGAGGAAACAGTGCCTTCGAGTGAGACAAGTCTGTGGTTCCTGGAGAGAGCCAGCCTCTGCAGAGTCAACCGCGATGAGACTGCAGGCACTTGTTGAGATGAGGAGACAGCCACGCCCCCAGACCACTGCCAGCTCACTCAGCACACTCATCTTTCTGAAAGGACAGTCACAGAGGGCTGAGGGCTGGGCAGTCAACATCACGGGCAGGCACCCGGGGCCAGGCAGGGCGCGCTCTGGCACTCACTGCCACGCGGGTGTCTGATCCAGCAGTCAGGTGGTGTGTGGGACAGGGAAGACTGTGCAGCAAGTGGATGGCTTCTCTATCCCCCTTCTCTAAGGACACTTGTTATTGGTTGTTTTCTCTTACTTCGAGTCATATTTTGATGGCCTTGAAGGAGAGACCAAGAAATGTGATTGAGGCTGGCGTTGGGGTCATGGGTTAAGCAGCCGCCTGCAATGCTGGCCTCCCAGGTGAGCGCTGGTTCCAGTCTCAGCTACTCCACTTCCAATCCAGCTCCCTGCTAATGAGCCTAGGAAAGCTGCAGAAGACGACCCAAGTCCTTAGCCCCTTCACTCACATGGGAGGCCTGGATGAAGTTCCTGACTCCATCAGATGGAAGCAGATGGAAGATCGATCTCTCTCTCTCTCCCCCTCCCCCATCCCTCCATTTCTCTAACACTGCCTTTCAGATAAATAAATATTTAAAAAAAAAAATAAAGAAATGTGATTTCTCAGGTATAACTGCCACATAAGTAACATTCCAGGCTTCTCTGAAATGCTTTGTAAGGATCAGGAGGGAGACTGTTTAAAACCTTAGTGGGACAGTATGACTCAAGTTTCTGTCTTTGCATGTCACTCACTTCTGATTTCTAAAGCGCTGGAAGATTTGGCAACCTAACATGATCTGAGGGAGCATGTTAGAGATTTCCCCAAAGCTGGCAAGACTGTAATCAAAGACATTAGAAAACTAACAGATGGTCTTTTCAAGGCCCCTGATTCCAAAAGTGGCTTCTTGTTGAGCTAATTCTTACCTTCCCAGTTAGCAAAGCACCTTCATTAAAAACTAAAAAATAGAACCCCCCCTAAAATAGCTTTCTCAATTTCACCACGGCTAATAACAAAAACTTACTTTCTCAAGTTGTATAATCATCTTTACGAAACAATCAGCTTACCCTACACAGTTTGCTGTACTGACTCATTCACTCTACTTTAACTCTACTGAAAGAGAGAGAGCTCTTCTATCTGCCAGTTTACTCCCCCAGACTGCCACAACGGCCTACAGGGCCAGGCTGGAGCCAGGAGCCAGGAACTTCATCTGGGTCTCCCATGTGGTGGCAGTGGCTGAAGGACTTAGGCCATCTTCTGCTGCTTTCCCAGGCCATTAGCATGAAGCTGAATCAGGAGCGGAGCAGCTGGGACCAAAACCGGCATCCACATGGGATGCTGACATCACAGCGGCTGCTTTACCCTCCATGTCACAAGGCTGGCCCCACAGTTCTATGTATTTATCTTTCTTTCTTTCTTTCTTTCTTTCTTTCTTTCTTTCTTTCTTTCTTTCTTTCTTTCTTTCTTTCTTTCAGACTTATTTATTTGGAAAGCAGAGTTACAAAGAGGCAGAGAGAGAGAGAGAGGTCTTCCATCCATTGGTTCACTCGCCAATTGGCCACAATGGTCAGAGCTGGGCCAATCCAAAGCAAGGAACCCGGAGCTTCCTCTAGGTCTCCCATGTGGGTGCAGGGGCCCAAGGACCTGGACCATCTTCTACTGCTCTCCCAGGCCATAGCAGAGAGCTGGATCTGAAGAGAAGCAGCCAGGACTAGAACCAGTGCTCATGGTGGATGCTGGCACTGCAGGCAGTGGGTTTACCTGCTATGCCACAGTACCAGTCCCACAGAGTTCTGCTATCAATCCCATGCCCCTGTGTTTCTGGAATATAGGGTCATCACAAGCTGGTAAGACATAAATAACCAGCATTTCTTTTACAGTGGCTCTAGTGCAGCTGAGCTGAGGGGTCAGTGCCTGGCCTGCCCCAGGAAGCAGACTCTGCCTGTGGCTCATCCCCCAAGCCCAAGTTCTCTCACTGGGGCTCAGGCCGACTCCCGCTGCTTGCTATGCAGACTTTCTCGGTGGATATGCTTGACCTCCCAATGCGATACCCCCCTCACAGGCAGTGCGCTGTACTCACAGGATCCCCCCCTCCTCACAGGCAGTGAGCTGTACTCACAGTCCCCCCCCCCCAACAGGCAGTGAGCTGTACTCACAGGATCCCCCCCTCCTCACAGGCAGTGAGCTGTACTCACAGGTTCCCCCCCTCACAGGCAGTGTGCTGTACTCACAGGATCCCCCCCACACACAGGCAGTGAGCTGTACTCACAGGATCCCCTACTCCTCACAGGCAGTGAGCTGTACTCACAGGTGCCCTCCTCACAGGCAGTGAACTGTACTCACAGGTCTCCTCCTCACAGGCAGTGAGCTGTACTCACAGGTTCCCCCCCTACTCACAGGCAGTGAGCTGTACTCACAGGTTCCCCCTCACAGGCAGTGAGCTGTACTCACAGGATCCCCCCCTCCTCACAGGCAGTGAGCTGTACTCACAGGTCCCCCCCTCACAGGCAGTGAGCTGTACTCACAGGTTCCCCCCTCACAGGCAGTGAGCTGTACTCACAGGTTCCCCTCCTCACAGGCAGTGAGCTGTACTCACAGGTTCCCCTCCTCACAGGCAGTGAGCTGTACTCACAGGATCCCACCTCACAGGCAGTGAGCTGTACTCACAGGTTCCCCCTCACAGGCAGTGAGCTGTACTCACAGGATCCCCCCCTCCTCACAGGCAGTGAGCTGTACTCACAGGTTCCCCCCCCTCACAGGCAGTGAGCTGTACTCACAGGTTCCCCCTCACAGGCAGTGAGCTGTACTCACAGGTCCCCCCCCACAGGCAGTGAGCTGTACTCACACGATCCCCCCCTCCTCACAGGCAGTGAGCTGTAATCACAGGTCTCCTCCTCACAGGCAGTGAGCTGTACTCACAGGATCCCCCCCTCCTCACAGGCAGTGAGCTGTACTCACAGGTTCCCCCTCACAGGCAGTGAGCTGTACTCACAGGATCCCCCCCTCCCCACAGGCAGTGAGCTGTACTCACAGTCCCCCCCCCCAACAGGCAGTGAGCTGTACTCACAGGTTCCCCCCCTCACAGGCAGTGAGCTGTACTCACAGGATCCCCCCCTCCTCACAGGCAGTGAGCTGTACTCACAGTCCCCCCCCCAACAGGCAGTGAGCTGTACTCACAGGTTCCCCCCCTCACAGGCAGTGAGCTGTACTCACACAATCCCCCCCTCCTCACAGGCAGTGAGCTGTACTCACAGGTCTCCTCCTCACAGGCAGTGAACTGTACTCACAGGTCTCCTCCTCACAGGCAGTGAGCTGTACTCACAGGTTCCCCTCCTCACAGGCAGTGAGCTGTACTCACAGGTTCCCCCCCTCCTCACAGGCAGTGAGCTGTACTCACAGGTTCCCCCCTCACAGGCAGTGAGCTGTACTCACAGGTTCCCCCTCACAGGCAGTGAGCTGCACTCACAGGTTCCCCCTCACAGGCAGTTAGCTGTACTCACAGGATCCCCCCCTCCTCACAGGCAGTTAGCTGTACTCACAGGATCCCCCCCTCCTCACAGGCAGTGAGCTGTACTCACAGTCCCCCCCCCCCAACAGGCAGTGAGCTGTACTCACAGGTTCCCCCCCTCACAGGCAGTGAGCTGTACTCACAGGATCCCACCTCACAGGCAGTGAGCTGTACTCACAGGTTCCCTCCTCACAGGCAGTGAGCTTTACTCACAGGATCCCCCCCTCCTCACAGGCAGTGAGCTGTACTCACAGGATCCCCTACTCCTCACAGGCAGTGAGCTGTACTCACAGGATCCCCTACTCCTCACAGGCAGTGAGCTGTACTCACAGGTTCCCCTCCTCACAGGCAGTGAACTGTACTCACAGGTCTCCTCCTCACAGGCAGTGAGCTGTACTCACAGGTCTCCTCCTCACAGGCAGTGAGCTGTACTCACAGGATCCCCCCCTCCTCACAGGCAGTGAGCTGTACTCACAGGTTCCCCCCCTCCTCACAGGCAGTGAGCTGTACTCACAGGTTCCCCCCCTCCTCACAGGCAGTGAGCTGTACTCACAGGATCCCACCTCACAGGCAGTGAGCTGTACTCACAGGATCCCACCTCACAGGCAGTGAGCTGTAATCACAGGATCCCACCTCACAGGCAGTGAGCTGTACTCACAGGTTCCCCTCCTCACAGGCAGTGAGCTGTACTCACAGGATCCCACCTCACAGGCAGTGAGCTGTACTCACAGGTTCCCCTCCTCACAGGCAGTGAGCTGGACTCACATGATCCCCTACTCCTCACAGGCAGTGAGCTGTACTCACAGGTTCCCCCTCACAGGCAGTGAGCTGTACTCACAGGCCCCCCCCCCCAAGGCAGTGAGCTGTACTCACAGGATCCCCCCCTCCTCACAGGCAGTGAGCTGTACTCATAGGTTCCCCCTCACAGGCAGTGAGCTGTACTCACAGGATTCCCCCCTCCTCACAGGCAGTGAGCTGTACTCACAGGATCCCCCCCTCCTCACAGGCAGTGAGCTGTACTCACAGGATCCCACCTCACAGGCAGTGAGCTGTACTCACAGGATCCCACCTCACAGGCAGTGAGCTGTACTCACAGGATCCCACCTCACAGGCAGTGAGCTGTACTCACAGGTTCCCCTCCTCACAGGCAGTGAGCTGTACTCACAGGATCCCACCTCACAGGCAGTGAGCTGTACTCACAGGTTCCCCTCCTCACAGGCAGTGAGCTGGACTCACATGATCCCCTACTCCTCACAGGCAGTGAGCTGTACTCACAGGTGCCCCCCTCACAGGCAGTGAGCTGTACTCACAGGTCCCCCCCCCCCAAGGCAGTGAGCTGTACTCACAGGATCCCCCCCTCCTCACAGGCAGTGAGCTGTACTCACAGGTTCCCCCTCACAGGCAGTGAGCTGTACTCACAGGATTCCCCCCTCCTCACAGGCAGTGAGCTGTACTCACAGGATCCCCCCCTCCTCACAGGCAGTGAGCTGTACTCACAGGATCCCCCCCTCCTCACAGGCAGTGAGCTGTACTCACAGGATCCCCCCCTCCTCACAGGCAGTGTGCTGTACTCACAGGTTCCCCTCCTCACAGGCAGTGAGCTGTACTCACAGGTTCCCCCCCCAACAGGCAGTGAGCTGTACTCACAGGTGCCCCCCCTCCTCACAGGCAGTGAGCTGTACTCACAGGTTCCCCCCCCTCACAGGCAGTGAGCTGTACTTACAGGTGCCCCCCTCACAGGCAGTGAGCTGTACTCACAGGTTCCCCCTCACAGGCAGTGAGCTGTACTCACAGGTTCCCCCTCACAGGCAGTGAGCTGGACTCACAGGATCCCCCCCTCCTCACAGGCAGTGAGCTGTACTCACAGGTTCCCCTCCTCACAGGCAGTGAGCTGTACTCACAGGTCCCCCCCCCAAGGCAGTGAGCTGTACTCACAGGTTCCCCCCCCTCACAGGCAGTGAGCTGTACTCACAGGTTCCCCCTCACAGGCAGTGAGCTGTACTCACAGGATCCCCCCCTCCTCACAGGCAGTGAGCTGTACTCACAGGTTCCCCCCCCCCCCCAGGCAGTGAGCTGTACTCACAGGTTCCCTCCCCCCCAGGCAGTGAGCTGTACTCACAGGATCCCCCCCTCCTCACAGGCAGTGAGCTGTACTCACAGGTCCCCCCCCCCCCCAAGGCAGTGAGCTTTACTCACAGGTCCCCTCTCACCCCAGGTCCGAGGGAGCCCACGAGTGCTCTTCTCCAGTTCCCTTTTGCTCTGCTGGATGCCGTCCATCCCACCCACCCACCCACCCCGGAGAGCAGAGTCGCCCTATCTCATGGTGAGTGACTCAATTCTGTTAAAAGGCCTTTGATCCAAGGTCCTGACAAAAGCTGAGCAAAGTAAGACAGAAGCATGGACGCCCATTCAAAGGTTCATTTACTTCCTCAAGCAGTTTCCTTTAGAGCAACTACCCTCCTGATGAGCTATTCTGGGTGCTCAGTGGCCTTGGTGTGGCTCAGGGAAGAACCGGGTTCCTTCTCTAGTTTGAAAGAACCACTCACAGGTTCCGGCAACTTCCATCCACACTGCTCTCTCCTTACCCCGAGTCAACCTCGCTGGTCCCTGGATCAGACCTGGCAGCAGCCCTTCCCCTCTGCCTTTCTGCCTCCCATGAACCTACTCCAGCCCAGGCAGCAGGGCTCTTCAGCCCCTCGGACCCAGGCCGGAGAGCAGAGTGCTCCACCCACACGGACCTGCTCCCCTCAGCCTCTCACTCGCGGTCACCATACACCACCCTGTCTCTGCTCCTCCAGGAAGACCCCAGGAACCCAAGGCGGCCACAGTCATCATCACCTGGAGGCATAACACCGCATGGGGGGAAAAACGCCTTCTTGGGAAAGTGTCTCCTGAGCTTAAGAAAGGAAGCCCTCTATTCTTGCAAAGACTCAGCCCCAGAGGGAGAAGGCTGCGCCCTCGCGCTGGGTTCCACACAGAGGTGCCCTGCTCATGTCGGCTTTATCGCTGCCACCATGTTCAGCATGCAGTGCACAAGGGGGCTGGCGCACCACTGACGATGCTCGCAGCTGGGCAGGTCCACACGGGGACGGCTCCTCCGAATGCCAGATCAGCTGCTCCGGGCAGCCCGACAGTTAAACCCGTGTTAGCCTCGCAGACTTGCTTGAGAAGTCCAATTCCTCCTCCACAGTGCCGGCCTTCAACTGACAACAAACACCACCTCCACACTCGTCGTCTTCTGGCCTGAATTTGACCTCGTCCCTTCTGATTTCCTTCTGAGTGGCCTGGCTGCAGGCCTTCCCCATGCCACTCACTCCAGATGGTCTAGCCTTTGTCACTCTTCAAAACATGAACCTCAGGAATTCTCAAATGGGATTGCTCCCAGCAGCAAAAATGCAGCTTCGCTCCATCAGAGACTTGAAGATGCATTACAAGGAGAGAGGAGCTCCCTAGAGCAAGGAGACTTCCTTCAGTCGTGGGGCAAAGCAAAGGGGAGCAGCCAGGGAGCCTGCAGTTGGAAAAGTCCCACAAGGAAAAGGAAAGCTGAGCGGTGGAGGGAGCCCTGCACAGGAGGCGCCAGGAGGCACGCTGTCAGCACGTGCTAACCCCAGCAAGCCTCCAGACCTGCCACCAGCTGGCCCCCGGGGCACTGTCCACCTAACGGAAAACAGCGCTTCCTCGGCAGCTCTCCTCACCTGCCTACCTGAGGGTAAACGCAGCAACAGCTGTGGACAAACGTCACAGAACATCAGACAAGGACACATTCACACAGAGACACAAATGTTCCAAAATCCAGGACAAGTGAGGAGCTCTGTGATGCTGCGACTCACAGCTTCCCCTCCAGAGCACCTGCTCAGAGACAACAGGACGGCACGTGCCCTCCCTGCGCCCTCTCCCTCAGCTACGCTGCAGCTGTAACTAAGTGGCACGCGCCACTTCCATGAAACACTACGAGGAACCAACCCTCAGGCGGCTTCTGATCGGGCAGGCTGCACCGCTGGGAAGGGCACTGGAAGCTGCAGCTCACCGGACGGGAGCTGTGATTCTAAGATCTGGGGGAGGAGGGACATCAAGTTGTCCCCTCTGAGAACAAGCGATCTAATTTAAGGACAAGAAGAGAAAAGACCACCAACCAAGCTGAGAAATGGCTCAAGGCGTTAGGCCCAGGGCGACAGAGGCACGAGCAGAGCGTGACACAGCCCCCTTCGTTCTCTGCAGACGTGCTCTGTTCACGACAAGGAGTGTTTGGGGACAGCTCCTGTGTGGCTCCCGCATCCGCACTCTACTTAGGAGCCAGGTCATTCGTCACCGAACGGCAGAACTGACCAGGCTCTGGGCTCTCCGCAGGTTCTCACTGTCCCACACTGAACTGTCCCCAATCTGCTACGAGACTACTAAGCCAGCAGGTGCCTTCAATTGGTGGTGGAGGCAGCCTCGGCTTTTGCCTCGGCTTTCCCTCAGACTTAACTCTTTACTGCCACCTGCTGGCAGCATCAGGCTCTGCCAGCAGGGGTAGCTGTGTTTTCCACAGCAGCCATGCACTCTTCGCAATCACCATGAGTTGAGCGATCTGCACTGTTGTGCAAGTGTACGGTGTGCCTCGAGCATGCGCCAAGTTCTGTACTAGTTCTGTTCATATTTGCCCTTCTTTTTTCCAATATGCCATTTATCACAGACATAAACTTGAATGGTTAAAAATTCTACAACTAGTAACATTCATCTCTGCTAACAGCCTGACACAATCAGCAAGGAGGGGGACGAGCAGCAGACACCAGCTGCCGGGGCCAGCCCGCCCAGTGCCTCCAGCTGGGATAAGGGCCGCTGGTCTGATGCAGCCTACTCCAAGGAAAGGCAGGCTGCGGTCCATCGCTTCTTCCAGGCTTTGATTTACAGGGAAGAATAAACAGAAAGACAGTGGTGAACTCTTGCTCCCTTGCTCTGAACCTCCGTCCCAGGCCAGAGAGGAAGTCACCATCGATGAGAGGGTGACTACACTCAGCTCACTAGAGAGGCGACAGGCTTGTTTTGGCTACTATTAAATGTAGTTCACACACTTTGGCCAGAAGTAGGAGGATTAAAAATGGATTATGGGGGCTGGCACAATGGCGCAATAGGTTAATCTTCTGCCTGTAGCATCAGCATCCCATATGAACCCCAGTTCTAGTCCTGGCTGCTCTTCTTCCCATCCACTCTCTGCTGTGGCCTGGGAAAGCAGTGGAAGATGGCCCAACCCTTGGGCCCCTGCACCCGCATGGGAGACCTGGAGGAAGCTCCTGGCTCCTGGCTTCAGATCAGTGCAGCTCCAGCTGTCATGGCCAATTGAGGAGTGAACCATGGATAGAAGACCTTTCTCCCTGTCTCTCCCTCTCAATGTCTGTAATTTTACCTCTCAAATAAATAAAATCTTTAAAAAAAAAAAAAAAGGACTATAGACCAAACACCCACAGAGCGTATATGTGTGTGTGTTGGGGGGCTGAGTCCACGAAAAACCCAGCTCAGCAGGCCACGGACACCCTCTTTGGTGCACCGGAAATATTCAGTGCAGCATCTGAGCGCGTACTGCACATGGCTGAGGCGTAGGACAAGGAGCTGGATTTACAAAGATAAATAAGACACAGGTTATATTCCCAAGGGGCAGGGGAGCTCTCCAGGTCTCACATACACTCATTTCTTCTGCTCCTTAGCTGCAGTTCTAGGCCTCTCTCTGCCACACTCTTGGACAACTGACTTGTAAAAACTCATGAAACACCATTAACACGTACAGCCCATCCACTACTGATAATGGTCAAAGTTTCTGATGTTGAGGGACTGCACTTGTCAGGCCACAGGCACCCCAACAAGCACCCAGGACACAAAGGCTGAAGCCTGCACACATCCAAGAGGCTAACAAGGTCCGGAACACCAGATGTCACCAAAACCACGCCCACCCGCTCACCTTCTCTGCGTCTCAACCACCAAATGTTTTCGCTTTTATTCATGATTTTTTAAAGTTCATAATACATACCCATACATTACAAACTCTCCTTCTTTAGGGCAGAGAGAATGCTATACACTTGCCTCACCACTTAAGAATCAGGACCCTGGGGCCAGCACTGTGGTGCAGCAGGTGAAGCCAGCAACGGCAACACTGGCATCCCATATGCGTGCCGGCCTGTGTCCTCAGTTGCTCCACTTGTCATCCAACTCCCTCCTAATCACCTGGGAAAGCAGTGGAGGATGGCCCAAGTGGGAGACCTGGAAGAAGCTCCTGGTTCCTAGCTGTGGACTGGCCCAGTTCACTTAGGGAGTGAACCAGCAGATGGTTATCTCTGTGTCTCTCCCTCTCTCAATAACTCTGCCTTTCAAATAAATAAATAAATCTTGAAAAAAAGAATCAGAACCCTACCAAGGCCTTGAAGCCCACGTACCCCTGCTTACCTGCACCCCTCCCTCCATTGTACCTGGTACCCACCATCTTCCTATTTTAAAAAATATATTTGTTTTATTTATTTGAAAGGCAGAGAGACAGAGAGAGATCTTCCATTCCATGGCTTGCTCCCCAAATGCCTGCACCAGGTGGGGCTGAGTCAGGCTGAAGCCAGCAGCCAGGAACTCAATCCATACCACTCACACGGGTAGCACGGAACAAGTATCTGAGCCATCACTCACTGCTTCCCAGGAAGCCGGAGTCAGAAGCTGAGCCAGGACTCAAACCCAAGCACTCTCATGAGATGCAGGTGTCCCAGTAACCACTTCACCAAATGCCAACCCTCCTTTTGTCCTTTTTTTAAAAATTTACTTATTTGAGGGGCCGACATTGTAGTGTAGTGGGTAAAGCCACCACCTGCAAAGCCGGCATCCCATGTGGGCGCAGATCTGAGAGCCGGCCACACCACTTTCAATCCGGCTCCCTGCTATTGAGCCTAGGAAAGCAGCGGAGGATGGCCGGACTGCTTGGGCTGCTGCACCCACCTGGGATTTCTAGAGGAAGCTCCTGACCCCTGGCTTTGGACTGGCCCAACCTCAGCCATTGTGGCCATTTAGGGAGTGAACCAGTGGATAGAAGATCTCTCTCCCTCTGTCTCTTCCTCTTTCTGGCTAACTGTCAAATAAAAATAAATAAATCCTCCAGATCAGAAGTGGAACAGCCAGGACTTGAACTAGTGCCCACATGGGATGCCAGTGCCACAGGCGGTGGCTTTTACTCACTATACCACAGCCACAGCCCCTCTTTGTCCATTAAGATCCATCCCCCAGACTCTTTTTTTTTTTTCCTTTGATTTTTTTTGGGTGCTACAGTTGCAAAGTGCAGGTATTCTGGGAAATTTAAACCTCCTCTGCTCTGCCGGCCTGCTCATCCTCTGCCAATCAGGAATCAGAAGGGAGGCTGACAGTGCTCAAGGCAGGAACCATATCCCACTCATCCCTGTGTCCGGCACCAGGCCCAGTGCCTGCTTGTTGGTTAACTGCTTCTTTGACCTACACCAACACTCATATCAAAAACAAAAACACCAAAAAAAAAGGAAGACAGGTACACCTGGAGAGAGGATCAAACACTCCGCCCCCTTACCTCTGCTTCCACCTGCTGCTGAGTCCGGTTGTGGTTCTCTTTGTACTGGTTGGCTCTCAGGACCTGCTGCTCGATGCCAAGCAGAACCGCTTCACAGCCGTCACACCTGCCGAGCAGAACACCAGCCTTAGCTGCAAAGGGCCCGAGATCTCCCTCCCAGTGGCCTTCCAGCACCCTGTAAGGACTTCTTCCAACACCCCCTGAGCCAAGGCTCTCATCCTTCCTTTCTAAAGACAAGCATATCTAACACACTGCGGAGGACATAAGGAGACAGACACAGCGATCTGGAGGGAGCTTCCTAGAACGTGGGTTTGATGTTCAACATTTGCACCTGCATGGAATGGTTTACAGAATGTAAAGGAAGGAAGGAGGAGATACTTCACAGGTGGCACTGATGAGTTACTTTTCTCAACAGAAAAAAAAACTTCTAAAAGCATCCTTTGCAGATACTTCAAAGAGTTCATGGAAAATAAAATTAAGATATTATTTTAGCACAAAAAAAAATCTGATCCATGAGTAGTGTTTTTCTAACATGAATTCCCATGAACTTCTGACGATTCTCATATGCATGGATTTCAGATTTTTTACACCAAAAAAATTATCTTTCAATTCCATTTTCCAGTGAACTGCTCTGCAGTGCCTCTTCCCTCAGAAGTTTAAGTTACTTTCTAACTGTCATATCTCTGCTCTAGCTGTTGCAGCCATCTGAGGAGTAAACAAGCAGATGGAAGGCCTCTCTCTCTCTCTCTGCCTCTGCCTGTCTGTAATCTGGCTTTCAAATAAAAAAAAATCAATCTTAAAAAAAAAAGAAAGTTGATAGAACAATGATTCAAAATTCAAAATGACTCAAGATTCGAAAGTTATCAAAGTTGTATCATACTTGTTGGATCTCTATATAAAGCAATTCTGTTTCCCATCTAATTCCAATCCCCTAAATAGGAGTTTTATAAATCTCTCCTAGGGGCAGATATGCCTCTTGGGACACCTACATCCTATATCCCCGCCCTGGCTCTGGTTCTGATTCCAGCCTCCTGCTAATGCACACCTGGGATGCAAAGACCTGGGTCCTTGCCACACAGATGTCTGAGCTGCAGGCCGCTGGCCTTGGCCTGGTCCAGTCCTAGCTGTTGTGGTAGAATGGGCCAGTGGATAGAAGGTCTCTTGTCTCTCCCATTCTCTCTCCCTGTTTCTGCCTTTCAAATACAATACATAAAAGAATGCCTACTAGTGAATATGCTGGAAAGGGGTCAGGATAGTGCCAGGATAGGGTCAGGATAGAAAGGGGTCAGGATAGACTTGGTATGTCAGCTTTTTTTTCCTAAAGATTTATTTTATTTATTTGAAAGACAGAGTTGCAGAGATAGAGACAGAGAGAGAGGTCTTCCATCCTCTGGTTTACTTCCCAGATGGCTGCAATGGCCAGAACAGTGCTGATCCAAAGCCAGGAGCCAGGAGCTTCTTCCAGGTCTCCCACGCAGGTGCGGGGGCCCAAGGACTTGGGTCATCTTCTACTGCTTTCCTAGGCCATAGCAGGGAGCTGGATTGGAAGAGGAGCAGCCAGGACTAGACTAGCGCCCATATGAGATGCCCGTGCTTCAGACCAGGGTGTTAACCTGCTGCGCCACAGTGCCGGCCCCAGTATGTCAGCATTTTTATATTACATGGCTTTTTTCTATATTTAGCTCCTATTTATTCTGGTTTATTGTTTTACAATCTTTTGAGAGCTCCAGCTTGTGTCACATGTTATAAAGGGAGGGCATCCAGGGCCATACTTGGGACAGAATATGGGTTGAGGGGTCGGGGGAGACTCTAACAGTAGTTAAGTGAAGCCAACTCAGGCACATCAGACCTTAGGGAGTCAAAGCTAGGCTGCTCATCCCTGGATATACTCTTTTCAGAATAAGCCAGAGAAGCTGTTTGTTTAAAAACGGGGGCCAGCGCTGTGGCATAGCGGGTAAAGCCACCGCCACAGTACCAGCATCCCATATATGAACGCCAGTTCGAGTCCTGGCTGCTCCACTTCCGATCCAGCTCTCTGCTATGGCCTGGGAAAGCAGCAGAGATTGACTCAAGTGTATGGGCCCCTGCACCTGCATGGGAGACCTGGAAGAAGCTCCTGGCTCCAGATCAGCACAGCTCCAGCTGTTGTGGCCAATTGGGTAGTGAACCAGCAGATGGAAGACTTCTCTCTCTCTCTGCCTCTCCTTCTCTCTGTGTAACTGTGACTTTCAAGTAAAATAAATAAATCTTTAAAAAAAATCAACAGCAGAACAGTGTCCCCATCCCTCCGCATAAAGCTGGCTGGCCTCTTGTTTTATAACCTCCATCTGCTACATGCCTGCCTGGGAAGATAGTCCCTCAATTCAAAAACCTCTCTAAGTCTCAACAACAAATCCCCATGAAATGTGTGACAGCTCATGCAAATACCAAATCCAGTGTTTTTTGGTTTTAGATTATTTATTTATGTATGTATTTGAAAGACAAAGTTATAGAGAGAAAGAGTGAAAGAAAGAGAAAAATCTTCTATCTACTGGTTCACTCCCCAACTGACTGCAACACCTGGGGCTGGGCCAGGCTGAAGCCAAGAGGTTTATCCAGGCCTCCCAAGTGGGTGGCAGGGGCCCAAGAATGTGGGCCATCGCCCACTGCCTTCACAGGTGCTCTAACAAGGACCTGGATCAGGTGGGACTTTAACCAGCACTCAAATGGGATGCCAACATCACAGGTGGTGGCTTAATCCACTGCCCCACAACACCAGCCCATGAAATTCTGTTAATACACACTAAATGCAAACGTTTCAAGTATTTAAAAAATGTTTTTCCTTTTAATTTATTTTACTTGAAAGGCTGAGAAGGAGGGGAGAAAGAGTGGGGAAGGAAGGGGGAGAGAGAGAGGGAGGGAAAGAGAGATAATATCTCCCATCACAGGTTTATTTCCCAAATGCCTGTAAGGGCTGAGGCTGGCTGGGGCCAAAGCAAGGAGCCGGGAACTCAAGCCACATCTCCCATGTAGGCAGCAGAACCCAACTACACGAGTCATCCTGCTGCCTCCTGTGGTCCACATGAGCAGAAAGCTGTGTCAGGAGCTGAAGTCAGGGATCAAACCCAGGTACTCCAATGTATGACACAAGCATCCTAACCAGTGTCTTATCCTATAGGCCAGTGCCCAGCCCCCAATTCTTTTTGCATTCTGCCGTAAACCATGGTCTGAAAACATTAAATGAAAAATTCCATATAAACAATTTGTAAGTTTTAAACTCCGTGCCATTGTGAGCAGCCTGATGAATCCTCATGCCATGCAGCTACTGCCACCAGGGAAGTGGAGCATCTGTTTGTCTGGACACTCCGGCCTCCACACTGCACATAACCACTGCCTGTTAGCCACTGAGCAGCCCCCTGTCTCCTGATCAGCTCTTGCAGCATCACAGTGCTCGTGTGCAAGGAACCCTGACGTGAGAGCCTAACGCTATGTCTCAATGCCTAGGTCATTCACCTCGTTCACCACACCAGCCCTGGATTATCTCACGCTATCAGAGGAAACACAAGGGTGAGTACATATAGCAAGACATTTTGAGAGAGAGAGAGAGGCAGAGAGAAACCAGTCACATGACCTTTATTACAGTACACTGTTGTAACTATTTTATCAGTTGTTGCTGATAATCTCTTTTGTGCCTAATCTATAAATTAAACCTCATCACAGGCATGTATAGACAACAAGGCACAGTAAGTATGTGTGTGTATATATATGCACAGTAAGTATGTGTGTGTGTATATATATATACACACATACACATATATACAGTATATGTGTATGTATATATAAGTGTATAAGTGTGTATAAGTATATGTGTGTGTGTGTGTGTATATATATATATATATATACACACACATACTTGCACACACAGGGTTCGGCACTATCTGCAGCTTCAGGCATCCACCAGAGTCCTGAAACATATCCCCATTGAAAAGGGGAACCACTGCCCCACAACATAGTTCTCCAATATTCCATGCATGGCCTCAAATGATTCCTGGACTGCATGGCTGTTGTCACACCATGGTCACACTCTGTGGCTCACGGTCCCTAGGCTCCAGCCCCCAGGCCAACCCTCAGCTGACACCGACAGGTCACATTTTTGCAAGCACGGGTTCAAAGGACCCTCCTTTCAGCCTCACCATTCGTGCAAGGTCTTAACAATGTTATTGATATCCTTCTTTCGGATGTCACGGCCAATGCAGAAATCCACTTCCAGCAGCTGGTTTCGCTGGTCCAGCTTGCCCTGGATGATGTCAGTGTAGACAGCCTCAATGATGAGGTCTTCCAGTTCCCGGAGATTCCGCATCTCCAGGTCTTTCAGCAGCACGGAGTAGGGAATACACTGTAGATAAGGCCATGTGACAGTTATAAAAGTCATCTGGTAAGCATTAAGCAAAACGCAGGCATTACTCACATACCCAGCAGCTGCCTCTGGACGTGGGCAATGCAGGTGGGTGGTAATGATTACTATCCAGGGCACAGAGAAAAGTGAACTGTGAGGCCGAAGAGACTCAAACAAGACCTCAAGCATCTAAGAAGGCAGCCCCGGTCCTCTGCCTGCTGGACTCCTCTTTCAGACTCGAGGGCATAACTGCAGATTCCAGACTCCTTCCAAAGCAGAGAATGTAGGCTTCTCCGCCACCTTCTGAAAACTTGCAGATTTTGCATAAAACGCAGATCGTCACAAAGCTCCAGAGACCCCACACTGGAGAGAAGTGCTGCTCGCCCAGCACAGCACAAGCTAGACTTGCAGGCCAGCACTGCCACCTACAGGTGACCAGCAGGCACTGCCAGCTCAGAGCCCACCCTGTTTTCTTTCCCCACCCACAGTCCTGTAAGAGGCTGTACTTTTGTTTTCTTTCTCTTCACACTACTTGTTGAACTCCTGGAGCAGGGTTAACTATTCGAGCACTAAGTTTACTGAAAACAGATCACTGTAAAAATTAAGAATGAGAATCTGAGAGGGAGGGGGAGGAAGGGTTGGAACATCCATGGGGGTAGGGACTCCTACTAAGTCACTATGTCCTAAATCTGCATACATGAAATATATGAAACTTGTATAACTTAAATAAATTTTTTAAAAAGACAATGATCGAGGCTGGCGCCGCAGCTCACTAGGCTAATCCTCTGCCTGCAGCGCCAGCACCCCAGGTTCTAGTCCCAGTTGGGGTGCCGGTTCTGTCCCGGTTGCTCCTCTTCCAGGCCAGCTCTCTGCTGTGGCCCGGGAGCGCAGTGGAGGACGGCCCAAGTCCTTGGGCCCTGCACCCACATGGGAGACCAGGAGGAAGCACCTGGCTCCTGGCTTCGGATCGGCACAGTGTGCCGGCCATAGCGGCCATCTGGGGGGGGTGAACCAACAGGAGGAAGACCTCTCTCTCTCTCTCTGTCTGTCTATAACTCTACCTGTCAAATTAAAAAAAAAAAAAAAGACAATGATTAAACAAACTATAAAATAGTCCTAAGGAAACTAAAATTTAAAATAACAATAAATAAAGGAAAATGCAAAGAGAGAGAGAGACTGTACTAACACTCTGCATGACTCCAAGACAACAGATCTACACAGCAAGTTGTCTGAAAAATCCTCCCAACACATCACAACTAGTTTCGAAATTAATACAGTGATCAAATCAAATCTGTAGAAACAGAAGAAAGATGTACAAAGAGAAGTCGTTAACAGTAAACAAACCCAGAAGGGTTTTCTAAGGCTACAGGGGTGACAACCAGGGCTCGCAGAGGGGCTTACAATGACAGATTGCAGCAATCCGTCACTCCTGCTTCTACGTGAGAGCCCACAGTCAGGACAAGAAAACAGGCCTCCCACATGAAATGCCAGCCGGTCAGAAATCTGTGATCAGTCCAGGGACAATGGAAATGGCAACCCAACAAACAAATATACAGTGCTCAAGCTCCATCACTGAGGGGATGCAAACAGAAAACCTTCTCCACATAACCCCAGGAAATCTTACACAGCTAGGCTGAGGTTAGGCAGAGAGCCCAAACCAAACATTAATTAACAGGATGTGGACCCTCTTATTAACAGCTGTGAGCAGCCAGCTGCAAGCTTCTTCTAAACCAACTGGGACAGAGTGTGCGCAGGGGTAGGGGCGTGGCATCTCATGGAAGGAGAGGGTCTAAAGTGAACCGTGATACCCTCAAATAAGACCTCAGGCCAACGAAGGTGTTCTCCACATAGTGTAACAAACCTGGGAATCTCAGAAAAAGGCAGTAGATTAAAAATGAATCTGACACAGCAAGTTTTTCCTCCAGCAGGGCACAATTCACTGTGCACCAGGCAGCAGATGAAGCTGTGAACTTGCTGTGAGATGCTTTGTTGTTTGAAAAAAGGGAATCTTTAAACAGCAGCCTCCTGTAAGCACAGCAAGAAGGCACCACAGCACCCACTGACCACCACCACCACCACTTCCACGCACGCTCTTCCTGGATGGGGTGTGGAGGAACTGTGTACACATCTGAATCTTCTCTTTCCTTTGCCAAGTAATTCTTGTGCACTGATGATGCGACCCTCCTGTATGTGGCTGGGAGCTCCCTCAATGACACCCACAGAGCCCTGACTCGGGGTGAGGAGGAAGACGGGAGAGGGGTCAGGACTGTACCTTCATTCTCGAGGCCAGGCTCACGATGGTCAGATGCTTCAGCTTGTTCTGCTGAGCTGTGCTCAGTTCTGGCAGGCTCTCCTTGTTGGCTGCTCAGTCCCACCCACCACAAAAATCAAGACACAAAATAAAATTAGGATTTATTTTATGGAATCAGCTCACCAACACCCCAAGCCAAATCTACTAGTAAATCACTGCCATGACATTGCATTTTTTCACTGGGCAAACACTCTATGAGCAACTCCCGTCCTCTTTGGAAGACAAGACCTAGTCTCGTACCCCTAGTCCCCTGAAAAGTCAGGCAAGCAAACACAATGGTACGACAATTATCTGAACGGACGACTAGTTGAGCCCCTTGTGAAGTCCAATTCAGTCCAACACATCTTCACTGAGCAGGTGCTCTGCGCAATGCACTGTCTTCAGGGAATCAAGGATGAATAAGACGGGCTTTGTCAGGGCCGCTACACTGCACAACCCCAGAGGCTCCAACCACCAGCAGGAGCAACTCAGTGGCCCCAGAGCTGTCCTCAGCCTTTCAATCAGATGTTTCAATAGCTGCAAACACAAAGCTGAATAAACTACCAGAGGGGAGGGAAGCCGGAGGGGGAAAGGAAGGAAGAGGGAAAAAGGAGGGTGAGCTGGGGGGCTGGGAGGAGAGGGGAAGGAGAAAAGGAGCGAGCGAGCAAGAGGGAGTGCGCACAGCCTCATCTGGGAAGCACAGGAGCTGAAGGAATGCAAAGCTCCACGGCAGAGACTGGTCTGAGATTTGCAGGACGGGCGACATGTCAGCACCAACAGTCACGTTAACAGCGGTGCTAACACAGAGCACTGGCTTCGCGGCATGTGGATCACACACAGGTCCACGTGGACACACCCCCAGCTAATCCTCACAACCCCGCCACAAGACAGAGCCCAGGTATCCTCAATCCCTTAGCCATAAATTTGGATTCCAAAAAAGCTGAATCCTAACTGATTAAAAATGAGACCGGCGCTGCAGCTCAATAGGCTAATCCTCCGCCTTGCGGCGCCGGCACACCAGGTTCTAGTCCCGGTTGGGGTGCCGGATTCTGTCCCGGTTGCCCCCTTCCTGTCCAGCTCTCCGCTGTGGCCCAGGAGTGCAGTGGAGGATGGCCCAAGTGCTTGGGCCCTGCACCCCATGGGAGACTAGGAGAAGCACCTGGCTCCTGGTTTTGGATCAGTGAGGTGCGCCGGCCGCAGCGGCCATTGGAGGGTGAACCAACAGCAAAAGGAAGACCTTTCTCTCTCTCTCTCTCACTGTGCACTCTGACTGTAAAAAAAAATAAAAATAAAATAAAATAAAATAAAATGAAACGCACGGTGCTGAGCTTCACCGGTGGCAACCCCTGACCTGCACTCAGTCAGGCTTCTCACCCGACCTGCTGGGAATATTCACTTGATTTGCAGCAAAATCACAAATGTGTTTGGTAACAGATGCTGCCTGCATTCCTCCGGAACGTTACATAAAAAGGCATATGTATATTACCTTTTTAGAGTCTCCCAAACTCAATTCTCAATCGCTGAATCTCCAGGAGCACAAAGAAGTACAGACTTGCATTAGCACTGCCATTCATAGGTAAGGGAACTGAAGTACACAAGATTACGAGGCGGAAGGTGTCTAGCCTGGCAGCTAAGACACCTGCATTCCACATCAGAATGCCTCGGTTTGATTCCCTGCTCTGGCCCCTGAACCCAGCTTCCTGCTAAAGAAGATCATGGGGGACAAACTTGATGACCCAACTGATTGGGTTCCTGCCACCCACAAGGGACACCTAGCTCTGATCCCTGCCTGAGGGAGTGCCACAAGCATTTGGGGGAGTGAATCAGCAGATGGGAGAGCTCTATCTTGCTCTCTCTGCCTCTGAAATTAAAAGAAAAGACAGACTAAGTGTTAAAGGACACACAGCTAGCAGAACCGGAGCTAGAACACGAATGCAGGCAGTCTGGTTCCAAAGCCTTGCAATGCTGCCTCTTCAGTGACAGGGGAGAAACGGAGGACACACTCATGGAACAAAGTGCGGGCCAGGAGAAACTGGTATCCCAAGAAGCAGCAAACTGTCCAGGCCGACAGCAGCATGGAGCAAGCAGAAGTGAGCATAGCGAAGGAAGAGGACATCAGGGATGTGGCAGGGAAGGCCTTCAGCTTCAGGGCTGTCACACCACCAGAAACATCTGGGGAAGTGGGCAAAAATGGTGAGGGTAGAAGGTGAGCTAGGATTTGGACTTTCCTGATAGCAAGATTCTACTTTATAATGACTCCCATGCTCTGTAAGAGAACGGGCTAGGAAAGATTACAGTGCATCAAAAATGATTCCAAGGACTTAGACGCCTCTAAGTGGGAGAACAAGACAGGAAACTGTCCACACAGCCTGACGGCACTCACGTAACAGAACACATGAGCCAAAGGGGAACAAGCCCAGAGCTGCAGTGCTAACGGCAGCTTAATGGGGGCTCAGCTGTGAGTCACTGGTTAGTTTGTTTTCCTTAAACACAGCGACTGTTTTGATAACACACTGAATTGATAACACGGTAAAGGAGCTTACAAGCGGGTATTCTGACACTCCGCAGCACTGCTAGCGCCCTACAAACACCAGTCCTCAAGAATCTCACCTGGAAAGTAAACAGGGGCACTAATCACAGGCGAGTTACAGACAGTCCCCACTGGGTAAAACACAAGGCGAGAAGGGACACTCCTTCCGGAGCCGCCCACAGAGCTCGGCAGAATGGACACTATTCCCCTGCCCTTCATCCCTGGAACCTCAGCGAGCCTCCACACTGAGCGACATGCTGCACACAGGTCTTAGAAGGACCCTAACCAACTCACCTATGTAGTCAGGGTATGTTCCATAGGCAAACAGGTTCAGCAACTGCAAATAAGCAGCATTAGCTCCTTCCGCAAGCTGAAGAGAAGAAGAAAGTGTTCAGCACAGATCAAGCTGTCTCCAGTCACTGCAGTGATTAAGCCGAATATGGGGGACCCCCTCGCCAAGATGCCCTGGCTGTTTGTTCCATACTGTTTCATTAGGTGGAGTCCCTTCCATCTCTGATTCTTGGGAAGAAAAACAAATCGGGGGGCCAGTGTTGTGGCATAGCTGGTGAAGCCGCCACCTGCAGTGCTGGCATCCCATATAGGCACCGGTTCAGGTCCCGGCTGCTCCTCTTCCAATCCAGCTCTCTGCTGTGGCCTGGGAAAGCAGTGGAGGATGGCCCAAGTGCTTGGGCCCCTGCACCTGCTTCAGAGACCCGAAAGAGGCTCCTGGATCCTGGCTTTGGATCAGCGCAGCTCCAGCCATTGTGGCCAATTGGGGAGTGAACCAGAGGATGGAAGACCGACCCCTCCCTCCCTCCCTCCCTCAATCCCTCCCTCCCTCTCTCTCCACCTCTCTACCTCTCCACCTCTGTGTGTAATTCTTTCAAATAAATATTTTTTAAAAATCAGATTATTAAAGCCCCAAACTTAAATTTTCCCACTCAGGAAGATTTCTTACACGCCACATGGCATGCAATAGCTGCCTCTGTGTGTGTCACTCTCACACACACACAGCATTAAGCACTGCAAACAGTTTACGCTTTCTCAGGATCCCCTTTGCATTAAAACACAGACTGAAACAGCCCTGTCCTCACATCAGCTCAGGAGGTGCAGCATGAGTCCCTATCAACCTAAACTGAACAAGGGTTACGGTTGATTCCACGTGTCAGACTGCACGTGGACTGTGAACCCTGGGAAAGATTAGCACAGCATATGATGTGAAGAAAAGCCAGGATGGGACAGGAAACCAGCACATCAGGCCGCTCTCAGTAAGAACTTTCACTAAAATGACTTACTCTTCACTGGTGCTGACGGCAAGGAGCCACTATACTGCCTGGAACGGCTCTGCTCTCAACTGCCCTAACTGAATGTCTCCTTCACTCATAAAAACGCTCCTGTCCTCTTCTAACCTGGCAAACTCTACAGTTTAGACAGGATACAAGTAGGGCTCTGCAGCTACCAACAGCAGGACTATTCCACTGTAACCACTTTCGAAAAGAAGTTCCGAGAACTGCATTCATAATTTCAGACCACTAAAAAGCAACTAGTAGCTATACTCCTGGTTCACATATGGAAAAACACAGCATGGGGAGAGAAAGGTGATTTGCTAAGCATCCCAGTAAGAGTTCGCCATCCTAATACCTCAGTCTACTTTCCCAGGTTACCACAAATTTCGTGAGGTCCCTGAATTAAAAGTAGAAGAGAGGGCCGGCGGCGTGGTGCAGTAGGTTGATCCTCTGCCTGCAGTGCCAGCATCCCATATGGGCGCTGATTCTAGTCCTGACTGCTGCTCTTCCAATCCAGCTCTCTGCCATGGCCTGGGAAAGCAGTAGAAGATGGCTCAAGTGCTTGGGCACCTGCACCCAGGGTGAAAAACCCAGAGGAAGCTCCTGGCTCCTAGTTTCAGATCAGCACAGCTCCAGCCATCACAGCCATTTGGGGAGTGAACCAGCAGAAGGAAGACCTTTTTCTCTATCTCTCCCTCTCACTGTCTGTAACTCTCTCAAATAAATAAATAAAAATCTAAAAAAAAAAAGTAGAAGAGAGCTGGCAAAGAGCATCAAATCTAGTACCATCTTTCAGGCAAACGTTATGAAGCCAGCCGGAGCAGACTATTTTCTCTAGAGCAGATAATCTAAAACTTCTCCCGCTGGTCTAAGTCAATAAGATCTTTCTAGTTTTAATTTTCATCCATTTCCTCTTAGCCAATCTTCCAGTTAAAAACCTGTACATATTCGTTCAGGCTTTTTATGAATCTGAACAAACATATTACCCCTTCTGCCATTTCTGTTGAAGAACGAACCCAGTTTCCTTAACTCTTCCTTACAGGATTGATTTTCCATCTCTGGCAAACAGTTTTCACTGAAAGCCTACTGCATGTCAGCTCATGTATTCAGCCTAAGGAAATGGTGAACACAGCAGAGCAGATCTCCACAGAGCTCACTCACTGCAAGCAAGACACACCGAGGCTAACAATTTCCCAGGCCAGCTTTGTGGAGCAGGGCTAAGAGGCCACCTGTAACACTGGCATCCCGTCCTGGGGTGCTGCTGCAAGTCCCAGCTGCTCCACTTCTGACCCAGCTCCTTGCTAACGTGGCAGGGAAGGCAGCAGAGGATGGCCCATGCTTGGGCCCCTGCTGCCCATGGAAGCCCAGATGGAGTTTCTGGTTCCTGGCTTCTGCTTGGCCTAGCCTCAGCTGTAGTAGCCATTTGGAGAGTAAACCAGTGGATGGAAGGTAACTCTCTCTTTCTCTCTCTCTCTGCTTTTCAAACAAATAAATAAAATCTTTTTAAAAAATAATAAACTTCCTCTTCCGGGATGGTGCTTAGAGGCGGCCACAACGGTTCAGCATTCGACATACCGCCGGAAGCTATCCTACAATACAGCCTCCAACAGAACCAGACCGTCCCAACTCCTGGTAGCAGAATGGTTTACCTTTCTATTAAGAAGGTTGGGAAGGCACCAAACTCTGCATGTGGCGTGTGCCCAGGCAGAGTTTGTGTTGTGAGACCTACAGTCCTGATGAGATTGTCTAAAACGAAAAAACATGTCAGCAGGGCCTATGGTGGCTCCACGTGTGCTAAATGCGTCTGTGACAAGATCAAGCGTGCGTTCCTTATCGAGGAGCAGAAAACTGTTGTGACAGTGTTGAAGGCAAAGCACAAAGTCAGAAAGCTAAATAAAACATGAAGCTTTTGAGTAATTAACAATAATAATAATAATAATAATAAAACAATTTAGAATTACAGGGCTGGGCCCGGTGCTGTGACATAGCAGGTGAAGCCGCTGCCTATGGTGCAGGCATTCCATATGGGTGCCAGTTCGAGTCCTAGCTGCTCCACTTCTGATCCAGCTCTCTGCTGCGGCCTGGGAAAGCAGAAGATGGCCCAGGCCCTTGGGCCCCTGCACCCACATGGGAGATCGGGAAGAAGCTCCTGGCTTCGGACAGCACAGCTCCAGCCATTGTGGCCAACCAGTGGACAGAAGACCTCTCTCTCTGCCTCTCCTCTCTCTGTGTGACTGTGACTTTCAAATAAGTAAATAAATATTTAAGAAAGGAAAAAAGAAAAAAAATTACAGAGCCTCTTTCCATCTCTGGCCATCATAGGGAGAGGAGCCATGCGTGGGCCTGTGCAATAGGTGGTCATGGAGAACTGACTGTGGCCTTCCCACTGGAAGCCAGCTGCAAAGGCTCACGGTGGTCATGAGGCGATGAACTGCCCAGCCAAGTCAGCCACCACGCGTATGCAGACACGCTCAACAAGGATGCAGACCCACGCTCAGCAGCATCCAGCACACGATCTAAACACACAGCCAGCCAGGTCTGTGCCCATGACCGCCCGCAGAGCAGAAGCCTGCGGTACTGCAGAGGCAGACCCGCCCACCAACACACCAAGAGCGCCTGAGGAGCACCCCCAAGCAACAGAGGTGTCTGCAAACTTCCCTCAAAAGCAAATTTATGAGCAGGACAAGTGCCCAAGTGAGAGGCAGAGGCTGGAAAGTGCACTGCGTGCTGCTTCACACCTCTCTGTTCTATCTGGTCGTTCTTCGGTGAATCTTTTCATTTTTGAGACACGATGACCAAAACCGGAAACTCAAGGTCCTAACAATAAACAAGCAAAGAAAACTAGACTACTTGCCAGCTCTTCACAGCTCATCTTCTTAACACATCTGTTTCAGCACAAGCACCTAGTCCTAGTCGCGCCCATCTCCTACTCATAGCAACACCTCGCTGCTCTGTAGGTCCCTGACCAATCCTTCTTATCTATATTGCACTAGAGGTGCAACTTTTGTCTGAAGAATCCCCGAAACTACTCCTATTAAGCAGCAGCCCATGCTTAAAGCACAACTTTTTCTAATTTATCAGGATAATTCAGTCTTTTCACTACCTTTCATATTCCTAGCAACCCAATCAATCCTCCCCAAGTTCAGATGACAATACTGAATGAAAGGCCCCTAAGACATCATCCTCATCTCCTCCCTGCCTCACCAAATCCAACCCGTCCCCCGACAGAGCAGCTCACAGGTCCACAGGACTTCAGCACTGAAGTCCTTGGAAACCAGGAGTCACAGAAAGGCTTACGATGAAGAAGCGGAGAGACTGCTTGGAAACCACTCCTACCTCTTGCACATTGGCCAGCTCCAGCAGTTCCCCGAAGACGTACACTCCAGGAGCCTCCAACACCTGGCTTATGAGAGCAGTGAGGGCTGAGCCACTGGTACCTTTGGCTAGTAAAATAAACTGTTCCAGGAGGTTACTTGAAGGTTTCTGTTCACCTGCCATTCTCTGGCGTTGAGGTCTGTCCAAAAGAAAAGGCGAGTCAGTCATTCTTCCTTCTCCTTTGCAGAGTCTCTGTATTTAACACGGGCTCAGACACCGGAACACTTCAGTTTTACAGCGTTTACAGACTAAGCAGCTCCGGGCAGAGGCAACAAACACCTTGTTGGCAGGTAGGGTCCAACCTGGAATTCAGCCTCTGCGCTGAGCTGTGAAACGTGTTGTAAAAGCCACTTCTTCCCCATCTGTCCCACTCCTGGAGACTCCACCTTCTGAGTCTTTAAAAATGACAGGGACGGGGTGAGTACTGTGGCACAGGGGCAGATACTGTGGCACAGTGATGGGTACTGTAGCACAGTGGTGGGTACTGTGGCACAGTGGCGGGTACTGTGGCACAGTGGCGGGTACTGTGGCACAGTGGTTAAGCTGCTGCTCAAGATGCCCACATCCCACGCTGGAGCGCCTCGGGTTGAGTCCCATCTCCACCTCCGATCCAACCCCCTGCTAATGCATCTGGGAGGCCGCAGACCAGGGCCCAGGGACTTGGATTCCCGCCCACGTGAGATACCCAGGTGGAGAACCTGGCTTCCCCTGGTCGGCAGGCATTTGGGGCATGAACCTGCAGATGCAAGACTGATCACTTTCTTCTCCCTTTCAAATAAATCTTTTTTTTAAAAAAATAGCAAGTACAAAAGAAAAAGAAGTTTCTCAATAGCTGTTTATATCCACCTCACTCAGACTCTGGTTAAGAACCAGGAGCCGCTGCCCATGCACAGAGACTACAACGTCATCAGAACCCCATACATCCAACACAGGTGAGAGACGTAAAACGCGGACAAGAAAGATGCCTGGTGTATTCAAAGAACTCAGGTATACAAAGCGGGGAAGCATCATTTTTAAAACGAACTTGTACAGGACCTCGAGAAAACAATGAACGGACTTGGGGAAAGACACCGAAGTCACGCGGCTCCCCACCTGTGCGATCTAATGCCCCAGAGTGCACGCAGACGCACTGTGCAACTACTCCACAGGGGTCCCCCGGAGGAAAGGTCTCTCCCCGCCCCGCAGAAGGATCCCTACGGGGCAGACCGACACAATGCAGGCCGGCAGGCATGCACAGCAGAATGAAGCAGAGAACAATCCGGGAAAGGCAGTTGATGCAAGAGAAACCGCGTCTTCCCGTGAGCGCACGCAGTACTGGAGAAACACACTGGTCGCCTGGCTTGGGGTTACCCAAGAAACACAGGCAGCGGCGTGCTAGGGAACAAAGGGTTCTGAGGGCAGGGGGAAGGGACGCGGGGAGGGCGGCAGGTGATACCAGTTAGGGGAGGAGGCGCGCAAACGCCTCTCCAAAGGGCGCTGGGCGAATGGCGATCCCGGCCACGGGACTGGGAGCGGAGAGGGGGCAGGGAAATGGGGACACTTCAGTCCCCTCCAAAGAGCTCGGCCTGAGCAGCGACGCCCCGGGGCTTCTGGACCTGGAGGACCGGAGGAGTAGGCTGGGGACCCGGCGGAGGCGAATGCCCGTCCGGGGGGCGCTACCTGACGGACTGGCGCTGGCGCAGGGGTAGATTTGGGGGGGCGGGGCAGCGAGAGCAGGCACCGCGCGAAAGCCGAGGGGTCGGAAGCTGGGGTGGACTTCAGTGCGGGCGGCATGCTCCGGGCAGGGCCGCGGGCGTGGGGCGAGGAGGCGCGCGGCGCGCTCCCCGGGCCGGGGCTGGGCGGCGGGCGCGAAGCCGCCCTGTTCGGCCGAGTCTGGCACGCCGGCCCCTACCTGTCCGCGCCGCCTCTCGGTCCTCTTCGTCTCTGGCTCGGCCTCCCGGCGCTGCCCGCAGGTTGTCAAGCGTCCATGATCGGCCCGGCGTCCGGCGCTTTTCTGCCTCCGCCGACCCGTCGCCCGTGCGGCTCCCCCGGAAGCCTCCCACCGCTGCACTCGAGTTCCGCCCACAGAAGGTTCCCCCGCCGCGTTCGCAGCCTTCGGCCTCCAGTGGGGCCAAGGGCCTGGGAAGAGGGTCCCGGCCGGCAGGGGGACTGGACTGAGCCGGGGGTTGGCGAGGGCCCGAGTAGAGGAATGCGGTCTAACTAGTACTGGGGCCCACCATCGTGGGCCCAAAGTCCACCCCGGGAGTTTCCTAAGGCGACTGGTCTACCTACCCCTGGCTACAGAATATTAAGCCCAACGACCACCGTTGTGTGTTGAGTCCTTTTACCATGTGCCAAGTACTGCACATGTATTAGCTCACTGAATTCTTGTTAACTCTATTGGCCTGAAATAGTAGTCCCATTTTTCAAGAGAGATGCCTGCGCCTAAGAATCCAAAAATCAGTAAGTAGCAAAGCTGGCACTGGAACCCAGGCTATATGAAGTCAAATAGCTCTTGAGCGCTATTTAGAAAAGATCTTAAAATAAGCAAGGGGTGGGTTGAGCCAGCAATGGGTCTGTGACCAAAATGACATTCATGGCTTTGCATTGGTGCTTACCAATTCCCCAGGGAAACCGGTCAGCTAAATATACACCAGACTTTCCCCTCTTGAACATGAAGAAAAGAGCCCTATTTGCCTGTTGTGCCTGACAGAGATCAGACAGGGCTGATGCCTTAAGCGCTATGGAGAGAAACACTTTGGAAGCACAGAAGAGAAGAGATTAGGGAAGAAAACAAGGACCATTTTTCAGACATAAAGTGGGAGAAAGGGGAGGGGTGCCCATAGTCCCAGACGCTTGCACTGTACAGGATACACTGATGGGGGAAAGAACCCCAGCGAAGCTGGAACCCAGGGTTCAGGAGTGAGCGATGAGGGGCACAGAGCTGGAGTCCCCATGCCAGGAAAAACCTAAATGCTGCCAAGTTCCCGCCTTGAAGAGCTTAGCACCCCGGGGGAGACAGAGCTGCCTGGCCAGGACAGGCTTACCACAAGCACCCTGAGGGTCCAGATGAAGCTCTCCTGACTGCACCCCGGGGAAAGGTGATTCAGGGCAGGCTTCTGAAGACTGCGGCTTACACTGAATCTGGGGAAAGAATGCAAACTGCAAAGGGCATAAGCCAGATGCAATGAGGTTTTCACTCTACCAGGGCACTGCGGAACTATTTAGGCTTTTTTCATCTGGGAATGATCACACTAGCTGCTATAAGAAGGGGCTGGAGAGGGAGGGAACCAAGGAAACCAACCACAGAGGTGACTGAGTGATTCAGGATAAAATGTCGTATGATCTCGAGCAAAGACAGTGGCAGCTGGGAATGGAAAAGAAGGAGCATTGTTGGAGATGTTAAGCCACAGAAACTGTAAGACTTGGTGATCAGTTGAACTCAGGGAGAAGGAAGGAGGATATGCCCCAGGATTCTGGCCTGGGTGGCCAGGGCCACATGGAGGTGCTAAGTGAACAAAGTACGTGGTGGAGAAGGGGCATCACTTGGGGGTGGGAAGAAGGCAACTGAGTCCAGCGTGAGCTCTTAAATGTCCCAGCGAAGCCTCTGCTTCCTCCAGAGCAATGTCCAGACTCCAAGGCTCCAGGCAAAGCCCTTCCTGGGGTCCTCCCTCCTACCCCTCCCAGCTGTGCCTCCGCGCCACCCTCCCCTGTCCACACCAGCCCTGCACTCGGGCTCGGTCTCTGTTCTTCTTTGCAATGCTTTTCTCTTATATTTGGGTGTAAAAATCCTACCAACTCCACAGACAACAACTTCTTAAGTTCATGCAAAAAGCACTGAGTTTTGCACTACATTAAAGCCATGAATTTCTGTTTGAAAAGAGAGTGAAAAGACGAGGCACAGTCTTGGGAAAGATACAAAGACTGGAAGCGTGTAGACAACTGGGTCCTTACCCAGACTATGTAAAGAACCACAAATTAACAGGAAGACAAACAGCCCAATCTGTAAAAAGCAGGCACTTCACAAGAGAAGACATTCAGGTAGCAATAAGCAAATGAAAAGGTGCTTAATCTCAGGAAAAGTGTGACTAATGCCAACAAGAGTGATAGCAAACACTCTGGGTTGACAAGGATCAGAGGCAACCATAACCCTCCCACATTGCTGGTGCAGGCATAAAACTGTTACAACCGCTTTGGAAAACTGGCAGTATCTGCTATCACTGGGGATGTGTGTAGCCTGCAGGCCAGCAGCTCTTCCAGGAAAGCAGACAAACATCCACAAAGAGAAGCCAGAATGCTCACAGCAGCTTTATAATAGCCACAAAAAGGATGAGAACCCAAATGCCCTCCAACAGTAGAATCAACTGTGGTATACAGTGTGTGTGTGTGTTCAATGGAATACTACTCAAAAAAAAAAAAAATGACACAACATGGGTGAATCTCACAAAAATACTGATGAGCAAAACAAACCAGACACATATTGTCCATACTGTATGATTATATTTAAAGTGGAACTCAAGAGCGGATGAAACTGATGTACAGAAATAAAGTCAGAAGCATTGCTTTTCTCCGATGTCAGGATGCAATACTGATTGCAAACGGGCAGAAGGCGTAGCTGGAAGTCTTCCATGTTTTGATTTGGGGGATGACAACAGGGGTTTTCACATACGTGAACAGTGTTCCCTTACCATATGTAATATTCTATCTCATTAACAATATTTTTAGATAAAATTTTTAGCAGAAAATCCTACCCACCCTTCAAGCTCAAAGGCCACCTCCTCCATCAACTTTGGCCAGCTAGAATAAATCTCTCCACCAGAGCCCCCCGTGGCGTACTGCTGTCACCTTGATGCCCTGTGTCACGCTCCACGTGATTCTCAGTGGAGTCTCCCTAAATCAAATAGACGGTCATCTTTGGGGAGGCAGGGACCATGTCTTCTACCCACTAAGTGCCCGACAAATCACAGAAGCAGAAAGCACGTTTGTTGAATTACCCAGAAAGAAAAGCTGAGAGAGTGCCAGACGGGTGCAGAGGGGCACAAGAGGAAGAAAGTGCTAGGAAAACACACGGAGCATCTCCCAGGAAGCCCGGGCTCGCCCTGCGATTTCAGCCACTTCCTGAAATCACATGAAATGTCACCTTGACGACAAAGAAAGAACAAATCAAAAGACCAAGTCCTACCAAAACAAGTATCACACACTTCCTCGTCTGCCAGAAATCCACCGAATAAATGCTTTACCCAACCTCGGATGGGCAAACTACTCAACAAGGCGGGTGGCAGTCGCACTGCCATACTGCTAAAAATATCACCTCCCAGACTGCGGGCGACAGACTCGGGCCGAATCCTAACTCTGCCCCAACTTGCAGTGCCCTGAGGCCGGTCTCTCGCCTCTCTGGGCCTCAGTGCCCTAGCACGTAAGAACAGCCGGGGCAGGATTAGCACATTCTTTCAAGCACCTTCCCGTATTGACAGAGCACACAATCGATAGCTCTCCTGGTCCGAGGCAGGAGCACACCAGAGGTCCCCGCACAACACGCCAACGGCGCCCCAGCCCAGCGAGCAAGCACGGTTTGAAGAAGTCGTTTCGTTGCATTCTTTCGTGGTTTAAGAAGTGTTTTTGTTGTTTGCAACCTTACCATGATTTGCAGGCGATTCCTGAGTTCCATGTAAACAGAAGTTAATTCTCTGTGGGCTGTCATCGTCTTTCACCGGGCCACAGGGTCTTCCCGCCTGGTTTCCAGTCTCGGGATGCAGAAACCACCGACCTTGCCGGCAGGTTTATGAATTTGCGCACACTGCGCGGCACACTGGAGCCTAAGTTACAGAGCCTCGGGACGCGACGAATGCTGGGATTTGTAGTCCCTGGGCCTCTCTGCTGCGTGCTGGGATCTGTGGTCCCCCCGGCGCGCTACTGGAATTCTGGGACATGTAGTCCACTGCCCCTTCGCACGATGCAACCTGCGGTCGTCTCAGGAGACCAGTGAGCCCAGCAGCAGGAGCAGGCCCCTAGAGCCCCTGCAGATGTCAAGCCAAGCCCCCACTGGGGCTGACTCTAGGCAACAACACCCAGTGAAAATTCTGTCCTATGGGACTTCTCGGGGAGGGCGCTTCCCATGGATGCTCTTCGTCCCCCTGCGAAGCCGCTGAGCGTTGCTATTGGCTGGTGAGAATGCCAATCGCCGAGGCGGGCTCTCCATTGGCTTAGGGGCGGGCGCTCCGAGACCAGAGGGAAGGAGAAGGGATCAGGAGCGGGAGCTGAGGGGAGGGAGAGGCCGGTCCGGGTCTGGCCGCTGCCTCTGCTTGCCCGAGGTCTCCAGGCCGGGCTGCGGCTCTGTGCTCGCTTCCTGGGCACGGTCCGCGAGGCTCCGCAGGGCAGCGTGAGAGAGCCGCGGGCGGCGGCCGCCGCAACATGTCAGCCAAGGACGAGCGGGCCAGGGAGATCCTGAGAGGCTTCAAACTGTATCCGCCCGGCAGCGGGGAGGGGCCGGGAGGACTTGGGAGGCGGGCGCTCCCTGAGGAGACCGGCGCGGGGCTGGGGCGCCAGGTGGGCCCCCGAGGAGGAGGGCAGCGAGGGGGACAGGAAGGGGCCGAGGTCCCGGCCCCGGCGCCCCGGGGCGTCCTGAGGGCGGAGGGGGACGTTGGCTGGAGCCCCGGCCACGGCGGCGGAGGAGCCCGGGGACTGGGCTGCGAGGGGCGCTGGGCGTCGGCGAAGCGGGCTGGGTTCGGAGCTCCGGCCGCCGGGGGCCGGGCAGGGCTGAGGGGGCGCGGCGGGCTGGCCTCGACGCCCGGCGGCGGCTTTGGCGGGAAGCCCGCCCGGGGGAGCAGAGGCGAGACTGGGAGTGGACGACCTTGCGTGGGACCGGCGCCGATGCCTGGCTTCTAAGTACTCTGCCCCCCCCGCCTCCCCCCGTCTGGTTGCCACAACTTCTGCTCACTTGTGGCTTCCAGGGCTGGAGTAGCAGAGGGCGCTGGGGGGCGGGCGCCGCTCGCCTCTCGGCCCTGGGTCTTCCCTGCAGCCCGGTGAGGACCTGGAGCTCGCGGCTGGTGGGGTGTCCCCGGGTGCCTTGGCCGGGGTACCTTGGGGGCGCCTACCGCCGGGTCCTGGCGGAGCTGTCCAGCAGGGGTTGGCTTGCGTTGGGGACCCGGTCGGGCCTGGGTGGAGCCGGTAGTCAGAGAGCTCTGTGTTTTAGTGGAGGGTTAGTCTGGCCAATGTGATCTTGCATATTCCAATTTTACATTCTCCTACTGACCTTAATCTCTTCTTAGCACCCTATCCGTTCAGTGAGGAACATTCCTAAATATCGCTTTGGGTGAAAATACCGGCATCGCTTTGGGGCCCCTCCCCTGGGTGCTTAGTAAAGTGCTGTTCTCCGACCCCCCACCTGTCGGGTTGTCACAGTGCCCATTTCACCCCAACACATTTGAATTATTTTGTCATAGCCAGGAACCAAGTTGGTAGTAGAACACAGTGCGAGAAGAGGGACAGGAGGTTTGGGATGTACAGATGAAAATCTCCAGTGGAAACCTGTTAAGCGTGTTTAAAAACCCAAGGCTGTGCTAGCTCTGCAGACTCCATTCGTGCTCAGCTTTCAGTACGTTCATGTGGTGGAGTTTAGGAACAACCTCTCAAAGCTCCGTGTTCGCTTCTGGGTTTCTCTGTAATGGAGCCTCGACAGGGATAGGCATAGCTCAAGTGTTCCGAGAGCTATGACATGGATTTTATTTTTTCTCTTGCATACTTTATACTTAACATGTGTGTTGCAGACAGTAAACCAGAGAATTTGAGATTTCGGATTGCAACTAATGTATTTCTGAAAACCCGGAAGATGGCTTTTTTTTTTTTTTGACAGGCAGAGTGGACAGTGAGAGAGAGAGAGACAGAGAGAAAGGTCTTCCTTTGCCGTTGGTTCACCCTCCAATGGCTGCCACAGCCGGTGCACCATGCTGATCCGATGGCAGGAGCCAGGTGCTTCTCCTGGTCTCCCATGGGGTACAGGGCCCAAGCACTTGGGCCATCCTCCACTGTACTCCCCGGGCCACAGCAGAGAGCTGGCCTGGAAGAGGGGCAACCGGGACAGAACCCGGCGCCCTGGAAGATGGCTTTTGAGCAAGGCAGAAAAGGAACGCTGAGCTTCTCACTGTTGGTTCAGTCTTGGCTCTTGAACTTGTTGAGAAAGAAGCGGAGGACAAATATGAAGGAGTAGAGAGCAGGCGTGTGTCAGCCCACTGGCAGGAATGGGGAATTAACCAGTTCAGCCCTGATGTTGCTGCATCGACGAACAGGCTTTCAGGGAAAGTTTGAGTGGAGCTAAGTCAGTCCTGAGACGGGAGCAGCCGCATAAAGCTGGGAAGCAGTGAAGTGAGAGTGCTGGTCCTCCGTGTCCTTTACTGGCATCTGAGGATTAAGAGAGAAAAGGAAAGCAAGAACCGTAGGATTTGCTGCTCTCTTCAGAGGAAAAACAAAAACAAAAACTAATGTTACAGTGAGAAACTACCTGACTTCCACCTATTGGGCGAGTTAAGTGGTTCTTCTGAACTTTGTTTCAGAGTATTGATTTCTGTAAGGATGGTTTATGACTACAAAAAGAAAGCACCGTTATGTTCTCCCACCAACATGGCCGACACCACTCAGTTTTACAGTGACTATGTCAGCTTTTTTTGGTTTTTGTTTTTGCCAATTTAGACAACAAATAATCCCCTGTTTTCATTTGTATGTTCCTGGATCCCTAGTTCCCTGGAGAGTGATGTGGCATAGCGCTTAAGAGCTGTGCTGGACTGTGGAGCAGTACTGCCTACCTTGGAATTACAGCTCCATTCCTGACCCCATATCCCTCCACAACTTCTGTAACCTCTACCTCAGTTTTCTCATCTGTAAAAATAAGAATAATAATACTTGGTTGTGAGATGAAATGAATTGATCTCTGAAGTATTCAGAAAAGCACCTGGTGTAACCGTCGTATGCTAGCTATTGTGAGAGAAATTCCAGATCCCTTATATTTGATCTTTTTGCATTTTAGTATTGATCCTTTGGCTATGAAGTATGTTGCAAGTATTTTTTTCACAATGTATTGCTTGTCCCCTTCTTTTGTTGAACAGGATTTTTAAATTATCGTTTCAGATTTATTAGTATTTTCTTCTGCATGTGGCATATTGTTTAAAGAGACCTTCTTTATCCCAAGATTAGTCAAATAGCCTGTTTTCTTCTCTTTTTCAATATTTAGCTCCTCAGCCTAACTGCAGGGTGTTTACATGTGTGTGGTGGAGATCCAACCACTGCTTCCATAGTCATCCCAGGACTATTCACTAAATAGCTGGTCCACTCTTTCCTCACTGTTATGAAATGCCATCTTTGTCTTATAGAACGTTTCCATAAGAGATGGATTTTATTTTTAGAATATTTTTATTTCATTGATCCATCTCTCTCTTCCTGGGCCTGTGCACATTTAGTTTAATTACTATAGTTTTATAGTATGATTTAGTATAGTTCACAGAAGGATTGATATTTCATGAACAAGTTCATGTGTTTAAAGTCATTGTAAGGGCCCTATAAATATTTGTGTTCCTTTTATTCACACAGAACATTGCCCATCTGTCCATTATACAAGTAGAAACCAAATAAATGTGAATTACAAATTACATAAATCAGATATGGTCAGAGGAAATTTAGTGTAAGCTTTTTTATTTGCCTTGTTATTTCAAACATAAAATATTTGTAAGATTTCCATGTCATCTACACCCCACCATTTTTTAACTGACACTCATTATCTGTGTTCCTTTTCTGTTTGTTAAAAGGACAACATCTCCTAGCTGTAAATTAAAACCATGAATGAAATATGACTTGGGGAACAAATGTAATTCTCCTACAAAGGTTTTGGATTTGGTTATTTTAAGCAGCTTCGACTGTTATTTGTAATCCCACATTCTCCGTATCATTCACTCAACAAAGGTGTCTGTTAAGAAGAGAGTACTCTGTATTTGAAGAATACAAAAATGAATTCATTTCAGAAGTTTAGCTATTTTTATGTCTGGTTAGAGGAGATACCTTAAAAAGCAGTGTATTTTGGAAAATAGTTTTTAATTTTCCTATTATAAACTACCTAGAAAATGAGCTTTCTTAACATTTTAATATAGCCTAATATGGCTAATGTTTAGAGTTTTTATTAAAATGGGATTATGAGTATTATTTTGTAACATACTTTTTAATGTAATAAATTACCATGTTCATAATTTCTGAGATAGTTATTTCCAATTTATTATTATTATTATTTATTTGACAGAGTTACAGACAGAGAGGGAGAGAAAGAGAGAAAGGTCTTCCATCCACTAGTTCTCTCCCCAGATAGCTGGAGCTGGGCCAGTCTGAAGCTAGGAGCCAGGAGCTTCTGGGTCTCCCATGTCGGGGCAGGGGCCCAAGCACTTGGGCCATCCTCCACTGCTTTCCCAGGCCATAAGCAGATAGATAGCTGGATAGGAAGAGGAGCAGCCAGGATATGAACTAGTGTCCATATGGGATGCCAGCGCCGCAGGTGGAGGCCCAGCTCACAGTGCCAGCCCCTCCATTTGTTTCCAGTGACATGGATGTGCCATATTACTCCTTTTTAAATTTATTTATTTATTCATTCATTCATTCATGTAAAAGAGTTACAAAGAGAGGGAGAGAGAGAGAGAGATCTATCCACTGGTTCATGCCCAGATGGCTGCAGTAGCTGGGACTGAGCTACACTGAAGTCAGGAGCCAAGAGCTTCATCTGGGTCTCCCATGTGGGTGGCAGGGGCCCAAGCACTTGGGCCATCCTCTGCTGTTTTTCTCAGGCCATCAGCAGGGAGCTGAACTGGAAGTGGAGCAGCGGGGACACGAGCTGGTGCCCATATGGGATGCCAGCATCACAGGTGGCAGCCCCTGTCTTATTACTCTTTTTTTTAAAAGGTTTTATTTATTTATTTTTAGATTTATATATTTATTTGAAAGTCAGAGTTACACAGAGAGAGGAGAGAGAGAGGTCTTCCATCCGATGGTTCACTCCCCAGATGGCCACAAGGGCCAGAGCTGTGCCAATCAGGAGCCAGGAGCTTCTTCCAGGTCTCCTACACGGGTACAGAGGCCCAAGGTCTTGGGCCATCTTCTACTGCTTTCCCAGGCCAGAGCAGAGAGTAGCCGGGACTAGAACCGGCACCCATATGGGATGCTGGCGCTTCAGCCCAAGGCATTAACCCGCTGCACCACAGTGCCGGCCCCAGATTTTATTTATTTGAGAGGCAGAGTTACAGACAGAGAGGGAGAGACAGAGAGATTGGTCTTCCATCCACTAGTTCACTCCCCAAATGGCCGGAGCTGAGCCAATCTGAAGCCAGGAACTAGGAGCTTCTTCCGGATCTCCCATGTGAGTGCAGGGACCGAAGCACTTGGACCATCTTTTACTGCTTTCCCAGGCCATTCGCAGGAAGCTGCAGCAGAAGTAGAGCACCTGGGACTCAAACCAGTGCTGTGATGCCAGCACTACAGGTGGAGGCGTAACCTACTATGCCACAGCGCTGGTATCCATATTGTTCTTACACTAGCTATCTTGTATAATCTGTAATGCACCGTTTTGCCTATTCAAGTTACTTTTTCATCAACATAAATATTTAGCTTGATCAAGTTAATATAAAGAAGCAGACTTGGAGCCGGCGCTGTGGTGTAGTGGGTAAAGCTGCCGCCTACAGTGCTGGCATCCCATATGGGCGCCGGTTCGAGTCCTGGCTCCAGTTCCAATCCAGCTCTCTGCTGTGGCCTGGGAAAGCAGTAGAAGATGGCCCAAGTGCTTGGGCCCCTGCACCTGCGTGGGAGACCTGGAAGAAGCTCCTGGCTCCTGGCTTCGGATTGGCGCAGCTCTGACTGTTGTGGCCAATTGGAGAGTGAAGCAGTGGATGGAAGATTCTCTGTCTCTCTGTCTCTCTCTGCCTCTCCTTTTCTCTGTGTGTAACTTTTTCAAATGAATAAATTAATCTTTTTTTTTTTAAAGCAGTCTGCCATAATGGTGGATTATACTTTTATAATTTATTTGTAATCTAGCTGGAATTTACTTTGATAAAAGATATGAAGTAGTGCTTTAACATTTTTTTAAACTGTTTTAAAGATTTTTTTTTTTTAATTTGAAAGGCAAAGTATAGAGAGAGAGAGAGAGACAAAGACCACCCGTCCACTAGTCTGCTCCTCAAATGGCTGCAACAGTCAGGGCTGGCCCAGGCCAAAACCAGGTGCCTGGAACTCCATCACAGTCTCCCATGTGGGTGCAGGGCCACAAGCACTTGGACCATCTGCCGCTGCTTTCTCAGGTTCATTAGGGAGCTGGACTGGAAGTAGAACAGTAAGGACTCAACCTGGCACCAATATGGGATGCTGATGTTGCAAGCTGTGGCTAACCCACTGCACCGCAACACCAGCCTGTTAACTTTTTTTAATGGTTGGCTAATTGTCTTCATTTACTTGTGCTCCAGATATTAATATAATATCCTCAATATAAATGAGAATACAGATCAATAAAATATATATTTAACTTACGATCAAATGATATGAAAGGTCCCCAGAGGAATAAAAATGAATGAAAAATGAGTAAATGAAGAGATACTCACCTTTATTAAAATAATAGTCCAGGTGCCAGTGCTGTGGTGTAGCGGATGGGGCCACTGCCTGCAGTGCCAGCATCCCATATGGGTGCTGGTTCGAGTCCCAGCTACTGCACTTCCGATCCAGCTCTCCTGTGGCCTGGAAAAGCAGTGGAAGATGGCACCAGACCTTGGGTCCCTGCACCCACGAGGGGGACCTGGAGGAGGCTCCTGGCTTCGGATCGGTGCGGCTCTGGCCACTGTGGCCAATTGTGGAGTGAATGGCAGATGGAGGACATCTCTCTCTCTCTCTCTCTCTCTCTCTCTTCTCTCTTCTCTCTTCTCTCTTCTCTCTTCTCTCTGTGTAACTCTTTCACATAAATAATTAAAAAATAGTCTAAATATTCCCAATTAATAAGAATTTAAAAGATTGATAATACTCAGTATTGGCAACTTTTGAGGGAGATACTCTCATTTCCTGTGTGTGTATTTTTGAGTATGTGTGTAGGCTCTATGGCACGTAGTTGGCATCTGTCCAAAGTTTATACTTCAGGGCAGCAGAGCATAGGCACACTAACGAGCAGCATGGACCTTAAGTTCAGACCAGGTTCTTCCATGGTGTAACTCTGCAGAGCCTCAAGCACTTCAGGCCTCAGCTTACATCTTCAGAGCATTGTTGGAGAATTCAGGGAGACTGCATACAAAATGCTTGGCACGGTGCATGGCCCACAGTAAATAGTAAATGTTAACTGCTGTCATTTATTATTAATATTAGTAATAATGATGTCAATGTGACCATACAGTCACTTTTCTGAGATATAACATGCTGTCATGCTATTATATATTTTTAATAAGATGTATTTATTTATTTATTTGAAAGGCAGAGAGAGAGAGGTCCTCCATCTTTTGTCTCACTCCCCAAGTGGCCACAATGGCCAGAGCTGGGCTGATCTGAAGCCAGGAGCCAGGAGCTTCCTCTGGGTCTCCCACATGGGTGCAGGGGCCCAAAGAATTGGGCCATTTTCCACTGCTTTCCCAGGGCACAACAGAGAGCTAGATCGGAAGTGGAGCAGCCGGAACAGGAACTGGTGCCCATATGGGATGCTGGCACCACAGGCGGCAGCTTTGCCCACTACATCAGAGAACCAGCCCCATGTTTTCCCTTTTTTTAAAAAAAAGGAAGATTTATTTAAAGATTTATTTTTAAAAATTATTTATTTGAAAGGCAGAGTTAGAGACAGAGGGAAAGACAGAAAGAGATCTTCCGTCCACTGGTTCACTCCGCAAATGGCTGCAATGACCAGAGCTGGGATCATCCGAAGCCAGGAGCCAGGAGCTTCTTGTGGCTCTCCCATGTGGGGGCAGGCCCAATACTCTGGCCATCTTCCACTGCCTTCCCAGGCCATTAGCAGGCAGCTGGATTGGGTGGAGCACCTGGATCTTGAATCGGCATCCATATGAGATACTGTCACCACAGGCAGAAGCTTAACATCCTACACACAGCCCCCGTTCCTATTATTTTCTTACTAAGAAACTGTAATATTTCTGTTGTGTCTCTGAGTAAGTGATGTAATTAATGAGTGTTGATGTATGCGTAGGGTTTATCTTGTTGTCTAGGAACAAATCTCATTCCAACTTAATGCAAGTTCACAAAAAAAAAAAAAAAAAGAACCTGTTTGGATTAGAAGGTTTCTGAAAGCAACCTCTCTTGTATTCTTGTGTTTTCTGTCCTACAGTTTGGTTCCCTATAGCCTCTTTTCTTTTTTTTTTTTAAGATTTATTTATTTATTTGAAAGAGTTACACAGACAGAGGAGAGGCAGAGAGAGAGAGGTCTTTCATCTGATGGTTCACTCTCAACTGGCCGCAACAGCCGGAGCTGCGCCAATCCGAAGCCAGGAGCCAGGAGCTTCCTCTGGGTCTCCCACGTGGGTGCAGGGGCCCAAGGACTTGGGCCATCTTCTACTGCTTTCCCAGGCCATAGCAGAGAGCTGGATTGGAAGTGGAGCAGCTGGGTCTCGAACCAGCGCCCATTTGGGATGCCAGCGCTTCAGGCCAGGGCATTAACCTGCTGTGCCGCAGTGCCAGCCCCCCAAATCCTCCTCCTCATAGCAGTTTGACTCCAGTCAACAATTGTTGGCTTTACATCTTCTATTCACTTCAGTTTCCTTATTGAAAGTAGTTGACTATTCAGCTTCTCTTGAATGTCAGTTTTACACAGTACAATTCCTTGACCTAGTGTTAAGAAATGGATTTGAGTTCTTTGGTTTCCTCAAATATTGCTTTTGTTTTTGTTTTTGTTCCACTTTATTTGAATTGAACTCTGCTAGACCTAAATGCCAATAAAATATACTTTTCTCAAAAAAAATACTGCTTTTGTCTATCAACCAAAGTTCTTGGACAGCAACCAAAACATACAATCCATACAGCTCATGAACACTGATCACAGACTGTCTAGTCGTGGATGCCATGTATATTGTAATTGGTAGCTTATTTTCCTCGTGCATGGACTTAGAGAAATTGTTATGGTTATTCTGAGTGGATTAAGTGAGTGTAATGTACCATTGATTACTTAAGATTTTTACACAGAAATTCCTGCTGTGTGTGTGTGTGTGTGTGTGTGTGTGTTTTAAGATGAATTTATTTGGCCGGTGCCACAGCTCATTTGGCTAATCCTCCACCTGTGGCGCCGGCATCCTGGGTTCTAGTCCCAGTTGGGGTGCCAGATTCTGTCCCGGTTGCTCCTCTTCCAGTCCAGCCCTCTGCTGTGTCCCAGGAAGGCAGTGCTTGGGCCCTGCACCCACATGGGAGACCAGGAGGAAGCACCTGGCTCCTGGCTTCGGATCAGCGCAGTGCGCTGGCCGCATTGCACCAGCCATAGTGGCCATTTGGGGGATGAACCAACGGAAAGGAAGATCTTTCTCTCTCTCTCTCTCTCTCACTGTATAACTCTGCCTGTCAAAGAAAAAAAAAAAGATGAATTTATTTGAGAAGCAGAGTTACAGAGAGAGGGAGAGTCAGAGAGGTCTTCCATCCACTGGTTCATTCCCCAAATGGCTGTAATGGCTGGAGCTGGGCTGATCTGAAGCCAAGAGCCTGGAGCTTCCTCTGGGACTCCCACATGGGTATAGGGGCCAAAGTACTTGAGCCATCTTCTGCAGCTTTCCCAGGCCATTATCAGAGAGCTGGATCAAAAGAGGAGCAGCTTAGGACACAAACCAATGCCCATATGGGATGTTGATGCCTCAGGCAGAGGCTTAACCTACTATGCCACAGTGCTGGCCGTTTTTTGTTGTTTGTTTGTTTAAGATTTAGTTATTGGGACAGGTGCTGTGGTGCAGCAGGTTAACGCCCTGGCTTGCAGTGCTGGCATCCCATATGGGTACCAGTTCGAGACCCGGCTGCTCTATTTCCAATCCAGCTCTCTGCTATGCCTGGGAAAGCAGTAGAAGATGGCCCAAATCCTTGGGCCCCTGCACCCTTGTGGGAGACCCAGAAGAGCTTCGGATCAGCACAGCCATTACAGCCAGTTGGAGAGTGAACCATCAGATGAAAGACTTCTCTCTCTCTCTCTGCCTCTCCTCTTTCTGTGTAACTCTGACTTTCCAATCAAATAAATAAATAAATTTTTAAAAAATTTAGTTATTATTTGAAAGAGTTACAGAAAGAGAGAGAGCTCTTCCATCTGCTGGCTCACTCCCCCCAAATGGCTGCAACTGCCAGGCTGGGCCAGGCTGAAACCAGGAGCCGGGAGCTTCACCCAGCTTCAGACGTGCAATACGGACTCCCAAGCACTTGAGCTATCTTCCACTTCTTTCCAAGGCACATAAGCAGGGAGCTGGATTGGAAATGGAGCAGCTGGGACTTGAACCAGCACCCATATGGGATATGAACTTTCAGACAGCTGCTTAACCCACTGTGCCACAGTGTCAACCCCCTGTTTTTGTGTTTTAAAGAGGAATTTGGAGTAGGCTTCATTGTTTTTTCTCCAGTTTATTTGAAAGGTATAGATAAGACTAAGACACAGATCTTCCATCTACTCCCCAAATGCCTGCAATAGCCATAGCTAGGCAAGATTGAAGTTGGCAGGGATGCAGCTACTGGAACCATCGCCTGCTGCTTCCCAGGGCACTAATTAGGTGGATGCAGGTGGGACTCAGTCCTTGGCATTCTGATATGGAGTGTGGGCATCCTAAATGGTATCTTAATTGCTGCACCAAATGCCTGTTTGGATATTTATAGTCGTCTTCAGAGCAGACCTTCTTAGTTTCTTTCCAGGATTGTGTATAAGTGAAACATAGTAGCTTCTGCAGAAATTATAGGAAGACTGATGCAGAATTCCATTTATACCATCGCTATATTTGATAGAATTTGGTGCTGAGCCTTGGCAGTTGTGTTTTTATTTTAAGATTGATTGATAGGCCGGCGCCGTGGCTCACTTGGCTAATCTTCCACCTGCGGCACCGGCACCCCGGGTTCTAGTCCTGGTTGGGGCACTGGGTACTAGTCCCGGTTGCTGCTCTTCCAGTCCAGCTCTCTGCTGTGGCCTGGGGTGGGGGGGAGTGCAGTGGAGGATGGCCTAGGTCCTTGGGCCCTACACTCGCATGGGAGACGAGGAGGAAGCACCCGGCTCCTGGCTTTGAATCGGCACAGCGCCGGCCGTGGCGGCCATTAGGGGAGTGAACCAACGAAAGGAAGACCTTTCTGTCTCTCTCTCTCTCACTGTCTATAACTCTACCTGTCAAATAAAAAAAAAAAAAGAAAAAAAAAGAAAAAAAAAAAGATTGATTGATTTGAAAGGCTGAGTGACAGAGAAATCTTCCATCCACTCCTTCACTACATCCTTTCTGCTGAAGCTAGGAGCCAAGAACTTTATCCAGGTCTCTGATGTAGATGGCAAGGGCTCAAGTACTTGGACCATTTTCTACTGCCTTCCTAGGCACATTAGCAGGAAGCTAGATCTGAAGCAGTGCAGCTGTGACTCGAATTGGCACTCTGATGTGAGAGTCGGCTTAACCCACTGTGCCATAACATCAGCCCTCTAGCTTCTCATTGGGCTTGAAGACCTCACTTGTCAGCATTCTCAATCTGAAATCTCCATGGTAGGGGAGGACAAGACTTCTGAATGTATAGAACTCTCTATTCCTGAGCTTTAGCATCATAGGAAGGAATTTACCCACTGCGCCACAACGCCAGCCCCAGGAAGGGAGTTTAAAGATCATCTTATCCAGCAGCTCGACTATTCTAACCACTGTGTGAATGCTTAAAACTCAAATTGTCAAGATTCCAAGAGCAGCATTCTCTTTTTGCTTTTAACCTGCTGATAATTTTGAAACTGAGAGGAAAAGCAAATATATTAGACTCCAATATCCATGCAGATCTCAGTGGGTTGGGTTAAAGAAGCACATTTTTGGCGAAGGTGATGGTCTACTAAATGAGCATACTTGGGAGCCCCCCCCCTTTTTTTTTTTAAGTTTGTTTATTTGAAAGGCAGAGTTAGAGAGTGGCAGAGGCAGAGGGAAGTCTTCGATATGCTGGTTTACTCCCCTGTGGCCACAATGGCTGGAGCTGGGCCACTCTGAAGCCAGGAGCCTGGAACTCCTTCTGGGTCTCCCATATGGGTGCAGGGGCTCAAGGACCTGGGCCATCTTCTACTGCTTTCCCAGGCATAGCAGAGGGCTGGATCAGAAGTGGAGCAGCTGGGTCTTTTTTTTTTTTTCTTTGACAGGCAGAGTGGACAGTGAGAGAGAGAGACAGAGAGAAAGGTCTTCCTTTGCCGTTGGTTCACCCTCCAATGGCCGCCACGGCCAGCGCGCTGCATCCAGCGCACCACACTGATCCGATGGCAGGAGCCAGGTGCTTCTCCTGGTCTCCCATGGGGTGCAGGGCCAAGCACTTGGGCCATCCTCCACTGCACTCCCTGGCCACAGCAGAGGGCTGGCCTGGAAGAGGGGCAACCGGGACAGAATCGGTGCCCCGACCAGGACTAGAACCCGGTGTGCCAGCGCTGCAAGGCGAAGGATTAGCCTAGTGAGCAGAGGCGCCGGCCCACCAGCTGGGTCTTGAACCAGCGTCCATATGGGATGCCAGCACTGCAAGCGGCTGCTTTACCCACTATGCTACAGTGCTGCCCCATACTTGGGAGCCTTTTAGTCTTCAGTGAACAGGGCGTAGCCATGTGGATCCGACCCAGATAAAGAACATTTAAAAGGAGGCTGCAGTATATTCAGTAATTAGGAAACTAGGGGCATTGAACTTAAAGATGGAAAGAGTTTAGGGCAAGGGATGTGTGTGTTCTCATGTACACTTTAAAAAACTGTTCTACAAAGGAAAAATTGTGAGCTGTGTGTCTCTCAGAAAGAGTACAAGACACAAGGGTAGAAATTATAGGAGACAGAACTTAGCCTAGTTTTCAACAGTTACCTAAAAAAAAAAAAAAAAAAAAATCCAGGACGTAAAATACAGCAGATAAATGTCTGTCCATCAAGAGTGTTGCAGAAGGAAGTTGCATATGCATCAAATGTGTGTGTTTTCAAGTAAATGATCTCCAGGAAGACTCTAACTCCTTTGCAACACTGTAGTTCTTTGATTTAGTGATAACCTTTCCCAACTGACAAGGACTCTTTCCAGCAGGTGTTTCTATTGAGACAGGTTCTGCACCTAAAATAGGCAAAGCATTTTTTTGTGATTTGATGTAATTAAAACATATCATTGTCTCTGTTTTGAAGACAACTGTTTTCTCAGATTTCAGTATTGATGAAGTTTTTGTTGTTGAGTGTGTTGTGATTATACTGATTCGGAGTTAGAGAAATTATTGCCCCGAATATAAAGTCTTGAGAACTTGACATAAATAGAAAGTAAATAATACTACAAATACAGCCACAAGAAGAAAAGAGGTGGCCTAATAATATTTGATATTCCTATAGTGTGTTTAAGTTTTTCAAAGTACTTTGATAGATTTTATGGCATTATTTCAACAACATTGTGTACTATTATCCCTATTTTATAAATGAGAAAATTGACAATTATCAAGGTTGTTTCTAGGATAAAAGCAAAATCTTTACTTATTTATTTTTACTTTTTTTAAAGATTTATTTATTTATTTGAAATATAGAGGCAGGGAGAGAGACACAGAGAGGGTTTTTTTTTTAAGATTTATTTATTTATTTGAAAGTCGCAAGGCGGAGGATTAGCCTGTTGAGCCGTGGCGCCGGCCCATAATACACATTTTTGTATCATGAAAAGAAACCTTTTTTGCATCAAAAAAACCTCAATTCCATTTTCCATGAACTTACTATTACACAGAGAGAGGAGAGGCAGAGAGAAAGAGAGAGATCTTCCATCTGATGGTTCACTCCTCAGTTGGCCACAACTGCCAGAGCTGCACCGATCTGAAGCCAGGAGCCAGGAGCTTCTTCCAGGTCTCCCACGCAGGTGCAGGGTCCAAGGACTTAGACCATCTTCTTCTGTCTTCGCAGGCCATAGCAGAGAGCTGGATCAGAAGTGGAGCAGCCAGATCTCGAACCAGCGCCCATAAGGGATGCCGGCACTTCAGGCAGAGCATTAACCCACTGTGCCACAGTGCTGGCAAGAGGTTTTCCATTCAATGGTTAACTCCCCAGATGGCCTCAATGGCTGGAACTGTGCCAATCAGAAGCCAGGAGCCAGGAGATTCTTCTGGGACTCCCATGCGGGTGCAGGGGCCCAAGGACTTGGGTCATCTTCTACTGTTTTCCCAGGCCATAGCAGAGAGCTGGATTAGAAGTGGAGCAGCTGGGACTTGAATTGGCCTCCATATGGAATGCCGGAACTGCAGGCAGCAGCTTTACCCATTGCACCATAGTGCTGGGCCCCAAAATCTTCATTTAAACTAATTTGTCTCCCTACAAAGCCTACATTTTCTACAGTGTACTATGATGCATCTCTGGAGCGTTTGTTTTTATTGCTATATAATTGTCTCTATATCATTGAGTTTGAGTTTTAAAATTTTCCTTAATGTTTAATTCACAGTCAGATTTATTTTTCACTTGAAAATTTTCCTCTTCCATTGAGCTCAGATACCCTATATAGGTCTTTGTTTTTTCTTTACTTTCACAAGAGTGGGGCAGAGTTTATTTTAGAGTTGCCTGAGAACAAACATATTTTTCCAGAAAGCATTTAAGCAGCAGGTGACTATATTCTGCTTGAATATCTTTCTCATCTTAAACATAATCCTTCGTCATCAAGAAGTAGCTATTCATAGGAATCTGATTAACAACTATCATTGTGATCTAATGTAGGAGTTTGTTGTCCAAAGTCTGGTGAACACAAGGTGGTATCCATATAGTTTTATCTAGGAAACCTACTCACAAAATTTATCCCTAAGGACATGGTCTTCAGATGAGAAATTCTGATCATCTCATTAATAGGAAAAGGTGAGAGAATCTCACAAGATCCATTTGGATGTTAGCACAGATAAGCAGGTATCTCCTGGTTTTTGTCAGAACAGACAGAGCTACCCTGTAGCTCAAGTTATTTCAGCTTTGTTCTGGAACCTTTCCTTAAATTTGTATGGAAAGTATGTTGTGGGTAAATTTTGGAACCAACTTTAGGGTTTCTGTTATAGAATGTTACACATTTAGGGTTAGATGTTGATGTTTTTATTTTTGTTTTTCGGTTTATTTTTTTTCCTTCTTTTGTTTTTGTATTTTTTTTACTGTTTTTAGAGTTAGTTTTTTTGTTTGTTTGTTTTTAAGATGTATTTATTTATTTGAAAATCAGAGTTACACAGAGAGAGGGGAGACAGAGAGAGAGAGATTGTCCATCTTCTGACTCATTCCACAGGTGGCTGCAATGACCAGAGCTGGGCCAGAGCAAAGCCAGGAGCTTCATCCAGGTCTCCCACAAGGGTTGCAGGGGCCCAAACACTTGGACCATTTTCTGCCGCTTTTCCCAAGCTATTGATCCAAGGTAGAGAAGCCAGGACACAAATTGGCACCCATATGGTGGCTTTACCCATCACACCGCAGGGTTAATTTGAAAGGTTTCAATAGGTATGTATGCATTTAGAATCTAACAGACTTTATCTTTTTCTGTAATTCTTTGATAAAAAAATATGGATGAAGGTTCAGGTGTTTGGCCTAGTGGTTAAGATGTCTGCAACCCATATCAGAATGCCCAGATTCAAGTCCCAGCTCCACTCAATTCCAGATTCTGCTAATGTATACCCTGGGAAGCATCACGTATTGGCTCATGTGGTTGGGTCGCTGCCACTCATGTGGAAAGCTGAGCTGGGTTCTTGGCTCCTGGTTTTGCCCCAGCCCTGCCCTAGCTGTTGGGGGTACTAGGGAGTGAACCAGTGGGTGGGAGCTCTCTGTCGGTCAGTCTCTCTTTCTCTATGCCTTCAAGTAAATTAAAGTTAATTTTTAAAAATGTGGATGGGCAGGGGCCAGCCCTGTGATGCAGTGGATTAAAACCCCCAGCCTGTGTGCCAGCATCTCATATGGGTGCCAGTTCAAGTCCTGGCTGCTCCATGTCCCATCCAGCTCCCTGCTAATGGGCCTTTGAAAGCAGCTGTGATGGTCCAAGTCCTTGGGCCCCTGTGCCAATGTGGGAGACCTGGAAGCAGCAGCTCCAGGTTCCTGGCTCCAGCCTGGCTCAGCCTTGTTCCTTATAGCCATTTTGGGAGTGAACTGACAGTTGGAAGACCTTTCTCTCTTGGTTTCTCCCTCACTGTAACTCCAACTTTCAACTTAAACTTTTTTTTTTTTTAATACCAGGGATAACAGAGAAGAAAAGTGACTCTCACAAAATGAGGAAGGGCAGAGTTTCAGGAGTGAGTCTTTTTTTTTTTTAAGATTTATTTATTTATTTATTTGACAGGTAGAGTTATAGACAGTGAGAGGGAAAGACAGAGAGAAAGGTCTTCCTTCCGTTGGTTCACCCCTAAATTGCCGCTACAGCCGGAGCTACACCGATCCAAAGCCAGGAGACAGGTGCCTCTTCCTGGTCTCCCATGAGGGCACAGGTGCCCAAGCACCTGGCCATCCTCCACTGCCTTCCCGAGCCACAGCAGAGAGCTGGACTGGAAGAGGAGCAACCGGGACTAGAACCCGGTGCCCATATGGGATTCCGGCGCCACAGGTGGAGGATTAGCCAAGCTAGCCACGGCGCCGGCCCCAGGAGTGAGTCTTACTCAAGAATGAGGAAGAGTGAATCTCAGAAACAAGTCCTGAAATTGCAGAAAGGCTCGTTCATCCCACAAACATTTGAAAATCAACTGAGAGTCCCCCGATACCTTCCTTCTAGGTCATTGGCAATCTTTTTAAGGATAATAGATACACGTATTTTAAGAAACTAATTAATTATAATCTGCTAAGATTAGAAAGTAGGTAATAGGGCCGGCGCCGCAGCTCACTAGGCTAATCCTCCGCCTAGCAGCACCGGCACACCAGGTTCTAGTCCCGGTCGGGGCACCGGATTCTGTCCCGGTTGCCCCTCTTCCAGGCCAGCTCCCTGCTATGGCCTAGGAAAGCAGTAGAGTATGGCCCAAGTCCTTGGTCCCTTGCACCCATGTGGGAGTCCCGGAAAAAGCTCCAGACTCCTGGCTTCAGATCTGCCCAGCTCCAGCTGTTGTGGCCAACTGGGGAGTGAACCAGCATATGGACAACCTCTCTGCCTCTGCCACTCTCTTAACTCTGCCTCTCAAAATAAATAAATTTTTTTTAAAAAATGGTATCTTTATTTTAAAAATCTTTTTAAAACATTTTAAAATTTAAAATTTTTTTTAAAAAATTTGTTTGAAAGACACAATTAGAGAGAGAGATCTTCATCCACTGTTTCACTCCCCAAATGGCTGCAATGGCTAGGGCTGGGCTGATCTGAAACCAGGAGCCAGGAGTTTCTTCTGGGTCTCCCATATGATGCAGAGGCCTAAGGAGTTGGGCCATCATATTCTGCCTTCGTAGGCCATTAGCAGGGAGCTGGATAGGAAGTACAGCAGCCAAGACTTGGACCAGCACCCATATCCTGCCACTGTCTCAGGTGGCAGCTTTATCTGCTATGCCACGATGCCGGCCCCAATAAATAAATCTGAAGAAAAAGAAAATGGTTGATAGGTGGTGAAATTAAGTCAATGAGTATAGATTTTTCTTTAAAAAAAAAAAAAAGAATCTGGTAACCTAGGAAAGAAGAGATTAGGGAAATAGCTTGAGTGAATACAGAGGGGTTTTTTTTTGTTTTGTTTTTTTATTTGACAGGCAGAGTTAGTGAGAGAGAGAAAGGTCTTCCTTCCATTGGTTCACCCCCCAAATGGCCGCCACGTTCGGCACACTGCACCGATCCGAAGCCAAGAGCCAGGCGCCTCCCCCTGATGTCCCATGGGGATGCAGGGGCCAAGGACCTGGGCCATCCTCCACTGCCTTCCCGGGCCACAGCAGAGAGCTGGACTGGAAGAGGAGCAACTGGGACTAGAACCTGGAGCCCATATGGGATACCGGCGCTGCAGGCGGAGGATTAACCGAGTGAGCCATGGCACCGGCCCCGAGATTTTTTTTTTTAATAATGGAAATCACTTATTTAAACCATCCAACTTTGTGCAGGTTGTTTATCTGTAAAACAAGGTTGATGTTCTGTCTGATTTACATAGATGTGCGATTTGTATGAAATATTACATGCCAACTCACTTCAAAAACTATGGCTTTTTCTAAGGTATTATGCTTGCTGTTGCATTATTACATTTATTTATCTTTGCTTTGAGGTTCAGGATTGCTTTGTATTTTGCAAATTTGTAGTTTTAATGTTTCAGGATGGCAGAAAAGCCAGGCAGGGCTAGTGCTGTGGCACGGCGGGTTAAACTGCTGCCTGCAGTGCTGCATCCCAAACAGGTGCCAGTTCCAGACCTGGCTGCTCCACTTCCGGTCCAGCTCTCTGCTGATGCACCGGAAGTGCATTAGAAGATGGCCCAAGTGCTTGGGCTCCTGCCACCCTCATGGGAGACCTGGATGAAGCTCCTGGCTTTGGCCTGGCCATTGTGGCCATTTAGAGAGTGAACCAGTAGATGGAGGATCTCTCTCTCTTCCCACCTTCCTCCCCCCTTCTCTCTGTCTGAAACTCCTTGCCTTTCAAATGAAGAAATAAATAAATATTTTTTGAAAAGGTCTTAGTGATTCTTCTTATTCCTGTTTGGGTATCTGAAAGCCCTTTTTCACATTTTGGAAGTTAACTCTGGCTGTGGGAGTGACAGAGGAAGCCCCTAGATGACACTTAGTTTCTGTTTGAAAACCAAAATCAACTTTGGTTTTGCTTTTTTTTTTTTTAAGGGTTATAATTTGAAGAAGGTAATTTCCCTCTCAATATTGTAGCATTTTTTTAAAACAGTGAAATTCAGAAGTCTCTGAATGTAGATTTTGATAGGATTCAAGGCAACACCCCTGAACCTCCGAATGTGAAAGGAAACAGTAGCCCTTTTGGAAACACCCTGGGGAAAGGGCCTGGTGTTATCTTTCCCATCAGGAGATGCTGGGAGGAAGAAGAATGCAAAGGGAGTCTCTTTGGATAAGTCTCTTCTAACTTGTTTCTGACCAGTTTCGGGTGTGTGACAGCACATATAAGAATAATGGAGCTGCTAGAAAAAGAAAGGTTGGTTTCATTGTCCGACTTGGTTAAAGAAGACTGTGTTATGTGTCGTAAGTGACCTTTTCTCTTTACTAAATGACTTGCTCCACCGTTGCCCAGGCCAGTTTGGACTTTGATTGTACACTGTCCAAGCACTGTGACTCCAGGCCAGAGTACTGTTTCACAGGGATATCACCAGTGATTACAGTGCTGCACATTGTATGTCAAGGATACTGAAACCTGCCTTCTCGGGGATCCATTTGTATTTTCTCACCTTGTTCTCAATAAATGGGAGGATCACTGGGAAATTACTATGTTTAAATATCTGAGTTAGAATTGGTTCTTTTTTTTTTTTTTTTTTTTTTTTTGACAGGCAGAGTGGACAGTGAGAGAGAAAGAGAGAGAAAGGTCTGCTTTTGCCGTTGGTTCACTGCGCTGATCTGATGGCAGGAGCCAGGTGCTTCTCCCGGTCTCCCATGGGGTGCAGGGCCCAAGCACTTGGGCCATCCTCCACTGCACTCCCGGGCCATAGCAGAGAGCTGGCCTGGAAGAGGGGCAACCGGGACAGAATCCGGCGCCCCGACCGGGACTAGAACCTGGTGTGCCGGCGCCGCAAGGCGGAGGATTAGCCTAGTGAGCACAGGCCAGAATTGGTTCTTAAGAGTGTACTAAGGCTGGCGCCATGGCTCACTAGGCTAATCTTCGCCTGTGGTGCCAGCACACCAAGTTCTAGTCCCGGTTGGGGTGCCGGATTCTGTCCCGGTTGCCCCCTTCCTGTCCAGCTCTCTGCTGTGGCCCGGGAGTGCAATGGAGGATGGCCCAAGTGCTTGGGCCCTGCACCCCACAGGAGACCAAGAGAAGCACTGGCTCCTGCCATCGGATCAGCGTGGTGCACCGGCCACAGCACGCTGGCGGCAGCGGCCATTGGGGGTGAACCAAAGGAAAAGGAAGACCTTTCTCTCTGTCTCTCTCTCTCTCACTGTCCACTCTGCCTGTCAAAAAATAAATAAATAAATAAATGTACTGAAGGGCCAGATGCTTTGTATAATTCAATACCAGGGCAGAAAAAGCATAGAGGAAGGGCTTTTACAGAAGTAGTGTTTAAGAATTAGTGAAGGTGGAAGTAAGAGAAGGAAGTGAGTTCAGAAAGTGAACAAGGAAGAGAAAATTTGAGAGGGGAGAGATCATGAAAGTGCAGTGTAAAAAAGGCAAAAAGGACAAGAAGGAAAAGCCACAACCAAAATCAAGGAGAGCAGAGCCAAGAAAGGCATTCCTCTGATGAAAATGTTCAGGCTACCACAAAATAGAAACTCCATTGTTTGATGCTAGTCAGGGCAGCTGCTTCTGCCCCCAAAGGAATGAGAAGAGAGGTTTTTCTTTATGCCTGTGACCTCGGTATTAAAGCTTTACCTCATATTTTCTGGTCGGCCAGGGTAGACATTAACATATATCATTATATGCTGAGTCAGTCATTTTGCCTGGAAAATCTACTTACCTTAAAATTACTTAGAGCCTCATACCCATATATAATTTACAAATGCCCTGCAAAGTCATAGATCTAAACTTAATGCGGAGTGGACTTTTAAATTCTAATATGTTGGTTTTGCCTGCAGTTAAGCTGTCTGACTTGGCTGTTTTCCTTGGAGAGGGTGGTGTGTGTGTGTGTGTGTGTGTGTGTGTGTGTTTAGCTGATCTCCAGCTCTAAGGTGCTCTTTCTAGAGCCTGCTGGACCTTGAATGAGCAGCTGTGCTGGGTTAGCGCATGGAAACTGTTTAATAAACCTTACTTTCTGGCTGCTCAGACTGAAAGAGAATTCTGACCAACCATCTGACATGCTCTCTGATGTTCAGTGTTCAGTTTCAATTCACACTTGAGTGTCAGTTATGTACAGAGCACTGGGAAGAGAAAATAATACTGTGTCACTGGACTTTGACTTGCAGACATGTATATACATGGTGCAGATACAAACGGGGCCATGGTGGGAGGCGTTGCTGGGACAGACAGCACTCAGGAGAACGGAATAGATGCAGAGACTTTCCCCCTCTAAGCCTTGCTTTGCTATCTTGACTTTCTTGTGCCAAGTTTATAGCAATTTGGTAATCTTGTGGCCTCCTGGTTGCCTGTTGTTTTCCTGTTCTTTATCGAACAGCCCTTCCTACTGTCACTACTTCCCTATCCTAACCTTCTTTCTTGTTTTCTTAAACTATTCGCAACTCATTGCTTAAAAACCAGTACTCACCAAACCTGGTTACAAATCCTAGGCCTTATATGTTCCTCAGAAAAGTGTATCTGAGGATGGAAGGACATTTTTTTAATATTTATTTATTCAGGAGCCAGCGCTGTGGCAAGCAGGTAAATCTGCAGCCTGCAATGTCGGCATCCCACATGGGCACCAGTTCAAGTCCCAGCTGCTCCACTTAAAATCCAGCTCCCTGCTAATGTACCTGGGAAAGCAACAGAAGATGGCCCAAGTCCTTGGGCCCCTGCACCCTTGTGGGAGACCCGAATGAAGTTCCTGGCTTCAACTGGGCCCAGCTATCACCATTGCAGCCATTTTGGGGGTGAACCTATAGATAGAAAATATCTCTCTGATTCTGCCTCTGCCTTTCAGAAACTCTGCCTTTCAAATAAATAAATAAAATAAGTTGTGTTTGGATTGAAAATTAAATATTTTAGAAAAATGATTTATTCATATATTTATTTGAAAAACAACACAGAGGCAGAGACAGACAGATCTTCTATTCACTAATCCACTCTCCAAGTGTTTTTTAAGATTTATTTATTTGAGAGGCAGAGTTACAGAGAAAGAGAGGGAGAGACAGAGAAAGATCTTGCATCTGCTACTTCAGTCTCCAAATGGCCACAACAGCTGGAGTTGGGCCAATCCAAAGCCAGAAGCCAGGAGTTTTTTCTGAGTTTCACGTGGGTGCAGGGGCACAAGCACTTGGGTCATCTGCTGCTGCTTTCGCAAGTCATTAGCAGGGAGCTGGATTGGAAGTGGAGCAGCTGGGATTTGAACTGGTGCCCAAATGGGGTGCCGGTGCCACAGGAGGAGGCTTAACCTACTATGCCACAGTGCCAGCCCCTCCCCAAATGTTTGATTGTGTCAGGACAAAGCCAGGAACTGGAAACTACACTCAGGTCTCCCACACAGGTGACAGGAACTCAAGTACTTGGGCTATCATCCACGGCCTCCCATGCACATTAGCAGGAAGCTGGATCAGAAGCAGGCAGTAGCCAGGACTCAGACCAGGCACTCCAGTATGGGATGTGGGTGTCTCTTTTTTAAGATGTATTTTATTTGAAAGGCAGAATTACACACAGAGAGAGAGAGAAAGCGAGAGTGAGAGAGAGCACTTCTATTTGCTGGCTCACTCCCCAAATGGCCTCAACAGCCAGAGATGGATTGATCCAAAGCCAGGAGTCAGGAGCTTCTTCCAGGTCTCCCATGTGAGTGCAGGGGCCCAGGCACTTGGTCCATCTTCCACTGCTTTCCTAGGTGCAGTAGCAGACAGCTGCATGGGAAGTGGCACAGCCAGGACTTGAACCGGTACCCATATGGGATGCCAGCACTGTAGGTGACAACTTTATCTAACACCATAGTGCCGGCCAGAAATCTTAAGTTCTTAAAACCAAATTGTAAGTTCTTGAATCTCAAATAAAATAATTCATGGTGTCATTCAGTGGATAGGAAAACGGAATATATGTTTTAATTGTCAAACATACAGCTATACTCAAAGGAGATCATTATTTTGAATTATTTAAACTCAAATAATATGGGCCGGTGTTGTGGCACAGTGGGTTAAAGCCCTGGCCTGAAGTGCCGGCATCCCATATGGGCACCGGTTCTAGTCCTGGTTGCTCCGCTTCCGATCCAGCTCTCTGCTATGGCCTGGGAAAGCAGTAGAAGATGGCCCAGGTCCTTGGGCCCCTGCACCCACATGGGAGTCCCAGAGGAGGCTCCTGCTTCCTGGCTTTGGATCGGTGCAGCTCCAGCTGTTGTGGCTACCTGGGGAGTAACCCATCGGATGGAAGACCTCTCTCTCTCTCTCTCTCTACCTCTCTGTAGCTCTTTCAAATAAAATAAATCTTAAAAAAAATTCAAGATAGAATTTTGTTATCCACAGCTTCAGTAACTCAATGTATCAATATATCATCTCATTGTCTACTAAGTATATCACAAGAGAATACTCATAGGAGACTTCAAAGGACCATTTCCGTGGTGTGTTTGGGAGTCCACTAACCATTCCTCCTCATCCTCTCATCAGCTCCCTCAGCAATGTCCAGCTCTTTACACATGTCCTTCCAAGACACTGCAACTGCCTGCTGCACTTCCCAAGGGCATGCAGTGTAGCCAGACCTCTGTGTGAATGCTAGCTGTGTTATTTCCCAGGGAGCACCACTACTTCACTTGGGGATGCATATGAAATAAGATTGAAAAACAGAAATAAGGGAGCTGTCAACACAGCACTTGGCATATTTAGTGAACACTGGTACTCAAATATTAGTTTTTCTACTCTGTTTCCTCTTTGTTTGAGGTTTACTGGTAAGGCCTACATATAGATAGAAGCCTGAAAAGGCTGGAATTATTGTCCATCTCTCCCTTGACCTTATAACTCTAAATTATTAAGCAAGATTATTAGGAAGCTAATCATCTGTTGTGCAAAAAAAAAAAAAAAAAAAGATGGTCTTCATTGATGATGAAACATAGATTAAGAGTTCTTGACCTTTGGCCAGTGTTGTGGCATAGCAGATAAAGCTGCTGCCTGTGATGCCAGCATCTCATATGGGCACCAGTTCGAATCCCAGCTACTCAATTTCCAATCCAGCATCCTGCTAGTGGCCTGTGAAAAGCAACATAAGAGGACTGAATGCTTGGGCCCCTGCACCCACATGGGAGACCCAGAAGAAGCTCCTGGTTCCTGGCTTTGCCATCTGGGAAGTGAAGCAGTGGATGGAAGATCTCTCTCTATCTCTGTCTCTGTCTCTATCTCCCTCCCCCTCCCCCTCCCTCCTGCCTTCCCTCCCTCTGGATAACTCTGACTTTCAAATAAATAAGTAAATCTTTATTATCGGTGGGATTTCCCTTAACCTTTGGAGGTTTAATGGAAACTTGGAGATGAGAACTTCAATCCCAGGCTGATTTCTGTGCTCAGTACAGGTGTATTCAAGGATGAGGTTGGCGGGCAGCGCTCTATAATTTGCATGTGGAAGAGGCTAACCCCTCAGCTGCTACTAGCTCTGTTATCTGGACATTCTTATGGCTTTATCAATTTTATATAGTTTGATGTGGTTCAGTAATTTCTGGAAAGGTTGCCCCAGCTGGAAAATAGTGTCTCTAGACATGGAGCATGTCCTCGTTGTAAATCTGTTTTTTGTCTATCAAGGATAATAGAAAAGATCAAGAATCAGGAACCCTAAAAGTAAATGAGTTCTGACCTGTGGAATACACTAGCAGTGTAATCCGAGCTGTCTTTCCATGGCACCAAAAGACCTCTACAATGTTTGTTTGTTTTTGATGATTTTATTTATTTATTTTAGAGGTAGCATTATAGATAGAGAGAGGGAGAGACAGAAAGGTCTTCGATCTGCTGGTTCACTCCCCAAATGACCACAACAGCCAGAGCTGGGCTGATCGAAAGCCAGGAGCCAGGATCTTCTGGGTCTCCCACACAGGTGCAGGGGCCCAAGGACTTGGGCCATCTTCTGTTGCTTTCCCAGGCCATAGCAGAGAGCTGGATCAGAAGAGGAGCAGCCGGGGCTAGAACCAGCGCCCATCTGGGATGCTGTCGCCGCAGGCAGAGGATTAACCTACTTCACCACAGCGCCAGCTCCTCTGCAGTGTTTAGAAGTGTCTTTCTAGCCTCATGTCCTGGAGGGACTGCTTGTTTTGTGTCATAAACTTAGGGATCATGACTTATTTCTCTTGGTCCTGCAGTCTTGAACATTGTCTCTCCCTGGTACAAACTGAGCATGCAGGATGGCTGGTGGTACGTAAATGTAAACACATAGCCACTGAAATCAGGCAAAAACCAACTTTACCACTTACTTTACCACGTTGCAGTCTTTGAGCGATGTGCTTACCATCTTCAAACCATGGATTCCTTGTCCATTTAAAGACTTCAGTAATAATGTCCCTTCCGTAGAATTGTGAGAACGAATTCAGATTTAAATGTAGAGAAAGCACACAGTGCAGTATCTGCGTCTCAATACTTGTTAGCCATGGTTGCCATACAGTATGTAAGTGCTGAATGTAAAGGTTGGGGCTTTTCTGCCAAAGATGCCTACACCCAAGAGATATGTACTGTGAGTCTTCTGACAAGAGGTTTTTTTGTTTGTTTCTTGGTAGAGTCTCTTTTAGTTTCTTCTGTTCATTTAGTTCCTATTCACGTCGTTAGATATGCCCCATTTGGTAAGGATTGTCTGGTAAAGTGTACCAGCCAATTTATATAATTGCCTCAGATAATTGTATATGAAAGTTTGCCTATTATATTGTTTTTAGAAATTATTTTGGAGGAAAAAAGGTCTTGCGGTGACTTACTAATATTTCTATATTAAATATTTACTTTGTCATTCTAAACGATGTACTGTAATTTCCAATTTCCATGGAAAAGTCCTGGAGGGGAAAAAAAAAAACACCCTCCTGCCCCTGTTTTTTGGTTCTAGCTCTGGTGAAGTCCAGAGTTTAGAACTTCACAGAAAGGCATTGCCAGGCAGCTGCAGTGGGGCCCATGTCTGAGCTCGATGTTCTGTGCATGGAGAGCAGCATTTGGGCAGATCGTTCACTGTTTGTTGTTGGTTCCCAGAGCACTGCCAGGGAAGACTTGTACTCCTGGGTCTCTTCTTTCCCCAGGAGGGAGTTGATGGAAGGGAGTTATTAATCTACACCAGCTTCAGTTTATTAGCTGTACCGCCTCCCAAACATGTTTTTGGCAAAGAAATAGAATCTGCAGGTCCCTTTGTAGTGCTCCTGTATCCCTTTCCAGCTCTGTAGCCACAGGTTTCATTTGTCCATTGTGGTGTTTGTAGACACTTGATCATTTTCTCTCACTGCCCACCACTCTTCTTCCCCATGCCCGCCTGCCCGTCTTTGTGCACGCAAATTCATAAGCTCAAATAACTTTTTTCCCTACAAAAGTGAGTTGTTGTTTCAAACCTTTCCAATGCTAAATTTCTAATTTCTTAGAAATGCCTGATTTGATTCCCAACCTTGCCTCTTTGCATCTACTTTAGAAGCCTCTTGAAACTACTATAGACCACACCCACTCTGCCCAGTGATGGAGAGTGTGGGCTTCAGTGGCTATAATTTTTTCTTTCTGTTCTCTAAGAGTTTTCTTTCCCAGAACCCTAAAGCTACTCAGTGTGGTCCCTAGACCAGTAGCATTGGCATTGCTTGTGAGCTGCAATGTTCGTATCTCAGGCCCTGCCCCCAACCTACCGAGCCAGAATCCCCAGGTGCTTCATCTGAACACAGACGTTTAAGAATGCACAGCTGTACATCATCTTTTGCTCAAGGTCAGGGAAGCTGTCAATGGGTGTTCTCTACCCCTGGCTTCAGTGGAATCACCCGGGGAACTTTGAAAAATATTGATGCTTAGGATCCATCTCCAGAGACTGATTTGATTGGGCTGCAGGATCAGGTATACATGCATTGGGAGGCTTAAAATTTCCCCCAGGGGTTGGGTGTTTGACGCATTGGTTGTGATGCCACTTGGTGTCAGAGTGCAGGGGTTTGAGTCCCAGCTCCACTCCCGATTCCAGGTACGTGCTGATGTGCATGCTGGATGCCAGCGGGTGATGGTAGACCTAGGTGGAATTCTTGGCTCCTGGCTTTGGTCTGACCGAGCCCCAGCTGTTGCAGGCATTGGGAAATGAACCAGCAGATAAGATCTCAGTCTCTTTTCCTTTTCAAATAAATAAACATTAAAAAAAAAAAAAAAAGCTTCCTATGAGGTGGCCATTTGGCTAAGCAGTTAATGTGCAGTTGAAGTGCTTGCGTTTAATACCCACCTCTGGTTCCTGATTCCAGGTTTCTGCTAATGTGTACCCTAGGAGGCAGCATTCATGGCTCCAGTATCGTGTCTCTGCCACCCAAGTGTGAGACCAGAATTGAGTTCCTGGCTTCTGACTTCTGCCTGGCCCAGTCCTGGCTTTTGCAGGCATTTTGAAAGTGAACCAGTAGATGGGAGCTCTCTCTCTCTCTGTATATATTTTGCTTCTCTCTTTCTCCCTGTTTACCTCTTAAATAAATAAAATTTTTAGAATTTTCTAAATGATTCTAGCTTGATATGAGTTAAGAAGCACTGTTGGGCCGGCGCCGTGGCTCAACAGGCTAATCCTCCGCCTTGCGGCGCCGGCACACCGGGTTCTAGTCCCGGTCGGGGCACCGGATTCTGTCCCGGTTGCCCCTCTTCCAGGCCAGCCCTCTGCTGTGGCCCAGGAGTGCAGTGGAGGATGGCCCGAGTGCTTGGGCCCTGCACCCCATGGGAGACCAGGAAAAAGCACCTAGCACCTGGCTCCTGCCATCGGATGAGCGCGGTGCGCCGGCCGCAGCGCGCCGACCGCGGCAGCCATTGGAGGGTGAACCAACGGCAAAGGAAGACCTTTCTCTCTGTCTCTCTCTCTCACTGTCCACTCTGCCTGTCAAAAAATAGAAAAAGAAGCACTGTTGTACATGAATCTCATAATTTGCCTTGGTTTCTTACACTATCATATAGATTAATTGATACAAGGCTAATGACTTAAAAACATTTTTACAGTTATATCTAGGGGAGGAAGTATATATGCATACAGAATAGAAATATATATCAAAATATTAGATTGTAATCTGTGTTATAGGATTATAGCTATTTATATATTTTTGCTTCTAATTTCCAAACTTTCTGTAGTAGCTTTTATTTGAAATGCACAGTGGCAGGTTCATTGCCCACATACATGCAACAGCCAGGGCTGGGCCAGGCCAAAACCAGGATCCCAGAACTCAATCCAGGAGCTGTCACCTGGCAGGGACCTTGCCTCCCAAGATACCCATTAGCAAGAAGCGGCATCTGAAGTGGAGTCAGCACTGAAGCCACGTACTCTGACGTGGGATGTGGTGTCCCAAGCAGCAGCCTGCCTGCTGTGCCAAACAACCGCCCATGTATACTTTTTAATAAATGCAATCACGGGGCCAGTGCTATGGTACAGCAGGTTAAAGTTCTGGCCTGCAGTGCTGGCATCCCGTATGTTCACTGGCTCATGTCCCAGTTGTTCCACTTCTGATGCAGCTCTCTGCTAATGGCCCGGGAAAGCAGCCGAAGATGGCCCAAGTCCTTGGGCCCCTGCACCCGTGTGGGATACTTGGAAGAAGCTCCTGGCTTCTGGCTTCAGATCAGCTCAGCTCCAGCCATTGAAGCCAGCAGATGGAAGACCTCTCTCTCTGTAACTCTGTCATTCAAATAAATAAAATAAATGCTATCACATTATACATGTTTTATAAACTTTCCTAATTTAGAAAAGTTTATCCTACCATTTCACATATCATTATAAGCATTTTCTCATCCATTAAATATAATTTACATATATATATGTATGTGTATATATAATCTTTATCCAAGATGACTGGATTTTTACCTTAAAAAATACATTTACATATTGATGTGAGATCTTTAAGAGACCTGCTAACTCTTGGAAGCTCTATCCACAGCAGAGGAGATGTTTAAGGGAGGTGTTGGGGCCTACCCTGTGGCACTGCAGGCTAAGATGCATTCTCCCGATGCACAATGGCTTGCAGGAGAAATGGTTTTCTGTCATAATTTTACCCCTTTTTACCTTTTCTGCACCAGAATCTAGTATAAAAGGTTCAGAAGTATGCGGTTTTTCGTTTCAGAGGAAAAAGGTAGTTTTTTTTTTCACAGAGTTGAAGTTGCCACAGAGCTTATAAACGTAGCATTTCCTCCAGAGACAAAGATTACAAGATACTTCCTAAAGCCTTCAGGAGCTGTCCCTGTTGAGTAAGGTTGTGACAACGTGGGTGTTTCTCTGAGCAGTGTTTGCGCTTATACCTTAACCTGAGTCTGGAGCCCTATCCATCTTGGCAATCTTGTCTGCGTATGCAAATGAGAAAGAGAGGAGACACCTGAGTATAGCCTAGTACTGACAGACGATACAATTTAGTGAGTGGATATTCAATTTCAGAGACATGCTTTAGACACTGATGCTTATCTTATCTCACAAGACCTTATCACAGGCAAGATGGAGATGGTACTTCGTACAAACCTCCATTATAGATAGTCCTTCTCATATTGCATTGTAATTATTTTTTTACTTGGTGATTTTCCCTACCTGGAGGAGAACTCCAAAGACCATGTGCAGGGGCCATATCTTATTAATTTTTGTATATCCTAGTCCTGGGCCTAACACTCCTAAGTGTTCAGAAAGAGTTGGACATGTGAATGCCCAGTTTAGTTTTGTGAACCAAAACCCTTTGGTCATATTCAAATCTGGATTAGTTTGTCTTTTTATTATAAGTTGATCACATATAATAAGTTAATATTAGTTAATATATAAAAATAAGTTAATATTATTTAACAACTGTAAAATAGGTAACTGTCATGCATATTCTGGAGGGAAAGGAAAGTAATTGTGAAGCTTTAATCTAAAATTATATCAAAATTTGGGGATTAGATTTTTTTTTTAAAGATTTATTTATTTATGGGCCAGTGCCGCAGCTCACTAGGCTAATCCTCCACCTTGCGGCACCGGCACACTGGGTTCTAGTCCCTGTCGGGGCGCGGACTCTGTCCCGGTTGCCCCACTTCCAGGCCAGCTCTCTGCTGTGGCCAGGGAGTGCAGTGGAGGATGGCCCAAGTGCTTGGCCCTGCACCCCATGGGAGACCAGGAGAAGCACCTGGCTCCTGCCATTGGATCAGCGTGGTGTGCTGGCCGCAGCGCGCTGGCCGCGACGGCCATTGGAGGGTGAACCAATGGCAAAAGGAAGACCTTTCTCTCTCTCTCATCTCACTGTGCACTCTGCCTGTCAAAAAAAAATATATATATATATTTATTTATTTGAAAGAGTTACACAGAGAGAGGAGAGGCAGAGAGAGTCTTCCATCGATGGCTCACTCTTCAATTGGCCGCAATGGCTGGAGCTGTGCCAATCTGAAGCCAGGAGCCAGGAACTTCTTCCAGGTCTCCCACATGGGTGCAGGAGCCCAAGGACTTGGGCCATCTTGTACTGCTTTCCCAGGCCATAGCAGAGAGCTGGATGGGAAGTGGAGCTGCCAGGTCTGGAACCGGTGCCCAGATGGGATGCCGGCGCTTCAGGTCAGGGCATTAACCCATTGCACCATAGCACCGGCCCCGGGGGTTGGATTTTTAGACCAAATGTATATATGATCAAAATGGATGCTATGCTTTGGGGGTTGTGTATACCCCGTATATCTGTCATCATAGTGAGTTGACTCTTAAATAAAATATGAAAATGCAAATTAAAGAAATATTTCTCTGACCACTGATAGTAAAATATTAGGTGGATGAGTGAAACACATTTTGAGTTTTGAATGCCTGGCAAAGTTACTGCCTTAAAACATACTTAGTCATTAGTCAAAAATGCTTTGTGGTTGTGTCAGCTGGGTTTGATATCCAGTACCCAGCTCCTGACTCCAGCTTCCTGCTAATACAGACCCTGGGAGACAGCAATGACAGCTCAGCTGATTGGGTTCCTGCCACCCACGTGGGAGACCTAGGTTGGGTACCCAGCTTCAGCAAATGGCCCAACCCAGAGCACTGCAGGCATTTAGGGAGTGAACCCACAGATGGGAGCTCTGACTGTCTCTTTGCCTCTCAAATTAAAAAATATATAAAGGCTTTATTGCAATATAATCCATGTTCTATACAGTTCACCCATTTGGAGTATCCAGTTCATTGATTTGTTAAATATATTCCCAATGTTGTCCAACCATTCACTCAGTTACTTTTAGAGCATTTTCATCACCCTGAAGATATACCCATTAGCAATCAGTTCCCACCTTCCCTATGTTCCCATATCTGTCCAAAGAAATCATTAGCCTGTCTTCTATCTATAGATTTACCTGGTTTGGACATTAGATATAAATAGAATCATAGAATCACTTGGAGTGTTTTCAAGGTTTATCTTGGTTATAGCATATATCAGTACTTAATTCCTTTCTATGACTGAAAAGCCCATTTTGTAGATATACCTCATTTTACCCTCTTATAAGCTGATGAATATTTGAGTTGTTTGTACTTTTTGGCTATTATGAATAATGTATGTATACCCATGGGCACATTTTTATGTGAACATGTTTTTATTTCTCATGGATATATAAATACCTAAGAGTGGGATTGCTAGGCCAAATGGTAAGTTTATGTTTAACCGTTTGAGGAATTGCTACATTGTCTTTCAAAGTGGTGTATTACTTTACATTGCCACCAGCAATTATGAAGGTTCCAATATCCCTACATCCTTATCAACACTTGTTATTATTTCTTTTTGATAATAGCCATCCTAGTAGATATGAAGTGATATCTCATTGTGGTTTTTTTAAAGATTTATTTATTATTTATTTGAAAGGCAAAATAACAGAGAGATAGAGATATCTTCCATCCACTGGTTCACTCCCCAAATGGCCACAATGTCCAGGACTGGGCCAGGCTGAAGCCAGGAGCCTGGAGCTTCCTTTGCGTCTCCCTTGTGGGTTCAGGGGTCCAAGCACTTGGGCCATCCTCCACCGCTCTCCCAGGCACATTAGCAGGGAGCTGGATCAGAAGTGGAGCTGCCAGGTCTTGAACCAGTGCCCATAAGGGATGCTGGCATTGTTACGTAGCTGGTAAAGCCACCACCTGCATTGCCAGCCCCTCTCATTATGGTCTTGATTTGCATTTCCCTGTTAGTTAGTGATGTTGAGCATGTGTCCATCTGTTTATCAGATTTTGTGTGCATTTATGTGTGTGTGTGTGTGTGTGTGTTTGTGTATAAAATGTTCATTCAGATATTTGGCTTTTTTTTTTTTAAGATTTATTTTTTATCTATTTGAAAGAGTTACAGAGAGAGGTAGAGAGAGAGAGGTCTTCCATCCACTGGTTTACCCCCAAGACGGCCTCAACGGCCGGAGCTGCGCCAATCGGAGGCCAGGAACCAGCAGCCTCCTTCAGGTCTCCCACGTGGGTGCAAGGGCCCAAGAACCTGGGCCATCCTCCACTGCTATCCTAGGCCACAGCAGAGAGCTGGACTGGAATAGGAGCAGCCAGGACGAGAACCGGTGCCCACATGGGATGCCAGCACCTCAGGCCAGGGCTTTAATCCACTGTGCCACAGTGCTGGCCCCAATCTTGGCCTACTTTTAATTATTTACCTTTTAATTATCGAGTTCTAAGAACTCTTTGTATAATTTGGAGAGATCCTTGTATCAGATACATGATTTGCAAATATTTTTTCCCATTTTCTGTCTTGTCTTTTCACTTTCTTGATAGTGTCCTTTGAAGCCTAAGAATTTTGTTTTGTTTTGTTTTGTTTTGACAGGCAGAGTGGACAGTAAGAGAAAAAGAGACAGAGAGAAAGGTCTTCCTTTTCCTTTGGTTCACCATCCAATGGCCGCCACGCTAATCCGAAGGCAGGAGCCAGGTGCTTCTCCTGGTCTCCCATGGGGTGCAGGGCCCAAGCACTTGAGCCATCCTCCACTGCACTCCCTGGCCACAGCAGAGAGCTGGCCTGGAAGGAGGGGCAACCAGGACAGAATCCGGCGCCCCAACCAGGACTAGAACCCGGTGTGCTGGCGCCGCAAGGTGGAGGATTAGCCTAGTGAGCCACGGCGCCGGCCCGAAGCATAAGAATTTTAATTTTGATGAAGTCCAACTTTATTTTTTCAAGATTTATTTATTTATTTGAAAGAGTTACAGAGGCAGAGGCAGAGAAAGACAGAAAGATCTTCCATCCGCTGGTTCATTCCCCAAATGGCTGGCACAGCCGGAGCTGTGCTGATCCAAAGCCAGGAGCTAGGAGCCTCCTCTGGGTCTCCCATGCGGGTGTAGGGGCCCAAGGAATTGAGCCATCTTTTACTGTTTTCCCAGGGCATAGCAGAGAGCTGTATCGGAAGTGGAGCAGCCAGGTCTCAAACTGGCACCCATATTGGATGCCAGCACTGCAGGTAGTGGCTTTACCCACTACATCACCATGCTGCCCCCAACTTTTTCTCTTTTGTGGCCTGTGTTTGTTTTCTTATCTAAAACAACTTTATCTAGCTCAGGGTCACAAAAACTTACTCCTTTAGTTTCAGCTAAGAGTTTTATAATTGTAGTTCTTACATTTAAGTCTATGAGCCATTTTAAGTTAATCTTTATATAGGATATGAGAGTTGAGGCCCAACTTTATTTTTTGCATGTAACAGTCCCATTGACTCAGCATCATTTGTTGAAAAGACTGTCCTTTCTCACATTGAATTGTCTTGGCTGTCACTTTTGTCAAAAATCCATAGAGTGGAAGTGTGAGATTGATTTATAGACTCTCAATTCTATTCCATTGATCTGCATGTATACGCCATGCCTCTACCACCCTATCTTGATTACTGAAGCTTTGTAATAAGTTTTGAAATCCAGAAGAGTGAATCATTCAACTTTGTCCTCCTTTTCAAGATTGTTTAGCGTCTGTGAGTCCTTTGATTTTCATGTAAATTTTAGGGTCAGTTTGTCAAATTCTGCAAAGAAATCAGGTAGGATTTTAAGATTTATTTATGTGAAAGGCAGAGGGAGAGACACAGAGAGAGAGAGAGATCTTCCATCTGCTGGTTCACTCTCCAAATGGCCACAACAACCAGAGTTAGGCCAGAATGAAGCCAGGAGCCAAAAACTCCACCCAGGTCTCCCCTGTGGGTGGCCAGGGCCCAGGTACTTGGGCCGTCTTCTGCTGCCTTCCCAGGCACATTAGCAGGAAGCCGGATTGCAAGCAAAGCAACCAAGACTCGAAGCTGCTTTCCGATATGGGATGACAGCATCGCAAGCGGCAGTCTAACTCCCTGCACCACAACGGTGCAAATCTTTTTAACCTGTAGGAGAGAATAATGAGAGGTATTGTGAAGCTATTTGCCCTTCCCCACAAACAGCCTCTGAGGGAAATGATAAGTGAAGGAACAAATGGGGATACCCCAATACCCCTGATAGCCATCGCTCCCCGTCTCCTAACCCTGGGAGTTAGAAACAGTAACCAGAGCATCCACACACCAGAGTGTTCCAAAGACCGACATCCCCACTGTTGGGGGTGTATATTCCACTCTCTGACTGCTGAAATATACCGATGGTTAGAGAGAGTATAGCAGGGAAAGTGTGTTTCTTTATTTCGCAGGTAGCAGAACCTGTTGTTTTTTTATATCCTTTAAGCCTGTACTTTTTGTTTTTTGTTTTATGGTTGTTGGCTTCCCTGGCTAGGCTATTTTGGAGGGATTCTTTAAACTACGTCAGCCAAAGCAGTTTGAGAGTTAGTAAATCCGTGTTAGCTCAGAGGCCATGCGTTTTCACAGTTTGGAAGCTACAGGCTCCTAAAAAGGCCCAAACTACGTTGATTCAACTAAAAATCAGCTTGTAAACATAATTATGATATCAGTTTATTTATGTATTCGCTCAACTTAAAAAGTTCAGTTGTATCCAATGGCATTATCATTTAATAGATCAGACAAAAGAATAAATAAGAATGGGATTTGTCCTCTCATGCCCCAAAAAGATTTTATCTGACTCTTAACATCACACTCTTGTAAGTGTTACCTTTGGGAAAAGTTGGCCTTTTCTGTACTCAGGAGGGTTGGCTGTCTGTTAAGAGCCTATCCCTTTTTTTTCTCTCAGAAAACTGCAAGAAGATAAAGGGTGCTTTTTGGTGGTGGGAGTTCGTGTTTTATTCTTGATGCCTGATGGCATGATTTCTGACTTTGGAAAGGATCTTTCTCTTCATATAACAAAGCGTGGAGCTTCTTTCTGAAAGCCAGAGAGGAACGACAGTCCTTGGTGGGGAGCACAGGCCCTGGCCGTCTGGGGAGAGATGTTGACACCCGATCTAGCGTCAGCTCCGTTCTCCTGGGGGACATCTGGTGAGGGAGGAGCCGTAGAACTCCTTAGCACTGCCCAGTGGTAACTCAGACATCCTAGGGATGTTTAAGACTTAAAAGCACTAAAAAATAGCACCTGTATCTTCATCCCCCTATTCACTAGCTGCTTATTTTATTTTATTTTATTTATTTTTTTATTTTTTGACAGGCAGAGTGGACAGTGAGAGAAAAAGAGAGAGAGAAAGGTCTTCCTTTGCCATTGGTTCACTCTCCAATGGCTGCTACAGATGGCGCGCTGCGGCCGGCGCACTGCGCTGATCCGAAGCCAGAAGCCAGAAGCCAGGTGCTTCTCCTGGTCTCCCATGGGGTGCAGGGCCCAAGCACTTGGGCCATCCTCTACTGCACTCCCTGGCCACAGCAGAGAGCTGGCCTGGAAGTGGGGCAACTGGGACAGAATCTGGTGCCCCAACTGGGACTAGAACCCAGTGTGCCGGCGCCGCAGGCAGAGGATTAGCCTAGTGAGCTGCAGTGCCGGCCATGGCTGCTTAATTTTAGATCAAGTTTTTAATATGTCCAAAACGGGGTTTTCCCGTCCAGATAGTGAAGTAATGGAGACAGAAGACCTAACACTGCAGGGTCTGTGTATGTAAAGCATCTGATTCACGACTTGGCACACCTACTTTTTTTTTAAGTATCAAATTATTTCTTTCTTTATGGCTTATTTATTTGAAAGGCAGAGTTAGAGAGAGGTCTTCCATTGGCTGGTTCACTCCCCGGATGACTGCAACCTCTGGGGCTGGGCCAGGCTGAAGCCAGGAGCTTCCTCTGGGTCTCCCACATGGATTTGGGGACCAAGCACTTGGGCCATCTTCCGCTGCTTTCCCTAGAGCATTTGCAGGGAGCTGGATCAGAAGTGGATCAGCCAGGACTCGAACCGGCGCGCAGATGCAGGCAACGGCTTAACCCACTACACCATAGTGCCAACCCCCACGCCTGTTAAGATGTGAAGTACATAATGTGTGAGGAAACAAGAGCTAAATGTAAAAATTTAGGGGAAAACGACAGTGCACACAGGCTAGTGAGAAAGGCTTTGTGCTCTGAGACGCCTGTGAACAATAACACAAATACTAAGCTAGTGAGGACTTTGCTGTGTCCAGGTGCTCTGTTAGTTTTACATGCATTGAATCTCACTGAGTCTTCACAAAAACCATGCAAGTATTTATTACACTTTGGAGTTGAGGCATACTAAGCCTAAGAAACTCAGCCCAAAGTCACAGAACTACTAAATGATATGTCCGGGGTTGGGAGAGTCCATGCCTGTGGCCTAACCACATCGTGGAATGATAGGAGGAGAGAGAATGGAACAGACAGACCGTGAAAGAATGCTGGGAAATGAGGAAGAAAATAAAAGGAAAAAGATGTTCAGGTGGGAAGTCAGGGTTGAGAAGCGCATGGAGAAGGTTTGTCACCAGCAGGACAAGCCAGCGCTGACCTGCTCCGGCTGGAGCAGATGCTTTCTGAGGGGAGTGACAGCCTCAGAGTTAAGAGATTTGGAACCGATCCAGGGCGAGGGAGAGCACTGAAAAGTGCTGTTCAGGGAGGTGACATGAGCCAGGTGCAATTCAAGAAAAACTCTTGACTATCAAGAAAATAAATAAATCTTGAAAAAAGACATGGAAGTAGGAAGGGAGACAAAGAGGTCAGGAAGTTCTTGCAGAAGTCCAGCCATGTGGGGACCCGACAGTGCCCACAGTGTCCGGGAGCGGAAGAACGTTAGGACCTGGGGCTGTCTGGAAGACTCAGGAAAGCAGTGTCCAGAGAGCCACAACCTCCTCAGGCAGCGTCGGCGCCAGAATAGCTTCGTTCAACAGCCTGGAAACCTTCAGGCTTGCCTCTGACTCCGTGCCTCTTCCTCCCATAAACGTTGTGCACCTCCCAAAACAGAGTCCTTCAAGGGTCAGTCCTTCCTGGGCTCTCATGTCCTTGCCTTGACCTCCACCGCCCTGGCAGGAAGCCCTTTTTCATTGTTAACAAAATCCTCTATGGCCGGGAGCTGTCACAGAGCCTCCTGCACCCTGGGAAACCTGACTCCCCCTTAGAGGCAGCTGCCCAGGAGTCCCCTAGGGAATAGCTGTCCTTGTCTACGGGCCAGGCTCAGGGGCCAGGCGACAGGTGAAGATTTAGTTGCCCTGATGTTTCCTTCAGCTGCTGTTCTTTGGAGGTCTTTATCCATTCATCCTCATCTTAGAAGCGCCTTAAATTTTAGAGACATTATCCCTCTGCTTGTCATATCATAAATATTTTTCTAGCTTTTCATTTGACTCAACTTTGTTTATGATGATTTTAAGATATAGAAGGTTTTATTTGCTTTTCCTTTCTGAAGTAAAAACTTTTAAAATTAAATTTGGGGGGGTGGGTGCCTGGCGCTGTGGCCCAGCAAGTAAAGCCACCACCTGTAGTGCGGCATCCCAGTGCTGATGAAAGATCTCTCTCTGTCAATGTCGGTCTATCTGTCTGTTGCTCTCCCTCTCAAATAACTTAATTAAGGGGCCAGTGCTGTGGCACAGCGGATGAAGCCACCGCCTGCAGCACAAGCATCCCATATGGGCGCTGGTTTAATTCCCGGCTGCTGCACTTCCAATCCAGCTCTCTGCTGTGGCCTGGGAAGGCAGTAGAAGATGGACTTCTGCACCTGCGCAGAGAGACCCAGGAGAAGCTCCTGGCTCCTGGCTTCTGATCCACACAGCTCCAGCCATTGTGGCCATCTGGGGAGTGAACCAGCGGACGGAAGACTCTCTCTCTCTCTCTCTCTCTCTGCCTCTCTCTCTCTCTGCCTCTCTGTAACTCTGCCTTTCAAATAAAATAAATATATATTTTAAAATATTAACTAATAAACATTTTAAGTATTACTATATGCTGGTGTCAGACATAGGTTATGTAATACATAAATCTGCCTGTTGTATGCTAGTACCATACTAGTTATTGTAGCTTCTAGAGTGTTCTTAATGTCTGCCGCCACAGCCACGGGGTCGGCATTAGCCCTTTTTGCATTCCGCCTTGAGATTCTTGAAGGGCCTCTCTTCTAGCAGCCTACTTCACGAGGATGTTACCAGTGCTTTCCCATCCTCTTTAAAATAAAAACAATTATCTCTCTTGAATGCCTTTATTTTTATAAAGTACCATTATTTTCTAGTTACCTGGATTCAAAATCACCACCATCTGCACTTTTTTTTTTATAAGACTTATTTATTTATTTGAGAGGTAGAATTACAGAGAGAGGGAGAAACAGAGGAGGTCTTCCATCGCTGATTCACTCCCCAAATGGCCGAAATGGCAGGAGCTGAGCTGACCCAAAGCCAGGAGCCAGGAGATTCTTCCCAGTCTCCCACATGGGTACAGGGGCCCAAGCATTTGGGCCATCTTCCACTGCTTTCCCAGGCCATTAGCAGGGAACTGAGTCAGAAGAGGAATATCCAGGACTAGAACCTGTACCCATATGGGATGCCAGCGCTGCAGGCAGAGGCTTAACCTGCTATGCCACAGCACCAGCCCCCAGCAATTTTCTCCACCTCAAAACTTTTATTTCTCAGGATGAGAATAATCACCTTGACAACAGAGAACAAGAAAGAAGAAATCCAAAAACTCCTTCTCCTGGCCCTTCCTGCAGTTGCTCTTTAATTCTACTTGTTTATGGAAATCTTTAATATGATGTTACAAGGGTACTTCAAAAATTTCATGGAAAATTGGATAGTAATTTTATTTGGGTGCAAAAACTTTTGAAATGTGCTTTATTTTTCATAATACATACTTTTTTGTTATTTTTCTTAAAGATTTATTTATTTGAAAGGTAGAGTCATAGAGAGAGGAAAGACAGTGATCTTTCATCCACTATTTCACACCCCCCAAAAAATGGCCACAACAAGTGGGACTGAGCCTGGCCAAAGCCAGGAACCAGGAGCTTCCTCCAGGTCTCCCATGTGGGTGCAGGGACCCAAGCACTCGGGCCATCCACCACTGCCTTCCCAGCAGGGAGCTGGATCTGAAGTGGAACAGCCGGGACTCGACTGGTGTCTATATAGGATGCTGACACTGCAGGCCATGGTTTAACCCGCTATGCCACAGCACCGGCCCCCATAATATGTACTTTCCATGAGCTTTTTGAAGACCCTGTATATACAATTTCAATGTTTTGAAAAGATAAAAATAAGCCTATCTTTTTTATTTTATTTTATTTTATTTCATTTTATCTTTAAAAAGATAATAGGAGCCGACACTGTGGCACAGTGGGGATAAACCAGTAGATGGAAGACATTTCTCTCTCTGCCTCTACCTCTCTCTCTAACTGTCTTTCAAATAAATAAAATAAATTTTTTTAAAAGATAAGACTAAATTTATCTTTTAATTGTATTTTTTCATGAACTTTTTGAAATACCCTTGTACTGAAATTTTTCTCTGAAGCCAGGAGCCAAGAACTTCTGGATCTCCCAGGTGAATTACAGGGATCCAGGGACTTGAGCCATCTTCCACTGCTTTCTCAGGCACATTAGCAGGGGGCTGGATTGGAAATGGAACAGCCAGGACTGGAACTGGAGCTCATATGGGTGTCAGTGCTGCAGGCAGCAGCTTAACCCGCTTGTGCCACAGCACTGGTCACTTTTCTGATATTATTAATGAAAAAAGTTGAGTGATAATGCTTTTTTTTTTTAAGATTTATTTTATTTATTTGAGAGGCAGAGTTATACAGAGAGAAGGAAAGAGAGATCTTCCATCCGCTGGTTCACTCCCCAAATAGCCACAACGGCCAGAGCTGGGCTGACGCAAAGCCAGGAACCAGGAGTTTCTTCCAGTCTCCCATGTGGGTGCAGGGGCTCAAAAACTTGGGCCATCTTCCATTGCTTTCCTAAGCCATTAAGAGAGTTGGATCGGAAGTGGAGCAGCCAGGGCTCGAACTGGTGCCCACATGGGATGCCGGTGCCATAAGTGAAAGGCTAACCTACTGTGTTTTAAGCACAAGTGAAGGCCATGAAGAAAAATGCAACCTCTGAGTCTTGAAATGTTGTCTTAGAAGCGAGTAGCCACGGGCCGGCACTGTGGCGCAGTGGATTCACACTCTGCCCTGAAGCACCGGCATCCTATATGGGTGCCAGTTCCAGACCTGGCTGCTCCACTTCCGATCCAGCTCTCTGCTATGGCCTGGGAAAGCAGTAGAAGACGGCCCAGGTCCTTGGGCCCCTGCACCCACGTGGGAGACCTGGAAGAAGCTCCTGGCTTCAGATCGGCATAGCTCTGGCCGTTGCAGCCAACTGGGGAGTGAACCATCGGATGGAAGACCTCTCTCTTTCTGCCTCTCCTCTCTCTGACTTTCAAATAAATAAATAAACCTTAAAAAAAAATATAATAAAGCAAGTGGCCCTCTGGTATGGATGTACTTATGGGTGTCTTTGGCTCTTTTTTTTTTAAAAGATTTATTTATTTATTCATTCATTTGAAAGAGCAACAGAGAGAGAGAGTGAGTGAGACAGAGAGCGAGATATTCCTTCTACTGGTTCACTCCCCAAATGCCTGCATTAGCCAGGGCTGGGCCAGGTAGAAGCCAGGAGCCAGGAACTCCATCCAGGTCTCCCACATGGGAGGCAGGAACCCAAGTATGTGGGCCATCACCTGCTGCCTCCCAGGGTGCACACTGGCAGGAAGATGGACCTGAAGGAGAAGCAGGGCTCCGTCCCAGGCACTCCAGTGCAGGACGCAGGTGTCGCCAAGCTGCCGCTTAACCCATTGTGCCACGATGCTCACCCTGCTTCTTAAATTTTTTTAAATATCCATTTATTTGCTTGAAAGGCAAATAAATCTACAGAGTCACTCTCCTAATGGCCTCAACAGCCAAGGCTGGGCCAGGCTGAAGCCTGGAGCCCAGAACCCCTTCCAGGTCTTCCACATGAGTGACAAGAACTCAAGTACTTGGGCTGTCGTCCACAGCAAGCGGGACTTGAACCGGTGCTCTGATATGGGATATAGGTGTCCCAAGCAGCAGCTTAACCCTCTGCACCACAGCGCCAGCCCTGAAACTTTTTAAACTTATTTTTAAATAATTTTAGACACATAAGAAGTTGCAACAATAGCAGAGTGAGTGCATGGACCCTTGGTCCAGAGTTCCTTGATGATAGATAACGTCTTACATAGCCATGGTATAATATCAAAACCAGGGGATCAGCATTGGCACAGCACCGTTAGCCACTGTTTTACCTGGATAAAATGCTCTGTGATTATTCTGAGTGTCAGGGAGCCTGCTGCTTCTTAGCTTTTACCTCCAGCCAGGCCCAGCTGTAGGCAGAAAAGAATAAAGTGAGAAACCAAGCAGAGAAAACAGGGACACTTAGTGGACTTCCCTGCCAGCACCAGCTCTAAAGAATTTCATTTTATTCCTTCTTGTGACGGACAGTTCCATGCTCCCCAAGTAGCCAACCAAAAATGTCATGGTACCGCTGATTACTGGTTCTGTTTGGTCTGGCGTGTCCCCAGTTTTACCCTGTTTCCAGGGAAGGGGCAGAGCCAGGTTAGGCCGGGGAGGGACTCCATGGCCTCTGCTGTTGTTACCAGTCAGAACACACCCTGTGGCCCTCCCCTGTGGCTGTTGACTGAAACCAAGGGAAATAATGTCGACAGGACAAATTGACAGAGCCACCTCTGCCAACTCTTGCTACCGTTCTAGAATTTCACGCTCTCTTGCTTGTACGGAGTTAGTACTGCTGTGTTGTTTCAGATGCAGTTAGTTTGGTCTTAACCCTTACTTGAGGTAATATTGAACATTTATGTTTGTTGTGAAGTGCCCTTGATAACAACCATGATGCATTACAGATTCTTTGGCTTTACAGGGAAAAAAAAATGAAAAAAATTTAAGTGTATGAAGAGATCAGAGAATTTTTTTTTCTTGACAGGCAGAGTGGACAGTGAGAGAGAGAGACAGAGAGAAAGGTCTTCCATTGCCATTGGTTCACCCTCCAATGGCCACCACGGCCAGCACACTGCGCTGATCCGAAGGCAGGAGCCAGGTGCTTCTCCTGGTCTCCCATGGGGTGCAGGGCCCAAGCACTTGGGCCATCCTCCACTGCACTCCCTGGCCACAGCAGAGAGCTGGCCTGGAAGAGGGGCAACCGGGATAGAATCCAGCACCCCGACCAGGACTAGAACCCAGTGTGCTAGCGCCGCAAGGCGGAGGATTAGCCTGTTGAGCCGCGTTGCCGGCCTTCTTTTTTTTTTTCAAAGTAGAGGTCTTGGGGCTAGCACTGTGGCGCAGTGGGTAAAGCCGCTGCCTGTAGTGCTGGCATCCCATATGGGCGCTAGTTCAAGTCCCAGCTGTTCCACTTCCGATTCAGCTCTCTGTTAAGGCCTGGAAAAACAGTGGAAGATGGCCCAAGTCCTTGGGCCCCTATACCCACATGGAAGATCCAGAGGAAGCTCCTTGTTCATGGCTTCAGATCAGCACAGCTCCAGCCATTGCAGCCATCTGGAGAGTAAACCAGCTGATGGAAGACCTCTCCCTCTCTCTCTCTCTCTCTCTCTCTCTCTCCCCCTCCCACTCCCTCCCTCCCTCTCTCTCTCTCTCTCTCTCTCTCTCTCTCTGCCTCTCTTCTCTGTGTAACTCTGACTTTCAAATAAATAAATCTTTAGAAAAAAAAAAAAGTAGAGGTCTTGGGGCCAGCACTGTGGCACAGTGGGTTAAAGCCCCGGCCTGCAGTGCTAGCATCCCGTTCAAGTCAACTGCTCCACTTCCGTCCACCTCTCTGCTACATCCTAGGAAAGCAGTAGAAGATGGCCCAAATCCTTGGGCCCCTGCATCTGCATGGGAAACCCAGAAGAAGCTCCTGGCTTCAGATCAGCTCAGCTCTGGCCATTACAGTCATTTGAGTAATGAACCAGCAGACGGAAGACCTCTCTCTTGCTCTACCTCTCTCTGTAACTCTTTCAAATAAATAAAATAAATCTTTAAAAAAAAAAAGAGGTCTTGGGGCCAGTATTATGGCACAGTTGTGTTTTGCACCAAAATAAGCTCATCTTTTAATTCCATTTTCTATTAACTGTTTTTTTTTTAAAAAGATTTGTTTATTTATTTGATATGCAAAATTACAGAGAGAGAAATCTCCCATCCACTGGTTCACTCCCAAAATGGCCTCAACGGCTAGGGCTGGGCCAGACCAAAACCAGGAGCCAGGATGTTAATCCAGGTCTCCCACCTGGGTGGCAGGGACCCAAGCACTTTGGCCATCTTCTGGCACTTTCCCAGGCATGTTAGCAGAGAGCTGGATCAGAAGTGGAGCAGCTGAGACACAAACTGGTGCCCATATCGGTAGCCATTTAACCGCTACACCACAATACCAGCCCCCATGAGCGTTGTGAAGTACTCTCATATGAGTAGCACAAAAAACTGCAGCAGATTTTCTGGGAATCACTGGTTCCAGATGAATAAAACCAAAGTCAAACAGTAATTATTGCAACTTCATTTTCAGTCACTTTTCCCTTATTGAAGATTACATAAAAAGACAATAAGATAGTATGTGCTTTTAGTAAAGAATTGGAAATACTTCAGAAGAAGTTACTTCCATTTTTTTGCCTTTTCCAATCATGAAAAATTGTTATAGTGTTATATACTTGTATCATGTTTTACAATTTACATATCACTTGTGGGCTTTTCATATAACAATCGTAATACCTTGATATTATCTGTTATTTATGAACCAGAACCCAGGCAAGTTAAATGACTTTATCTCAGAATGCAGAGCTGCCGGGTAGTAGAACGTGGACTGCACTGCAGGTCTGTTCTGCCCTAAGCCAATTGTGTTTGCCCCTCCCAGCTTTGCCTTGTACAGCTGCATCAACATGCCCTCTGGTCTCCTGTCCCAGCCCCATCCAAACCAAATTAATTCCTAGGACTCCTATGTAGCGGTCCCAAGAAAAAAATTTAAAAGGTTTATTTATGTGAAAGGCAGAGAGACAGAGACAGAGAGACAGAGATCTCCCATCTGCTGAGTCATGCCCAAATGGCTGCAATACTAGTGCTGGTCCAGGCTACAGCCAGGAGCCTGAAACTCTATCCAGGTCTCCCACACAAGTGTAGAGGCCCAAGGACTTGGCCATCCACTGTTTTCCCAGACACATTTAGCAGAGAGCTGGATCAGAAGTGGAGTCGCCAGCTGCTCCTATCAGATGCCTGCCCTGCAGGTGGCAGCTTAACCTGCTGCACCACAATGTGGTTGAGTTGTATGTGAGCATTTCTTTATTTTATTTTATTATTTTTTGATAGGCAGAGTTAGACAGTGAGAGAGAGAGATCTTCCTTTCCGTTGGCTCACCCCCAAATGGCCACTACGGCTGGCGCGCTGTGCCAATCTAAAGCCAGGAGCCAGGTGCTTCCTCCTGGTCTCTCATGCAGTTGCAGAGTCCAAGGACTTGGGCCATCCTCCACTGCCTTCTCGGGCCACAGCAGAGAGCTGGACTGGAAGAGGAGCAACTAGAACAAAACCGGCACCCCAACCAGGACTAGAACCCGGAGTACTGGCACCGCAGGCGGAGGATTAGCCTAGTGAGCTGCGGCGCCAGCCCAGCAGGGTGTCTTAAGGAGTACCCCATTCCTCTAACTGGTGTCTTCCAGTCCCCAAGCCTTCCCTTCCCACACTCCTTCCTGCCCCTCACCGCCTTCTCTACCTCAGCTCTGTCCCCAGCTCCTGCCCTGGCTGTACTTGCATCGTGCCAGTGCCAGGGCGTACCTATTCTTTAAGATACACGAGAGAGGCCGGCATTGTGCTGCAGCAGTTAAACCACTGCTTGTGACCCTGGCATCCCATATCAGAGCACCAGTCCAAGCCCAGCTGCTCCTCTTCCAATCCAGCGTTTCTGCTGATGTGCCTTAGAAAGCAACAGAAGACGGCCCAAGTGCTTGGGCCCCTGCCACCCATGTGAGTGACCTGAATGGAGTTCCTGCTAACCATTCGGAGAGTGAACCAGTGGATGGAAGATCTCTCTCTCTCTCTCTCTCTCTCTCTCTCTCTCTCTCTCTGCCTTTCAAATAAATAAATCTTTTTAAAAGTAAGATATAGGGGCTGGCGCTGTGGCATAGTAGGTTCAGCCTCTGTCTGCAGCGACAGCATCCCATGCGGTGCTGGTTCGTGTCCCGGCTGCTCCTCTTCCCATCCAGCTCTCTTCTGATGGCCTGGGAAAGCAGTGGAAGAAGGCCCCAGTGTTGGGTCCTTGCATCCACGTGGGAGACCCAGAAGAAGCTCCTGGCTTCAGATCAAGCCCAGCTCCTGCCATTGTGGCCATTTGGAGAATGAACTAGCGGATGGAAGTCCTCTCTCTCTGTCTCTCCCTCTCTTTGTCTGTAACTCTCTCAAACAAATAATAAATCTTCTTTTGAAAATAAAATATAAGAGAATTCAAGTAACCTTTGATGTTGAACTAAGGATCCCCCATTCTGCCAAATATTTAGGGAATGTTCACTTCCTTTTTCCACCTTTCCTAGGGCTTAATACTTTGCATACTATTGGCTGTGCTCCGAAGCTTATTTTTAAGATGCCTTTTACATATGCGAGTGCTTCTTTAGGTGGGCCCAGTTCTAAATTAGAGGGGACAAGGGACAGCCCGTGCTGAGCAGGAGGCTTCCATTTGTCTAGGAGAGTTCTTTGTGCTCATCCCTGGTCTAAATCACCAGGGAGCTTTTAAATGAGAAAAGACCTAGCTGACCCAGAGGGTGGTATTTATAAATAGTACCCAGCCCCCCCTTTCCCCTTTAAAGCTTGTCCACCTAATCCTCCTCTCTCGGGATTGGAAGTGACTTGACCTTTGAGTCTTAAAACTCGGGCTTCTTTTGTCCGAAAAATCTAGCTAGCCAAAAGCTATTGGAACAAAAATGTTTTCAGCCAGAGGGCCTTGAGACACCAAAGTTTGCCTTTCCTTTCAAATATTTGCAGCCAAATGTTTCCTCTTCTGAGGACAGCTTTGTTACATTCAGACACTTAGCTCAGTCATTGTGTTTCTTTTTACAAATGGGCTATTAAGGGTTTGCGTTTTTATGATTTGATTTTTATGTTTCCCCAAATGGTGTTCTCCACAGCGTACAAAGAGCCTTCTTTTTCACCCCTAGAATTAGAGCTTGGAGGGGCCATAAGGAGCTGACATCGGTGGATGGGAATCTTTGTATTTCTCTAATTTTGTATTTTTTATTGAGGATAACATCTTACAAGTCTTGTTAGGATTTAAAATGAAGCACATAGTATAAATATTGACAGGTAATTTTCCAGATTAGTGCATGCAAGAAAAGTGAATAATTAAACTGGCCAGCGATATTTGTATAAAATGTATTTAGCTGCGTTCTTAAGCTGATGGTTTATGAAGAGACAGGTGTGTGGTGGGGATCACATCCTTAGCTGCTTCTCTCCCCTGCTCTAAAGTGGAAGAATCCTAAAATCACTGTCTACTAGGCATCAGAAGACTCAAGCTTTCTTGATTTTGTCACTTAATTGAAGAGTAAGCCCTGGTCTTTGCTCACCTGGGCCTGTGGCAGTAATGCTTTTTCTGCTAGTTCTGATCCAGCTGTGACTTTGTTGGGGGACTCCTGTTTCTTGCAGTACCTGTGCTAGAACTGTAAGGCCCACAAAACACACCAAACCCCGGAGTAAGGGAAAGGGTTTATTGGGGGAACCGACAGACCCGAGGGAAAGGACAAAAAAGGATAAAAAGGGCACGTGTCCGGGAAACGGGTCCTGATATCCCTTTTCCAGGGGGTCCTGATATCCCTTTTCCAGGGGGGCTTAGGGAAGTAGGAGTAGCGAATCCCATTAGGGTGGGGATGCAGCTTGACACCGGTGGTTGGACCATGAGGTTTAGGGCCAAAGCCTATCCTGCAACTGGCGACAGGGGCCAGGGCCCAAGATGGCGTCTGGGGTTAGGTGGCACCACAAGTAAGGCAGTGCCATTTGACTAACAAGAATGCCGCACCTGCCTATGAGCCTGGGACTGTACACATAGCGTTAGCTTTGTTTTGTTTAGTCTGAGAATGACGCCCTGCATTGCCGTGTTGGGTACGCAGGACGCTGTTGGAAGAGAATGGAAAGCCCGTGCAGAGCAGGCGGAGGAGGACAGTAAAGCCCTGAGCCTGGAGGTCCAGACGGCTCTGGGCAGACACAAGCTCCGGTAGGCTGGTGCAGCAGTCCTGTGTGTTGTCTCCTTCTGCAGCTAGGGAAGCTTTCTCTTCACGTGTAGAGATGGCAGGCATGTTTGTAGCAATAAAATAGCAGCACATGGGACCCGCTCAGTGGGTTAAGCCACCACTCACATCGCCAGCATCCCTTATTGGAATACCCATTCTTTTTTTTCTACCATTTATTTTTTCTTTATTTGAAAGGCAGAGTGACAGTGAGAGAGGGAGAGATCTTCCGTCTACTGATACCCTCTCCAAATGGCCGTAACAGCTGGGGGTGGGCCGGACCAAAACCAGGAGCCTGAAGCTCCTTCTGGAGCTCCCATGTGGGTTCCAGGGCCCAAGTACTTGGGCCATCTTTGAGGCTACAGGGTTATAGGGTGCCACTGGGAAGAGAGTTTGGTTGCCAGACAGCAAAAAAAAAAAAAAAAAATTTAAAAAGTTAATTATATTAATTCTGAATCTCAGTATCTACTTTTTTACTTTTTAAAATGTTTGTATTGGGGCCAGTGCTGTGGCATAGTAAGTTAAGCCTTTGCCTGCAGTGCCAGCATCCCAGATGGGCTCTGATTCAAGTCCCAGCTGCCCCACTTTTGATCTAGCTCCCTGCTAATGGTCTGGGAAAGGCAGCAGAAGATGGCCCAAGTGGGAGACCTGGAGCTGTTTACTTTGGTGCAAAATTTTTTGAAAGGCATGCATAGAATTTTTCATAATACGTATTTTCCATGAGCGTTACATGAGAGGCAGAGAGAGAGTGCTCCCATCTACTGGTTCGTTCCTAGATGCCACACAAGCAGGACTGGGCTGGGCTGAAGCCAGGAGCTTAGGAACTCAGTCCAGGTCTTCCGTGGGGGTGGCATGAACCAATCGAGATACCCACTGCTGCCTCCCAAGTCTGCGTCAGCAAGAAGCTGGAGTTAAGAGAAGACTAGGGACTTCTGTTAGGTTTGGAATAGTTCTGGCCTTTCACACCCCCAGAAAGGAGAGACGGAAGGAGACCGACCTCAACAGAGACAGGTTGTTTTATTGAAGCAAAAAGGTGGGGATAGTCTTCAAAGACACGTGCACAGGGTGCAGGTAGAGCTGTTTTTATCTGGTTAAGGAGGGAATTGGGAATTTGCCAGTGCGGCGGGCGGGGGTGGGGGGTGGGGGGGTAGGTATTTGAAACCTGGGGAACTTTCCTCTTGTCTGGTTCACAAGCTGCCCTGTGCAGTTTATCTGTCTGGAAGGGTCTGGTTTGGCACCAAGGGTCTCAACAAGAGGGAGGAACCAGGGGGTGGAGGGGTTAGGGAAAGGGCAACATGCCCTTTACCGGCACCTGTGGTGTAGTGGGTAAGTCCTGGCATCCCCTATGAGCACCGGTTCGAGTCCCTGCTGCTCCTTTTCTAATCCAGCTCTCTGCTATGGCCTGGGAAAGCAGTGGAAGATGGCCCAGGTGCTTGGGCCCCTGCACCCACGTGGGAGACCCAGAAGAATATCCTGTCTCCTGGCTTCCGATTGGCCCAGCTCCAGCCATTGCAGCCATTTGGGGCATGAACCAGCAGATGGAAGATCTATTTAAAAAATAATAAAAGCAGAACTAGTTTTCAAACCTAGGCACTCCAGGGCAGAGTGCGGTCCTCTTAACTGCCACACCAAATGCCCACCTACTCCTCAGGGCGTTGTTTGAAGACTCTGTATTTTCAATTATGTTTAACCAATTTAATTGGTATTTATCTTGACTGTTTTTGTAAAGATTTATTTATATATTCACTTGAAAGGCAGAAATAGAGAGGAGAGAGAGAAATCCATCCACTGGTTCACTCCTCACATGGCCGCAACAGCCAGAGCTGGGCCAGGCCAAAGCCAGGAGCCAGGAGCGTCTTCCGGGTCTTTCCACATGGGTGCAGGATACGCTGCTTCCCCAGGCACATTAGCAGGGAGCTAGATTGGAAGTGGAGTAGCCGGGACTCGAACAGGCACCCATCTGGGATGCTAGTACTGGAGGTGGAGGCTTAACCTACACCACAGCAATGGCCCCTATCCCTATCTTGATATTCCCAAAGAGCACCATGGCTCTGTCCTCAGCTTCCCACTGTGAGATGTGATATTTGGGTTTTCAGCATGGCACACCCAGATCATTGTTCTGGGCCTATAGCCTGTGTTTCTCTCATGATGGCTACGTCAACACTTTGCAGTAAAGCCATGCAGTGTACTGTGACTACTTTTTTCTTCCAGTACTAGCTTTGGTTTTTCCCAAATATCAATAATTATATTGTGTTTCATTTCATTTGCTGAGGTTGTCTGTACTTTGTACTTAATTTGACCCCCAAATCTCTCCTAATGAAATAAATATCCCTTCCACAAAAACATGTTAGGTATTCTATGAATTTCAGCTTAGAAACAAACCTCTCCCTATGCTTCTGCCCTGCTCCCGTCTGGACACTGGGCCAGTTGGCAACGACCTGTTGTCTTGGACCTTCCTCCACTGTCACTTGGGGTCTCCCTTCCCCATCTTCTTGTGATAGGTTCCCATGCTCTCTTCCTTGGTTCTCCCAGTCATGTTGATGGAGTGTGTATTATCCTTAGTTTATTGAGACAATAAAATTATTTTTTAGTTTGTTTCAGGAATCATTTCTCTGGGAATTTTAAAGGCACTACTACTATCTTCCAGGAATCTGTTAGGAAACAGGTTCAGAATAGAAAGGAGGCAGTATATGAATTTACAGCCAGACTGAATTTATTCAGAGAAAATAAATTCGCAGAGGTGGGTGACCAACTGCCCATGTGCACACTGATGGAACACCTGGCAGAAGGCCCTGACCCCAGGGGCCGGGCCTTTTTATATTTTAGGAGGGCTAGGGCTGGGGGTGGGGGCAGGGGCAGCAGGTGGAGGTGAATTCCTGGAACTGGTCTTTCAGGTGCTTTGGTGACTGGTCTTTGAGGTGGCCCTGGGGGTGGGGTATGAAGGCCAATTGAGATTCAAGGGCAAGGAATACATTCCAGAGTTTATCTAACTTTTGGGCAATGAGCCAGAATGGCTTAGGCGCATGTCTTTGTTCCATCGATTCCTCTTTAAAAAGTCTTACTCGTTCTGATTTTTGTAATCCATTCTGACTTTGACTGTTATCTAGTAACTTGTTTTCCTCCAGAAGGAAGCTTCTCTCTATCTTGATGCTTTGCGGATTACTGCAATATGACTTGGGCATTTGCTGGACACTTTGAATGTGGGGAATTTTTTTAAATTAATTAATTTGAAAGGCAGAGTTACAGAGAGAGACAACTCTTCCATCCTCTTGCTCACTCCCCAAATGGCCTCAGTGACCAGGCTGGGACTGGTCCACACTGAAGCCAGGAGCCCAGAGCTTAATTCGGGTCTCCCACCTGAGTGCAGGGGCCCAAGTACTTATGAAGTAGGCAGGCATACAGGTTTAAATTGATTAGATTTGTGAACTGGAAGACCACGCCTTCACCATGCCCCTGTGTGGTCTCATTCCCCTACCTGGCCACACCTGGGTGCCCACCAGCCAATCAGGTTAATTAGATTTAGAAGTTGGTTAAAAGCCGGACAGGGTATGGCTCCTTGCTCCTGGTTCCTGGCTGCTGCCTGGCCCAGCCCTGACCGTTGCAGCCATCTAGGGAGTGAACCAGCAGATGGAAGATCTCTCTCTCTCTTCTCTTTTCTCTCTCTGTAACTCTGCCTTTCAAATAAACAAATCTAAAAGAAAGAAAAGAAAATGTGTAACATGAAAAGAACTACGCATGTATTTCAAAATTTGTATATCGAAATAAACTTATGTTTTAATTCCTTTTTTCCACAAACTTATTGAAGTACCCTCCTTGTGTGTTGTAAATAGAACATCTGGGCTCTGCTTCTGCCTTTAAACATCTTCTGGACTCTTCCATTCTGTCTGCTTAGCAGTTTGGCCGACTTGCGGAGAGATAGGAAGAGCAGACATGAGACACCCAGAGTACCGAGTAGGATCATTCTCAGAGCTTGTTTTCCTTAATCATGCTTGATCAGAAATTGGATGAACCTCCGGGATGCAGAGACAGGGAAGATACTCTGGCAAGGAACTGAAGACCTGTCCGTCCCTGGGGTGGAACATGAAGGTACTTTGTGTGTGCAGGGCTGTGACCAACGCCAGGACAGAGCCTGGGCAACGGGGAGCTAAGCCAGCGCTCACCTAACAGGGGGTGAGCTCCCAGGACACAGCTGCTGGTTCACGTTTTGTTGCCATTTTTGTTCCTTTCTACATTTCTTTCTTCTACTTCCCAAAACCCATTTTGTACTGAAATTTTAGCATTAGAACATACCTCCATATATAAACTAAGACCTCAATTTTTTTCCCCAAAACTTGCATTTTTATCTCTATGAAGTAAAAGAAAAACTAAGAGGTTGAAACCAACAGAGTGGAATACAAAGATAGCCCAGCGTCCCTGGGCCTGAGGGCAGCAGGCCCTGGGTGACTAACCTGGGCTCCCCCAGATCTTCCAGTTAGAGGCCTCTGCCTTCTACTGCGAAGTGCAGTTCAGTTCCCAAGGCACTGTCAGAAATGGCACATGCGGAATATGTCCCTACGTGAGCTGTAAGGGACCCCCGGAAACCAGAAGCATCGTAGGCATGTGGTTTTTATGTAGAATGGCTTCAACCTCTCTTTTTTCTCTCATCAGCCCGTGTTCCCAAGAAAATCCTCAAGTGCAAAGCAGTGTCCCGAGAGCTGAACTTCTCTTCAGCAGAGCAAATGGAAAAATTCCGCCTGGAGCAGAAAGTTTACTTCAAAGGGCAATGCCTAGAAGGTAGTGCATGCATGCGTATGGCCCTGCATGCCTGAGCACAGGGCGGCGGGCGGCAGGGCCAGGGACAAGGCAGGGCTTCCGTACCTCTCCTCTCCCGTCAGTTTGTAGTAGGACTTCAACACGCTGCAAGACTGGGGACCCCCAGTCAAGCCAAACCAAACCAGGCCACTACCAGGGCCTTCAGGGTCTCTGGCGCTCGGAGCCTGGCTGTGGGCGCATGGTTCAGCACTGCTCTGGTGTTGCCGTGTGGTCGTGGCGGCCGTGGCCATGAGCAGGGCTGCATGCAGTGCTCTACACACAGTCTCCTAAGGTGGGCCTGGCTCTGCCACCCTGAGCTGAGTCCTCATCGTGGCGTAGACGATGGCACCCAGGCACCTTCAAGCTAAAATCCCAAGGGAGAAGGCTACTTCTGGTGTTCACATCCAGCCTCACCTCCTGCTCGCTGGCCCTGGGCTCTAGACTCCAGCGCATCAGAATCCACACTTACTGCCTTTTTATGCCTCTGCTCTGGGAGGTTTCTGGTAGCTTCCTTTAGTGGTTCTCGGGGCAGGAAAGGTTCATCTTACAGGAAGGGGACAAAGATCCCCTAAGTTTTACGTGGGGGCACCTGCTCACACCAGCTTTTCCTTCTTCCTTCAGAATGGTTCTTCGAATTTGGCTTTGTGATTCCCAACTCCACAAATACCTGGCAGTCCCTGATAGAGGCGGCACCCGAGTCCCAGATGATGCCCGCAAGCGTCCTAACGTGAGTGCGCAGGGCTCAGGAAGCTGTGAAGTGTGTCTAGACGCAGACATTCCAGGCAGGCGGGACTCCTGGTTCTGTTCAGTGAGCAGGGGACTGGGTTGAGCTGTGATGGGAAGAGAGTATCCAGGGTATCTTAGTTTACTGGTTACTGACCTTTGTCTTATGAAAAAGACAGCATGACAGAAAGAGTCGGAAACTTTGGATTAGACCTAGTTGTAAAGTCCTGACTCACCCTGACCAGCTAAGTCATCTTGGGCAGGATGTAGTGCACCTCTGTGAGCCTTCGTCTTCCATCTCTACACACGGGGTGAATACTTCTCTCCCACGGTGGTGTGGTGAACATAAAATGACGTGGTATGGAAGGAAGCTGGCGTTTAATAGACACCAGATCCGGGGCAGGTGGGTAGCACAGCAGGTTAAGCACTGCTTGGGCCCCCATTCCCACATCAGAGTGCCTGTTTGAGTCCTGGCTACTTCACACTCCGATCCAGCTTCCTGCTGAAGCACCTGGGAAGACAGCAGGTGACGGCTGGGGCATTGCCACCCATGTGAGAGACCAGGATGGAGGTTCCGGCTCCTGGCTTCTTTTTTTTTTTTTTTTTTAAGATTTATTTATTTATTTGAAAGAGTTACACAGAGAGAGAGAGGTCTTCCATCTGCTGGTTCACTCCCTAGTTGGCCACAATGGCCGGAACTGCACCAATCTGAAGCCAGGAGCCAGGAGCTTCTTCCGGGTCTGCCACGTGGGTGCAGGGGCCCAAGGACTTGGGCATCTTCTACTGCTTTCCCAGGCCACAGCCGAGAGCTGGATCGGAAGTGGAGCAGCCGGAACTAGAACCGGCACCTATATGGGACATCAGGCCAGGGCGTTAACCCACTGAGCCACAGCGCCCCGGCCCCATGGCTCCTGGCTTTGGCCTGACCCAGCCTTGGATGTTGGTGGGCGTTTGGGGAGTGCACCAGCAGATGGAAGATCGATTGCTGTGTCACTCTGCCTTTCAGACAAATCGAAAAATAAAGCTTATATATACCAAATTCATGCTGATTTCTTCCCTTTCCTGATTGTCATGCTTTTGGTGTCTCTGGACTTTGGTTTACTTTTCTGGAATCTGCTAAAGTCCCAATTCTGGCTTAGAGGATAATGTTAGGGTACAGTTTCTCAGAAAATAAATTATAATTTAATAGTAGTGTTTTCTGCTCAAAGAAATGTCTGGAAGCATAGTAACTGCCCATGTGCCATCTTCTCAGGAATTGATGTTAGTCTTCCTCTAGTGTTTCCGTGGTGGGGCCCGACAAGGAGTCCACAGGTGACTGTACTGTCGGATCATCTGTTCCAGGAGGCTCTTTGTGAAAGCCACACAGAATTTGTAAATAGGGTGGTTCTTTTTAATAGCTTTTTCTCTAATGGATTTTTTGAAGATTTATTTATTTATTCAAAAGAGTTACACAGGAGGCCAGCGCTGTGGAGCAGCGGGTTAGAGCCCAGCCTGCAGTACCTGCATCTCATATGGGCGCTGGTTTGAGTCCCAGCTGCTCTACTTCCAATCCAGCTCTCTCTGTGGCCTGGGAAAGCAGTGGAAGATGGCCCAAGTCCCTGGGCCCCTGTACCTGCTTAGGAGACCCGGAGGAAGCTTCTGGCTTTGGATCAGCCTAGCTATGGCTGGGAGTGAACCAGCGGATGGAAGAGCTCTCTCTTTTTCTCTCTGCCTTTCTGTAACTCTGAGAGGTCTTCCCTCTGCTGGTTCACTCCCCAAATTGCCACAATGGCCAAGGCTGTGCCAGACTGAAGCCAGGAGCTTCTTCTGGGTCTCCTGTGTTGGTGCAGGGGCCCAAGCACTTAGGCCATCTTCCTCTGCTTTCCCAGGCACATTACCAGGGAGATGGATTGGAAATGGAGCAGCCAGGTCTCTAACCAGCACCATATGGGATGCTAGTGTCACAGGTGGTGGCTTTACCCACTGTGCCACACTGCCGGCCCTGGTTTTTGGATTTTTGTTTTTGTTTTAGTTCAAGAAATAGAGATTGGCAGACAGGCAGACTCACTCCCCAGCTGCTCACAATGGCCAGGGTTTAAGCGAAGCCAAAGCTGGAGCTGGTAATTCAACCCAGATCTTCCTTATGAGTAGCAAAGACCCAACTGCTTGAGCCATCACCTGACACCTCCCAGGATATACGTTAGTAGGAAGCTGGAACTGGGAGCAAGTGGGGACTTGAACCCAGCCTCTCCCACGTGGAATCCGAGGGTCTTAACCAGCATCTTAACTGCTGGGCTAAATGCGTACCCTAGTAGCTTTTAATTACAACAGAATATATTTTTATATTCCATCAGCCAGTCAGATGTTGATTACCTTATTTACTCATTTAACAATTAATTACCAGCAGAAATGTACCTACTAGTTATTAACTATTCTGGAAAAGTCCCGAGTAGTATAAGAGGGCATTTTATTTGTGTTTGTATTTTATTAATCTTCATTAGACTTCTTCTTGGTCAGGCCTGATTTCTTTCAGGAAATAAAACCAGGAAGTCTGTGATAACATTGTTTTAATGTCTTTATAACTACGTATTTACCTATGTGTATGCTATGCTATGGTTTTAATACATTTTCCCTCTGAAACTAATGTGGTGGTGTTGTGAGGTAGGTTTTTTTTTTCTTTCTTTTTTTCTTATGATTTATTTTCTTTGAAGGCAGAGTTATAGAAAGAGAGAGGGAGAGACAGAGATCTTCCATCTGCTGGTTTACCCCCAAAATGGCCACAACAATCAGAGCTGGGCCAGATGGAAGCAGGAGCCAGGAGCTTCTTCTGGGTCTCCCACACGGGTACAGGGGCCCAAGCACTGGGGCCATCTTCTACTGCTTCCCCAGGTGCATTAGCAAGGAGCTGAATCAGAAATAGAGCAGCTGGGACTCCAACAGGCACCCATTTGGGATGCTGGCGTCACAAGTGGTGACTTAACTGCTATGCCACAGCACCAGCCTTGATAACGTCTTTAGGTCACATCTCACTTTTCAGAGCCCCTAAAACATGATAGTTTGTAGAAGCCCACAAAACAGCTGCTCTTAACTCAGCTCAAGAGTGGTTTGGTGAGGTCATAGTTGCTCCCATTTTAAAAATGGGGCACTGAGATCCCCCCAAGGAAACGAATCACAGTGCAGGTGCATTGTTTTGGCCCCTTTGGTTGCAAGCGACAGAAACAGGCTCTGGCTAATCGTTGAAGGAGGACAGGGACGACCTGGGACAGCTTGGAAAATGCAGGCAGGAATCCATGGCACCTTCCTCCAGGAGCGGGTGTAGGAAGGACCCTGCTCAAGGAGAGAGTCTGACTGGCCCAGATTGGTCCTGGGCCCACCCCTCGGCCAAGGAAGGGAGGAGCCACTCAGCTGATGCCTGGACTGGAGGAATGGGGAGTGTCCCCCAAATGGAGAGCAGAGTGCTGTTACCCAAAATCAGGAGAAGAGAAGCAGGCAGGCCAAACCCCAGCTGTCCACTGTAGCAGGCATGGTAGGGGGAGGCACCACCCCAGGGCCTGCAGGCTTCCGTGCGTAATCCAGCCGGCGCTGTCAGCGGAGCAGGTGTCCAAAAGTCAGGCAGTCAGATCCTCGCGCTCCCTGCGTGCAGAGCCTGCCAGCAAGGGCTTCCGAGTACCCCCAGGACACGCGCTGGCTTGAGGGGCTAGCACCATCACGTAAGCTAGACGTCACGTGAGGCTTCCAACCCCATCCAGGCCGGGATTTGGGAGTTCAGTGTCCCCAGGCTGAGGCTCTGGGTGCATACGTGTCCAGCGCAGCCAGGGAGACTGGGGTGTGGGAGTGGAATCTCGTGCCTAACGTGCTCACTCTCTTGCCCTTTTTCTCCCCCTGCTTCCAGTGGGAACGTTATCATAGAAACAAAGTTTTTTGACGACGATCTTCTTGTAAGCACATCCAGAGTGAGACTTTTCTACGTCTGAGAGAAGAATGTGTGTGCATTTCAAGATTTGGGGGTTATGGGAGGGAGGAGGAAACTACTTTTTTTTTCCTCCACACCTTTGATGTTTGGCACTTCCACCCCTAATTCCCTCTATGGCAGAACCCACCTGCGGCCACCAGGGGACCAGCTCAGTGTAGGTAACCAGATGGCTTTTTTCTCACTGACCAGACTAAATACCCAACCCCAGACCAAGGCAGGGGCCGTGCCTCGACTACTGCCCGTGCAGACACGAGGAAGGACCTACCGCGAGCAGCTGCCGTGCCTGCTCCCTCCCTGCCTCTTCCTTGGGCCCTGCAGGCTGCGTGTCTTCCTTTGGCCCTTGGTTTTGGAAAACTTCATATTCCTGACCCACGCCTAGTTTTTTCCTATCATTTCTATTTCATACATTCTCATACACTTAACTTGTAAAATAGACTGTGATATTATTATTACGGATTGTAATTAAAACAAATGAATTAAAAAATTCCTAGTCTTTAGCATGGCATTGCTTTCATCTCTCCTTCTTTCTGGAGCTTGAACCTGCCTCCGTGACCGGAAGAAAGAGAGTCTCAGAACGAGGATGACAGCTGCCTTCTAGGGTGGGCATCGACTGCTCGGTCTTGTTCCTGAATGCCTCAGTTGCCGCCTTCCACAAATGGGGAACGTATGTGGACAAGACCCACGACCTTGACGTTAGTCTTTGAAACCGGATGTTCAATGGTTCTCATCCACAACACACACACACCCTTGGTCTGCTGCTTTTAACTTTATCATTCCTTTACAATGTTCGTTTGTTCGAGAGGTTTCCAGAAAGGGTAGAAGTTCTCGGTTTTAGAATAGGGACTTTTGTCCTATATCCCCCTTGAGAGACTAGAAGTTAAACAGTGACCCTAACTGCAGGACGACAGAAAGACGTCTGGGCAGGGGGAGGCCAGGCGGCTCTCGGGCAGTGGTCAGAGGAGGCCGACGGTTACCTGGGCTGTGCTGTCAGCCCTAACATACAAGGAAACCAGAAAGATCCTTTTTTTAAGGAACTTCCCTGTGAGCTACTGGTAACCTTCACTGTCCTTTATAAAATGCCAACAATTACAAGTTTCTTTTTTTTTTTTTTAATATTTACTTATTTATTTGAAAGAGTTACAAAGAAGGAGAGCCAGAGCCAGAGAGAAAGAGAGGTCTTCCGGCCGGCGCCGTGGCTCAACAGGCTAATCCTCCGCCTTGCGGCGCCGGCACACCGGGTTCTAGTCCCGGTCGGGGCGCCGGGTTCTGTCCCGGTTGCCCCTCTTCCAGGCCAACCCTCTGCTGTGGCCCAGGAGTGCAGTGGAGGATGGCCCAGGTGCTTGGGCCCTGCACCCCATGGGGAGACCAGGAAAAGCACCTGGCTCCTGGCTCCTGGCTCCTGCCATCGGACAAGCGCGGTGCACCGGCCGCAGCGCGCCGACCGCGGCGGCCATTGGAGGGTGAACCAACGGCAAAGGAAGACCTTTCTCTCTGTCTCTCTCTCTCACTGTCCACTCTGCCTGTAAAAAAAAAAAAAAAAAAAAAGAAAGAAAGAAAAAGAAAGAGAGGTCTTCCATCCACTGGTTCACTCCCCAAATGACCACAATAGCTGGGGCTGGGCCTGTCTGAAGCCAGGAGCCAGGAGCTTCTTCCAGGTCTCCCATGCGGGTGCAGGGGCCCAAGGACTTGGGCCATCTTCCGCTGCTTTCCCAGGCCAGAGCAGAGAGCTGGATCGGAAGTGAGCAGCCGGGACTCAAACCAACGCCCATGTAGGATGCCAACACTGCGGGCAGAAGCTTAACCTTCTATGCCACTGTGCTGGCCCCAAGGAGAAGTTTCCTAGTTACCAAAGTAGCAAGGTCTGAGACGACAGAGCAGGAGAGGCCGCTGGGGACACAGCTGTCTCCGGTGTCAGCTGTGCCCCCGGATTCCTGCTCCGCGTCTCTACCCCTTGCCTGGATCGCCTGCAGCCAGGGTGGGTAGAAGAGGCAGGAGGCTCCCGTCGGCCAGCGCTGCACGCAGGTTCTGTTCCCCCTGGCACACCTGGTGTCTTCCAGATACCAAAGAGCGCGAGGAAACACGGGGGTAACAGTCGGTTTCCTTTTGCCTTCTGGAAATGCCAGCTGTCTTCTCAGAGTGGACCCGGCTCCTTCCCTTTTCCTGAGCCCTACCTGCTCCCCAGAATCCCGCCCCTGGGGGTGAGGGTGCTCCCAGAGTGACGGGCACATTGTAGGGAAGAGAGGAGTTCCGCCCTCTTGGCCACCCGAGGCTGTCAGGCGGTCTCAGCTAGCCACTCTGAGAAAAACAGGAAGAATTACAGGCTGGGTGTTCTCAGAAGCCTCCTGTGCCTGTGGGTGCGAGTGCCCCGCTCGAAGGCGTCAATGCTTTATCACAGACAAGCAAGGCAAGAGGTCGGCCCTTCAGGAACGGGCTGCTAGCCGGGTGACGGCGGGCAGGACATCCACAGGCCCTGGTTTTCGGACCCTGAAGGCACCGGCCCCACTCGCAGATCCTGGTTTAGGAGCTGTGGGGTCCCGAAGTCTGCAGGTGCGAGCCCTCGAGGAGACGGATGCAGGCGTTTGTGGGCCAGACGTTGAGAAACACTGGTGAGGAGAGGCCTCTGATAAATCAGGAACATACATGCACTCCTGGGGGCGGCTGCGGTCTCCCGCCATGAGCTTCTTAGTGGGCCAAAGGGCAGTCCCATTCCTGACCTTCAGCTCTCTGGGCAGTCACAGGAGCTTTAGGGCCTGCACAGAGAATCCCAGGCAGCACAGCCTCAAATACATATTTTTTAAAGGACTATGTATGGATTTCAAACTTAAAAGGAAAAGGAGTTACAGGAGAAAGTCTACATGAACCACGCGTGGGGGTGTTGCGCCGCCGGCACCCAGGAGGCACGCTCGCCTCGTTTGTAAACCATTCATTGTAACAAAATGTGAAATAAACCGTTCTCTCAATGTATGTGGGCTTTTTTCCCAAAAAGTGATAACGACAGCTTCCAACTTTGGACAGAAATACTTGTGTTGTTTGCAACGAATCACTTAATGCAAAGAAGTTAGGGCTTTGGTTTGGCCTGATTTCTGCAAGCAGAGAAAGTGTGGGGACCCCTGGGAAGCCCATAGTTTACACCTACACCCTGGAGCTGGGGGGATCCTCCCCTGGACACGTTACCCCCACTGGCAGCCGCAGCCGTAGCCACAGACTTCTGAGCTCGGAGGCAGCTCTTGGTTTGATGGGGTGCTTTTGAATTCTTGCACTTTTTTTTTTTTTTTTTAAAGAAAATGTATTCAAAGATGGCGTCTGCTCAGACCCCTTACACTGGCGTTTTAAGTGATGGCATGCACAGACCATGGCCCAGATAGCTCTTCTCAGTAGTAAGAGGATCAGCCGAATCCCTGTGGCTGGGATGGTCCACATCTATTGAGATCTCCAGTTCCACTCGAGGTAGATTGAGCACATTGGAGATACCCAGTCCAGCTCTGAATACGCCAGGGCCCAGGGCACCCTGTATGGTCAGGCTGTGCACGACCTGTCTCCCTGACTCCCCATCCACTGGGTCCCATTCAGCAATAGCTGGTAATTCCTTTGGTCAGATTGGACCAAGGAAACACCCAGTTTATCTCAGAGGATTCCGAAGAAGTAAAAATAGATGTGCTTTCTTGATACTGAAGGGTCTTCTGACCACCGTGATCCAGCAGCGTTTCCAGGCCCCGGATGCTGTTGTAGCACCGAATTCAGGACCCGCGTTGTGGATTTAGTAGGATTTTGGGAGGAGGCACTCATGGTTTTCTAAGGAACCTTACCCCTGGCACCCCCACAGGCGCCTGCTTGGCCTCCTCTGGGGCAGGCAGGTCGCCCCCAGGGAGGGCCACATCTGAGACATCTCACTGTGGGACCCCTGAACTCAGAAGTCAGTGCTCGGGGTGCGGGCGAGCTCCTGGGCTGGCCTCCCTCGATCCCGCCCCGTCTCCCTTGCTGTGGTCTGGATGTATATGTGCAAGACTAAACCCCACTGTGATGGTGGCGTGAGGCCTCAGGTAGGTGATGACGTCACGGCGGTGGAGCCCTCAGGATGGGAGTCCAGAGAGCACCCTCCCCCTCCCCCACGAGCCCTCACCAGAGACTGCCAAAACCTTGATCTTGGACTTCTGAGCTCCAGAAGTGTAGGAAATAAATGCGTGTGGTTCATAAGCAGCTCCACGTACTAAGATACCCCTTGTCCCACCCTGCTGTCCCCCTGCAGCCCGTCTGTCCCCCTGATGGGACCCCTCAGCTCTCCCAAGTGCTCGCAGTCATATCTGTCACATGGTCCTCCTGCCCCACCAGCAGCTGAAACAACCTGTCACCGTCCTCCTGCGCCACCGAACTAGGCTGCTGTGAAAACGCTCTGGACAGCAGTCACCACGTCCGACAGGAGCCACGGAGAACAAATGCACACCGAGGGAGACGGAGCGGCAGGAGGAGGGAGAAGCGCTCCTGACGACACAGCCAGGCGCCTGGAGCCGGCCATATGGAAGCCTTGACATCACAGAACCTTCTAGTCATAAACCAGATTGAACTGGATTGCTGTCGCTTGTAACTGAAAGGAATCTCATGGATATGCAGATTGCTGCCTTGCCTTTTCCCCTTTCTTTCTTTTTCTTCCTATTTATTTACTGTTCATTTGTTTACCTGATACTTTTCCAACGTGGAACATTTAGGAAACACAGAACAGGGTGGAGCTGGGGGCACGGCTGCTGTGGCATAGTGGATAAAGCCACTGCCTGCGAGGCAAGAATCCCTTATGGGCACCATGTTTGTATCCTGACTGCTCCACTTCTGATCTAGCTCCCTGCTGATGGCCTGGAAAAGCAGCAGAAGATAACCCAAGTGCTTGGGCCCCTGCACCCACATGCAAGACCTGGATGCAGTCCCTGGCTCCTGGCTTCGGCCTGGCCCAGCCCTGGCATTACAGCCATCTGAGGAGCGAACCAGCCGATGGAAGATCACGCTCTCTGTCTTTCCCTCTCTCTGTAACTCTTTCAAATAAATAAATAAATCTTTTAAAAAAGAAGAAGAAATTAAAGACAGAATCTTAAAGAAAAACCGGCCAGCACTGCAGCTCACTAGGCTAATCCTCCGCCTGCGGTGCTGGCACCCCAGGTTCTAGTCCAGGTCGGGGCGCCAGATTCTGTCCCGGTTGCTCCTCTTCCAGTCCAGCCCTCTGCTGTGGCCTGGGAATGCAGTGGAGGATGGCCCAAGTGTTTGGGCCCTGCACCTGCATGGGAGACCAGGAGGAAGCACCTGGCTCCTGGCTTCGGATCAGCACAGCACACTGGCCATAGCGGCCATTTGGGGAGTGAACCAATGGAAGGAAGACCTTTGTCTCTCTTTCTCACTGTCTAACTGCCTGTCAAAAAAGAAAAAAAAAAAAAAAGATAATCCCGCCACTGGCAGGTGACATTGTGGTGGGATTCCTTGGGACTTTGGTCATCAGATTATGCAGTAGACACAGTTCTGTCCCACCCTTTTATTCCCTTGACATTTTTAAATAAGCTTCTCCCTACGTATGCAAAGCTACTTGCAGTTCTGGAAGAAAGTAAAAAGCCACCACACAACACACGGAACACAGGAGTTAAAAGGAAGGTTTATTTGGGAGGGGGTGGGACCAACAGGCTGGAGAGAGGAGAGAGAGTATGTGCGGGAAAGCGGGTCTTGTTTTAGCTTTGCAGGGAGCAGCGAATGCTGTTAGGGTGGGCGTGCAGTTGACCCTTGTGGCTGGGCCATTTGGTCATGTGACTTCCAGTAAGCCAGGCTGAACTCAGATGTACCAGATGGTGACTGGGCCAGAGCCTAAGATGGCGCCCGGGGCTTAAGATGGTGCCTCAGAAAGACAGCCCCATTTCACTAACAGAAAGGACACGGCCCTTCCATTAACAGGTATCTTGGTGGGGCCAGCGCTGTGGCTCAGTGGGTTAATGCCCTGGCCTGAAGCACCGGCATCCCATATGGGCGCTGATTCCTGGCTACTCCACTTTCGATCCAGCCCTCTGCTATGGCCTGGGAAAGCAGTAGAAGATGGCCCAAGTCCTGTGTCCCTGCACCTGTATGGGAGACCAGGAGGAAGCTCCTGGCTTCTGGCTTTGGATCAGCGCTGCTCTAGCCATTGTGGCCAATTGGGGAGTGAACCAGCAGATGGAAGACCTCCCTCTCTCTCTCTCTCTCTCTCTCTGCCTTTCAAATAAAATGAAAATATGGATAAATAAAAATAATTTTCAAAGTCCTTTGTGGACATTATTCCATCCATTGAGCATTTGTACCGTAAGTTACTTGACTACTTCTTGATTTATTTTTTAAATAAGTAAACTCTTTTTTAAAAGATGTATTTATTTGGGGCTGGTGCTGTGGCATAGCAGCATAGCAGGCAAACTGCCTGCAGCAGTGGTTCGAGACCTGGCTGCTCCACTTCCTATCCAGCTCTCTGCTGTGGCCTGGGAAAGCAGTGGAGGACGGCCCAAGTCCTTGGGCCCCTGCACCCTCGTGGGAAACCCAGAAGAAGCTCCTGGCTCCTGGTTTCAGCTTGGCTCAGCTCCAGCCATTGGGGCCATTTGGGGAGTGAACCAGAGGATGGAAGGCCCCTTTCTCTCTCTGTCTTTCTATAGCTCTTTCAAATAAATAAATCTTTTTTTTTTTTTTTTTTTTGACAGGCAGAGTGGACAGTGAGAGAGAGAGAGACAGACAGAAAGGTCTTCCTTTTGCCGTTGGTTCACCCTCCAATGGCCGCCGCGGCTGGCGCGCTGCGGCCGGCGCACCGCGCTCATCCGATGGCAGGAGCCAGGAGCCAGGTGCTTCTCCTGGTCTCCCATGGGGTACAGAGCCCAAGCACCTGGGCCATCCTCCACTGCACTCCCGGGCCACAGCAGAGGGCTGGCCTGGAAGAGGGGCAACCGGGACAGAATCCGGCGCCCCGACCGGGACTAGAACCCGGTGTGCCAGCGCCGCAAGGCGGAGGATTAGCCTGTTGAGCCACGGCGCCGGCCCAAATAAATAAATCTTTTGAAAAACGCATGTATTGTCACTTGTTTTTATTTGAAAGGCAGAGAGAGATCTCCCATCCAGTGGTTCACTCCCCCAAATGCCCAGGACGGCAGGGGCTGGGCCAGGCCAAAGCCAGGAGTCTAGAATTCAATCCAGGTCTCTCCCGCGGTGAAGGGACCCAAGTACTTGAGCCATTCCTGTGCTCTGCAGGGTGTGTGTTAGCAGGAAGCCCGAATCCAGAGAGGAGCCAGGACTCTGGCCCCGGCGCTCTGCGAGGCAGGATGCGGATGTCCCACGCAGAGATCGAGGGCTGTGCCACCCACTCACTTCCTACCTCAACTCCTCATTTTCTGCCCTGGGATGGCTTCCTGGAAGTGGAATTCCTAGGCCAGCACCCACATCCAAGCGCCAATCCAATCCTGACCGCTCCGCTTCTGATCCATCTCCCTGCTCGTGTGCTTGGGAGGGCAGTGGAGGACGCCCCAAGTGCTTGGGCCCCTGCACCCACACGGGAGACTGACCTGGCCCAGCCCTGGCTGTTACAAGTATTTGGGGAGTGAACCAGCAGACGGAAGAGCCGTGTGTGTATGTCCCTCTCTTGTTCTTCCAAATAAACAAAAATAAATACATGCATTTTTTTAAAGTGCACATCTTAATATCCAGGGCCCAGAATGGTTTCCAGGAAGGTCAGCCCCAGTTTCTCTGCCTCGTGTGCCCCCACCTGCTAATGCCAGTGACTCCTCTGTACCTGCCGCGCATGCGTGAGCCCAGGGCCCCAGGCTGCCTGCCGCCAGAGAGGAGCCCCACGCAGGGTTCCCACAGCCACACGGTGGAACTGGCTCCCACAGGCATCGCCCATCTGTTCCGTCCAGCAGAGCTTCCCTGAGCCCTCGCGAGGGCCCTTGTGCAAGATCAGCTTTTTCCGGGCACCGGTGTCCTTCAAGATGTTCGTGGGCTCTCCGTGAAAAAAAAAAATCCAGGTCAAATAAATTTAGAGCGAGCCTTCCGCTTGGAAACTCAGCGCCCCCTTGGTATGTGAAGGCCCCAGGGGATCCCCCAAGGAGAAAATCCTTTAGTGTGGCTTAGCCCAGCACAGCGCCAAACAGCGGGGATCACACCTACCCTCTGTCGGGCGCATGCTGGGGCAGACAGACAGCTGGGGGACTGGCGGGCGGGCTCCAGGCTGCAGGGGGTGGGCTCTCATCCCTTGTCCAGGAGCCCCCGGAGCAATGGAGCTGGATCACTGGGCCTGCTCAGCCAAGGCACAGCGAGGGCACTGTGAGGTCACAGGTCACCAGGGGCTGGATCCCAGCCATGCCCGTCCAGGCGGGACTCTTCGATTCTCTGTGTGCCTCCCAATCTCTTCCAAAAAGCAGCTGCAATTCTTCCCAGCAATTCAGTCAAGCGTCCCAGGGCTCCTTCTGGGTGACAGGGGGTCCTGTGCCAGCTCTGAACCAGGGTGGCCAGTGGGGCCCTGATTGGCTACATCAGAAGCCTCTGTGCACACCCACCCCCCAAGCTGTCTTGGGAGCCTGGGGTCTGCAGCCGGGCCTCCGGGTTCCAGAGGACAGAACACGCAGCCTGTCACAGCCTAGGCGGGAGGGAACTAACCATCCACATACAGTCAGGCATCGCCCCCTAACAGGAGCAGGTTCTGAGAAATGCACCGGGCGTGCTCGGGCACATGAGACAGCCACACACAGTCCAGTAGTGCCAACACGTCCCCACCCCGCGGGGCGTGCCTGTCACTGGCAAGCCCGGGTGTCAGGCTGAGCTTAAGCCGCGGCACCAGAACCCGGGGTCACCCTCACCCCTGCGCTCACCTCTGCACCTCTGTGGGTGGCCCAGGTCACAGCCTCTGTGCAAATCCCCAAGGGAAGACAGCAGGTGGAACCCCCATCCCAACAACCCAAGCATCCCAAGGCCCGCTCTGATTGGATGACCTGCGTCATGTGACTGCTCGGGCTAGGGGGCCTCAGGGCACTGATTGGCCAGGATGGAGCCATCTGTTCTGCCCCTGGGGTTCCACTGAGAGGGAGAAAAGAGGAAAACTGGACCCTGCTGCTGGGGGGGAGGGGGCGATTATTGCCGGGAGGGTGAAGCGATGGCTGCCAGAGGCGAACATCACAGCTGTGGCCTCGCAGCTCCTGGAGTCCTGGCCAGCGGCTCCTTGCTGTGAGGGCTCCCCTCTGCCCAGAGCCTAACACCTGGGCCCTGCACAGGTGCACGAGAACTGAGGTGGCTTCGAGTGACGGTAGCCTGATGGGGAGCCCCTGGAGCACGCACCCACCAAGCCAGGGTCCCTGGCTGTGCTCCTAGAACCCAAGCCGGCCACCAGCTAGTAGCTAGGAGGAAAAAAAATAGCATTGGGCCAGGCAACCTTAAAATATCTCAGCTGTGGTTGCTAACTTGGGCCGCCATCGCCTCTCTGAGCTGGGGCCAGACCTTGCCAGCAAAGCCAGCGGTCAGAGTGGTGGGCCCAGGGGGTGGGGGTGGGGGCAGCCCTATGCCTTCCCGGGCGACAAGGGCTTGGGGAATGAGGCGACAGGAAGCCATACTGCAAACGTGAGCCACACCTGTGTCAGGAGCTGAGCTATGGGAATGGGGGAGCGGAGACAGGATTCGCGTGAGACCCGACTCAGCCCGCACCGGACCACAGCAAGGCGGCAGGTGCGCTGAGGGGGCCCAGGAATCGGCAACCCAGGGAAGGCCCGGACCCCACAGAAGCCCATCCTGGCCCCAGCTCTGGGAAGGCCTGGGGTCTCCCCTCCAGGAAAAGAAAAACCAGCAGTCTGGCATTCGTTGTGCAGTTTTCGGGTTCTTTAAAAAAAAAAAAGAGAGAGGTCTTCCATCCGCTGGTTCACTTCCCAGTTGGTCACAGTGGCCAGAGCAGCGCTGATCCAAAGCCAGGAGCTCAGGAGCCAGGAGCTTCTTCCGGGTCTCCCGCAGGGGTGCAGGGGCCCAAGCACTTGGGCCATCTTCTACTGCTTTCCCAGGCCAGAGCAGAGAGCTGGATCGGAAGTGGAGCAGCCGGGACTGGAACCAGCGCCCGCCCATATGGGATGCCAGCACTGCAGACGGCGGCTTTACCCGCTAGGCCACCCGCTAGGCCACAGCACCAGCCCCTGTGGGTTACTTCTTGACATGCCCACATACCACCTGGCCCCACCCCGGCTGTTGCAGACATTTAAGGAGTGAATCAGTGGATGGAAGATCTCTCTCTCTACTTTCAAATAAATACGTCTTAAAAAGAAAGGGCCAGGTCACTGGGATGGAGGCCTGGAGAACGACCTCTGACTCACATCCGACCAGAGTTCTGGGGGGGAGGAAGGCCGCGGAGGAGGAGGAGGGTGGGAGTGTGGCTGAAGCGCTCTCCTGGCCCAGCAGAATCCAGGGGAACCCCCTGCAGTTCCCCTGTGTCCACCAGAGGGCGCCCGCCCCTCGCAAATCTTGGAAGGTTCGCCAGCCCCGGGCGCCCTTCCAACACGGGCTCTGGGAGGCTCTGTCCTTGCCCATGGCTGGCGCTTTGGGAGCCGGGAAGGTGACCCCGGCCCTCAGGACAGGTCTCCAGGCGGTGGTCATGGCGTGCCAGGCCCTGCACTGGGGGAAAGTGCGTTCCGCTGGAGCAGCAAGGGCTCTGGAGGCCAAACCTTGCCTTGGGCTCAGCACAGACGTCGGTGAGCCCGGGGACCCCAGCAAGGCAGCCCTGACCTCCTTTCTGGGTAACGGTGCCCGCAGGCCGGCAGTCTGAAGGCTGCATTAGACGTGGGGCCTGCGCGGCTCTTTGCCTGCCTGAGGCCTGCGTGGTGGGCGCTGGCCTTGGGAACATCTCTGATCGGAGCCAGGCTGCAGGAGGCCCGCCTGCGCAGGGGTGGGGGCTGGGCGCCCAGGGTTGAGGGTCCCCGATCGCTGGAAAGGGCCCCCCAGAACTCTGGCGTCCGGTATGAACAGGTAGCGAGATGCAGGGACCTTGTGTCGCCTTTTTCCTTTCTTAAGATTTATGTATTTGAAAGAGCAAGAGAACTCTTCACTCCCAAGTGCTCAACAGCCAAGACTGGGCCAGGCCAAGGCCAGGAGCCAGCAGCTTGGTGGCAGGGCCCAAGCACTTGGGCATCTTCCACTGCTTCCCCAGGCGCATTAGCAGGGAGCTGGATTGGAAGTGGAGCAGCCGGGACTCGAACTCTATGGGGTTCCAGCTTAACCTGCTCTGCCACGCACCACATCGGCACCTGCTGCTGTCTCAAGTGCACCCGTCTCGCCCCAGCCCCTCCCCTAAACCCTGACGCTGCAGTACCTGCACTCCACGGCATCCTCCATTGCTCCCTTGGACCCGACTCCAGGCCGCAGACGCCCTGCCTGCTAGCTTCGCCCTCCGCACCTCCTTCCCCGGGGCCACCCCCCTACCCCGGGGGAGCCCTCCACCCTTTGCCCAAGGCACACACCAGTTGCCTGCCTGGCAGGAGTTAAGCAGGGGCTCGGCACTTTGGGGACCCAGTTCCCCCCAACCACAGCCCTCAGCTGCTGAGGCAAGACCAGTTGTGGGGACTGGAGGTGGGAGGCCCAGGCACACACGACCTCAGTGCCCACTGCTGGGCCCCTCCTGTACGCCCCACCCCCACGAGGACTCCCTGGGCCGCCTCCTGCCCAGCCCCTCCACACCCTGGGCAGGAGCTGCTGAACAATCCACCTCCCAGCTGAGGCCGGTCCCTAGGAACCCAGATCTCCATTCCGTGGCTCAGCCCAGCAGCGGGGGCTCTGCCTCTGCGACCCCCGGGCCATCCTCCCCGGTGGGCTCCCACCACCTCCCTGAGGCTAAGTCCTCCCACTCACAACTGTGCCCCGCCCAGCAGCGGGCCTGCCCACACACCAAGGGGCGTAACTCCTTCCTCCTGGGAAACCAGAGTTTGGCTCCATGAGCGCCCAGGAGAGGAAAAAGTCCTAGCAGACACCGCGCGCCACCACCAGGGGGAGCCAGGACGGCAGTCACCGCGCGCACCACCAGGGGGAGCCACCGGGCGAGGCCTCGGCTCGCCAGCCCGGGCTCCGGTGGCCCAACAAGTGGCCGGGGCGTCGGACTCCCGTCGCCCGGGCACAGCCTGTAGCAAGCAGCCCCCAGGCCCCCGCGAGACCCTCCCCAAAGAACCAGGCAAGAGACAGCTGTTAGAACAACTCAGCAAAATAAAATTCCGGTTTATTGTTGGACAACATTGTTTCACACATACATCAAACAGGCCAAAAAAAATAAACAGCAACTTCATAGACAAAAAAAGGAAAAAAAGAAACCTTTTATCTTTGGCCTTTTTAACCATCTCATACAAACCAACTACTTATAGTACAGCTAAGTACATACACAAAAAAAGGTACTGGAATGCTCGGAATAAGATTGTTTTTTTGTTGTCGTTTTTGCTTTTTTTACAAGGTTTTTTTTCTCCTTTGAGATTAGAATGAACATGGTCACACCACAAGTAAAGTCAGAAGTAGGACAGAGGACGCTCGAAGGCTGGTCTGGTCATCCGAGATCATTAAAAATGGCTGACCCCTAACAATATGTACAAAAATATAAAATGTAAATAAAAAATACAAACAAATTTTCCTTTTTAAAGTACTTTTAAGAAAGAAAGCAGGGCCTGGAGTTTGGTGCTGTCCCTCCCCTGTTGCGAATTCACTGGGTTTGTGGGCGGTGAGCGCGTCCGCAGGGGCGCGGGGCGGCCTCTACTCGGAGGTGACCACGTCGGGGGAGCCGGAGTGAGGGCGCAGCGCATCCCGTCTAGTCGTCCTCGTCGGTCTTCTGCTTCTTGGGGTCGACGTCGTCCTCCTGCGCAGACGGCTCAGCTCGGACCCGGCCCCGCGCGGAAGGGCCCGCCCCCGCCCCCGGCCCCGGCCCGCACCCACCTCGTCGTCCTCCGCTGCCCGCTTGCCCGTGGCTGCCTCGGCCTCCTCGTCCTCGTCCCCGTCCTCCTCCTCGCCTGCGGGAGCCCAGGTGAGCGCCGGCCCCGCGCCCCCAGCCCCCGCGCCGCGCCCAGGGCCGCCCCCGCTACTCACCATCGCCCTCCTCCTCCTCCTCTTCCTCCTCGCCACCTTCCTCCTCCTCCTCGTCTACCTCGTTGTCCGCCTCCTGCTCCCCGTTCTCCTCATTCTTCCCGGCGGAAGAGACGCGCGCGTTAGCGTGGCCGAGCGGACCCCGGCCCCGACCCCGGCCCCCCGCCCGGCGCGCGGCGCACACTCACGGCGTTGCCGTTGGCGGGGGCGTCTCTGCCATTCTCCGCCTCCTCCACCACTTCCTTCTTCTCCTTCAAGTCCTTCGGGGACAGGGGAGCCGGGGCTTAGCGGCCGGGAGCCCCCCGACCCCGCCGGACGGCCCGCACCTGCACCCGCCGCGCGCGGACGGCGACAGGTACGCGCCACGAAGAAGGCCCGCGGCCGGGGCGGGCGCCGCTGCGGGGAGACTCCCGCTCTCGGCCGCGGCCGGACCCTGCACACCGACCCCTGGCCCAGCACGGCCGAGGCCGCTGCCTGCGAGGGGCGCCCCCCCCAGGCCCAGGCGGCTCCCACCCCGCACCCGGCCCGCGTCCCGGAAGGCCCCGCGCCATCCGCGCCCCGCCAACTTCTCCCGCACGAACGCCCCGGGGCACCTGCCGGCCCGGACCCCGCCGCCGCCCGCTCCCGCCCCCTGGCGGCCGAGGCCCCGGGGAGCGGGTGGGGGCGGGGAGGTCGTGGCGCGCGCAGGCGCCACCCCCGCCCGGCGCACTCGGCGCGGGCCTCGGCACGCACCGCGCGCACGGAGCACGTGGCCCGGGCGGCCAAGTGCACCCCCGGCCCGCGGGACGCCCCCCGCCGCCGCCCGCCCGCCCGCGCCTCTGCACTTGGCGGGCAGTCCCGCGGGAGGCCGCGCCGGAGTGGCGGGGATGGAGACAGCCCGCGCCCCGGGCCGGCGCCTCCCGCGGGGCTTCATCCCCCCGCGGCCGCCGAGGCCCCGCGCCCAGCCGCGGCGCGCTCCGCCTGGGGAGTCGCCCCTGGGAGAGGCGGAGGTGACGCCAAGGTGACTCGCGCCGGGCCCCGCAGGGTGGGGAGCGGGAGCGCGGGGCCGGGGCGCCGGGGGCCCGCAGCCGCTCGCTCGGCGCCCCGGCTGCGCTTCCCGCCGCCGCCGCCGAGCCCGGCGCGGGGCCGCCCCTCCGCGCCGCGTCCCAGCCCAGCCCGCCACGGGCCCGCCGCAGCGCGCCAAACCCCGGCGGCCCGGGCGCCGTAACAAAGGGCGGCGCGGCCGCCGCCGCCACTTCCCGCAGCCGGCCCGCGCCTGCACACGCGCCCCGCGCACTTCCGACTCCCGGCGCGCTCGAGTTTCAAAGTTCTCCCCGTGCGCCCCTTCTCACGCCGCCGGCCAGACGAGTTCCGGGTCCCCGCGCGAGCCCCGCGCCGCCGGCCCGCCGCTGCCCGCCCCCTCCCCCGCGCACACAAAGAGCGGGACGCGCGGGGCCGCCGGCCGCTGGAGGCGAACCGCGGACCCCGAGGGCGCGGGCGGCGGCCAGCCTCACCTTGCTGGTGATCTCGGAGCTGGTGTCCACGGCCGCGTCGGACATGGTGGGGCACGCCGGGGATCCGAGGCAGCGGACTCGAGAGAAAGCGGGCGTTCGGGGACTCTGGCGACAAAGCTGCCGGAGTCCGCGGCGGCGGCGGCGGAGGCGGCTGCGGCGAGCGGGGAGCCGGGCCCGGGAACAATGCAAAGATGGCTTTTCTGAGCAGCCAGTGGGGGACTCACGCGGCGCCAGAACCTTTAATATAGATTAGTGGGCGGCGCTCGGCGCCCTCTGCCCGCACGCCATTGGCTGAGCGCGGGGAGCGGGCGTCCGCTCATTGGCTCGAATCCGAACAATGGGCAAGCGTGCTTAAAGCGGCAGTGCCTCGGCGCGTCCCGCGCTGCGCAGTCGCCGGCCGCCCTGTCATTCAGGGCGCGAGGCGGCCGGGGCTCGGCGGCGCCGCCGCGGCCGCGGGGGAGGGGCTGCGCGCGCGGGCGCGTGCTCGGGGCGCGCGCGCCCGCCGCTGTTTTCGCCGCGGCTGCTGACGCAGAGCCGGAGCGCGGCAAAGCGGCCCGCCCAGCCCCCGCCGCCGCGGCTCGGGGGGGGGGGCGGCGCACGACGGCGGCCCGCGCGGGGGAGGGGCGGGGTGCGGGGCCCGGGCCCGCGTGGACGGCGCCCCACGACGGCGGCGCGCGCGCCCCGTCCGCGCCTCCCAGCCTGCCGCGTCCCGAGGGTGCGGGAACCTGCCGCCCCCCGCCCGTCCACGGACGGACGTGCGCCGCCCGCGCCCGCCGACGAGCGGGCCCCGGGCCAGGAACGCCCGCGCCTCGGTGCTGGGTGCGGGGCGCTGCCCTCGCGCGGGACGGCTCCGCGCGTGGCAGCGCCCCGCACCTCGGCTCTGGGCTGCGGGCGGCGCCGTCGCGAAGCCCTGAGGGCAGCCGCCGCCCGGGGTCCCGCCCGGCCATCGAGTCGGCCCCTCTCCCGTCCCGCTTCGGGCTGCGACGAGTGCGGGGACTTTGCGGGGAGGCGGGCGGCCGTCCGTCAGACGAGCGGGGCTAGTCCTTGGGGGCGCCTGGAAATTTGGGGAGCCATTGAGGGGACCACGCGGAGCCCCGAGAAGGGAACCATCATGTAGCCACACTCAAGATGGCGTCGAGCTCGGCAAGCGTGGCGTGACGTGGCGATGCAGCCCACGCACACGATCCGAAAACCGCAGGACGGCCGCTGCTTGTCGCCATCGCAGCTGACTGTCGAGCTAAGACGCCTGAGTGTGGAAGCAGACACTGGAATAGGTGGGAAGGTAGTCCAGAAAAATACCCGTGCCACACACAAGATGGCGACAGATGGCGTTCGTCCCTGTGCTGCCAGGAGGGGGCGCCCGACACGGTAGGCGGGACTCCGGAGAAACGAGCGCGCACTGGCTGAGAGTGGCGGGCGAACACAAAGTTGACGCTTTGCGTCCTGCCATTGGCGGAAGCTGCCGTCCGTCTCCTGGGGCGGCTGGTCTGGGAGTGAGGAAAACCCGGAGCCTGGGATCGTGGAGCGAGGGCGGATGCCAGATTTCAGCGGGGCTTGAAGTCGAGGGCGAGGAGAGAGACGGAGGCGCCCTTGTGTGCTTCCCTAGGTCACGGGCGAGCTGGTCCATGCCCGGCGCGAGCCCGCCACCCCGGGGCTGCGCCAGAAGCAGGCGCGCAGCCCGGGCGCCCCCGGCCGGGTCCCCTCCGGCCCCTGTCCCGCACGCCTCGCGCTTGTGCCAGCCTGGCTGCGGCCCGTGGGGCTCTCCCGGGAGACTTGACCGAGGGCAGGTGCCGCGCGCCCACCCCGCCCCCCGGGCTGGAGGTGGGGGTCTCCTCGGGGTGGGCGCGCGCCGGCCGGTGTCCCCGAGGGCTGCGCGCCCAGCTCTTTGTTCTGTGCCTGCACCGCCGCCCCGAGCGAGCGAGCGAGCGGGAGGGAGGGCGGGCGCCCGGCCCGCGCCGCAGCCCCGACGGGACGGGGAGGGGGCCGTGGCCCGCGGCCGCTGTGGGGGCTGGTGAATGTGAATTTCCCTCGGAGAGCTGCTTTGCCTGACCTCGCCCGAGCACCCCGCTGTGCTTACGAAATGGGTGCGCCAGGCCCAAGGCCACCCAGTTACGCGGGCACCGCAGGGAGCCTTGGATGGGGGGGGCACGACGGGCTTGAGTGGACCCCACTGTGAGTCAAAACCGGCTGAAACCCACTTCTGCCGGTTCCGATCTCTCAACACGGTGTCCACTTTCTTGTCAAATCGGAAAAGGAGACGCAGGGGTATAGTAAGGGCCTGGGGCTGGGGCTGGCCGAAGTGGACTCCCTGGGCCGCCGCCTCTCCGGGGAGTGTGGCTCTGGCCGCCCTGCCTGGTGGGGTCCTCAGGCCCCTCTTCTCTTGCTGCAGGGGCTCTTCGTCCAGCCCCACGCTGGGGAAGGTCCAGCCGCTGCTCCCCAGGGTGCATGTGTCACAGGTCAGGTGCTTGGGGGCCTCGCCCCTCTGAACCGCGGCGCCCTGCTGGGCTGCGTTTCCCGGCCCAGGTCTGTGCACTGGACTTGGGTGAGAGGCCCCTGTGGCCTGCAGGCCAGTTTTGCTTTCAGGGAGTCGTCACGGGACACCTCTGGGTTACCTGGATACCGTCCTCCAGGCCCACAGACCTGTCGCTGCCCAGCCCCGGTCACGCTTGTCTCATCTGCCTGCCCCGTGGGCACTGGAATGTCCAACCTAGGCCTGTTCCCCCGCTGCTCCGGTGTGTTCCTAAGTGCTTAGCTCACAAATCTGCTTGATTCTTGGAAAACCAGGCCAAACTGTCCATGCTGGTTACAACCGCCTGGGTTCGACGTCCAGCCGGGCCCAGGTGAGCTGTGTGCACACGGCTCACCTGTAACACTGGGCATGGCATGACAGTACCCACCTCGCGGGGTTCCTGTGGGCACGGATGAGTTAATGTGTGGAAAATGTGCAAAGTGTCTGGCACATGTTTGGGGGGCGGCTGTGCTCTGGGGACTCCCTTGTCCAGCGGCCATCTGTACCTGAGTGGGCTGGTCTTGCGTGTCTGCAGGGCTCTGGACAAAGGAGCAGTGTCCTCCACAGCTCCGTGGCAATGGAGGGTGCCGGCCGTTGGGTTTCGGAATCCTACGATGTGGTGCCCGACACGCTTGGCCGCCCCGCGGGTCTCAGAGGAATGAGAGCCTAGGAGGCGGCTGGAGTGGGCCCGGCCTGGGACCCCGCCTTCCAGCCCTTCAGAGCCCGCGAGTTTCAGGCTGTGGCTTCCTCGCCCAGGCTTAAGGGCCTGCGAGCTGCCAGGGGCCTTTCAACCCTCCCGCCTGGCGCGCCTGGCCGCCTGGATTGCGTAAGAGCCCCTCCTCACCCCCCCACCCCGCCGCCCTCTCTGCACACGTCCGGGCCTGCCCGTTCTCCTGGAGAGCTGGGCCAGAGGCCCGGCTCCTGGTCCCCGCACAGGTCTGGCCACCCCGGGAGGCTCCTGCCTGGCAGGGAGCGGGTGGGTGGGGACCATCTCTGGACACTCAGAGCCGGCCTGCAAGCCGCTGCCAAGGCCTGTGGAGCCCGGGAAGGAGCCGGGGAGGTGAGTGTGCCTGCGTCCCCTTGGCGGCTCTGGGAATCCCTGTCCCCTCCACCCCTCCACAGGTCCGCGCCCGTGGCAGGGCTCAGGCTCCGTGGAGTTTGGCTTAAGCTCTGGTTACCATTTGCGAGTGGGTGGGCCCAGCCTCTCAGTGGCGGAAGGTGCTGCTGGGAGGCGCGTGAGAGCTGGCACGCACCTGGGCGCGCTACCTGGGAGAGCGGCGCACCTGAGGAAGGGCTGACGCCTCTGCGGACCAGGAGCGGGAGCGGACTGGGCTGCAAACCTCCACCCCCGCCCCTCGCTGCTGCCTGCCCCCACCCCGCACCGTGGGAGGCCCCCAGTGAAGTACCAGGCCGCAGGCCCAGCCCAGGGAAGCTGGGGCTCTGTGATCTCTGGGAGCTCACTCTTCCTTCCCTCTCACCTGAGACAATCTTCCACCTCCCTCCACCGCGGGCAGACAGGCCCCTCCCACTCTTGCTTGGGGTCACAGAACCCGCCAGGACTTGGTCCCCTCCTAGCAAAGGGGCACACACACAGGGTGACCCTGTCCCAGCTTGCCCGGGGCGAAGGGGCCTCCGGCTGCAGCCAGCAGACTCCGCGGCAACCCGGGGCGTGTTTGTCGGTCACTGTGGTCCGGTCGTTATTCGTACTGGGGAGAATGACATTCCTGAAGGAATCTGTAACCATTGCCAGGAAGAGGCCCACGGCCTTGGATACAGCAACGGATGCTGTGTGCTCTGCCCTGAGAGCCCAGGGGGCTGGAGCTGGAAGGACCCCAGAGCATTTGGCCAGCACATGGCACAGCGGAAGGATTGAGGGGCTTAGGCAGATCACAGAGAGCCGGCGGCAACGGGACCTCCCACGTGCTCCGGGAGGCCTGTCAGTCGCCTCCCAGCCTGGAGGGCTGCTCACAGAGACCCACTGGTCTCCAGATCCGGGCGGGGATCCGGGCGGGCAAGCACTTCTAGTACCCGGAAGACATGTCTCAGGCTCATCTCAGTAAACCTCCTGGTGCAGGGATCCCCGGGGGGCCGAGGGGGCTCACAGAGAGGAAAGCCGGCACTCCTGTAACTGAAGGGGCCGCCCCAGGCTTTCCCCAGCTGCAGCCAGCTCGCCAGTGCCGTGACCCCTGACCGGCCGGCCCATGCAGATCTCGCCTGGCTGTGCCGCCTTGCTGCTGGTAGGATGCTCTGAGTGCTACCTCAAGGCCTCAGCTGCCGGCAGGGTCTCCGAGTCCCCAGCTTGCTGAACGGAAGGCATATGGCTCAGACGCCAGCAGAGCTGCCGTGTCCACCCTGACCTGGACTGCTCAGGGCCGCGGAGCTCTGGGGTACCGAGTCCTTGGCCAAGCAGGGCGGTGAGCCCGCAAAGTGTGAATCACCTCCACATTAATCCGTGTCCTCTGGGGGCCTGTGGCATATGCTGGAGGTTCCCCCCATTAAGAGGGCTGGAGGCAGGCATGTGGTGCAGTGGTTAAGATGTGGCTCAGTTCACTTGTATCCCACGTCCGAGTGCTGGGTTCGAGTGCCGGCTCCGCTCCCAATTCCAGCTTCCTGATGTTGGTGATGGCCCAAGTCGTCCCAGCTGTTGCAGGCATTTGGGCAGCGAACCAATGGATGGGAGGTCTCTTTCTGCCTTTCAAATAAACTGTAAACATTTAAGGGCCGAGTTGTGGCGCAGTGGGTAAAGCTGCCACCTGCAACGCCGGCATCCCATATGGACACCAGTTCAAGTCCCGGCTGCTCCAGTTCTGATCCCGCTCCCTGCTAATGTGCCTTGGAAAGCAGCAGAAGATGGCCCAAGTGCTGGGCCCCTGCACCCACAGAGGAGACCTGGAGGAAGCTCCTGGTCCTGGCTTTAGCTTGGCCCAGCAAATGGAAGATATTCTCTCTCTCTCTCTCTGCCTTTCAAATACATAACATAAATCTTTTATAAATAATTTAAATTTTATCTTAAAAAAAGGAAATGATTGCTCAGTTGCTCCCAGTATTGCACTAAGTCCTCTTCCCAGGGCGTTCCCAGTACCACAGGAGAATGAAGGTGACCCCAGCCTATTTCACTGGCTAACCTGCCTGCAGGGGGAATGGTGGGAAGTGTCCAGGTGAAGACGCTGGGCCCAAAGCCTGGCCCTGCTCAGGAACAGAGCCCTGTAGTCCTGGCTGCTCCACGCTCCACACCGCCTCCCACCCCACCCCCACCGCCACTGACATCAGCCCTGAAAACTCAGAGACCAGGGCAGCCGAGTCCTTCCTGGTGCAAGGGGGTCTTAGGTAAGAGCTGGGGAGAGAGCCCGGGGGTGAGCGAGGCCACTCGAAGCAGAAACGTTGTCCATCTCCCCCTCCCGCCTCATGGCACTCAAGCTCCTGGTAGGCAGCAGCGCTGGGTTTGAACCCAGGCAGCCTGGCACTGTGGCTGCTGCCTCCTTCACTGCCTGGGTCAAAAGCCCGCCCGCGGCGGGGGCCGGCACTGTGGCACAGCCGGTTAAGTGCCACGTGGGGTGTGCCATCCCGATGGATGGCGGTTCAAGTCCCCACTGCCCCACTTCCGATCCAGCTCCCTGCTAATGCACCTAGGAAGGCAGTGGAAAGAGGCCCAGGTACGTTGGCCGCTGCACCCAGGTGGCTCTTGGCTTCAGCCTGGCCCAGCCTGGCCCAGCCTGGGTTGATGCGGCCATTTGAGGAGTGAACCAGCAAATAGAAGATTCTCTTTAACGCTGCCTTTCAAATAAATAAATCTTAAAAAAGAAAAAAAAGAAAAGAAAAGAAAAAGCAGCTACCCCACCCCTGGCAGGTCCTGGTCCCTCACAGCACTGGGGCTCCTCTGTCGCCGGTGAGGACTTGCCCTTCACATGCTGAAGCCCCTCCCCAAGCTCAGGCTCTGGGCACTGGTGGCAGAGGGCAGGGTGTTGAGCAGTTGTGCGTTACCCAAGGCGACCAGAAAGCCTGCTGAGCACCAGGTGCTCCCGTGGCATCAGGAGACAGTGGGGGCCTCTGCCCTGAACCCTTTCCCAAGCTGGTGTTTCTGATGGCCTTGCTCTAGGGCTGTGGACCTGGAAGTACAGCCCTGCACGATGCTCCTTTTAAAGGACGCCATGGCACACCAAGGGCAGCCCCCCCTGAGGACCGCCCCTCGCCTGCCTCCTCCAGGGGTCGGCGCTGCAAGCCCTCTCACCTCTGGCAGGTGCTGTGGCGCGGCAGGTTGAGTCACCACTCGGGATGCCTATCAGTGGATCAAGTCCCGCCTCCCTCCCCTCCAACTTCCTGCTCTGCACCCCGGGACCCATGCAGACCATGGCCCAAGTCCTTGGACCCCTGCCATCCATGGGGAGGACCACGATGGAGTTCCTGGCTCCTGGCTTTGGCCTGGCCCACCCCTGGCTGTTGCAGTTTTTTGGGAGTAAAACAGTGGACAGCAGATTGATATCCCCCCCCCCGCCTTTAAGATAAGTAAAAATAGATAAAGTGTGATGGAGGTCCCGGAAGTCTTTTGGTATAATGCACTGGTTATGTATGCAGAATTCCAAACACCATGTTGTACCCAATAAAGCAATATCAATTTAAATAAATAATAAAAATGTTTTTTAAAAAAATCTGTTGATCTTCAGCTACCATTTATTTTTACTGGGAAGAGCTGCGCTTCTCCTGAATAACCTGTTTCATTTTTGCTTTGTGGTCTCTCCAGTCTTGGAGCTGAAGGCATTTGTCTGGGCGGCAGGGAGCTCAGAGCCCCCCTTGGGTATTAGCTCCCAGCTCCACTGCACCCCACGGCTGACAGCAGCAACTGGCCCTACCCCGGCTCCCCTGGGGTTCCTCCCCTTCTTTCTTAGCCCAACTTTGTCGTCATTTTTTTGCCTGTTAAGTATTTCTATAAATTTTAGAACCAAGGCCTAAATTAATTAAAGTGGTGATTAATTAACCAAACCAGAGCCCTTTATTCCAGAAGCACTTTCTTCCAGGTTCTGTCATTTAACCCACACTAACCCAGGGAGGCGGCCCCACTCCAGGGGGCCAGTGCTCCCCCAGCCCTTCCCAGCACCCCCCCCACAGAGCTGGGTGGTTCTGTCCCTTCCTGCATTTCCCCTCCATCCTAGGGTGGGGAGGGCGTGGGGGTGGGACCTTCCAAGAGACTGTCAAGTCCACTTCACGTGGCACAGCGGGTTAGGCTGCCGCTTGCAGTACTGATGCATACCTACCCTGTCAGAGCACCAGTTCTAGTCCCGGCTGCTCCACTTCCAATCCCTGCTGATGGCCTGGGAAAGCAGCAGAGATGGCCCGAGCCCTTGGGCCCCTGCACCCATGGGAGAGGCCTAGATGGAGTTCCAGGCTCCTGGCTTCGGCTCGGCCCAGCCCTGGCCATTGTGGCCATTTGGGGAGTGAACCAACCAATAGAAGATAGCTCTCTCTCTTTCTTTCTGTCACTCTGCCTTTCAAATAAATAAACTATTTTTTTTTTTTTTGGACAGGCAGAGTGGACAGTGAGAGAGAGAGACAGAGAGAAAGATCTTCCTTTGCCGTTGGTTCACCCTCCAATGGCTGCCGCAGATGGCGCGCTGCGGCCGGCGCACCGCGCTCATCTGATGGCAGGAGCCAGGTGCTAAGTGCTTTTTCCTGGTCTCCCATGGGGTGCAGGGCCCAAGCACTTGGGCCATCCTCCACTGCACTCCTGGGCCACAGCAGAGGGCTGGCCTGGAAGAGGGGCAACCGGGACAGAATCCGGCGCCCCAACCGGGACTAGAACCCGGTGTGCCGGCGCCGCAAGGCGGAGGATTAGCCTGTTGAGCCACGGCGCCGGCCTAAACTATTTTTTAAAGTTCACTGCATTGTTTAGTCAGGGAGGGGTGGTAAATCCATCGTCCCTCTGCCCACTGTGCCCCCACCCCCACCCCCGCCATGGTGTCTACCCCAAACAGTGGGGTTTGGCCTTTGCCTCCACATAGACGCACCTGGCCTGGGGATCAGCTCAGCCTTAAGGAATCCGGTACCACGTTCCCAGAGCAAGCAGGAGAGGAGCCCAGCCCCCACTGCTGCTTCCCTGGGCCCCTCGACTTGAGCATTCTGGGCTAGCTGCAGGCCAGCACCCTGGAGACCCCAAGGCACGCTGCCTGGCAAGCCCTTGTCCACAGAACAAGCTCCCCAGGGCGGGCCTGGGGCCCTGGGGGACTTGCATATCCCAGCAGAATGCAGTGGCCCTCTCCACACCCCACCCCGCCACGGCCCCATGCTGAGGCTGGGGGCGTTTGTGTTGAGCAGAGACCCGGAGCTTTGCTGGGGTCAGTGGGAGCCCACGGCACCACGGGGCACGTGTGAGCTTCTCCAGAAGCTTGTCCATCTCCACGACAAAGCTGCCCACAATTTCTAACACGGCGGTGATGGCCCTCGGCACACAGAGCCCTCGACTGCTGCTCTCCAAGGACGCACGGCAGCGCCCGCGGGTCTGCACTCAGGGGCCCCTCAGGCATCTGGAGGTCTCAGGGGGTCTGGGGACTCAGTGGACGTGTTGGCCTCTGGGGCCCTGAGCTGTCACCCCAGACTCCCCGGAAGCAGACTCACCAGGGCCACCCTCTCAAGGCCATGTGACTTGGGGTGTGTGTGTGTGTGTGTGTGTGCATGGCCACCACGCCCACAGTCATGCACCAGGAGCTGGGCTGCCCACTGCCTCTGGCTGCTAGGGTCCCTAGCTAGGCTGGCAGAGAGGCCAGCAGGAAAGGCCGGGTGAGAACCGAGCCTGAGACCCCAGGGACAAGTTTTGAGGGCCCCGGCCATGCGTGCTCACTCGTGCAAATCCCGTGGGTAAAGGACTGTGCCTAGGCAGGCACAATCTTGGTTAAGCTGTGCCTGTGATACCGGCATCCCATACTGGAGCGCCTCCGAATCCAGGCTGCTCCGCCTCCCATCCAGCTCCCTGCTGACGTGCCTGGGAAGGCAGCAGAAGATGGCCCAAGAGCTCGGGCCCCTGCACCCACGTGGGAGACCCAAATGGAGTTTCAGGTGCTGGCTTCAGCCTAGCCCCGCCCGGCTGTTGTGGCCGTTTGAGGAGTGAACAAGCAGATGGAAGATTCTCTCGCCCGACTCCCCTGTGTCACTCTGCTCTTCAGAGGAATAAAATCTGTCTTTTTCTAAATCTCAAACAACAGTGCAGCCTATTGAGAAACACATTGAAGGGGAATTGATGGATTGATCCTTTTTTTCTTAAGACTTTATAGTGTTTTTAAAGATTCATTTTATTTATTTGAAAGGCAGAATTACACACACATGTGGAGGGGGGAGAGAGAAAGAGAGAGAGAGGAGAGAAAATATCTTCCATCCCCCCCAAATGGCCGGGGCTGGGCCAGGCCAAAGCCAAGAGCCCAGAGTTTCTTCCCGGTCTCCCACATGGGTGCAGGGCCCAAGCACTGGGGCCATCCTCTGCTGCTTTCCCAGGTGCATTAGCAGAGGGAGCCGGATCAGAAGCAGAGCAGCTGGGACGGGAACCAGCGCCCACAAGGAATGCCAGCAGTGACCCGACCTACCGCAACACAACACCAGCCCCTAAATAAAATCTTTTTTTTTTTTTTGACAGGCAGAGTAGACAGTGAGAGAGAGACAGAGAGAAAGGTCTTCCTTTTGCCATTGGTTCACCCTCCAATGGCTGCCGCGGCCGGCGCACCACGCTGATCCAATGGCAGGAGCCAGGTGCTTCTCCTGGTCTCCCATGGGGTGCGGGGCCCAAGCACTTGGGCCATCCTCCACTGCACTCCCGGGCCACAGCAGAGAGCTGGCCTGGAAGAGGGGCAACCGGGACAGAATCTGACGCCCAAACTGGGACTAGAACCCGGTGTGCCGGTGCCGCAAGGCGGAGGATTAGCCTAGTGAGCCGTGGCGCTGGCCTAAAATCTTTTTTTAAAAATCAATAAAAAAGAGCCTGTCCTGCCTGGCCAGACAGAGGCCTGGATGGGAAGCAGGCCTGGCACAGCGGAGACAGCCAGCAGAGAGGCGCAGGGCAGGTGCACAGTGCCACAGCACAGTGGCCAGCTCCTGCCAGGGGGCGTTTCCACGTGTGGCCAGATGTGAGTGTGTGCCCGTGCACCCATGAGCACATGCCAAGGCCCTCACAGCGGGGTCCCACCTCGAGGCTGGGTCCAGGGCGTCAGCTTTACTCTCCCTTTGTATGAGTACTCTTCTATATTTTTAACTTTTCAAAATCGTAAGTGTGCGCCCGTGTGTGTGTGCGCACATACACACACACATGCACACACACGACCCCCTGCCCAGAGCACTGCCCAGTGCAGGAGGCAGGCGCTGGCACAGGGCCATCTAAGTGTGCAGAGGGTACAGCCAGCGTGGGCCTGCCTGAGCGGTTCTGGAGGGCTTCCCAGGGGAGGCGTCCTTGAGGCAGGGACTGGAAGATGAGAAGTGCTGCTCCAGGCAGAGCCGTGGGCACTGAGCGTCCTGGTGGGTTCCGGGCCTCCCGTCCTGTGGTTCCTCCACGCCCCTTTCTCCAAGGGTTCAGAAGCCCAGGCCCCCGAGGCATCCCCACCTCCCTGACCACCTACTTTCCTCTGCCGAGCCCTGCCCTCTGTTCCAGCGCAGGCATTTCATTGGGCCCACGACTCTTTCTAGAAGTTTCTGAGTCATCCAAGCCCAAGAACAGAAAGGGTTTATGGCGCTACCCTGGTCCCACTCCCACTGTGGCAGGTGCAGTCCCTCCACGGCCGCCTCCTGGGGTCACCCCACCTCAGCCCAAGTCCCTGCACCCAGGTGAGCACCCGAGGGAGCACCTACCCTGCACCCACACTGGACGCGCCCAGGAAGCCTCCTGCTATGTGGAGGTCCCCGCAGTTCCTGCCTGCTAGCCACTCCCTGCCCGGGCTTCCCCGCCTGGGACAGGGGCACAGCAGGCCCCACAGGCTGGGGGGGTGAGCTGCGCCTCCTCTGCTCCGGGTGGCCTCAGAGCCATCGCTCGGCCTCCTTTGGCAAAGGTGGGCACAAGAGGAGGAGGAGCAACCGAGTGGCCGGCAGATGCTGCTTCCTGTGGGAGGCCACGCGAGCACAGTGGCAGAATGGACATCAGGGACGGGAGCGCTCCGGGCACATCCGCCTTGGGGGTGGGATCTGCTGCTGGCCTGGGGGAGGGGTATGAGTCCTGGCGGAGGAACCTGAGGACGTGTGGCTCAGAGACCGCATCCAGGCAAGGGGCCAGGGTGGGAGTTCCGATCTCCCGGCCACCCCGCTCTCTGTGACTGTGGCAGCTGGGCTGTCAGCGGGGACAGGACGCCCCAGAGGACTGGGGACCGCGCGAGGCAAGGGCCCGGCTCACTCACCTGTTGCTCAACCACCCACTCATTCATTCACCCACCACTCATTCATTCATTCATCTGCACCTGCGCCGAGCACCTGCCTCCCGTTGGGTGAATGAATGAGGTGGGGTCACAGGGTGGGGGTGTGAGGGGCTGCTCGAGGTTTCTGTGGCAGTGGTCAAGGTGCTGCCACCCGCATCTGCGTTGGAGGCTGACAGCGGCCAGGCCCTGGGCAGGCGGCCAGAGCCTGCTCTGCAGGCCAGTCCTCTGCTTTCCATCAAGGCCAGTTAGTGGATCCCAGAGCTGCAGCTGATGGGGCAGCAAGAAGACACAGGAGGAGGGGGGACGACCATGGGGGCCGGGCCCGCTCCAGGTGCCAGGGCACTAAGGGAGCAGGGCCAGATCTGACGGGGCGGGGCGGGGCGGGCCCGGCACAGCCCCAGGTCCCAGGCCTGAGGTGCAGGTGGCCACTGCAGAGCAGAGAGCAACCTGACACACAGGACGCCAGGGGCAGGTGGCCCAGGCCGGTGGGCTGGGGGCAGGGACTCCACTGGCCTCGGGCCGGGGTGAGGTTGTGAGGAATGAATCACTGGCAGCGCCGGGAGCCTGCAGGCCTCTGCGCTCACTCCCCGAGGACTAACTAATTCACTTGGAGTGAGGCCGGGCCGCTAATGAGGACAGCAGGCGGCTGCCCACTGAGCAAGGGGGCCCTGGTGGGGGGCAGGAGGACCCACCCCCACCGCAGGCTTGCCCTCCGCAGGGGCACAGACCCCCGCCCTGGGGCCGACGGAGCTGGGGAGGAGAGCAGGTGCGCCACCCTGGTGGTGCTCCTGGGGGGTGCGGGCTAGCCCAGTCCTCCCTGATGGCGGAGGAGGAGCCGTCTTGCTCAGCCATGGCGTGGGGCCAGGCCGAGGGCTCGCCCTACCAGGAATAGAAACTCGAGTCCCCGAGAAACAAACCACTTGCAAAACAAGGCCTCACATCTGGCCAGGCCCTTCCTGACGCCGGCTGTTTGCTGATGGCACAGGTGGGCATTCCGGGGCCGCCCCGGTCCCCTCATTCTCTGAGGAGCAGGGTTTAGTGAGCACAGCTCTCTGGCTCTCTGCTGGCGTCTAAACTCTGCCCAAAGCCTCAGCCAGGCAAGGCCTCAGCCCTGAAATCTACATGCAAGGTGGGGCTACGGAGAATGCTGTTAAGACAGCCCATTTTACAGATGAGAAAACCGAGGCTCAGAAGGTTAAATCACTCACCCCAGGCTCTTACATTGCCAACAGTAGAGGTGGGTCCTGAAGGTCTCTGGACTCCGGGTTAGGGTGGTGGGGAGCGGGCGGGAGATCCAGGACCTCAGCAACAGCCATGCCACTGGAAAGACAGCCAGGGCCGAAGGCTTGGCTCGGGGCTCTGAGGGCCCCTTCCCAGGGAAAACATTCACAAGCTCTCGGTGTGGGGGGGTGCGAGCCTGAGCTTGGGCGTCACGCCGGGAGGGGGCGGCTGGCAGGGCCCTGGGAGCTGCTGGCCGACCCGGGGGCGGCTTCCGTGCCAGGGCTGGGCACCTGCTTCAAGCCCCGTCCTCTCGCGGCCCCCGCCCCTCCTCCCGCCCCGTCGCCGGGGCTGAGCCGAGCGCCATCGCACGAGGCCTGCGGGCTCGGTGACCGACTGTCCGCAGGGGGAACAAAGGGGACCTGGCTTGGGAGGGCAGGTGGCGACCACGCGCTCTCCCTCCGCGCCGGGCCGGGCCTGGCGGGAAGGGGCCGCGGGCGCCCTCTGCCGGCTCGGGGGCTCCTCGCGCGCGGAGATGGCCGCCGCGGGGCTCCGTGCCCCTCCCTCCGCAAAGGCCTGGCAGGGAGGGCGGTGGGCTGGGCTGTGTGCAAGCGACAGGATGGTCCCTGAGTGTGCACCTGCGTGTGAGTGCACGTGCCTGCAGGCGTCACCAGGGATGCCCGTGTGTGGCGTGGGTACGGTGTGCAACGTGTGCAGGTCTCATCTGTGCTTGCCAGAGTGGGCACGAGTCTGTGTGCCCGTGTTTCTCTTTAAGTTATTTACTTATTTCATTTGAAAGGCGGAGAGACACAGGTCTTCCATCTACTGGTTCAGTCCCCAAATACCTGCAAAAGCCAGGGCTGGGCCAGGCCAAAGAACTCCATTGGCCTGCATTTCTAAGTGTATAAGTGTGTGTGTGTGTGTCGGTGTGGGTGTGCGTGCACACGAGCATCCGCCCGGGCTCAGCTCTGTGGGTGGACGGAGCCAGGCTTGGACGGTGGGCACTTACCTGAGGCTGCATGTGGACAGCGAGTGGCCCTTGCAGGACGACAGGGGAGCAATGTCTGCGGGCCACTCCGGTGCTTCCCTGGGGCCCAGCAGGAAGAAGGAAGGTATGGAGGTGGCCAGTGAGCGGGGAGTTTCCTCCCCTAAGGACCTCTGCCAGGAACCTTCATAATCTAGCAGGGTAATTAAGATGATAACCTCCCTGCAGGGCCTGCAAACTGCCCGGGGAGGAGCAGCAGCGTGGCCTGCGAGCTCAGCCTCCACCTGGGAGGCCCGCATCCCGGGCCTCCCTGTCCCGGGCTCCTCCACTTCCCACCCGGCTTCCCATTAACACGCTTTGGAAGGCAGCAGGGAATGGCCCCGGTGCTTGAGTTCCGGCCGCCTGGCTTTGCCCCGGCCCAGCCCTGGCTGTTGTGGGCAGTTAGGAGAGTGAACCAGAGGATGGAAGATCTCTCTCGCGCACGCCATTTCTCTCTCTCTCTCCCTCTCAGTGTGTGCGTGTCTGTGATGTCTCCCCACCCCCCGTCATTCTGTCTTTAAAATACATAAATCTTAAAAAAGAAATAAAATGTTTAAAGGCTGGGTAGCCTAATGGGGCCTAAGTCAGCCTGGAGCCACCCTGTGGGGCCCCTACGAAGGGCACACGTCCAGCTGAGGCTTGGGGGTGGGCTGGGCCCTGGACAGGTGGGCGAGCTGGGTGGGGAAGTGCCCAGTGGGCTCAGTGCACAGAGAGTAGAGATTCGGAAGCGGGGGTGAGCAAGGGGCTTGCTGGGGTGCAGTGGCAGGTCGGAAGGCCCAGCGATGGGCCACAGGGTCTCTCAGAAAGCCTGGGCAGAGAGGAGCCGTGCGCTGAGGGCCCGGGGCAGACAGGGCCCGTCTTCTGCCGACACTAGGCCTTGCCTTTCAGGGCGCGTGGCTGCCACTCGGGTACCCCAGCCTGCTGCACACCTGCGATGCCCACCCCTGGGTCCTGGCACCTGCCTGCCAGTGGCCTGGGGACAGCGGGGTCACCGTGACTCTCCTCCCAAGGCCGGCAGTGCCCACGCCGCGCCAGCTGCAGCAGCTCTGGGCGCCTCTTGTGCATCAATGGCTCCACTGTGGCCCGGGAGGGTGGGCCGGGTAGGGCCTTGGGCCCCGGCCAGCCTGGTCCCCTCGCCGGGTGGCACCAAGCTGGCCTCCTCGGCGCTGGCCTCGGGGTCTTAAGTGGGCATTCTCTGCCCTCGGGGCCCAGTGTCCGCAAAGCCCCTCCCTGAGGCTGGACCCCCTGCCCACTTGTGACCCTGAGCCTAGGGGAAACCCTGAGCACCCAGGCGGGCTCAGTGGGTGGGGGGGCAGCATTATTTTTCTGAACTCTGACGTCCTTCAATATCAAGTCCCAGTTGCCATCCAAAGCGTGATGGGGTCCTGCCTCCTGGCCCCATCACCTCTCCCCTGGTGGCGCCCAGGCCTCTCGGGGGTGCTCAGGGTGGTTTGCCTCTGCCGGCCACTGCTGCAACACCTGTCCTTCCTGCCTTCGCTTGCCTGCTCCGGCCGAGGCCAGGCATGGGCTCAAGGACAGATCCTGGGGGCGGGCGTTTGGAGGAAGATAAGACGCTGTTTGGGACATCCCATATCTGAGTCCCTGGGTTCGAGTCCCATCCTGGGGCCCCCAATTCCAGCTTCCTGTTGATTTGCACGCTGGGAGGCAGTAGATGATGGTTCAAGTAGTTGGGTCCCCATCACCCGCAAAGGGGGAGTCCAGATTGCCTGCCAGGCTGTCGGCTTCAGCCTAACCCAGCCCCAGCTGTTGCAAGAGTTTAGGGAGTGAACCAGCAGATGGGAGATAGGGCGCTCTCTCCCTCCCCCCCCCCTTCAAATCATACAGAAAGAAAAGGAAAGAGGGAAGGCAGGAAATGTACGGGAAAGAAAGGAAGGGACAAAGGGAGACAGAGCTGCTCTGCCCGGGCCACAGCGCTGTCTGTGCACACCAGCCCCCGGAAGAGGTGAGCAAAGGTGCCCACATCGACCCTGCATCACGTCACTCCCAGCAAACCTGCACAGGTCACCATGCGGCTCCTGGACCAGAGCTGAGGCCAGTGGCGCTGTAGGTCAGGGCTGGAGCCCCGGCCCATGGCGTCACCCCTGCACCCAGCTGCCCGGCTTCCTCTCCCTGCTCCGGGCCATGGTCTCCCCTTGCCCCGTGGACCAGGAGCTCCTGCTCAGCTTGTTCCGCGGTGCCTGCTGACCCAGGATGAACAGCTCACCCGCCCTAGTGGCCTGGCCCCACACAGCCCCTGGACGTGGCCCCTCTCACTGCCCCTCAGATCCTTTGCCTGGCTCTCCCGCCCCCCTGGACTGTCCCCGCCCTGGTCTGCCCTCTCTACCCTCCCACGGCCTCCAATTTCACTCTGGCTTGAGGGGGAAGGTGGCCTGGGGCTCCTGGTGTATGCCGTGCCCCCTGCTGCTCCCCACAAAGCCCCGCTCCTGGCACCTGAGGGGTGGGCTTCCGCAGGGCCAGGCTGGGAGGTGCAGGTGGCCAAGCCTCAGGCCTGGGGGCCCGTGCCGGCTGCCTCTCCTGGAGCAGGTGTTGGCAGGGAGCAGAGGCAGCCAGGGAAACGAGGAGGCGGCGGGGAGTGCTCGAGAGCTGCCAGCCCCTCCTGGCGCTGCCGCTGGCGCCCTGGGAGCGTTGCTAGGCTGGCACACGCAGCAGCGGGAGCACGCGCTTGCGTACACGCACACACAGCCTGTCAGCTGCGCCCACGGCCCACATGGCAGGAGCTGGCTGTGGGCACAGGGCAGCTCCGTGCCTAGGGGGCCGGGGGAGCCTGGCACAGACCACAGAGCAGGGCTCCGGGTGCGGGAGGGAAATTCCTCCCATGGCTCTCCAGGAGCGGGCTGGGGGTCCTGTCCTGCTCTCCTGGGGTCCTGGCTGGCCTTCCTTGGCCTCGTCAGTACCTCCTGCCCAATGGGCCACACAGGGCCCTCCTGGCATGACTGGGGGCCAAGGCCAAGCCTCCGCTCCTGGCCCGGCTCCACTTATCATCAGCCTGGGATTCGCAAGCAGGCAGCAGCTGGTCTCTCTCAGCATCCCCCCGCCCCTCCCCTCCTCCCCCACCAGGTGACTTAGAAGATGGGGCCCAGGGACCCCCCAGGAGAGGCAGCCCCTGCCTGTTCTTAGCCACCACCCTGCGCTTCCCTGCACCAGAGAGGTTGGCCACCTAAGCCAGAGCCACAAAGCGGACCCGTGCACAGCCAGGACTCAGACCCCATGTGCCTTTTGAGGAGCCAGTCTGCTCCCCAGCCTCAGCTGGTCCCCTGCTTGTCTTCAGGGCCTGGCACGGCCTCTGGACCCTGGGAGGGAGGACCCACTCCCTAACCTGCTGGTCCAAGCAGGGGCTCTCATTGAAGATGCGCCCTATGCCTGAGGTTGCCACAGGAAGGCGGCTGGTGCCAGATGTGGGGCCCTGCCCAAGACACCAGGAGCTGGGACTTGACGGCCAGGGCAACAGGAGGAGGTGGGCCCTGCATCTTGAGGGCTCTGAGGGCATGGAGGCTGACTGGAGCCCAGGGACAGGCAGGAGATCGTGAGCCGGGCCCTGGGAGGGCAGGGCGGGCCGCTCCTGGGAGCCGCGGACCCCACAGTGCTGGAGGAAGGACCACCAGAGGGCCCTGGCCTGGGCCACGGTGAGCACCGACAGCCCAGCACAGAAGGAGCGCAGGTGTGGCTGGTGGGGCGGTGAGGAAGAACTTGAGTTGGGAGCAAATTGGCTTCCAGATGCTTCCAGGGGCCCAGGAGAGAGGTGGCCACCGGGCAGGTGGGGTCTTAGAGGGAGGGGCGTCCACAGGAGGAGGGAACAAGGGGAGAAGGGGGCTGAGGGTGGAGTTCTGAGTGGAGGGGAGGAGGGAGAGCAGGAGCAGCCACCAGACTTGGAATTAGGAGGTGGGGGGGCGGGCTGGGCTTGCCTGGAGCTGTGGTTCCTCCAAGGTCTCTGTTCTTCGCATTAAAATAAATAAATAAATAAATATGTATTTATTTGAAAGGCAGAGAAAGATGTTTTATCCACTGATATCCTCCCCAAATGCGTGAAACATCGGGAGGGTTAACCTGCCACACCACAACTCCATTCCCTCTTTGCGGGTTTTAGTTCTTTGAATCTCTTTTAAAAAGATCTATTTATGGCCGGCGCCGTGGCTCAACAGGCTAATCCTCCGCCTTGCGGCGCTGGCACACCGGGTTCTAGTCCTGGTCGGGGCACCGGATTCTGTCCCAGTTGCCCCTCTTCCAGGCCAGCCCTCTGCTGTGGCCCGGGAGTGCAGTGGAGGATGGCCCAGGTGCTTGGGCCCTGCACCCCATGGGGAGACCAGGAAAAGCACCTGGCTCCTGGCTCCTGCCATCGGACGAGCGCGGTGCGCCGGCCGCAGCGCGCGGTCAGCGGCGGCCATTGGAGGGTGAACCAACGGCAAAGGAAGACCTTTCTCTCTGTCTCTCTCTCTCACTGTCCACTCTGCCTGTAAAAAAAAAAAAAAAAGATCTATTTATTTAACTTATTTGAAAGGAAGGCAGAGTCTCACACACACACACACACACACAATCTTCCATCCACTGGTTTACTCCCCAAAAGGCTGGGATAGCCAGGGATGGGCCAGGCTGAAGCCATGAGCCCAGAACTCCAACCAGGTCTCCCATGTGGGTAGCAGGGGCCCAAGCACTTGGACCATCTTCTGCTGCTTTCCCAGGCCATTAGCGCTGGATCAGAAGTGGAGCAGGCGGGACTTGATTGAGCACTCCTATGGGACGCCAGCATCACCCTGTATCACCTCGCTGGCCCCTCTTTTCTTTTTTTTTCAATATTTATTTATTTATCCCGCCCAAAGAAACCTTTTATTTAAGGAATACAAACTTCATGCATTTCATAGGTACAACTTTAGGAATATAGGGATTCTTCTCACCATACCCACCCTCCCACCCCTCCCTCTCCTCTCTCTCCCATTCCCAGTCCCATTCTCCACTAAGATCTATTTTCGATTAACTATACACAGAAGACTGACTCTATACTAAAGAGTTCAACAGTTTGCATGAAAATGCAAAACAAACCAAAACAAAAAACCGTTCTTCAACAGTCAAGACAAGGGTTATTCAAAGTCATTGCATCTTGAAGTTAATTTCACTTTTTTAGAAACTTAATTAACTTTGAAGAAGTACCCAATAATGATACACTTTTTGCTTTTTTTCCTTTTTAAAGATGTATTTATTTATTTAAAAGGCAGAGTTACAGAGAGGGAAGGAGAGACAGAGAGAGAGAGAAAGGTCTTCCATCCCCTGGTTCACTTCCCAGATGGCTGCAACATCCGGAGCTGGGCCCATCCAGGACTCCCATGTGGGTGCAGGGACCCAAGGACTTGGGCCATCCTCCACTGCTTCCCCAGGCCACAGCAGAGAGCTGGATCGGAAGTGGAGCACGTGGGACTCCAACTGGCTGCTCTTAATCTTTACAAGAAACAAGCCTGACGTGGGTTAAAAAGCTGACACTGCTACAATGCTTGGTCCCATTTCACAGATGAGAAATCTGTGACTCCCATTGAGTGACAGAGCTCATGCAGTGTCAGGCCTGGAGGAGCCTCGGCCGCCTGCCTGGACCTCACTTGGGTCCCCAGGAGACACTGGGCCTGGGAGAGCTGCTAGGCACTTCAGGGTGGGCGGGAGGAGGTGGAGGAAGGCACCTGCCACTCCCAGGGGCGTCTCAGAGGAGGCACCCACAAAACAGACTTGGCAAGGGGCTGGGGCTCATTAGGCAAATGTACCCAAAGGCAGGGAGTGGGCGAGGAGGCTGGGGTGCCAAGGTGGGGCCGGCGCGGGACCACTGCCCAGATCCAGGTGCCGGGGGGCCCCGCCCACGGTCCAGTTCGGCCTCCCCAAGGGATTTTCCGGGGCTTTCTTTGACCAGCCCTCCAGAGCCCCTGGGGCGCCCACGAGCAGGCCCCAGCCTGGCGGCCAAGAGGGAGTCCTCGCGGGTGGGGCCCGGCCCTGCACCCACCAGGTCCCCGCTCAGCCCAGCCCGGAAGCCAGGGGGCTGGGGCAGGCCGGGGCAGGGTGGGGGGCGCCGGGCGCATTCGAACAAAGGACGCGGGTCCGCGGCTACGGGGCACGGGGGCGTCGGCCGGGCGGGGATTGGTCGTGGCCTGCGCGGGGACTCTAGCGCCCGCCCCGAAACCCGAGCCCCCAAGTCGCTGACCCTTCCGGGGCCTCACCCAGCCCCCCGCGACTCGGACCCTGCTCGTCCCTCGTGCCGCCGCGTGGTGAGGCCCGACGGGCACGGAGTGGAAAGAGGCCTGGGCTGGTGGCCGCCTGGAGCCAGGGGGCACTCGGGGAGGACGGGCTGGGGGCCAGCCGAGGGCGCGGGGGAGGCCGCGGGCCGCAGGACGGCTCGGGGAGGGGTGGCTGGACGGCCGGAGCCCGGGGCTGCCGGACGGGGCCGCGCAGGGCACGAGCCCAGGCCCGCCGGGCGGCTGTCGATGGCCGCGGAGCTGCGCGAGCGCCCTCCCGACTCCAGCCGCCGCGGCCGCCGCCCGGGAGGTGAGGGCGGGGTGGGGCCGGGCCGGGCCGCCAATCACAGCCTCGGCTCCGCTTTGAATCGGCGCTGGCGGGCGCGGGCCAGGTGTGCCGGCTCCCTCTTTGTCCCCGCTGGCCTGCCCGGGCCCGTCCCTCTCCACCCCCACCCTCGCGCAGGCTCCAGGCCTCGCCGGGCTGGTTCCTCTGCTCCCCTGGAGCCCCCAGAGGGGCCTGGCCCTACCAGAGTCCGCAGCTGGGACCCCACGCCCTGGGCGCAGCCCCAGCCCGAGCCTTGCGCGGGAATCAGAACCGGCAAGGGACAGCTGCCGCCACCCCCCCGGACGGCGTGGTGCAGGCAGTGGGTGGGAGACAGGAGCCCGCGGTTTGCGGCAAAAATCCTGGAAGAGTCCTGGTGCGGACGGCGACCTCGTGAGCTCGGGCCAGCTCCCGGTGCAGTGAGCGGAGGTTGAACGGGCCTGTCTCCCAGGTGGCCTGAGGATTAAGTGCGATCCTGCAGAGGGCTTTGTGAGGATAAAGCCTCAGCGAGCACACGTGTGTGTGCACGCGTGTGGGAGGGGCACGCGTGTGGGAGGGGCACGCGTGTGTGTGTGTGCATGCTCGTGTGACATTAGCACTCTGCCCTGTGCTGAGGACTGGCAGTACCAACAGCGGGTACATCTCATCCTGCTGGGATGAGAGACTGGTTCAGTGCCCATCCCCCTGGAGCCCTGAGCCCCACAGGCCCGGGACAGAAGGCAGCCGGAATTGGGGGTTCCTGGCCCTCACAGCAACCGCAGGAAAGACAGGCGGCAGGGCCTGGGTGCTGCTCTCCCTCGTTTGCAGCTCCACAGGCCTGGGCCTCCCAGGCTTCTCCACTTGGGTGTCCCGGGTGCCGCCAGCTCTCCCCCTCCACATCCTGGCTTCTGCCTCTTCCTCCCCCGGCTCCGCCCCTCCAGGTTGCCTCTTGGGCCTCTCTCAGATGGTGCGGAGCTGGCCCTCCACTGCTACCCTGCCAGCTGGCTGGCCCACTCTGCAGCCAGCGTGAGATGGGCACTAGATCTTGTCTCTCCTGCTAAAGTTTTCTAGTGCCTCCTGGTCCCAGTGTCCCCAGAACCCCTGACTAGGTCTACCAGGAGGCCTGGGAGCTGGGTGAGCCCACACTCGGGGACCAGGGTGGACTCTTACTCCGTAGGCCTCCTGTGCCTCAGTTCCCCTCTGTCACGACTGGGCAGTGTTCCGAGTGCTGCACACGATTGTATGCTGACCCTACGACACCCCCGTGAGGTGCTAACTACCACCAGGTCTGCCTCACCGCCTGCATAATAAAGTAGAAAGATCCCCAGCCCAAGCCGGCCTGGAGGGAATGCCTTAGTGCCTGTCAGAAATCCAGAACAGCTCGAGACTCAGCTGCTATTCCGTGCGTTCTAGCTGGAAGTATTTCTGATTCAGTCCCTCTTGCTAACACCTGCCTAACCCCCACACCCACTAAACTATAGGCACAAGTCTCTTCCCTTGCCCTCCACCTCCCCTTTCCCCATTTTCTTCCCTGAGTCCTAGCACTTGACACAAAATGAGTTATTAATGCATATTTAGGAATGAATGAGTGAGAATTTTGGAAGGAGGCTGGGCTGACGGATTAGTCAATGCTCATGCGCCCCCTGGTGGTCAATAAAGGCATTCCAGGCCCTGGCCCAACCGTGGCAAGCGGAGGAGAGAAGACAGCCTGAGGGTGAGGGCAGGTGGGAGTGCTGCTTGGGGCTGGGCCAGGGCTTACGCCCCCCCCCCCGTGCCTGTGGGGCCCCAGGGGCATCAGCTCCTCCACCAACTCCCTTCTGAGACCCCTGTGTGTGTGTGTGTGTGCGCGCATACCTGCCGGGTGGCTGGGCTGAGCACCCTAGGGGCCGAGCGCCCAGTTGTATCTGCAGGAAGATGTGTGCATGGGCGGGGCCGCGTGTGGCGGAGCCCATGTGTGTGTCCCCTGCCCTTGTGTGGCTGCCAGGGGGCCCGAGACGTCCTGCCGCTGGACGTCTGGATCTGAGTGGCCTGGGGCTTGTCTGGGTGTCTGAAGTCTGAGGGAACCAATACTCAAACCCTAGGCTGCCTCACACACACCTTGTGGCTGGCAGGTGTCGGCCGCCTGGGCTGTGTGTGAGCCTGGGAGGTGAGCCGGGCTCCTCCTCTTGCTTCCACGAAGATACCTTCCCTGTGCCGGTGGCCCTGGCCCAGCCTCGTTCCGCTGGCTCTTGGGAAGCATGTGCTGAGGCTGCTGTGGGGGTAAGGAGAGGCTGGGCTCGTCCGTGAGCGTCTCAGTGGATTCCGCGGTCTCTCCTCGCCATCCTGAGCTGAGGCAGGCTTAGGGAGGAGTCAGGCGCAGCTGAGACTGTTCTGGACAAGGGCTGTAGTTTCACCCAGCCGCAGTTTCTCCATCTGCCAAACGGGACAAGAAGACTGGTTGTGACAAGTAACTTAAACAGGGGGCCAGCGCTGTGGCACAGTGGGTTAAAGCCCTGGCCTGCAGTGCGGGCATCCCCTATGCGCGCCAGTTCCAGTCCCGACTGCTCCCCCCCATCCGGCTCCCTAATGCGCCTGGGAAAGCAGCGGAAGACGGAAGACGGCTCCAGTGCCTGGGCCCCTGCATCCATGCGGGAGATGCAGATGAAACTTTGGGCTCCTGGCTTCAGCCCGGCCATTGCGGCCATCTGGGGAGTGAAGCAGAGGATGGAAGACCTCTCTCCTGTCTCTGTCTCCCCTAACTGTGCCTTTCAGATCAATAAAATAAACCTACACACACACACACACACACACCACACAGAGTAAATGAAACAGTATGAGAAGGCGTGAGCATGCTGACAGGTACACAGGCCTGAAATCCACAAGCGATCCTGGCATGTTTTTCGCTTCTAGCTGCACTCGGGCACCGCACTTCCTGTCCCCATGCTCTGTGCCCTTGTCCCACGACCCACAGCAGACCAGGCCCTGCAGCGTTTAGAACGGCTGCAAGCAGTTCCCACGGACCCCTAAGAATACAGCTCCGGGCTGCGCATGGCGCCCGACCCGTGCAGGCACAAGCACACGCCAGGTGACCTGGTTTTCCAACTCCCAACAGCTGGTGCGACCAGGCAGATGTATTTCTGGGGCCCAAGGGGCCAGATGTTTGCAGCCAGGCACGCTGGACGCCCCAGCTTCCGGTCTTGGCACATTTGGCCACGTGGGGGAGCCCTCTGTCCCCTTCGGTGGGAGGAGAGGAGGGGACTCCGGCGAGGGGAGGGGCGCAGGGCCTCCTCTCCTCCAGGAGCCGGTTGCGAGTTAACTCTTCTGTTGCCAGCTCCCGCCCCTTTTGGCCCAGGCTTCTGGGTAGAGTTGCCCGGGCGGGAAGCTGCGGCGGCAGGGAGAACACTGTTTTGTAGGCGCGGCCAGGCCCCCCTCAGGGTGCCCACCATGTGCTCAGGAAGCGAGGTGCAGGCATGTATGAGCTCCTAGATCGCTGGATGCACAAGTCCTGGGCAGGCCTCAGCTGGGTTCTGGGGCCCTTGGCTGGCCAGTGCTGAGTACTGGCGCCCGCTCAGCCCCTCCCAGCAGTTGCCCCATGTCTAGACCCTTGTGCTGGTGTCCATGTTAGCCTCGTTTCTCTCACAGCTGGGCAACCGAGGCACGGAGGGGCGGGGACTCGCCCAAGGCCACCCAGCTGGTGAAGTGGGGCCTCTCTGGGGCCTGGGGATCCAAGGTTGGTGCCCTCCTCCCCAGCCTGCCCACCCCAGCCACTCCTGGAGGAGGAGTTCCACGGGGCAGAGGGCCGGCAGTGAGGATTGAGTGGGCGCAGAGTGGAGCTGAGCCCATGGACGCCCTGAGGCCCGAGGGAGGAGGCACAGTGGCACCGTGGCCATGGGTGCGTGGACGGACATCTCTCAAGAGGGGCCTGTGAGGACTGCGCCGTGTTGTTAGGTGTCCCCAGGACAGGGGAGGAAGTGGGGCCCTGAGGGGACCTGGATGGGGGGTGGGAGAAGGGAGGCGTTTCCAGCTGTCCTGGGGTTGGGGCATCAGATGGGAGGGCCCCAGGAGAAGCCTAGGCCAGGCCTCCCGGCTCTGTAGCCCCTCCCCCGCAGGCTCTGACCCCTCTGAGCAGGCCTTTCAAGGCCCCTGTGCCTTGGGGTTGGACCCCATTTTGCAGACCAGTGTCCCTCCCCCCGCCCCGCCCCAATTCCCAGGGTTTAACTGGGGCTCCCTCTGCGGCAGGGATCCGAATCGCTCCCGCCCCACCCACTCCTGGAAGCACTAGGCCCCCGGGTGGCCACTCTGCCCCTGCAGCCTGGGGAACAGATGGCGGCCCTCTCCCTCCCTGGCCACTCCCTAAGCCCCAGGGGCCCCTTGGCTCCTCCCCGTGGCCTCCCCCAGCTCCCCCCTCACACTTTGGGAAGCAGTCAGCTGAAAGAGACAACATCTGGGTCTCCCCAGGGCCCCCGCGGCCCAGCTGCCTGCCGGGGCAGCTCAGGGACCAGCCTCCCCTCCCCCACGCTGAGGCAGGGTCCCAAGCCGGTCCCACCCACCTTCAGGGTATTTCATGCAAGCAACAGCCTGGGGTCTGGCCTACAATCCCTTCCCAGACCTGCAGGGGTTCCTTAAAGACCCGTGGCACCCCAGCCCCCAGCCCCACAGCGGGCCTCAGCCCGATTCAAAGGTGCTCTCCCCTGAGCCTGGGCAGACAGCCTGACAGTCGGTGGACCAGGGACCCACGCGGCCTCAGAAGGGGCAGAATGCTGTGTCTCAGGGGAGGGGGAGGCTTCCTGCTGGTCCCTGTCCCCAGCAGGCCAGTGTCCCCATGTCCCACCCAGATGCCAGGCAGTGCGCATGCCTAGGGGCCTCTGGGTGTGGCTGGGCCAGGTCAGAAGAGAAGGCACAGACATGGGCTGCTTTGCCTACGGGGCCTCCTTTGCATTTCACATCGGGCTGTGGTCTTGTGGTCCACTCCTTCCCTCTCAGCTCTGGCCTGCTCAGCTGGCTTCTCAGAATTAGAAAAGTGACACACCTACCGGCTGGGTCGGGACTCGGGACTGAGGGCCACCTGGCCGGATCACCCTGTGCCTGGTACCTTCCAGACACGCGCAGCCCCTGGTGGGGCAGGACTGGGGGTCCCCAGCCTGAGGGCTAGCCTGGGAGGCTGGGGGAGGAGGTAGGTGAGGGGCCCCGGCAGGCCCCGGGGTGTGCAGGCCGAGCTGGGGTCCTTCGGAGCTGGGCTGAGCCAGGAAGCCTCAGCTGGCAGAGCTGCTGACCCCACAGGCCGTGGGCAGCTGAGGGCCTTTTCCAAGCCTTTCTTTCCCTCCACAGGCCCAGGTGAAGCTCGCCCTGGGCACACCTTGCTGGTTCCTGGCATCTCCTCCCCGTCACAGTGATCCCTCCCATCCCCCATCCCCAACAGCTTCCAGGACGCTGGCAGGATGCCCACCTCTCTCTGTGGGCTCTCTGTGGCCTCAGGCCCCTGCAGCCTGGAACACCCTCTGGGCAGAGACCTCCGGTCCTCCCTGGGCTGCCGCTGTGGGCTGCACCCTCCACCTGCCTTCCATCTCCAAGTTCAAGTCTGGTCCCAGCCAGGCTCAAGGCTACTGCAGGCAGCCGCAGGGGCAGAGCCTCCCCTCCCCTCACCCCATGGGCTGGGGTGAGCACCCTGAGGTTGACCTGGCCCCAAATAGCAGGGGGTGGCTGGCTGTGGTGGTGGGAGGGGTCGGCCAGGAGCTGCTCCCCAGCTCCAGCCATGGGGAAGCAGGGCTGTGTGTTCACAGCCACCCTGCACCTGCACAGCTGGCGGGAGCCCACGAGCCACAGCGTCCAGAACCAGCCACCTTCAGGCACCTGCTGAGTCCCAAGGCCACAAAGAAAATCAAGCAAAAGGCGAGGCCAGCGCCGCGGCTCACTAGGCTAATCCTCCGCTTTGCGGCGCTGGCACACCGGGTTCTAGTCCCCCGGTCAGGGCGCCGGATTCTGTCCTGGTTGCCCCTCTTCCAGTCCAGCTCTCTGCTGTGGAGGATGGCCCAAGTCCTTGGGCCCTGCACCCAGGAGAAGCACCTGGCTCCTGCCTTCAGATCAGCGTGGTGTCCGCAGCGCGCCAGCCACGGCGGCCATTGGAGGGTGAACCAACGGTAAAGGAAGACCTTTCTCTCTGTCTCTCTCTCTCTCACTGTCCACTCTGCCTGTCAAAAATAAAATAATAATAATTTTAAAAAGCACCTTTGCCACCACCAGAATCTTGGCACCACGAGCAGGTCGCAGCGCCCTGGTGCCGAGGGCCCATCCGGGGCCTGGAGCTGGGGCGGCCACATGCAGTGAGCAGCCGTCCTCTTGGCCAAGACCGTGGGATTCACGTGACGGCTGTGCTCACAGAGGAGCAGCCAGGGGCTCAGGCCTCGCAGGGTGGGCCGCACGGGGTTGCACAGGGTCCCTGTGGGAGGGGGCTTGCCCTGCTGTTCGCTGCTGCCTGGAAAGGGCAAGGAGTTCTCTGGAACAGAGTTGGGCATGGTCAAGGAAAACTGGTGTCACCTGGCTGCCATGCAATGCTGCCTCGTCGTTCCTGACAACAATCACTGACCACCACCACGTCCCGGCTCTGTGGGGGCAGCCCCTGCCCCAGCCCCTGTCTCCACAGAACGCCCAGGCAGCAGAACAAGGCCCACCAGGACGGACATTAAAGAAGGGAGTCTTGCCGGCACCGCGGCTCACCCTCCGCCTGCGGCACCAGCACCCCGGGTTCTAGTCCCAGTTTGGGGCGCTGGATTCTGTCCCGGTTGCTCCTCTTCCAGTCCAGCTCTCTGCTGTGGCCCAGGAAGGCAGTGGAGGATGGCTCAGGTCCTTGGGCCCTGCACCCGCATGGGAGACCAGGAGGAGGCACCTGGCTCCTGGCTTTGGATCAGCACAGCGCGCCGGCCATAGCAGCCATTTGGGGGGTGAACCAACGGAAGGAAGACCTTTCTGTCTCTCTCACTAACTCTGCCTGTTTAAAAAAAAAAAAAAAAAAAGAAGGGAGACTTAATCCTACACCAGACAGGACACATGGAGGAAGTGAGCTCCCCACCACTGGAAGCAGCCAACTCAACGAATGCAACAGAAGAGATCTCTGCTTGGGTTGACTGAGATGGCTGCCAAGCTCTGTCCTGATGCTGCGGCTTGGCCATCTCAGCAGTGCCTGGACTGTGGAGTGTCTCACGCCTGTCACTGTCCACTTCCCCCATTCCCTTCTTCAGACTCCTTGGAGACTGCTCCCCAGGATTGAAAGTCTTTTTTAAAAAATAAATATTTACTTATTCATTTGAAAGAGTTAGAGAGAAAGATCTTTCATCTGCTGGTTCCCTCCCCAGATGACCACAATGGCCAGCACTGGGCCAGGCCGAAGCCAGGAGCTGTATCTGGGTCTCCCACGTGGGTGCAGGGCCCTGAGCACTTGAGCCATCTTCCACTGCTTTCCCACCACTGGTCAGGAGCGGGATTGGAAAGCGGAGCAGCCAGGACCTGAACCGGCGCCCACATGGGATGCTGGCACCACAGGTGGTAGCTTTGCCCGCTACGCCACAGTGGGGACTCAGTCTTACTGCGGGACAGTCCCCGATCTGCTGCTGCCCTCAGTGCCCTGGGCAAGGCTGGCCATCGGCCCTAGTGACAGGATCCCTCGCTGCAGCCCTCAGAAGCCCCACAACAGGGGCTCTCCCATCGGGGGCATCGGTTTTGCCCAGTCCTGGGTTGCTCTGGGTGGGAGGTGACCTCCCCAGAGTCTGGCAGTAAAGGGTAGTGGCTCGGGGGAGGCAGTCCGGGGTGAGTGCCCTGACTCAGGGACACAGGGGAGTCACAGGGAAGCAGGAGGGGAGGGGAGAGGACACCCGGAGCCTGGCAGTTTCCTCCCCCGCAGCCTGGTGGGGGCGGCGCTGGCACGCAAAGCCTCCTGGACCAAGATTATCTTACAGATGCAGCCTCCAATTATACTCCCTGAAATGAGACCAATTAGGCACTGGGCGAGCACCCGGCCTCCTAAAATCCCCACTTAGAACACAGCCCGCGGGGACCGCCATCTCAGCCACTCTGCAGCCTGGGACCAGAGATGGGCCGCACGTCCAGGGAGGAGGCACGTCCAGGGAGGAGGCTCCTCCACTTCCATCGCCAGCGTCCCGTCCCCTCCATGAGTCACCCTGTTATCCCTCTGCGGCCAAATATAGCTCCCAAGGCCTGCAGAAGCCAGGGTCCCGTGTTGCGCCTGTGGGTCTAGGAGGGGTGGGGGGCTTCGCAGCCTACCCTTGGCCCCTCCCTGGAAGGCCCAGGGTCTCTGCCTGAACCTCTGATCTCAAAGGGGAAGTTGGGGACAGGGTCTGGCTGATCAGTGACCACTTCCTCTTGGGGAACCTGGGATCCACTCCAGGGGACAAAGAGCAAGCTGGCAGGGGTAGGGTGGGGGGCTGCGGCTGGCTTTATCCACAAGGTGAGGCCGAGATCCTGTTGGGGTCACCGGATCACGGATCACCCAGGGTGTGTCTGGCCATCTCCAGCGGCCCCCTGGGTCCCGCCCACCCAGGCCCTCAGAGCCACCACATAAGGAAATGTTTGTGTCTTCAGCTGCCCGCCCGGCACAGCCTCTGGGCAGTGGCTCCCTCCCTCCCGTCCTGCTGTCCCCGCCCAGGCCACCTCCCCACAGGCTGGGGCGGTTGGACCCAGCAGGCACCACCCTGAGGCCCGGTGGAGGGAAGGCCGCAGGATCCTCCCACTGTGCAGGGACACCCTGCAGGGCTGCGCCAGAGCCCCGGGACGCCTCCCCCACCCTGCTCCCGCCAAAAGCAAACTGCTCTGGGCCGGACGCTGGCGGGGACAGCTGAGAGTTTGCACACCCAAGGAGGCTGCGCCGCCCTGGGGGCCCTCACCGGGAGGAAACCCCACCCACCACTCAGCAGAGCCCCGAGCCCCGCTGCTGTCTTGGGGTCCTGCTGCGGCGCTGGCGCCCAGACACCCTTAGAGGGGAAGTGGGGTTCCCACGGCTGCCTCCCCCTGCAGTTTTCCACTAGCCCTCCGAGCGCGGGAACTGTGCCGGAAGTGAGCGGGCAGGCGCGGGCGGGCTAGGCTGGCGCTGGGAGGCGCACGCTCCAGGTTCCTGCGGTTTGTCCACGGGGGGCCGGGGTGGAGCAGGAAGCAGAGCCGGCCTTGGAGCCTGCACTGCAGGAAAGGGCCCTGGAGGGTGACATCACCCAGGTCCCGGCGTCGGGGACAGCGCGGAAGCTGCCAAGGGGCCCTCAGCTCCTGGCGGGGGCACCGGGGGCAGGCTTGGCTCTCCGGGGCGCCGACCTTCGTGGATTCAAGCCGCGGCCAAACCCGCCCCATGCCCGGGTGACCCAGGTCCCCCAGGCCCACCTCCCGGGACGGTCCCCCCAGGAGGCTGGGAGGGTGGCTGACCCAGTCCTGGGAGATGGGGGGCTGTGCCCAAGGCGGCCACTCCCTTCACACACAGGAGGGGTCAAGCTGCCCCCCATCCCCTCCACTGCAAACCCAGGCGCTCGGGGCGCTCCCCCCGCCGCAGGGCCCAGTTCTGCGCATCAGGAACGTGTCCAGAGCTCATCCGGGCCCCACAGAATGGGGAATCCAGAATGTTCTCTCAGATGGGCGCCCCCTGGGGAGCGCTGGGTGTCTCTGCCCTAAGGTCACCGTGAACAATGAACCGTGGGGACAGGCCAGGGGCTGTGGGAGGCAGGGGCGTGGAGGGACACTCGGGTCCCTGCAGGAGGCACTGGCGCCCCAGGGAGGGGCCGGAGTTGGGGACCCTCGGAAAGCCAGTGCCATGGCCGGGAGACCCGGGGGCCGCTGTCTGCGACGCCGGCTTCCGGGGAAGGGCCACCCGCTCCTCTCAAAGGCCACCTGCTGTCCCCGCCGCAGCGCGGCCCTGGGCTTCCCCGGACCCGTCCCCGTCCTCGCAGGCCAGGCCTCTGCTTCCCGACGCCCCCTATCTGCCGGCACAGCCGGGAGCCCCGACACTGGGCGAGCAGAGCCGCGGCGCAGGGAGGCGGGCGGGCTGCGCTCTGCGTGGAAACCCGGCGAGAGCGCACGAACCGCCACCCGGACGGGCTGCGGGGCGGGGCGGGGCCTGCACGCCCGGGTCCGTGTAAACCGTGCGGACATCCTCGGGCCCCCACACGTCCACGCAGGGAAGTGGAAGCCCAGGCGCTCGAGAGGGCCGGGCGGCGCGGACGCGCGGTGCACACACGGAGAGGCGCACGCCCAGGCTTGCACACGCGAGGCCGTGCGCCCCTCCGCCCCCCGTGCTCGGCCACCGCCGCGGCCTCTGGGCGCCATCTTCGGCCCGCGGGCAGCGGAAGGACGGAAGGACTCGCAGCACGCGCAGCGCCCGAGCTGGGGCCTTTGTTGTCGCGGCTTCCGGGCGTCCATCACGCGGAGGCCGCGCACGCCGGGGCCAGCGAGGGCCCGAGCGCGAAATGGCGGGCGGGGGCGGGGCGAGCGGGAGCCGCGCCCACTCTGCGCTCCCGGCGGGGCGCGCCGCCCGCCCCCCGGCGCAGGCGCAGGCGCACGCGTGGCGCGCGTTCCCGCGTTCCCTCCGACGCGCGCCGGGACACAAAGGGCTGGAGGGAAAGCGCGGAGCGCGGCCCGCGGACCGGGTCGTCCTGCCGTGCGGCCCGGAGCGGACTCGGGGCCGGAGCCGGGCTCGCCGGAGCCGCGCGCGCGGACGCGGGGGCACGGCGCTCCTCCCCGCCCCTCGCCCGCCCTCGGGGCCGCGGCGGGCTGGCGGGCGGCGGGCGAGGCGCGCCGCAGGGCGCAGGCGCGGGCGGACGCGGCGCCGCCATTTCCCCTCGCGCCCCGTAATGGCGGCCTGAGGGGGAGCGCGCCTGCGGGCTGTAGGACTTCAGGACGCGACTCTGAGCTTTTCCCGGGGAAGGAACAGGTTAATCCCGGGTTTACAGCTACTTCAGACTGGGACCGCGGGTTGCGGAGAGGCGAGAGAAAGAAGTAAAAGTTTTCCCGGAGAGAGGCGCTCGGCCAAAGATCAGTGGGACGGCCTCACAAAAGTTTTTTAGCAAAAAATAATAATAATAAAGGCGTTGTTGGTAGCAAGGTTGGAGGTAGCGACAGCGACATTGCTTCCGTAGCCCGCGCTGTTTGTCTCCGTAGACGGGTGCAGCTGGAGAAACTGAGGCACAGACGCTGAGGGCCGGAAGTAGCCAGAGGACTGGAGTGGAGGACCAGTGAGGCCGCGCTGGGCGCCCTGGACGGGCTGACGGACGGCTCGATTGATGGGAGAGGCCGGGGCTGGAGGGGCCGGGGGCCGGCGGTGAGGAGTTCCGGACGCCTGGAACTTGGCTCGTTCTAGAACGTTCTAGAATGTTCGCAGCTGGTGACGGGGTGGAGGGGTGGGAGGGAGAGCCTTGGTCCTTTCTCCCCACGGGTGTCTGGCAGTGTCTGCAGCGGCTCTCAGGTTGAAGATGGCTTTCTTTACTTTCCCCAACTCTTAGGGAAAGGTATTTCCACAGGTCGGGATAGGGTCAGGTAGGGCGGCTCGGGTCAGTCTTCCAGTTTACTGAAATTTAAGGTCACTGAGCCTTGCCCAAATTGATCAGCGAATAGGGAGCAGAAATCCTTCGTCCAAGTGGAGGTTGTAGACTTAAAACCCCAGACTCCAAGTCCTCTGCTTGCTTTTTAAAAATTGTCGTGAAAGGTTTGTTAGTTAAAAGGCAGAGACCTTCCATCGACTGGGTCAGTCCCCAAAATTCCACACCGGGGCCAGTGCAGGCTGAAGCCGGGAGCCCGGATCCCCATCTTGCTCTCCTGTGTGGTTTGCAGAGGCCCAAGTACTTGGGTCATCTCTGCTTTTTCAAGTCCGCTGGCAGGAAGCTGGCATGGAAGCTGAGCAGCCAGGACTGCAACCAGCAGGTGCGCAACCCACTGCACCACACATGGGCTTCCTTTAAAAATTTTTTTTTTTTTTTTTAATCAAGGAACCAGTGTTCAGCAGTTAGGATACCTGCATCCCAAATCAGAGTGCCCGAGTTCAGGACCCAATCCCACCCTGACTCCAGTCTTGACTACTCACTCCAGCTTCCTGCTAATGCAGACCCTGGGAGGCCCCCGTGACGGGGCAAGTAGGTGGGTCCCTGGCAGCAGGTGGGAGAGTGGACTGAGCTCCTGTCTCCGGGCTTCCCGCTGGCCCAGCCTCAGCTGGTGGAGCATTTAGGAAGCAAACCAGAAAGCTGGGCGCTCCGTTCTCCGTGTGCGTCTCCCCCCGTCTGTGTCCACTAAGATGAAGACCCCCACAGCCAGCAGTGCTGATCCTGGTGGGAATTCTCTTGCTTCCAAGTAGAATAAACCACCTACGCGGATTAATCATAGCTTCGTTAGCATGAGGAAACCCTGTGTTTGTTTGTTTCTTTTTTTTTTTGAATTTTAGAAGTGGAAACTGTAGGACATGGCCCTGGAATAGGACTTCAGTCTTGCACACAGAGGTGCCCTGTCTTCTCTCCTCAGTGAATCACACATTCCTGACAAACATCTTGAAGTGTTCCTATGAAATCTAGAAAGTTCCAGCAACCGGGAAGAGCTTCCTAGATAATTACTTTTTCTTACAAGTACTTCACACTTAGTAGCTTCTGGCTTTGCCAAGTGACTCACATCCTGACTCTGTCCATCTGGAAAGAGTGGATTGGGCAAGAAGGTGTCCTGGCAGGGCTTAGGCAGATAACAGGACATAATATTTATAAGAGTGCCTAGACTGTAGTAGATGCTTAATAAATCAGTAGCAGCAGCTGTTTCTGGTGGTTACTCCAGGTGAACAGAGCAGCAGGGTCCACTGGTTAGTTGCCGTGTAGAAAACATTAGTGGGGGCAGGTATCAGTGCAGTGGGTTACCTCCGCCTGTGCTCCCATATGAGTCCCGGCTGCTCCGCTTCTGATCCAGCTCCCTGCTAATGTGCCTGGGGAAGCAGTGGAGGATGGCTCCCACGGGAGATGGAGTTCCAGGCCCTGGCTTCTGCCTGGCCCAGCAGGTGTGAACCAGTGGGTGGAAGGTGTCTGTCCCTGCCTCTCTAACTCTGCCAATGGCCGGGGCCCGAAGGAAGGGGCTTGGCGTCAGCCGCCACCCTGAGAGGGCAGAACCCCTCTTGAAGTAGCGGTGCCTGTCAGCCACGGTGCTGCTCCCTCTCGGGGTCTGAAGGGTGCATCCACCTTGATGTTGCTGCCAGGAGCAGAGCTCTGCCCTCTTGGGGCACAGTGGTTAGCCAGAGAGGCTGAGCCCAGGGTGCTGGGAGCAGGTGATACACAGGGAGACTGGCCCTAACTTGCAAGCCATGCAGGCTTCTGGAGGCCGTGATACGTCAAGTTTCGAAGGGGAACGAAAGAGCACATCAGCCTGGAGGAACTGGACAAGTCCAGAAGCGCTGAGCTTGGGCGGGTAGAGGTCGAACTCGCCCCTTCCCCCTCTCCCCACTCACTCTGCCTTTCAAATAAATACATTTTAAAAATATTTAATTATTTATTTGAAAGTTACAGAGAGGCAGGGGCAGAGAGATTTTCCATCTGCTGTTTCACTCCCCACATGGCTGCAACTGCCAGAGCTGGGCCAACCCAGAGCCAGGAGCTTCTTCCAGGTCTCCCACGTGGGTACAGGGGCCCAAGGACTTGGGCCATCTCCCACTGCTTTCCCAAGCCATAGCAGAGAGCTGGATCGGAAGTAGAGCAGCTGGGACCTGAACCAGCACCCATATGGGATCCTGGCACTGCAGGCAGCGGCTTTACCGGCTATGCCACAGCGCCAGTCCCATAAATCAATCTTTTAAAAAAAAATCTTTTTTAAAAAGCAGTTAACTCAAAAAGTATACAAGGCAGTGGTTTTAATATATTCATAAGTAGAACAACTGTTACCGCTAATTCCAGAGGTTTTCATCACCCAGAGAGAAACCCCATACTCAAGAGCAGTCACTGCTCACCTGCCCAGTCCTGCAGCCCTGGGCCCTCCTCCACTTTCTGTCCTGTGGAGTTGCCCTTTCTGGCCGTTTCATGTAAAAAGAGTCATACAAAATGTAGTTCTTTGTCTGGCTTGTTTCACATAGCACAGTGTTCTGGAGTTCGGTGTTACAGCTGTGTTGGGAGGTAATTTTGTGGCTCAGTAATGCCCCACCGTAAGCGTATGTCTGAGAAGACTCATGAAAGGGGGACGTGTGGTGCAGCGGAGAAGTCACCGCTTGGGACACTCATCCCACGTGGGCGTGCCTGAGTCCTGTCCCAGCTCCCTCACTTTTGATCCAGCTTCCTGCTAGTGTGCACCCTGGGAGGCAGTAGATGATGGGTCAGGTCCCTGGGTCCCTGCCCTCCGTACTGGAGACCTGGATAGCGTTCCGGCTCCTGGTTTTGGCTTGACTCTGCTCTAGCTGTTATGGGCATTTCTCTCTCTGTCTCTCTGCCTTTCAAATAAATTTTAAAAATGACTCTTGGAGGGCTGGCACTGTGGCCTAGCAGGTAAAGCTGCCCCCTGCAGTGCTGGCATCCCATATGGGCACCGGTTCGAATCCCAGCTGCTCCAATTCCAATCCAGCTCTCTGCTATGGCCTGGGAAAGCAGTAGAAGATAGCCCAAGTCCTTGGGCCCTGTACCCACATGGGAGACCCGGAAGAAGCTCCTAGCTTTAGATCAGCCCAGCTCCAGCCATCACGGCTAACCAGGGAGTGAACCAGTGGATGGAAGACCTCACTCTCTCTGCCTCTGTCTCTGCCTCTCTGTAACTCTGCCTTTCAAATTAATCATTTTTTTTAAAGACTCTTGAAATAAAAGCACACGTCTGTGTCCTGAATAATGAGTGATTAGGTGCCCAGCTTTGGTCTGAGAAGCGCTGTGCTGGGGCTGGAGCACTGGGCTGCCTGGGCGCTGCCCTTGCTGGCTGGTGACCTGGGCGAATCACTCGTGCTTCACTTCCCCCATAAGTGGGAATAATAATATACACATAGGAGGCCTTCATAGGAGTGAAAACTGAAAGAAGCGGTTAGACCCAGGGACTGACATACCGTCTTCACAGTGGAGATGTGGTAAGGGTTTGGGCTTCTAGCAACTGTAAGTTGTGGGAAGATACATGGAGGAAGCTAAACAGAAGAAGTTATTGAGTAACTTTAAGGATTTATTTATTTACATGAGAGGCAGAGTTACAAGACAGAGAGGTCTTCCATCTGCTGGCTCATTCCCCAAATGGCCTCAATGTCTGGAGCTGGGCTTATCTGAACCCAGGAGCCAGAAGCTTATTCTATGTCTCCCACAGAGGTTCAGGGGCCCAAGCACTTGGGCCATCTGCTGCTGCTTTCCCAGGCCTTCAGCAGGGAGTGGGATCGGAAGTGGAGCAGCCAGGAATCGAACCAACGCCCATTACTGGATGCTGGTGCTGCAGGCGGATGCTTAACCTACTAAGCCACAGCATCGGCCCCTTGAGTAACGTTTATGCAGATGTCCTGGTGCTGTCTCTGGTGATCCGTTATGTTCCTGTCCCAGTAAGAGGTGGCGGGTGGGCCCCTTCACAAAGGGAAATTGATGCCCTGTTTTCAGGCAGCTAGGGGAGAGCCAGAAGCTTTCCTTGGGTCTACTTCTTAGTCTCCTTCAGCTCAAGGTGATCTTTGCGCCAAAGTCTTATTACATGTGAGGAGGCAGATTCAGATCTCTAACTCTTGTAACATTCAGGAATTAAATGAGTTACTGCAATTAAGATGCTGAGAAAAGAGCCTGTACGAATTTCCAGTTGTTGCTATGGGAAAAGGCTGGCGGATGCTGACTCTATTGGCTGCTAGTGAGCACAGTGCCCTTTGTTCCAGATTCTTCCAAGTGGCTCCATGAGGGGTGCTGCTTTATGAAACTGGAACCTGCGTGCCAAACCAAGATGAGTCCCTTTCCCCTTGCACAACAGAAGGCCAAACCTGAAGCCAGGTGCTTTTGTAGGAAGAAAGAGTATCGTGGGACAGCCAAGCAAGGGGTCATGAGCAGTGTGCAAAACTCTCCCCCTGGGATGAGCGTTGTGGCACCTGTTTCCCATACCGAGTTTCACTTCCACTGCACTCCAGCTTCCTACTGATGTGCTTGGGAGGCAGTAGATGATGGTTTAAGTGCTTAGGCCCGTACCACCCACGTGAGACCCAGCTGCAGTTCCTGGCCCAACCCTGGCTGTGGTGTGCATTTGAAAAGTCAACCAGCAGATGAAAGATTCTTTCCGTCTCTCCTTTTCTCTCTGCTGCTGTATCTTTCAAATCTAAAAAAAAAAAAAAAAAAAAAAAAAAAAAAAAGTTCTCAGAGGGCACAGAAGTTTTTAAAATGTTTATTTATTTTCATCTGCTTGAAAGGTGGAGTGACAGGAAGAGGATCTTCCATCTGCTGGCTCACTGCCCAAATGCCTGCAGGAGCCAGAGCTGAGGCAGGCTGAAGCCTGGAGCCCTGAACTCCATCTGGGTCTCCCACGTGGGTGCAGGGCCCAAGCACTTGGGCCGTCTTCCATTGCTTTCCCAGGTGCATTAGCTGGGCACTGGAGCAGAATTGGAGCAACTGGGATGTGAACTGGTGCTCCAATATGGGATGCCGGCATTATGAGTGGCAGTCCAACTTCTGCGCCATGATGCCCTCCCCTAAGGAAAGTTTTGTGTGGTCAGGCTGTAGCCACATCATCAGGACAGTTTCTGAGTGGCTAAGCTTGGGGCAGGGCGTGTGTGAATGGGCAGGAGCAGCAGCATCTGCAGACTCCTCCCTTCCTAGAGCTGTCCGGCTCTTGTGTTCCCATCATTCTCCAGCTTTGGTTCCATGGCTGGGGAGCAACTTTGGTTCCCCGGGTGTCAAGAGGAGACCTGATGCAGGGGCACCAATGGGTTTCACTTGTGGGTGCATCGCAGTAAGAGGGAAGAAGGCAGTGGAGCCTACGCCTTTCTTAGGCAGATCCTCCATCTGCTGGCCTACCCTCCCAATGGTTGCAACTGCTGGAGCTGGGCCAGACCAAAGCCAGGAACCAGAGCTTCTTCCAGATCTCCCACATGGGTGCAGGGGCCCAAGCACTTGGGCCATCTTCTGCTGTTTTCCCAGGCGCATTAGCAAGGAGATGCATTGGGAGTGGAGGAGCTGGGAGCTGAACCGGCTCCCATAGGGGATGCCAGTGCTGCAGATGGCAATTATCCTACTGTGCCACAGCGTCGGCCCCAGGGCCGTGTGTTTTTGCAGGCCCTTAATTTTATCACGAGTGACAACAGACCGAGGGACTGTCTCTGCACGTGTACTTTTAGGATCATCTATCTCGAAAACAGCTTTAATGTTTTAAAATTTTAATGAATTTTTCAACTTAAAAGAATGTGCTTCTCCATGTACCTCCAACATTTATTTCTATTGTTTAATTTTTTTAAAGATTGATTTATTTATTTGAAAGAGTTACAGAGAGGCAGAGAGAGGCACGGGGCGGGGGGGGGGGGGGGTCTTTCATCCACTGGTTCACTCCCCAAAAGGGCTCAACGGCCAGAGCTGGGCCAACCCGGAGCCAGGAGCCAGGAGCCAGGAGCTTCTTCCAGGTCTCCCACATGGGTGCAGGGGCCCAAGGACTTAGGCCATCCTCTACTGCTTTTCCAGGCCGTAGCGCAGAGTTGGATTGGAAATGAAGCAGCCGGGTCTTGATCAGCACCCATGTGGGCTGCTGGCAATGCAGGCGGTGGCTTTAACTGCTACACCACAGCATCAGTCCCCATTTTTCAATTCTTGACACAGGCTTTTTGTTCCACAACTGGCTGGGGGAGGCACACCCGAGTGCAGGTCTTGCAAGGACCTGGGGGAACTGGTTTTGGGGCAGGTTGAGAACTGTGTGCCTGCCTAGGTGGTGGAGGGCTGGGGAGGGAGCAGGGCTGATGATCCCCCCGGGAACCACTGCAGGGGCCGGGTCTGGGAAGCAGTGCCCACCCAGGAGGGCCTGCATGTGCAGCACGGTGAGTGGGCCCAAGACCCTGCCCATCTTACCTGTGATGACAACAGCGTCCATCAGAAGTAAGGGGTTGAGTGGTCCAGCTCCTACTAACCCACCAGAAACTGCCTGGCAGCCACATTTTAAAAACCTTTTATTGGGACAGGTGCTGTGGTGCAGTGGCTAAGCCTCTCTGCCTGTGGTGCCAGCATCCATATGGCCTGTGGTTCGTGTGCTGGCTGCTCCTCTTCTGATCCAGCTCTCTGCTGTGGCCTGGGAAAGCAGTGGACGACGGCCCAAGTCATTGGGCTCCTGCACCATGTGGAAGACCTGGAGGAAGTTCCTGGCTGCTGGCTTTGGATCAGCACAGCTCTGGCCATTGCGACCGTTTGGGGGAGTGAACCAGTGGATAGAAGACCTCTCTCTCTCTGCCTCTCCTTCTCTCTGTGTAACTATGACTTTCTTTATTTTTTTTCTTTCCTTTTTTTTTTTTTTAATTTGACAGGTAGAGTTATAGACAGAGAGAAAGGTCTTCCTTCCGCTCCCCGCCAAATGGCTGCTACAGCCAGCGCTGTGTCGATCCGAAGCTAGGAACCAGGTACTTCCTCCTGGTCTCCCATGCGGGTACAGGGCCCAAGCTCTTGGGCCATCCTCCACTGCCCTCCTGGGCCACAGCAGAGAGCTGGACTGGAAGAGGAGCAACCGGGACCAGAACCCGGCGCCCATATGGGATGCTGGCACCGCAGGTGGAGGATTAACCAAGTGAGCCACAGTGTCAGCCCTGAGGGTTGACTTTCGATAGATGGCCGCGAGGGAGCTGCTTTGTTACCTGCGAAACTCCGACCCAGAAGCAGGTCGTCCATGAATGGTTTACCGCCAGGTTCCCCACGAACAGGCAGTACGTGTCGAGAGGGCCGTCCCCTTTCCGGCCACGGCCCATTTCCCCGGACGAAGGGCTCTCTGCACCCGACCCAAGTCCAAATACACGGTGGTGGAGGGGGGAGCGTTGGGGACTGCAGGGGACCGGCTCTCCAAGGCCAACTGAGACTCCTTCAGTGCTGCCGTATTGTTCGGCCTGGGCAGGATTCTGACTTAGAGGCGTTCTGACTTTCAAATAAATAAGTAAATCTTAAAAAAAAATCCACTCCCCAAATGCTTCCAGCAGCCAGGATTTAGCTAGGCTGAAACCAGGAGCCCAGAACCCAACCTAGGCCTTCAATATGGATGGCAGGGACCCAAGTGGTTTTGTTGTTGTTTTGTATTTCTAAGGTCTACTTATTTACTTGAAAGGCAGAGTTAGAGAGAGAGTTACACACACACACACACACACACACACGCACACACACGCACACACAGAATCTTCCATCGCTAGTTCACTCCCCAAATGGCCGAAGCCAGGAGCCTAAAACTCTGTTCTGGTCTACCACCCGGGTGGCTGGGGCCCAAACACCATGGCCATCCTCCACTGCTTTCCCAGGTGCATTAGCAGGGAGCTGGATCAGAAGTGGAGCAGCCAGAACGCTAACAGAGGCTCACATGGGATGCAGGCATTGCAGGCCGTGGCCTAACCCACTATGCCACAATGCTGCCCCCCACTCCCCCCACCCCCAGTCCGAGCATCTGCTGCCTCCCAGGTGCACATTAACAGGATGCTGAATCTGAAGCCAGGACTCCTGCTCAGGCATGGACACTGGGTGTGGACGTCTCAGCCACCCTGTGCTCCGGGGAGGATCAGGTGCTGGGATGACAAAGGTGTCAGTAATTGTTTGCCATGGATATTGTTACTATGGTTGTGGCTTTCAGGCCGAGAGAAGATTGCAGAGGGAGGAGGGCGATTAAAGTACAGTCGTCAGGTGATTAGAGTGGATTTGGTAAAGTCCAACCCACAGCTGCATCAGGAAAAAAAAGTTAATCTTTCTCTTGAACCTCCAACTTCTCACAGGGCCTAAACCTTTAAGAGAGCTGAAGCCACGGTGAGGGCCGTGGACAGCCAGCCCTTATTCTGGCTCATTCCAATGGGCAGCCTCGTCCTGTCACCCAAGGCAGGAGATTGCTGCAGGCCCAGCCCCGTGCACTGGCCTGGGGCCTGCAGAGCCCCTCCCATCAAGTGGAGCCCCCAGCCCTGTGCACCTGCCCGGGAGCAGCTTCCTGAGGGCAGGAACCCATGCAGCTGGCCCCACCCCCACTGCCTCTGCCCAGGGCTCTGCATGTCCCAGTCCTCTGCAGCCTTTCACACAGATGCGGCGCTGGGACCCAGAATCACCCTCCTCCTGGTCAAACCTTCCAAGGACATCCTGGCTGTGTGAACTTGAGGCAGGGTGGCCATGTGGATTACTGTCTGTGCTAGTGTCTCTCCTTGGTTTGCTAATGTGAACTGTTTGGGTAAATTGTTCTAGAAATAATTCCAGACTCACAGGAATGTTACAAGAATATGCATAGTGTAAGAATACCTCTAGGGACTGGTGTGGTACAGTGGGTAAAGCCGCTGCCTGCAGTGCTGGCATCCCATAGGAGCACCGGTTTGTGTCTTGGCTCATCCACTTCTGAGCCTGCTCCCTGCTAATGGTCTGGAAAAAGCAGCAGAAAATAGCCCTGTCTGGGCTCCTGGTACTCATGTGGGAGACCTGGACGAAGCTCCTGGCTCCTGGCTTCGGCCTAGCTCAGCCCTGGCTGTTGTGGCCATCTGGGGAGAGAACCAGTGGATGGAAAATATGTGTATCTCTCTCTTTCTGTCTCTCCCTTTTCTCTATAACTCAACTTTCAAATAATTAAATTTAAAAAAAAAGACAGTCTGGGGGTGGCACTGTGCCATACTGGGTAAAGCCGCTGCCTGCATTGCCAGCATCCCATATGGGTGCCGGTTCGTGACCCAGCTGCTCCTCTTCTGATCCAGCTCTCTGCTATGGCCTGGGAAAGCAGTAGAGGATGGCCCAAGTCTTTGGGCCCCTGCACCCACATGGGAGACCCAGAAGAAGCTCCTGGCTCTGGCTTTGGATCTGCACAGCTCTGGCCTTGGGGAGTGAACCAGCAGATGGAAGACCTCTCCCTGTCTCTCCTTCTCTCTGTAACTCTAACAGGATTTAAAAAATCAGCTTCAGAAAATTCGAGTTTGAAATAAAGCTTGAGCCTGTGGAGCCTACATCCCAGTTCTGTCAGTCCCCCCAAGGTGTCCTGAACATCATCTCGCGGTGGCGGGGGTTTTGCTGTGAAGTGCAGGATCCCGGCTGGGTCCGATACAGAGGGTGGAAGTGGAACTGCTCAGAATTATGCTCTAAGCAAGAAAGAAAGCCAATGTGGCGAAAGGTTGAAAACTGTAAACATCTGGGTGATGGGTAAATGAGAGTCTAGGTTACTACTATTCCCACTCATGTGTGTTTCACACTTTCTTTGTAACACAAAGTGAAAAGCAAACCAGATAAGCCGTGCTGAGTCCACAGGGGTAAATTGGCACTGCCTGGGTGAAGGGGCCAATCTGGGGCTCCCCGTTTTGGGGTTCACACTCCAGGCTTCTGGACAGATAGAAGAGGGCAGAGGGGGAGCTCTCGCCAGGGCTCTGGGTTGTTTGCCAGCTTCCAGAGGCTCCGGCAGGGTCTCCCCAGAATGAAATGAACTGGGGCAGCTGGAGACGGGAGAACGGGGGAGCCCCAGCTGGTCCTCCCGGTCCTCCGGGCCTGGGCTGCCCGGCCTGATTTTCTTTTGTCATCCGAGAGCCTGGAGGCATCGGGCGGAGCGTCCAACCGACCGTGCAGACTGCAGACGGCCTCCAAGCAGGGCAAAGTGTGGACAGCAGCCTGACCTGCCAGTTCCCAGGCGGCCTCCGTCCCCTGCCCTCTTCCACCCTGACTTCTGGGTTATTAAAGATTTATTTGTTCAAAAAGCCGAGTGACAGAGCTGGGGCTCAAGAACCAGCACTCTGATAGGAACATCACAGGCGGCACCGTGCCCACGGCTCACGCTGCCCACTGCAGAGGAAAATGCCGGTCTGGGGACTCTGCCAAGAAATCCCTTCTTTTGCGGCCAGTGCTGTGGCATAGCAGGTAAAGCCACTGCCTGCGGCGCAGGCATCCCATAGGGTGCCGGTTCAAGTCCCAGCTGCTCCACTTCCCATTCAGTTCCCTGCTAATGCTCCTGGGAAAGCAGCGGAAGATGGACCAAGCCCTTGGGCCCGTGCACCCTCGTGGGAGACCCAGAGGAAGCTCCTGGCTCAGCCATTTGGAGAGCAAACCAGTGGATAGAAGATCTCTCTTGCTCTCTCTCTCTCTCTGTATCTCTACCTTTCAAGTTAAGTAAATCAATGGAAAGAAAGAGAGAGAAAGAAATCCCTTCTTTGTTCCCTGTTCAGCTGTTTTCTCCTGAGATGAAGGAGCCCGGGGTGGATTTAGGATGGGAAAGATGGACATGGCTGTCTTCACGAAGCTTTCCTTGAACTTAGCATCTGCTGTTGTACATGTGGGCATCACTCCCCAGGAGGGTAGGAGGTTCCTGGGAACTTGTCACCAACAGGAGCCCAGGGATTTTCTTACTACACCGTAGTTGTGGAAGATAGTTTGAATCTCATTTCTGCTCATCATGACTTCAAATCCTAGTAGCCATCAGCTCTGTGACTGGATCTGGCTTCTTGGCACATGTATCAGGAATCACCTAGGGGCGGGCATTGGGCACGGCAGTTAAGCGTCACAGGAGCGCCAGCATCCCGCGTCAGAGTGCCTGGGTCTCGGTCCCAGCTCTGCTCTTGATCCAGCCCCCCCGCTAGTGCACATCCTGGGAGGCAGCAGGAGGTGGCTCAAGTCCTTGGGCCCCTGCCACCCACATGGAAGCCCAAATCGAGTTCCAGATTCCTGGTTCCAGCCTGGCCTGGCCCAGCCCTGCCTGTTGTGGGCGTTTGGGGAGTGAGCCAGTGGATCGAATATCTCTCCGTCTCTTTGCCTTTCATAATAAAATGAAAATAAATGTTCAAAAGGTTTTTTTTTAATTTCAACTTAATTATGCAGCACACAGCAAGCGTGTGTTAACATGATTGGTTTCCTTGGTAATCCTGGGAGCTTCTGCTCTATTCCTTGACAAACATCACTTGAGAAGTCCCCATGGGTATCGCAGGCAGCAGTCCTGCTCAGACTGCCTCCTGCCCCCTCCCCTTCTGGTGTCCCGCCTGCTCCAGTCCCCAGTGGGTCAGCTGCCAGGGGCGGCTCGCGCTGCCCTCTGCTGGGGTTGGCCCACGCCGCACCTGCTGCCTTTGGCCCAGGCCTGACAGCCCTGGGATGTTCTGCCTGAGACAGGACATAACAAGAGGTGACTTTGAAGGACTGGCTACGTGACAACCAGTTGCTCACCGTGAGAGGACATGAGCTTCCGGCCGCTGCCATAGGGCAGATAAGCGACATCAGTGCAAGGCAAGAATGTGTCAACAGTTCTGTGGCCCAGTTCGAGCACCAAGCAGTTCACATGAGACTTGGGAATGAATGCCCCAGCGTGGATGGAGTCCCAGGAAGGTCTGGAATGACAGTCCAGCTCGGAGGAACCGAAGGGTAAGGGAGAGTATTTAAGCTGGTTGAGGGCAGCGCCGTGGCGCCGTGGGTCAGGCTGCTGCTTGCAGTGCCGGCATCCCATGTGAGCACCGTGTCCAGTCCCGGCTGCTCCACTTGTGATCCAGCTCCCTGCCGATGCGCCTGGGAAAGCAGCAGAGGATGGTCCAACTCCCTGGGCCCCTGCACCCATGTGGGAGTCCCAGAAGAAGCTCCTGGCTCCTGGCTTCGGATTGGCCCACCTCTGGCATTTGTGGCCAATTAGAGAGTAAACCAGTGGATGGAAGACCTCTCTCTCTCTCTCTCTGCCTCTCTTTTTCTCTCTGTGTAACTCTGATTTTCAAATAAGTAAATATTTTTTTTTAATTTAAAGATTTTATTTATTTATTTGACAGAGTTACAGAGAGTGAGAAAGAGACAGAGAGAAAGGTTTTCCTTCCATTGGTTCACTCCCCAAATGGCCATAATGGCCGGAACTGCGCCAATCCAAAGCCAGGAGCCAGGTGCTTCTTCCCAGTCTCCCATGTGGGTACAGGGCCCAAGCACTTGGGCCATCCTCCACTGTCCTCCTGGGCCACAGCAGAGAGCTGGACTGGAAGAAGAGCAACCAGGACAAGAACCGGCACCCTTATGGGATGCTGGCGCTGCAGACAGAGGATTAACCTAGTGGGCCACAGCACTGGCCCCAAGTAAATAAATCTTTAAAGCAATAAATTAATTAATTAAAAAAAGAATGATGCGATTGAGCAGGCTATGATGCAAGCAGAAAGCGACCTCTATCAGATCAAGCAGCGTTGCAGAAGGAAAACCAAAGGACAGTCTGGCAGGACTTCCGAGAGACTGCGTTGCGGGGAGGAAGAAGGAGAAGGTGGGCTTTCACAGACCACCAGGCGTCTGGACTCTGAACTGTGCTGGACAGCAGCGTCTCAGGCACTGCGGGTGGGGTCGCGGGATGTGCAGCTGTTGTACGGCCTTTTTCTCTTTGTGCATTTCAACTTGGGGCAATTATTCCAGCTATGAAAATACTTTAGGGGGCAGGCGTTGGCCTGGCGGATGAGATGCCCGTGCCCCAGTTAGAATGCCTGGCTTCCACGCCGGCTTCTGCGCCTGGTTCCAGCTTCTTGGTAATTGCGCCCCGTGATGGCTCATGGTCCCTGCTGCTCATGTCAGGGACCTGGGCTGAGTTCCCCGCCCCTAGCTGGAGCCTGGCCCAGGCCTGGCCATTGTGGGCATTTGGGAAGTGAACCAACAGATGGCAGCTTTGTCTGTGTCTGAAAAACCAAGCATACGAAGACAGTCCCCCAAACTTTACACTTTCCAAGTAAGAATAATTTTAGAATATTAATGTGTCATAGAATCAATTTTGAAGGGGGAAGAAGGGAATATCATTATGTTCCTAGAAATGTATCTGTGAACCATATTGAATCTATTAAAAGCTAATTAAAAATTAAAACACTGAAAGAGAATTAATTTTGAGCTACTTGGACCACAGTTTGAATCCTTGGATCTTCATGTAAGGCTTCCAATACGTGGAAGAATCTGGAAACTCGGGCTTGTGCCTTGTGCCTGACACAGGGTGGGGTGCTGCACCCCCCATCCGGGAGCTTCCTCCGTGTTCTTTGGTCTTCCCCTCAGCTCATTCCCAAGCAACTCACTGCAAAACAGCGTCCTTCCACAAAACAGGAACATGCAGCCCAGCCAGGAATTTCGGGGATTCCTTTCTTACCTCCAGGACTCCCGGGATAAGGAGTTAAATCATCCCACATTCTTTTGTATGTTTATTCAACTTTATTTATCTGAAAGGCAGAGTGACACGGAAAGAGAGGGAGACATTTTCCATCCACTGCTTCACCCCCCCCAAATGTCCACAGCAGCCAAGGCGGGGCAGGCTGATGTGGGGAGCAAGGAACTCCATCCAGGTGTCCCACATGGGCGGCAGAGGCCCTAGGATGTGAGCCATCATCGGCTGCCTCCCGGGCGCGTTAGCAGGAAGCTGGATGGGAGGCAGAGGTGGGTCTCAGGCAGCAGGCCAGCCCACACCTGTGCCCCCAGTTCTGTATCTTCAGGCCAAGTCGTGTTTCAAGAGGGACCCCGGGACCCTGGTACCTTAGCTCAAAACAGGACTGATGGGGGTGGGGGATTCTGGGCAGGAGGACAGAGGCAGATTGGTTTTGGGGGAGAGGACTTTGTCTGTGGGGTCCCCGTGTGTAAGTGTTGGAGTACTGTGACTGCTGTCTGTTGAGTCTAACGCTGCCTTCTCAAGCTGACCCTGGGGCCAGTGTGGGTTAAGCTGCCGCCTGCAGCATCAGTATCCCGTATGGACACTGGTTCGAGTCCTGGCTGCTCCACTTGCGATCCAGCTCCCTGCTAATGGCCTGGGACAGCAGTGACAGATGGCCCAAGCACTTGGGCCCCTGCACCCACATGGGAGACTTCGATGAAGCTTCCTGCTTCCTGGTTTCGGCCTGGCCAATCCTGGCTGCTGCAGCCATTTGGGGAATGAACCAGTGGATGGAAGATCTCTCTCTGTCTCTCCCTCTCTCTCTCTCTGTAATTCTGACTTTCAGATAAATAAAAACTCTTAAAAGACAAAAACAAACAAACAAAAAGAGTCAGTGCCACCTTCCTAATACTAAACCCTCTGGCAACCAACCAGGTCTGTGCCTCAGTTTCCCTCACCCCATGAGTCAGGCAAACTGGCAGCCACTGGCCAGAAAGATCAAAGTTCAGAGCTTCCCCTAGAGCCCCTGCCATGGGGTGGGCATCCCTCTGCCCACCCAGGACAGTCCCCTGTGCTTCAGTGTTGACGTATTATGATCCCATCAGCATTTGCAAATTAGTATGTTGGCCTTCTGGTTTGTTCATTGGTGCTTGGTGAGTCTGTTTAGTGTGAGTTGGTCCTCACAGAGCTAGGGGCTGCACTGCAGACCAGGGTGAATTCCACAGGCTGAGTGCCTCCTTGCCCTCTGTGTCTGGCCCAGTGGCCCCCTTGGTGGGCCTTTCTTTTTTTTAAAAAAAAAAATTTTATTTATGTGAAAGAGTTACAGAGAGATATGGAGAGTCAGAGGGGGAGAGATCTTCCAATAGTTGGTTCACTCCCTAGATGACCACAATGGCTAGAGCTGGGCCAGACTGAAGCCAGGAGCCAGGAGCTTCATCTGGGTCTCCCAGGTCTTCCTCTGCTTTCCCAGGTGCGTTAGCAGGGAGCTGGATCAAAAGTGGGCCGGTGCTGTGGCTCAACAGGCTAATCCTCGGCCTTGCGGCACCAGCACACCGGGTTCTAGTCCCGGTCGTGGCGCCGGATTCTATCCTGGTTGCCCCTCTTCCAGGCCAGTTCTCTGCTGTGGACCGGGAGTGCAGTGCAGGATGGCCCAAGTGCTTGGGCTCTGCACCCCATGGGAGACCAGGAGAAGCACCTGGCTCCTGGCTTCGGATGAGCGCCATGCGCCGGCCGCGGCGGCCATTGGAGGGTGAACCAACGGCAAAGGAAGACCTTTCTCTCTCTCTCTCTCTCTCTCTCTCACTGTCCACTCTGCCTGTCAAAAAAAAAAAAAAAAAAACTGGAGCTGCCGGGACTAGAACCAGTGTCCATATGGGATGCCAGCACTGCAGGCGGCTGCTTAGCCTGTTACGTCTTGGTGCTGACCCTGATGGACCTTCCCTGTTGAGCAGCTGAGGGAGAAGGTTCCAGGATATGACAGCTTCACGTGAGGGCCACCCGGTTACACAGATCACAGTGTCCGGAGTGTACAGTGACCAGTGGGGAGGTAAGTTAGCACAAATCCACCCTAACCACACCGCTGGTTGGGGGTCAGCGGGTCCCTTGCTGTCCCTAGGCTGGCACCGGCAGTGCTGCTCCCTCGCAGCGAACTCGGCGTTGTCAGGGAGGAAGAGCGCTCCTCCACCCTCTCAGGTTCAGGGTTTGGGAGGCTGCAAGTCAAATGACGGAAGAGAGACCAGCAAGGGAGACCGGCCCCGTGCTTAGCGGGGAAAGCCACCGCCTGCAGTGCCAGCATCCCCATGGGCGCTGGTTCAAGTCCCGGCTGCTCCATTTCTGATCCAGCTCTCTGCTATGGCCTGGGAAAGCAGTGGAAGATGACCCAGGTTCTTGGGCCCCTGCACCCATGTGGGAGTCCCAGGGGAAGCTCCTGGCTCCTGGCTTCGGATCGGCTCAGCTCCAGCCACTGTGGTCATTTGGGGAGTGAACCAGCAGATCTCTCTCTCTCTCTCTCTCTACCACTGCCTTTCAAATCAATAAATAAATCTTTGAAAAGAGAGAGAGAATTGCAAGGGCAGAGACAGGTATGTGGGCTGGGACCTGCAGAGGGGGCTGGAACACAAGGCTTCCTGCCGTTTTCATGGGGGGGGGAGAATTGGAAAACAATGACATTTAGCACAGATGGAAGACAGGACAGGTTTACAGCAAGGTCTGTTTAGGCAATCTCTCATCCTAGATCTGACTTAACCTGTTGCGAAAACGAAACCCACCCGGGCGGTGGGGTGTGTGTGTGTGCGTGTGAGTGAGTGTGTGTGGATTCTTTCTGGAGGCTCTTCAGGGTGATCTACCCCTTAAGCATGAAGCACCTCTTTTTTTTTTCTTTTTGACAGGCAGAGTTAGAGCGAGATCTTCCTTCTGTTGGTGCACCCCACAAATGGCCGCTACGGCCGATCTAAAGCCAGGAGCCAGGTGCTTCCTCCTGGTCTCCCATGCGGGTGAAGGGCCCAAGCACTTGGGCCATCCTCCACTGCCTTCCCGGGCCACAGCAGAGAGCTGGACTGGAAGAGGAGCAACCGGGGCAGAATCTGGCGCCCCAACCGGGACAAGAACCCGGGGTGCCAGCGCTGCGGCTCACTAGGCTAATCCTCTGAATGCACCTCTTTTCCTGCCCCAAGAAGGCCAGGCTGAGCGGGGTGGCCGGCGGGAGTCAGGGATTTGGCCCATCGTGGCTGCCGTGGGAGCTCAGCAAGCCGGTACTGAGCAGAGAGACGGCTGCCTGGGCAATGCATGAGCAGGGCCCGGGGTGCAGGCGTGGGCACAGACTGTCTGAGACCACCAGTGTGTCCTCGGACACGGGGCTCAACTTCTGGGGCGCCCATTGGGCAGCGGGTTAAGCCGCATTGTGGGACGCCACATGGGAGTTGCCGATTTGAGTCTCTGCTTCCAATGCAGCGCCCTGCTCTTGCTGTGTCCCTGGGAGGCAGCAGATGATGGCTCTGCACCCCCGTGAGGCTCCTGGTTTGGGCCTGGCCCAGCCCTGGCTGGTGCAGCCATCTAAAGAATGAACCAGCGAATGAAGGACTTCTCTCTCCCCTCCCCTGCCTTCTTTCAAACAAATAGATCTTCAAAAAAAAAAAAAAAAAAAAAAAAACCCTCAACTTCTTTGGGCCTTGTTTCCTGCTCGATAAAAACCCTCGTGCTGCTGTCATGAGGTATAGTTAGATCATCTGACACGCTTAACACAGTGCAGACGCGTAGTAAGTGTTCAGTTAATGCAGTCCAACTCCCTAGGTGCTGGGGACACGGCGGTGGGCAGGACCTCCCCCTCCGCTCCTGCTCCTGGGGTTTGCATTCTGGAGACGGACCTGTCTGACAAGTGAAGTTTCACCCTTATCAGAATCTGTGGAACAGGAGGAAAATGAATCCCGGTGGAGGCGGGGAGGTGCCGGCTGGTCCGCATGGCGGGGGAAGGGCACAGAGCAGAGTCGGCCCCATTATTTCCGCGCATGCTCCCCATGGCACTTAATCAGTTCTTTTCATCTTTTTGTTTTTACGCAGAGTATTTTTAAAAGACAAATTAACTTGCTTTACTTATTTGAGAGGCACAGAGAGCTCGCATCTGCTGGTTCACTCCCCAAATGCCCACAACATCCAGGAGCCAGGAGCTCCATCAGGTCGCCCATGCGGGTAGCAGAGGCCCAAGTACTTGGCCGTCACCTGCTGCCTCCCAGGGCGCACACTAGCAGGAAGCTGGAGGCAGGAGCCGAGCTGGGAACTGCACCGCGGCATTCCACTGTGGGACGCAGGCCAAACACCCACTTCCCAGTCCTTGTGTGAGTTTCCAGTAGACAGGCAGCCGGGACTGAGTCAGATCCCCAGTGCTCAGTAGCGGGCTCCGCAGGTGGCCACGGCGCAGCCGCAGTGGGCTGTGTGGACTCCCGGCCCAGGGTCGCCCAGGCGCGCTAGGGCGGTGGGCTTTTCGGGTTGGGTCTTTCTTCCGCTCCTCCGACCTCGCAGTGCCACACCTGCCAAGTCCACGTCTGGGAGGGGGCGTGGCCGGCCGTGTGGCTGCAGGTGAGGCGCTCGCGCGCGCAGCCAGGACCAGAATAGGAGATCTAAATTTAACCCGCGTCTGCAGGCCTGGGTGTGGGCAGCTCGGCCTCCCGCGACCACGCCTCGCGCGCCCTCCCGGAGTGGAAACGCTGTCGCTCCTGGCTGGGAGCCGGTTTCCTCCCCAGGAAATAACGGCTCACCGCAGCCGCGGCGGGCCAGCCCCTGGAATTCCCCCTCCCTGGGAGCCGGCGCGCTCGGTGCCCGGTAGAAACGCGCAGCGCCCGACCCTCCGGCTCCGCCCCGGCTCCCTGCGCCGCAGAACACGAGCGGGTCCCCTCCCCCCAGCCCTCTTTGCGCCTCTGCCCCATGAAGGAACAGAGTCCCGAGTGAATCCCCCGAGGATGGTTCTCTTCAATCGAAATATATTTGTTGCAGATTTATGTATTTGGGGGCTGGAGTTGTGGCACAGGGGGTTAAGCTGCCGCCTGCCACGCCAGTATCCCACATGGGCGCCCCTTCCAGTCCCGGCTGTTCCACTTGTGATCCAGCTCTGCTGATCCACCTGGGCAAGCAGCGGCGAGACGGACCAAGCCCTTGGGCCCATGCACCCACGTGGGAGACCAGGATGGAGTTCCAGTTTCCTGGCTGCAGCCTGGCCCAGACCCCGCCCTTGCAGCCATCTGGGGAGTGAACCAGCGGATGGAAGACCTCGCTCTCTCCCCCTCTCATTCTCTCTCTCTCTCTCTCTCGCTATAGCTCTGCCTTTCAAATAAATATATATTTTTGAAATTTTGTTTGAAAGGCAAAGTGACACACACAAAGAGAACTCTCATCTGGTTCACTCCCCAAATGGTCGCAACGGCCAGGTTTGGGCCTCTGCACCTGCATGGGAGACCCAGGTGGAATTGGCTTGACCAAGCCCCAGCTGTGGCAGCCATTTGGGGAATGAGTCAGCAGATGGAACATCTCTCTCTCTCTCTCTCTCTCTCTCTCTCTCTTGCCCTCTCCTCTGTATCTCTGCCTTCCAAATAGATAAATAAATCTTAAAAAAAAAATATGTTGGTTAGGGTGCCTGCAATCCTGCTTGGGTTCATTCTGTACTCACTGGGGCTCCTGACTCTGTTCTGCTGATGCGCACCTGCGAGGTAGCAGCTGACCCATGGCTCGGGTAGTTGGATCCCTGACACCCACGTGGGAGACCTGGACGGAGCTCCTTGCTCTCAGCTTCTGCCTGGACACATCTGGCTGTCCTGGTTCTCTGGGGAGTGAGTGAGTACATGGAAGGTTTCTCTCCGCCCCTCAACTCTAAATTTTAAAAATTTATTATTTAAAAGCTTTGCTTATTTATTTGAAAGGCAGAGTTACAGAAAAAGGCAGGCAGACAGAGAGAGCGCTCTTCCATCCACTGGTTCACTCCTCAAATGGCTGCAACGCCCAGGCCTGGGTCAGGCAGAAGCCAGGAGCCTGGAGCTTCATCAGGGTATCCCACGTGGGGGACAGGGGCTCGAGGATTTGGGCCATCTTGCTTTGCCTTCCCAAGTGCATTAGCAGGGAGCTGGATAGGAAGTGGAGCAGCCGGGACCTGAATTGACATCCACGTGGGATGCTGGCATTGCAGGCGGCATCTCAAGCCAGCGTGCCACAACACCAGCCCAGATTTATTTATTTTTTTAAAGAAAGAAGAGATTAAGGCCGGCGCCATGGCTCAACAGGCTAATCCTCCGCCTTGCGGCACCGGCACACTGGGTTCTAGTCCCGGTCGGGGTGCCGGATTCTGTCCCGGTTGCCCCTCTTGCAGGCCAGCTCTCTGCTGTGGCCCAGGAGGGCAGTGGAGGATGGCCCAAGTGCTTGGGCCCTGCACCCCATGGGGAGACCAGGAAAAGCACCTGGCACCTGGCTCCTGCCATCGGATCAGCGCGGTGCGCGGGCCGCAGCGCGCTGGCCGCGGCGGCCATTGGAGGGTGAACCAATGGTAAAGGAAGACCTTTCTCTCTGTCTCTCTCTCTCACTGTCCACTCTGCCTGTCAAAAAAAAAAAAAAAAAAAAAGAAGAGATTAAAAAGATTCTTGTGAGGATGGTGTGAGTGTCGGGCAGACACGGTCTCTTCAGCCAAGTCTGGCCCAGGCCCAGGTCAGCCCCCAGGGAGGGAACCCCTGGAAGCTTTCAGAGGGGCCGACCCCTTCAGGGTCCTGCTGGAGCCTGGGACAGTCCCACACTGGGACATGGAGGGGTGCACACCCGTGGCCATGTGGAAGCTCCCAGCCTCAGCTGCCACCTCCCAGCAGCAGCGTGGGAGAACCCCACAGGCGCAGCCCTGGATGCCAGGAGTGGGGAGGACACGCCCCCACACTGGGTTGCCGGGCAACAGGCAGCAACACTGGAGCGCCACACCCGGCTCGGACAACACCCTGGTGCTGTTGGGCACAGGCAGGATCCCATGAAGCGGGCTGTTTCGTGCAGACGCTGCGCCTGCGAACGTGCCCCCAGGGGAAGCCCCATGTCAGCAGCCGCGGGTAACCGAGGAGCCCCTTCCCACAGCCCAAATGTGGCCTGGATTTGGACTGCGTCCAGACAAGTTTCCCCTACTCCTGCGGGGCCTTGGAACGCGCACTGTCGTCCCAGACTCCACTCCTCGCCCCTATTGTTTCCTCTCGGAAAACCTGGGCTTTTCCGTGCAGTGGCCCGAGTCTATTTCTGTACCTGCCAAGCGTTAGCCAAGGATTGTTCTTTGGAAACGTCTTTAGTGCGTTGCAAACAATGCCTCGCCTTTGTTTCCAAATTCAGCCCTGCAAACACTACAGTTAGAGGACCGCTTTGTGCATTAACAGACAAATCAGCGAGCTTGGGTTGTTTTCAGTCTTTGGGTGTGGGGGAAAGGCAAACTTACCGGCTCTCAGGGATTTTTAAAATCCTACCTCCGTTATAGAAAAACAACAGGCACTACAACTTCAACATCTTTTTAAAATATCTTTTTTTAAGATTTATGTATTTGGGGGCTGCACTGTGGTGCAGCAGGTAAAGCCACCGCCTGCAGTGCTGGCATCCCATATGGGCACCGCTTCAAATCCTGGCTGCTCCTCTTCCGATCCAGCTCTCTGCTATGGCCTGGGAAAGCAGAAGATGGCCCAAGTCCTTGGGGTTCTGAACCCACGTGGGAGGCCCGGGGGAAGCTCCTGGCTCCTGGCTTCAAATCAGCCCAGTTTTGGCTGTTGTGGCCATTTGGGGAGTGAACCAGCAGGTGGACGATCTCTCTCTCTGCCTCTGTCTCTGCCTCTCTGTAACTCTTTCAAATAAATAAGCAAATCTTTAAAAAATTAAAAAAACATTTACGTATTTGAGAGGCAAAGAGAGGAGAGAAAGATCTTCCATCTGTTGGTTCACCCCCAAAGGGCTGCAATGGTTGAGCCCCTGCTGAACCCAGGAGCCTGGAACTCCATCCGGTTCTCCCAAGTGGGTGGCAGGAGCCCAAGTACTTGGAGCATCAGAATTAGGAGCTGGACCGGAAGTGGAGCAGCTGGGACTTGGTCTGGTGCTGCAAGATGGGAGGCCAGCGTTGCAGGTGGCAGCTTAACCTGCTGTGTCACAAGGCCAGTCCTGCCTTTGACATCTGGACAGTGCAGCAGGGGACCCTGGCTCGACCTGCTTTGTGAGGAGGCAGGTGGTGTGTGCACAGCTGTCTCTCAGTGGGGTCCTGGCTGAGGCCCCATCACAAAGGACAGATGACAAGACAGACCCCTGTGGATGCAGTCCCAGGGGAGCCGGTGCTCTCTGGGCTTGGTGAGATAGGCTGGAGCAGACGTGTGCTGGGGGATGGCGGAGGGTTGGCGGCTAGGCCTGCCGGTCCAGATTCTTCTCTGGGTCCCTGTGGCTTCAGAGATAAGAGTTTGCCTTTGCTCCAGGCATGGGGAGGGCCCATGACCCGCTGCCGGGGAGACAGAGTGTGGATCTCACGAAGGCTCAGGAGCCGGGGCTTGGAGTAGTGTGTCCTGAACGCGGTCATTGTCTTACAAGCGCTTTATTGAGACTTCCTGAGATGGGGGCCAGCGCTGTGGCACAGCATGTTAAGTCAAGGCTGTCAGTGTCCACATCCCTCCTCAGGGCACCAGTTCGAGTCCTGGCTCCTCTGATGCTGATCCAGCTCCCTGCTAATGCGCCTGGGAAAGCAGCGGAAGGCGTCCCAAGTGCTGGGGTCCCTGCACCCATGTCAGAGACCTGGGTGGAGCTCCTGGCCCCTGGCTTCAGCCTGGCCCTGACCTGGCCATTATGGCTATTTGGGGAATGAGCTAGTGGATGAAAGACCTCTCTCTCTCTGCCTTTCAAGTAAATAAATATTTTTTTTTTAAAAAAAAATCTCATAGATAAGATCTGAAGCGTTAAGGTTTGTGGGTCATTCTTAAAATTTTTAAAAATTGATTTGAAAGGCAGAGAAACAAAGAGACAGACAGGGAGCTATGTCTTCCACCCTTTGGTTCCTTCCCCCAAATGCCCACGACAGCCAGGGTTGGGTCAGGCCAAAGCCAGGAGCCCAGAAGTCAGCCCAGGTCTCCCGGGATGTCAAGGACCCAGGTACTGTGAAGGACGCTGGCATGGGCAGAGGGCTGGGACCTGCACCCGGGCACTTTGGATGTGGGATGTGGGTGTCTGAGAGGCATCTTAACCACTGTGCCCAGTGCCTGCCCCCACATCGCGCTGAGAGGTTGAAGCCCCTCACTGGCGTGCTTTCCAATTCTAGAATCAAGCAGCACACGGGGAAGAGGACCCACAAGAGGCTGGTTTTATGGACAGAAAGGGGCTGAAGGAAGCAGTGGCAAAGATCAGGCCCTGCAAAGCCGCTTGTCTGGTAAGGGCCGGGCGGGGACTCAGAACAGGAAAACAACCGCGTGGTCAGCGAGGGGCTTCTTCAGGTCTCCCTCATTCGCATGCGCCGAGGCGGGTGCCTCGGGGAAATCCGTCTGTTCTCTCCGGTGCTGACTTCTCCAAGGATGGGACTCCAGCCTGAGTCGGACTCCACTGTGATGTTTAGCCTGGCCTGCTGGGGCCGTGCAGGAGCTTAGTGCACACGTGGCCCCTGTACTGTTTATTTCACCGCCGGTGCCGAGATGCCCCGGCTAGGGACCGGTTGGTGCAGGGCCGGCAGCTCCCTCAGGGGCCGCTCCAGCCTCGCTCCTCCTGCTAAGCCGTGTGTTTCTTTAGCTGAAGGCTTGATACACCTGCCTTCCCCAGATGCACCTGTCACATCCGAGACCAGGGCAGATGCTAAGACCCGACCCTGTTTGTATATCCATTCGGGTACCACCCCCGGCTCATAAAAAAAAAAAAAAAAAAAAAGGCAGAGAGAAGGGAGTGGTCTCCTCACCACGGAGTACACTAGGGGGTACCACTTGCGTTTGTCTTTCACAGACAACCCTCTGGCCCACTCCTGATGGGTGTTTCTCTGCACGGGGCGGCCCACACTCACGTGTGAATGTTTGTTTATTCCCTCACTGTCCAGTAAATCCTGGTCCTATGTGCATGCACTGGTGGCTCCCGCTTAGCTAAATGTTTTTATCTCTGTAGGAGACGAGACTCTGGACTGGAAATCAACATGCTCGTTGACCAGATCCGGTGTGCCAGTTGGAGTCCCGGCTGCTCTGCTTCCAGTGCGGCTCCCTGCTAATGCTCCTGGGAAGGCAGCGGCATGGTCCAGGTGCCTGGGCCCTGACATGCACATGGGAGACCTGGATGGAGTCCAAGATCCTGGCTTCAGCCAGCTGTTACAATGCTACAGCATCTGCGGTGAATTGGACAGTGAATTGGAAGATCTTTCTCTCTCTCTCTCTCTCTCGTAAGTGGATGAAAATAAACAAGTAAACTTTAAAAACCCCAAAATTTTAACTACGAAACGTTCCAGATCAGGAGAGGATTAGTTTCCTGTGGCTGCTGTGACCGATGAGCACACATGCAGTGACCTACAAAAGCACAAGTCCGGTCCCCTGCGGTTCTGAAGACCAGCAGCCCAGAAGCCAGGTGCTGCCGGGGCCGGGCGCCGTCCCGGGCTTCTTCAGCTGCATGGAGTCGTCTGCATTCCTTGGCTGTGGCCACTTCCTGCCTCATCAAAACGCAGGACGCCCACTTCCACCTCTGGTCACTTCTCCTCTCTTGGTCTCGGATCTCCTGCCCCTCTCTCCAAAGACCTCCGACTACACTGGGCCCAGCCAGACAACTCAGAACGATCTTCCCAGCTCAACCCTGCACCACATCCCTTTGCTGCATCAGGATGGGAACCTGCATGGGACCACAGGTGTAAAATGCAATGCAACAGACACGCGTGTACAGACCTCACACACACAGAACCGATGCCAACCGCTTGCCCTGTTTTCTTCAGATGTTTTTTTTAATTTTTACGTTTACTTGAGACACAGAGAAAATGAGAGAGAGAGAGAGAGAGAAGGAGAGAGAACGAGCGAGTGAGCACTCCATCCATTAGTCCACTCCCCAAATGACAGACCAGCAACCAGGAACCCAACCCAGGCCTTCCACGTGGGTGGTCGAGACCCAATCCCTTTCCATGCAATTTCCCCACGGCTTCACCAGCACCTGGTGTTTTCAGATTTGCTATATCTTTTAAGATCTATTCTATTAATTCGAAAGGCAGAATTACAGACACAGAGAGAGAGACAGAGAGAGTCTTTCATCTGCTGATTCTCTCCTGAATGGCCGCAACGGCCGGAGCTGCGCTGATCTGAAGCCAGGAGCCAGGAGCTTCTTCCAGGTCTACCACATGGGTGCAGGGGCCCAAGCACTCGGGCCATCTTCTACTGCTTTCCCAGGCACATTCACAGGGAGCTGCATCAGAAGTAGAGCAGCCAAGGCCGGTGCCACAGCTCAACAGGCTAATCCTCCGCCTTGTGGCGCCGGCACACCGGGTTCTAGTCCCGGGCGGGGCGCTGGATTCTGTCCCGGTAGCCCCTCTTCCAGGCCAGCTCTCTGCTGTGGCCTGGGAGTGCAGTGGAGGATGGCCCAGGTGCTTGGGCCCTGCACCCCATGGGAGACCAGGAGAAGCACCTGGCTCCTGCCATCGGATCAGTGCGGTGCGCCGGCCGCAGTGGCCATTGGAGGGTGAACCAATGGTAAAGGAAGACCTTTCTCTCTGTCTCTCTCTCTCTGCCTGTCAAAAAAAGAAAAGATCTACTTTATTTATCTGAAAGGCAGAAGAGAGAGAGAGAGAGAGAGAGAGAGAGAGAGAGTCCTCCATCTGCTGATTCTCTCCCTGAATGGCTGCAACGGCTGGAGCTGTACTGATCCGAAACCAGGAGCCAGGAGCTTCCTTCCTGTCTCCCACGTGGGTGCAGGGGCCCAAGCACTCAGGCCATCTTCTACTGCTTTCCCAGGCACATTCACAGGAAGCTGCATCAGAAGTGGGGCAGCCAGGACCTGAACCAGCACCCATATGGTACGCTGGTGCTGCAGGCTGGGCCTTTAACCTGCTGCGCCACAACACTGGCCCCACTTTATTTCTTCTCCCTTCCCTCCTTCCCTCCCTCCCTCCCTCCCTCCCTTCCTTCTTCTTTCTCCTAAAGTGTTTTGGGCATCAGCACCCATGATCTTGGGCTCTCCTCCCTGCCTCTGTACAGGGCTACTTCTGCAACCTTAAAGCAGACTCCGGGAATGTCCCCAACAGCAGGACGCGGTCAGCCAGACCCTGGCCCAGACCGCCTGTGTTTGCCTCGGGGAGGTCCCAGCTGGGGCCGCTGTGGTGGTGCAGTGGTAAAGCTGCTGCCGGGGATGCCAGCATCCTGGCTCCTCCACTCCCCATGCAGCTCTCTGCTGGTGCGTCCTGCGATGCAGCAAATCATGGCCAAGTGCTTGGGCCCTGCCACCCCCGTGGCAGACCAGGATGGAGTTCTGGGCACCTGGCTGCAGCCTGGCCCAGCCCTGGCTGTTGCAGGCTTTTGGGAAGTGAACCAACAGGTGGAAGATTCTCTCTCTCTCTCTCTCTCTCTCTCTCTCTCTCTCTCTTTCTCTCTCTCTCTTGCTCTCGCTCTCACTCTCACTCTGCTTTTCAAGTAAATGCAAGGTAAACAAATAACAATTAATTTTACAAAGTTCAAGCCATGATTATGGGTACAGAGGCTGTGATTTGCCATTCGGGATCAGCTGGACCCCAAGACACAGCCTGGCAGCAGAATTTGGCTGTTTGGCTTCCTCCTCTACTTTTTTTTTTTTTTAAGATTTATTTTATTTATTTGAAAGAGTTTCAGAGAGAGGTAGAGACACACAGAGAGAGAGGTCTTCCATCTGCTGATTCTCTCCCTGAATGGCCGCAACGGCCAGAGCTGCGCTGATCCAAAGACAGGAGCTTCTTTCTGGTCTCCCACGTGGGTGCAGGGGCCCAAGCACTGGGGCATCTTCTGCTGCTTTCCCAGGTCACAGCAGAGAGCGGGTTCAGAAATGGAGCAGCCGGGACTCGAATCAGTGTCCATATAGGATACTGGCACTGCAGATGGCGGCTTTCTTTGCCTGCTATACCACAGTGCCGGCCCCAGATTCACTATATTTTAAAAAATGGATTTTCTTGGCCGGCGCCGTGGCTCAACAGGCTAATCCTCCGCCTTGTGGCGCCAGCACACCGGGTTCTAGTCCCAGTCGGGGCACCGGATTCTGTCCCGGTTGCCCCTCTTCCAGGCCAGCTCTCTGCTGTGGCCTGGGAGTGCAGTGGAGGATAGCCCAAGTGCTTGGGCCCTGCACCCCATGGGAGACCAGGAAAAAGCACCTAGCAACTGGCTCCTACCATCGGATGAGCACAGTGCGCCGGCCGCAGCACGCCGACCGCGGCAGCCATTGGAGGGTGAACCAACGGCAAAGGAAGACCTTTCTCTCTGTCTCTCTCTCTCACTGTCCACTCTGCCTGTCAAAAAAAAAAAATGGATTTTCTTACATATTTTCCAGTTCACCTGTCCTGCTCCAAATCTTATCTTTCTAAAATATTTTACTTATTTATAGGAAAGGCAGAGAGACAGTGTGTGTGTGTGTTGGGGGGGGGGGTTCCCGTCTGCCGGTTCACTACCCAAATGCCCTAACTGCTGGGACTGGGCCAAACCCAGGAGCCAGGAGCCAGAGCACACCCTGGGCCTCCCTCATGGGTGGCAGGAACTCAGCTACGTGAGCTATGACTCCTGCATCCTGGGTTGCCCATTAGCAGGAAGCTGGACCGGCCACAGAACCCAGATACTCTGCTGTGGGGCAGGGGTGCGCTAACCACTAGGCAGAAGGCCCGGCCCACGTCTTCTCTCAACACTTGCGCAGCCGGGACGGCGCCTGTGTCCTGACCCTGAATGACAGAGTCTCCACGGCCCTTGTGTGCTCAGCCGGGGGACCCCTGCCCGGCTGCTGTCCTCCACCCACTCGCAGTTGGGCAGCCAGCAGCCCCCAGGGAGCCCTGCCCTGCGGTCCTGCACTCTGCTCTTCCCACAGAAGGCCCTGGAATGCGCGCCGGCTTTCCCGTGGGAGGCAGGATTACCCTTTAGCCTAAGTGAATCAGGCAGCGCTGACGCCGGCTGCGAGCAGATCCACGCTGCAGTTGCCCAGTCCAAGCAGCGAGGAAGCATCGGCTGTGTTTTCCCTGCCCCCGAGCGCACCCTGAAACCTGCCTGGTGGGGCGCTGAGAACCCTTCCGGAGCGCGGGGCTGCGGCCTCTCTCCTCGGGACAAGCCCCCTTCCCCTCACCTGCCCCTGTGGCTTTTCGATCCTCTTCCCTTCTGGGTTTTGTTTCCTTCTTAATATACCTGTCATGGGGCCGGTGCTGTGGTGCAGTGGGTTAACGCCCGGCCTGCAGCACCCGCATCCCACATGGGCACCGGTTCTAGTCCCAGCTGCTCCTCTTTCATTCCGGCTCTCTGCTGTGGCCTGGAAAAGCAGTGGAAGATGGCCAGGACCTTGGGCCCCTGCACCTGTGTGGGAGCCCTGGAAGAAGCTCCTGGCTCCTGGCTTCGGATCAGCACAGCTCTGGTGGTTGCGGTCCTTTGGGGAGTGAACCATCGGGATGGAAGACCTCACTCTCTCTGCCTCTCCTCTTTCTCTGTAACTCTTTCAAATAAATAAAATAATTCTTTAAAAAATATACTCATCATTTTCTATTTTCATCTCATCCAGAGGCACTCCCATGCGGGATGCAGGCCCTGGCCTAACTGCTGCATCCAGTGCCCGCCCCTAGGTTTCCGGCTCCTTAGGGCACCGCTGTGGCGGGGCCTCCGTATCTTGGGTTCCCTCATCACAGTGGAGCGACTCTGAGTCTGGAAGCCTCCACGATGCCCCGCCCTGCTCCTGCTGCTGCCTGCCCCGCTGCGACCCCGGAGTCCTCGGCTCCCCTCTGGTTCCCACCTTGAACCTTGTACCTAAGTTTAGCCCTGTGTTCCCATTCTGCGCATCCCCACACACCCAGGAACGGTGGTTTGCCTGAGATGAATTGCGAGCGGGAAGGGGGCCTGCGGGAGTTCTCCCTCACCCCCACCCCGTGGGGAGGGGGCGGGGAACGTCACTGGGTTTGGCCACGCCAAGGCAGCCACAGGTGGAACTCGAAGCTCAATACATCTCCAGCAGGCCCGTTTTTAAGCCGGTAATTTTGTATGGACTGGGAATGACACATGACCACCCATAGGAAGAAAGGTTCCCCACCCCTGCTGTGGGGGCGCAGCCGCTTCTCTCAAGGGGTTCAGTCCCGGAACCTCCCATCTCTGAGAAGGGCCAGCGAGAGGCACAGGTGTGCCCACGCTGCTTGCTCAGGCATTCGGAACGAATCCCCTGCACGGTGTGGACAGCTGAGCAGCTCTCCCTTCCCATACACCCAAGATCAGGATTCCAAGGTGTAGCATCATGCCCTTGGGCCACTGCTCCCAGGACTGAGATGGGGAGACTAGGCCAACGTGGGCCCTGGCCCCCACGTCTCACCTGTCAACAGGAGCAGCCTGGGGCCCACAGAGCCCAGGGCGCCGCCAGCTGTGGATCTCCCTCAGACGGAGCCCGTGGGGACGCCCGGAACACCAGGCAGGGATGCCGGGGTGGAGTGTCCACCAGTGACAGAGGAGGCACAGAAGTCCAGAGGTGAAAGCTGACGTGTGGGAGCGCTGAGGGAGTCCCGGGCAGCCACAGTGGTGGCCAGCTGGGTCGTCCTCACTTCTAAGGGACACTGGGAAAGCTCGGGGACACCCCTCTGGGGCAGAAGCTACCAGTGGGTCCCACTGGGCTCCTCTCTCCAGGTTTTGTAGCTTCTGGAATTCTCTCTGGTTGGAACATTTAACCAAGTGCTTTAAGTTTTGAAAAGGAATTAGGTTCTTTTTTTTTCCTTTCTTTCTTTCAATTCATAGCAGAATGACTAAATCCTGCCCCAAATTAAGGGCTCATTTAACTCAAATTACAAATTCAAACATTGTTTCTTTGAGGTTCACTCAAACCACAGGGTTTTTCTTTTTAACATTTATTTATTTATTTGAAAGGCAGAGCTACTGAGAGGCAGAGGAAGAGAGAGAGAGAGAATCTTCCATCCACTAGTTCACTCCCCAGATAGCCAAAAAGGCTGGAGCTGGGCCAATCCAAAGCCAGTGTCCAGGAGCCAGGAGCTTCTTCCAGGTCTTCCACGTGGGTGCAGGGATCCAAGGACTTGGGCCATTTTCCACTGCTTTGCCAGGGCATAGCAGAGCGCTGGATCAGCAGTGGAGCAGCCGGGACTAGAACGGGTGCCCGTATGGGACGCCAGCACTGCAGGCAGCAGCTTTACCTGCTACGCCACAGCACTGGCCCCTTTAAACAAACTTCTAAAATTATTTTATTTATTTAAGAGGCAGAGAGACAGGTAGGCAGAGCTTCCCCGTCTGCGAGTTCACTCCCAGGTGCCTGCAATGGCTGGGACTGGGCCGAGGCTAAAGCAAGGAGCAGGGGACTCGATCCAGGCATCCCCCGTGCGTGTCAAGGACCCAGTCCCTGGTCCCTGCCGCCAGTAGCAGCGAGCTGGAGTCGAAGCTGAGAACTGAACCCAGGTGCTCGACACAGGTGCAGGCAGCTGAACTGCTGGGCTAAACATCCAACTCTAAACTTACTGTTTTTTTAAGATGTACTTATTTACTTGAAAAGCAGAATAATAGACAGAGACAGCCTGGAGCGCCATCCTGGTCTCCTACATAAGTGCAGGGGGGCCCAACCACTTGGACCACCCTCGGCTGCTCTCCCAGGCACGTTAGCAGGGAGCTGGCTCAGAAACGGAGCAGCCGGGACTCAAACTGGTGCTCTGCTATGAGATGCCGTCATTGCAGGCTTACTGCGCCACAGCGTGGGGCCCTAACCTCATCTTTTACGTAAGTCCATTTTTTTTTCACTAATATTTGAAGGCGCTCTAGTCATCTCATTGTGGTGAACTGGAGCTGGCTCTCGCCCTGGCCAGCTGTGCACATCGCTTCTCAACCCACACTCACCAGTGCCACATTGGCAGCTCGGGAGAAGCACAGTGGGCACATCCACCCCAGGGCCAGCGGCCGGCTGCTCAGCACCAAGCCAGCTACGCAGCGTGCAACTGAGGAGCAAGGTTATCCGGGAGAGTTTTGTGGGGTTCTTGGTTTCCTCTTCCGAGACCTTCTACAGTGTGTGTCAATCCCACGCCTTTAGCTGGAAACTTCCTGGGGCCGAGCCACCTTTTCGAGGAAGAGATCAGAGCCTGGAGAGGTGGCATCGAGGTGGCCCCGCGGAGTGACGTCCTGGGACTGGAGCTGGGGGCCGGGCAGGGGCAGGGCCTGAGGACGTCCAGTGCGCATGCGCAGACCGTCGTTCCAGAACCTGGGGTGCCAGGGCTCTGGCTAGGAGGCCAGGCCAAAGCTGGGGCCACCCAAATCGCAAGGGTCAAACAGAAGAATGAGTGTGACGAGAGGACACAGAAGCAGTGGGGGTCCAGGGAGGTGGGGGAGAGGGGTGCCTGTTTCACATGACGATGGACGTTTAGATGGGGGACATTCCCGAGATCATCCCCCCCCCCCAGCTGAAATTAAAAGGGGCACCAGCTCTGCCCAGAGAAAGGGAGGCAAACCCGGGCAGGAGGACGCAAATGTACTAGGTTCCGACGTCGGGGAGAAGGCGCCCTAGCCCCCCAGGGACAGGCTGTGATCTGCGGCGAACAGGTGCGGGGTAACGAGGCACGGCCCCCAGCGGCTTCCAGGAACCCCGGCTGATCACAGACTCCCAGAGGCCCCGTCGGCTGGGGGCTCCCTGCTGGAGGACTTTGGAGCGCCCTGGGCATTCTGAGAGGGGATAGCGGAGACCCCAGGTGCAGGGAGACAGGCCGAGCACCTGGAAGGCAGCGGGGGGAGCCACCAGGAGCCTGCAGTGCCCGGGAAGGAGACTCCAGGAAACTCAACACAAGGGGCTCATTTGCTTGGGACAGCCAGGAAGTGGGCGGGGTAGGAGGATGAGTGGGCGGCTCCCCTTGACAACAGCTAAATGCCAGGCTGTGCCCCCCACTCCCCACAGTGTGGCCAGCACGCCCTTGAGGCCCTGTCCAGCAGGGATGCCGTGGGTGACAGGGGGCGACCAGCCCATCTTCACACACCAGGAGCGCGGTGCTGAGGAGCCAGCACGGGTAGGGCCTGGGCCTCCTTTCTTTCCAGCTCGTTGCTAAAATCCTTCACTTTTCAAATAAATTAGCTGCATAAACCCCCCATCGCTGGCACATGCTGTTTCCTCCTTGCATGCGCACGTAGAACACCCTGATCAACCACAGGTCAACGACAGGTAAACGGAGTCGCATCTGCTGACGTCGGCGGTCGACACGCTGACCGATGGGCTCACACCGACGTCACCAACTCAGGGACGCAATAGACTCGCGCATTCCCAAAACCGGTCCGCAAGGCAGCAGTGGCGACAAGACCCCGGAGGCTCTGCTCAGCCCATTACTCAGTCACAACCACTGAGACTGTTCCACGCTGAGCCCCTGGGGGCACAGAGCCCTGGTCCTGTGTGGAGGACAGCACTGGTCCATGCCCACGGAGCTGCCAGCAGTCTGTGGGCCCCGGAGACAGCCCGTGCTGTGTTTGTGACGGTGTCTCTGCTGGCCCCTAACAGGAGGCCTAGTGCTCAGTAGGAACTCAGTAAGAAATGACTAATGCAACGTGGATGCCCCGGAACAGAGTTCAGGGAGGAAGTGGTGAATTCAGGAAGGCTTCCCAGAGGAGGTGCCAGGTGCCAGTAGGTCCCACAGATAGAGGGGGAAAGGCCCTCCTGGGAATGGGGCGGGAAGAGAGGGGTGAGGCTGAGGACAGGCAGCAGGAGGCAGGAGGCGGGATGTGAACTGCAAGGCGGCCCAGCCTCTGTTTATAGTCTTTTTTTTTTTTTAAGATTTATTTATTTTATTTGAAAGTGAGTTACACAGAGAGAGGAGAGGCAGAGAGAGAGAGGGAGAGAGAAAGAGAGAGAGAGAGAGAGAGAGGTCTTCCACCTGCTGGTCCACTCCCCAGTTGGCTGCAATGGCCAGAACTGTGCCGATCCGAAGCCAAGGAGCCTCCTCCGGGTCTCCCACACGGGTGCAGGGGCCCAAGGCCTTGGGCCATCTTCCACTGCTTTCCCAGGCCACAGCAGAGAGCTGGATTGGAAGAGGAGCATCCGGGACTCGAACCAGCGCCCATATGGGATGCTGGCACTGCAGGTGGCAGCTTCACCCACCATGCCACAGCGCCAGCCCATGCGGCGTCTTGAGCGGTGGTCTAACCGCTGCGCCATAACGACCTCCCCAGCTGTATCTTCAGGCACGCTGATCTCCTTTTGTGGACAGTAAAACCAGGCTGCTTCCTGTTTCCTCGGCCGCCAGGAAGCTCCCGGAGGTCTTCTACAAGGCCTTATGGAGGCCAGGGCAGGCCAGGGGTCTCCCCTGGGCCTTGAGTGGGCAAGGTCCTTGCGGTTGTCAGGCTGAGGGCTGGGTCCAGCTCGAGGCTGGCTGGTGCGTGAGCCCCTCCCTCCAGGCAGCTGGCCACATGAGAGTTGGCTTCTGCAGGTCTGAACATGACCAGGTACACGCATGCCCCGCACGCTGGCCCCTCTGCTGTATTCCACCAGTCAGAAGCTCATGGGCCTGCCCCACACGCAAGCGGAGAGCGTGGAGAACAGCAGAGGGGGTCATGCGACCCCCTGAGATGGTCACATAGGAGATCTGGATGGACTTCCGGCTCCCGGCTGTGGCCCGCTCCATCCCTGTCTGCTCTCTCCTCCCTGCACGGGGCTCCTCGGGTATTAGCTGCTGGCTAGCTGACCGTTCCTCGTGGCCAGACTTTCATTCATCCCACTGTTCCGTGAATGGGCATCTCGCCACCCCAAGAAGACAGCAGAGCCAGGGCCCCTCCTGCCAAGAGGGCTCCCCCGACCTGTCCTTATACAGCATCTGCCACAGCACAAACGCAAATGAAAGGGGGCATGCACCAGACGGACCTGGATTTTCCTCCCAGGAAGGTGGTTGTTTGATGGCCGTGAACTTCTCCGTTGAGAACTGTAACTAATAAAACCCCCACTGACATCACCGTGAACAGCCACGGAGCAGGAACTGCAGTTATGCGTGGGGCAGCCCCAGGAGCGTTCCTCCAGCTTCCTGTAGGGGAGCCTCCCCCGTGATGACCATCTCCCCGCTCCGCCAATCGAAATCGCACAGGCGCAGCCTAGGGCACGGCATCAAGTCAGCCTTTTACTGTGTAAGCTTGGACAAGTTGCTTAACTTCTCGTGCCTCCGTGTGCCCATCTGTAAAATGGAGATAATAACAGGGCCTGGCCAGCGGGACGGTTCTGTGGGTTGAAAAGGGCCCGTGTACAGAAATACTAGATGACCACTTGCTGTCACTACGGGCAGTGTCACTCCACCTGGAACCCACCGGAGTCAAGGCCCGCCCCCCGCCTGCTCTGTGAGCCCTCGCCTGTCCACGGAAGAGACACTCCTCAGACCTTCAGGGACGCCCTGGAATGTGTGACAACTTTGAAGTCTGTGGAAGGCAGAAGTGAAAGACACATTGGTTCTGGTGTAAAAACGTTGAAGCTCATGCATATGTATTTTTCCTGTCAAGACATTTGGGGGCTGGTGCTGTGGCCTAGTGGGTAAAGTCGCCATCTGCAGTGTCGGCATCCCATGTAAGCGCCAGTTCAAGTCCTGGCTGCTCCACTTCCGATCCAGCTCCCTGCTGATGCACTTGGGAAAGCAGAGGAGGATGGCCCAAGTGCCTGGGCCCCTGTCACTCATGGGGGAGACCCAGATGGAGCTCCTGGCTCCTGGCTTTGGCCCGGCCCAGCCCTGGCTGTTACGGCCATTGGGGAGTGAACCAGCAGATGGAAGACCCTCCCTCTCTGTCTTTCCCCCCCTCTCTCTGTAACCCTGACTTTCAAATAAAGAATGAAAAATAAATCTTTTTTAAAAATTTATTTAAAAGACAGTGGAAGAGAGATCTTCCATCTACTAATTCATTCCCCAAATGACTCCTGGTGGCCCGGGTACGAGGGCCACCCTCTGCTGCTTCCCAGGCCCATCAGCCGGGGGCTGGTCCAGAGCACAGCAGCAGAGACTCCTGGGAACCAGGTGACAACGCCAGCCCCTCACATTTTTTTTCCTAGAATACACATTTCCCACAACTTTTTAAGGACACCTCTACACCTGGATTTCACACCTCGTTCTGCTGCCCCGGGGGCCAAGCCTGGCCAGAGACGCCGGGACAGAGCGCCCATCTCCCACCGGCCGCCTGTGTGCACTGCTGGGTATACCAGGGACTTGCGCCTGTGCAGGCCGTGGACAGGGCCTGGATTGCATCACAGCTCCCTCACCCCTTGTTCTTAGGTGGGGCTGAGGAGGCTCTGCTCGTCTGACAGGTGCGACCAATACTGGGTGGCAGCAGGGAGCGGGGAGTTGTGTACCTGGAGGGCCGGTCCCCATGGTGACTGTTCCAAGACAGGACACAGGTGCCCCAGGTGAAGTTCCCCTGGCGGGAGGGGCTGGGCCTGGCTTCTGGAATCCCCCACGAGGGCCTGAGACAGTGACCTGGGAGGGAACCCGGCGCGTGGGACCCAGGATTTTTTTCCCTGGGATGGTTCGGGGGCTGGGAGGAAGGGGCTTTCCCGAGCGGCCTGGCGGCCTTCATGGCTCGGAGAACGAGATCTGCCACCTGGGAGGGGGAGGGGCCGGCCCCGCAGGCCGGGAGCGGTCACGCAGGGGGCCCCGGGGGTGCCCTGCCCACCCCGCACAGCCGGACGGTCCGGGAGTCCTCGCCCGAGTGCCGCCCCCTGCCGGCTGCGAGAAGGGGATGAAACCCCAGGCCTGGCCACCCCTGGACCAAGCCCCCTTCCCTCCGCCGGACGCTCCCCCGGCCCGCGGCCCGCCCTGCCCTTGGACGCGGGCCGGCGTTGCTTCCTTTTCCCGCCAACATGGCCGGGCAAAGCCGAGAGGCTCCCGGGCGCGCAGACGCAGCCCGCACTCGCCTCGCGGCACTTGGGGACCCCCGGGCCCTGCGCCTGCCCTCGCTCTCGAATCCCACGCCCCCGGCCCCTCTTGGGCCCACCTCCCCTTCCTCCCGGACAGCGGGGCGCTCCGCGGCTTTCAGCCCGCGAGTGTGCGCGTCTTCCCGTGGGGGTGGAGCTGCCCGCTCGCGGGGGACCCGCCTCGACCTCCCGTTCCCTGAGGGGCAGCGCGAGGCCCTCCAGGACCCCCGAGGCGGGGGGACCCCCGCCTGCCGACGTCCAGGCCTGGAGGGCTCTGGGCTCGGCTGCGCCTTTCAGAGGCGCCGAGGCGCGCGCGGCCACTTCTGCGCAGCAATGTGGGGTTCAGGCCGCAGGGCCTGGAGGCCGGTAGGGAGAGGGATCGGCTCCCCAAAAGGGGCTCGGGGGGCTGCCGGGGAGGGGGAGGCGGCTCCTCCATGCTCCAATTGAGCCCTGGAAAAACCCCGGCGCGCAGGGGAGAGGCGGGCAGGGGCCAGGGACGGCGGGAACAAAGGCGGCCCGCGGCCGGATGCAGTCATGGAAAAACCCATCGAGGCGGGGGCGGGCGGCCGGTACCACCCCCGCCGGCCGGCCCGGGCGCGGCAGCTTTCGGCCCCCGCCCCGGAGCGCGCCTCTGGAGGCCAGGGGGAGGGAGGCCCCGGCACAGCACAATGCCGGGCTGGGGGGCTGCGGGTGCCCGGGGCCAGCGGCCAGAAGCCCCCCGCCCGCACCCGCGCCGCAGATGCTGGGCACGGCAGGAGGCGGGCCGCGACCCGCGGGGCGCACGGCCACCCGGCCCGGGGACGCTGCGCCCGGCCAGGCGCCGCCGGCACGCACAGAGGCGAGGCGGGGCGCGCGCTCGGGCACACGGCGGGGCGCCGACGCGCACGTGCGCCCAGACACGCGAGCTGCCCACCGCCCCGCGCCCGGGGAGGGGCCGATCGCGGGCTCGCTGGGGCGGGGGCCGGGGCCTCGGCCCGCCCCCCACTTTGTGCAGGTGCGGGCCCGGCCGGCTCCCGCCCGGGGGCTAGAGTTTCCCTCCCGAGCTAGCCCGGTCTTGTGGGCCCGGGGCGGCGGCGCCACGGGGTTTCTGTAGAAAACGAGAGTGTTGCACCCAGTGGCTCGTGAGGCCTTTTGCAGTTCTGACTTTATGGAGAGGGAGGCGGGACTGGGCCCAGCGGCCATACAAGGAGTTGGTGGGCATCCGGGTAGGCCCACATCCCATTGTTTGTTCTGCTCCCTGCCTGGGGCCGCCAGGGGGTGCAGCCTGACCCCGGGGTGGGGGCAAGGGACGTAGTGGGGCGCCAGGGGGTGCAGCCTGACCCCACGGGGCTGTAAGGGCCCAGAGCAGCTTCTGGGAGCACAGACGCCCAGGCGCTCCCAAGGCCGGAGGCTGCCAGCCTGGGTATCAGGAAGGGGTGGCTGGTAGGGGTGTCCCTGGGGGCCAGGGCTTAGAAAGCGTCCAGTACAAGGAACGGAGGAGGCCTGGAATCGAATGAGCCGACCCTGGCCCTACCTGGCCTGCCGCTGTCAGCCAAGGACTTTGGGCCTCAGCTTCCCCGTCTGTGAAATGGGAACAAAACGCCTTCCGCATGGCTGCTTTGGGAATTGAAAGTGAGTTTCTAAGTCCCCCTTCCAGTCGGCTTTTCTGCCCAGTGGGGTGGGGATCAACTCTCACCAGCATGCAGCATCCCCCCCCCCCCCCGCGTTTCCTGCTTCTCAAAGCCCCCCGGTGCTGGCTTGCCCGGGCCCCCTCCCAGGCCGGGTTTCTTGTGGGCAGGTGGGGTCCGGTGGGAGGAAGGCTGGGGGAGCAGCGCCCTCTGGTGGCTGATTCCGGGATGGCCTGTGGTGTACCTGCAGACTAGCCCTAGGCTGACCTGGCAAGTGGGGGCCTCGCTGGGGAGGCCGGCCTTTCTGACTCCCTCTCCCGCTTGCAGCGCTTGCAGCGAGTGAGCAGAGGGAATGGTGGAGCGCCATAGCAGCGCCTCCTCCGCCCTCTCACGGCCCAGCGTCATCCGGGGACTTGCTTGTTCCGTGTGTGCTGCTCTTGGGTGCTGGCCATGCCAAAGTTTGGTTCTGGGCATGCCCCCTGCACCCAGGGCTGGGTTGGATTCTGCCTTGCCATCCAGTAGTGTAACCACGGCGACATTCAAAACATTGACTAAGCAGGCCGGACAGGGACCAGTCAGACCGGAGTCTGCCAGAAACACGAGCCACAACCAGATGCATATACACCTGGCTCAAGGACTCAGAGTGATGGGCAGTTATGGGAGCCCACTGTCTGCACACAGGGCCCACCTGCTTCTGGTCTTGTCTCTGTTCTCTGGAGTGGCCTCACCTACCCCAGGGCACCTGCCAAACGCTCTTGCAGCTGGTTCCCCTCATTCTGGCCCTGACCTGAGCCTTGTTTTGTGCCCCAGACCTCTGTTCCACCTGAACCCCCTGCTGGTCCCAAGCCAGAAGCTTCGCACAGCCATCTCCCCCAGAGCCCGCCCACCCATCTCCTAGTAGGTCCCATCCCCGAAGCTCTCGGCGCCCCAGCCCGGCCCACCCAGCCCAGCCCACACCGTGCTAAGCCATCTTTTTTACCCACGACTGAGTGCTGCCCGCATCTCTCCCGTGCCAGCGCCCTGCTGAGTAAGCACTGGAGATGTGCTGTCTTGGTCTCCCGTGACCTTGGCTGGGACGTTCCTGTGAGCCCCACGTTGCCTAGGGAGGAAGAGGCAGGAGGCTCACAGAAGTGAGTGACAGCCCGGGGCGCCCAGTAAGAGGTGAAGTTGGGATTCAGAGTAAGTCCCGAGTGCTGTCTAACCAGCGGGGGCTGCTCCCAGGCACGGCGTTCCCATCTCCTGTGGAATCTCTACCTCCTCATTTGGCCGGCCTGGAAGCTGGCCCGCCACCCCCCAGCACCTTGTCCTTGGCTGCAGCCGATGCGCAGCCAAGGTTATTGGCTGGGCGTCTGCACATCTGTGCCTCCCCTGCCCCCAGCCCAGCTGGGCTCATGGCTGTCTCTGAGTCAGACCACCCTCCAAGAAGTGCTTCCTAAACGTAACCACGCATCCAGATTTCTTGGGGACTGTTGTTAACTTGCAGGTTCTGCTTCGCTGGGCCTGGATGGGACCCGGAGTCTGCACCTCCTCCTAGCTCCCAGGTGGGGTTGATGCAGGTGTGAGGACCACCTGGCGAGACGCGAGGCTCTGGAAGAGCATCACAGGGACAGAGGCAGGTGAGCCACCGTACGCGTTTAGTGAGCACCTGCTCAGCGCTCCAGACATCGTCAGGGCTGGGTTCCGGCCCTGACCGCGGGCAGGTTGTTGCAGACAAGGCCGTGGACGAACTACCGGCAGGCCACAGAGCACTGGGAGCAGAGCTCGTGGGCAGGCTCATGTGCCAAGCGGCGGGTGCTGCACGTGAGGATCTCTCTCTGCCTGGCAGCCTGTAAACAGGTGGCGACCCGATGAGCCCCCTGCTGAGAGTGGACTCGCGGCTTCTCTGTGCCCAGCGCCATCTGGTCCTGCTCCGACCTTGTCTCCTGACCCTCAGCCTCATTCCAGACTTATCTCTTGCTCCCTGGGGTCCAACGTTCCCGGCATCCTTCCCAGCAAAGAGCCTTTGAACTTGGCTGGTGAACGTCCATCCTTCAAGGTCACGGGTGCCTGGCCTCGTCTCCTCCGATGTTGCCTCCTCCGAGATGCTGTCCTGGGTTTAGGATGTAAAGCAGCTTCCTCAGAGGTGATCAGAGAGATTCTCTATGGTAGCCTTCTGTTGGGTTTTGATCATTTTATTTGAAAGGCAGAGAGAGACAGAGTTTCTGTCTGCTGGTTCCCTCCCCAGGTGCCCACAGCAGCTGGGGCTGGGCCAGGCCAAAGCCAGGAGCCTGGAACAGAGTCTGGGTCTCCCACATGGATGCCAGGGCAGGAGGTGGGCAGCTGGAGTCGAAAGCAGAGCCAGGACTTAACCCCAGTCACTTGGTTATGGGACATGGGCATCGCAAGTGGTCTTTTTTTTTTTTTTTTTAAGATATTTTATTTTTATGTGAAAGGCAGAGTTACAGCAGGGTGGGAGAGAAGAGATCAATCCATCTTCCATCCACTGGTTCACTCCCCAAATGGCTGCGAGGGCTAGGGCTGGGCCAGATGGAAGCCAGGAGCCAGGAGCCAGGAGCTTCTTCTGGGTCTCCCATGCAGGTGCAGGGGCCCAAGCACTTGGGCCATCTTCTACTGCTTTCCCAGGCCATAACAGAGAGCTGGATCAGAAGTGGAGCAGCTGAGACTCCAATCGCTGGCCATATGGGAAGCCGGCACCGCAGGTGGCGGCTCACCCTGTTGTACCCCAGCGCCAGCCGGCCCAGTGGTATTTTAACCACTGCACCAAAGGCCCACGCCTCTGTTTTTATCGGACGCCCAGGGTCTGTGCTGCTGTGTGATACTATTCTTCCCTCTCGCCTGTTCTACTGCGGGGCTGAGCCTGTAAGGGCAGGGGTGTTTGCTTTGTTTTTCTTTATCCTCAGCGCATCAGTGCACAGTAGGGCCTTCAGCGAGGCTCTGCGGGATGGAAGAGTGATGGCTCCACTGCATTCGAAGGGCTAAGGCTCTGTTAGCGAGAGGAGGCTCTGTGGCCACAGCGTGGCCTCCTGCGCCGGGAGGCTCCACACACAGCTCTGGCAGGAAGTGCTCGCGGGCCAGCGGCCGTGGAAGGCGCCGGAAGGCAGCCAGCCGGCGCTGCAGAGGGAAAAGTGGGGCCGGATGCAGCCTGGGGGAAGGCACAGTGGAGCCGTGGACAGGCTGCGCCCAGCCCACTGCGCCTCAGCAGCGGCCTTGGGGCCATCTTTTGTCATCGTCCCAAGTGGAGCAAGGGAGCTGTCCTGTGTTCCTGGGCTGCCCCCAGGAAGGGAGGGTGTGAGCGCAAGGCAGGCGTTTTCTGCAATTGAGCCAGTCTCCAGCGGGGGCTGACCGCCGAGGGCCCTCTGCTCCGGGGTCGGCCGCGCTGGGGCAGGTCCTCTGGCCTGCAGGGACCTGGCTGGCACAGCTCAGTGCCTGCTGTGGGGGACTCCCTTGGACAGGAGGGTGGGCTTCCGATAAGCTGAAAGAGGACTCGGGCCGGGCAGGGAGAGAGGAGCCCAGGCCGAAGCTGTCTCCTGTGGCTCCGGAGGCCAAAGTGAGACGGGTCATGGGCTTGATGCAGACTGCAGGAGGCCTCAGACAGGCCCTTGGGATGTCAGGGGTGTCTGTCTTCTAAAGTGGACTCATTCACTTGAAAGTCAGCGCTTCAGAGAGAGGGGCATTCACACAGAGAGCTTTTCCAGCCACTGGCCCACAACAGGTGGCCGCAGTGGCCCTGCCCAGGCCATGCTGAAGCCAGAAGCCAAGAGCCTCCTCTGGGTCTCCCACGTGAGTGGCAGGGACCTCAACACTCGGGCCATCTTCCGCTGCCCTTCCCAGGCCATGAGCAGGGAGCTGGATTGGAAGTGGAGCAGCCGGGACTCGAACTGGTGTCTCTATGGGATGCTGGTATCTCAGGTGGTGGCTTAACAGCTATTCCACAATGGGCTGCCAGGCCCCAGTGTCCTTGACCATTTACATGCTAATGGATGTCCGAGTCTCACCAGTTAGAAACTACACCTCGGATTTTATCACTTTACGTAGGCACCCTGCAGCTGGAAATGGAAGCCAAGGGTCAACATTTCTGTAGGTGTTCTGTGGTTTAGGCCCTGTGTCGGAAAAGCACTGGCACCCCCCCACACGTGATGTGCGGTGGGCTGCTCTGAGGACATCCTGGCTGCCTGTGTGGAGCGGGAGATGGCAGCCGCCGCCGCCTGGGAGAGGCCAGTAGATGGCCACCGAGAGGGGCACCAGGTGGAATGTGTCCGGGAAGGAGGCTGGCTTGGTGTCCACCACGCGCCACCCTGGCCAGCGGCACAAGCTGGTCCACTGTACAGGTCCCACCCTATATACACACACACAGAGAGGATCTTCCCTCTGCTGGCTCGTGCCCCAGATGCCTGCCACAGCCTCTGCTAGGCCAGGGTGAAGCTGGGAGCCTGCAACTCCGTTGGGGCTCCCAAGCGGGTGGTTGGGACCCACACACTTTAGCTGTCATTTGCTGCATTAGCAGGAGGTGAGATCAGAAGTGGAGATGGGACGCCACCCTGGGCATGCCTGTGGGATGCAAGACACCCAAGCGGCAGCCTAGCCAGCTGCACCTCAACCCTCGCCCCCACCTCCCAACCCTCCTTTAACGCCCTCCTCTCACTGTCTTGACATTCTCGATTGGTGAACCAGGAGCCTCCGTTTTCATCGTGCACTGGGCTGCAGATTCTGCGTCTGGTGCTGCTCGCTGGCTCTGAGTCCCGGGCCCAGCGCTGGTTTCTGAGGGATCGGCTGGCAGAGTCTGGGGATCCCGGGTTGGGGATGGGCCCAGGTACACCCTTGCCCGAGCCCTGGGCTTTAATGTCCTTGTGCACAAAACTGGGAACATGGCTCAGGTCTGCCCAGAGTGGGAGAGAGTGTTCCCAGCTGCAGATCCAGCTGTGGAGAGCAGCTGCCTGGGAGATGCCGGGCACCCTCCCTGCTCAGAGTCCCTGACCACAGGGAGGGGCAGAGCGCCTGCGCCAAGGCCGGGCATGGGGTCGGGAGACAGGTGCTCGGTTCCCTGGGCTGCAGGAGGTGGCGTCAGCACCGGGAGACAGCAAGTGAGGGGGGAATCCGGGACACCGCGTCGCTGGAGACCCAGTGGTGGGTCAGACCCGAATTTACGTCACTGGTCACTGCTCATGGACCCACACCTGTGGGTCTTTCCTGCTTCGGTTCACCTGTCGCGCGTTCCTGTCACTCAGCGGGCAGGGCTACGGCCTGCTCTCTAGGTCTCTAACCCTCGTGAACTAAGGGTCTCTCTGCATTGTGGCCCCAGCGTCTCTATCTCCCCGCTCCCCAGGGCATCGAGGACAGGTGACCGGGCCTTCGCTCTCAGGGGTGCTCGGAGCGCGTGGAAGCTCCCGGGGGGACAGCGAACACGCTGGGTGCCACGAGACCGCTGCGCTGCGCGCCCACTGTGTGCCGGCTAAGGGGCAGCGCGGGCCGGGCAGCTAAGGACAGAAGCCCCATTCTTCAAGGGGCTTCCCCGACGGAGCCCGGGGGCCGGGGGGCAGAGCCGGGCAGCCCCTCCGTGGGGCGCGGCCCCGGGCGCTGAAGGAGCCTCTGTGTCGCGGCCGCCGGGAGCGCGCATCCCCAGCTGCGCCAGACCCCGGAGGCTCCGCGGCCCCTCGGGGGACGGACACAAATAGTTCCCGGCCCAGCTGCCGGGCTGGTTGCCTTGGGAACCAAACTCAATTGACTGACGTCACCGGGCCGTTGCGCAGCAACCGGGCCGACTCGCGGGCCCCGCCCTGGCGCTGAGGTCACGGTCGCCATGGAGACGCCGGGGCGGGGCCGGGGCGGGGCCGCGGGCGGTGGGGGTCGCTCTCGGCCTCGCAGGCCCCGCCGGGACCCTCGCGCCCGGGAGCGGCAGCCGGGACCCCCAGACCGGTTTCTCTCCGAGGAAACGGCGCCGCCTGGGCTTCTGCAGCCCAGACACCCTGCCTTGCCCCCAGGCTGGCCGGAGAAAGCCCCATTGTGGCCTGAGCGAGCCCCCCCCCCCCCCCAGCCGGGATTTCTGTCTCAGAGAGAGGTCTTTGTTCGCCCTCGGCCCGAGTCTGATGGCCCCGTTTTCTGTCCCAGCCTCGCGTGCTCGCCGGCCCCGCTGCCGGGAGCAGGTGGCAGCACACCTTCGGGTCACCCAGGAAGTCCCTGGGCCTGGCCACCTGGGCGGCCGCCCTTTGTGCTGTGTGCCCCTCACTTCCTCGAGGCCAGGCCCCGCTGGCTGGTGCTCAGGGCGTCCCATCTCTGCCCCTCTCACACCGTGGCGGGGGCCTTGTCCTGCTCTGCCGACGTTGACCACCCCTGGGGCGGGGGGCCAGCCTGTCGCTCTGGGAGGACCTCGCCGGCCTTGTCCAAGGTCAACGCCGCGGAGGCCGTCTGTAGGCGGCGTCTTTCCTCGCCAAGGACTGCATTTTGAGAAGCACTAATGCAATACAGGCGGCTGGTAGCAAAGCGAGTGTTTTAACAGAAACTTACTTCCTCATTGGTTGACATTTGAAATTCAGCGCTGCGCAGGGATCGTTGTCAAGCCGTGAAGTCTGGGGGAGCGCCCAAAGATCGGAATAACTCGGCTCTTGCCCAAGCACGTGGCCGGAGAGCGCTGTGGCCCAGCTTCCTGTCCCAGCGCCGTCTGGCTGACCCCATCGGGGGTCCCGGCCTGCTTTGCTCAGAAAAGTGATGGAGCAGCAGGGACCCGGGGAGCCACGGGGTCAGGCTGCCCCTGGCCCTTCCTTCCCGGGTGGGGGGAGCAGGCACTGGAGCCCGGGGCCAGCCTCTGCCGCACGCCTTCCTCTCTGGACTCGGAATGAGCCTGTGGGCCAGGAGTCTCCAGAAGCTTCCACAAGGAATAGAGCCCAGAGGACCCGCAGGTGACCCCTCAAGTCCCGGCCTGTGCTGCTGCCCGCCTGGGTGGAGCTGCTCCCTCCAGCAGAGGGCGCCTCTGAGTAGCAGAGGGTGCTCGGTAGCCCTGGGAGGTCTCCCATCTTTCATCTGAATATTTAAATGTCACCCAACTTAGCTTTGCACTTCATCACACCCTCCTTGGGGTCTGCTCTTATCTGTGATCACTTTGGTCTTTAGTTTCTTTTCCTTGACAGAGCCTGCGCCTACACCCCACCTGTAAACTGGACCATGGTCACCTGATGATTTTAACCAGCGGGTCAAAGAATACGGTCCCTCCAGCGCACAAACCGTGACAGACATTCAGGCCTTATCATCCTCCAAGTGGCCTCAATTTTACCGTCAAAAAAAAAATTCTTTGAACTTTTCCCATCATGTGAATTCGTGGGTCCCTCCCCAAGCACGCACCTCGCTGCCTCTGCTCGGAGCTGTGGTTTCCTGGAACGCAGGCCCTGAGCCAAGATTTGGTGTGCCTTATTTTTAAATAAAATGTTTATTTCCCATCACACCCTGGGAGGAGGAGGGGGGGGGCAGGCCGAGGAAGTGCAGCTCAACGCCGGCCCCTGCTGGCGCCACGGGGCAGCACGGCCTTGGGCGAGGTGCTTGCTCTGAGCTGATCCCTGCCAGCCCCCCGCCCACGCCCCAGCACTAGGGGACAAGGCCTGGGCAGCCTTACACAGTGCTCGCCACACTGGAGGCGGAGGCCACGTGGCCCTCGTGGCGTCTGCCAGGCCCTGCTGGTATGTTGGGCTAGCCGAGCCCTGGTGAGCTGGGGTGTTAGCACCCTGAACCTGCCGTGGACTCCTGGCCGTCCACAGGAATGGCTGTCCTGCCTAGAGAAAGGCTGCCTGCTCACACACAGTGGGGGCGGAGTAGTGAGCAGGCCCCAGGCGTGGGCGGGGGATCTAGAAGGTGTGGCACCTCAATTCTCAGCACCAGCTCGGTCCCCTCCATGCAGGGGACTGTCAACTTTGGAATCACCAGGATTCAACCTTGGGGGCCCCAGCCAAACAATGAAATCGAATCACCCCCCAGACCCTACCTCTGAACCCCGTAATTATGTGAAGTTCCCCCCCCCCTTGGTGCATCAATGTAAGACTTGGGGGACTAAGCTCTGAGTTCCTACGATGGGAGGACAAATACAACATTGCATTGCGTCTGGAGAACAAGCCGACAAATTCTCTCTGATGTTGAAAGTTTCACACACACAAGGGGCTGCGGAGGGAGGAACATGGGGCTGCGGGGCTTTGGTCCCGTTCTAAGCACAACCTGATAAAGGCAACAGGAAGGGACTGAGCTGGGGGGGGGGGGGGGGCTGATGGCAGACCAGGGTGCTTAGTGAAGTCGCTCTCTTCCTGGGAGACCCAGGGGACCCCATTGTGCTCCCCTTCCTGGTATGCTGCTTCCCAAGGGGCGCTGACTCCCAGGCCCTGTGGAGCAGGGGACGTGCCTTGGCCGTCCACCCATCCACCCTCTGCTGGCCCCAGGAGGACTGCCTGGGGGGAATGCCTGATGCTGGCCTGGCCCTGCCCCAGGCAGGTGACAAGGTGCTGTGTTCCTGTCACCTCGGTGATTGGTCCTAGGAGGGCTCTTTGTCACCTGGCTGGGGGGCAGGGCCCGGCCAGCCCTGAGGATTCTTCCTCCAGAGCCCTCGGGGCGGGGATGGGAGGGCAGCGAGGAGACGGGTGGACCCTGGATCCTGGATCTAGCCACACCCACGCTAGGCAGTTGGGCCATCCCCTCCCCTTTTTTTTTTTAAAGATTTATTTATTTGAGTGATATGGAGAAAGAGAATGATTGATCTTTTTATTTTTAAAGGTTTTATTTATTTGTTTGAGAGGTAGAGTTACAGAGAGAGAGGGAGAGACAGACAGGTCTTCCATCCTCTGGTTCACTCCAAAATGGCTGCAACAGCTGGAGCTGCGCCGATCCAAAGCCAGGAGCCAGGAGCTGCTTCCAGCACTTGGGCCGTCTTCCGCTGCTTTCGCAGGTGCATGGGCAGGGAGCTGGATCGGAACCAGAGCAACTGGGTCTGGAGCCAGCACTCAGATGTGGGATGCTGGTGTTGCACATGGCACCTTAACGCGCTGGACCACAATGTCAATCACACCATCCCTTTCCTTAAGTGGCTTGGATTTGGTGTCTGTGGCTTCCGACCTGCGGGTCCCCTTTTGTGGTTTCAGTATCTAGCAGTACCTGGCATGTGGCAGATGTCAAAACATATTGGCGGGAAGCATGGACGAGCCCATTTCGGGGTCCACCTGGCAGCTTTGCGTGCCCTGCAGCGGGCCCCAGTCTGCCTTCCCCTCCCCCATCGGCCGCCCAGCAGGCCCCTCCTCCAGCCCACTGCTGCCTCTGTCTGGGGCATCCTCTCCCTTCTCTTGGGGTCTGACTCTGCGTGTCGGAGGCCCCTGCTTGCTGGGATCCGACTCCATCTTATGCCCCTGAATAACTTGCTTTGTCGACGTGGGTCCTTGCTGCACCCACAGGAAGTGGCAGTTGCTGGAGGAAACGGGGTACACACACCTGGCTCATCTCCACAGCCCCCTGGGGCCTGGTGTTGACTTCCTTGCCCGAGCCACCTGCAGCAAGGGGCAGGCTGGTGACATCAGCCACTAACACATCTGGGTAGGCGGGGTGGGTAGTGAGCCTGTGCCTCCAGGGCGGCGACTCAGCTGCCCGTGATCCCGAAGAGCTTACGCCCCTCGGTTTTTCTCTTACGCCCCTCTGTCCTTCTCAGAGAAGTGAGCTAGTGGCTTCCCCCTCGCCTGCACTCAAGTCTTGCCCTTGCTAACACTTTCCGAGATGCCAAGACTTGAAGACAACAGTAAGTACTGCAAGAAGAGACCTAGGTCTAAACTCCTCCGATTTGCCTGGCACTTTCCAGTTTCCTGTTTTATTTATTTGAAAGGCAGAGAGACAGAGAAAGACAGACAGCACTTCTCCCTGCTGGTTCACTCCCCAAATGCCTGGGGCTGGGCCAGGCTGAAGCCGGGAGCCAGGAACTCAGTCCTGGTCTCCCGCATGGGTGGCAGGGGCCCAGCCACCTGAACTGTCACTCACTGGTGCCTCCCAGGTTGCACGTTAGCAGGAAGCTGGATCAGGAGCAGCTGGGACTCCGACTAGCGCTTAAATGGGTTCCAGGTATTGCAGGCGGCGACTTAACCGGCTATGCCACAACGCCAGCTCCAGTGTTCAATCTGAAAGCCCTGCATCCCAGGGACCCCCTTAGTCCAAGGCATCCTGGTTGGTGGCCCTTACATGGATCACTGTCCCACCGTCTCCAGTCCTTGGAGGGTGGTGATAACAGCAGCTGCAGTGTGGGCGCTCATAAAGAGCCAGAGAGCGCGCGGGGCCTGCGCCACTCCTCTGGCTCCTAGCACTGCTGGGATGTGAAGCTTGTCTGTTCCACGCTGGGGAACAGAGGCTCAGAGAGACAGGCACCTGCACAGGACAAGTGGCGGTGCGCAGGTCCCGACACACGCCCGTCTGACCTGGCGCCTCCACTGACTCTCAGAGCCACACAGAGGTGACCGGAGCCTGCTGGGCCAGCCTCAGCCCGGGGCAGGCCCAGGTGTGGATTCTTTCGGAACCTACCTGGTGGTGGTCCAGCTGGGATGGGGTTTTGCAGGTCTGAGACCCCAACACCCTCCCCCCAGCCCTGCCACACTCTTAATTCTGCAGCTTTGCCCCTGGCTCCTAAATCTGTACAACGCGTAAGTCCCCAGGGGACAGTCTGCTTCCGGAACAGCTGAGCCCCTCGTGTCCATCCGCCCTGCTGCCCACCGCATGGACACCGGGTGAGGCTGGCGCTTAGAAAATAAACGCTCTCCGGTGATTTTATTACTGGGTGTTGCGGAAGCCGTCCAGGGCAGGGGCGGGCCAGGCAGCAGGGCCCCAGGGCTGTCCGAGGTGCAGAGTCCATGTGCCAGTCCTTCGGGGTTCCGTGGGCGGGGTCTAGTGGGCGGGGTCTAGTCGCCGTTGGGGCCGGCGTGGGCCCGGCGCAGAGGGAGGTGACTGGTGAGATAGCGCATGGCGGATCGGATGCCCTCCATCGTCCGCCGCTCCACCGTCTCCAGCACGTGGGTGACGGAGCGCAGAGCCGAGCCGGTGCCGGAAGTCAGCCCGGAGCTGGCGTTCCCCAGGATGCTGGACACCGAGCGCAGGCTGGGCCCCGTGCTGTGCAGCAGGTCCGTGGGGGAGCTGTGGCCCGAGGCCAGGAAGCCCACGGCCATGCCCATGCCCATGGTGGACTCGGACCACACCAGGAGGTCGGCCAGGGAGCTGATGGAGCCCTCGCCGCCGCCCAGCAGGCTGCTCATGGAGCGCATGTAGTTGTTCTCCTCGTCGGCCTCGTACAGGTCGGAGTCCAGAAGCCTGCCCAGGCCCAGCTGCCTGGGGCCCGGCGAGGGCGGGGAGCTGCCCCCCGGGGAGGGGGGGAACGACTGGAACTGCAGGTCCCTCGAGCTGTCCGTGGAGTCCTCCTCCATCACCAGCTGGGACTCACTGGCCAGCAGAGCCCCCCTGTCTGGGTCAAAGGCCTCGGGGCTGTTGGCCTGCAGGGGCTGAGTGTCGGCATCGAGGGCGGAAGGAGTCTTAGCTCCCGGGGTGGCTGCAGCCGGTTCCAGCTGCCCGAGGACACTCGCCGTCTGCGGGGTCCTTTCCTCGCCCTGGGTGTCACTTGTCCAGACCGCGGGACTCCAAGCTGCCCGCCTGTCTTCAGGCAGCTGGTCCCACGCCGGACTCTGGGGGCTCCCAGGCACCTGCATGGCACCTGGCTCTTGGGGAAGCGGAGATGTGACCTGTGCAGGCTCCTCCTGTCCATCACCGGGAACGGCTCCCTTCTTGTCTTTGTCCCCAGATGGTGACGTGGCCTGGGGAGTGGGCTGGTCTAGATCCTGCAGTCTGTCGGGTGCTGTGGCGCTGCGGGCCGGCCAGCCATCTGCACGGGTGGTGTCTTGGCCCTGGGGCCCTGCTGCTGGGCCATCTGCAGACCTGTTGTGTGCCGCACTGCCCAGGGCGGCCTCGGGAGGGCCATGGCGGGGGTTGATGGCAGCTTGGGCCTCTCCCGGGGCCTCGGTGTTCATCTATGCCCTCTGCCAGGCGGTTCAGGGGAGTGGCCATGGCTCTGCTGGGCTGACTTGGCCAGGCGGTGACGTCACAGGAGGCTGTGGGCAGCCGGTGAGGTCACAGGTACCTGCAGAGCAAGGACATGCACTTGCTGGGCCGCTGCCCAAGAGGGCTGAGTCTGCGGGGCGCTTTGCAGGTGAGTTTGCAGGAATGTGGAGAGAGAAACAGGTGTGTTGGGACAGCTGGAGGTGTGAATGCTGGGGCAAGTGCAGCCGTGAGGGGTCACGAGGGCTGTGGCTGTGGCAAAGGAGGAAAGGACGCAGGTGCTGGCTTTGAATCCGTGTTTAAAGGGACCACACCAGCACCTCTCTGTCCACACCAGGGCTTCCGGACCCCACTTTAGCGCTCTTTCTGCAGGGGCTGTGTCCTCCTACGGCAATGAGCAGGAAGCTTAGAGGCCAGGGCCTGGGCCTCTCCTAGCCCTGGACATCTTTGGCTGTGGGGTCAGCCCCTTATGACACAGGACCAACCCTCTCCATCTTCTTTTTGCTCAACCAGGCCGGGAAAGATCTGTGTGGCTCAGAAAAGCCCGCCTACACTTCCCTGCGTGATGGTCTTTGTTAAGAAGCCGGCTGGAGTGGAAGGTTCCGGGCTCTGTGTCTGTGCTCCTCCAGGTGTATCAGCTAACCGCACAGGGAGCTACAGATCTCCTGCTATGCCCATTTTACACATGGGGAAGCCGAGGGGATAGGAGCTAATTCTCAATCTTGCTGTGATTGAGCCCTGAGTCTGGATAAGCTCTCCAGTGCGCTCTCACCCAGGAGGGATTTTTCGTACACTGACTGGCTGGTTAACGGGCTTCTGAGGCCCATGGTACTAACCCAGGCCCCAGCTCTGTGCCGCCGGCGGCACTGTCTTCATGCTAAGGCCGTGTTCCCAGCCGCTGCCCCATGCAGCCTCTCCCTCTGTAAGGTCCAGGGGACAGGTTCTGCTTGTGGGTTCCCAAACATGCCTTCAAGAGTCAGTTCTCTCGCTGGCTGTCTCCGTCTGTCTCCATCTCTCTGCTCATCTTTTTCACTGACGGCTGTATATTCAGGAAGATTTCCTCAATACAGGGGTGGCTAGCAGCTTCAGACACACAGCCTAGTGGCTTCAAGCCACCGGAAGCCCTCCTTGGTCCTCTGTGGTGACAGCAAATCTCAGGACAGGCTCTCTGGCTGCTGCCCATCTGTAACAGGTCCCTGCAGCCTGGGGCACACCATCCCGAGTGCTCAGGCCTGAGTCACTCCCCTGCAGTGGGGACGTGGGGACATGATGCATCCCCCCCCCCCCCCCGCAGAGGGCGTGGTTTTCCCAAAGGAGAGCTTGCTGTTGTTCCCAAAACAGGTGAACCAGATGCTGGGTGGGAAGCAAAGTCCTCTGAAGGTGACTGCAGAAATGTGAACGAACTTCAGCTTCCTGGGAAAGTCCGGCAGAAATGCAGGCCAGTGTCTGGAGGAGGGGCTGATGCTGTGGCTCAGTGGGTTAAAGCTGTGGCCTGAGGCACCGCATCCCATATGGACGCCAGTTCACATACTGGCTGCTCCACTTCCAATCCAGCTCCCTGCTAATGAGCCTGGGAAAGCAGTGGAAGACGGCCCAAGTGCTACACCTGTGTAGGAGACCCAGCAGAAGCTCCTGGCTCCTGGTTTTGGATTGGCCCAGCTCTGGCTGTTATGGCCATTTGGGGAGTGAATCAGTGGATGGAAGATCTCTCTGTCTCTCCTTCTCTCTCTTTGTAACTCTGATTTTCAAAAAAAAAAAAAAATAGATGAATCTTTAGGAAAAAAAATGTTTAGAGGAGATTCAGATTCTTGTTAGCACCAGAAGATAGATATGAGCAAATAACAATAAGTAAATATTGCCATGGTGGGCATTTGGACTGGCTGTTAAATCTCCCATCTCCTAACTGGTGTTCTGGGTCTTGGAATACCTGGCTCCATGCCTGGCTCTGATCCTGGTTCCAGCTTCCGGCCACGCAGACCTGGGAAGTAGCATGTGAGGGTGACTCTGTGGTTGGGAGACCCGACTCCGTTCTCAGCTCTGGCTCCAGCGCCAGCCGGAGTCATTGCATTTGGGGAATGAATCTGTGGGTGGATGCTCTCTCTGTCTGTCTCTCTCTCTCTCTCAAAAAGTAAATAAATAAATACCTAGACAATTAGAAAAATACAATTAAAAAAGCATCTTTAAACAAATTCCCCTAAGTGCTGGTGGATGGAGTGAGTGGGAAGCCTGCTGTCTCAGTGCACACTCACACACACACACACACTCGTACACTCTCACACACATACACTCATACACATACACACTCACAGACATGCACTCACACATGCTCACACTCACACATGCTCACACTCGCACACATACACTCACACACACTGACACATGCTCACATACACTCACACACATACTCATACACTCACAAACACTCACATACACTCACACACACACACTCACACATATACTCACATACACACATTCATACTCACATACTCACACTGACACTCACACACATATACTCACACATATACTCACATACTCACACTCACACACAATCAGAGCCTTGAAACACTGAGATGCTGGATAAAACAGCCCCCAGGGACCAGCACTATGGCATAGTGGGTGAAGCTGCAAAGCCAGTGTCCCATGAGGGGTTGGTTCAAGTCCCAGCTGCTCCTCTTCTGATCAGTCCCCCTGCTAATGCCTGGGAAAGCAGGGGAGGCGGCCCAAGGCTTTGGTTCCCTGCACCCAAGTGGGTGACCTGGAGGGAGCTCCTGGCTCCTGGCTTTGGCCTGGCCCAGCCCTGGCCGTGGTGGCCATCTGGGGAGTGAACCAGCAGATGGGAGATCTCTCTCTGTTTCTCTCCCTCTTTCTCTGTAATTCTGACTTCCAAATAAATACATACATCTTTAAAAAATAATAGTAGTAAATTAGCCGCCAGGAGGTTAAATGCACAGCTGAGGCAGAAGCAACGGAGATGCCCTTGTTCCGGAAGAACGAGCTTGAACAGGTGCGAGGCTTCCTGGTGAGGACAGAGCCGCGGCCTCAGGGTGCGACCTGGGCAGCCCCAGGTAGTCTGCCCGCCAAGCTGGAAAGAAGCAAGGCCATCTGCTCAGCCCGGGCTCGAGGTCAAGCCTAATCCAGAAGGAAGCTTTGGCCCGGCTGGGTGCTGCTGCTGGAGTCAGGCACCCAGGCGGGAGGTGGCTGTCTGCTCACCGCAGACCTGCCGGAGCACCAGGAACCCCGCAGGCCGAGAGCTGCCCCCGGGCGGTGCACTTGGCTGGCGCCGGCTGACTCTGCCGTCAGTGACGTCAGCCTTGGTGGGAAACATTTGCACCAGGTCAGAGCTTTCCCAGCTCCCAGCATCACGGAGTCCAGTGACACTCTTTCTCCGGGTGAGGGGGCTGTGTGCCTTGCCCTCTGCAGGGACACTTGAGGGCCACCTTTGGAGAAAGGCCATGCCCACGACTCCCGCCCCAGAGTCCTGCACAGCAGGCCATGGGGTGTCCTTGGCTAATGTGTGGCCCTTGGAGCTGGGCTGTCTGGGTTCAAATTTTGCTATTGCTATAACTAGCTGCGTACCCTAGGGTGAGTTATTTAATATCTCTGTGCCTGAGATATTAATCTCCCACCTGAAAACTGTGGCCAACGGTAGCCCCTGCCTGCAGTAGAATAAAATGTGTTTATCTTTTTTTTTTTTTTGGACAGGCAGAGTGGACAGTGTGAGAGAGAGAGAGAGAGAGAGAGAGAGAGAGAAAGGTCTTCCTTTTGCCGTTGGTTCACCCTCCAATGGCCGCCGAGGCCGGCACGCTGCGGCCGCTGCACCACACTGACCCGATGGCAGGAGCCAGGTGCTTATCCTGGTCTCCCATGCAGGTGCAGGGCCCAAGCACTTGGGCCATCCTCCACTGCACTCCCTGGCCACAGCAGAGGGCTGGCCTGGAAGAGGGGCAACCAGGACAGAATCCGGCGCCCCAACCGGGACTAGAACCCGGTGTGCTGGCGCCGCAAGGCGGAGGATCAGCCTATTGAGAAATGTATTTATCTTGTGTGTGTCCCCGGTTCCCTGTACAAAGCTCCTAAAATCAGGGATGTTCCCGGTGGTAGGAATACCTTTGTTTTGCACCAGAAATCCCTTTGGCCCAACCTTAGTTCAGGCTGATGGGGTTGACGCATGGCACGGTCCCCAGAGAGCTTCAGGATGGGGGCTGGTCAGCGAGGAAGCAAGGACCACTTGCCCAGGAGTCGGTGGGACTTGCAATGCCCCCTCCCCACCTTCCTACCCCTGCCTATAATTAATCAGCCATGCCTCATAACGAAATGCCAATGAAAACTCTCAAGAAACAAGGTCTGGAGAGTGCCCAGGTTGCTACACACCTCTTTGTCCTGAGAGGTGGCCAACGACTCCATAGGGGACAGAGGCTCCCATACTCAGGATCCCTGCAGGCCTGGCCCTGGGCACCCCTACATCTGGCTGTTCATTTGCATCTTTCATTATAACCTGTGTTTGGAAGTAGAAGTTCCTGAGATCTGTGAGTCATCATAGCACATTATTCAACTTAAGAATGGCTGGATAGAAGGGCAGGTGGCCTGGGGACCCCTTCTGTGGCTGGTTGCAGAAGTCGGGCTGAGCCCTTAACCTGTGGGGACTGCACTAACTCTGAATGGGATTTTGGGTGCCGGGTTAGCGTTGGAGAATTGGAGAACTGGTTGTTGTTCAGGAAAACCAAATTCTACCAGTAGCGCTGGGGTGAGAAGACAAGGAGATGGCGGAGGCGAAACTCTTCTGATGCAGCAGTGCCCTTGGAGTGTTGCACAAGATGGAAATGGCGATAGGATTATGATACGGTGATGATGGTGATATGATGATGGTGGTGGTGATGGATGGGATGATGATGGTGATGATGGTGATGGTGATGATGATGGACAGGATGATGGTGGTGATGATGGTGATGGTGTTGGTGATGATGATCATATGATGATGGTGATGGCGATGGACAGGATGATGGTGATGATGGTGGTGATGGTGAGAGACAGGATCATAATGTGATGATGGGAATGGAGATAATGATGGACAGGATGATATGACGGTGATGATGATGGACAGAACGATGAGATGATGAAGGTGATGGTGATGGTGATGGGTGTGATGGTCACGGACAGGATGATGATGGTGATGATGCTGATGATCTGTCTTTGTGGCAGGCAGCCTGCCATCAGGGTTTATGAATAACTTGTCCTTTCAAGGGCTTTTTTTTTTTTTCACCAAGTGAGCTCAGGGTTCCCTTGAAGGAAACATCTGCTCTCATAGCTAGGAGAGGATTTAGAGAGCTAACATTCTCACCCCCATCATACAAAGGAACCTGGAGTGGTCAGGGCAGAGGCTGGACGGGACCCCGTGCAGGCTGTTTGACCAGGCGAGCAGGCGATGCTCCCACAGAAGCCTGCTTCCCCCAGCCCCTCCCCCTCCCCCTCCCCATCACAGTTTCTTACACTTAAGAGCACCTGTATCAGAGAATGGGGGAGGGGAACAGGCGGCGGGGAGGAGGTTCCTGTGCACTGCTTCTTCCCGGACAGGGTGTAGTGGGTGTCTGAGACCCAAACTCAGTCCCCACCCTTGAGTGCCAACCCTGGCCCCACCTTCCCAGGAAGTTAGGCCTCACCACACCTTTTTCCATGGAGCTACCATGGCCTGGCCGTGCACAGGAGCCCTCCCACCTGCTCCTGGGAGGCTTCCCCTGGGCTTGTGGCCTCTCATTTTGTTGCCCACTTTCCTTAGGGGTGAGGGACCCCAAAGCTGGTCCTTTGTCTATTTGGTGTCCCAAAGCCAATGATGAAGCTGAGGTGGAGCGGAAGCAGCACGAGCTATGGAGAGGCGAGAATCCAGCAGGTGAGTCAACCTCTCCGCGTGCTGGAGACTGAGTCGTCACGCATGGGGAGGGGGCAACAGGAATGGCGGGGCAGTCACGGTTTTCCACAGGAGGCTCAGTGTCCTTCCTGGGGTCCGGGAGCTGCCTTCTTTTAGTCCTACGGTCTCTTCTGCCACTGCCGTGACAACTGTCTAGTGTCATGGTGCCAGTGGAGTGAGTGTTTGCACGGAAATGAGATTCTAAGGACAGTAGAGGTCATGTTGGCAGCCATCTTGGATCTCACCTGTTTAAGCCTGGGTCAGAACTTCTGTTCTCAAAGGGAAACTACATCAGGGTTTGGTAGAAACTTCACTAGACTCCAGCTGGCGTTGCCCCGGGCAACAGTCTGGGCACTGGCCTTGTGGACGCCGTGCCCGTGTGCTGCCACTCAACCATCCCACAGAGGCCTGGGTGCCCAGCAACAAGCCGTGCCCTCTCCTCCCTGCACATGTCCCAGTTTTGTGGCCGGGGGCCCAGTTGGATGCGACCACAGCCACCTTGGTTGCAATCACCATCTTAGCCCACTAGGTGACCCTGGCACCCATCCCAAACCCTATGGGATAAACAAAGCAGTTAGGGTGGCTGGCCTAGCGTATCGTCCTGGGCGCTGATGTTCAGAATGTAACATTACTTGAGCAAGGCCAGGTATGAGTTGGCTGGCCCTGTGCCACCTTTGTCCAGCTTAGAGTATAAATCCCTTCCTACTGCTTTGGGGTGCAGGGATCCCTCTGTCTTTCTACTGCCCAAGACTACACTTCTGTCCCTCCCACCCCACCTCTGATATTTTATGCTCTGTGTAATCCTAGGTTTATCTGCCTCTTCCTCTGGTCTCTCAGCCCCTTTTACCTCTTATTTTAAAATATTTATTTATTTATTTATTTGAAAGAGTTATACAGAGAAGAGAGGCAGAGAGAGAGAGAGAGTCTTCCATCCGCTGGTTCACTCTCCAGCAATGGCCGGAGCTGCACCGATCTGAAGCCAGGAGCCAGGAGTTTCTTCTGGGTCGCCCACGTGGGTGCAGGGGCCCAAGCACTTGGGCCATCTTCTACTGCTTTCCCAGGCCGCGGCAGAGAGTTGGATGGGAAGTGGAGCAACGGGGACTTGAACTGACACCCATATGGAACTGGCACTGCAGGTGGTGGCTTTACCCCCTATGCCACAGCGCTGGCCCCCACCCCTTTTACCTTTCTCATCCAGTTCTTAAACACCACGTTTTCTTGAACTAGTGGCCCAGCATTTCAGGGGACCTGGTGCCAGTCCAGCTCCACAGGTGGGCCCCAGTGGACTAAGCCATTTTCAGGGCAGTCACTGGTTCAGAGCTGGATGCGCTCCCGGCTTCAGAGTCAGTAGATGAAGATGGAGTTTGCTGGGGACACTGGGGGCTTTCTCACATTAGCAGACCCAGGAAAACATGGTCCTCAACTCTGCAGCTACACACAGTCACGGCTAGCTGGGCTTCCTGGGACCACGAAGACACCCAAGCCCCCAGAAGGAACCCCCCATGGAGAGGAGTGAAGCCAGAGGCAACAGAGAAAGGAAGTGGAGCCCCTCCCCCGATGCCTTTGCCGTCAACTCCATCAGCCCATTGGTCTCCCTCACTTCAGTTTCTCTGTCTTCCCTTTGCTAAAGATTAACTCCCTAGATTAAGGGAGTGACGGTGGCCAGCTCCACCCAGGTCTCCCCCATGGGTGGCAGAAATCCCAGGAACTTAAGCTGCCACCTGCTGCCTCCCAGTCTCTCTCTCTCTCTCTCTTTAGTTTTATTTATTTATTCTGAAAGTCAGAGTTACAGAGAGAAAAGGAGAAACAGAGATCTTCCATCCGCTGGTTCATACCCCGGCTGGTTGCAATGGCCAGGGCTGGGCCAGGCCAAAGCCAGGGACTTATCTGGTTCTCCCACATGGGTGGCAGAGGCCCAAGCAGTTGGGTCATCTTCTGTCATTTTCTCCCAGGTCATAGCAGAGAGCTGGATCGGAAGTGGAACAGCCGGGACTCAAACCGATGCCCATATGGGATGACGGCTTCTCAGGCAGTGGCTTTACCCACTAAGCCACAACATCGGCCCATGCCTCCCAGTCTTGTTAGCAGGACCCAATTGCAGGTACTCTGACACGGGGTGCAGGCGTGCCCAGAGGTGGTTTAGCTCACTGTGCCCCAACACGCACCCCTGTTCTACTGCTAACATCACACCCGTTGCTAACTATTCCGAGAGCTGCCTGCTCTCTGGCTCTGATCAAACAATATAGCGCCCAATCTACAGGTAGACCCCAGACAGACAGAGCCCACTCTGCCCTTACGAAAGAAGCACACTGGCCTATCCCAGGCCAATCAGCCGAGGGCCGCGAGCACTGTGGGCCAGCCAGCGACTCTCGCACAAGCCAGTGACTCCCCCTCTAGTCTTGACTCCTCGGGGAGTTTGGAAATGGAGTGACAGCTGCCTGACCTCTTGCTCTGGGCATTGCAGATAAGGCCTAGCTTCTTCCACCACCCAGGGTGTCAGTAATCGGCTCGCCCTCGCCGTGCATCAGGTGTTCAGACCTCGGCTTTCAGGAATCCACCCCAGCGTGACCTCTGCACTTGTAGCCGTCTAAGCCACCGGGCGTCCTTGTTTCCAAGTGGTTCCAGCAAGGTGAGCCAAGGCTTTCTGTTCCTCCAGGACAAGGCACCTTAAGAAACACCTACCCCAGCCTGAAAGTCACCAGGGACGCCGAGCCGTGGGGCCCTGCACCCAGCTCCTCCGCCGCCAGGGCCAGCGCCCTGTTGCCCTGGGCTTCAGACCTCTCCATCCCACGGCCTCCGCCCATATCAGTCCACAAATCCCTCCCAATGGCTCCCTCCCACCCCTGCCCTCAGATTCCTCCCCGGCACAGCCACTCAGCTACAGACCAAGCTGTCCCAGTGGGCTGAGCGTTGAAGCTCATTTTAAAGGGCAGCAGCTGTCATCACCTCCCCCCGCCCCCACGCCGCTACAGCTACAGCAATGAGCAGAGAACTGGTAAACCAACCCAGTCAGCTGGCGTCTGGGATGGGCGGCATCGTGGCCCCGAGAGATGCACCTGTGTCCTAAACCCTGGACACCGTGCATGGGACCTTGTTCCCGGGAAAGTGTCTTTGCAGACGTGGTTAAGGATCCCAAGATGAAGAGATCGCCCCAAACACGGGCCCATGATCTGATGACTTGCGTCTTAGGAGAGGAGGTGGGGGTGGAGCCTCCGTGGGGGCACGCCCTGCCGGTGGCCTTCATTTCCACTTCCGGCCCCCAGAACTGTGGGGGAGGACATCTCTGTTTCTTTCTTTTTTTTTTTTTAATTTTTTTTATTTTGCCAGGCAGAGTTAGACAGTGAGAGAGAGAGAGAGAGAGAGAGAGAGAGAGAGAGAGAGGTCTTCCTTCCATTGGTTCACCCCCCAAATGGCCCAAATCGGTGCTGTGCCAATCCGAAGCCAGGAGCCAGGTGCTTCTCCTGGTCTCCCTGCTGGTGCAGGGCCCAAGGACCTGGGCCATCCTCCACTGCCTTCCCGGGCCACAACAGAGAGCTGGACCGGAAGAGGAGTGACCGGGACAGAATCCGGCGCCCCAACCGGGACTAGAGCCTGGGGTGCTGGCGCCACAGGAGGAGGATTAGCCTCGTGAGCCACGGTGCCGGCCAGACACCTCTGTTTCTGTGTGGCCCCTCCATGGGCATTCACTGCTGCAGCCCCAGGGAGCTGATAGCTCGGGACAACGGTGACCAACCACTGGCTCCTTGCTACCAACGCCATGCTGTTCTATTTCTTAATCTTCATTTATTTATTTGAAAGACAGAGAAAGAGACACGTGGAGAGGGAGACATCTCCCATCCGCTGGTTCACTCCCCAAGAGGCTGCAACAGCCAGAGCCGGGCCAGGGCGAAGGCAGGAGCCCGGAACTCCATTTCTGTCTCCCTCGTGAGGGGCAGGGACACAAGTACTTGAGCCATCACTGCTGCCTTGGGAGGAGGCTGGGAGCAGGAGAGGAGCCGGGACTTGAACCCTGGCACCCTGATGTTGGGACGCAAGTGTTCCTAGTGGTGTGTCACCTGCTGAGCTGGACGCCCGGCCCACTGTCCGGCTTCATCCTCCCTCTGCGCCAGGGTGTTAGTCAGGGTTCCCTAGAGAGCCAGCGCCCGCGGTGTGGATAGGCTGGAAGAGGGGGGCTTGCTCGGGTGAGCTGGCTCATGCGATCCTGAAAGCAGAGACGTCTCGAGACCCAGGATGCCGGCAGCCAGGCGCAGGCTGAGCGTGGAAGTCAAGGGTGCAGCTCTCAGTTTTGGGCTGAAAACCTGAGGCTGGCAAGGGGCACTGGTTTTTCTCCCGGACTCCGAAGACCAGTGTCTGAAGACCAGTGTCTGATGCCCAAGGCCAGCTCTCGGGGCAGGAGACCCGCGGCTCCCAGGCCACGATGGGGCCACCTGCACCCAGGCTGCGTCTTCCCGCCTGGTCCGCTCGGACGTCGTGCTGGGAAGAGCCTCCTAGCCAGGCTGACCCTGAGCAGACACGCCCAGCCTGGTGCTGTTGCCATCCCATTTTACAAAGGCGCGGACTCTGAGGCTTTGTGGGAAGGATGGGGCTCGGAGCCAGGCCACCTGGCCACAGCCTGACCACTGCCGTGTCCATGGCACAAGCCACTCTTGCAGACCCAGCTCAGACTTCCACACACCGTGCGATCACAGCTGGGGAGCACCCCTTCCCCCAGTGGCCCCCTCTTCCTGCAGGTCCTAGCTCTGGCTGCAGCCACCCCAGGGAGCCCCAGGGATCCGGCCCTCCCTGCCCACAGAGCCCGTGGCCACGCCCACCTGGAGGAGGGCAGTGCCTGTGGCTCCTGCCTGCCCCAAAGGCCTCTGGGAGGGCCCCTCAAAGGGCCCTGGGAGCCCAGGACAGCCCTCGAAGGGGTCACAGTCCTGACTCCACGTTTTCTAGAACTCCCGCTTCCTGACCGTCAAGAGAGGAAGGAGAGCGAGGGCTGCAGGAGCAGGTGGCGTAGGAATTCCTCCTGGAACAGCCCCTGGATTTGTTTGGAAGAAACTGATTAATAAGGCCCAGGGGGAAGAGGCTGGGACCCCAAGGCACTCTCGGGTTACAGAGGCTGCTGCCACCCTGCCCTCTAAGGAGAGCCAGGGCTCTGTCGGGAAGGGGCAGGGCAGGGGCCAGAGCGAGGTGGAGCCTGCTCGTTGGGTGCAGTGACGGGTGAAGATGCCCGGGGCCCTGGGAGCTGCGCGTTGGAGGGGAGCAGTGAGCTGGGGGAGAGGCCAGCTGTCCCGCGGGGCGCCCCGAGGCTGGAGGAGAACAGGAGCGCCTCCGGGGACCGCTAGGGTTGTTTGTGCTGCGGTCTCCGTGGTAAACCCCTCACTCCTGGGCAGCATGTTTGCCAGGGTTTTGGTGTGAGTACAGGTGTCCTGGGGCAGCGGGACCGCCACCCCAGGGAGTGTTTTCCCCTACGGGTCCCTGGAGACACAGAGGGCCACTGTGGAGGTGCTGAGCCTCACTTCTCACCTTCCCCTCCAGATGGATTAAAGCGGGGAGAGCAGGGGAGAGTGGGCGAGCAGAGGCACAGGGGGAGAGAGGGCGACGGAAGCAAACTACACACATGTCTGAGGCCAGGAAGGAGAGGGACTTTCTCTTCTCATTTCATTTGAAAGGCAGAGAGAGAAGAGAGAGAGAGAGAGAGAGAGAGAGAGAGAGAGATCTTCCATACCCTGGTTCACTCCCCAAATGCCTGTAACAGCCAGGGCGGGGTCAGACCAAAGCCAGGAGCCTGGAACTCCTACTGGGTCTCCCATGTGGGTGGCAGGGACCTCAGCACTTGAGCACCTGCTGCCTCCCAGGATCACACTGGCAGGAAGCTGGATCTGAAGCCGCGCAGTGAGAACCGGAGCCAGGCGCTCTGATGTGGGGTGTGGTGCTCCCAGTGTGGGCTAGCCTGTTGCACCACAACACCTGGCTCTGGATTTGATCTAAATGTCATTAATGTATTTTCATTGTATTTAAGAAGCAGAGAGAGCGAGAGCGAGAGCGAGAGCGAGAGCGAGAAGAGAGACACACAGAGAGCGAGCGCTTACATTTGCCGGCTCACTCCCCACATGTCTGCAACAGCTGCCCCCAAACCAGGATCCCAGAATTCAGTGCAGGTCTCCTATGTGGGTGGCAGGGACCCACTACTGGGCCATCACCTGCTGCTTCCAGGGTGTAACTCAGCAGTGGTTGAGACAGGAGAAGACAGGTCCTTGATACACGCAGGTGGAGAGGGACGGGGCAATCCCCCGAATCACTGGATGAGGTTGCACCAGCCAGGCCCTGGCCACTGCAGACTTGTTTGAGCGCTGTGTGAACCTCCCCGGCAAAATGGCTTTACTCCCTTCTGCTGCATCTATGCAAAAATGTGATTCTGGCAGCTGCTTCCGGAGTGGATTCCAGATCTTTCACCTTATTAGCATATAATCGGGAAAGCCCTCCCCCCCCCAAAAAAAAAAAAAAAAACCAGAAAAAATGTAGCCAGGAGAGAGTACGCAATTCACACTTAGGCTGGGGCTTTTAAGGGGATAGGTCTTGCCTTCCGCCTTGTCTCCTTCTCCTCCAGGAACAAAGGACTTGTTGGATGTAAATACTTTTCCCCCCGGAAGTTATCAGACAGGGGAAGCCTGGCTGGCAGAGGAAGGATAGTTATCGGGTAGAAGGGCAGGACCCCCTGGAAGGTCGTCAGGATCTGAAGTGCAGATGCTGGGCTGCACCTGGAAGGTTATCGGGATGACTCTGAGATGCGGATGCTGGACCACTGCAGATGTCAACTCCTTAGGCCTTTGTCACACACATTTCTGACTTCTTACCTAACACTTCCTTGCCGTGTACCTAAATCCTCATGGATGGGAGACCAGGAACCCAGTGGGGAGAACGTGTTAGAACACAAAAGAGCTGTAACATTTCTCAAAATTCTACAACAGCAAGAAGCTTGGGGGGGGGGGGCAGGCGCTGTGGTGTAGTGGGTAAAGCCACTGTCTGCAGTGCCGACATCCCATATGGGAGCAGGTTCAAATCCCGGCTGCTCCACTTCCAATCCAGCTCTCTGCTATGGCCTGGGAAAGCAGTAGAAGATGGCCCAAGTTCTTGGTTCCCAGCACCCACATGGGAGACCTGGATCGACCATCTGGGGAGTGAACCAGCGGATGGAAGACCTCTCTCTCTGCCTCTGCCTCTCTGTAAATCTGCCTTTCAAATAAATAAATAATCTTTGAAAAAAGAAGAAGGAGAAGGAGAAGAAGCTGGGTGAGGTGAGCTGCATTTTGACTGCTGCACAAAATGCCCACCCAAGAGAAGTGCTTTCTAAATATAAAAGCTGGTAAAGTTCCATGCGGCCGGCGTCGTGGCTGGCGGGTTAAGCTGCCACCTTGTGACTCTGGCATCCCATAGGAGCGCTGGTTCGAGTCCCAGCTGCTCCACTTCCAACCCAGTTCTCAGCTCACATGCCTGGGGAAACAGTGGAAGAGGGCCCAAGTGCTTGGGCCCCTGCACCTGTGTGGGAGACCTGGAAGAAGCTCCTGGCTGAAACCAGACAATGACAGAAGTTGTCAAGCAAGAGAGGAGGAGCCAGCGTGGAGACTGCAGCCATGGGGGATGCGTGGTGAGTTTTCCTCTTTGGGGTTTTGTGCATTTTAAAACTTAGACCATGCTTCTGTTTCTCAAGGAGTGAATATTACTTTAATTATTAGAACTGATTTGCAAGTTAAAATACATTCCTTCTTCCCAGCCTCCCCAAACTCGTGTTCCTTATGCAAATAGGATTCCTGGGGCCACCCCTACACCGCCCTGGTGGGGAAGTGAGTGGAGCTGAGGAGCCCCTCTCTCCCACCTCCGCCTTCTGAAACAAAGGGGCCCTTCAGCCCTCCCCACCCTGACTGCACCCCCTGACTGCCCCAGCCCGAAGGTCAGCATTTCCAGCCCGCCCCCAACGCCAGGGCCCACTCTGACCTCTGCCTGCCAGGGGCTGTGAGCCTCCCTCTAGGAGCTGCCTAGCCCTGGGCTGGCCTGCAGTGGCCCTGGCAACAGTGATGCCGTGTCCCTCCCTCTCTCCTTCCCTGGGAGTCTGCAAGCACCAGACGGAGCCCTCGGATAGAATCCAAAACAGATTCCAGACAGTGTCTGCTTGCAAAAAAAAAAAAAGTGTCATTGGATTTGAGAGCCATGTCACTGCCCTGTCGTCCACACAGCCCAGGAGGCCAAACGCACAGTGAGCAGCCTCAGGCCTCGGCCGACCCAGCACTGAGTGTGTCTAGTTTGGTACACAGCTCGCTGGACACTGCTCCGGCTTCCTACGGTGATCCAGGTGCCCGAGGAGGACCTCAGGTCTGTTAGGTTGGGGAGCACCATGTCAAACTGTGGGTGCCTTTACTCAGGACCTTCTCAGAGCCTTTAAAGGGCCAAAGCGCTCGTTGGAGCTCCCAAGGCAGGGGATCGGCCTTGGTGTCTCCCAGACTCAGTGAACCAAGGGACCCTGTGCATTGTCCAGCCTGGGCTGCCATCACAGACCCGGACTTACACAGCACACATGCATCCTCCCCCAGTCCTGGAGGCTGTGTGAGGACGTGCCGTCGGGGCTGGCTTCCGCCGGGGCCTCCCTTCCTGGACTGCAGGCTGCAGCCTTCTCACCCCCCGGGGGGGTGGGGGGGGGGGTTTTCTGTTCCTGTCCAAGCCTGATATCTCTTCTTTTAAGGACACCCATCCTCTTGCATTAAGGCTCTGCCTGTACAACCTCATTTAATCTTCACTACCGCCTTAAAACCCCATCTCTGAATACAGTCGTGTTGGGAGCTAAGGCGGCAAAGTTTGAGTTGTAGGGGGCAGCCAGTTCAGTCCACAGCACCTTACTTTGGGGGACTGGTGCTCCCCCAGAAATTTCCCCTGCCCGCTCTGAAAGCTTGTGGGAATAAACTGACAAAAACATTGAATAGGAGAAAGGGTGCACAAACCTATTAAGCTGCAAAAGGACAACAAATCCCAGCACAGAGGAGAATCATCGGATACCCCAAATTATTTAGAAGTGGATAGGCCCCACGTCCATGTAGAGGAACGAGAGGCCATAGCCAATTACGTTTAGGAACTCAGTGGGCTTGAGAACAAACCCAGGTGTGGGGAAAAGTCCCTCCGGCCTGCAGAAGGGACAATGGCTTGCAAATGATTCTCCAAGACAGAGGACGATGGTGTGTGACGGAAGTCTGCCCTGCCTGTGACAGGTGCCCGCATTTCTTCCCCTGGAATGAATTCAGTTCAAAACTTGGGGAAGGGATTCGGTCACTGTTTCCTCCGCTGAGTCTGGGCAGATACAGAGATGAGGGGAGGAGACCTCTGCCAGCGTTTGCTGCTAAATTCCTCTGATTTAAAATAATCAGCTGCAAGTTGCGGACTCCTTCACACACCTGGGGAATGCACATTTTTAAAGAAGAGATGTATTTGAAAGTCGGAATTATACACACACACACACACACACAGAGATCTTCCATCTGCTGGTCCACACCCCAGATGGCTGCAACAGCCCGAGCTGAGTCAAGCTGATGCCAGGAGCCAGGAGCTTCCTCCAGGTCTCTTATGTGGGCAGAAGGGGTTCAAGCACTTGGGCCATCCTCCGCTGCTCTTCCCAGGCCACTAAGTGGGAGCTGGATCAGAAACAGAGCGGCCGGGACACAAACCAGCGTCCACATAGGATGCCGGCGTCACAGGCCGTGGCTTCGCCAGCTACACCACAGTGCTGGCCCTGGAAACACGTTTAATTGTCCTGAGCTCGGCCCCAGGGGTGCGAGGGGGCAGTGTTCATGGCGAGTTCATGGCCTGCCGTCTCTCTGCCTCTGTAACGACGGCCCTGGCAGTGGCAGGAGAGGAGAGAACACATTCTAGATGCTGCTTTATTCTTTCTTTCCAAGTTGAGAGACGAACACAGAGAGGAGAGAAAGCTCCCCCCTCCACAGGTCCACTTCCCAGGTGCCCACAGCTGCTGGGGCTGGGCCAGGCAGGACCAGGAGCCCAGAACTTTGTCTGAGTACCCATGAATGACAGAGACCAACTACTTGAAGCTTCACCTGCTGCCTCCCTGCATCTGCATTAGTGAGAAGCTATGATACAGGGGCTGGTGTCTTGGCATAGTGGATAGAGCTGCCGCCTGCGCCCACACCAGTGTCCCATATGGGCACCGGTTCAAGTCCCAACTGCTCTGCTTCTGATCCAACCCCCTGCTAATGGCCCGGAAAAGCAGCAGAAGGTGGTCCAGGTGTTTGGGCCCCTGCACCCTTGTAGGAGACCTGGAGGAAGCTCCTGGCTCCTGGCTTCAGCCTGGCCCAGAGCTGGCCATTGCAGCCATCTAGGGAAAGAACTAGCAGATGGAAGATCTCTATCTGTCTCTGCCTCTCTCTGTAACTCTGATTTTCAAATAAAGAAAAATAGATCTTTTTAAAAAAATATTATCAGGAGTTGGAGCTGGGATTCAAACCCAACATTCTGATATGGGACAGTGGCTAACCACTAGGCCAAACACCCACTCTTAGCTACAGTTTTTTTTTTGGTTTGTTTTTAAGATCCATTTATTTTATTTGAAACAGAAAGTTACAAAGAGAGAGATGGAGAGACAGAAATAGAGATCTTCCATCCACTGTTCACCCCGAAATAGCCTCAAGAGCCAGAGCTGGGGAAGACTGAAGCCAGGAACCAGAAGCTTCTTCCGGGTCTCTCACATGGGTGCAGGGGCCCAAGCACATGGGCCATTTTTCGCTGCTTTCCCAGGTGCATTAGTAGGGAGCTGGATCAGAAGTGGAGCAGCCGGGAATTGAACTGGTGCCCATCTGGATGCCAGTGCTGCAGGCAGCAGCTTAACTGGCTATGCCACAGTGCCAACCCCCTAGCTACGGTTTTTAAAGCCCAGAACATTTTGCTGCTCATTTTGTCAAAAGATAAAGTCTATTTCCTCCACTCCCTGGGTCAGGGCTTGCCTGTGTGACTCTCTTGGGTGAAGGGGACATTAGAGAACACAACGTGGACAGAGACGTTAACAACATCTGTGCACTGGCGCCTGGGCTCTTGTGATCCTGTGGGAGCCCAGCTGTCAGCTGAAGAAGTCTGGCCCACTTGATGGTGAGAGTAACATGGCCCGGAGTGTCCCCATCAGCCCAACCAACACAGAACTCTAAGTGAGGTCATGCGGGACTTGGACCAGTCAGCTACAACTCACCTGCCAGCCAACTGCAGCCACAGGGTGAACCAGGGGAGACCAGCAGAAGAACCACCCAGCTGAGCCCAGCCAAATAGAATAATAATAGCAGCTGCTTTAAACTGCTTGGTTTTGAGGTGTCTGTTACACAGAGGTGGCTAATTGTACCCAGCATCTCAGGGGAGACCTGTGACTGTCACTGCTTTGTACAGAGTGGTCTTCTCAGATTGCTCCTATCTGTACCACGTCAACCTCGTCAGCAAGAGGCTCTGCAGAAAGCTCACAGAGAGGAGCTGTTTGGCCTAGCAGGACACTGAGATGTGTCCAGAGTCGTGGCTCTGGACTCCAGCTCCTGCTAACGTGGACTTGGGTAGTAGCAGTAGTGGCTCCAGTAACTGAGTTCCTGACACCCACATGGGAGACTTGGGTTGAGTTTCTGGCTCCAGGTTCAGGGCATTTGGGAAACAGACCAGTGGATGAGAGCGCTCTCTGTTTCACTCTTTGTAAGTCTGCCTCTCAAATAAATATACAAATAAAACCCACGTGGGTGCCACGTGGGGCACAGTGGGCACAGTCGCTGCCTGTGACACCAGCATCCTGTATGAACTCCCAGCTTTTCCCATCCAGCTCTCTGCTAACGTGCCTGGAAAGATGGCCCAAGTACTTGGGTCCTGCCACCCACATGGGAGACCAAGATGAAGTTCTAGGACCCAGACTTTAGTCTGACCTAGTACTGGCTGTTACAGCCATTTGGGGAATGAACCAGTGGGTAGAAAATCTCTCTCTCTCCCTCTCTCTCTCTCTGTAACTCTTCATTGCAAATAAATGCAATAAATATATATTCTTTTTTTTTTTTTATTTTTGACAGGCAGAGTGGACAGTGAGAGAGAGAGACAGAGAGAAAGGTCTTCCTTTGCCGTTGGTTCACCCTCCAATGGCCGCCGCGGATGGCGCGCTGCGGCCGGCGCACCGCGCTCATCCGATGGCAGGAGCCAGGTGCTAGGTGCTTTTCCTGGTCTCCCCATAGGGTGCAGGGCCCAAGCACCTGGGCCATCCTCCACTGCACTCCCGGGCCACAGCAGAGGGCTGGCCTGGAAGAGGGGCAACCGGGACAGAATCCGGTGCCCCGACCGGGACTAGAACCCGGTGTGCCGGCGCCGCAAGGCGGAGGATTAGCCTGTTGAGCCACGGCGCCGGCCAATAAATATATATTCTAAAAACCATGTTATTTACTCTTCTAGAACGAGTTTTTAAAGATAAACTTATTTTGGTGCATTATATTTTGAAATATGTATATCTGAAGGGTTTTCAAAAAGTTCATAGCAAATCATTTTATGAAAAACTACATGGATTTCAAAATTTTTTGGCATCCAAATTAACATTTGTTTTCAAAAATTGTTTATTTATTTGAATAGTGGAAAAAGAAGCAGCGAGAGTTCCCATCGACTGGTTCACTGCCCAAATGCCCGCAAAACTAGGGCTGGGCCAGACTGAAGCCAGGAGCTGGGGCTCAGTGCAGGTCTCCTTTGTGGTGGGAGCCGGAGTAGTTGAGCCGTCACCTGCAGCCTCTCAGGGCGTCAGAAGCCTCGGCTCCCAACCCAATCACTCTGGTGTGGAATGTGGGTACCCCTGCGATGTCTTAACCATTGAAGCCCAACGCCTACCCCTAAACTTAGCTGTTAATTCCGTCTTTCCACAAGTCTGCTGGTTCACCCCCAAAATGGCCACAGTGCCCGGAGCCAGGAGCTTTTCCGGGTTTCCCACGTGGCTGCTGGGGCCCATGGACTTGGGCCATCGTCCACTGCTTTCCCAGGCATGTTAGCAGGAAGCTGGATCAGAAGTGGAGCAACTGGGACTAGAACCAGCACCCATAAGGGATGCCTGTGCTGTAGGCTGGGGTCTTAACCTGCTGTGCCACAGCGTCAGCCCCTCCTAGGCTCTCAAAGATGTCAGCATGATGAACAACTGGTGAAAGTCTTAAAGTGATACTCCACTGCAATAGAATTGAGATTATTAGCCACAGACTGGCTACAGAGAAACTCAAACCACATTTCAGAGGATGGAGTGGGTTAAACGCACACACCGAGCTGCCGTAACTGTCCCGCTGGAATAAGCTGGAGAAACACCCGGGCTTTCCTTGCAGTTTCCATCAGAGAAATGGCACCACCTTCTGAAAGCCAAGCTGGAGAGGGCCCTGGCCGGAGGGCAGGGCAGGGGGCTGGAGGGGCGCCCTGGCCAGGGTGAGAGTACCCAGGAGCCCTCCCCAGCCCGACCCAGCTCTCTGCTGCCCCCTAGTGCTGGTTCTGTGTGGTGCACAACTGAACTGTGAGCCCAGGGTTTGTGTTCTCTCCACCACTTATGCCCCCACCCAGAAGGTGTGCGGCCACCATCTCCCACAACACATCCAAGGACAGTAGGACATGGATCATTAGCAATCGTGGTCTCAGGCTACCTTCAACACCCTGTTCAAATCCCACATTAAAAGTGAGCTCTGGGCCGGCGCCGTGGCTCAACAGGCTAATCCTCCACCTTGCGGCGCCGGCACACCGGGTTCTAGTCCCGGTCGGGGCGCCGGATTCTGTCCCAGTTGCCCCTCTTCCAGGCCAGCCCTCTGCTGTGGCCCGGGAGTGCAGTGGAGGATGGCCCAAGTGCTTGGGCCCTGCACCCCATGGGAGACCAGGAAAAAGCACCTAGCACCTGGCTCCTGCCATCGGATGAGTGCAGTGCGCTGGCCGCAGCGCGCCATCCGCGGCAGCCATTGGAGGGTGAACCAATGGCAAAAGGAAGATCTTTCTCTCTGTCTCTCTCTCTCACTGTCCACTCTGCCTGTCAAAAAACAAACAAACAAAAAAAAGTGAGCTCTGGGGGTTAGCGTTGTGGTGCAGTAGGTTAATCCTCTGCCTGCGGCGCCGGCATCCCATATGGACACCAGTTCTAGGCCTGGCTGCTCCACTTCTGATCCAGCTCTCTGCTGTGGCCTGGGAAACCAGAGGAAGATGGCCCAAGTCCTTGGGTCCCTGCGCACACATGGGAGACCCAAAAGAAGCTCCCAGCTCCTGGCTTCAGATCAGCCCAGCTCTAGCCAATGTGGCTATTTGGGGAGTGAACCAGCGGATGGAAGACCTTTCTCTCTGTCTCTCTCTCTCATTGTCTGTAACTCTACCTCTCAAATAAATAAATACAATCTTTAAAAAATAAATGAGCTCTGTGTAATTACAGAAGAGTTTACTTGCACTGCAGCTGAGGATTTTGTTTTTGTGTTTTGGGTGGGTTATTTTGGCTTTTTTTAGTTTTTGTGGTCAAACGTATATAACCTAAATTGTCTCATTTTAAACGCTGTAAAGTGCATAACTCACAATGTTGTACGATCAGCATTGGTTTTGTTCCAGAACTTTTCACCACCCCACACAGCATTCCTATCCACACAGCCAACATGGTGCTTGAGTTTTTGACAAAAGGCTTCAATTTCTAGTCATTTAAGCATCTATACACTTTGATATCACATTTTAATTTTTTTAAGATTTATTTTATTTATTTGAAAGAAAGAGTTGGAGAGGCAGAGTCAGAGAGAGAGGTCTTTCATCTGCTTGTTTACTCCCCAGATGGCCACAATGGCCAGAGCTATGCTGATCCGAAGCCAGGAGCTTCTTCTGGGTCTCCCATGTGGGTGCAGGGGCCCAGACTTGGGCCATCTTCTACTGCTTTCCCAGGACACAGCAGAGAGCTGGATTAGATGAGGAACAGCTGGGACTCGAACCAGCACCCATATGGGATGCCGGCACTGCAGGTGGTGGCTTTACCCACTAAGCCACAGCGCTGGCCCCAGGCCTACCCCCCCCCCCCTTTGATTTTTATGTTTGGGACCAATTAATTTTCTTCAAGTCAAACCATTCCCCCAGGACCCTAAGACAATGCTGCTTGTAGGTCTGGGCCCGGGAGACCTGAATCTACAGTGGCTGGGGAGCCCCTTCGGCCCCCACCCCGAGGAGGTGCTGGGTTCTGGGCCCCACCATCCTCGGGCTTTCAGCTACTCCACACTGCCTTGACAGTTGAGTCTTTTTCTTTTTTTACACAATCTTGATTCCTTTTGAAGTTTTTTATTTTTTTAATTCACTTGCAAGCAGAGAGACAAAGGCAGTGTTCCCAACGTGGTTCACTCCCACCCCCCAAATGCCAGCAATGGCCAGGGCGGGGCCAGAGCAAAAGCCAGGAGCTGGGAATTCAATTCAGGTCCCATGTGGGTGGCAGGAACCCAACTGCTTGAGCCCTCGCTGCTGTCTCCCGGGTCTGCACGAGCAGGACTGGCATCAGAAGCCACAGCTGGGCGTTGAGTCCAGACACTCTGCTGTGAGATTCAGAAGCGGTTACCTCCCCTGTGATGCTGTCAACCACGCCTGCACAGTGTCACTACTGTCTCAAAGGTAAAAGCAGCTCCTGTCACTGGGGAAGCACACAGGAACATCGAGAAAATAACCACACCCTTCGGCTCCGCCCCTTGAGATTCACCACGGTTAGCATTTCAGGTGTTTTTATAACTCGGAGAAACAAACAGCTTCTTCCCACTCAAATCACCGCGCTCCGTCAGTGGATGTAGCACGTTTCTCCAGGCTTACGCAGAGCCAGGAACTGTGCTAGATCATTTCCTGGGATGATCTCACTGAACCCTTCCAGCTGCCCCAGGAGCTAAGCCTGTTTTCTCTTTCTACTGGAGACGAGGCTGGCTGAAGACTAGCCAGCAGGGGGCAGGCGTGGGCTCAGAACCCAGGATGCCCGACCAGGCCGGAGGTGGGAAGCAAACCCCGGCATCTGGCAGGTGCTCTCAGAGCTGGTCGTCCACCCACTGCACTGGCACCACCAAGACACCTCTCACAAAGGCGTGTTCTCAGGCCTGCCCCTGGCCTCAGTGGGGCTGAGCACGGCACTCTGAGTTGTGACACTAAAGACTGACAACTGGTCTACCAGACAGCCTGCTCCATCTCCCTGCAAGACCAGGCAGGTGCCTTGAGCCCTGTGCCACCCCTGCCCCCCTGGTTGAGGGGCGTGCTGTCTGCCCGCTGGACACAGACCAGATGCTACCTCTGCCCCACCCAGCTTCAGGGGCCCACGCTGAATGCCACGGTCACCACACAATATTCTGTGCAAGGTCTAGAGCCCCTGGATCACAGGGGGGGATCCCTGGTCTGCAGTGGGGGAGCTGTGTGAGTACTGGAAGGTCTGGGGCCAGAGGAGGAGGAGTAATGGGAGTCAGGGGGAGGCCTAGGAGGTCAGAGCCTGGGCTACAGACTTCGGGGAAGGGATCCGGGGGGGCGGGGGCAGAGGAAGGAGCACCCACGGTCAAGGGGAAGCCCCAAGGACTGTCCCTCGAAGGGATTTTTCTGGGTGAACTAGTGTAACGTCCTGGCAACACAGAAGGCAGGTGACCCCCCCCCCAGCCTGGGCCAGCCGGCCCCTCTGTCCACGCATTGTCTGTTGGGCTGGAGACCACGGAGGACCTGCCCTGCTGGACAGCCAGGACCCTCCAAGATGGAGACATGAAGAAGCCACCCAGGAACGGAGGCTGGAGCTGGCGGTCCCCCCACGGGGTCACAGGAGGCAAACCCCGGATGTTGGAGCCATCAGAGCATTGCTGCAGGCTGTGTCAGCCGTTGCAGGTCGAGTCCCTGATGTGGAGACTGAGCCTGCTTCGTTCTGATCTTCACGGGGTTTGTGTTACCCTTTCTGGGAGCCGGCACTGCGGCGTAGTCGCCATGGCGTAGTAGGTTAAGTCTCTACCTGCAGGTCAAGCATCCGTAAAGGCACAGGTTCAAGTCCCAGCTGCTCCACTTCTAATCCAGCTCCCTGCTAATGGCCTGGGAAAGCTGCGGAAGGTGGCCCAAGTTCCCTGGCCCCTGCACCTGTGTGGGAGACCTGGGTGAAGCTCCTGGCTCCTGGCTTCAGCCTGGCCCAGCCCCGGCTGTTGTAGCCATTTGGGGAGTGAACCAGCAGATGTAAGATCTCTCTCTCTCTCTCTCTCTCTGAAACTCTGCCTTTCAAATAAAATAATTTTTTTAAAAAATGCTTTTGAGTCAGACTTCTGATGACCCCTTGACCTTTTTTGCCCCCCCAGCGCTGCCCCCTGGATGTGCCCCCACCTCCTCCTCCAGCCAAACTGCAGTGCGAACTGCAGCGCCGAGGGAGGGAGCGTGCCTGAGTGGACGAGCCAGGGCCTGTCGCCCTGCCTCCGTCTCCCCACGGAGCTGCTGTCTGCCCTCGAACCAGCTTCGGGAAGTTACACTGGCCGTCCAGGAACCAAACAGAGGAGACCAGGCCTGCGGACACTGGGAACTTCCAAATGAATCCTCCAGCACCAGGCTGGCGCTCGCTCTGGGCCCCCCAGTCCTGGGTCTGACTTCAGCCTGGCAGGGCTGTCGCTCCGCCCCCATCATTGGCCAAGGCCAAGGTGGGCAGGCAGTGGTCCTGACCCATCCCCCGGACGGTGGCTACAAGGCTCCCTGACCTCAAGGGCCAGCTGCTTCCACAGCCTGGGGCTGTCCTGGGGCTCTGGACTCACAGGGCGCTGCCCCAAGTCCAGCTGTCTGAAATCACCAAGGAGTGCAGAGTCCCCAGGAGCAGGGCCTGGAAATCGGCCTCCACCCTCGGGCTCATCCGAGGAAGCTCATCCCCGCTTCCCCTGGCCTCCCCTGTCTGCCTGGGGGGGGCGCATGCTTCCAGGCTGATGCTCTGCTGCCTCCCCTCCAGGTTCCCCAGGAACACAGGCCAGAGGCACCTTCAGAGGAGAGGGGCTGGCCGGGGCGGGGCCAGGGTGAGACCCCGGGGGCTCACGGAGGGTAGGATAGGATGGCCTGGTCCCCAGAGCTCTCTGCCTGTGGGGAGCGACGCAGACCGGGCTGTGGGCACAGGAGGGCTGGGCTGGTGGCGGGGGCGGAACCTGGAGGTGTCCCATGGGGAGGGGCCGGGGGGGCCTTGGTGGCAGTGAGAGCTGAGTGCATTACTTAGGGGACTGAGGCAGGGGAGCCAGGGAGGGGCCCTGGATGCCCGCATGGTGTTGACCTGGGGGTCGGGGGGGGCAGCGAGCTGAGGCAGCTGTACTCAGCGTGGGTGCGTGAGCCCACAGAGTGAGCGAAGGGAGGGCGCGAGTGGGCTCAGGCCGCCCAGCGCAGCACCGTGGACTGGGGCGCCAACAGCAGGCACTGGTTTTGCCTGGCCGGCTTCCTCTGGGTGCGGTCTTCCCCCGGGTCGTCACACCCTCTTCCTTCTGTGTGTGCTTTTGTCCTATTCCTGTCCTCCTTTCCTTAAAAAAAATATTTATCTATTTGAAAGGCAGAGTCACAGAGAGAGGGACACACACACACACACACACACACAGAATCTGCCACCTGTTGGTTGACTCCCCAAATGGCCGCAACAGCCAGAGCTAGACCAGATCAAAGTCAGGAGCCAGGAGCTCCATCTGCGTCTCCCACGTGGGTGCAGGGGCCAGGCGCTTGGAGTATCTTCTGATGCCTCATGGGGTGCATTAGCAGGGAACTGGGTCAGAAGTAGAACAGCCAGGACTCGAACTGGCGCCCATATGGATCCCACACGCAACACCAGCCCCCTAACCCTGTCCTTCTCATAAGGACACCAGTCCTGTTGGATTGAGGCCCACCCAATGACCACATGTAATCCATATGGTCATATGCCCTGAGGCACATCCCATCACAGGGTGCATGTCCACGCAGGCTGGAGACAGGAGAGTCAGACAGCCCAAAAGTGGCTCCGGTGGAGACTCGGAGTCAGAGGCTGAAGACGGCTTTGGGCGCCTAGCCAGGGTTAAAGCAAGGGCAGGAAGTCCCGGGTGCCAGGAATGCTGGGGACGCAGGGGAGAGGCTTCGGGGAGGGGCCAGGGGGCAAGGCTGGCCTTCAAGGCTCAGGCAGGGGCTCCGATGCCTGTGAGGAGCCAAGAAAAGCACACCTGGCCGGTCTCAGGCACAGACGAAGCTGTCGCAGGACTGGCGGGGCTGCTTCCGTGACGCCCCGCGGCCCGGAGCTCACAGAGGGAAACAGGAAGCCAGCCTCCCAAGGGAGAGATTCATAGAAAGATCTAAAAAAAACCCAACTCAAATGTTTAAAATAATCACAGATTTATTTTTATTTTTAAGAAAGAAGCCAGCATCGTGGTGCAGAAGGTTAAATCGCCGCCTGTGTCGCTGGATGCCAGCATTCCGTATCAGTATGCGGGTTCGAGTCCCGGCTGCTCCACTTCTGATCCAGCTCTCTGCTGATGCACCTGGGATGGCAGCAAAAGATGGCCCGAGTGCTTGGTCCCCGCACCCCAGCAGGAGATGGGCATGAGGCTCTTGGCTTCAGCCTGGGCCACCACCAGTCACTGGTCATTTGGGGAGTGAATCAGTGAACAGAATATTCTCTCGCTGTCTCTCTCTCTTTCTCTCTCCCTCTGTTGCTCTGCCTTTCAAATAGATAAAATAAATCTTAAAAAAATTTTTAAAAAGGACTATAGATCATGAAGGCAAGGACAGAATAACATGGAAAAAAAGATACAGATTTTAAAAAGAATCAAGTGGGGTCGGCGCCGCGGCTCACTAGGCTAATCCTCCGCCTTGCGGCGCCAGCACACTGGGTTCTAGTCCCGGTCGGGGCACCGGATTCTGTCCTGGTTGCCCCTCTTCCAGGCCAGCCCTCTGCTGTGGCCAGCTCTCTGCAATGGCTGCGGCGGCCATTGGAGGATGAACCAACGGCAAAGAAAGACCTTTCTCTCTGTCTCTCTCTCTCACTGTCCACTCTGCCTGTCAAAAAAAAATTTTTTTTTAAAAGAATCAAGTGAAATTATAGCCATAAAAATTAGTTGTGAAAAGAAAATGAAGCAGTTTCATTGGGTGGGTTAAACAAGGTTCTAAATACAGCCAGAGAGAGAATTAGTGAATTAGAAAACAACATTCGGGGCCGGCGCTGTGGCATAGCGGGTAAAGCTGCCACCTATGATGCCGGCATCCCATGTGGGCACCAGCTCGTGTCCCAGCTGCTCCACTTGCACCCAGCCCCTGCTAATGTGCCTGGGAAGGCAACGGAAGATGGCCCAAGTCCTTGGGTTCCTGCCATCCGTGTGGGAGACCAGGACGAAACTGGCTTCACTCCGGTCCAGCCCTGGCCATTGTGGCCATTTGGGGAGTAAACCAGTGGGTGGAAGATCTCTCCTTCTGTCTCTCTCTCTCTCTAATTCTTTGAAATTCATTAATTAGTTAATTATCTTTAAAAAAAAAAAAAGTAGGTGACATTTCCCAGAATAAAGAACCAACAGAGAAAGGAATGGAATTGGAAGACGTAACAAAATGGCACAGTCCCATCGACCGAGGTCCAGAGGGAGTGAATAAGAGAATGGGGAGAATTCTCGTCTGAGGAGTTAGAAACGGGCGAAGCGGCGCTAGATAGATATAAGCAAGTATTGGATCATTGAAACAAGCGAGGGAAAGGACTGACGCGACCTGGATGCAGCCACTTATAGCAGAAAACGCTGGCATGGCGCTCACGGCACCAGGCTCCGCCGTAAGCACTTTGCCAGTTAACTCACTTTCCAGCAATGACCGCCTGGGGACACACGAGACCGGCATTAACAGGTTCTGCATTCCTTGTGTTACTTGGAAGAACACAAAGGCATTGACTGTTTCCCGCGTGTGCAGTTCCTTGTGTATCCAGAAGAGTGAGCGGTGAACTCTGACCGCCTACCGACAGTTAGGTCACCTTTCCCGGCTCCCTGTCCCTGGGCCCTGGGCTGGGACATTTCTCCTCCTTGCGGAGGATCAGATAAGGCCATGTGACTACTTCTGGCCAATGAGCAGAAGCGACTTGAGTGACACCAGGTAAGTTCTGTTTTTTTTTTTTTTTAAGTGTATTTATTTATTTGAAAGTCAGAGTTACACAGAGAGAAGGAGAGGGAGAGGGAGAGAGAGGGAGAGAGTCTTCCAGCTTCTGGTTCACTCCCCAGTTGGCTGTAATTGGCCGTTAGCTGGGCCTAACTGAAGCCAGGAGCTTCCTCCGGGTCTTCTATGTGGGTGCAGGGACCCAAGGACCCGGGCCATCTTCCACTGCTTTCCCAGGCATAACAGAGAGCTGGCTTGGAAGTGGAGCAGCCGGGATTTGAACTGGTGCCCATATGGGATGCCGGCACTGCAGGCAGCGGCTTTACCCACTACGCCACAGCGTCAGCCCCCAGGTAGAGTTCTTAAAGGCAGTGTGGAACCCCGCGGAACCCTGACAAAGAGAGAGAGCTCTCCCACCCGCTGGTTTACTCCCCAAATGCCCACAACTACGCAGTGTCCACGATGGCCGTGGTTCCAGCATCAGTCCTGGAGTGCTGGCGGTGAGAACGTTCCTTTTGTTCCTGAGAAAGCTCTGTCCACAGCTGGCCGAAGCTCCGCAGAACAGCCAGAGACTCGTCCCCTCTGCCTTTCAGCTCTGCCATTCCCTGCTTCCAGATCGCTCCAGGCTCCTTGATGGCTGCTGGAGCTCCAGCCATCACAGCCACAGCCCAGAAAGGAAATAGGAGACAGGAGTTAGCAAGAACGTAAAAACAGCTCTGCCCCAACAGCTGATACTACAGTAAAGTACCCCTCTGCCACCCCCACCCCCCGCCTCATCTCAGAAGCACCTCTTAGCATTCAGCAGGTGCAATGGCCCATGTTTCTTTCTGGACTCTGAGTCAGCCCTTGGGCCCTGCCTTCCAGTCTTCCTGGCTCACGGATGGGTTTCCCTGCCACCCACGTGGGAGAGCCTGGAGGAGTTCTAGGTTCCTGGCTTCAGCTGGGCCCATCCCCTGCTGTGGGCATTTGGGGAGTAAACCAGCAGGTGGGGGATCTCTCTTTCTCTCTCTCTGCTTTGCAAATGGGATAAAAATAAATAAATAAATATTAAAACTGATAGTCACTTCATGTGGTCGTTAACCACATGTATGCACTAGCTTTGCCACAGCCCTAGGCCGGGGTCAGAGTTCATAAGTGGGCCCAGCCGCCCAGCAAGTCGACACAGCGAAGTAACCGTCTCAGTCAAGTATATCTAAGCCAAAATCAAAGTTCCTACTCTCTGTTCAACTCACGGAACCGCCGAGCCACCTGCTGCCCCAGCCACACACACACACACACACACACACCCCCGGGGAGGAGGGTTGGGGACATTCTTATGGACCGAGGGTCCTGGACTGGAAGATGGGGGCGCTTGACTGGGGCTGAGCAGGCTGAATGTGTGAGGGAACCAAATCCCAGGCGTCCACATCGCAGCGTGGGCCTGGAGGCCGGTGTGGGCCAACCCCTCCTTGCTGGCCTCTGGCTCTTGGCCTGTGCTGGCCTCGCCCCACCCCGCTGTGGCCTCCTGTTCCCCTCCTTCGTGGTTTGTGTGGTCAGAGGAGGCCCAGCCACAGGTGCAGGCAAAATAAACCAAAGGGCAACTCTGCTCGGCCCGGCTGCTTCTCGGCTCCGGGGTAAAGGGTGCCACGGCGGCTCCGTGGTTTAACGGTCCCTGCCGCTGCTTCCAGCTCTGACAACGTATGTGCACACGCGTGTACATGTGAGTGCATGTGTGCACACGCACACACAGCGTGCGTCAGCCTGCTGCCGGCTCTCTGGCCGTTCTTGAATTCTTCGGGACAAGCCCTGGCCGGGTTCCCTGCAGGTGGGGCTTAGACTCTGGGGAGGGTGCTTGCTTTGGGGTGGGGTCTCCCCAAAGCTGACCTGGAGGCAGGGCTGCAGGAGGTGAGTGGTTGGCTCTGTGTCTCCAGGAAGCATGATGGTGGCAGCGAGGCGCAGAGGTGAGGAGAGGAGGGAAGTGCACGTGGACTGGGGAGCCCCCGGTGGGCCCCCCGGGAACTCTCTGAGAAGGCCTGAGGACCACACTCAGGCTGGGGGCCGGAGGCTGTGGCGGGTTAAAACGCGGTTTCTTGATCTAATTCACACGCCAGAGGACACACCCCTGAGGAGTGTCCAACTCAGTGGCTTTCAATATTTTCACAGATATGTGCAGCCGACACCACAGTAAACTGTAAGCATTTTCAGCCCCTCAAGGAAACAAAAACAACCAAACCTGCTTCCCGTTGTCACCTGCCATCTCCCCCTCCCCCAGCCGGAAGCGACACTGACCTGCATTCCGTGTCGGCGGTGCCAGTTCTGCACCCTCCCTAGGAGGAGGTCCACACGCCACGTGCGCTTCTGTGGTTCTGTGGCCGGCTCCTCCGGGCCCAGCCGAGCTGCAGCAGGTGTGGGCGCTGCCTTCCTGCCTCTGGGCAGACGCTGGTCCCCCTACAGACCCCCCCATGTCTTCTTTATCCTCTCCTGGGTCCGGGGACGTCTGCATCACTTCCGTTTGACATCGCTGGAGGTTCTTCATCGCCCATGAGCGTGCTCTGGCGACCGGAGTTGCCGGATCGCACGGTGGCTGTGTGTGGCCGATTGAGGTCTGCAGCCTGTTTGCCCAGGAGGCCACACCATGTGACAATGTTCACTGTTCATACCGCATAACGAGCTGCCCCCAAAGCGCCCCACTCTCACTCGGGGTGGTCGGGAAGCTGTGGGCTGTGGACTGGGTGGTTCTGGCTCAGGATCTCTTACGAGGCTGGGATTATCTGAGGGCTTCACTAGGGCGGGGGGTGTCCTCTGGCTACGCGCCTGGCAGGCGGTGCTGGCTGTGGGTGGTGGCTGTCCCTGCCCCTTGCCACAGAGCTGCTTGGGCAACCTCACAACATGGCAGCCGCCTCCCACAGAGCAGGCAGCACAACAGAGAAGGCAGAAGTTGAGATGTTTTTATTTTCAAGACTAAAATCTGGTAAAATGCACCTGCTATCAATCTTACCATCTCGAAGTGTCTAATCCCTTGGCACGGAGCACATTCACACTGCCTCACTCTTCGTCTTCTACTGAAACTCTGCCTGCGAAACAGCTGCCCCCACTCTGCCCTCCCCTGCCCTGGAAACCCCCATTCTGCTCTTCGCCTCTCAATCTGACCACGCTGGGCACCTTGAAGAAGTGGAGTCACGCGATGTTTGCTCATTCACGCTGTAGCACGTGCTCAAATCGCCCTCACACTTAAGGCTTAAGTGTCCCATTGTGTGTGCAGACCACATGTGTGCACCTGCCCCTCCCGTCCGTGCACACCTGGGTCCATTCCACCTTGGGCTGCTGCTGTGGACACAGGTGCACAGACACCTCTTCAAGTCTTTGCTTTCTTTCTTGTAAAATTGTATTTATTTATTTGAAAGGCAGAGTTCCAGAGACAGAGGGGAGAGACAGACAAAGAGAGGTCTTCCATCTGCTGCTTCACTCCTCAAATGGCCACAATGGCAGGGGCTGGGTCAACCCAAAGTCAAGAGCCTGCAGTTTCTTCTAGGTCTCCCACGTGGGTGCAGGGCCCAAGCGCTTGGCCATCTTCTGCTTCTTTCCCAGGTGCATTAGCAGGGAGCTGGATCAGAAGCAGAGCAGCCGGGACTGGAACCAGTGCCCCTATGGGATGCCGGCATCACGGGTGGAGGCTTTGCCCGCTACACCATAACACCAGCCCCAAATCTTTACTTTCAAATCTTTCATGGATAATGTCCAGAAGTGCAATAGTTGGGTCATATGGCAATTCTATTGCTATTTTTTAGGAGCTGCCACACTGTTTTCCATTGCTGTGGTATCATGTCACATCCCCATAAGGATGCCATTTCCCACACTCTCATCAGCACAGTTTCTGTTAGTTTAATAGCCATCTCACTCTGTGTGAGGTGTGTCTCCTTGTGGTCTCAGTTTGCATTTCCATAATGACTAGTGATAGTGAGAATTTCTTACTGTTTTCTGGTCATTTGTATATCTTCTGTGGCAAATTGCTCATTCAAGCACATTGGAAATTTTTAAATTGGTTGTTTTTTATTTTTATTTATTTGGTCAAAAGATGTCTTTCTTTGAAAAGCTGAGCAACAGAGAGAGAGAGAGAGAGAGAGAGAGAGAGAGAGAGAGAGAGAGAAAGATGTCTTTCATCCACTGGCCACTGGTTTACTAGCCAAATGACCCCAATAGCCAGGCAGGGCTGGGCCAGACCAAAGCCAGGAGCCTGGAACTCAATCCAGGTCTCCCATGTGGGCGGTAAGGACCCCGTACTGATCTGCTGCCTCCCCACATGCACGTTAGCAGGAAGCTGGCTCAGAAGCAGAGCCGCGAGGACTCCAGCCAGGCGCGCCATCATGGGATGCAGGTGTCTGGAGTAGTGACTTAACATCCAAACCAAACCCCCACCGTGTGGGTTGCTTGTTTGCAGTGCTTCTATGATGCAGCCTCGCATGGCGTGCACTCTCACATCCACAGCATTCCGTAGACTGCTTCACCCCATTCCATGTGGAAGGCAACCACACAATGTGAATACCAAGATGCAGGAATTTCTGGGGGCCACCATGGGTGCCGGCTCCAACATGGGGCACTGATCCGTCCACTCCCACCCCTCAGAACGAGCATCGCTCTGGGCTGTTGGCTCGCAGGCACTGCTGCCCCAGGCCAGCACACAGTGGAGACCCTCCTTTACCCTGGAGAACACCTCAGGCAGAGAGAAGCCCACAGCCCGCAGGAGCTGTGGCTGTGAATGTTCCAGCAGCTGCGGGCAGGGCACTGACCCATGCTCACACGAAGCCCACTGGAGGCCTCCTGCTTCCTCCTTCTAGCTGAGGCACCGCCACCCGCCCCTGCCTGACTCCGATGCCCGTCCCCTCCCAGCCTCCCTCTGCTTCCGGCCTTCTGGTCGGAACTTGCTCCAGGTCTCACCTGCTTCTCTGGTAATGCTCAGCAGCTCTTTCTGTTGATGCCACAGGACTTTTGCAAGTACTCATTTAACGTGTTTTATTTGTTTGTTTCTGATTTATTTTTAAAGATTTATTTATTTATATTGAAAACAGAGAGAGAAAAAGAGAAACAAAGATCTTCCACTCACTGGTTCATTTCTCAAATGATTACAATGACTGCGATTGGTCCCGGTCAAAGCTTGGACCTTGTAATCCCACTCTGTGGGCGTGACCACGGTTGCCTGCTGGACAGATGTCACCCCACTTTTCCTTGTGTGACCCCCAACATGGCAATGCACATCAGCTAATAAATGGAATGGGATAAGAGTCATCATTTGCAACCATCAGAGTAATAACTAATCAATGTGGGCCGGCGCCGAGGCTCACTAGGCTAATCCTCTGCCTGTGGCGCTGGCACCTCAGGTTCTAGTCCCGGTTGGGGCACCAGTTCTGTCCCGGTAGCCCCTCTTCCAGGCCAGCTCTCTGCTGTGCCCCAGGAGTGCAGTGGAGGATGGCCCAAGTGCTTGGGCCCTGCACCCCATGGGAGACCAGGAGAAGCACCTGGCTCCTGCCTTCAGATCAGCGCGGTGCACCAGCCATCAGCTATAACGGCCACTTGTGGGGTGAACCAACGGAAGGAAGACCTTTCTCTGTCTCTCTCTCTCTCACTGTCTAACTCTGCCTGTCAAAAGAAAATAAAACAAAACAAAAAACCTAATCAATGTGAAGAATCATAAATGGATGCTAAAACTAGTAGGTAAAACATGATGAAGATGGGAGATTTACGTAATCTCGAAGTACCGCCCACAACACACATCTTAATTCCCAAAGGGGAAGTGATACGGGGGAGGAGACAGCTGGCAGGTCCCGCCGTGCCCCAGGGGATGAAGCTAACGGCTGCAGTGCTGGGAGAAGTGAGCGCTGAGCCATCTCACGAGAAGCAATGGGAGAATGCACAGCCCTGCCTACGGTATTCCCGCCATCCCGAGGAAGCAGTAGGCAAAACACGAGGGAGAAATCCCACAACGAAACAGGCCAGTAGTCGCAGAGGAGAACTAAGCTCACCGCCGACGGGGAAGCCTGGGGACCTCTTCCGGATTGGGTCAGGCAGCATTGACAGGGTCAATGCCGACAGCCTGGCTGTGATGGAGCAGAGGGTCTCCACGCAGGAAATGCCCCCTGCGCTATTCAGGGAGCCTGGGGCTTCACGTCAGCAACTCACTCTTCAGCACTTCAGGACCAAAATGTACGTGTGCTATTCTGTGTGATTTTTCTGCAGCGGATTTTGTCATTCAAAACACCACAGGTGGGGCCAGCGCTGTGGCTCAGCAGGTTAATGCCCTGGCCTAAAACACCAGCATCCCATTGGGCACTGGTTCAAGTCCCAGCTGCTCCACTTCCGATCCAGCTCTCTGCTATGGCCTAGGAAAGCAGTAGAAGATGGCCCAAGTCCTTGGGCCCCTGCACCCACGTGGGAGACCCATAAGAAGCTCCTGGCTCCTGGCTTTGGATCTGCGCAGCTTCGGCTGTTGCGGCCAGTTGGGGAGTGAACCAACAGTTGAAAGTCATCTCTCTCTCTACCTCTCCTCACTCTGTAACACTGCCTTTCAAATAAATAAATAAATCTTTAAAAAAAGAAAAAAAAGACAAAACATCACAGGTGCCCGGATGTCACGACAATCTCATGTAATCGTCAAAGCTACAAGCTAAGGCTGGCCCAGAGAGGGTGCCTGGGCCCTGCAGCTAACAGACCGTGCAGGCACGGGGGGGTCCAGCAGGGATTGTGCTGACTCCGAGGCAGTTCATGCTCTGTTGGCCTTTCCGGTCACTCACGGAGGGGGTGTGGCCCAGAGCAGACTCTGCAGTGGGAGCAGGAGTGGAGGGCTGGGAGTGGGGGAGAGCCACCCACCCTCCTCTCAAGGCAAACTGACACAGCACTGAAGCCTGGCATGCCTACCGAGCCCCGGGCCACAGCAGGGACAAGAGGCGAGGCACCCATGCTTGGCCCGGGCTTCCCAATCTGGTTCCATACAGCCCTGGGAAAGGGGCAGGACAGCTGGCGGGGAGGTGGGGGAGCAGGCTGTCACAGAGCCTCTCATTTCTCACACGTCATGGCTCAGTGGGTTAAAGCCACCGCCCGTGACGCTAGCATCCCACACTGGAGTGCCCATTTGAGTCCTGGCTGCTCTGCTTCCAATCCAGCTTCCTGCTAATGCCTGGAGGCCGTCGATGATGCCCAAGTGCTTGGGTCCCTGCCACCCTTACGGGAGACACAAATAGTTCTGGGTTCCCAGCTTTGGCCCAGCCCAGGCCCAGCCGTTGAGGGCATTTGGGGCGTGAGCCAGGGCAGGGGAGATCTCGTCCTGTCCCCATTTCTCCCTCTCTCTGTCACTCTGCCTTTCAAATAAACAAATCGATCTAAAAAAAATTTCCTATTTTTAATAAACGGCATTCCTGTGGAGAGGAGTGGGAGGGAGGCATGGTGTGGTGAGCGTGTCTTAGAATTCGTTTTCCTGGGCCACCCTTGGAAAGTTCCAGAACAAACCAGGCCTGGTGCCAGTGCTGGGCTCAGGAAAGACCCTGCCCAGAGACAGACTGGCGGTGTGAAGCAGACAACCACTTCTCCAAATGAAAAAACTGCATCTATATCTGCCCAGTCCTCCGGCTCCGCGTCTGCAGATTCAACCCACTGAGAGTCGAGGCTATGTGAGCATAAACCAACTTTCGTCTTTGTCCCTCTTCCCTAAACAAAATCAGTGATTGACGCAGTGTCCGGTGTGATGTCACCCAGAGGTCATTGGAAGTGCGTGGTGGGGGATGGGCGTGGGCTCCATGCAAATCCAGCACCACTCCACTCTTGGAGGGTCGTGGCGCAGGTGCCCTGGGATGACCCTGAGGATGGGGGTGGGGAGTAGATGCTAACTATTGACACTTTGCAAACAAAACACTTTGAAAACAGAAAGACTTCCCCTGGCCACAGCCTGGTCTCTGGACTTGGGACTCTGACCCCAGGCGTGCAGCGCAATGGTTAAGACCGGATTTGAGCCCCAGCTCTGCTTCCATGTCCAGCCTCCTGCAGCAGGTGGCTCAAATACCTGGGGCCTGCCAGCATTTGGAGATTGAATAAATAGTAGGAGATCGCTCCCCCCCCTTCAAATAAAGTGGAAAAAATTATGAATAAAGGAATCAGACTCCCAAAGAGACGGTAGCCACTCCTCCCACAGGTTTACCAGGCACTGGGAAAAAGTCTGGCCGATGGCACCCAGGCCACGGCACAGCCACTGAGCCAGCCGCAGCCGGTCTCCTCTGCCCAGCTCCATGAGGGGCGCATGTGTCCCCACTGTACAGATGAGGAAGCTGAGTGGGAGGAGGGAAGGGGCTGGCCTGCGTCTCAGTCCTTTTTGTGGCTTAGGCCTGCCCCGCTCACTGCAGAGAGGCCTGGCCTGGGCACAGGTCCCCTCTGCTCCCGGGAAAAGCAGGGCCTGGAGCAGGCGCAGGAGCAGGTGCGGGAGCAGGTGCAGGCACAGGTGCAGGTGCAGGGTCCTGCCTGGGCCTGAGAGGCTGGGACCCTCTCCCACAGCAGCAGTGGCACAGGCCTGCGTCCGTCATTCTGCCCTAGTACGGGCCTGTTGGGGGCCACCCCTTCGGGCCTCCTTGTTTATGGCTTGTCCACACAAACACACTTGACAGCTTTCTGCAGATGTGAGTCCAGAGGCGGGGTCCTAGTGGGACAAGGAGAGCTTCTGCCGATGCGTGCAGTGTCTGTCTCCGCGCCTGCTCGCCAGGGGATGCGGGGAGCAATCCCTGGGTCATCTTCGCTTGCAGCCTGGGACGAAAAGTATAAGTATTAAGATCACACCCTTTACGTTCAAGAAATGTGCCAAGCCTCTGAGCCGTGGACCTCCTCCCGCTTATTTGTAAAATAGTTGGGGAGAGCCTGCCAGAGGCCACTGGGGTACCTGCTAGCTCCTCACCACAGCCCTGCGGAGCGGGTTCTGCAGTCAGCCCATTTTTCGGATGGGAGACTGAGGCAGAGAAAGTCTAAGCCACTTACCCACCCCGAGCAGGCCCCTTAAGGGTGAAGAGGGTTACCACTGCCACTCTGGAAACTCACGGTGCAACCTCTCTGAACTGCGACCCCCACCCCACACACACACTGCCGCCTTCTAGAATACACCAAGCTCCAACGAAGGAGCTCCGGAATTTCCACCCAAAATTCCAGAGCAAATTCACCAGCAGCACCAGCTCCCTAGGGAAAGACCAACTCCCTAGTCCCGGCAGAGCAGCTGCCCCGGGCCGAAAGGTTCCAGGCTAGCCCATGGAAGACGACAACGCAGTTCACAGAGAGTCCTCGGGGTTGAACTCAGGCCAGCGAAACACAGTGGGGGGGGGACAGCGAGCGCAGCTTCAGAGATGAGGCCAGGTGTGGTCCCCATCCCCGCTCTCCAACAGTGCTGGGTGGGCCTGGGACCTGCGCTTTCAGCTCCGAGCTCTTGAGACCTGAATGTTTTCAGAAACGGGGAACAAGGGTCAGAGCTGCAGGGGAAAAGGCGGAATGCTCTTTTCTCAGACAGATTTACGGTGGAGTTCTAGCTCCAGCCCTGTGTCAGGCCTCGGGCCAGCCACTTGACACTGGGAACCTGCTGCTTCCTCCGCTCAAAGCCAAGTCCCCCAGCAACGCTGTCTCGGGCTATTTATACGTCTGCTTCTGGGAGTCTTGTGGGTCCAAAGGGACCCAGAAGGGTCTAAACTGCCGGTTCCCAGCTGTATGAATAGGAGTGCAGACTGGCTTTTCAGCATTTTAAAATCTGGGTTCTCTTGGGACTGATGCTGTGGCATAGAATATGAAGCCTCATCCACAGGGCTGACATCCCATATGGGCACTGGTTTGAGTCCTGGCTGTTCCACTTCTGATGCAGCTCCCTGCTAGTGTGTCTGGGAAAGCAGCAGAGGTTGGCACAAGTGCTTGGGCCCCTGTACCCATGTGGGAGACCCAAAAGAAGCTCCTGGCTCCTGGCTTTGGCCTGGTGCAGCCCCAGCTGTTTCAGCCATTTGGGGCGTGAACCAGCAAAGGCACCAGATGGAAGATCTCTCTCTCTCTCTCTCTCTTTCTCTCTCTCTCTGTCTTTTAAATAAATAAATCTTAAAAATAAAATAAAATCTGGGCTCTGTTCTCTTCCTCGCAGGCACCTGTATCACAATGGCTTTGCCAGGACGAACTGCCCCCTGCATGGGATTCCACGTATGGCCCGGCTCTGTGGTGCCCACATTCACTGTGCACCCCCTCTCGCGTGCCTTTGACAAAGTCTGGAGCCCCTGAAAACAGGGGCATCTGGGGTTTGTTCTGGCTGCTCGGCACCTGGGCTGTCTGCCTGGGGCTGCGGATGACCCATGGGTGCAGAGGCCAGCACCGCACCCCATGCAGCCCTGTGTCCTGTGTTTCACCTGGGGCAGGTGTCCAGGGCAAGTGCCTCAAAGAAGCAGGAACACAGCCGCAGCCTGGGAGTGGTGTTCGGGGGACATAGGTCCATGCTGGGGGCTCTTCTGGCTGCGGTATGAGGTGCGAACTGCAGCCACGCAGTCTCCCCCTCCTCCAGCCTCCTCGCTGAACACCCAGTGTTCTTCAGGAGACTTGGCCTAGAACTGCCAGGGCCGGTTTTGATATTTGCAAGCCAGGATCCTTACCCTGTATAGGTAGCCACTGTCGCTTGTGACAAAAATCCAGCAGTGACATTCCCTGGCACTCCGCGTCCCCGTTCTCAGAGCCTGGCCTTTGCTAAGCTGCAGGCCAGCTGTGCCCCAGCTGCTGCCTGCTTGCCCACTGCATGGGCAGTGTTCCTGGCTTGGTCCCTCGTGCCTGTGTCTAGCATCTGCTAGTAGTAAGCTCAGCACTTTCTGCTTACCTTAGACTCCATTTTGCTCCTGAGAATGCTGTAGCCTTAACAGGTCTCATCCGTCCCCCATGAGTGCACACACCTGCCATCCTGTCACCGCTTCCGCATGCTTTATTTTATCCAGCTTAGTGCTATGTCCTTGGTGATGCTAAACCTCTTTTTATTTGTCAACGTTTGTTCCTATTAGCCATGGATGCAGCCTGCCGTGGAGACAGGCTGTCATGGGGAAGAACTGTAAAGCAGTCATCAGACCAGCTACACACAGTCTGCCTGTGTGGTATCACCATATACCGGCCTTGCTCAATACGATCTGTGCCCAAGGACTTTTCCTGCCGGCTGGCGGCCCCCTCAGCACCCACCCCTTGGTACACCACTGTCTACCAGACAGGTGGAATTAATGATAATCACAGGACACTTTGAAACTAAAGCAGAATGGGCCTCATGTCTGCAATGGAGTCTCTTACAGTCCAGACCATGCAAAAATGTATTTGTGCACAGGTGTGCAATGCCCAGACAATGTAAAAATGCCATAACATTGTAACTGTTCAGGTGGATTCATTCTGAGAGGAAGAGCATGGTAGGGGCAAGAGGCATAGACCCTGGGAGTCAGGTGAAAGCTGGCCAGAGGTGAGCAACCCGCAGACTCGTTTATTTCTGTTGGTACAGCAGCTTATATAGCCAAGGCAGCCAATCCGGTCAAGGGGCAGTCTATGCCCTAACCAATCACAGCCTGTTACCAGGCAGGCTCCATTATCAGCGGCCATCTTGGCATGGCCTTCTCATTCCACATTTAATACCCGGAGACTCTGAGTGGGGGGTACAGGAATTCTTGGTACTACTCTCTGTAGGTCTGAATGTAGGTCATGAGCACAAAAAAAAGTTAAAGACTGCAAGGAAAGAAGAGCAGCACAAAGAGAAGACAAGGTGAGAACTCACGGCCAGGGAATACACCTGAGAGGGGCTCCCTGCCTGCGTGCACACGGAACGAACTCGCGGCTGACAGCGAGAGCCCTCCTGCAGGCTGAGTGTATGTGGTGTAAGCAGCTGAGGGCCGCGGCAGGGCGGGGAGGGCGTGAGGTAGGGCTGAGTTGGTTTGTGCGGGGGCTTTTCCCAGGCACAGGCTTTTCCAGCTCCTTGGGTCTGCCTTCCTGGGGGCTGGCTGGTTGGGAGGAATGCATGTGTGCAGGAATGCATGTGTGCAGGAATGCATGTGTGCATGTGAGCTGGTTGAGGGAGATAGCAGGGGAGACGTCTCCAGAGTGCAGCAGGTGGCGTTGAGTTGACTGAGAAAGAACGCAAGGGGCTCCTTTATTCCTTGCTCCATCAAAAGCCCCAAACCGGACACAGCAGCATTGCCGTCTAACAAGTTCTTGAACCCTGACCGACCAGTCAGAAGCCCAGCTCTGATGGCAATGGCAGCCGCATCGGTGACCGGGAGAGCCCGGAGGAGCTGCTGCAGCACACGTGCCTGTGTTGTGTTGTCCGGGAGGACTGGGGGGACAAGAGAGGAGCATCGTGTGGCCCGCAGTCAGTCACCTGGCCAGGTGCACAGACTCAGCCCCGGTCAGGGAGGCGGGGGACTCCCTGTGCTCCCCTGCCCAGTCTGAGGCCTGCAGGCTCCTTGGGCTCTCTCTGAACAAAGGTCAAGGCCCTCAGAGGGGCAGGGGTCAGGCAGTTCCAGTGGCCCTCTCCACGGGCAGGACAGCCAGAGGTGACCAATGCCGGTCTCCCCCGCTGCTGGTCCCCCATCCCGGGTCTGGGCCTGGATTTCCCTGTCCACTGGGGCTCAGCTCCCCTTTCCCAGGTGGCTGGGTCCCTTGTCCTTGCCAACCCTGCTAGCACAGGTCTCACCCAGCTCTGATCCCCAGCAGCTTCCTGGTCTCTTTCACAGACTTCTAAGCACAGCTACGGCCACCATTTCTTGAGTGCTTGAACCCACGCGAGCTCGCTTAGTTCCCATGGCATTCCTGGCAGCCAGGACCTATTTCTGCTATTTTACAGAGGAGGAAGCATGGGCTTTGCTGTAGAGAGACTTACCCAAGGCCACACAGCGGGCAGACAGCATCACCCCCCTCCCCACCCCGCATCTGCCATCCCCTGTCTACCGTTACCGTCTCTCTTTTAGGGGTCCCAGTTTCTGGGAGTGAGCCAGGCCTGGGCGCACAAGTGCGGATGATCACACACCTGCCACTTGGCTCCCTGCGGTACAGTCCCTGCCGCCGAGGTGGGAATCCCCCTCACCATCTCCTCTCTCTCCTGTCACGGTCCGGGCCTGCCCAGCCGAGCAGAACCAGCTGGAGAGAGCTGCCCTGGAGTGGGGCCCAGAGAAGCTGGGCAACTCCTCTGCTCCTGTGCTTGCTCTTCCCAGCCCACCTTGCAGCCTGCTTGGTGTGGCCCCCTAATGGCAGGTCCTGGGCTGTGCCCACTGCCCAGGCTACGGAACAGCCCCTCCTTTCCGTCCAGCGCCTCAGCGTCCCCGAGCTCCGATCACCCTCCTCCTTGTCTCTTCTCTGCAGGAGAGAAGCAGTGTGAGATGCAGAGTGGTGGATGCAGCGGGAGCTCCCGGTCAGCCCAAGCTGAGGACATCCTGTTGTGGACCTGGCCCGGGGCACCTGCCCGCCATGGCTGTCAGGGAGTCGGAAGAGTGGGGAGAGGCCGGGGAGCCCTGGGACCTGGGAGGTCTCCTGGCTGGCTCTGGAGGTCCCAGCAGCACTCTGTGCCAGGCTGGGTCCTTGGCATCCCAGCCTGGGCCGAGGCCCACCTGCCAAGCCCAGCAGTTAGCTGCGTCCACTCACAAGACCTGGGGAAGCTGCCTCTGGACGGGGCAGGGAAGCAGCAGGAAGTCACCGGGTTCTGGGGGACACCTGCCCCACTGGTCTGGAGCTCAGGCCCAGAGACCAGGGCACCAGGGTCCTCTGGACAGTGCAGCGGTGGGGGCCACAGCCATCATGATCACTGGCTCTCGCCTTCCAGATGCTGCCCTTAGTCCAGTGTAGTCTATGATTGGCCATACGATGCAGCCGACTGACTATCAGAATTCCTGCTGCTGGGAGCCGTGTGAAGGCAGGAGTGTGTCGGCCCCTTCCTTGCCGGGACTCCGATCACCAACAAAGTGTCCCCAGCGGGTTCCCGGCAGTCAGAGTATGTGTGTGCTCATGTGTTCCCGGGATGGTGCAAGGCTGACGCTGCTCATCACGTGCTGAGAGCAGTCTGTGACCCCACAGGGCAGCAGCCCGACTCTGGAAGGTTCCACGTGGGCGAGCTCATCTCAGGCTATGAACTCCCAGGGCGCCCCGGAATCCTTCTCCCAAGACCCTGAGAACAATGCACAACCGTGTTTACATGTGGAGTTCCTGGGAAGGCCTGCCTGGTGGAGGCTCCTCAAGTGTCTAACTCCCTGTCTCCAAGGCCAGACCGTGACTCACAGGCAGAGGGCAGGAAGCAGAGAGCAGAAGCCTGGGGGGAGACGGCGGCACCTCAGGTGCCACTGCATGGTGACAATCCCACCCACCCCCTCCTGGGTGCCGGCCCCTTACCAGACCCTGTGCTAAATCTTTGCATTTGAAGTGGTAGTGATGGTTAGCTCATTCTACACAAGGGCAGATCAGTCACATGGCTCCCGGCAGCCTCCTGGGTCCTGGGCTTGGTTCTTGGTGCAGGGACTCTCTGCAGGGCATTAGCCGACAGGAGGGCTCCCGGACCTCACTCAGACTAAGGCATCAGGCCCAGGGGTAGACCCAGGGGCCGGCATGTTAGCCAGGGCGGGCTCTCCCTTCCAAGAGTTGAGTGCCGGTCAGAAGGAGCCCCGTTTGGGGGAGCAGGGAGCTGGGCAGACATTCCTGGCTCTTCCCTACTCCCCCTATCCCTGCCTGTAAGCCCCCTTGGTGGGGGGAGGGGGAGGCAAGGTGTTTGAGTGGGTACTGGGGAGGTGCTGAGGGAACACAGGGAGGGGAGAGGAACCCCCCCGGGCATGCAGGGGGTGCAGGGTCCAACCCACACTGGACTCTGGGTTGTTTTTTTTTTTTTTTTTTTGACAGGCAGAGTGGACAGTGAGAGAGAGACACAGAGAAAGGTCTTCCTTTTGCCGTTGGTTCACCCCCCAATGGCTGCCGCAGCCGACGCACCGCGCTGATCTGATGGCAGGAGCCAGGTGCTTCTCCTGGTCTCCCATGGGGTGCAGGGCCCAAGCACTTGGACCATCCTCCACTGCACTCCCGGGCCACAGCAGAGAGCTGGCCTGGAAGAGGGGCAACCGGGACAGAATCCGGCGCTCCAACCGGGACTAGAACCTGGTGTGCCGGTGCCACAAGGTGGAGGATTAGCCTATTGAGCCATGGCGCCGGCCCTTTTTAAAAAAAAAAAAAAATGATTTATTTGAGAGGCAGAGTTACAGACTGAGAGAGAGGGAGAGAAAGAGAGAGCAAGGTTCACACCCCAAATAGCCAGAGCTGTGCAGATCTGAAGCCAGAGCCAGGAGCTTCTTCCAGGTCTCCCACGCGGGTGCAGGGGCTCAAGGACTTGGACCATCTTCTACTGCTTTCCCAGGCCATAGCAGAGAGCTGGATGGGAAGAGGAGCAGTCAGGAAACCAACCAGCACCTACATCAGATGCCAACGCCCCATTAAGAGGCTTAACCTACCAAACCACGGTGGGGCTCAGGAAGGGGACCCACCCTGGGAGGAGCGGACCTGAGTCAGGTGGGACAGCTGGGGACTGTCCTGGGGCTGGAGGTGGGAGGGCAAGTGTGGACCGCAGGGCGTGAGCCCTTGGGCCCCCGGACTTCCAGCACGCGGTGTGGCGTCCACGGGAGTGTGGCTGAAATGCCAAGCAGGAGTGACAGGGGCTGGAGGGACCCGGTGACAAGGACTTGGGTCTCTCCTGGGGCGCAGTGTCCTCCTCCGCGCAGGGCGGTTGTGAAATGAAGGCGTCGCTGGGAGCGTCCGGTCAGCCAGGAGGTGCGTGGCTGTGCAGGTTACGGGGCGAGCAGGTCCCGGGGCCCGCAGCGCTGCCGGCCAGGGGAACGGCTCCCGGCGCCGGGCGGCAGCGAGTGAGCGCTTCGCGGGCTGGCGCGAGGGTGGGCCGGGCCCGGGGCAGGGCGCGCGGGCTGGGGGGTCTGTGTCTGTCTGCGAGCTCCTCCCGGTGGAAGAGGATGCACGCAGCCCCCTACCCCGCGGCTCCCCCACCGGCGCGCCGCGCTGGGGCTGCCGAGGGGCGGGAGGAGCCGGAGGAGGAGCCCGGTAGGGGGAGCCCCGGGATATTTAGGTTTGGAGCGGTTCCGGGGACGGAAAACGCAAGCCCCGACTTTCCGATGCAGCTCTGCGGTCCGCAGCCGTCCCACCGCCTCTGCCGCCGGCCACGGTGACGCTGTCCCACAGCAAGGTAGGTGACAACCAAGCGACTCCGCTTGGGCTTAAACTCCCCAGAGCTGCCTCATTCAGAACAGCCTTAGGAAAGTCACCCCGGGGAAAGGTCACACAGCCCTGTGCGCAGAAGGACCCAGGGACAAGGCGCTTGGGCCCCATTTCACAGATGCCCAAACTGAGGGCCTCTCCTAAAGTCCGTGGCTTAAGGGGGAGACTGCTGTCGGCCACGCCACTGCTGGGGAGGTGTGTCATCAGGTAAAGGCTTCAGGAGTCAGGGCTCCAGTTTGTGAGATGGGCCCTTGCACATCGCTGAAAGCCGGAACGCACACCCCATGGCCGGGTTTTGATTTCCCCGTGGTTAAAGGAGAGCCCCTCGTCGGCGGGGCGAGGACGCAGCCCAGAGCCAGGGCTCCCCAAGGGACTTTTGGGGCCTCTCTCTCCTCCATCCTACAGCACCCTGTCTGGCCTCAACTGCTCCAACCTCCCTGGAGACCTGTGCCCCAGGGGAGCCCGAAGCCCCATGCTCTGCAATAGCAGTGAGGCCAAGGGGGTCTCTGAGGACTTGAACCTGACCGACGAGGAGCTGCGGCTCAAGTACCTGGGGCCGCAGCAGACGGAGCTGTTCGTGCCCATCTGTGCCACGTACCTGCTGATCTTTGTGGTGGGAGCCGTGGGCAATGGGCTGACCTGCCTGGTCATCCTACGCCACACGGCCATGCGCACGCCCACCAACTTCTACCTCTTCAGCCTGGCGGTGTCCGACCTGCTGGTGCTGCTGGTGGGCTTGCCCCTGGAGCTCTATGAGATGTGGCGCAACTACCCTTTCCTGCTGGGCACCGGCGGCTGCTACTTCCGCACGCTGCTCTTCGAGACGGTCTGCCTGGCCTCAGTGCTCAACGTCACGGCCCTGAGTGTGGAGCGCTACGTGGCCGTGGTGCACCCACTCCGGGCCAGGTCCGTGGTGACGCACGCCCACGTGCGCCGCGTGCTTGGGGTCATCTGGAGCCTGGCCGTGCTCTGCTCTCTGCCCAACACCAGCCTGCACGGCATCCGGCAGCTGCAGGTGCCCTGCAGGGGCCCTGTGCCCGACTCGGCCATGTGCGTGCTGGTGCGCCCCCAGACCCTCTACAACCTGGTGGTGCAGACCACGGCGCTGCTCTTCTTCTGCCTGCCCATGGCCACCATCAGCGTGCTCTACCTGCTCATCGGGCTGCGGCTGCGCCGGGAGAGGCTGCTGCTGACGCCAGGGAAGGGGGCCAGGGCCAGCAACGCTCGAAGCCTTCAGCAGCAGGACAGGGGCCGGAGACAGGTGACCAAGATGCTGTGTAAGTGTCTCTGCTGGTGGGGAGGGGCTGAGCTCAGCTGGGGTATGAGGCCTGGGGGAGGGGCCTGGAGGGACCCCATGCCCCCATATCCTGCTCTGCTGTGCGGGGCTGGGTGGTCTTAGCTCTCCCAGCTGGAAGCTTTCGCCAAAGATGTCAGTGGCTCAGTTTGTGAGGCTCGCTGCTAAACTAATCCTCGGGATTCTTGGTTCAGAGATTCAAGAGTGTCAAGACAGCAACAGCAGAGCATAAGCCAAGCCCAGGGCCCCGCCAAGCTTGGGACCGTGACGCTGGCCCTGGCTCGTGGGGCCAAACTGTGGAGGGGCAGGGGCTGGGCTCCAGACTCACGGACTCAGGGACCCAGACCCTCCAGCTCGCTCATCTTCACCTAAACGTGACCCAGCTCTGTTCTTCCCGCAGCAGCCGGCCACGCACGGCTGGCCCGGTCCCTTACAGGCTCCTGAAAAGTCGCAGGCAGAGTGCCACGTGGTGGGCTGAGGTCCTGGCCCACCACTGGGCCACAAGCGGCAGCATGCTGATGCAATCCCTAGGGGAGCAGTGGAATCTTCAGGGGGCGAGTCCCCAAAGGAGGGGCAGGAGAGTGCCAGGGAGGCCAGGGCTGGGACCGCTTGCAAGGGACATTCTGCTTGAACCCAGGGTTGTGAGCAAAACCACGCCAGGGTATGATGAGAAGACACTGCAGGGGAGAAGCAAACGTAAGAAACAGGCAGCAAAAATCGAAGCATGCCAGGGAGCAGAGCCCCAAAGAAGGGCATGGCTTGTTAAGACCAGGCCAGAAAGGAATTTGGGAGGAGGACTTGGCCAGCCCAGCCTGCCTTTAGCTGGGCTAGGGGTGGGGGAACCTCTCTAGAAAAGGGGTGTCAGCCCAGGTTGTTCAGCTGGGGCTGGAGCTGGGAGGGCCCAGGGCCCAGGCCAGCACGGCGTGGTGTGTGAAGGAGTCCAGGAGCACATGTGTCTCACTGGCTCGCCTGCTTCCCTACACTGAACACATCAGCAAGAATGATCCCCAGAGTGGGCCTTAGCCCCACAGTCTGTGTCATACTAGAACTCAGCAGCCATGGCTAAGAGACCCCCCGTTCCAAATCCCATGGAGGAGAATCTGGTTGGACCAGCTGGGCTCAGGGATCCACGCCTGATCCAGTAGACTGTGGCCTGGGCAGGGCATGTGACCTCTCTGTCCAGTTGGTGATAGAGGTTAAGTGCAGTCTCTCTGAAACAGGCGGGCAGGACAGGTAACCTTCTAGAAACTTCCAGAAGCACGGCCTGTGCAATGGGAGGAGGGAGCCTGGTGGGCAGGGGAGAGGCTGCGGCACCCAGCCTCCCTTCTCTGCCCCTGCAGTTGTGTTGGTGGTGGTATTTGGCATCTGCTGGGCACCGTTCCATGCTGACCGGCTCATGTGGAGCTTCGTGTTCCAGTGGACGGACGACTTGGTCCTGGCCTTCCAGTACTTACACGTCGTCTCTGGCGTCTTCTTCTACCTCGGATCGGCCGCCAATCCGGTGCTCTACAGCCTCATGTCCAGCCGCTTCCGGGAGGCCTTCCAGGAAGCCCTGGGCCTGGGGGCCTGGCGCCACCACCACAGGGCCCAGCGCGGCTCCCACAGCCTCAGCAGGGGGACCGTGGGCAGCACCCTCTATGAGTTGGGTTGCCCGGGCAACAGGGCCCCCCTGGCTGGGAACGGTGGCCCAGAGGGGCAGCAGGAGACCGACCTCTCCTGAGTGGACCCAGAAGTGGCTTCTGCCGGCAGAGGGGTGGGGTTGGGGACTAGGGGACCTCACACTTCCACCTAGAATCTCAGAACAGCACCTGAGTTATTCCTGTATCCATCTGTGTCCTCCAGGCTTGAGGGAAAGACTGGACCTCGGTGCCTGAGGGCCCTCGGCTGAAGTCCTTCCCCTGCAGGGCCAGCACAGGTGGCTGAGGTCTGGCTGTCCTCCACCTGGGGACCACTCCCCCTGTCTCTAAGGGCTCCCATAGAGCCCAGCTGGCCTCCCCATTTCTTGTTGAATTCTGGCCCACTCTATGCCTGTTCCTGGGACCCACGTCTGACCCAACCCCTCCTTGGCCGCCCTCCTGCTCTGGGATGGTCACCCTGCGGAGCTGCTGGGGGCAGGGCTGCTTGGGGACTAGGGACCTGGTTCCAGTCCCAGCCCTGCTGCCTCAAGCAAACGCAGCCCCCAGCCCCAGTTTCTGGGCCTTGGTTCCTTGTTGACAAAACGAAGGCCCCACTGGGACCGGTGCTGTGATGTAGCGGGTCAAGCCACCACATGCAGTGTCCGCATCCCATATGGGCGCCAGTTCGAGACCCGGCTGCTCCACTTCCCTTCCAGTTCTCTCCTATGGCCTGGAAAAGCAGGAGATGACAAGAGTGCTTGGGTCTCTGCACCTGCGTGGGAGACCTGGCGGAAGCTCCTGGCTCCTGGCTTTGGGTTGACCCAGCTCTGGCCGTTTCTGCCATTTGGAGAGTGAGCCAGTGGATGGAAGACCTCTCTCTCTTTCTGTCTTTCTCTCTTTCTCACTCTGCCTCTCAAATAAATAAATATTATTTTATCTTTAGCTGTGGTTTCCCCTCTCCTGTGAGTCTGTAAGTCACCGCTCATCACAGAACTGACTGATGCCCTCAGATTAACCCGGAGGTGATGGCTCTCCACGCCCGCATCGCCCCCGAGCCCTGCTTCCTCCCGGCCCCCACATCCGCCTCCGCCAGCTACTAGACAGGTTCTCAGCCAGTCCTGGGAGCAGGGCCCTCCCCTGCCTGCCTCCTTCCTCACCTGCGTGCAGGTTGGCCCTGGGACCCCAAACGTGCAGAGCCTTGGGCCCAGCTGAGCAGAGGATTGGGGGGGAGGGGAGCCAAGAGATTTGGGCCAACCGAAGTCAGGGAGTGACCCTCTGGGGACAGTTCTGCTGGGCTTTATGAGGTGAGGAGAGGAACGGGGATGAGCACGTCCATCCCTGGGGACCAGTTCTGCGCTCCGTCAGGACTCAGTGGAAGAACGAGATGCATGCTTCCCTGAGTCCCTGGTTGGCTGAGAGGAGACAAGTAGGGGGCACCCTGGCGGGTGAGGGCTGAGGTGGTCCCTGCAGACAGCCCGAGTTCCCCACCCGGAGTGTGGAGGAGGTGGGACAGCATTGCAGGGGATGTCGTTTTGTTTCAAAAATCCAGTTATCGAGATGCATGCTCCTTGTGGGAAATCTGGAAAATGCAAACGAGCACAAGTGAAAACAACTTAGAGAACCAAGACCCACCCTTGCCAGGGGCTCGGGGAAGGGAGAAGGGGGCAGTTAACAGACACAGTTTCAGTTTTTGCAAGATGAAAAACCCGGAAGCTTGGTGGCAGAAGAACGCGAATATACTTAGTGTAGAACGTAAATGGTTGACAGTAAATTTTATATTCTACGTATTGTGAGGATTGAGTCTAAAGGAAGACAAAAAACTTAAAACCACTGATAATTTTACCCTGCTGAGGTCACCATTGCTTTTGGCGTGTTTTCTTCTAATAATGATTTATGTGGTTGTGTTTGTGCTCTGCGCACAATTCTGCATCTCGCCTTTTCCCCAGCAGACATTCTATCCAAGTTCTATCCATGGCTCTCATGCCGATGGGCCTTGGCCAGCCCTGCGAGAGGGCCCTGGGTCTCACACAAGCCACGGAGGGTGGCTCCCGGGTGCGGGGTAAGGAGGGCCCTGTCCTATCTGACTACTTGCAGGTCCCCAGCTGCCAGGGAAGGAGGAGGTGTGCTGCCAATCAGACAAGCTGAGGCTAGGACGCGTCAAACAGGGGAGGCATGGATGCTTTGGGACAGAGAACAGCAGAGGCTGGGGTTGGGGAGACCCTGAGATCAAGAGGAGAAGCGGGGTCTCACAGAGGCAGAGCTGTGGGAAGGCTGGCTGTCGGGGGGCAGTGGACTGGTCTGCTTTCCATCGCTATCATGGAGCCCCAGAGGCTGGGTGTTCAGGAAACAGGTCTTGGGAGCCCAGGGCCTGGCGCATGGTGAGGAGAACACACAGCGAGACAGGAAGCAGAGCCTGGGGTAGGCGGTGCCGGTCTCCTCTGACAGCTGTCTCTCGAGACCTGACCGCGGTCCCTGGAGGACGACGCTAACCCCCTCCCAGGACAGTGCCCCCAGAGACCTCCCACTCGGCCTCACGTCTCAGCTGCCGCTTCACCCCGGGGGACCGCACTTCCTACATGGGAACCTGTGGAGGGCACGTCTGTACCGGAGCGGGCCCGGGGCCTGTCCTGATGGATGCAGCCTGAGCCCCCGCAGAGGCAGAGGGTCTGGGGGGGGGGGGCAGGGAGCAACTACAGGGAAGGGAGGAATCGGGAGAAAGGAGCTGGTGGGAGGGGACTGGGCAGAGCTGGGAGTGCCTAAGGCCAGCTCCGAAAAAACTCCCAGGGAGCCTCGGGCTGGGGTGGGGGGCTGCCAGACCCCAGGCTTCTGGCTGAAGTTCTTCTCAAAGACCAGCTCTGGACTCCCACGCTCCTGCAATCAGCAACAGTCACAGGTGACCCATGCCAGGCGGGCTGGGGAGGTCCGGGTTCAGTCAGGAGGGAGCCCCTGGGCATGAGCCCAGCATATGTTCGTTTGTCTCGGGTCACAGGTCCCCGTGGAAAACAAACCTGCAGCTCTGAGCTTAGCTTGAGAGGAAGGGAGTGAGGCTCGGCCGAGGGCCTGCGCCAGCCTGCCTGTCAGGCACCTGCGACAGCCGGGAGCTCTGGGGTGGAGCTGCCCCTCCTCTGCACTGGCCAGGGCTGGGCAGCATCCTCCTCGGTCCCCAGTGTCACCATTAGACCAGGAACCCTTTCTTATCTGGCGAAGGGGCAGTGAGGTTGCCACCTGGGGCATTTGCTTCCCATGCTGGAATGCTCGGGTGTGGGTCTCACCTCAACTTCCAATCCCAGCTTCCACTTAATGTGCACCTGTGAGGCAGTGGAAGATGGCCCGGGCACTCGAGCCCCTGCCACACACATGGGAGACCCAGATGGAGTTCCGGGTTTCAGCCTGGCCCAGCCCTGCCTGTTGTGGACATTTGGAGAGTGAAATGAAAATAAGTAAATAAGGCCGGCGCCGTGGCTCAACAGGCTAATCCTCCGCCTTGCGGCGCCGGCACACTGGGTTCTAGTCCCGGTCGGGGCACCGGATTCTGTCCCGGTTGCCCCTCTTCCAGGCCAGCCCTCTGCTGTGGCCCGGGAGTGCAGTGGAGGATGGCCCAGGTGCTTGGGCCCTGCACCCCATGGGGAGACCAGGATAAGCACCTAGCTCCTGGCTCCTGCCATCGGACGAGCGTGGTGCGCCGGCCGCAGCGTGCCGACCGCGGCGGCCATTGGAGGGTGAACCAACGGCAAAGGAAGACCTTTCTCTCTGTCTCTCTCTCTCTCACTGTCCACTCTGCCTGTGTAAAAAAAAAAAAAAAAAAAAGAAAAAGAAAATAAGTAAATAATAAGAAAGGAAGTGTCTGTCTCCCTGGGCTCAAGTCACCTCCCCTCATGATGGCACTCATCACAGCCCTCCTCCTCCTCCTAGGCCATGGGCCCTTCCAGCTTCCCGTCTGCCGAGCGTCTGTGCAGAGACGTGTGCTGTGTGGTGCTTCACCTCTGCTCTCTGTGTAGCTGGTGGGCTTTCCAAATCACTCCTGGCAGCTGGGAGCCCCCGACAGGCGCTGAAACACCCGTCGCCCATGTCCGGCCCCTGGCCCGTGACCTGGACTCGGCGCCACACAGAACCTATATCTGCAGCAGGTGACGCCAGGGCCCGTGACACCAGGTTTAGGTGTGTCCGGGGCATCCAGCAGCATCCTGCCCTGCGCCCCTCCACCCCAGCTCTGCAGTCTTCTCAGCCCTGGTTCCCAGCCGCCCTGCAGCTGAGCAGAGCGACCCACAGTCCTTCGATGAACTCCTTTTCTGCTCAAGTCAGCTGAAGTCGTTTGCACCCAAGAACCTTAACAGCTCCATCTGCCGCTGGCTTGAGGCTCCACATCCTGTTTGCTCTAATGGTTATCTGTACCCACGTCTGAGACGAGCAGATGCTATCGTCGCTTTTTTTAAAGTCCCCAACTACAGTCTGTAACACTTAACAATCATTCTCATTCTCTTCTCTCCCTGATTTTTAAAAGGTAGCGACACAATGTTTCAGAGGCAGGAAAAATGAAGACAGATTCAAGGAATTTGATCATTACAAACATACTTTATTATTTTTTTAATAACAGTCTAAACCTCTTGCAGAAGGAAAGAACACTGCAGGTGGTGAGCAAGGAGGCTGGCCTCAGGCTGCCCAGAGTGACTCCTGCTACAGGCTACCCTGCGGGGCAGTATGGCCTCAGTCAAAGCCAGGCTGGACAGAAAGGTGTTGGCTGACCTTCCTTTCTGTCTTAAAGATGTATGTTTTTGAAAGTTAGAGTTACAAAGAGAGAGGGGAAGAGAGACAGAGAGCAATCTTCCATCCACTGGTTCACCCCCCTCAAATGGCTGCAGCAGCCAGGGCTGTGCCAGGCTGAAGCCAGGAGCCTGGAGCTCCATCCACTCTCCCACATGGCTGGCAGGGGCTCAGGCATTTGGGCCATCTGCTGCTGCTTTCCCAGACACACTAGCAGGAAGCTGGATCGGAAGTGGAGCAGCCAGGACTCAAACTGGTGCTCATGTGGGATTCTGGCATTGCAGGCAGTGGCTGAACCTGCTGCGCCACAGTGCCAGCCCCAGGACTGGTCTTTGTCGAGGACGCACGTGCAATCCCCTGCACCCGGAGCAGCTGCAGTTTCCTCGACAGTGTCCAGGTTCCGGAGTCTGAAGGTGGATCTGGCTCTCTGACGCAAATGTCCCTTAGTTTGGCCTCCTTAAGGCAACACCCAGCCTCAAGGTCTTTCAGGCTTCTGCACAGGGCTGGGCAGGAATAGAAGCTGAGGCCCAGCGGAGGACAGTGGGGATGCAAGGAAGGCTGCACCTGCTGGGTGACGGTGCTCCTGGGAGCTGCAGCCATGCTGCAGAGGCTCTGGGGCCTTTTACTCTAACGCTCAGGTTCCTCTGCGGCCTCAGGCAGCGTGAGCATGGCTCAGCTAACATCTGCTGCACACCAGCCACGCGGCAGGCACTGTGCAGGCAGGAGGTGGGGGCAGGAGTGCTCTGACGGCTGGAACTCGGGCACCAGGGGAGGCAGTGCTGCTTACAGCCCACGAAGTCCTCAGCAAGGGCTCTGATTGGCCTCCGCGCTTTGGTGGGGGGAGCCTGGAGGTCTCTGAAATGGAGTCCAGAGTGGGAGAGGAGAGACCCTCAGGAGAGTGGGGGTTGCAGGAGGCGGAACAGACACTGGGCCGGGAAAAACAGCAGCAAAGCCAACCGCGGTCCATGTGCACCGCCACCCTGTGTCCCCTCGCTGACCCTCCTGGAGCCTGGATCCAGAACCTTCCTTCTAGTCTGTCTCCCTGTTAGATGTGAACAGGCAGGATTTCTTTTGTTTCCATTTTGGGAAATTTGGGGAGGAGAGGGGAGGGAGAGGAAGAAAAAGTACAAGCAATGGAGAGAACTACTTCTGTGTCCAACACCCAAAGGACCACTGTTAAATTTTGGTCACTTGATGCCTCCCATTTGCCACTTAGCAACAAACAGACTGTTCCCAAGTGCTGCGGTTCACACATGCTCATCCCTTCCAAAACCATGGCATGTGATTGGGGCAGCTGCCTGCGACATCAGGATCCCCTGTGGGCACCAGTTTGAGTTCTGGCTGCTCCACTTCCCATCCAGCTCCCTGCTACTGCGCCTAGGAGAGCAGTGGAAGATGGCCCAGGTGTTTGGGCCCCTGCAGCCATGTGGGAGACCTGGATGGAATTCCAGGCTACTGGCTTGGGCCTGGCCTAGTCCTGGCTGATGCAGCCATTGGGGAATGAGCAAGCAGATGAAACATCTCTCTCTCCCTCCCTCCCTCTCTCTCTCCCTCTCTCTCTGTCACTCTATGCCTCAAACAAATCAATCTTCAAAAAAGTATATAGGCTGGCGCCGCGGCTCACTAAGCTAATCCTCCGCCTGCGGCGCCGGCACACCGGGTTCTAGTCCCGGTCGGGGCGCCGGATTCTGTCCTGGTTGCCCCTCTTCCAGGCCAGCTCTCTGCTGTGGCCCAGGAGTGCAGTGGAGGATGGCCCAAGTGCTTGGGCCCTGCACCCACATGGGAGACCAGGAGGAAGCACCTGGCTCCTGGCTTCGGATCAGCACAATGTGCTGGCCACAGCATGCTGGCTGCGGCGGCCATTGGAGGGTGAACCAATGGTAAAGGAAGACCTTTCTCTCTGTCTCTCTCTCTCTCACTGTCCACTCTGCCTGTCAAAAAAAAAAAAAGTATATGAAAAAGGCAATGTGATTGCCACTGACAGTGATGGGCGGGGTCTTTAAGAGATGATTAGATCTTTCAGAGGGTTCAAAACCTTCCCCCAGAGCAGGCTCAATCCCCGTGGGACTGAATCAGCTACAGGGGAGAGTGGTTTAGTCTAAAGTGAGGCTGCCCTGCTGTTTTATTTTTTCTTTAAGATTTATTTCATGTATTTGAAAGGCAGAGTTACAGGAGAGGTGGAGAGAAAGAGGGAGATATCTTCCATTGGCTCGTTCGCTCCCCAAATGGCTGCAATGGCTGGGGCTGGGCCAGGCTGAAGCCAGGATCCTGGAACGCCCTCCAGGTCTCCCACGTGTGTGCAGGGGCCCAAGGATTTGGCACTCATATGGGATGCCAGAGTCGCAGGTGGCGACAACCCACTGTGCCACGATGCCTGCCCCTGCGCTTGGGTTTGTCTCTTGCACAGGTACACACAGGCCCTTCCACTCCCCACGAGCTGAAGCAGCCCAAGGCCTGCATCAGAAGCTGAGCCGACAGCAGCGCCAGGCTCTCGGCCTTCCCAGCCTCCAGGACAGTGAGCTAAACAAACTTCATCCTGTCTTAATTACCCCGTCTCGGGGCTGCTGTTACAGCAACAGAAAATAGACTAAAACCCCAGCCATTCGCTTCATATTAAGCAACACAGTCTACGACCATCCAGGCAGAAGGTTGACGGCTACAGCGGTGACACCCAAACTGTCTGATTACAGTTTCAAGAGTGGCACAACCGGTTGGTGAGTGGTTTTGCGCCTCCTAGAGGGATGCGACAGAAATACACAGCACCAACCACGGAGCCTTGCCAAACAAAAGAACCTGAATTAACCAAGCCTCCAGATCTACACAGGATGCAGGAATTTGCCAAACACACCAGCAGGTGTCAGTCAACTCCAGAATAAGGACAAATTCCACAGGACAAACACTCTGGGTCTCTGCTACATATTTAAAAGGGCTCAAGACGAGCAGGTGGCTGGCCTAGCAGTCAAGACGCTGGTTAGGAAACAGGTGCCCCCGTTTGGAGTGTCTGGTCCAACGGCCGGCTCCAGCTCCCGACGCTCCTGACGTCAGTGTCCTGCCAATGCGCATTCTGGGAGGCAGCCAGGACAGCCCGAGAGACTGGGGTCCTTCCACCCACGTGGGAGACCTGTACAGAGTTCCCAGGTCCTGGCTCCCAGCTCTGGCCCAACCCTGGCTGTCAGGGATCGAGTCAGTACATGAGAGCTTTCTCTCTCTCTTTCTGTCATAACTAAATATTTTTAAAAAGTCATGTACTCTGGGCTGGCGCTGTGGAGTAGCGGGTAAAATCAACACCTGCAGTGTGGGCATCCCATATCGGCACTGGCTCAAGTCCCAGCTGCTCCACTTCCGATCCAGCTCTCTGCTGCGGCCTGGGAAGGCAGTAGAGGATGGTCCAAGTCCTTGGGCCCCTGCACCTGCATGGGAGCTCCTGGCTTCAGATCAGCCCAGCTCCGGCCGCTGTAGCCATTCAGGGAGTGAACCAGTGGACGAAAGAGCACTCTCTCTCTCTGTCTCTATCTGATGGATAAAAAATTCTTATTAAATTGCATTTCCCTGATGGTTGTATTGTCAGGTAACTCTTTACATGTTAGCAACTTAATTTCTTCTGAACATTGCTTTTCACGACCTTTGTTTATTGATTTGTATTTTTGTGTGTTTAAAAAGTAGAGGGGCTGGTGCTGTGGCCTAGCAGGTAAGGCTGCTGCCTGCAGTGCTGGCATCCCATAGGAGTGCCGGTTCGAGTCCTGGCTGCTCCACTTCCATTCCAGCTCTCTACTGTGGCCTCGGAAAACGGCAGAGGATGGTCCACATGGGAGACTCAGAGGAAGCTCCTGGCTCCTGGCTTTGGATCTTCATAGCTCCGGCTGTTGCGGCCAGTTTAGGAGAGAACCCGTGGCTGGAAGACTCTCTGCCTCTCCTTCTCTCTCTGTGTAACTTTTTTTTTTTTTTTAAGATTTATTTATTTGTTACTTGAGAGTCAGAGTTACACAGAGAGAGGAGAGGCAGAGAGAGAGAGAGAGAGAGAGAGAGAGAGAGAGGTCTTCCAACCAATGGCTCACTCCCCAATTGGCCGCAACGGCTGGAGCTGAGCTGATCCGAAGCCAGGAGCCAGGAACTTCTTCCGGGTCTCCCACGCAGGTGCAGGGGCCCAAAGAACTGGCCCATCTTCTGCTGCTTTCCCAGGCCACAGCAGAGAGCTGGATTGGAAGTGGAGCAGCTGGGATTCGAACCACATGGGATACAGGCACTGTGGGCAGCAGCTTTACCTGCTACACCACAGCACTGGCCCTGCTTCGTGCGTCTTAAGAATTACATTGTTTTTAATATTTATTTATTTTCATCCACTTGAAAGGCAGAGCAAAAAGAATCCAGATGAGAAGTGGAGGAGCTGGGGCCTGAACCAGGCACCCTGACCTGGATGTGAATCTTCCAGTCAGTGGCTTAACCCGCTGCACTGCAACACTCTTGGGGGCCACTTAAGTTGCTGCCTGCGACACCGAATTCCACGTGAGTGCTGGCTTGAGTCCGGCTGCTCCACTTCCCATACAGCTCCCAGCTAACACACCCAGGAAAAGCAGCAAGATGGCCCACGTGCTCGGACTCCTGCCATCCATGTGGGAGATCTACCCGGAGTTCCAGGCTCCCGGCTTCCATCTGGCCCAGACCCCACAGCTGCTGTGGCCACTCAGGGAGTGAAACAGTGAATCGAGGATCCCTCTTCCTGTAACTCTGCCTTTCAAATAAATAGGATATGAAAATTATTATTATTTCTTAAAAGAATGACATTCTTAGGCCGGCGCTGCGGCTCACTAGGCGAATCCTCCGCCTTGCGGCGCCGGCACACCGGGTTCTAGTCCCGGTTGGGGAGCCGGATTCTGTCCCAGTTGCCCCTCTTCCAGGCCAGCTCTCTGCTGTGGCCAGGGAGTGCAGTGGAGGATGGCCCAAGTGCTTGGGCCCTGCACCCCATGGGAGACCAGGAGAAGCACCTGGCTCCTGCCATCGGGTCAGTGTGGTGCAGCGGCCGCGGCGGCCATTGGAGGGTGAACCAACGGCAAAAGGAAGACCTTTCTCTCTCTCTCTCTCTCACTGTCCACTCCGCCTGTCAAAAAAAAAAAAAAAAAAGAATGACACTCTCGGGGCCAACGTTGTGTAAAGGCACCACCTGCGACCCTGACACCCCATATGGGCACCGGTTCGAGTCCCAGCTGCTCCACTTCCGATCCAGCTCCTGGCTAATGGCCTGGGAAAAGCAGCAAAAAATGGCCCAAGCCGGCCATCTGGAGAGTGAACCAGCAGATGGGAGATCTCTCTCTGTGCCTTCCAAATAGAGTGAGAATTTTAAAAATTTAAGGAAAAAAAAAAAAAAAAACAGGGCACCAGCACTCAGTGACCGAGGAGCCTATTTCCTCACGACATGTAAGGAACCCAGCAAACCCTCGCACGTGACAACGCCAGCAGCCCACGGGTGTTCGGCCCGGGCCCGCTCAACCTCGCGTGCGCCTGTGACCCTCGGCGGGCACCGGGGTCTCCTCACCCAAAACTGGGGGTCACAGGGACGCACCCCGCAACCTGGCAACAGAGCCCTCGGGGAGATGGCAGCCTGGATGGCCGTGTTCACGCTCCGGCGGCTCAGCAGGCTCCCGGGCAACCTGGCGGGGACACCCGGCCCGGCGCGGACCGGCACCAGGAGACCCTCGTCACCGCCCCACCGGTACCGAGACGGACCCTCGACGCGCATGCGCCGCCCGAGCCCCGCGCCGCGCCTCCGGGACTCCGCCCACAGGCTCGCGCAGGGCCCGCCCACCGTGGGGCCGCGGCTCCGGATTGGTCCAGCGGCGGCGCGGGCTGTGGTCGGCTTCCGGGCGGTCTTCCGGCGCCCTGGGCGCTCCGGCCGGGCGGCAGAGGCGGACCGCCCCTGGCCTTCGGGAGCTCGGCCTCGCCCTGTGCTACCGCTGGCGCCACTACCGCTCGAGCAGCCGGCCGTGGGGCTGCTTGTGAAACGCCACATCTACCGAAAACAGTGATTAAGGGAGCCAGCAGTTCTGGACACTTGCCTTTTCGTAGAATTCTGAGGCCTGTCCAGTTCCTAGGCTGTGCCGAGAGAAGGGACCCGGGTCCTGGGTTGAGCATCGGCTCGAGTTCTGTGTTCGGTGTTCGCTGCTGGGAGTGCAGCTTTTCAGAGGGAACAGCGAGGCCTGCCGTGCCCGCGGGAACAGGGCCCCCTGTGCCGATGCCCTAGTCCCGTTCAGGCGGAGAGAAGTCGGGGAGAACGAGGACGTGAAGGCGGCAGGAGTGCACGAGGGCGGGCGATGAGGACAGCCATCAGCACGCGGGGCAGGGCTCCTGTTTGAGAAAAGGGGTTCAGCGATCCCTGGCTTTCAGCATAGATGGCAAAAATTGCAAGCAAAACAGTGGCGAGCTGAGGGTTTTGTGAAGCAGAACATCCTGACAGCGTGACCAGGAGAGCTTCACCCTGGGCATGCAGATCCTGACAGCATGACCAGGAGAGCTTCACCCTGGGCATGCAGATCCTGACACAGCGTGACCAGGAGAGCTTCACCCTGGGCATGCAGATCCTGACAGCGTGACCAGGAGAGCTTCACCCTGGGCATGCAGATCCTGACACAGTGTGACCAGGAGAGCTTCACCCTGGGCATGCAGATCCTGACAGCGTGACCAGGAGAGCTTCACCCTGGGCATGCAGATCCTGACAGCGTGACCAGGAGAGCTTCACCCTGGGCATGCAGATCCTGACAGCGTGACCAGGAGAGCTTCACCCTGGGCATGCAGATCCTGACACAGTGTGACCAGGAGAGCTTCACCCTGGGCATGCAGATCCTGACAGCGTGACCAGGAGAGCTTCACCCTGGGCATGCAGATCCTGACACAGTGTGACCAGGAGAGCTTCACCCTGGGCATGCAGATCCTGACACAGCGTGACCAGGAGAGCTTCACCCTGGGCATGCAGATCCTGACAGCGTGACCAGGAGAGCTTCACCCTGGGCATGCAGATCCTGACACAGTGTGACCAGGAGAGCTTCACCCTGGGCATGCAGATCCTGACAGCGTGACCAGGAGAGCTTCACCCTGGGCATGCAGATCCTGACACAGCGTGACCAGGAGAGCTTCACCCTGGGCATGCAGATCCTGACACAGCGTGACCAGGAGAGCTTCACCCTGGGCATGCAGATCCTGACAGCGTGACCAGGAGAGCTTCACCCTGGGCATGCAGATCCTGACACAGCGTGACCAGGAGAGCTTCACCCTGGGCATGCAGAACCTGACAGCGTGACCAGGAGAGCTTTACCCTGGGCATGCAGATCCTGACACAGCGTGACCAGGAGAGCTTCACCCTGGGCATGCAGATCCTGACACAGCGTGACCAGGAGAGCTTCACCCTGGGCATGTAGAACCTGACAGCGTGACCAGGAGAGCTTCACCCTGGGCATGCAGATCCTGACAGCATGACCAGGAGAGCTTCACCCTGGGCATGCAGATCCTGACACAGCGTGACCAGGAGAGCTTCACCCTGGGCATGCAGATCCTGACACAGCGTGACCAGGAGAGCTTCACCCTGGGCATGCAGATCCTGACAGCGTGACCAGGAGAGCTTCACCCTGGGCATGCAGATCCTGACAGCGTGACCAGGAGAGCTTTACCCTGGGCATGCGGAGGTGTTTCGGTTTGAAACGTGGCGTCGACTGTTCAGAAATACTGGGTTCCCAGATAATTCTTTTTTTTTTTTTTTAAGATTTTATTTATTTGAGAGGTAGAGTCACAGAGGGTGAGAGGTGGAGACAGAGAAAGGTCTTCCTTCCACTGGTTCACCCCCCCAAATGACTGCAATGGCCGGAGCTGCGCCGATCCATAGCCAGGAGCTTCCTCCAGGTCTCCCATGCGGGTGCAGGGGCCCAAGGTCTTGGGCCATCTTCCACTGCTTTCCCAGGCCACAGCAGAGAGCTGGACAGGAAGAGAGGCAGCTAGGACTCGAACCAGCACCCACATGGGATGCCCGCTCTGCAGGCAGACGATTAACCTACTGCGCCACAGTGCTGGCCCCAATCTCTTCATTCTTAAAATCACTTTATTCATTTGCCCCCAAAATGTGTTTCTGTATTTAGTTTTTTGACAGTATGTAAACCCCTAGAGGCCAGCGCCCCAGCTCACTAGACTAATCCTCCACCTTGCGGTGCCAGCACCCCGGGTTCTAGTCCCGGTCGGGGCGCCAGATTCTGTCCTGGTTGCCCCTCTTCCAGGCCAGCCCTCTGCTGTGGCCCGAGAGTGCAGTGGAGGATGGCCCAAGTGCTTGGGCCCTGCACCCCATGGGAGACCAGGAGAAGCACCTGGCTCCGGCCATCGGATCAGCGTGATGCACCAGCCACAGCGGCCACTGGAGGGTGAACCAATGGCAAAAGGAAGACCTTTCTCTCTGTCTCTGTCTCTCTCACTGTCCACTCTGCCTGTCAAATAAATAAATAAACCCCTAGTGTGTTCCACTTGTGTCTAGGATCCAGCATTGGTGTTTGACTATAAGTAGATTTAAGTAGAGAAGCAGAAGGATTGAGGAGGAGAGTGGTTACACCGCTGACGAGCACTGGTGCTCCCTGCCCGGCTCTCCCTTCAGCCGCGTCCTGTAGCCGTCATTTTAAAGACAGGAAAGCAGACGCAGCCGTTATAGAGCTTGTTCGTGGTTTCAGAACCAGGATCATACGTGGGGCTGCTGAATCCAACACCCCTGCTCCTTCCACTCATTTCAGTTTTCTTCCAAACAGCTCATTAAAAAAAATTTTTTTTTTAAATGTGATGTATTTGAAAGGCAGAATGCCAGAGAGAGATCTTCCATCCGCTGGTTCACTTCCCAAATGCCTGCGACAGCCAGGCCCGGGCCAGGCTGAAGCGAGGAGCCATGAACTTCTATCTGGGTGTCCCACGTGGGTGGCAGGGACACAAGCACTTGAGCCATTGTCACTTGCACATCAGCAGGAAGCTGCTTGGGAGAGGAGGTGGGACCTGACTGGCACTCTAGTGAGAGATGTCGGTGTCCCAGACAGCACTTTTTTAAAGATGTATTTACTTATTTGAAAGAGTTACACAGAGAGGAGAGGCAGAGAGAGAGAGAGCGAGAGCGAGAGAGAGAGAGGCAGAGAGAGAGGTCTTCCATCTGCTGGTTCACTCCCCAGATGGCCGCAACAGCCAGAGCTGGGCCGATCTGAAGCCAGGAGCCAGGAGCCTCTTCCGGGTCTCCCACGTGGGCACAGGGCCCAAGGACTTGGGGCATCCTCCACTGCTGTCCTAGGCCGTAGCAGAGAGCTGGATCGGAAGTGGAGCAGCCGGGACTCGCATCGATGCCCACATTGGATGCCGGCACTGCAGGGGGTGGCTTTCCCCGCTATACCATGGCACCAGCCCCAGGACTACATTCTTTCAAGCTTTATTATTTCCAAAGTGTTCAACTTTGTTTTCATAGACTTGAAATATTTGCAGTGATTTTATTAGTTTCTATGTTGTTTACTTAATTCTGTAACTGAAACTGCAGATACAGAGGTTTGTGAACAATACAGCTGATTCTTTTTTTTTTTTTTTTTTCTTGACAGAGTGGACAGTGAGAGAGAGAGAGACAGAGAGAAAGGTCTTCCTTTGCCGTTGGTTCACCCTCCAATGGCCGCAGCAGCCCGCACGCTGCGGCTGACGAACCGCACTGATCCAATGGCAGGAGCCAGGTGCTTCTCCTGGTCTCCCATGGGGTGCAGGGCACAAGCACTTGGGCCATCCTCCACTGCACTCCCGGGCCACAGCAGAGAGCTGGCCTGGAAGAGGGGCAACCGGGACAGAATCCGGCGCCTCGACCGGGTCTAGAACCCAGTGTGCCGGCGCGGCAAGGTGGAAGATTAGCCTATTGAGCGGCGGCGCCGGCCACAGCTGATTCTTTTTAAGGGTATAATTCAGCTTGAGGGAACAGAGTGCTGAGGTTACTAAGAGTGTGTGAAATAGCCCACTAGCCACTCACGCCTGACATTTTGTGAGCATCAAGTTGGTAAGCTCTGTTTGAAACTGAGGCTGCCTTCTATTTTTTAAAATTTATTTATTTACTTATTTATTCAAAAGGCAGAGCAAGTAGGAGGGAGAGACAAAGGGTATCTTCCTTCCATCTGCTGGGTCACCCCCCAGATGCCTGCAACAGCCAGGGCTGAGCTAGGCCAAAGCCAGGAACCAGGAACTCCATCTGGGTCTCCCAGATGGGCAGCAAGGACCCAAGAACTTGGGCCATCTCCCACTGCCTCCCCAGGTGCTGCCTGCTCCCATATGGGATGGTCATGGTGCTTGTGGTGTCTGAGCCCACAGAGCCCCAGCGCTGACCCTCCACTGCAGTGGTTTTCCATAGCACTAACATCCTTAGAGATTGTAACTCTTGTTTTGGAACCCAAATTGTGTTGGCTTAGAGGGAGAAAGTACGGACAGTATATTTTTCTTAAGCGGAGAGGCACGTGATGTGGTTCTAGGCTGCTGACCCTGGTAACTCTTAGTCATTCCTCTTTAAAATGTGGTGCCTAACACGGTTTACTCTGACTGCTACCTTTACAGAGAGATTGACTCTTAGGGTAACCATATGCGAGTGAGTGTTGACTCATTGAAATTACTTAATTCAGACCCCCGACTCCCTCTTGATCCCACATCACTCCCATGCCTGTCTGCCTATAACCCAGGAGCGCTAACGGTTACGGTCCTGACCTCCTGCTGCGGTGTGCATGGACTGCGCTGTGCATGCCAGCTGTATGAGTCTGCGTGGCTGCTTGGACGGCAGCTCAGGCTGATGGCTGGAACAGCAGGCGTTGCTCCCAGCCCTGGAGGCTGAAGTCCAGTTGTTGGCAGCTTTGGTTTCTTCTGAGGCCTCTCTCCTTGGCTCTCCGGCCGTCACGTGGCTGTCCCTCCAGTCCACGTCCTAATCTCCTCTTAGCAGAGCCGCAGTGACACTGGATTAGGGCTCATCCTGACAGCAGCCCCGTGTAATTTAATCAGCTCTTTAAAGACCCTGTCTCCAAACAGTCACATTCTGAGGTGCTGGGGGTTAGACCTTATTTTGGGGGACACAGCTCACAGTGCCAATGGCACCTTTCCTCCAAGGTGACCTTGAACCTTGTCAATGCTGGCAATGACAACTCCCTCTCTGTGTCTGTTCATTTCTGCAGTTCTCGGCTAGTGGCTGTAAGAAAGCAGGAGCCAGCCCCGTGTGCCGCCCACCTCCCTTGTGACCGAGCCATTCCCTTGTGTGGCCCCAGCAAGCCCTGGCTCGCTCTGCGGGCTGGGCCTCCCCTCACTGGTGGGGAGACTCAGGCAACGCCTGACCTCTGCTGACCACATGACCCACGTCAGAGGTTTTCTCTGGGTATTATACATTAAGGCGTTCTATCTGTGCTTATGATCCAGGCAGGTAGGCTGTCCGGTAAACTTAATCCTCAGACTTGTTTTTGTCTTAAGGAATCTGTATAACATTTTAAATGATATTACTTCCAAAGCAGGAATTCTTCTCCATTGTTAGTAAAATGCAGCACCAACGCATTTCAAATTATTTCAAAATAAAGCTAAATGATAGGGCAAACACTGGGGCACAGTGGATTCCACTACTTAGGGTACCCACTTCCCATATCAGAGCGCTGGTTCAAATTCTGACTGCCCCAATTTCAACCCAGCTTTGTGCTAATGCCCCTGGGAAGGCAGCAGATGATGGCCAAGCACTTGGGTCCCTGCACCTACATGGGAGACCCGGATGAAGGTCCTGGCTCCTGAATTGGCACATTGGACCAGCTGCGGGAAGATCTCTTCCTCTCTCTCTCCCTCTTTATCATCACTCTGCCTTTCAAAGAAATAAATCTTATTTAGAAAAAGAAAAACACTAAGTGACAGTAAATTTTTCTCAGGTGTTTTTGTGCACGGTCAGTTCCTGAGAGCAGTCCCTCTGAAGAGCAGTCCATGCTTCCTGTCCTGTCCCCAAAACACGTGACAGCAGCCGATGAGGTGGGCTCTTGTTTAGTGCTGAATGCAACCAACCGTGTGTCCTACAGGAACCAAAGAGAGGAGCCCGTCCCCCTGAGGATGGCAGCAGCGATGGTGGAGACGGGGACGTGAGGGAGAGGAGCAGGTCAGACAGTGCATTGCTTTATGAATGTGAAGGGCTGTGTAACACATTCACAATGCCTTTAATTCATACTACCATGACCAGACCCAGCTCGGAGTCCTGTGAAGGGCAGGCAGAGGGAAGGCGTGATGTTTGTGGGTGGGGTGACAGGTTCCTGTTCCCTCGTCGGTGGGCACCGTGGACCATTAATGATGTGTGGTCTTGGCTTTCACCCACAGGGCTGCCAGGACAACAGAAGCAGGAAGTGGCCAAACTGGAAGCTTCCCCTGGAGCCAGAAGACAGAAGTTAGGAGGTAACGTCTCTGCTGTGTTCTGAGCACAGGAGACACGAGGAGAATGTCGTGTTGGCAAACACGGAGCCTCTGCTAGCGCAGATGAGCACTGGCTGACACTGGACACTCCCCTGAGTATGACAACCCAGAATGTCTCCGGGCATTGATCCACCCGGGTGGACGCTCTGCTCTGTGGTTACTTCTACTACCTGCTGGTTCATGGAGCCTTGGTTTTACTGAATTGATGGTCTTTTTTCTTTTTTTAAGAATTTTCAATTTATTTGAAAGAGCAACAGAGAAAGAGGAAGAGAGAGAAAGAGAAACCTTCCATCCACTGGTTCATTCCCCAGGTGGCCACAAGGACCCAGTGTGGGCCAAGCTGAAGCCAGGAGCCAAGAACTCCAACTGGGCCTCTCACATGGTGGCACGGGCCCAAGTATTTGGGCCTTCATCCTCTGTTTTCCCAGGTGTATTAGCAGGGAGCTGGATTGGGAACAGAACAGACAGGGCTTGAACTGGTGCTCTGTTATGGCATGCTGGCATCACAGGCGGTGACTTAACCCTGTAGCCGAAGGCCTTGGTTTTAATTTGTAAATTGGGCAGCTGCTCCGACTTGGTGCCAATTGCCACTTACGTCCAGGGTAATGGACCAAACAGGCAAATGCTGTTAATCTTGCCCGTGCATGCATTTTCCTTTTCTGCTGCATCTCTGCAGGTGTGGTTATGAGAATTGTAAACCTGCTGAGCTCTGGAACGTAGTGATGCTATGAAATTAAATTGAGAGACTGGCATTGTGGCAAAGCTGGTTAAACGGCTGCCCGTGATGCTGGCATCACATATGAACACCAATTTGAGTCTTGGCTGCTCCACCTCTGATCGAGTCCCTGCCTGGGAAAGCAGTGGAAGATGGCCCAAGTCCTTGGGCCCCTGCACCCACGTGGGAGACATGGAAGAAGCTCCTGGCTTTGGATCAGCACAGCTCCAGCCATGGTGGCCATTAGGGAAGTAAACCAGCAGATAGAAGACCTCTCTCTCTCTCTCTCTCTGCCTCTGCTTCTCTATAACTCTGCCTTTCAAATAAATAAATAAATCTTTTAAAAAAAGAAAAGCATATGGTGAACTCTGTGTGTTGACCTGGACAGCCATGGGAAATACGGGACAGCAAGTGTGAAGGGATGCGTCCCCAGCCTGCAGTGCTGGCGCTGCTCCACTTCTTGTTTTGTTTTGTTTAAGATTTTAATTAAGTACACTTAATCCGCAGACTTATTCCTTTCCATGAAGAATGGTTGCAAATGGGCTGAGAGGATCCAGGGGAGCCGGGGCCCCATGAGAGAAAGCACAGAAAGGAGGGGATTATCGGCGGGAATTGTCGAAGTCCACAGGTCTTCACGCCATGCGTTTCACCAAAATAAGTTACAGGTTCATGAGCGATTTCATGTGAAGTCAAAACCATAAAGTCCTAGAGGGCGATGCAGAGCTGGCCCTGTTTTTGTTTTTAATCTGCAAGAGAGGAGATCCTTTCTAAGTTGGACACAAACCCCGGAAGTCCTAAAAGAAAGGGAGATAAACATGACTGTGTAAATAACATCTTTTATGGGGGAAAGAATCAAATAAGCAAAGTCAAAAAACAAGTGACAAACTAGGAAAAAATATTAGTAATTCTCATCAAGACCAAAGACTTATTTCACTAATATGTAAAGTGTACCTCACAAATCAATAAGAAAAGACCAACAATATAGGGATTTGCATTGTGGCACAGCAGGCTAATTTGCAATGCTGACTTCCTATTGAAATGCAGAGGGGGGGCAGCAGCTGATGGCCCAGTAGTTGGGTTCCTGCCAGTCATGTGGGAGGCCTGGGTGGAGGTCCGGGCTCCTGGCTTCAGCCTGGCCCACCCCTGGCTACTGCATGCATTTGGGGAGTGAACCAGCAGGTGGGAGATCTCTGCCTATCTCTCTATCTCTCTCTCTCTCTCTCTCCCTCTCCTCCTTCCCTTTTTCTCTCTGTCACTCTTCCTTCCAAGGAGATGAAACTAAATGAACATTTAAAAAAAATGGGATACATTAGAATGGCTAATGGCTACAATAAGGAAGACAGAACAATCGGCGAAGATGCCGAGAAATCAGAAGGCTCGTGCACTGCTGGTGGGAATATACAATAGTGCAGTCAATTAGGAAAGCAGTTTAGCAGTTTCTTAAAATGGTAAACGGAGTTGACAGGTGGTTTGGCAATTCTGTTCCTTGTAGCTACCCAATAGAAATGAGAACATGTGTCTGGTGCCAGCACTGTGCTGGGTTAACCTACCATATGGGTGCTGTTTTCAGTCCCAGGAGCTCCACTTCCTATCCAGCTCCCTGCAAATGCTCATGGGAAAGCAGCGGAAGATGGCCCAAGTACGTGGGCCCCTGCACCCATGAGGGAGACCCTGGTGAAGCACCTGGCTCCTGGTTTTCACCTGGCCCAGGCCCAGCTCTTCTGGCCATTTAGGAGGTGAACCAGCAGATGGAAGATCAATCAATCGATTGATCTCTCTTTCTCTCTGTCCCTTTCTCCTTCTCTCTCTCTCTCTGTCTCTTCCTCTCACTGTAATTCTCTCTTTCAAATAAAATACATTAATTTTTAAAAAGCACAAACAAAAACAAAATGTATCTAGACGTTTCTATAAACATTCATGGCAGCATCATGCATAATAGTCAAAAAAGCGGAAGTAACCCCAAGCACCTCAGCTGAAGCATGGTGTGTCCCACGTGCACGAATGGTCCAGAATGGGCACAGCTGCAGGCACAGGAGAGCTGGGGCTTCGAGGGCTGGCAGTGGGAGCGGGTTAGAGCAATGCGGAGTGACTGTTGTGTCTGTGGCGCTGATGAAAACGTTCCAAAATTAGATAACAGAGAAGGTTGTATAGTTCCACGCACGGTAAGAACCCTTATAAGCTTTAGACGGGTGAATTTGATGATAAATAATTTTTTTTTTTGACAGGCAGAGTGGACAGTGAGAGAGAGAGACAGAGAGAAAGGTCTTCCTTTGCCTTTGGTTCACCCTCCAATGGCTGCCGCGGATGGCGCGCTGCGGCCGGCGCACTGCGCTCATCCGATGGCAGGAGCCAGGTGCTAGGTGCTTTTTCCTGGTCTCCCATGGGGTGCAGGGCCCAAGCACTTGGGCCATCCTCCACTGCACTCCCTTGGCCACAGCAGAGGGCTGGCCTGGAAGAGGGGCAACCGGGACAGAACCCGGCGCCCCGACCGGGACTAGAACCCGGTGTGCCGGCGCCACAAGGCGGAGGATTAGCCTGTTGAGCCACGGCGCCGGCTATGATAAATAAATTTTATCCCACTAAGGCTAACACGTGTACATGTGCTTGCTGTTGTGTGTACGGAATGTTGCCTCTGAGGTTAGAGGTTGGGGGGCCTGGGGTAGGAGTAGGAGGAGGACCTCTCTGGATCCTTCTCTGCCTCCTGGATTCTTGTTTGTATAGTGCCGCTCGAAACAGGGTTGATAAGCACCAGAGATGTTACCAATAAAAGCACCTGGCTCTCAGGGCTGGCTGACTGCTCTTCCTTCTCTCGCCCGCCCCATGCCCACAAGTGCAGAACTGCCTGTATCGAATTCAGGTCACAAGCCAACGCGGGGAGAGCCTTGGAAAAAGAGCAGTGGGCAGAGATTGATGGGCTCGCCATAAATCTGGACCATAGTGGAGACACAAGCCAGGGCCGGGAACACAGGGCTGGAAAGGAGGGCGCCCAGAAGGTAGGGGGATTGACAGGTGTTGGCACCAGAGGAGTCAGCAGGGCCCCTGTGGGAGGTGAGGCTGGGGACACGGGGCACTTCCAACTGCAGTTTTCCCTGTATCAAAGTTGTGAATCATTCCTCATGTTTTCAAGCTAATGGGTATTGTCCTCGTTAACTGTAACCTTGATGTGACCTTGATGCATCTGAAATCCATCTTTTCCTTTCTGGGTACCCACGAGGATTCTATCGAACAAGCTCCTTTTAAGATTGATTTGTTTATTTTGAAATAGAGAGGGAGAGACAGAGAGATCTTCCATCCTCTGTTTCCTCCCCAGACAGCCACAGCATCCAGGGCTGGGCCAGGCTGAAGCCAGGAGCCACCCTCATGGGTCACAGGGGACCAAACACTTGGGCCATCTCTTGATGCTTTTCCCTGGTCATTAGCAGGGAGCTGGAGTGGAAGTGGAGCAGCCAGGACACGAACCAGCACCCATATGGGATGCCAGCATGGCAGGTGCTATGCCCTGAACAAGTTCTTATCCCGTAATTTCAGAATGCGATATTTCATTCTCCTCGGGCGTTCATTCTCTTTAATAGCGTTCTTTGTTTGTTTGCTTTTAATTCTTATTTATTTTGTTTGAAAGGCAAAGAGCCAAAGGGAGAGAAACAGAGACAGACATTTCCCATCCCTCGCCCATTCCCCAAATGCCCACCACAGTCAGCACTGAGCCAAGCTGAAGCCAGGAGCTGGGAACTCAGTCCAGATCTCCTGCGTGGGTGGCGGGGCCCAGCCAGATCTCCTCTGTTTTTGCAAGAGTGGGCTGTTATAAAGGAGAAAAACCGGCCTGCCCACTCTGGCCTCCTGTCTCACTGGGTACTCCTCCCTCTCACACGACACGGGATGCCAGTGTCCCCAGCGGCACGTTAACCACTGCACAAGCGCCCGCCCCTTTAACAGTGCTGTTGTCAGGTTCCGGCCAACGACCTCACACCAGTGTTCTCCATCTGTCTCATCCAGGGGGCAGGCAGGTTGGCTGACAGCAAAACGCAGTTGAATTTGTTACGAAAATTTCAGAAAATTAAGAAATTTCATATAAAAGTTTGGATTTTCTTTTCTTTTTTTCTTTTTATTTTTTTAAAGAATTATTTTTATTTCTTTGAAAGATAGTTACAGAGAAAGGTAGAGCCAGAGAGAGAGAAGTCTTCCATCCTCTGGTTCACTCCCCAAATAACCGCAACGGTCAGAGCTGAGCTGATCTGGAGCCAGGAGCCAGGAGCTTCTTCTAGGTTTCCCACATGGGTGCAGGGGCACAAGGATTTGGGTCATCTTCTACTGCTTTTCCAGGCCATAGCAGAGAGCTGGACGGGGGGTGGAGCAGCTGGGATTTGAACCGGTGCCCATATGGGATGCCGGTGCTTCAGGGCAGAGTGTGAATCCACTGCGCCACAGTGCCGGTCCCATTTCCTTTCTTTCTTTCTTTCTTTCTTTCTTTCTTTCTTTCTTTCTTTCTTTCTTTCTTTCTTTCTTTCTTTCTTTCTTTCTTTTTTAAGCCTGGATTCATTCTCTCTCTCGCTTTCCTTCTTTCTTTCAATATTTATTATTTATTCGAAAGGCAGATGGGCCATCTCTCTCTCTCTCTCTCTCTCTCTCTCTCTCTCTCTCTCTCTCTTCCTGTGCCTCTCTAACTCTGCCTTTTGAATAAATAAATAACTCTTACAAAAAAAGAAGAAGAAGAAGAAGAAGAAAGAAAGAGAGAGAGAGAGAAGTCTTCCATCTGCTGGTTCACTCCCCAAATGGACACAATGGCCAAAGCTGGATTGATCTGAAGCCAGGAGCCAGGAGCTTCTTCCTGGTCTCCCACATGGGTGCAGGGGCCCAAGGACTTGGGCCATCTTCTACTGCTTTCCCCGGGCCATAGCAGAGAGCTGGATCAGAAGTAGAGAAGCTGGGTCTTGAACTGGTGCCCATGTGAGATGCCAGCACAGCAAGCGGTGACTTTACCCGCTACGCCACAACGGCAGCCCCTAAAGCCTGGATTTGCAGCTTCCCCTGCTACCTCAGAGTCTGAAGGCGCCAGGGCCACACCCTCGTGTGTCAGCAGTGGCAGAGGTGAGAGGTGGCCACTGCCTTTTAGGTGCGCATCTGCTCTTGGCCGCTAGGCTCCCCGCCACCCCGAGGGCCTCCCCAGCACTTTTAAATAATAGAGTGAATACTTTTATTTCTTAAAAAGTAATATGTTCTTGGCAAATGTGTGCTGTGAGAAAAACCAGGCATAGATTTCAAATTGTTTTGGATCAAAATAAGCTTGTCTTTTAGTTTCATTTTTCTGTTAACTTGTTGAAGTACTCTGGTACTTTTTCCATATAGTGAAAGTGGCATTTTAATATTTCTTACACATTTGTCTCAAATGAAAGAACAAGAGAGCCACACTGTTCTAGAAATGTGGGGGAGGGTGTTGTTCTTGACTTGCTTCCGAGCGGGAATGAATAAATGCGAGAGGCTGCCACGAGGCGTCCTTGGGAATTAAGTGAGGAAAGTGCCTTCTGCAGGTGGGGAGTTTACTGAGGACGTCTGTGGGTGTGGCGGAAGTCACACACCGGACTCGCGGCGGCACTGCTGCCCGGCCTCACGTCGATGCCATGCCTGGGAACTTACGGGAAAATTTCAAGAAAAAGGCAACTCGGGGGCCGGTGTTGGGGTGCAACCGGTTAAGCCCCGCTTGTGACACGCACCTCCCATCTCAGAGCACCAAGCTGAGTCCTGGCTGCTCTGCTTCCAATCCAGCTCCCTGTCAATGCACCCGGGAAGGCGACAGAAGGTGGCCCAAGTCCTCGGAACCCTGCCCCCAACGTGGGAGACCCAGGTGGTGTTCCAGGCTCTTGGTTTCAGCCTAACCCAGCCCTAGCTGTTGTAAGCATTTAGGGGCTGAACCACTAGATGAAAGATTCTCTCTCTCTCTCTCCTTCTCTCTGTGTCACTCTGCCTTTCAAATAAATAAATCTTTAACAAAAAAATAAGGAAAGGAAGCAAAATTGAGTGTGGCGTTCCCTGTCCCAGCTCACGCACACACTGGCAGCAGTAACGCCCCAGCCTGCTGTGTTTAGTTGTGCTGTAGAGGCACCCTTCGATGTGACTGAAGAATTTTTGGATATCATACCCATGGCAGGCACAACTTCAGGAAATGACTTATTTCTATGTGTTGAGAAAAGTCTTGAAAATGTTCATGTAGACTGGTCGGAATTAGCAAGTGTTAGCACAGATGGTAGTTCTGTAACGGTTGGTGTTAAACAGCTTGTTACAAAACTAAATTCTAAGCTGGCAGGGCTTTGCAAAGACGCCAGCTTAAGTCTGTGCATGGCCTCATTCTCCAGGAATCAGTTTGCTAAAAAGTTAAAAATGGATCCTGTCCTGGACATAGACTACATCATGACTGGACACGTTCCCATGGCTGCAGCCACAGGCAGGTCAATGCTTTGTCCAGTGAATCAGGTGCACGGGGTGGAGGCCTGGGATGTCAGCAGCTGGGGCGTGGGATGGTGGGATGGTGCTAGAGCAGCTGTCTGCACCAGTGGGAGGAGCTGACTTGTTCATTCTTCCAGGGCTGAGTGTGTGCCTCAGCTTTCTGGTTTTTTGTTTGTTTATTTATTTATTTTTAAGATTTATTTATTTATTTGAAAGGCGGAGCTAGAGAGAGGCAGAGGCAGAGAGAGAGAGAGGTCTTCTGTCTACTGCTTCACTCCCTCGATGGCCGCTGAGTTGAGCCAATCCGAAGCCAGGAGCCAGGAGCTTCCTCCAGGTCTCCCATGCGGGTGCAGGGGCCCAAGGACTTGGGCCATCTTCTGCTGCTTTCCCAGGCCACAGCAGAGAGCTGGATCAGAGGTGGAGCAGCTGGAACTTGAACCAGTGCCCATAAGGGATGCCAGTGCAGTACCTTACTGTGCCATAGCGCCAGCCCCTGTGCCTCAGCCTTCTAGCAAAGTCTGGATCAAAGACTGAGCCCTTTGGCTGACGTTACAACCCCTCTCGAATCACATTGGACAATTCTCTGCCAGGGCGTTCACAATGGATACAGGAATGTATGGTTTGATTCGCTCATTCCTTGCAAAATCACGTTTTTGGGAACCACTCACTTGATGGAGACCAGGCTGGCCCCCTTCCCTGCACTGAAATGAACTTCTGAAAATGAAAGCGACAGCCTGAACTACATTCCGAACATTAAAGGATTGAAAGCTGAATTCCCAAAAAACACTGATTTCGCACAAATGTTCGGTTCACCTGAACACTTAATCACCTGTGCGGAGCAGCAGGGCTGCACCACACTGCCAGGCCAGTAGACAACGCTGGACTCCCAGGATCCTGCAGATGCTTTGGGGACGGCCACCCTAAATAGAAAAGCCATTGCGCAGCGGCCCATGTTTGCAACTGCCTGTGCTTGTGAGCAGCTATTTTCTGTTGTAAACATAAATACTCCCGAGGCCGGCGCCGTGGCGCAGCAGGTTAAGCCGCCGTCTGCAGCGCCGGCATCCCATGTGGGCGTTGGTTCAAGTCCAGCTGCCCCATTTCCGGTCCAGCTCCCTGCTAATGCACCTGGGAAAGTAGCAAAGGATGGCCCAGGTCCTTGGGCCCCTGCACCCACATAGGAAATCCCATGAATCTCCTGGCTCCTGGCTTTGATCTGGCCCAGCCCTGGCCACTGCTGCCATTTGGAGAGCGGACCAGCAGATGGAAGACCTCTCTCTCTCTCTGCCTCTGTCTCTCCCTCTCTTTAACTCTGCCTTTCAAATAAATAAATCAATCTTTAATAAACAAACAAACAAATACTCCCAGTTAAAGCTTTCTAGGGGGAATCCTCTGCTGCCTGTTGCTCTACGAGATTTCACAGCCTAACATTGACTGACACCTTGGGGCACGAGAAAGAAGTGTCTGATTTTGAACTTGAGCAGTAGTATAAATTAGGGAACTTTGAACAGTTACTTTAGTTATTCCTATTTTCAAATTAGATTTTTTTCAATGTCAAATTGGGAGCACTGTGGCATCATATGTGTTGCACTGCATACCATATAAAATAAAGTGTGATTATGCTTGTGGCGGGTGTTTGATTTCTTTCTATACAGTATCTTTCTGACCTTCAGAGATTTCAGGTTTGTAAACCTCTGTCCTAAAAGAGACCGCATTTTCCTTGAAGGCATTTGTGAGCCTGGGACGGGATCTGAGGAGTCAGCTGGGTGGATCAAGCTCAGGCACCTCGTGGGCCCCCATCCCCTCACCAGGGTAACCAGCTCCCTCCCTGGGCAGGGCTGGGCAGCACAGCCAGCCCTGGCCTCTGGGCTGCTTTCTGGGGCTTCTGTTTGAGTTCACTCATTTCTTAGGAAAATGTAGTCCTTGCTGGTCGGCATGGCTGGCCCAGGAGCACTGCGCTCTTCCGGGCAGGAATGGGTGTTGCCTGGCGTCCAGCACGCCCCAGGGGGATGCAGAACTCCGTCCAGGTGTCCCACATGGGCGGCCGGGGCCCAGGACTCGGGCCATCCTCTGCTGCCTTCTCAGGCACGTGAGCAGGGGGCTGCCCCAGAAGGAAGCAGCCAGGGCTCAAGCCGCAGGCCAGCGCCACTAGCTGTGGCTCACCCTGCTGGAACATGGTCCCCCAAACCTGCAATCTTGCTTTAAAGATTTATTTTTTATGTATTTGAAAGCTGGAGTGACAGAGAGAGAGAGAGATCTTCCATGCACTGGTTCACTCCCCAAATGGCCTCAAAGGCCAGGGCTCAGCCAGGCCAAAGCCAGGAGCCAGGAGCTTCTTCCGGGTTTCCCACGTGGGTGTAGGGGCCCAAGCGCTTGGACCATCTGCTGCTTTCCCAGGTTGTATTAACAGGGAGCTGGATCGGAAGTGGAGCAGCAGGGACTGGAACCGGCGGCCATATGCGATGTCAGCATCGCAGGCAGTACACCACAATGCCGGCTCCAAAACCTGTCATCTTGACAAGCCAAGGCGACTCCTATAAACAAATACAAGGGGCTTGAAAAAGTTCCTGGCAAACGCAGGTTATCTTCGAGTTCCACTTGTCCGTGAATGTGTTGACGCCCCTCACGTGTGGGCATGTGTTCTTTCTGTCGGCGTTCCCGGATGATCCATGGCCTCGTGCACGGTCCACTTTGTATCCGTTCCCCTCCCCCAAAGGCCCCACTCAACAATAGGCCCTCAGCGCCCCAGTCTTCCAGGCTCAGGTTGTGTTTATTTGGCTGTCAGGGGCACGCCCGTGGGCCTTTGCCTGCCATTCCCTAGGTGTGGCCAGGACTGTGGCCGGGGTTTTTCCCAGGTGTGGGACCCTCTTCCTCTCTGCTGGTGTTGAGGGGTTGGAGAGAAATGCTGGCGATGTGGGGAAGGAGAGGCAGGTGGCCTCTGATGCTCTGGGCCCGGGGGGTGAGCTGGGAGAAGCCAGCCAGAACTTGGGCAGCAGAGAGCAAGGTATATGGTAGAACCAGGAGGCTGGGGGCGGCGAACTGGGTCCAGGAAGAACAGGCCCAGCCAGCAAACCCAGGGGCAGCTCCCTTGGTTAACCTGATGGAGACTCCACGGGAAGTGTAGGGTGGGAGAGTCAGGAGGGGAGAAATGAGGAAGGTTGGGGAGAGGTGACCGTGCCAGGCTGCTCTGTCCCAGGTGACCAGAGATGCAGAGGCCAGGTCAAGGTGTGAGGGGCAGGGCTGCGAGGTTAAGGAATGGGAGACTGCTGGGCAGATGTCAGGTCACTGCTTGGAGCCTCCTCCCAAGGCCCAGGTGAGCAAGGGGAGGCCCCAGCTCTGCTTCCAGCCTCCGTTTGTCACCGAGCGTGGGCAGCCTCGGGTCCCAGGGCTGCACCTGGCCCAGCTGATGCTGGACTGCTCTGGGGGCCGTGCCCTCTACTCCACCCCTGCCTGGACCTGTGACTCAGGTCTTCTCTCATCCCCTGGCTCCTGGGACCTCCACCTCCGGGCTGATCTCCAGACAGTTGGGCCCCACATCCTGCAGGTGGCCCTCCACCTGGGAAACTGGCTGAACGCCAGCTCGTGTCTCAGCAACATCCCTGCCCCTAATTCCTCCGCTTTCTCCCAAATCTAATCATCCCTTTCCAAATCTGCTTTGCTTTCTGACGCATCCTATCCCACGTGGGCCCACCCAACGGTCAGTCTCACCGGCACCCCTAAAGCTTCGTCTCTCCAAACCCTTGGTCACCTGCTCCCCAGAAATTTCCACCTTGGGCCAGTTCACCTGTCTTATGCCCCTCACTTAATCTGGGTTCCAGAGAAACCCGCAGTGTTCCCCCAACAGGCTCCTCTGGTCCTGGTCCATGTGCTCATGTTCTCCCCAGGGTCAAGTCCACCCTCCTCTCATTCTCATCAGGATATGCCACCTCCTAATAACTGCCGTGCAGGAAGCATGCCCCTTGACCCTTCCTGCTCCCAGAGGCACAGCCTGCATGCTGGCCTGGTCTCCCATGCCAGAGCCTCCTCCCCCGCTCCCTCTGCACCCCTTGCCCCCACCAGGGCTTCCCTCCATCCCCTCTTGTGCTGCCCTGCAGCACAAAGAACTGGGTTTCCTGAAACAGAGAGTGGGAATGCGGGGACAAGGACGCAAAGAGTGGAGCCAAGACAAATCCTGATCAAGGCTCATTTATTCAACAAGTCCAGTAGTATTTAAACATGACCAGTTGTACACAAGAAGGCACACAGAAGATTTACATATCTAAAAGACTTTTGGGGTTACAAAGAGTTCCCGTTCTTCCACTTAACAGATCACAGAATGTTATCAATCATAGATTACAAGGGCATAATTAAACACCTAAGTAATAAACGCTGGTTTCAGGTGTGGCTGATTATCTACATCATCTCTTGTGAGAAGTCTAGCAGTGAGATACAGGTCTTCCTGCCTCTTCCTGGAATCTCCTTAACCTAATTGTGCCAGGATGTCTCCATCCATGTTAAAGTGTAAACAAAAGGGGCGACTGCCTTCGGCTGCCCACAACCCTCTCTGCTCTCTCCCTGAGGGTCCACCATTTCTGTTTCACTTGGCTCTCCCATCACTGTTCAAAAACGCCTGTGTCTCTGGCTCATTCTCTTAGATTTTCTATTGTAAAAGAATTCACCAGGAAATGCATTCGTTCTCCGAAACTCAACAGATAGAAGCAGGCGTCTCTCGTTCATCCCTTGGCCACCCAGCACCTTTGTGTGGCTGTAACCAGCGTCATCGCTATTATTATTTTGTTCTTGAATGTCTTCCGCTGTTGTGTCACACAAGGAATTATGTATACACTCTTTTTTTTTTTTTTTGACAGGCAGAGTGGACAGTGAGAGAGAGAGACAGAGAGAAAGGTCTTCCTTTGCCGTTGGTTCACCCTCCAATGGCCACTGTGGCCGGTGCACCGCTCTGATCCAAAGCCAGGAGCCAGGTGCTTCTCCTGGTCTCCCATGGGGTGCAGGGCCCAAGCACTTGGGCCATCCTCCACTGCACTCCCGGGCCACAGCAGAGAGCTGGCCTGGAAGAGGGGCAACCGGGACAGAATCCGGCGCCCCGACCAGGACTAGAACCCGGTGTGCCGGCACCACAAGGCGGAGGATTAGCCTGTTGAGCCACGGTGCCGGCCTATGTATACACTCTTTCTACTGATTTTTTACACAAAAATGTAGCAAGCTACATTCACACTCCTGTACCTTGCTGTTTTTCATGTAAGGTGCAGTTAAGTGTAACATAATAACGTTTTGGGGGTGTGGGGGTTGGCGCTATGACGTAGTGAGTAAAGCCACTGCCGTGAAGCCGGCATCTCATATGGGCACCGGTTCCAGTCCTGGCTGCTCCACTGCCCATCCAACTCCTTGTTGGTGGTCTGGGAACAGCAGTGGAGGGTAGCCCAGGTGCTTGGACCCCTGCCACCCAGAGGCCATCTGGGGAGTGAACCAGCAAATAGAAAATCTCTCTCTTTCTCTTTCTCTCTCTGTAACTCTTGACTTCCAAATAAATAAACAAATGTTTTATTTAAAAAAAAGAGAGAGGGGGAGGACAGCATTGTGGCTTAGTTTGTAAAGCTGCCACACCCCGTATGGGTGCTAGTTCCTGTTCCGGCTGCTCTGCTTCCAGTCAGAAGATGGCCCAAGTGGTTGGTCCCTGCCACCCACGTGGGAGACCTGTATAAAGCGCCTGGCTCCTGGCTGCAGTTGGCCCAGCCCCAGAAGTGGGGCCATTTGGAGAGTGAACCAGCAAATGGAAGATTCTCTCTGTAACTCCGCCTTTCAAATAAATAAAGAAATCTTAAAAAAAAAAAAATGATTGATTTGAAGGGTGGAGTTACAGAGCGAGAGGGAGAGATCTTCCATCTGCTGGTTCACTCTAAATGGCTGCAATGGCCAGACCTGGACTGATCCGAAGCCAGGAGCCAGGAGCTTCTTCCGGGTCTCCCATGTGGGTGCAGGGGCCCAAGGACTTGGGCCATCTTCCACTGCTTTCCCGGGTACATTAGCTGGGAGCTGGGTTGGAAGTGGAGCAGCCGGAACTTGAACCAGTGCCGGTATGGGATGCCGGCATGTAGATGGTAGCTTTATCTGCTATGCCACAGTGCCAATCCTTATATCTTTTTTAAAAAAAATCAGAATTAACAATGGACCACATGTATGATTCCCGTGGTGTGGCAGCCATCCTAGTTTGTGCAGTACACTCGGTGGCATTTGTAAGATGATGAAATCGCCCAGAGACGAAGCTCTCAGAGCACATCCCTGTTGTTGAGGGTGATCATGTCCTGAAGGTCATTCCATAATTGTCACAAAAGAGCTGCCTCTGGGCAGTGGGTTAACCTGCTGGCCTGAAGCGCCAGCATCCCATATGGGCGCCGGTTGGAGACGTGGCAGCTCCTCTTTCTATCCAGCTCTCTGTTGTGGCCTGGGAAAGCAGTGGAAGATGGCCCAAAGTGCTTGGGCCCCTGCACCTGTGTGGGTGACCGGAAAGAAGCTCTTGGCTCCTGGCTTCGGATCAGCACAGCTCTGGCTGTTGCGGTCAATTGGGGAGTGAGCCAGTGGATGGAAGACCTCTCTCTCTCTCTGCCTCCACTTGTTTTTACAGCTGTAGTGTTGCACTGGTTGGACGCACACAGATTTCCTTAGCCAGGGCAAGGGGTTGATTCCTGCTGCTATCACAGGTGACCGCCCCTTCTTAGAAGCTCAGCACACCAAGCATTTGTCTCCCACTCAGGCCACTGTCCAGGGGGAGTTCCTTCTGTGTGTTGACTCAGGGGCCCAAGATCCCTCCATTTTGTGCGTTTATCCTATTCTGGGTCACTAGAAATCTCCTTATTTGGGACCGGCGTTGTGGCATAGCCAGTAAAGCCACTGCGTGTGACACCAGCATAGCATATGGGTGCCGGTTCAAGTCCCAGATGCTCCACTTCCATCCAGCTCCCTGCTAACGACCTGGGAAAAGCTCCTGGCTCCTGGCTTCAGCCTGGCCCAGCCCCAGCCATTGCAGCCACTTGGGAAGTAAACCAGCAGATGGTAGATCTCTCTCCCTCTCTCTGTCTTTGAAAAAAATAAATAAGTCTTGGAAGGAAGGAAGGTCCCCACCTAGCGCGTAGGTAGGAAAGAGCCAGGGAGACCCCATGAACCAGGCCCAAGTACACTCACCGCTCCCTTTGGCTAGGCCTCGGCCACACAACCACTCCTGCAGTCCCACGGGGGACTGAGGATGCACCAGGGAGAAGGAATGGGCCGAGGAGCGGCCAACTGCTCTCCACAGCCGCTCTGCCACTGTCTTTGTAGAAGAATCCAGAAGAGAGTCTTGTGCTCAGCCCAACTCTCCCTTCAAATCCTTCTTCCTGTCACAGCCAAGCGCCGCCCAGGTAGTCTCTCTCTGCTGTCTGTGGTCCTGGTGGGACTGCTCTGTGCCCGCCCCACTCCACCTCGAGGATGCTTCTCCCAAGGACGAGGTTCCGCTCTGCTCTTCACCTCCCCAACACCTGACACGCTGCCCACGGCTCCCCTTGGACCCGCCCTCACCCCCCAACCCGAATGCCTCTGCCCAGGCCCCTTCCTCTTGCCGTTCCACAGGTGGTACATCCCATGACTTCTCAAGGCTCCACCTTTCGGCACCACAAGAGGTAGGAGGGTCAACCTTTCCTTCCAGAAACACCCATTTCTCCAGGAATCATGGTGCATTAAAACCCAGACCTGGTGCAGGGTGAGTTCACTGGTATTGGACATGTCCTTTCCAACTTCTCGGTACATAGGAAACATGTACAAATGATGCATGTTGAAGTAGTTCATAGTGGGGCTGGCGCTGTGGGCATTGTAGGCTAAGCCTCTGCCTGCAGTGCTGGCACCCCATGTGGGTACCAGTTCGAGTCCCAGTGACTCCACTTCTGATCCTACTCCCTGATAATGTGTGTGGGAAAGCAGTAGAAGACGCTGCAAGTCTTTGGGCCCCTACACCCACATGGGAGACCCGGAAGAAGCTCCTGGCTCCTGGCTTCAGAGTGATCTACTTCTGACCATTGCGGCCATTTGAGGAGTGAACCAGCAGATGCAAGATCTCCCTCTCTCTTTCTCTCTCTCTGCCTCTGTAACTCTGCCTTTCAGATAAATAAATAAATCTTAAAGAAAGAAAAAAAAGTCCACAGTGATGCCACCAATTCCACTCTGACAGCATCGTGTGCATTCCAGCCTTGCCCCTTATTTTTAACTCGTTTATCTAACGGTGAGAAATCTGATTCTCTTTAATCACAGGATATGTACTTATCTGCTCCATGCCAAAATACATGCAATTTCTGCATTTCTAACTCGCACGTCTGTGAAAAGCAAACCTACTGCTTAGAGGCACTGTCACCCAGTTTTGGAAGTATAGAGTGAAGGTACCTGGGGCAGGGGTTTGGCACAGCAGTTAAGAGGCCCGTATCCCTATCGGAGATCCTGGTTCCAGTCCCGGCTCCTCCCCTGCTGATGCAGCTTCTGCCTTGTGCACCCTGGGAGCAGCAGGTGACGCCTCCAGTACTTGGTCCATCCGCCCTTGTGGGAGACCTGGGTGGAGCTCCAGGTTCCTGGCTTCAGTCGGGTCCAAACCTGGCTGTTTGTGGGCAATTGGGGGAATAACCCTGTGGATGGAAAATTTGTCTCTGTCTCTCTCTGATTTGCATGTAAAATGAAAAGATTTTTTTTAAAAAAATTGGGAGGGAGCTAGCATTGCAGTGTAGTGTGGAGCCGGCATCCCAAATGCATGCTGGTCCCAGTGTAGGAGTTGGAGTCTTCTGTCCTCTGGCTGCTTGCTTGCCTGCTATGCTTCCCTGGAATTTATGACCTCCTGCCCCCCACCAGCTCCCCTGGGATTTATGGCCCGATGCTTCCCGCCAGTGCCTCCCCTTGCCATCTCCTTTGTGTGGCCTTCCCGCCACATAACGTATATAGCCTATACGTTTAAATGAGCCAATGAACATGTTAAGTCCCAATACCTTGCCATATAGAGAGTAAGAAGGTAACCCTGCACCCTTGCAAGTGTGAGGCTATAAAAACCTCTTTTATGCAAACGCGGTGGCCTTTTGCCTGTGCGCTGCTAACGGGCTGTGTGCGGGTGGGGGGTCCCTGCCGGCTGGTAACAAATAAACCTCTGCTTTTGCATCCGCGACTGTGCCTTGTGCATTGATTGGGAAATTCGGACACAACACCAGCTGCTAATGCGCCTGGGAAAACAGCGGAAAATGGCTTGAATCCTTGTGCCTCTGCACCCACGTGGGAGACCCGAACGGAGCTCTAGGCTCCTGGCTTTAAACTGGTCTGGCCGGATGTTGTGGCCATCTGGGGAGTGAACCAGCAGGTAGAAGATCCTGTTTAATTCCACTTTCCCTTCTCATAATCAAATCTTAAAAAAAAAAAAAAAGTTTAAATGCCCTTTCTGAAGCCCCCCGGTTAGTGCTCGGGCCGCTTGCTCTGCGCCGTGGTGCCCATCCTGAGCAAGCTGCGTGATTGGGTCTCCTGGTCTCTGTTTCTGATCCACTTGGGTCCTCTCCACCACCTTCTCCAGTTCCTTGTTGATGTCGCCTTTTTAACCACAGGAAACAGAAAACGATCTGGAAAGAACCGTCCAGGGACGTCCTCTGGGCAGTGTAACCACCCCCCCCCCACCACCACCACACACACACACACACACCCCGCCTCGCTGGGCATTAGGGACCTGGGAAAACAAAGCACCGGCCCAGTCCTGCCCACACCATGGCAACTTCAGAGGTGGTCTCAGCCCTCGCCCCAAGGGAAGCTCCCCAGGCCAATCCTCCCTCCCCAGCACCAAACAGGTTACCTGGCCTGAAAACACGGAGCAATAAAACCATGGCCGTCCCTCCTCCAAGGCAGGCGCCAGGTGGGCCCCCAGCCTGATAGCGCTGAGCAGTGAACCCTTGCGAGGAATTTCACCGGATTCACACTCAGCACACCCTTTGTGCAGGAGGAGGAGGAGGAGGAGGAGGAGGAGGTCAAGGAGAAACAGCAGGAAAAACTGGACCCCTTGCCCTCATAAGCCCCAGTCTGAACACAGACCGCATACCTAGCTCTCAGCTCTCTGCTGAGCCACCTGCCCGGCCTGCCGGTGTATTCTCTCCATTGAACCATGTGACCTTGCCTTCCCCAGTCTGGGTCAGACTGCTCGCTCTCTCTCTCTCAGATTCTGTCCCATTCATTCTGACGGATGCCCTACCCCCAATAAACCTCGCTTACCACCATTCTCTGTCTCACGCCTGAATTCTTTCTTGTGCAAAGACAAGAACCTAACCCCACCCATCTCTGCCAACATTCCCATTCTCCATCCTCGGCAATCTGCTGTCCCCAGCCCCTCCCCACTGGTTCCTGGTTTATCCCTGGGTCTTTCTGCACACCCGTGTTTCCTAGGTGTTGGGACAGGCGGAGTAGACAGTGAGAGAGAAAGAGAGAGACAGAGAGAAAGGTCTTCCTTTTCCGTAGATTCACCCCCCAGTGGCTGTTGCTGCCGACGCACCGCGCTGATCTGAAGCCAGGAGCCAGGTGCTTCCTCCTGGTCTCCCATGCGGGTGCAGGGCACAGGCACTTGGGCCATCCTCCACTGCACTCCTGGGCCACAGCAGAGAGCTGGACAAGAAGAGGAGCAGCCAGGACAGAATCCGGCGCCCCGACCAGGACTAGAACCCAGTGTGCCGGCGCCGTAGGCGGAGGATTAGCCTAGTGAGCCGCGGCACCAGCTAATACCTGCTTTCTTACGCCTACTATAGATGTGTCTCTGCCTTCCACTTTCCCACTTAACGGTATCTTGGAAAATCGTTAATAAACACTGAGCCATGATGTCGTAACCCCTGGCCTCCTGTGCTTGAGAAACACCTGGGATGTCGCTGGCCGTGAGAGGCTGCCGTCCCGCCAGCACGGAGGCCCCTAGGAGCGGGGGCTGATCCGAAAGGCAGGTATCCGGGGCTGGAGAAGCAGCCGCAGCCTTAGTACTGCTGGGGAGGCAGAGTCAAGTCCCCTTGCTTGGGGACCATGGCAGGAGCCGGGCTGAAGGCACCGGAGGGACCCGTTCGCAGAGCAAGGCTACATTTAGGCCACAGAGAGCCCTGGAGATGAACTTGAGAACAGACACTGGGCCATCAGCAGAGAGGCCTGAGCGTGGGCTAAAGAGTGTGGATCCAGAAGACTGGAGATGGCCTGAGGTTAACTACTGGGTGATTGGTTTACAGAACACTCTGGAGAAGGTGGAACCCTAGAGACAGGAAATGGATGGGGAGTGGGGGAGCGAATGGAATGCAAAGGGGCAGGAGGGGGTTGAGGAGTGGGAGCAGCCATGGTGACTGTGTGGGACCCATGCACCAGACACAGGTGAGTTTCCCCAACTCTAAGTCACACTTCGAAGAACAGCTCCTTGCTGAATGTTTCTGAGAAACGGAGTCTCCTGTGGCCCCCCGGAAGTAGTGGCTTCTGCCCTGTCCCTGTGGCTGCTGCTGCCTGTCCAGGGACATCCGGCCCAGCACCTGTGTGGGGTCCCCTCCTCCCCCTCCGGCTCTCCCACGAAAGGTCTTATCCCTCCCCGTCCCCTTCGTCCCCTTCGTTTACGTTCCCCAGCAGTGGCCAGGGGTGAGCTGCGGGAGCAGCAGGGAGCCCCGGGGAGGCCATTGGAGAGGCTCAGAGGCCTCCTGGGAAATGCCCCGGACAGGGTCCTGAGCAGAGCGAGTCTGGCCACCCAGGGCCCAATGCAAAAATAGCTCGCAGGCTCCCATTCAACTGCGACTAAGATTTCAGGACGGAGACGGCGGAGCACTAAACCCAGCCCAGGACCCTTGTGCGTGCAGGTCGCGGGCCCCTGAACTTGGCCCCACAGCCACTGCGAGTCGCGGGGTCGCTGCGCCGGGCGCGCCTCTGTGCTGCCACCCGCTGGCCACCTCGGGCCCCTGCACCTGCCTTCCCAGGGTAGGACGGGGTGGCCGACGACTCCCTTTCACAGAAGAGAAGGCAGCTGGGGAGGAGAGGACATTGTGCCCGAGGTCACACCGGCCCCAGCACCCAGGGGTGGCAGCGCTGAAGCGAGCGCAGGAGCCGCTCTGTGCTGTCAGCCTTACGGGTGGGGACAGGCGCCGCTCCCGCCACAGGAAAGGAAACCAGCAAGGACGGAGTGTTCTGGCTGCGGCTGCACGTGGTGGCCTCCTTTGTCTTCCTCTGCTCTCGGTTGTCCGGATCCTTCTCTGGGGGCCCACCTCTCCCTCTTCCCCGGCCTGGGGATGGGGCAGCTGGCCCCGGGAACACCCTGGACCATGGCAAGAGGCATTTTGCCTTCATGAGAAGAACTGGATGAAGCCGACAGGGAGCAGCTGGCACAGAGGGACAAGGGGATGGCTACAAGCGGGTGGCGGGCTGCTGGATCCAGCCAGGCCTGAGAGCCAGCGGTTCAGTCATTGTAAGCAGCTGTTTGCATGGAAATGTGTTCTAACCAATACTTTGCCCAAGACCTATAACGGGGCCCAAGACTGAAGGCTTCCATAGCCACGTTCTTTCTTCCGTAGCACCTGCTGTGTGGACAGCGAGCTGCTGTCTGGGAAGACAGAGGGAAACTGAGGCAGGGAACAGGGCCAGGGACTCACCTAGGCTTCAGAACAGCTCTATGCAGAACTGTTTGCCCTGAGGGTTAAGACGCCTGGATTGCGGGGCCAGTACTGTGGCCTCGCAGGTAAAGCCACTGCCTGAAGTGCCGGCATCCCATATAGGCGCAGGTTCAAGTCCCGGCTGCTCTACTTCCGATCCAGCTCTCTGCTATGGCCTGGGAGAGCAGTGGAAGATGGCCCAAGTGCTTGGGCACCTGCACCCTCTTGGGAAGACCCAGAGGATGCTCCTGGCTCCTGGCTCCTGGCTTCGGATCGCCTCAGATCCAGCTGTTGTGGCCAAATGGGAAGTTAACCAGCAGATGGAAGATTTCTCTCTCTCTGCCTCTGCCTCTGCCTCTGTAACTCTTTCAAGTAAATATATAAATCTTAAAAAAAAAAAAAAAAGACGCCTGCATGGCATCTCGGAGTGCCTGCTCCAGCTCCTGGCTCCAGCTTCCTGCTGATGCAGACCCTGGGAGGCAGCAGGTGGTGGCTCCATGCTTGGGTCCCTGACACCCATGTGGGAGACCTGGATGGAGTTCTGGGCTCCCGGCTTGAGCCTTGGGCGGGTCCCAGCTGTTGAGGGCATGGCGGGAGTGAACCAGCAGGTGGCAGATCTGTCTGTCTCTGCCTCTCAAATGAATAAGGAATCAGTTATTGTGGAGGGAGCGAGGCTGTCTTCACCCCCCTCTCTACTGTGGGCTCCTTCTGTGGGCCTTTGTTCCCAGAGCCACCGCTGAGAGAGGTGACCTGGGTGCACGTTTTGGGTGGCTCAGTAGGTGAGTGACAAAGTGTAGCAGACACCAGGTTCGCCTCCCCGTCTAACCAAACCTGCGGCCACGGTCAGTTTACTCCTTGGACAAAGGAAGTAACACCTGGCGGAGTGGCAGCTGGGAAGCCGAGGCTCTGAGGGGCTCTTTCTTTGTAGACGCCCCGTCCTGCTGGGGCCACAGCCCTGCTGCACCCAGCTCGCCCTCCCTGCAGCCTCCTTGGGGCGTCCCGAGGGGCTGCTCCAGGTCTCAGATAGGATCGAAGCTTCCCCCTCTCCCTGGAGTCCCAGAAGCACTGGCCCCTCTCCCTCCCTTAGCTCCCCAGCTCATCCCAAGTGGCATTTCTCCACGAGACTCTCCTTCACGTTCAAAGTCCACTCCAGAAACGCTTCCTGAGCTCCAGCGCGGACTGGACCCAGCCACGCCGCTGTCCCCAGAGGAAGAGAAACCAGAGTGTGGCTGCAGACTTAAAGCCAGCGAGGCTGGGGGTGGTCAGCAGAGCTGGGAGCGGATCGAGCTGGCTCGCTGTGTGATGCGGTCCTGAGCCAGTGAGAAGAACAGCATTCTCTTGGAAGGTTTTGTAGTGCGACCATGGCAACTACCCAATGCCAGAACATTTTCATCACCTCAAAAAGAGGCCCCGCACCATCAGCAGGCCCCCGCTGCCCCTCCATCCCAGCCCGTCTCTGTCCAAGTGCTGGCCCTGGACGTTTCATATAAACGGAATCGTGTGGTGTTTGCATCTGGCTTCTTTACTTCCCGTAGAGTGTTCAAAGTCCACCCGTGTTGCAGCACAGGGCAGCACCGCCCGTCTGTTGCCAAGTGATATTCCACGGTACGGGGCACCACTCGGCCGCTGACTGGCGTTTAGATTGCTTCGCTTTTTTCGATTATAAATAAAGCTGCAAGGAACATCTGGGACCAAGTTTCCTTTGAACATGCACTTCCATGTCTCTTGGGGTGAATCTGCTGGGTTGGATGATAATTCCGTGTTTAACTGAAGATTTTACCGGACCGTTTTCCAAAGCAGCTGCGCCATTGCCCATTCCCACCAGCAGGGGGCGGACGCTTCCCTCTTCTCTGCGTTCGTCTGATTTTTTTTTTTTTGGTTGTAGCGATCCTAGGGGCACGAAGCTGTAGGACTTTGTGGTTTGGGTTTGCATTCCCCAATTGCCTCTTTGTGTGTATCTATTCACTGTTTGTAGATCACCTTTGGAGAAGTCTATAAAAATCCTTTGCCTATTTTTTGTACATAAATGTCCGTAACAGCTTTATTCAAAATGGCACAAAGAATCTCAACGTCCAAGGACAGCCAAAGAAATGGTGCTGTACCCGTACTATGGTGTATATTGGAATACAATGTATACAATGGTATACTTCTCAGAAATTAAAATATAACATGTATGAACCTCAAAAAATATGTGCAGCAAAACACAAGAATATACAACGTAGAGTACACGCACAACAAATTCTAGAACAGCAAAACTCATCCACTTCTGTGTTAGCAGGAAGTATTCCAGTGGTCACCAGGCCAAGAGGTTAGGGTTAGGGGCACAAGGAACCTGAGACGGTGAGTGTTTGCCAAAAACTCACCGAAGCTTTGCCCTCTTTTTTTTTTTTTTGGACAGGCAGAGTGGACAGTGAGAGAGAGAGAGAGAGAGAGGTCTTCCTTTGCCGTTGGTTCACCCCCCAACGGCCGCCATGGCCAGCGTATCGCGCTGATCCGAAGTCAGGAGCCAGGTGCTTCTCCTGGTCTCCCATGTAGGCGCAGGGCCCAAGCACTTGGGCCATCCTCCACTGCACTCTTGGGCCACAGCAGAGGGCTGGACAGGAAGAAGAGCAACCAGGACAGAATCCGGCGCCCCGACCGGGACTAGAACCGGGTGTGCCGTCGCCGCAGGTGAAGGATTAGCCTAGTGAGCCTCGGTGCTGGCTAGCTTTGCCCATTTTTAAACTGGGGATGTTTTTCTCATTAAGTTGTAGAAGTTCTCTCTCTATTGTGGATGTTAATCCCTTAACAGATACGTGATTTGCAAGTATCTTCCCCTGCCTGTAGATTATCTCCTACTTTATTAGGTTCTGTTTTCTTTTGCTGAAGTTCAAGGTACCTATTTTCCTTTTGTCCCTTCTGCTTTGTATCTAGGAAACCGTGGCCTGGCCCAAAGTCAGGAAGATTTTCCCCTCCTATATTTTCTTCCAACGTTTTATAGTTTTAGCTGTCATAGGTAGGTCCTCGATCCATTCTGACTTCATTTTTCTGGATTTTCAATTCTATTCCATTTGTTTATATGTCTAATGCCGATACCACAGTCTAGACTGCTGTAGTTTTTATTTGAAATCAGAGAGTTTTATTCTCTGAATTTGTTCTTTTTCAAAATTGTTTTGGGTAGTCAGGGTCTCTTGAATTTTTACTCCTAAATTTTATTTATTTATTTATTAAAGATTTATTTATTTATTTTTTAAGGACTTATTTATTTATTTGATAGAGTTACACAGAGAGAGAAGGAGAGGCAGAGAGACAAAGAGAGAGAGAGAGAGAGAGAGAGAGAGAGAGAGAGAGAGAGAGAGGTCTTCCATCTGCTGGTTCACTCCCCAGTTGGCCGCAATGGCCAGAGCTGTGCCGATCCGAAGCCAGGAGCCAGGAGCTTCTTCTAGGTCTCCCACGTGGGTGCAGGGGCCCAAGGACTTGGGCCATCTTCTACTGCTTTCCCAGGCCATAGCAGAGAGCTGGATTGGAAGTGGAGCAGCCAGGACTCGAACCAGTGCCTATAAAGGATGCCAGCACTGCAGGCGGCAGCTTTACCTGCTAGGCCACAGCGCCGGCCCCTATTTATTTTTAATTGTATTTGAGAGACCGAGAGTGACAGACAGGATGTTTCCTCTGCTGGTCTACTCCCCAGATGGCCACAACAGCTAGGGCTGGGCCAGGCCAAACTAGGAATCGGCAGCTCTTGCATGCAGGGACCCAAGTACTGGAGCCATCATCTGCTGTCTCCCGGGTGTGCACTTGCAGGAACTGGGAAGAAGAGGTGGGACTTGATTCCAGGCCTTCCTATACAGATGTGGGCATCCCCAGCCGTGGTTTAACCCGCTGTGCCACAAAGCCAGCCCCTTGAATTTTTCTATGAATCTTGGAATAAACAGCACCTCCAGTACGATTTGAACAGAGGTGGGGAGAGCGGCTGGCTTTGCCGTGCTCCTGGTCTGAAAGGCAGCCGCGTCCGGCTGCGTCTGCACTCGAGTGGGCCGGGGGCGGTCCTGCCGGTGCTCAGCTTGCAGGAGTCCCCGCTGCCCCCATGCCCAGTGTTTCGATCTTCAGAGCTTGTTGGCTTTTGTGAAATGCTTTTTTTTTGCTTCACATCTACTGTGATTAAAGTATGACTTTTTTCCTTTTTGGTTACTGTTTTTAAAAGCAGTTACCTGGGGGCTGGCGCAGTGGCATAATGGGTTAAAGCCCTGGCCTGAAGTGCCAGCATCCCATATGGGCACAGGTTTGAGTCCCGGCTGCTCCTCTTCCAATCCAGCTCTCTGCTATGGCCTGGGAAGGCAGTAGAAGATGGCCCAAGTGCTTGGGCCCCTACATCCACATGGGAGACCTGGAAGAAGCTTCTGGCTCCTGGCTTCAGTTGGTGCAGCTCCGGCCATTGCGGCCATCTGGGAGTGAACCAGCAGATGGAAGATCTCTCTGTCTACCTCTCTCTGTAACTCTTTGTATTTCAAATAAATAAAATAAATATTAAAAAAAAAAAAAGCAGTTACCTTGTAGAGGGGAGAAACCAGAAAAACAGGAAACAGGTGTGTAAAAGGAAATTGGAGCTGCCATCTAATATTTTTTGTTTTCTTGAATATATGTTTTAAATATGTATTTATTTTATTTGAAAGACAGAGTGACAGAAGGAGAGAGAGAGTTTTCCATCCATTGGTTCACTCCCCAGATGCTGATAACAGCCAGGGCTGGGCCATGCTGAAACCAGGAGCCGGGAGCTCCATCTGGGTCCCCACATGGGTGGCGGGAACCCAGGCACTTGGGCCGTCTCCCACCGCCTCCAGGATGCAATTACAGGAGGCTGGATCCGAACACGGAACAGCTGGGACTCAGCCCAGGCACTCTGGCAGGAGCTTGGGTGTCCCAAGTGATGGCTTAATCTGCTCTGCCGCAGCCACCACCCCTTGGACGTATTTCTGCTTCACAACATTATCCTTTAAAAGTTGTGATAAAATAACCGTAACATAAAATGTACTGTCCTAACCTTTTAAAGTGTGCAGCTCAGTAGTCATGAAGTATGTTCTCACTGCCGTGCAACCAATGAACACATCTCCAACCAACTGTGCAAATGCTTCATCTTGTAAAACTGCCAACTCTGAACCCGTGGAACAATGGCTCCCCTCGTCAACCCCAGCCCTGGCACCTCTCTTTTTTTATGATTTATTTGTTTGGGAGGCAGAGTTACAGAGCGAAAGGTCCTCCATCCGCTGGTTCACTCCCCAAATGGCTTCAACGGCCAAAGATGGGCTGATCCAAAGGCAGGAGCCAGGAGCCTCTTCCAGGTCTCACACGGGTGCAGGAGCCCAAGGACTTGGGCCATCCTCTGCTGCTTTCCCAGGCGCACTAGCAAGGAGCTGGATCAGACGTGGAACAGCCGGGACTGGAACTGGTGCCCATATGGGATGCTGGCATCGCAGACAGGAGCTTACCCACTGCGTCACAGTGATGGCCCCATTTTAGGCACCGCCCCTAGGCCCCACCTCCTTACTGGGCAGCCTGTGCCAGGAGAGGCCAGGGTGGAGTCATGCAGCTGCCTGGGAGAAATCACAAGGTGGGATGAGCAAAGCAGTGGGACCAGACAGCGGCGACTGTGGCCCTGGGGTGCAGCAGCTGTGGGAGCTGCAGTCTCCACGTCCATGTCTCCCATGCCCACGTGTTGAACCTCATCCCCGGGATGTGGAGAGGCTTGGTGCTTAGGCCTTAAGTGCCCCTGGAGAGCTCCACCTGGGCTGGCCTCAGTGTCTTGATGGAAGCGGGCAGACAGGCGGGGTCGGCCCCTCCACGGTGCCGGGATGCAGGTGAGCGGGGCCATCTAGGAGCTCAGCCAGCCCAGTCCTCCAAGGCCTTGACCTTGAACCTCATAGCCTCCAGGACCATGAATAATAAACTTGCCCAGTATCACCCACATGAGGGCATCTCACGATCAAACTGAGCCAGACGCCCCACAGCCAGCAGCTGTCTTAGTGATGGACTAGGCAGAGCAGTTCAGGGGTGCAGGTGTAGTGTGGGACACCAGATCCACAGAGCACAGGGCACAGGAGGCAGGGGTCTGGCAGGCTGCTGGGTAAGCGTCTGGAGGGGAGAAGCTCAGGGTCGGCTTGTGGCACCGCCGGTTAAACTGCCACCCGTGACACCAGCATTCCACATGGGCGCCTGTTCGAGTCCCGGCTGCTCCACTTCAGATTCGGCTCCTTGCTAATGCGCCTAGGAAAGCAGTGGAAGATGGCCCCTGCACCCAAATGGAAGACCTGGAAGAAGCTCCTGGCTCCTAGCTTCCATGTGGCCGAGCCCCCGCTGTTGCAGCCATTTGAGGAGTGAACCAGGGGACGGGAGCTCTGACTCTCCCTCGCTCTCTATATAAACACTGCCCTTCAAATAAACTTTTTTTAAAAAATTGTCTTTGAAGTGAGAAGCTACAGGAGGTAAGGCTAGGAAGATCCTCGTCCTTTGGAGGCCACTGGGGGCCCTCTGCGGAGGGCGGGGTCGAGGGCTGGCAGCAGTGCTGTGCACATCTTGGCGTTTGCTCCTAGAAGGGCAACAGATGGGAGACGCATGGGGATGGCAGGTGGCTGGGTTGCAGGAGGAAGTCCCTGGAGGGAGGGGGCTCCCTGGCACGGCGGGGGTGGGGGTGAGTGTGTTGTAGAGGCTTGCATTTCCCTGGGGATTTGGGGGGTGAGCTAAGGGTGCCTGGGGCTGTACGTGAATCAGAGGTGGGAGGTCTGCTTCCCTGAGAAGTGGTGAGGGCCCTGCAGGGAGAGGCTGGGGGTGGGGCTGGGGCTGGGGCAGCACAGCTGTGTCTTCAGGCTTCTGTCCTGCAGGAAGCAACTTTCGGTGGGGAGGGGAGGGTTGGCCATTGGGGCACCAGGAAGTGCAGTGGGCAAGTTGAGGCCAGTGAGGACCTGTTACAGCCTCCTGCAGCAGGCTCAGCGACCTCCCAGCCTCCGGTGGCAATGAACTCAGGCTGCCTTGGGGACAAAGGCTGGGTTCCTGGACTCTGTCCTCACCCAGAAGACGGGCTCAACCGCCCAACAAGGCCGGGCAAGGGAGGGGGCTTAGGCTCTTCCCCTGGCAGCTGCTCGAGGTTCTGGGGAAGTCCAGGCAGCATCTGCAGGCCTCGGGGAACCCTGCACAGAGGCTGAGCCTCCAACACCAGACACCTGGGCCTGTGTCAAGGAGGCTAAGGCTGCGACTCTCAGCCAGTGAGCGCCCACCCAGTCCCTGCTCAGCCTGCAGGCTATCCACTGGAACACCCCCCTCCTGAGCCTGTGGTTGGGAGCTTCCCTGGTGGCGGCCTGGCCCCTTCAACCTTGTTCCACCTTCATGGATAGAAACTGCAGCCTGGGGCTGGCACTGTGGCATAGCGGGCTAAGCCTCTGCCAGCAGTGCCGGCATCCATTATTATGGGTGCCATTTCGACTTTCGGCTGCTCCACTTCTGATCCAGCTCCCTGCTGGGAAAGGAGCAGATGATGGCTCAAGTGCTTGGGCCCCTGAACCCATGTGGAAGACTCGGAAGAAGCTCCAGGCTCATGGCTTTGGATAGGCCTGGCTCCAGCCATAGCAGCCATTTGGAGAGTGAAGCAATGGATAGAAGACCTCTCTAGCTCTCTCTCTCTAAGATTTATTTATTTACTTGAAAGCCAGAGTTAGAGAGAGAGGTCTTCCATCCACTGGTTCACTCCTCAATTGGTCAGAATGGCCAGGGTTGGACCAGGCTGAAGCCAGGAGCCAGGAGTTTCTTTTGGGTCTCCCACATGAATGCAGGGGCCCAGGCACTTGGGCCATCTTCCACTGCTTTCCCAGGCACATTAGCAGGGAGCTGGATTGGAAGTGGAGCAGCCGGGACTTGAACTGGTGCCCTTATGGGATGCCAGCATTGCAGGCAGCAGCTCAACCCACCTGTGCCACAGCAGCAGCTCCAGGATTATCTTAGAAGCCCCTCCAGACCCGTGCATGGCAGTGAGGCCACTGCGACCACTGGGTGTCAGGCTCCGAAAGTGCCAGGAGCTGTTCAAGGCAGCACCCCTGTCCCTCAGGCTGGTGGCAGAGACTGACCAACTCTCCACAAATTAAGAGCTATGCCCAGGGGCCGGTGCTGTGGCGTAGTGGGCTAGGCCTCCACCTGTGGCACTAATAGCCCATATGGGCGCCAGTTCTGGTCCTGGCTGCTCCTCATCCAATTTGGCTCTCTGCTGTGGCCTGGGAGGGCAGTGGAGGATGGCCCAAGTGCTTGGGCCCCTGTACCCACATGGGAGACCCAGAAGAGGCTCCTGGCTTTGGATCGGCCCAGTTCCATCTGTTGCAGCCATTTGGTGGTGAACCAGTGGATGAAGGATCTCTCCCCCCTGCCATCTGTAACTCTGCCTCTCAAGTAAATAATCTTAAAAAAAAAAAAAAAAAGCAAGCAAGCAAGCTATGCCCAGAGCCCCCAACTTCTCCTCTACTAAAACATATAGTGCTACAGTGCTGCCTGCCAGCCTGGTGCTCTGGGGCCAGCGGAAGCCCCACCCAGCCAGGGCAGGTGGGACTGCCACCAAAAACCCCAACCAAGGGTCTGGTGTCGTGGCATGGTGGATTAAGCCACCCCCAGCATCCCATTTTGGTGCCAGTTTGAGGTCCCAGCTGCTCCACTTCTGATCCAGCTCCCTGCTGGCGCACCTTGGAAAACAGTGGAGGAGGGCCCAAGTGCTTGGGCCCCTGTACGCGTGTGGGAGACCTGAAGGAAGTCCTGGCTCTTGGCTTCAGTCTGGCTCAGCTCCAGCCAATGCAGCCGTCTGAAGAGTGAACCAGTGGTAGAAAAATCTCTGTTTCTTCTTCCATCTCTCTGACTCTGACTTTCAAATAAAATAAATATCTTTTTTTAAAAAGATTCTATTCATTTATTTGAGAGGCAGAATTACAGACAGTGAGAGGGAGAGACAGAGAGAGGCCTTTCATCTGCTGGTTCACTCCCCAAATAGCCACAACGGCTGGAGCTGGGCTGATCCGAAGCCAGGAGCTTCTTCTGGGTCTCCCATGTGGGTGCAGGGGCTCAAGCACTTGGGCCATCCTCCACTGCTCTCCCAGGCCACAGCAGAGAGCTGGACTGGAAGAGGAGCAGCCGGGACTAGAACCGGAGCCCATATGGGATGTCGGTGCCTCAGCGTTGGCCCCTAAAATAAATAAATCTTAGACTAAAACAACCCCACCCAGAAGCAGCACTTGGAGAACATCTCTCCCAACACAAGGGCCAGCCTCCCGCCACCCCAGCTGTTCTACTTCAGCACCCACATACGGGATTCACGTACGTGTGAAATACAGGAATACAGCGGATGGTGACAGCCAGACACAGGCCATGACCCTAAATGCCCAGCATGGCGACTGGCTAAGTAAACCACCTTCACTCCACATGAGGGACACTGTGTCTGCTAAAAAGGAACAAGGCAGTCCTACAGGTGCTCACGCGGAAAGGGTTCAAGATCAATACCGTAGATAAGGAAGGCTGAGCTCTGACTGTGCACCTGCTTTTGTGGCATTTATGTTACGTGCACTTTCTTTTTTTAAAGATTGATTTACTTGAAAGGCAGAGCATTCGAAGGGAAGAATCTTGCAACTCTCCGAACGCCTGTCCACAGCCAGGGCTGGGCCAAGAGCCAGGAGCTCCACCCACGTCTCCTACGTGGGCGGCAGGGCCCAGGCACTTGGGCCAACATCTGCCGCCTCCCAGGCACGTTAGCAGGAAGCTAGATGGGAAGCAGAGGAGCCGGGACTTGGACTTCTGATACGGGACGCCTCAGTTGCAAGCAGTGGCCTAAACTACTGTGCCACTGAAGCTGGGAGATACACAAGATAGTTCTGGCACTGACCCGGCAGTGTGAGGCCAGCAGCGGGAGGCAGACTTCATTTACTGCACAGCACTGTGCTGTGTGCACTTTGTCATTCAATAAATAAAAAATTCATGCTTTCAAAACATAAAAAAACCAAAGCATTTGGAAGCCCACAGAGCCCCTTGCAGCCAGTCTGTGGCTGTCTGGTTCCAGGTTGAGGGTGGGGGGAAACATTGAATTCTCCGGCTGGAGGTGGCCCTCCTTGTTCCTGGCCCTTTGGGAAGCCCACCACGGTTTCCCTGGCAGGATCTTAGGTGTAGAACGTGGCCCTGATCCCTCTGCCTTACTTGACACTTAAGCGTACCATGGAACACCCAACAGGAGTCCTGCCTCCATTCAGTAGACCAAGGCCGGTATGAGCCAACCCCACACCCGCTACAGAGCAGACAGGGTCTGATTTCACAACTCCCACCCACCCAAGGCCTCTGGACCTTGCTAGGGAGCCGCCTCACCCCCCAGGGCACTACCTTGCTCAAAGTAGTAATGGGTTCTTCCTCATTCCTGCTATAGGTAACTTGCTTATCTGCTTCCTAATCACCTTTCAACTCAACCCTTTCACATTGTAGACTGCTCATTAGACTATCCAGCCTTCCTTTCTTTCTTGAAGACAGCTTATCTTTTCACTGAGACCAGCAGGCTGGACCTCCTCACTGAGCATCTACTATGCCCGAACTGGGTAAGGGGAAGGCAGAGAGGGATCCTGCCAGCCCTGCCCCAGAGCCTCCATCCTGTCCACACACAGCTGGGTACACGATGCCACTGCGGCTTTATGCTCAGGTCAGGAGGCGGCCCTTCATTCAAGACCCCTTCGTCACCTGATTGCCTGCGATTTCCCTTCTGCCCTCCAACTCTCCCTCTTCTCATCCCTTCCCCACCGGCTGGCAGGATCTTAGTGGGGGCCAGTGTCGCCATGCAGTGGGTGAAGCGCCAATCTGGGGGCCTGCTTTGAGTCCCAGCTCTTCTGCTTCTGATCAGGCTCCCTGCTAATGTGCGGAGGGGAGCGGGCGGGCAGATGACAGCCCCAAGTACTCGGGTTTCTGCCACCCACTTGGGAGACCGCAATGGAGTTCCCGGCTGCCACCTGGCCCAGCCCTAGAGGTTGGGAAGTTAATAGTAGATAAATGTATCTCTGTTGGTTTTTCAAATAAATAAATAAATCCTAAAAAATATGTAGTTTTGGGGTGTCTAGGGGTGCAGTGGAGTGGGTTAAGCCACTGCTCTGGGATGCCTGCGTTGTGTATCGGGGTACAGGTTCAAGTCCCGGCTTCTCTGCCTACAATCCAGCCTCCTGTTAACATGCGCCTGGGAGCTAGGTCACAGCTCAAGCACTTCAGCCCCTGCCACCCCTGTGGGAGACTCAGATGCTGTTCCAGGCTCGGCCCAGCCCTAGCCGTGGCAGGCATTTGCAGAGTGAACCAGAGGGTAGAGGAGCCATCTCGGGTGCTCTGCCTTTCATGTAGATGAGAATAAGTATTTTTTAAAATTTATTTGAAAGGCAGAGTTACAGAGAGGTAGAGGCAGAAAGCAAGGTCTTCCATCTGCTGGTTCACTCCCTAAATGGCCGCCAACAGCTGAAACGGAGCCAATCTAAAGCCAGGAGCCGGGAGCCGGGAGCTTCTTCTGGGTCTCCCACGCTGGTGCAGGGGCCCAAGGACCTGGGCCATCTTCTACTGCTTTCCCAGGCCAGAGCAGAGAGCTGGATGGGCAGTAGAGCAGCTGGGATTTGAACTGGTGCCCATATGGGATGCTGGCACTGCAGGCAGCGGCTTTTACCCACTACTCCATAGCACCAGCCCCCCCCCTTTTTTTAAAGAATATTAACCCTTCCTCTTAGGCTTATTATGTGCAGGCCAAAAAAAGTAGTACCTCACTTAATACTCAGATGCTGTTGTAATCCTCATTCGACAGTTGAAGAAGCCAGGCTAACAGAACCAGGCCTCAACCTGAACCCCACCTCCTCCACTTCCCAGCTCTGAGATCCCGATCACCCCTCCTCTGCCAGTTCCTATAAACTGTTAATACTGTAAGGTGGGGCTGGCGCTGTGGTACAGTGGGTAAAGCCGCCGTCTGCAGTACTGGCATCTCATATGGGCACTAGTTCGAGTCCTGGCTGCTCCACTTCTGATCCAGCTCCCTGCTAATGTGTGTGGGAAAGCAGCAGAAGATGGCCCAAGTGCTTGGGTCTCTGCACCCACATGGGAGTCCCAGAAGCAACTCCAGGCTCCTGGCTTCGGATCAGCCCAGCTCCAGCCGATGCGGCCATTTGAGGAGTGAATCAGCAGATGGAAAACCTCTCTCTGCCTTTGCCTCTAACTCTGCCTTTCAAATAAATAAATACATCTTTTAAAAACAAAGGAATATGGTAAGGTGATTTTGAATAATAAATGAATGAATGAATAATGAGCTGGAACATTGCCTGCACTTAACAAGCATTACCGTTTCCCACACTTTAAGGATTGGACAGGCAGGGCAACAGAGATCTGCTGGTTGGCTCCTGAAATGGCTGGGCCAGGCTGAAGCGGGGAGCTCAGCACTCCCTCGGGGTTTCCCATGTGGGGTGTGGGGGCCAATACTCGGGTCATTTCCCGTTGCCTTCCCAGGGAACTTGTCACCCAGAAGGGACCCCCGGCCCCCATTCCCTACACTTCAAAGCACGACCCTCCTCAGAGCATCACATATAAAGGGGGCAGACCTCACAACTGGCCTGAGCACCCTAGTGCGTAGCTGTGGGTTTCCTAACGTCCCAGGTGTGCTAGTAAGAACTAAGATAACTCGGCTGCCCTGAAGAATCCTCCTAGGCCTTTAATGCAAAATCCTAGGCGGGCAGCTGGGGCGCAGCGGGTCGAGCTGCCGCGTGGGACCGGACCTGGCATGTGGCACCACCTCCACCCCGACCACGTGGGAGACTGCAAGCGCCGGCTGCGGTCCCTGGGTCCCTGCGCTCCTGGGGAGGCCTGCATGGAGCCCCCGGCTCCGATCCCGCCCAGCCAGGGCAGTTTCGCGCATCTGGGCAGATCTGTCACTCCGCGCCCATCTGAGCGCACGTCGCCAAGCCCACCTCCCGAGCCCCCGGGGCCACGCCTGGGCCACGCGGTCCGCTGCCCGCCCGGCCGCCACACTCAACGGGAGCCCTAGAGGAAGCGGCGAGCGGCCCAGGCCCCGCTGCCACCCACCATGACCACGGCCCTCGCCAGCGCTGCCGCCACGCGCCCTGCCCACGGGGACGAACACCTGCCGCGTGGCTGTGGGGGACCAACCGAGCGTTCGCGCACGGCTCGCAGGCCTATCACAGCCCTCGGGAGGCTCGTGGGCCGAGGTGCCCGGCAGCCTGGGCGTGTGCGGCCCCCGAAAGGGCCCCCTGGACGGGGCCGACCCTCGACCTGCGGCGCGCTCGGGCTGACCCGCAGGAAACCGCCGCCGACCCTCTCCCCGGAGCCGCAAGCAGGCTCAGCGAGGACGGACCGGTGCCCTCCCGCGCACAAGTCCACGGCACCGGCGACTTTCTGGAAACCGAGACCACCGCCCCGCGTTCGCTCTGCTCGCTGCCCCACTCGCACGCCCCGCGCCAAAGGAGCCCGCTTCACGACGCATGCGCCGGGACGACCGGCCGCGGAGGAACACTCTGCGACCCGCGCACGCACGGGCCAATCAGCGCCGGCCTTGCACAAAGCAAATCCCGCCTCCAGGACGCGGCCGCCAGACCCCATTCCCCTCCTTGGCCGCCTGGGCCCGCCCACTCCGGCCCAATCCCCGCCCTACGCCGCGCACAGTTAGCGGCTTGCGATTGGCTCGCGCGACGGACGCGAGCTCTGATTGGTAGAGGAGGAGTCACGAGGGCGCCGTCGTCGCCTTTCCAGAGGCGATTACTGGGCAGGCTCAGTCTTTCGCCTCAGTCTCTAGCTCTCGCTGGTAGCCCGGCGTACGTGCTCCGACATCTTCAGTCACCCGCGGCCGCCATCGACGCCGCTCGGGTTCCTCTAGGCTCGTCTGCGCCACAGCCGCCGCCGTCGTAAGCCGCCATCATGGTGAAGCTCGCCAAGGTAAGCGCCGTGGGCGCGCGAGCGTCGCGGCCTGCTGCTCCGGAGCGCGCGCGGCGCCGTCCCGGGCGCGTTCGAGGGCGCCATGCTGTGGGAAGTCTCGCGCGACTGGCGGCGAGTTCTCGCGTGTCTTGGCTGCTTGGCGGCGAGGTGAAGCGCGCCCCGGCAGGTGCCGCGGGCGGCGTGGAAGGCTTCTGCGCGGGGCGCGGGGCGCGGGGCGGCGGGAGGAAGTGAGGTCCAACTCGTGCGCCGCGCGCGCTGGGCCCCGCCTCCGGCCGCACGTGCGCCGGCTCGCGGGCCGCCACGTGGGCCCGCCGCGTGGGCCGCGGTGGTCGGGGTGGCCGGGGTGGTCGGGGTGGCCGGGGTGGTCGGGGTGGCCGCGGCCCCGGCCCAGCGGCCCGAGGCCCCCGCCGCCGCCACGTGCGCCGGCTCCGGAAGGAGGCGCCGGGGTGCGTGCACATGGTGGCCGCCGGGCACCCCCACGTGGCCGCGGCCAGGTGAGGGGGCAGGGCGGGCGGGGGCCGAGGTGGCCTGTTTGTACGCTTTGGCCTCGCTGGTGCTGGCTGGGGGTGTGCACCGGGGGGCTGGGGGCGTGCACCGGGGGGCTGGGGGCGTGCACCGGGGGGGGGCTGGGGGTCCCCGCTGGCTGCTGATGAGGGTGCCTGGTGCGAGGGTCGGACCCGGGGGAATTGAGTAGTGCAGGGGGGAAAAGGCATCGCCTTGGCCTTTTCTTAGGTTTTGTCGAGATGGACAGGAAAACTCGGACGGGCCGTGCTGTCGGTCAGCTTCAGTGTCGGTCGTGTTGAACGCCGCAAGTGCGTTGAGGGTGACGGTTGTATTTTGCTGCCAAGGACGATGGCAGCGTCGGAACGGGCTGTGGAACCGATGGGGGGTGTTCATGTGCTCATTGTGTGCGTTTTAGGCTGGTAAAAACCAAGGAGAGCCCAAGAAGATGGCTCCTCCTCCCAAGGAGGTAGAAGAAGATAGTGAAGACGAGGAGATGTCGGAGGACGACGAGGATGACAGCAGTGGAGAAGAGGTAACTGGGTCGCAATCGATGAGAAATGGGGTTGCAGTGGACAGAATGGTGTTGGGTGTCTGAAAAGGATAAAAAAGTAGTGTATTCACAGGACCCGGGGTAGTGGGGGTGCTTCAGGGGAGGCAGGAGACTGGGTAGGTATCTGAGTGTGAGCTTAAGACCCCAAGCATCTGGGGTCTGTGCTCTCTGCACGCTGGTGTGACGTTGATACACTTCTCGCGTTCCCACACTAGCCTTAGCCCTCCGTGGTAAAAGGGACGAGATCAGTGACAGCCGATTTGTATTTGGGCCTAAGGATACCCTTCGCAGAGTCCTTATAAAAACCCCTAGTGGATTCTGTTCCCCTATATGTAAGGTTTATAGCAGGTGTGGGTTGAAGGTGCCACCTCAGGTCCTGAGCGTCCACGTTCATTGTTTGCATGTAAAGTCGGTTTTTTAGAATTCAGCAAAAACTTGACTGTTAATGAACTATCCTGATGAGCTAGTAGTTTTGAAAAGTAGCTTTGACTAGGAGTTAAAATGTAGGTAAACGATGCTTCTTTCAGATACAGCATTTATTTGATGTGCTGTAATTTGTAAGGGTTGCTCAGCCAATTTAAGACTGATTTTTGTCTCGGGACAAGAATCCTGTACCACTACCCACTGTATGATCCCCAGATGATTTTTAATAATAATTTTCTTCAGATTTATTTATTTGAAAAGCAGAGTTATAGAGAGGCAGAGTTCTCCCATCCACTGGTTCACTCCCCAAATGGCTGCAACGTCCAGAGGGGGGCCTATCCGAAGCCAGGATCTTCTGGGTCTCCCACGTGGGTGCAGGGGCCCCAGCATCTGGGCCATCTTCTGCTTCCCAGGCCACAGCAGAGAGCTGGATCGGAAGTAGAGCAGCCAGGACTTGAATTGGCTCCCATATGGGCTGCGGCACTGCGGGCAGCAGCTTTGCCTGCTGCGCCACAGCACTTACCTGTTGAACTTAACGTGTTAGCATGGAACGTGTGCAGTCTTGAACCAGAGGCAGTGCCGGAAACGGACACTGGGACCAGGGCTGCCTTTCGGGTGTGGCAGGACTGCTTGTGTTTGTCGTTTAGATAGTCATCCCGCAGAAGAAAGGCAAGAAAGCTGCTGCGGCTCCAGCCAAGAAGGCGGTGGCTTCCCCAACAAAAAAACCCGCGGTTGCCACTCCTGCCAAGAAAGCAGTTGTCACTCCAGGTAAAAAGGGAGCCGCCACCACGCCCGCGAAGAAGGCCGTTACCCCAGCCAAAGCAGTGGTGGCGTCGGGCAAGAAGGGGGCCGCGCTGGGCAAAGCTGTGGTAGCAGCCTCGGGAAAGAAGGGAGCAGTCCTCCCCGCCAAGGGGGCCAAGAACGGTAAGAACGCCAAGAAGGAAGACAGCGACGAGGAGGAGGAGGAGGAGGACGACAGCGAGGAGGACGACGATGACGACGAGGATGAAGACGAGGAGGACGAGGAGGAGGAGTTTGAGCCGGCAGTGATTAAGAAGGCAGCAGCGGCTGCCCCCGCCTCAGAGGATGAGGACGAGGAGGACGAGGATGACGACGATGAGGAGGACGACGACGATGAGGATGAGGACGAGGAAGACGGTAAGGAAGTCATGGTGGCTCCTGGCTCTGGGAGCTTTCCACGTAGCCACCTGGGGTTGGATTAGAGTCCTTCCTGGGGTCCTCTGGGCCTTGTGGCCTTGAGTGTGGTGGTAGGGCTTTCTTTCCTCCAGAGCATCCCAGAGTCAGTGTGGGAGATCCTTGCAGACTCTGACTAGACGGCTTCTTCCAGACTCTGAAGAAGAAGCCATGGAGACCACACCAGCCAAAGGGAAGAAAACTCCTGCAAAAGCTGCCCCCGTGAAGGCGAAGAGCGTGGCTGAGGAGGAGGACGAGGATGAGGACGAAGAGGATGAGGAGGAGGAAGATGACGAGGAGGAGGAGGAAGATGAGGACGAGGAGGATGAAGAGGAGGAGGAGGAGGAGGAGGAAGAAGAAGGTAATCTCTACAGTGAGCCTGTTTCTCTGAACTTGTGAAGCAGCCTTGCGTGTGACTGCTCACAAGTGACACTTTGTTGAAACCTTGTCCAGAGCCCGTCAAAGAAGCACCTGGAAAACGGAAGAAGGAAATGACCAAACAGAAGTCAGCTCCTGAAGCCAAGAAACAGAAAGTGGAAGGTACTTGGGAGAACTGGGGTGTTGGGTGGGGGACTTCTCACAGCGCACGTGATGAACGACACAGGGACTTAATGCTGAAGCCTGATGTACATGTGATACACTGATGTGCTGTGTGCGGGCATTTTGTACTGGAAGCTGGTTTTGGACCATACTTTACAGAGACTGATAAGTCCATTTTTTCTGTACAGGCACAGAACCAACCACATCTTTCAATTTGTTTGTTGGAAACCTGAATTCTAACAAATCTGCTCCTGAATTAAAAACTGGTATCAGTGATGTTTTTGCTAAAAACGATCTTGCTGTTGTGGATGTCAGAATTGGCACAACCAGGTATGTGCTTTCCCTTCCTGTTGTCATCCATGGGTCTGTTAATCGATTCTCTAGCTGCCTTCACCTGCCTGTTTCCTTAAACATAGATGTGTGAACGTGTTAAGTGATTTGACAATGTGGAATGAAGTCATTGGATTTTTAGAATCTAGAACCCTGAAATTCCCTAATCAACCCTAATGTTATTGGACAAACCAATTCATAACATTTAGATAATTTGGTGTTGAGTTCTTAATCCTTTTTAAAAGATTTCATTTATTTGAGAGGTAGTTACAGACAGACAGGTCTTCCAAATGGCTGCAGCAGCTAGAACTGGGCTGGTCTCCCACATGGATGCAGGGACCCAAGCACTTGGGAATTCCAGTGTTCTCCCAGCTCATAAGCAGAGAGCTGGATCAGAAGACCAGCCGGAACTCAGGGAGCGTTTGCCTGCATTATAAGAGAATTAAGATGCCATGCCAGCCCTACTTCGGTCAGCTGTGTAGTCTCAGTGGTTGTCAGTGTTAGGCTGCTACTGTCTTGATTCTCAGATGGGTGTGTCAGCAAGTCTGAATTGTGACTGGCCCATCCAGAGTTAACTGAACTTAATCATGTCTTGGGACTTCAATCTGCGCCATAGCCATTTGTGGAGGCAATGGGGTTTTGTCTTGTTTATTTTACTCAATCGCAGTAGTGCTGTTGCTGCTCAGAATATGTTCTGTGCCCTTTTTTTCCTGAGAAATTTTCCTCTTTCATCTTAAAGGAAGTTTGGCTATGTGGATTTTGAATCTGCTGAGGACCTAGAAAAAGCCTTGGAACTGACTGGTTTGAAAGTCTTTGGCAATGAAATTAAACTGGAGAAACCGAAAGGAAAAGACAGCAAGAAGGGTATGTATGGCTTTCACAGATGACAGCACCAGCGTGTCCTAGGTGGAAGGGTTGCAAGTTGCATTCTCGTCCAAAATGCTTGGGACCAAGAGAGTCTCCAGGCTTCGGGTTTTTCTTTTAAGATTTTGGGATATTTTCCATGTATACAATCAGATAGCTTGGGGATGAAACCCTATCTTTTTTTTTTTTTAAATTTTTGACAGGCAGAGTGGACAGTGAGAGACAGAGAGAAAGGTCTTCCTTTGCCATTGGTTCACCCTCCAATGACCGGCGCTGTGGCTGGCACACCGCGCTGATCCAATGGCAGGAGCCAGGTGCTTCTCCTGGTCTCCCATGGGGTGCAGGGCCCAAGGACATGGCCATCCTCCACTGCACTCCCGGGCCACAGCAGAGAGCTGGCCTGGAAGAGGGGCAACCGGGACAGAATCCGGCGCCCTGACTGGGACTGGAACCCGTCTAAAACCCAGTGTGCCGGTGCCGCAAGGCGGGTGATTAGCCTGTTGAGCCATGGTGCCGGCTGAGACCCTATCTTAAACCCAGTTCGTTTCATACACACAGCCTGAAGGTAATTTGACATTTTTAGTCTACCTGCGTTTTAACTTATAATGAGGAGGGAGAGAATAGAATTGCCATTTACTGGGTTATTCCTCAGAGGTCCACAGTGCTGAGGCCTGGCTGGAGCCACAACCACAATCTAGGTCTTGTACGTGGGTGGTAGGGACCCTACCGACTGTCACGCAGGGTCTGTGTTACAAGGAACTGGGGATACCCAGGTGCTCCAAAAGGGGATTCAGGTGTCTTAACTGCTAGACTAAGTGCCCAGTGCAGTCCTAAGGTGATTAGGTGTGCGATTTTCCACTTGAGGTCTGTATTGGGGTGCTCAAAAAGTCGGGGATGTTTTGGATTATAGGTGCTCAGTGCTCAACCTGAAATAATGTACAAGAGCTTGCCTTCACTTGCATCTTTCAGCTCTGTACTTTGGACATGCCTTAAATTGTTTTCTGTCGCTCAAAGGTACTGACCACCTTCTATAGATTGATTTCTTTGTTCTAGATACCCATTTGACAGTATGCAATATGGGGAGACCCACTCGATTCTCCCTACAGAGTCTTGGACATCTTTGGATTCAAATTTTGACTAGAGCTGGGGCTTTGTGTGTGCGTGCACATTTATAATAACCCTGTTACTCGTTAAGGTTATGGAGTTGGTTTTGTGTTTTTCTAGATCGAGATGCGAGAACACTTCTGGCCAAAAATCTCCCTTACAAAGTCACTCAGGATGAATTGAAAGAGGTGTTTGAAGATGCTGTGGAGATCAGACTGGTCAGCAAGGATGGAAAGAGTAAAGGGTATGTGAGGATGGTTCCCGTCGCTGTAGTTCCTGACTTAATGCCAGGAGTGCCGCTCCGATCTCATAGGTGCATGATGGCATGCGGCTTAACCTTCAAAGACTAGCTAATTCATGTAAAGGAGTAAAACGTGCCTGGCTTAGAAGGGCCTGGTGGAGCCGCATGGTGGTGTTTCACACGCTGACTGCGTCTGTGACAGGACAGTGGGCCTAGTGCTGCCATGGCTGTCGCAGTTTCTGAAGACAGGCTCCACAAGGACACACCCCTGTCACTAAAGGACACGTGACTACACAGTGGGTGGGGTGTCACCCTGGAGTAGAAATAGGGGGAAGCTCAAGATAAGAGATGTTGGCAGTGGAGAAATGGGGGTTTGCCAGATCTGTGTGGCAAAGTTTTAACATTTGTGTTAATGCTTTTAAATCCGTAATTACTCTGTCCCGTTTTGCAGGATTGCTTACATTGAATTTAAAACAGAAGCTGACGCGGAGAAAACCTTTGAGGAGAAGCAGGGAACAGAGATCGACGGGCGGTCTGTTTCCCTGTATTACACTGGAGAGAAAGGGCAAAATCAAGACCACAGAGGGGGGAAGAACAGCACCTGGAGTGGTAAGAATCCGCACTCAGGCTTCTTCCAGGGGAGTCTTTGGGTGAATTAGCATTACGGAGACAAAGTCAGGTAGGTCAGTGCTGCTGATTGTGCTGGTACGTTCAGTCTCGTGCTGGGAAGTCCTGCCCATCAGAGCAGGATCTGGGGTGGCAGTGTGGCGTGGTGGTTACCCTGCCGCGCGGCCTCTCCTTCCAGCTTTCTGTTAATGCACATGAGAAGGAGCCATTTGTGGCACAAGGACTTCTCCCCGTGTGGGAGAGCTGGACGGAGTCCCTGACTCCCGGCTCCTGGCTGTGGCCTTTCCAGCCTGGCTATTTGAGGCATTTGGGAAGTGAGCTGGCAGTGGGAGGAACAATTTCTCTCTCTCTGCCTTTTGAATAAATAAATCTTAGGAGCATAGGCAGATATGGCTTACCTTGTGTGAAAGGCAGGGAGAGCTCTTTCGTCTGGTTCATGCCCCAAATGCCCACGATAGCCAGGAGCCAGGGAACCCATCCGGGTCTCCCATGTGGATAGCAGGGGCCCAAGTACTTGTGCCAAAAACTGCTGCTGTTCATCAGTGCATGTCGCTCCAGTAAGGCTGCAGCGTCCAGAGTGCTGCCTTAGCCGTCGAGCCACGCTCCTGTCCCTGCGGCTGTTCTGGACGAGACCAGTAGTCAGCTTCCATGTGTGAGGAAGGGCAGAATGCACGGTGCTTGAGCACGTGGTGACTGGTCAGTGTGTTGGAGGTGGGGCTTCCTCACCGTCAATAGGGGAGCTTTTTCAGGTGAAAAATCTTCAAGAAACTACACCTAGGAGCCGCTGTTCAGTCTTAAGGGTGGCATCTCTATTTGCAGGTGAATCAAAAACTCTGGTTTTGAGCAATCTCTCCTACAGTGCAACAGAAGAAACTCTCCAGGAAGTCTTCGAAAAGGCAACTTTTATCAAAGTGCCACAGAACCAAAATGGCAAATCTAAAGGGTAAGTGTCGAGGTCTGTAGGTGTAGAGGGAACAGCCACTCTCCTGGCAGGAGCCGAGGGGTTAACTGCACATTTCAGTATCTGCTGGCGGGAAAAGGCTGGTAACACTCTGTATTGACTGTTGATTCCCAGGTATGCGTTTATAGAATTTGCCTCATTTGAAGATGCTAAAGAAGCTTTAAATTCCTGTAATAAAAGGGAAATTGAGGGCAGAGCCATCCGGCTGGAGTTACAAGCACCCAGAGGGTCACCCAATGCAAGAAGCCGTAAGTTCCCGTGGGCGGGATGTGGTGGCTGGGCTGGGCCCTCTGCGCTGAGTGGATGACAGCTGGATATGATGACTGACGGCCTGAGAAGGAATGATGAAATCCTGAGAGAATTCCTCTAGATAGTCAAGTTCTGATCTGGCTGTCAGCTCGGCTGCGGCGGGACCTTCACTGCAGGGCGGAGATCTCCACGCTGTGCGGATGGCTGCTGGGAGCAGCCGGTGGCTGGAGTTGGCGGTTCACTGGGCAGCTCTTCTTTGATGTCACAGGCGAGCTTTCTTCCCCCCCCAGAGCCAACCAAGACCTTGTTTGTCAAGGGTTTGTCTGAGGAGACCACTGAGGAGACATTAAAGGAATCATTCGACGGCTCTGTCCGGGCGAGGATAGTGACGGACCGCGAGACGGGATCTTCCAAAGGGTAAGGTGCAGGGAGCGTGGGCGGAGCGTGGGCGGAGCGTGGGCGGAGCGGGGCTTCCCCAGGTCTTCTCATTGAGCTCCTTGCTGTCGACTGGTGGCAGCTTACGGATTCGCAAGAGAAGAAGAGACAGTTCACAGAACTAGCATTGTCTTACCTTCTGTCTTTCCAGAGGTATGGTTGCTGTTTTGTGAGACATGCACCATGCGGACCGTCACGTAGCCGGTTTCCACAGGGAGCTGCGCCGTCACTTGGGTCTTTCCTCCACCGATAGGCACAGCTGCTTGCAGCGGGCTCGCTGGGCTCTGCTTACCACCTGGTTTCATTGCGTGTTTCAGGTTTGGCTTCGTAGACTTCAACAGTGAGGAGGACGCCAAAGCCGCCAAGGAGGCCATGGAGGATGGGGAGATCGACGGCAACAAAGTCACTTTGGACTGGGCCAAGCCCAAGGGTGAAGGCGGCTTTGGGGGCCGTGGCGGAGGCAGAGGCGGCTTCGGGGGCCGAGGTGGCGGCAGAGGAGGCCGTGGCGGATTTGGGGGCCGAGGCCGGGGAGGCTTCGGAGGTAAGGCCGGTGGGGCTGCCCCGGGCCTCTGCTGGACACCGCGTGCGCGGAGTGTCGGGACTGAGTGGGGGCGCCATTCCTTGACCACCTCTTACCTTCCCGCAGGGCGAGGAGGGTTCCGAGGCGGCAGAGGCGGCGGCGGCGACCACAAGCCACAAGGAAAGAAGACGAAGTTTGAATAAGTGCTTCTGTCCCTGTCTTTCCCTCTTCCATTGAAAGAAAGGACTCTGGGTTTTTACTCTGTTAACCTGCTCGATGACAGAGCCTTCTGAGGACATTCCAAGGCAGTGCAGTCCTGTGGGCTGCTTGGAAGTCGTATAGACAACATTTCAAGGGCGATACCCTGTCGGTTTTGACTGGATATTCATATAAACTTTTTAAAGAGATGAGTGATAGAGCTAACCCTATCTGTAAGTTTTGAATTTATATTGTTTCATCCCATGTACAAAACTTTTTTTTCCTACAAATAGTTGGGTTTTTTTTCCCGTTGGGGCTTGTAAAGGAAAACAGAATGTTTTATCATGATTTTTGCTTCAGTGACTTTAGGACAAATTAAAGGTCCTAAACTCTGGTCCCAGGCTTGCGCCTTCCTAAAGACATCACTGATGATCGTGTCGGCCAGCTCTGCCACTCGGCGCCCGCCCACCCGATGGAAAGGCTTGCTGCTCCGGGCCAGGCAGCCCAGCAGGAAGCCCTCCACGATTGTGCCCGCAGTTGCGGGGCCACTGCAGCTTTCTGTTTGCAGCAGGCCCAAGGGCGTGTCTTGCGGGCGCTCTAGAAAGAGGCCCAAGAGGCCTTTCCGGGGGTCCTTGGATTTGGAACTGAGAACACGGTGAGGGTCAGAATCTGAGGTGCAGTGGCAGCCCAGTAGACCAGTCCTGGCACCGCGTGGAATGCTGGCGTTCTGTGGGCTGAGGAAGCGGGAGCTAAAGGACAGGCCTGGGCCAAGGGGCCATGACAGCCAGGTCACAGGTCGGTTGTGATTGGGCTGAAGAACCAAGCTGACGCAATACTGAGATGCAGTAGACTCAGGGAGCAGCCTGAAGAGTCCGTTCTGCCCAGGTTGAGTCTTGCTGTGGGGTGAGAAAGAAGCGCCCGGGGCTTCTAGCCACCACGTGTCGCCTCCCTAGGGTGGCCGGTGTGTGCAGGGACCACCTCCAGGGAAGGTTCCGTGGCTGTGAGGGAAGAACAGGTGAGCCCAAGGAGAGAAAGAGGTCTGTAGTGCTGTGGGATTTAGACACTCGACCTGCTAGAACCCTAGGGAGATGTTGAAAATGAGGCTGGTCAGCTCTTGTCACAGCAGGCCTGAAGATCGCTGAACATCTGTCCCGGTGGCTTCTGTCACTGGCTGCCTCCTCCCAGGGGCATGTGGGGGGCTGGTTTCTGAGGTGCTCATGGGCCTAAGTAGAGTCGTGGCCCAGCCTGGGGAGGGTGGGGGCAGAAGTGTGGCTCCTAGGCTTGCATTTGAAGGGCTGGGCATTCGCACCTGCTGTGTTTCCCACAGTGGGGGACACTGCTCAGTGCTGTCCCTGTGGGCTGAAGCCGCAGGTGTGGCGAGGTGCTGGCTGTGTTGTCCCTGCCTGGTGCTCTCCTGCTGGCTTGGGCAAGGGCTTTGCAGCCATTTTAGGAAAAGGAAAGTTTCCCTGGGCAGATGCTTGTGGCCACTTCCGTGGTTCTCCCAGCAGGTGGCAGCAGCAGCCTGTGGGGAAGGGAGGTCCCTGGTAGACGCTGTGAGAAGCTGGGGGAGGTCTGGCTTCAGGCCAGTGAGTCACCCTCAGGCTAGCGCCGAGGAGCCTGGGAGCTCCGCCAGGACACCTGGGGAGGTGTGTCTAGGACACTGGGAGCTTCATCCTGTGCCCTTTACCCCCTGTGCATTTACCCCCTGCCAGCACTGATGATGCGCCACCCTAACTTTGGGAGTGGTTGCACTGTCTGCCCTGCCCTTGGGCCCACCAGGGATGCCGAGGACTAAAGGCCGCCAAGTCCAGTGGTCGGGTTTTCTGCATTTACCTGCTTCCTGCAGGTGGCTCCTTCACACAGACCCCCCTAAAGACAGTAGGGGGTGACACTGGGGTAAAAGGGACAAAGAGCCCCAGGACTGTGGAGCCTCCATCTGGTTAACAGGTCCACCAGCTGGCGGCCCCTGCCAGCCCTAGGAGCCCAGGGACAGTCACCTGGGACGTGGTGAAGGAACTTTGGGGAAGCCACACACCTGTACATGACACACCAGCTAGGGGGGGTCTGGGCCTAGATGAAGATGGGAACCAGGAACTTGGGCACTAGGGTTGCCCGCTGCCTCCCATGGATCAAGCACAGTAACCAGCACTCTAAGATGCACGTGTTCGAGGGTCGCCTAAGCAGCTGCCCCAGGTGCATATGGGAATACTGTGCCCAAGGCAAGTCTCCACGCTGCACAGGGCAGGAACACCTCTGGTCTGTTCCACGTTACAGAGGCCCGCGGTGCAGCAGCTTAAGTGCCACTTCTAGCCCAGCTGCTGTGCTTCCAGGTCAGTGCAATGCCTTTCAAATGCCATTTGACAGCAGTTAAGATGCCCATATCTGGGTTCATTCCCACCCAGCTGCTTTGTGCTAATGAGCAGTGCGATGGGATTCCTGCCACCTGTGTGGGAGGAAGGACTTTGTGTTTAGAAGTTGGGGAGCTCACTCATGGCTGCAAAGGCCAGGGCTGGGACAGGCCAAAGCCAAGGAGCCTGAAACTCCATCCGGTTCTCATGCGGGTAGCAGGGCCCAAGCACTTGAGCCATCTTCTGGCACCTTCGCAGGCGTGTTATTAGGAAGCTACAATGCAGGTGGGGCAGCTGGGATTCGAGCCGGGGCTCACGTGAGGTGTGGGGGGTCCCAGCACTGGCTGTGCTTTCTGGGGTGATATCTTCCCTGTGACCCCCGAGGTTAGCACTGAAGAGCTGTCTGGTGCCTTTGGGGGAAAAATGGTTAGGTCAGCTTTGTTCAGACAGAGTTCAAGGTTAATGGGGCCACAGTCTGGGCCGAGGCTGTGTGTGGGCCACTTGATGCAGCTGTTGTTGGCACTGAGCTGGCTCCCTCCTAGGAGCCACATGTCAGTGTTGGCCAGGCCAGGGCCTGGGCTGATCCCGATCCGCTGGAACAGGACGTCCAGATGGTCCCAACATCAGGAGGGGGCACCAGCTTGGTCCTGATGCCCGCACTGTGCTGCCTGACCCCGGGCTGACCGCCAAGGTGAATGCCCGGACACTGATCTGCCTACACTGGCACTTCAAGGATGGTTGGGGGTTCATCAAAGAGGTCTCTTCCCACCCAAGTTCATAGACCCCCGAATTCTCTTGGTGAACACCTTGGGGCTTTGGATCCCAGCTTAAGATTGCGTGTGATGGGGCCAGTGCTGTGGTGTAGTAGGTTAAACTTCCCTATGTGGGCAGCTGCTCCACTTCGATCCAGGTCCCTGCTAATTCTGGGAAAGCAGTAGAGATGGCCCAAGTGCTTGGGCCCTGCACCTGTGTAGGAGACCCGCAAGAAGCTCCTGGCTTTGGGTCCGCCCAGCTCAGACTATTGAGGCCATCTGGGGAGTGAACCAACTGATGGGAGAGTGTAACTCTGCCTCTCAAATATTTTCTTTTTATTAAAGATTTTATTTGAGAGAGAGTTACACACAGGGAGAGACCGAAAGATCTCCATCTGCAGGTTCACTCTCCAAATGGCCACGACAGCTGGAGCTTCCTCCAGGTCTCCCACGTGGGTGCAGAGACCCAAGGACTTGGGCCATCTTTTTTTTTTTTTGACAGAGTGGACAGAGAGACAGAGAGAAAGGTCTTCCTTTGCCTGGTTCACCCTCCAATAGCCGCCGCAGCCAGCGCTGCACTGATCCGAAGGCAGGAGCCAGGTGCTTCTGGTCTCCCATGCGGGTGCAGGGCCCAAGCACTTGGGCCATCCTCCACTGCACTCCCAGGCCACAGCAGAGGGCTGGCCTGGAAGAGGGGCAACTGGGACAGAATCTGGCGCCCCGACCGGGACTAGAACCCAGTGTGCCGTCGCCGCAGGTGGAGGATTAGCCTGTTGAGCCGCAGCACCGGCCTACTTGGGCCATCTTCTACTGCTTTCTCAGGCCACAGCAGAGAGCTGGACTCTGCATAGTGGAGCAGCCGAGACTAACCAGGGCCCACATGGGATGCCGACGCTAAGACCTCGTGTGAAGACGAACAGAGGAGCCTACAGAAGGACCCCTAGCCCTGGGGGGTGGGCTGCGGGCAGCGAGGCTCCCACACTCCCTGAAGCCAGGGAGGCTGCGCAGCTGGGTGTGCTCTGTGGCTAGCCGATGGCCTCACGCTGCGGCTGTGGGATCCCTCCTGTAGGGGCCACGGAGGAGTTGTCTGTAAGGGGCGGAGTTGGCTCCCGGAGCCCCTCCCTGTGCACTGCCCTCAGACCTTGGGGCTGGGCTTGGACCCTCTAACCCTCTGCTGGGCTCCTGCCACCTGCCATCTCTGGTGCTTCCGGAAGCCGGTCCCAGGGACCCCACACACCCCGCCTGACACAAGTCCCCTCTGTAGCTGAGAACTGGACCTCACAGTGCGAGCCTGGCTGAGCTGCCCATGGCCGGCCTTGGCGACGGTCGGGTCTCGGCTTTGCCAGCACCAGCTCTTCTGCTCTGGGTAAGGCCTGGCCTGACTCAGCCCGGGGTGCCCCATCTCTGGATGACACACTCAGTCCCTGGCGTGGCGTGGCATGGTGTGGAGGACCCCTCTCTGGCTCACCCTGGGGAGAGACTGACCCAGCGCTTGGAGCCGCCCGGCCTCTGCACAGGGCTGCGCCCTCACCCCACGGGGCTCCTGGGAGGCTTCAGGGGTCTCAGTCTCAGCCTCAGCCTCACTGCCAGGCGCCGCGGCCCAGGCAGGGACAAAGGGCAGGTGCTTCTCCTGACAAGCATTTGAGAACCGTGGGCTTTGCCCGGCCGTGAAGGTCGCGGGGCAGATGGTGGACACGTCACAGGCTGTGGGGACAGAAGGCTGGGCAAGGTGAGGGCACAGTGTCCCTCTAGGCACCACCCTCAAGTTCAGGGGTCCTGGACCACCTTACTTGACAGCAGCCGGTGATGCACTTGGGGGTTTCTGGTGTGGAGACTTGGCATGACCCACAGGACTCCCTGGAAACCGTCACGCTCACGGCCATGGTTACCCCAGGAAGCTAAGGGAAGGGGCCTGGTGTGGACCTCGGGCATTTCTCCCCGCAGGGTCACAGATGGCAGTGCCAGGACAATGACACACTCCGCGCAGCCAGCCGGGGGTGGGGGCCTGGGCGCCGGAGCCCGGCGTTTGCCCAGCAGTGTTGTTACGTGGGCAGGACGGCCTGCCTGCCCCCGCCAGAGGGGTTGAGCTCGGGCTCAGTCCACCTCTCCCCAGGGTGTTTTGTCCCTGTTGGGGCAAGCTCTCGGGCTGATAAGAACTCCCCCTGGGCCACCTCCCCGCTCCAGGACAAGGGACAAAGGCCAGTCTCTGGGGGAGACCCAGTGCCTCAGCCCCTGACCTCTGCCCTCGAGCTGGGTGTGCACCCCAGTTCTGGGGCGCTTTCTGCTCAGCAAGTGGCCTGCAGCCCTCCCGGCCTGGGAGCTGGCAGAGCAGGCTGAGGCCACGGGCAGATTCCCGTGCCGGCTCACTGAGCTGCCCTCCCCTCCCCCGGGGCACAGACTCCACCGATGGTTCCGAGGAGACTGTGACTCCCAGCACCTGTGGACAAACCCGGACCCCTGACCCGCCAAAGAGCAGGCGCTCCCTAATGACCACAGGGCGGCCCTTTGGCTCCCCCTTGTGGATCCTTGTGGAAGTGGCTCCCCTGAGCCCCGCGCTGTCTGTCCAGCCTGAACTCCTGCTGAGGTTGCCAGAGAGTGGAGCGGCCCCGATGGAAGGACAGACTGGATCCGAGAGCTGCCATCCCCCCTGGTGCTGGGCTGACAGGGGTGCAAGCAGACTGCAGGGACTTGAGGAGCGACTGGGGACGGGACGGCAGAGACGGTGGCCAGCACTGCGTGGACTCGGGCTGTGCGGGCAGTAGCTGGAGAGCTTTCTGGGATGGAGGGAGCTCTGGTTCTGCTCCTTTCTTGATATGTGAGCGCCCTGAGCCCCTTGGAAAGGCCAGGGAGAGGGGCAGGTGCAGCAGAGGGCGTGGTCCCTCGGGGCCTGGGGAGGGGCCAGCCCAGGAGAGGAAGGCAGTGAACCCCACTCCTCCCCTCAGAAGAGAGGCCGCGTCCGAGCCAGGGGTTGGAGAAGAGCAGAGCTCTCGGTGCGCCTGGGAAACGTGGAGCTCAGGCGGGATGGGGTGGAGTGGTGCTGGCACAGCCTGATGGCACACATTTAAGGTGGGCCGAAGACATCAAGGTGATCGGTGGAAATAAAAGTACCAGAAGAAAATATGGGAGAATTTATTACTTCTTAGGTTGATTTATCTATTTGAAAGAGTGACAAAGAGAAAGCCAGGAAGAGACTGAGACAGATCTCCCATCTGCTGGTTCACTCCCCAAACACCTGCAACAGCCAGGCCTGGGCCAAGATGAAGAAGGGAGCCGACAATGCAGTCCAGGTCTCCCACGGGAGTGGCAGGGACCAGAATACTCGGTCCAGCTCCTGCTGCGGCCACAGTGCCCATCAGCGGGAACAGGAAGCCTGACTGGAGGCGGAGGAGCCAGGTGCCCCTCTATGGGATGGGGCGTCCCATGCAGAGGCTTAACCATTGTGCCAAATGCCCAACCCTGAAACAGGAATTAGGGACCTGCAGAAACGCTCGGGGAGGTGAGAGAGGAAAAGGTCAGGAAGGTTCTGGAAGTGAAGGGATGTCGGGGAAGGCACCGCCAAGGATCCCTGGCACTGGTAGAAGCAAAGCAGACGGTCCCAGGAGGGCAGCTGGGGCGCTGGGCGCTGTCGCCAGTAACCCAGCCGCTCTCAGCACCGCAGTGGGGGTCCTGGGGGGCTGCCCGGAAGCCGAGGAGAGCAGTGATCCACTGTTCACCCAGAGTCGCTGCCGGGTGCAGGAGAGCCATGGCTTCCACCACCTCTGCTGGCCGAGTCTGCTGAGGTGCCCCTCGCGGGCCGAATTCAGCCTGGAACGGGATTCTGGAACCGGGAGGGGTGGGAGGAGGTCCCACCAGCAGAGCTGTGCACCAGCGGGGGCAGTTCAGTACAGTCTGGTGCACTCGTCCACACGGGGCAGCTCCCCGAGGGTGGGCGGCGCAAGCTGACCTCTCAGATCCCCGCAGAGAGAAGGCCAAGGGCGGGCAGCCCGGCCCATGTCCCCTTGTGCCAAGTGCATGGATGCCTGCACACGTGTGGCATGGAAGATGGGGCTGACGTTACTATATTCTCTCCTGGGATTTTTAAAAAAGATTTATTTATTAATTTATTTGAAAGGCCTTTCAAATAAGCAAAACTTTTCAAAAAGTCTATTTAAAAAAAAAAGTATTTATTTGTTTGAAAAGCAGAGTTACAAAGAGAAGTAGAGAGAAGTCTTCCAACTGTGGGTTCACTCCCCAAATGGCTGCAGTGGCTGGAACTGAGCTGATCCGAAGCCAAGAGCCAGGAGCTACTTCCAGGTCTCCCACATGGGTGCGGGGGCCCAAGGACCTGGGCCATCTTCTGCTGCTTTCCCAGGCCACAGCAGAGAGCTGGATCAGAAGAGGAGCAGCTGGGACTCGAACCAGTGCCCGTGTGGGATGCCGGCACTGCAGGGTATGACTTAACCTACAGCACAGCGCGGCCCCTTTTCTGGGATTTCATACGATGGGCAGGTACGCATTCTAAATGTCAGGAACAAACTTCACAGAGGAGGACAGACCCTTGTCCAGTGCCCCGGCTGTGCCCAGAGAGTTCCTTCTGGTTTCTTCTGCGGGTTGTGGCCTTTAAGGGGTGGCCCACGTCCTGGAAGGAGGCCCAGCACGGTCGTGAGAACAGATCTCCGTCCGGGGGCAGAGCCATCTCTCTGACTGCAGCCCCCAGGGCCAAGGGGCACCATGGTTTAGTAAGCTTAGCCTCCACCTGCAGTGCCAGTGGGGGAGGGCGGGGGGCAGGCCCAGAGCTCGCTCCGCCCCCAGGTCCCGCCCTCTGCGGGGGCCGGCTCCGCAGGTGGGCTTCTCCGGGCTCCTCCTCCTCCTCACCGTTCTACCCTCCCTCCTTCCCTCCCATTTTCAGCCCAGCTGTTCATCCTCCTAATTCCTGGGCACCTGTTCTCTAAACCGAATGGCTCATCTCGGTCAAGGGTCAAGGGTCGCAGGGACCACGATCCCCCCCCACCGCCTCTCCGGGGGTCCCCCAGTCAGCAGGAGGGAGTCAGGGTCTCCAGCCATCGTGTGGGGTGAAGGGCCTGACCTCACCGGCTCCAGGGGTCGCCGGCACTGGTCCCCACCCTCGCCACTCTCCCCATCAGGGCCACTCATTTTCTGCCCCTGCGCAGGTGCCTCCCTCTTTGGCCCTGTGCGCAGGGGCTTTTGAGGCACTGGTCCCCTCCCCTGCGCCTCCGGCTGGACAGTGATGGAGCCCCTCCCCGTCCCACTGCGCTGGCGCAGCCCTCACGGCTACTCAGGCTTCTCCGGATTTCGTTAGGTTCGGCTACGATGTGTGTCTTGCAGGCGTCTGTCGAGGGCACCGTCTCCCGTGTTGTTGACGGCCGTCCTGCGCGGGCCAGGGCCTGTTTCCGAGCTATTAAGCATCATGAATCTGACCACGTATGGATGCGGCGGGCCAGATTCACTTAGCTGCCGCCGGGGTCTGTCTGTAATGGGTTTTTAATCTGGCTGGGCCAGTGTCTTTCCTCCACTCGCCTTGATTGCTTTCTTCCAGGTGGCTGTCAAAGGGGCCATGCTGAATTCTCAAACACAAACGAAAACAAAGAAAGTTAAGCGGAATGTCATGGGGGCGTTCAGCCTAGTGGTTAGGACACGAGGTTAGGCACTGGGTTTAGGGGTCGGCTCCGCTCCTGACCCACCTTCCTGCCAGTGACGGTGCCCGGTTCCTGTCACCCCCGGGGAGGTGGCATTGCATTCCCAGCACCTAGCTCTGGTCCTGGCCGGGCAGCTTTTGTTGGGGACATCTGGGGAGCGAACCAGTGGGGGCGGGAGCCTTCTCTCAGTCTCTCCATTAAAGCAAATAATTTTAATACTGAACATCACTATTCAGATGTCATCCTGAAGCGTTGCCAAATCCCTGCATCACTAAGAAAATAAAAGTTTCCTCATACACCTCTTATGATTATTCCAAACATTTTTAAAAATATGTATTTATTTGAAAGGCAGAGTTACACAGAGACAAGGAGAGAAAGAGAGAGAATGTTCCACCTGCAAATGGCCCAACAGCAGGAGCCAGGATCCAGGGGCTCCTTCTGGGTCTCCCGCGTGGGTGCCGGGGCCCAAGTACATGGAATTGGAACTGGAGCAGCCGGGACTCAAACCGGAGCCCCTGTGGGATGCAGCATCGCAGGCGGCGGCTTTACCTGCAATGCCACAGTGCCAGCTCTGACATCAACATAACTAAGATGCCAATTCGCCCCAGCATGGAGCCCTGGTATGACCTACTCCTGGGATCTCCCACAAGCGGCTGAGATAATCAGTGGTCGTTCCCACCCCCAGGAGCACGCAAGAAGGGCAGTGTTGTTTGCTTTCTGTGGACGTTGCAGCCTGTGCCTTCCACGTCTGGGAGTATTGCCAGCTCCTCTCTGTCCCCCCACCCTCAGAAGTGATTTTCCCACCCCACCGGCGCAGACTGGCAATTGTGGCAGAAGCCCACGAGCGCCACCTGGTGGTGGCCGCTGGGAGTTCGGCGCAGACCCTTGGAGATATTACCTCAATGACCCAAGGGAATGTGGGCTGCCCATCAGGTCTGGGATGCTGTCGGAGAAGCTCTTAGTAAGAAAGGCAGAGCCGGGAAGAGGCCGTGAGAAACTGGACCCAGGAATCCCCTCTTCTTAGCTCCTCCCAGTTTAACACGCCTGCATCTCTTCCTCTTTTTATTATTTACTTATTCAAAATTTTTCATTTTATTTGAAACACAGAGAAAGAGAGAGAGAGGGAGACCTTGCACCTGCTGGCTCATTCCCTAAATGTCCAAAACATCAAGGGTTGGGCAGGCTGAAGCCAGGAGCCCGGACTCCATCCAGGTCTCCCCGTGGACGGCAGGAGCCCAAGTACTTGGACGGTCGCCAGCTGCCTGCCAAGGTGGGCGTTAGCAGGAGGCTGCAACCAGAGGCAGTGCTGGGGCTCGAACCCTGGCCCTCTGGTATGGGATGCTGGCCTTTCAAGTGGTGTATTTTTTTTATTTTATTTATTTGAAAGGCAGAGTTACACAGAGAGGTAGACCCAGAGAAAGAGAGTGATCTTCCATCTGCTGGGTCACTCCCCAAATGGCTGTAATGGCTGGGTTGGGCCAGGCTGAAGGCAGGAGCCTAAAACTCCATCTGAGTCTTCCACATGGGTGCAGGGGCCCAGGGACTTGGGCCATCTTCTGTTGCTTTCCCAGGCACATTAGTGGGGAGCTGAATAGGAAGTGGAGCAGCCGGGACTCAAGCCAGTGCCCATATGGTCTGCTGGCGCTACAGGTCATGGCTTAACCTTCTATGCCACAGCATCATCCCCTATAATTCTGCCTTTCAAAGAAAATAAATAGATAGATAGATACCATTTGGGGGGAAAAGATTTATTTTCTTTGAAAGGCAGAATTACAGAGAGAGAGGGAGACAGAGAGCTCTTCCATTGGCTGGTTCACTCCCCAGATGGCTACAAAAGCCAGCGCTGGGCCAGGCTGAAGCCAAAAACTCCATGTGTGTCTCCCATGTGGGTGGCAGGAACCCAAACACTAGGGCCGTCTTCTGCTGCTTTCTCAGGTGCATTAGCTGGGAGCTGGATTGGAAGTGGAGCAGCCAGGACTTGAACTGACACTCACGTGGGATGTTGGCACTGCAGGTGGTGGCTTTACCCTGTACACCACAAAGGTGGCCTTGAAGAGCCATTCTTTTGATGTTTATTTATTTCCATTTTATTTGAAAGGCAGAGAGACAGGGTGAGCTTTAATATGTTTACTCCCCATGTAAGTGCCCAGAACTGCTGGGGCAGGACCAGGATGAAGCCAGGAGCCAGGAACTCCATCCCCATCTCCCATGTGGTGGCAGGGCCCACATACTTGACTGTCACCTGCTGCCTCCCAGAGAGTGCTTTTTATTGAAAAAATTATTTATTTTTTTGAAAGAGCTATAAGGCCGGCGCCGCAGCTCAATAGGCTAGTCCTCTGCCTTGCGGCGCCGGCACACCAGGTTCTAGTCCTGGTCGGGGAGCTGGATTCTGTCCTGGTTGCCCCTCTTCCAGGCCAGCTCTCTGCTGTGGCCAGGGAGTGCAGTGGAGGATGGCCCAAGTGCTTGGGCCCTGCACCCCATGGGAGACCAGGATAAGTGCCTGGCTCCTGCCATCGGATCAGCGCAGTGCGCCGGCTGCAGCGGCCATTGGAGGGTGAACCAACGGCAAAGGAAGACCTTTCTCTCTGTCTCTCTCTCACTGTCCACTCTGCCTGTCAAAAAAAATAAATAAAAAATAAAATAAAAAAAATAAATCTTTAGAAAAAAAAGAAAGAATTATACAGAGAGAGAAGGAGAGGCAGAGAGAGAGAGAGAGAGAGAGAGATCTTCCATCCCCTGATTCACTCCCCCATTGGCTGCAACGGTTAGGGCTGCACTGATCCGAAGCCAGGATCCAGGAGCTTCCTCCAGGTCTTTCCATGCAAGTGCAGGGGCCCAAGCACTTGAGCCATCTTCTACTGCTTTTCTAGGCCACAGCAGAGAGCTGGATCGGAAGTGGAGCAGCCGGGACCCTAACCAGTGCCCATATGGGATGCCGGCACTGCAGGCGGCAGCGTTACCCACTATGCCACATGCCGCCCCCCCCCCCATAGTGTGCTTTAGCAAGAAGTTGGAATTGGAAGTGGATCCAGGGCGTGAACCCAGGCACTCTGATATGAGATGCAGGCGTTTTCGGCCAGTGTGCCGAATGCATGCCCCACCGGGACCTGTTCTGTCCTCAACAAGAAAGACAAGGACTCCAGATGGCCACGGGAAAGACACCTGGGCACATGGCCCTGCCCCGAGTTGGCAAGTGGTGCATGCTGGGGGCTGTGCATGGGTCGAAGTCACGCTGGGGCTCTTCGTAGTTTTTTTTTTTTTTTCTTCTTTTTTTCTAAGATTTATTTATTTATTTGAAAGGCAGCGTTACAGGAGGCAGAGGCAGAGAGAGAGGTCTTCCATGCGCTGGTTCACCCCCTAAATGACTGCAATGACTGGAGCTGCGTCGATCCGAAGCCAGGAGCCAGGAGCTTCTTCTGGGTCTCGCATGTGGGTGCAGGAGCCCAAGGACTTGGGCCATCTTCCACTGCTCTCCCAGGCCATAGCAGAGAGCTGGATCGGAAGTGGAGCAGCCAGGATTTGAACCGGCGCCCATACGGGATGCCGGCACTGCAGGCAGAGACTTTACCCGCCTCGCCACAGCGCCGCCCCTCTACACGGTCCTTCCCCAGGTCGCCGCAGCTCTCTTGTGCCCGATGCAGGGGTGCATCTGCAGGTGCCACAGCAGAGGTGAGAAGCCCCAGTGTGAGCGCTGCAGGTCAGACTTCCTGAAGCCCTGGACAAGTCATGGTGCCTGCACCCCACCGGCAGAGGGAGGGTGAGCAGGAGATGCCACCGTGGTGCAGAGCGGTGGGGACGGTGGCTCTGTGCCTGGGCAGCCCTGCCCTGGCGTGGGTGGGGGGAGAGCACCGTGCACCAGCAAGGGCTGGGTCTGACATCGCTTCCTGGGGTGGAGTCGCCAGGGCAGAGGGTGAAATAGCAGCTGAATGCAGACGAAGGAATGAGAACAAAATAGAACAACCAGGTGGGGCTTCACGCCTGCCAGGGCCTCCCGGCCTCTCTTCTTCTTCTTCTGGCTTAGCCTCCAACGGATGGAGGACACCACACGGGGAGAAATGCTGAGATCTGCTCAGCATGGAGTCTTCAAAATGTGGCCCGGCTCTCAGCCGACTGACCGCTGTGCAGCCATAAACCATGGTGACCAGATGCTTAGAAAGGAATCTGGTGCTGTGGCATAGTGGGTAAAGCTGCCGCCTGCAATGCCGGCTTCCCATATGGTCGTCGGTTCGAGACCCGGCTGCTCCACTTCCGATCCAGCTCTCAGCTACAGCCTGGGAAAGCAGTGGAAGAGGGCCCAAGTGCTTGGGCCCCTGCACCTGTGTGGGAGACCCAGAAGAAGCTCCTGGCTTCGGATCAGGTCAGCTTTGGCCACTATGGCCATCTGGGGAGTGACTCAGCAGATGGAAGACCTTTCTCTCTCTGCCTCTGCCTGTCTAACTCTGCCTTTTAAATAAATAAATAAATACATCTTTAAAAAGAAAGAAAGGGCCCTGGAGACAAAGGACAAATAAGATGGCAGCAGGCCCCACAGGAACACGCATCACCCTTGCTTTTGTGCAGAGAAAGCTGTTAAGCCAACCAGGGAGAAGCAGTGAGTCCCTGATGGGATTAAAGCAGTGGGCACTGCTGGGTGGCTAGGAGTTCCCCTGGGGGCTTGGCCTCCCCTAAGACAAAGAGGATTATGGGAGGCCTTAAGGCAGACTCAAAGCTAGCTACTCCCAGCTGTGAGAACGTCTCATCTCACCCTAGTCCAGGCACCCAGCAGAACCCTAACTGTCCCCCAGCTGTTGGCACATGGTGGCAGATGAAACAGGACTGACGTGCAGGACAGAGGAGACAGGTGCACCCAAGTGCCCCATGAGGAGCGGAATTTTCTCCTAAGAAGGAAGGGGACACTCTGCAATAGGCGGGTTGGAGGGCGTCCTCTCCCAGGAAGGAGGCCAGGGACGGGTCACCTGGGAAGAGAGCAGGCCAGGCAGCTGCCACTAACGCCCAGCCCAGCTGTGCGGAGTGGCCCACGCCTGATCCCTCAGGGCGTCTTCCCTGTTTTCATGGGAACGTTGGCTGTATGCCGTGGGGCCGATGGCCCTCTATCCTGGCTGCCCCCGCTCACAAGCACCCCTGCGGGAATTGCACGGCCTTCCAGGCTGATGGGGGCCCCCTGGGGGGTGCCAGCTGTGCACCTGCTGCTGTGGAACCGCCCCCAGTGACAGCAGACTCAGAACCAGCCTGAGCGGAGACGGGGGGCTTCCCGAGGAACTGGGGACCCAGGTAGCTGGCCGCTGGAATGACCCCATCCCTAATAACATGCAGTGTACGTGCAAGGGAGGCTTCTGGGAAGACACCACCAGCTGTCGCGGGACGTCACGGTGTTGTCAGGAAGACCCAGCTCCCCACGTGCGCATCGGGGGCTCCCATATGGGAGTGCCTGGGTTCGAGTCCTCCTGCTAACAGGCGCCCTGGGAAGCAGCAGGTGACGGCTCAGAGGGCTCGGCCCCTGCCGTGCGTGTGGGAGACTCAGACCGAGTTCCAGGTTCCTGGCTTTTATTTTATTTTATTTTTTTGGCAGGCAGAGTTAGACAGTGAGAGAGACAGAGAGAAAGGTCTTATTTCCATTGGATCACCCCCCAAATGGCTGCCACGGCCGGCACTGCGCTGATCCGATGGCAGGAGCCAGGTGCTTCTCCTGGTCTCCCATGGGGTGCAGGGCCCAAGCACCTGGGCCATCCTCCACTGCACTCCCGGGCCACAGCAGAGAGCTGGCCTGGAAGAGGGGCAACCGGGACAGAATCCGGCACCCCAACTGGGACTAGAACCCGGGGTGCTTGTGCCGCAGGCGGAGGATTAGCCTAGTGAGCCGTGGCGCCGGCCTCTTTATATTTTTAAAGATTTATGTATTTATTTGAAAGACAGACAGAGTGACACACAGAGAAGAAGAGACACGGAGAGGAAGAGATCTTCTATCTGCTGGTTCACTCCCCAAATGGCCCACGTGGGTGCAGGGCCCAAGCACCTGGGCCATCCTCCGCTGCTTTCCCAGGTCCATGAGCAGGAGCTGGACGGGAAGAGGAGCAGCCGGACTCAACCTGGGGTGCCAGTGTTGCAGACAGCGGCTTAGCCCACGTCTTGGTTTTCACACGTGGTTCCTGGCCCGGGACCCTGCAGCCCCTGTGATGGCCAGGAGACCAGAGCGATGCATCGCAGGCCGCGGACGGCAGGGTCTCAGGCCTTCCCCCTGCCTGCCTTCCACCTGCTGCTCTCTCCCAGGCAGGCCGTCTGTCAACCTTGGACCAGACTGGCTTTGTCCAATCACATCCGACATGGCTGGATCCAGCCTAAACAATGGCATCACCATAGAAACGCAAGGGCCAGGGACCCTCGTGCACTTGGCCTTGCCCCGAGTCTTGCAGACGTCCATGCCCTCTGTGGCTTGAGCAGCTCTGCAGGTGGGTTTCTCTTGGGGGCCGGGGGCTGCAGGCTTAGAAGGGACAGTTTTGTGGCCAGACGGCAAGAGCTGCATTCTTCCACCAGGGACGCGGGCAGCACCCCTGTCCAGTCCCAGTTCCTCTGCTTCCCATGCAGCCTCCCACTAGTGCACATCCTGGGAGGCGGCCGGCAACACTTCAAGTCCTTGGGCCCCTGCCACCCACATGGGAGACCAGGATGGGCTCTTGGCTTCAGCCATGCCCGGCCCCGGCTGCTGCAGACATCTGGGAACTAGAGGATAGGAGATCCCTCTGTCAGTTGCCTTTCAAAAAATAAATAAATAAATAAATAAATAGAATTAGGGCTCTTACAATTTTATATTGAATCTGCATTCATGATACCCACTTAGTGATTACTTTAGCTTTTTTTCTGTTATATTTGAAGACTTATTTATTCATTTGACAGGCGGAGAGAGAGAGAGAGAGAGAGAATTGATCTTCCAACTGCCTGTTCATCCCAGTCTCCCAGATGGGTGGCAGGGGCCCAAGGACTTGGGCCATCTTCCATTGCTTTGCCAGGCACGTTAGTAGGGAGCTGGATCAGAAGCCTGGAGCAGCTGGGACTGGAACTGGTGCTGTGATACGGGATGCCAGTGCTGCGGGCGGTGGATTAACCTGCTCTGATACAACGCTGGCCCTTTCTCTTATATTTGGCATAGGTCTAAGTATCTCAATGCCCTCCACTTTTTTTTTTCTCAAGAATCAGCTTTTAAGGGCCAGTACGATAGTGTAACAGGTAAAGCCGTGGCCTGCAGCGCCGCCATCCCATACGGGTGCAGGTTCTGTTACAGAAACACGAGGTGGGAAGACTCCCTTTGTTCAAACAGGCACCAGAGACACTGGAGGGTCGAAGCGGCTTATTACACCAGCGGGCTCAGAGAACTGAGCGTCAACCCCAAGTTTCTTACAATATTTATAGGTTCATCGGCGTCATACCTTAGCCGTTACAGCATCAGTGGGTTTAAATTGCACCTGTGTGATTAGGACCACACTTCCGATGGTCGGTGGGCCTGGTATGTTTGTAGAAGGGATAGCAGGGGCAGATTTCTTAGGACAGACCTGTGACTGGAGCTTACAGCAGAACTTAGGGCTCCTTCCCTCCGTGGACAAGAGAGCAGTGGGCAGTGCTTCACTCGTTCATTTCGAGCAGCCACTTGTCAAGGTCTGTGTTGGGGGGAGGGGTCTGCTTCTCTTTCTTGGTCTCTGGTTTGGGGCTGAATTTCCTCTACAGTTGAGTCCCGGCTGCTCCTCTTCCAATCCAGCTCCCTGCTCATGGTCCTGGGAAAGCACTGGAACATGGCCCAAGGGCGTAGGCCCCTGCAGCCACTTGGGAGACCGGGAAGAAGCTCCTGGCGCCTGGCTTCAGATCAGCCCAGTTCCGCCTATTGCAGCTGTTTGGGGAGTGAACCAGTGGATGGAAGATAATCTCTCTCTCTCTCTCTCTCTCTCTCTCTCTCTCTCTCTTCCTCTCTGTAACTCTACCTTTCAAATAAATAAATGCATCTTCGAAAAAAAGAATCAGCTTTTGGGTTTATTTATCAATTTTGCTGCTGTCAAATTCATTAAATCACTTTTTCCTGGCTTTGCTTTCCTTTTTAAAACTTTCTTTTTTTTTTTTTTTGGCTGAGATGGTGGATTGCAGCACTCTCCCCTTATCCTGTGTTTTCTTCACAATAGTGAATGCATTTAAAGCCGCTGTTTCCCGTGTGCAGCCGCTCCAGCCAGGCTAATGTGTCACAATGACACCAGCTGATAGCAACCCACAGTGTGCTGATGCAGGATCCCAGATTTCAGAACAATGCGCCATTGTCATTTTTAGTTTCTCTTTGACTTAAGAGTTATTTCAGAAAGGGGGTGCGACTGCTCTTGTTCCTGTCGTCCTTTACTGTTGTGAGCAGTTTCTGGTTTATTGCGGCGGCGTGGGTGTGGAGTTGGTTTGCCCACCCTCTGCTTGGAGACATTTTCTAACTCACCGATGTGCGCAGGAAGACAGCACATCTGGGCTGTGAGAGGTACAGAGTCACATGGGCATCTTGAGTCTGTCTCACTCCTGGCAGCGTTCAGATCTTTGATGCTTTTATTTTTGTCACTTAAATTATTCCAGGACTGGCATTGTATCCCAGCGGGTTAGGCCACCACCTGTGGCGCCGGCATCCCATGTTCGAGCCCCAGCTGCTCCACTTCCAATCCAGCTCCCTGCTAATGCGCCTGGGAAAGCAGTGGAGGATGGCTCAGGTGCCACCAGGTGTGCAGCTCCCCGGCTTGGCGCTCAGGTCGCGCCAAGGTGCAGACTTCACAGAAGGGGCGCCCACCCGCCGGCTGGGGGCGCTCCCTGCCCTCTCGGGGGATCGACCAGCCCCAGACCTCCTCCAGCCTGCCCCTGGCTCCTCCCGGCTGGCATCGGGTCTGCGCCGGCTGCCTGGCGCCTCCTCCTGCAGAGATTCCCGGCATTCCTGTCGGATGGGGTCGCCCCATGTGATCTGGGAACCGCAGGCTGCTGCCTGGCGCGGTGCACCTCTGCTCGCACCTGCCGCTCCCCCACTGACTCGGGTGTAACCCGCGGGGTTGCTCTGGGACCATAGTATTTCCCCAAAGCTCGGGTGTAGGTGCAGGCGGGAGTGGGGGAGGGCCGAGCTCGCCCCTAGCGAGCATGCAAGTTATCTCGGGTGGAAGGAAAACGTGCAGCCTGGAATAAGAGCAGTTTATTATGGAGCTTTTTTGGGGGAGGGGGACATCGTTCATGGAGAATGCCCAACATGAAAGTGTGATTTTCAGAAATGTGTCCCCCCCCCAATTAGCCTCTTTTCATTCCATTTGGGAGGTACCCTCCTGGATGGGGAAACTGGCTTCTGTTCCTTGTGTGTGTGTGTATGTGTGTGTGTGTGTGTGTGTGTGTGTGGCAAAGCCATTGTTGGAAGGTAATTCTCAAAGGGCCAGTTCCTGGCTGCGGGGCAGGTGCGGAGTGAGCATGCCTTGGAGGATTTGCCTCTCTCTTCCCAGGAGCTTCGGGGAAGCACAGATGCACATGGAGGAGAGGAATTGAGTTGCAGATGGAGGCGAACTGGTTTTTCCACAGCTGGGAGAGGACTCTACCTCGTTTGTGCCTGGTTCATTGCCCAGCATTGGGGATGGGACAGTGTCCCCCAGGTTTCTCGGGGACCTCCTGCCCCCCAAGGCAAGCCATGGAACAGAGAATACCTCTTCCCCGAGCTGGTCTCAGAAGCCAGGATCCCTTCTCCCTAAAGCCAGCCGGGTGCCCCCTGCTCTGCTGGCGACACACGGGTCCCGCCCCTTCCTGGAGAGGAAGGCCGGCTGCTCGGATGGGCCTTGCTGGGTGATCACGTTTAGTCCTGATTCTGTGTGGTTGTCCTGGCGCCCTAAGCCCTAGTGTTACCCAGGGAGGGTGCCCCCACCCCAACACTGGCCTGACTGGCCAGGCCAGTGGGCTCAGGATGGCTGCCTGAACAACCATGGGAGCCTTCCGAGTTGCTGGTAACCCAGCATCTGTGCTGACACGCCCACTGGGTACTGAGATGGCTGCTCAGAGGGGCGGTCTTCGGGGGAGAGAGAATCCAGACCGGGGACAGAGAGCAGCTCACGTGGGAGTGGAACGAGGACAGAGCAGGCGGGCATCCCCGCGCCCCAGGAAGGAGCTGGCCGCCCCGCCTCCCCACCTCCCTACCTCCCTCTGCTGGGAATTTCTGGATTGGGTGTTCCTGAAAAATCCTCCCAGGACCTTATCGAGTGGTGTTCAGGGACCTAACAGCCCCCTGGTGCCAGCAGGGGGAGCCCCTGAGCTGCCCCAGGGAGCGGGTTGGGACCAGACTGACCGGGAGTCCGGCTGCACTGCCTTCAGGGCTGGCACGTGGATGTGTCCTCTCTACAAATTCTCACTTTCCTCGGCCCGTCTACACACACAGGCTACTATCTGCCTGTGAGGTTGGAGGATTTTGGGGGGGACAGAATGGGAGGGGTAAAGAGAAAGTGGGGGTTGGGCCGGGACAGAGCAGGGGTCTGAAACAGGCCTGGGGTGGGGGGCGGTGCGGAGCAGGGGACTGGCGCTCTGCTCCTGGCCGCTGACAACTTGGGCTGTCGATGCTCAGCGTCGGGACCCCAGCGGAGGACCTGATTTGGGGGTCCCTCACAAAGGGGGTGACCTAAGCATAAAATGGGCCCCTGGCCTCGGGTCTTCCGGTCCTGCTGCCTCGCTCTGAGTGTCGCAGGAGCAGCTGCTGCCGCCTGGGGGCTGTTCATGGCGCCCCTCTCCCTCCAGGGACGGACACTCCTGCCGGTTTATTCCCATAGAGGAAGATGCTGAGGAGACAGCGCTAGCAGCCCAATACGGGGGGGGGGGGGGGCTGCTGAAGACGGCTCACGATTGGATTCTGGCAATTTATTTATTTATTTGAAAGGCAGAGTTACAGAGCAAGAGAGAGGGAGAGACAGAGATTTTTCATGCCCTGATCCACTCCCTAAATGGCTGCAACGGCCAGAGCTGTGCCGATCTGAAGCCAGGAGCCAGGAGCTTCCTCCAGGTCTCCCACGTGGGTGTACTTGGACCACCCTCTGCTGCTTTCCCAGGGCACAGGCAGAGAGCTGGATTGGAAGGGGAGCGGCCGGGACAGGAACTGGCACCCATATGGGATGCCGGTGCCGCAGGCAGTTCTAACCTACCACGCCACAGCACTGGCTCCTAAATGATCCACTTTGAAGTGTGTAATTAAATAAGGATTTTTGTTGCTGTCAACAAATGTGTGATGCTTGTGGTGCGTGCTGTGGCGCAGCCAGCTAAGGCGCGAGTTGGGATGCCCCATCCTCTCTCGGCGTCTGTCACTCCATTTCCAATCCAGCTTCTTGGGGATGCCAGGAAGGTAGCCGGGGACGGCCCAAGTGCTTGGCCCCTGCCACTCACTTAGGAGACCCGGATGGAGTTCCTGGCTCCTGGCCCAGCCGCAGGCTGCTGCGGGGGCATTTGGGGAACAGACCAGTGGGAAGCAGATCTTTGTCTTTCACGTAGATGAAAATAAACGAACCCTTAAAACCGTCCTGCATTTTTCTTGTTTGGTCGTGGGGTGCAAAACAGCTCGGAGAAGACGGGCTCACAGCAGATAGCTCAGGGCCAAACTTCAGACAGCACATAGAACCATCTGCAGTAACCAGCTGGGGGAAAGTCTCCCTCGCAATCCAAAATACCGACTTGCCAGTCCCTCACGGAACATCACGCTTTTTCTACCTCCCGGACTTCGGGACAAAAGCAACACACGGGCATTTACTGTGAAGGGGGAAGGGAGACAGCAGGGCGTGGGGTTAGGAGTTCAAATCCTGCCTGGCACACAATAGCTGCGGGATCCTTCTGGGGGCCTCCACGCGGCGCGGCGGCTGTGAGCCTAGGTGCGCAGACCCAGTCACCTAGCAACAGGCTCCTTTTGTGGCGGCCCGGGCCTTTGAGTGGTCTCCTTTAGTTATGCAAACGAGGCCGGGTAGCACCCACCGCCCTGGGGAGGAGGCCGCCCCTTCCCAGGCCTCTCGGAATGCTCGCGGAGCCGGCTGCAAAGGCAGCTCTGGGGCTTTGGTGAGGAAAAGGCCGAGGCTCCAGCCTCCCACCATCTACTCCTCCACGTCAGGTTGGGGCCTGATGGAAATCTACTCCCACAAAGGCCCGGAAGATCGCCCAGCCGTGAGCTAGTGGGGCTCCCCCGGCTGACGGGGAACCACACGGCCGGGCACCCCTAGATGTTGCTGCTCCTGGGGGAAGGACGCTGAGTGGGGGCCACACCTGCCTCTGAACCCAGGGCTCCACGGCGGCCCCCAAGAAGCCACAGGACTGTGCAGGCCCAGTGTCCAACAGCGCCACTCTCTGGAGAGCGCGGGAACAGCAGGAGGTGACAGTTTTTCCAGAAAATACGCAGGTTGAATTAATGAAGTCCCTGAGATTCTTGGTCCATTTAGGAGAGAAGGGACCCTGAAAAGGTGAGCTGGATTTCCTGCAAGTAAGGGCACGCGAGAGAGTTGAGCGATCAACGAGAAGAACCTAAAGGTCACCCGTTCTGTGCTCCCGGTACCCCACACCAGGCATGGCCCTGGGTGTCACCGTCGCCGGTGCTGGCGCTCTGGCCTGCTCTCGCCCGACATCTCCTTCAAGCTTCACCAGCACCCCTCTGCCTCAGGCCAACCACAGAACCTACAAGGTCACTCTCTCCCTGGAGGGCCCGACCCTCATTCCACAGGGGTCCTGCCCAGTGCCCAGGGGAAGGAATGTGACACGGAGGCCCAGAGGAATGCGGCCCGACAGGCCTGGCTGGTTCCCCCTCACTGTGTGCTTTAAGACAAATCATTGATTATTAGATCGTAAAAACAGACGGCTCCCCGTGCCTCAGGGTCACCGAACTCTTCTGATCGAAACCTGCTCTGCTTTTCCTTTGGGAATCTCACTTTGGTTCCTGGCGTATTGGTCCTGAGCTTCACTGAGAAGCAAAACTACTGATGTCCACGCGTCTGCTTCCCCAGAACGATGAGAAATGCACCTTGTAAAGGCCAGGTCCCGGGGAGGCTGGGGACAGGCAGCCAGGCCTGGAGCTGCAGTGGCTTCTGGACCAGATCAGCTGGCCCTTTGGTCCCTGCAGTTCCTCCAAGTCTCTTGTGTGGAGCCCCTCTTCCTAAGGGGACAGGGATGGGGAGGCCCTGGGGACTGGGATGTCCAGCATAGCCACCAGGCCAGGGACTGGCTGCCCCAGGTGCGGCCCGGCGGGGAGGATGTGTCCTGCTGTGACCCAGACCCCTCCCACTCCCAACACTGTCCTGCAGGCCTGGGTGTTCTGTGCCTCCTACCGCAGGCAAACGCTCCACCTCCATTAAGACACAGGGGCACTGCAGGCCAGGCTGGTGCCTGTGCCCCCTTTGCTGGGGCAGCAAACAAAGCTCCCAGCCCTATCAGACCCCCACCACGGCCAGTGCAGAATGTCAGGAGCCATGGGCAGAGGGGGGCTGCCGCCACTCGGCGCACCTGTCCCCCGACACCCAGAGGCTAGCAGGATGAAGTGGACACACCCTCCTCAACCCAGAGGCCAGCCACTGTCCTGCCCTGCAGCCCAGCTCCAGCCGCTGGGAGAAGCTGCTCCCACTGCCGCCAGGCAGCTCTGGGTCCGCGCCCATCCCGTCCTTTCTCGAGGCTCTGGGGACATAGGTTTCAACCTAGACTCTGCTTTCCTTAGCACAAGGCAGGGCCGCTCCACAGACCCCTTGCAAGGGCCCACCACGGGGCCATCTGAGAATGGTTAGTAGCTTTTTACAGCTAGGGCTCTGTCACTTATGCAGGCAGTTGACAGAGAGAAGGGCGGGGGACGGACGGCTGGCCTGTCCCCTTTTCAGTCCTCAAGGAGCTGCTGCCTGCTGATTAGACTGTCCCAGGGACTTCCTCCTGCGAGCTAAATTGACACTCAGGCCAAGGGCCCTGCAAACGGCAGGCCCACCAGCTCTCAGACATCGGAAGGGACTGGGGAGCCCAGGAGCCACTAAACAAGGGCCTTGCTCTCCGCCCACACCAGGGCCAGCGCTGCAGCTGCCCACGGGACACCTGGACCCGCAGAGTGAGCACCCCGGCCCCACCCCAGCCCCAGGGCTCCCCTCCTTCCTGGGCACCCACCAACAAAGAACCAGCCTTGTCCTTGACTGTGGCCACAGGAAGTTTCACACGGGGCAGAAACCAGTCCCGTTTTATTGAGAAAATAGAGATGAGCCCTCCATCTTTACCAGGCGACTCCAATGTGAGGTAGGGGCGGCGCCCTCTGCACCCACCCCAGGGCCTGGGCCTCCCTGCGCAGGGGCAAGGGCGATGCTGGTCTGTAGGGTGCCCTGGGGAGGCAGAGGTGCAGCCGGGGCTGGGAAGGGCGTGGGGGTGCAGGGAAGGGGGTCCCCCACCTCCGGAGGCCTGGAGCCTTCTCCCTCCACATTCTTCATAAATAAAACTTCACAGTAACAGAAAAATGTCCACATCCAGGGAGGGGCCTCGGCTGGGCCTGGCACCAGGCAGCACCAGGGCTCTGGGGCCAGGAGCCTGCTCGGCAGCCTCGTGTCGGGGTGTGGGGGGGCTGCAGCCCGCACCCAGGCTGGGCTCTGAGGGGCGCTGAGGTAGTCGGAGCGCGCGGGCGGGTGCGGGCAGGGGGGCTGTGCGGGGAGCCTGCTGGGCCTCCCTGTCCCAGGAGCCCCGGGGTGTGGGCTGCAGGGGTGGGGTGGAGGCGGGAGGCCCTGTGAGCCTGCACAGGGTTCAGTTTCTCCTGCAGGGGCCCTGGGGGGAGACCGAGGCATTTCACAGAGACTCTGCCCCGTGGTGGCCACCGACCTACCAGGGCCAGGCCAAGCCGGCGCACATGAGCACGGGCTTTCTTCCGAGGCCGCCAGGGCCTCTCACGGGGGCGGAGGGGGCTGGGCCGCAGGCCCAGGAGAGGAGGAGCATCCTGGCCCCTCCGACGCCCTGCAGTCCGAGCAGCCCCAGCCGGGCCTGGGTTTTCTGGAAATGTCGAACACGGGGGGTCCCCCACCACATCCCCTTGCAGCGTTTCCGGGGATGCTGGGGCCCCAAGAGCCCGCGCCCTGGCCTGTCCTGGCGGCCTGGGGGTGGGGGGGTCAGAGCAGCTGGAGCTTGCGGGAGCAGGTGAGGTTGCCGTGCACCAGCCCCCACATGGCCAGCAGCTCGGCGGGCAGGAGCTTGTGCACGACCAGCATGGAGCGGAAGAAGCAGGGCTCCTTGTTCATGCGGCTGTTGCGGTTCCGAGAGATGCCAAAAGTCTTGAAGCCCTCGTGCGCAGTGGGCTGCACGCCCAGCACTTCCAGGCACATGCCCAGGAAGACGTCGTCGATCGGGTACAAATCGAGGGTGTCACAGGCGCGGTGCAGGCGCCGGGCCAGGCCGCCGGCCATGAGGAAGCCGCCGCCGCCGGCGTAGGGCGGGTAGCTGGCCTTGCTGTAGAGCGCCGGGGGGATGTAGTACTTGTTGTCTTTTCTACGGATGGGCCGGGCGTGCTGCAGGACGTCCCCCACGAACAGGTCCTCCTGCGGCCGCCGGTCGGCCAGGAACTCCAGCAGGTTGGTGGGGTTGACGAAGACGTCGTCGTCCCCCTTGAAGACGAAGGGGACGCTGGGGCAGTAGATGTCCAGCCACTTGAGGAAGTGGATCTCCTTGAGCGTCAGGTTGAAGAAGCTATCGAGAAAGTCCCACTGCAGGATGTCGCCGTACAGGCGGTCCTCGTAGGCCAGCAGCTGCTGGTAGTGGGTGCGCTCCTCCTGCTTGGAGGCCGTGCCCAGCAGGAAGAGCGTGCGCACGGCGCCCCTGCCCCTGCCCGCGGACTCGCGCTCCAGGCCCCAGGTCTGGCGGATGGCCTCGCGGCGGTCGTGCTGGGTGATGACGGACTTGACGACCACGAGCAGGTACACGTCGCCCCTGCACTTCTCGGGGTGGTTCAGCAGGATGGGGAAGTAGCGGCAGTGCGCGTAGGTCAGAAACTGCTGGAAGTGAGGCTCCAGGCCCTGGAACCAGGACTGGTGCGTCAGGTTGGCGTTGGCTGAGCAGTTGTTGGTGGTCACATCCCAGGCCTGGGGCCCCCGGAGGGCCACAGGCGTGGGGGCGACCACATCCTTCGGGCTCTTCCAAAAGCTGTTGGGGTTCACCAGGTTTCCGCTGGGTTTCTGGACCCTCGGCGGCCCCAGGGTGGGTAGCGGGGGCTCCTGCAGGAACTGGCCGGGCGTGAGGCTGCGCTGGAACATCGTCACGGCCACGAGGAGAGCCAGAGCCAGGCACACACTCTTGTACAGGGTTCTCTTCCTAAGGGGACGGGGGACATGTGCAGAGCAGAGAAGAACGGGCGAGCCCCAAGACTCTCCCAGCAGTGGCCCCAGTGGACAAGCTGGCCCTGGGCAGAGACTCAAGTCCCGGAGCCCCAGCGTGGCCAGAGGAGGGTCCTGCTGCCTCGTCCCACACTGACCTCCCAGCACAGAGCAGTCAGGCCCTACCGCGCGTGGGCACGCCCTCAGCGGGGAATGTACCACTTTCCGGGCGGCTCTGGTGGGCTTCCTTCTCCCTGTGCAACCCCGGAGCCGTGGCCAGTGGCTTCGCGGAGTCGTTCTGCACCAGGATCCCTGGGAGGAGCAGCCTGGGAGGCCGGCACCCATCCTCTCCGGATGGCAACCCCTACCTGCCTGAGACAACCCCAAAGAGAAACCCTCCCGGGTGATACACCTGGAAATGGACGGGGTCATCCAGCACCCTCACCTTAACACGCCCAAGCCCTGAACTGCCACTAGGGGAGATGAAGCCCCCAGCCCTGCTCCTCGGGGAGGGGACACAGAACCCCGGCTCTCCAGGGACCCTCAGTAACGCCCACGCCTCCACACCCATTTCAGAACAGCTCTTTGCCTGAGGGAGTGGGGCCTGAGCCCCCGAACCTAGGACCCTCCCTCCTCCACTCACACTCTGGGGTGGCCTGGATGATGTCCCCCGGTGGACACCTGGGGGCTGAAGCAGCCGGTGGCAAGGCAGGCTATCCAGGGGCAGGGGAGACGGGGCTGGGGGATGCTGGCCGTGAGGCTGGGCACAGGGCCGGCACACCTAGGAAACGTGTGGTTGGAGCAGAAGAGGGAAGCAGGGAGACCGTGTCCCGATGGGAGGGTGCAGCCGGTAACTTATTTAATGAATGGTGCCAGCCGGCTCACTGTTGTGGGCTGTTTCTCCCGTCCTGTTGCTGTAAACCGGTGAATCACTCCCAGGTGGACTCCTACAGAGCGGCCCTAGCACGCTGTCAGAACGCTCGCTTCCATTGCTCAAAGATAAAGATCACTGCTTTAAAAAAAAATTCAAGCTTTCCTGGGCATCGGCTGGAGAAAGACGGGGGTCACCTGAGGCTCAGCGCTGGAGCGTGTGACCCGAACGCGACCCTCCCGGGGACGCACGAGTATTCCGGATCCCGTCCTACGGTCCCGGGGGTCCCGCAGAAGCCCCCACGCGCAGCTGGCGGCGCCGGGACGGCGCGCCCCACCTGCACGGCCCAGACCTTGTGCAAGAGAGAAGCCCGGCTCGGAAGGGGAGGAGAGGGGCCGAGGCCAGAGCTCCGGGGAGCGCGCACCGCGGAGCGGAGCGGCCAGGAACCCCGAGCTCCGCCGGGCATGGGGACAGGACTCAGCCCCCCGTGAGACCTCCAGTGCCAGCCGCTGGGGCCGAGCAGCGGCCGCCGGGGCCCCCGGGCTGCGGAGATGGGCGCGCAACCCCGCGGTCCCCGCCGCCCACCCTCCGGTCCAGGCGCCGCGCCGGGCCGGGCATCTCCCATGCCGAGTCGCGGGCGTCCCGGCGCGTCCGGGGTCGCCGCCCGTTCTCGGTCCCCAACTCACCACAGAGACATGGCGGCCCTGCCGGGCGGCGGAGCGGGACGCGCGGGTCGCAGCTCTGTGCGCCGCGGCTGGGTCGGTGCAGCCGGGCTGGCGAGCGGGCGGGGGCGGAGGCCGGGCCGCGCCCCCGCCGAGACTTTCCTCTTCCCGGCGGCGGGAGGAGGGGCCGCAGGGGCGGCGGCGGCCCAGGTGCATTAACCCCTTCAGCGCCCCCGGCCCTCGCCACTGCCCGCGGGCGGGGCGGCTCCGAGTTTCCCAGGCGGCTCCGGGCGCGCGGGAGGGTCCCCTCTGCCCCTGGGTGCGCGGGGCCTCCGGGGGTCGCCGGCCTCTTCTGGGTGCGCGCACGCGCGGGACCCGGACGTCCGCCCGCCGGTCCCCAAGTCCCCAGCGGCACCCCGGGCTGGGTGCTTCCCCTCTGGCCCCTTGACCCCTTTCTAGGCCGGCGGATTAGTTACCCAGGCCCGGGCCCAGGACCCTCCCGGAGGGACCAAAGGAAGCCGGGCTCAGCGCCCCAGCCCAGGCCGCGGCTGGGGAAGCCCTCAGCGCTCCGGAAAGGCCCCTTTCGGTTGGTCCACCAACATATTTCTTAAAACTTTTATTTTTTCCTCCAGCCAGGCTCTTCTTCAGGTGGGGGCGCGCTGTGCGCAGACACAGAATATGCAGGTCTGGGTGCGGGGCGTCCCAGACAAGGGACTTCGAGAATCTTCCAGCCGCAGAAGGCCCTGTCGCGGGTGGCCGCTGTGGTCTGGTTGCACGTCGGGGCCCCAGTGCTGAGCGCCCGGAGGCACCTAGAAAGGCGGCGGGCTCGCGTGGACGCGGTGTGTGTCCGCACGTCTGCAGGGCTCGGCTCGCAGTCACTGAGCGCCCCAATATGGTGCCTGATGACTCAGTCCTGGAAGCATGTGTTGTTTCTGTCTCACATGGGAGGAAGTGGAGGTGTAAAGCCTGTGGTCCCACCTCGAGCAAAGCCTGGGGGCCTGCCCGGCCTTGGAGGGGGGCCCTGGGTCCAGCCACAGCTCATGCCCAGGGATGGCGGTGAAGGGAGCTACTTTCCTGCCCAGGGCCACACAGGGAGCCCCCAAGTTCCTGCGTCTGGGCTGGAGAACCCCTTCAAACCTTTTCCTTAAGGCTCAAGGACCCCCTCCCCCCACCTTGGAAGGAGAGGAAAAACTCAAAGTGTGGTGGAATTTTCCAGAATGTTAGCCCCAACCCCGGGAATGTGAAGGGCCTTCCAGGCGGAATTCCAAGGGAACCCTGGGGCCAGCACCCTTTGTGATGGCCCCCCAGAAGCACCCCGCAGGGAGAGGCCTGGCCTGCAGCCCAAACCCCACCTGCCCTGCCTGGCCACCCACAGCTCTGCTGGTCTCCGCCCCAACGTCCATCCCAGCAGGTTGCCAAGCCTTGCACTCTATCACCCAGGCTTCTGGGCTCTCTGAAGGGGCAGGGTTGGCTCCCCTGGCTTCACACAGGGGGCCCTGCCAAGAGCAGCCCCCCTGGCCACGGCACTGACCTCTCAGCCCGGTGCTGTGGGGTCTCCGCAGGTGCCTGATGCAGGGCCGACACGGGAAGAGGTTTAGAGTGTCTAGAGGTGCGGGTTGGGTTGGGGCGCTGCACTTCCGGGCCGCACTGGGGACGGGTGGCATATGCTAAGACCTCTGTTTCCTGCCGGCGTGGTGCTGTGAGATGCAGTATGTGAGACCGGGTCTCTCCCAGGCAGGAAGCCATGTGACAGCAGGTGGCTGTTGACAGTGTGTTAACATCTGGCCTACCCTACCCCACAAGGCCTGGAGCAGGTAGATAAGGCAGAGAGCTGCCCCAAGTCAGCTGAGGGTTTGTGGGTAGGGTCTCATCAACTGGGAAGAACTGCCATCATGGATCATTTGATCCGTGCCTACGGGGGGCTCAATGACAACTAAATACCTGAGGTCCCTAGGGACAGGAGCTCTGGTTAGTTTCCAGTCACCCCAGCAGGCTCCCCTGGGGCCACTTGGCTCCTCCCTACCAGGAAGCACTTGCTACCTCAACTCCTCTCCCCAAGGCCCCCACTCCTAATCTGGCCTGCTCACCTGTCCCACACCTGAGGGCACAGCCTTGCAGATTCCTGGGGGTGTCTCCCACACAGCTGGGGCCTGAGCCAGGGCCCCAGGGAGGGACACAGGTCAGTCTGCAGGTGGAATCGGCCCTGGGGTTGGGGGCAGTGCAGGCAGCTGGTGTCTCCTGCTATGCCTCTCTTCCAAGGTCACTCCCCGTGTACCCTGGAAGGGGGCTCAGTGAGGACCCCCGTGGAGGGCCCCCTTCCCTCTCCTCCTCCCTCTCGCCACTCCCCACCTCCCCTGCACTGTCTTGGAATCTGGACCCAGGTGTTGGGGGAGACATCTGACCAGCCAGAGGTCACCCTGTGCCGGAGCCTGGCTGGCCAAGTGGAGGTGGACTTGTGCCAGAGGGAGCCCCAAAACAGTGAGTGAGAAGCCGTGGGCACCTTCGAGAGAATACCGCCCCTGGTGCAGGGAGCACACCTGTGCCCACAGGCTGGGGAGCCCCACAGCTGAAAACATTTCAGTGCAGCACTGTGGTCTGAGAGCCAGTGAGTCCACTTAAAAATTTTATTTCTTTAAAAAGCAGAGTTACAGAAAGAAAGCGCACACACACAGATCTACTTGTTCACTCCCCAAACAGCCATAATGGCCAGCTCAGGGCCAGGCTGGAGCTAGGAACCAGGAGCTGCTTCTTGGTCTCCCATGCGGGTGGCAGGGGCCCAACACGCCTCGGCTGCTTTCCCAGGTGCATTAGCAGGGAGCTGGATTGGAAGTGGGGCAGCCGGACTCCGGCATCCATATTGCCGGCATCGGCAGGCAGCAGCTTAAACTGCTACACCACAAGACCAGCCCCAGTGAGTCCAATTTACTCAGTGTGTGCAAGACCCTGATTCAAGTCTATACTCCAGGGGCAGCCACAGCCAGCCCTTCAAATGTGGCTGTCTACACTGCAGCAGAGAGTCTGTGGATCAGTTCCAGAGAGAGAATTCTCTGTTAATCTTTAGTGGAAAGTGTGGCTGAAGACGTTTGTCTGGCAGGAAACCCTGGAGGAGCCCAGCAACCCCGTGGTCTAGAACTTTCTCTCCTTGGTCCTGGGTCCCCCACATGATGGCCTGACTTTAGGGCGAGCTGGTTGGGGTGGTCTCCATGTCCTTGAATTCACCTTGAGCGGCTCCTGATCTGAAAGGCAGCTGGCTGCTTCTGTGCTCTGTGCTGGAGATGTCTTGGGTGGGGAAGGATCGGCCTGGGACCTGGTTCCCTCCTGACGCTGCACCTGATGATGAGAAATGGCGGCGGGACCCCAGCCCCCTCCTGTCCTTGGGGGCGGCCGGTGTCCACTGCAGAGAACCTGATCCGCTATGCAGGCCTGTGGTGGAGGGGCCTGCAGGGACCCCCCAGCACTGCACAAATCAGCACTGGGGGGCATCCCCAGGCAAGCTTGCCCCCCGACTGGTGCCCCCAGGACTCTCTGCCCAGTGGAAAATGAACAGAAAGGACACATTTCCTTGGAGTCCTCTTTAAGACTTGGGAGGGGGAGGAGGCCAGGAAGAGGGAGGAGGTGGGGAGGGGATATCTGGGGGGCAGAGCACGGGGTGGGAGGTGGTTCTGGGGCGTCCCTCACCCAAGGAAAGACTGGGCCAACAGGAAGCCCAGATCACAAGGGGTTGAGCTGCCAGGGGAGGAAGTTGTAGAGCAGCGACACACAGGCCGGGAGCCCCTCTGCCCCAGAGCCCAGAAGGAGGCGGGGCCACGGCAGGGGAGGGGTTGTAAAGCACTGGCCCTGGGGTGGGGGGCGTCCTTGGTGCAGCAGTTAAGTTGCCCTGGGACGCCTGCATCCCCCATCAGAGTGCCTCGCTGACTTCTGCACATCCTGGGAGGTAGCAGGTGATAGGAGACTCGGATGCTGCTCTGGGCTCCTGACTTTGGCCTGGCCCAAACTGCTGTTGCAGGGTCTCAGGGAGTGAACCAGCAGGTGGAAGACTTTTCTCTGTCTCTTTCTGTCTTTATTCTTTCCAAATAACTTAAAAAAAAAAATAAAAAGCTGCCAGGGTCTGCCCCCCAGAGTTCCCTGGGTGATTCTGACGCCTGGGCCCTTGGAAACCAGTGGCTCTCAGCCTCTGCTCCGGTGCCTGGTCAGCTTTCGGCAAACACCCAGATGAGGGTCAGAATGAGGAAGCAGCGTGGCGGAAACAGGCCGGGGAGGAGAGATGGGGAAGTGGAACTTCCAGACAAAGCAGGCAGCAGCCAGAGGCGCAGAGGTGGGCCCGCTGGAGTCCTGCTAGGCAGGGTGGCCCAGCAGCCCTGTGGCACGGGGCACCGCAGCCAAGTCAAAGCCGTTCAAGCCACAGGAATCTGTTAGCTCCCAGGACAGAAGCCTTCCCCGTGTCCAGTCCACCTGAGCCTGGCTTCCCTCCAACCTGCAGCCGCCTCCCCGGGGCAGGGCGTATGCCTCCCCATCTGTGGTTGGGGTGGGGACCTGAGATTAGCAGCCCTGGGGGAACAGCCTGGGGGGTCCCCCCAAGGAAGCCCATTCTGAGGGTCTCTCAGGTGCCCCGCCTGCTGCTGAGCATCACCAGCCCCCCGGAAGCAGGAAGGGCAGCGCTCTGGGGGAATGCCTCTGGTTCTCCCAACAAGGCCAGTGGAGGGTGGACTCAGCTCCTTCCAGAGCCGGGCAGCGATCTGGCTCCTTTCCTGCTCCAGCACCTGCCAGCTGGTCTGGGACGGCCCAGGCCACCCATAGCTTTGTGGGCGTGGGAGCCTGTCAAGAAGGGAGGAGCAGAGGCCAGAGTTCAAAGACGCTGGGCACAAGGGCTGGCTGGCTGGCCCGGAAAGCCCAGCTGAGAGCGGAGGGCAGGGAGTGGCCTGGGCTCCCCTCGGGCTGTCCTGCTCGCCGGCAGCTGGTGCGGGCTCAGTGGGCACGCTCACAAGATGCCACCCAGACGCACACACATTCCACACGCTCATACGACCCACCCAGACACACACATGCTGTATGTACATATGCCCAGACACACACACGTAACCCTCCACATAACACACACCCAGACACACACATACTGTACAGCTCACCCACATACTGTGCATGCATTCACCCAGACACACACATGTAACACTCCACCCACTCACACACACCCACACATACTGTACATACTCACCCAGATGCATGCACACTCCACACACACATATTGTACACACTCACCCACACACACACTCCACATGCTCATACAACCCAGACACACACATGCTGTATGTACGTATACCCACACACACACATGTAACATTCCACTCACACACATACGCACACTATACACACTTACCCACACACATAACCTTCCATACACACTACCCAGACACACATATAGTGTACACACTCCACACACACACACACATACTGTGCATACATACACATAATAGATGTGTGCAGACACACACATAACACTCCACCCACTCACACTCACCCACACAACAAACTGACACACTCACCCAGATGCACACACACTCCACATGCTTATACAACACAGACACACATGTGCTGTGTGTACATATACCCACATATACACACATGTAACCCTCCACACACACATACTGTACACACTCACCCAGATGCATGCACACTTACACACCCAGACACAAAATACTGTACACACAGCCATACATACACCCAGACATAATCATGTAACACCCCACCCACACCCAGATACACTACACATGACCACACACCTAGACACGCTATACATTCAACAGTACACACACACATGTACACAGCGCCCCACCCACTCACACACACCCACACAATGCTGTACACAGTCATCCAGATGCACACATATGTAACACTCCACACACACCCAGACACACATGCAATCTCCACACATGTAACATTCCATCATTGGACACCCACAGAATTACTTCACACATTCATATCCACACACATGCTCCACACACTGACACCCACACCCGCTCTATGCACACCCACATCCACACACTCATACCCCCCCACAGAAGCAGACAGGCACCCATGCAACTCTGATGCAGAAACACAACACCCAGGAACACACACACACACACACGTGCACATGTAGTGTGGCACACACAGCACCTGTGCACACATGACCCAGATGCACACACACACTCAGACATGTAACACTCATGTACCCCAGGGGTACAAGAGCACTGGCAAGAGACAGACACACACCCATGCAGACCCTGGGAGAGGCCGCTGCACACACACACACACACACACACACACTCCAAGGCCTCTACCCGGGAACCCCCTCAACCTGCTCACCCACTCTAGGGAAGCCCTGCCTGGACGTCCTTGGGAGCAGGCACGGCCTCAGGAGTAGGCAGCCGCCTGGGGTCATCCCAGGTCCCCTTTCTGTGCCCACCCTACCGCTGGGGTGCTCTGGGCACCGCCCACAGGCACTCAACTCTGCCTGCGTCTCTGATTCACCAAGACCCAGCTTCCGCGTGCTCAGGCGGCCCCCCGAGTCCTCTTCTGAACCCCCTCTCCCTGCACAGGCCCACCTGCCTGCCCCCTGCCCTGCCCACATGGCACTCCCGGAGCCTGAGACCTGAGCGGCCGGCAAGGGCAACCTGGTGAGAGGTGGCGGGGAGAGGGCAGGGCTGCCTTGGCCAGGGTCCGGGAGGACAGGCTGTGCCCCCTGCAGCGCGGCCTGGCGGCCCAGGCCCACCTCCGGCACCCGTGCTCAGACCACTGGCAGCTCTCGCCCTCGGGTGGGCAGTGGGCCCCTGGCCCTGGACAGCTGGGCCCAGGCTGCCCCTCATGCCCCGCCCCGGGCCATCGTGAGTCACGGCCCTGCCGGCCAGGCAGCCGGCTGGGACACACAGCCGCCTTTCAGTCCCGGGGCCTGAACACTGGCTCACTCTTCCCTCCCGGCGCCGCCCCCTCCCCGGAGCCGGCTCCCCTCCCGGCCTGGCAGCTCGGCCCCACACTGAGGCCGCTCGGAGGCCTCCTTCCTCTCCCCAGCACAGGGCTCCCTGTCTCTCATCACCCGGCTCCCATCCAAGCCGGCCCTGAATGGCTGCCTTTTCATGGCCCCGAGCTGGGCCAGGTGCATTCTGGGCAGCCCTGCTCCCGCTGGGGCCTGCCGGAGATCTCGGAGCCTCTGGCACTGACCCCGGGCTGGGGGGTCCACCGAGGGACCAGGAGCCCCAGAGAAGTCCCTGCCAGGCTTGGTCAGGGCCTCCTGGCTACACAGAGACTCCTCTGCACACGCGTTCCCCGCACAGCTTGGCACGGATGGGGACTCGTCCCATTTTACAGAAGAGAAAACTGACTCAGGGAAGGCCCCGGCAGAACGGGGTTAATGGGACCTCAGTGGACGGTACTGCAGCAGGGTGGAGGCAGCCCCACCAGGCCCCCAGAGAAGCTGCACGGGAGGACGCCCTGTGATGGTGGAGCCCTGCATCAGTCTGGTGTTTTTTAATTAATTTATTTCTTGGAAAGAATTGAGAGAGAGAGAGAGAGAGAGAGAGAGAGAGAGAGAGATCTTCCATCTGCTGATTTCGAGCCAGGACTCGAACCGGCACCCCTGTGGGATGACAGTATCACAGGCGGTAACTTTACCTTCTACACCACAACACTGGCACCCACCTCTTCTTTTAGGAGCGGACTTCATTCCTCTGGTGGAGGGGTGGCCTCTGGACCAGGCTGGGCAGGCACCTCACATGGCTCCTGTCCCAGCAAACATGTGGCTTCTGAGAGCTGGGCCAAGCTGAACTCTTCCTTGGGGACTTTCCAAGTGGACCTGCCCTGTGATCCTCAGGCTCTTAGGGGTGTGGCTGTGAACATCCCGGGGAGAGGTGCCATGTGCACCCCGGCGCCTTCGCCACAGGGTCCAGAATAAAACACGTCTGCAAAGCCAAACGGGAACGGGTGTGTGAGTAGCTGTAATCCCAGTTCCAGGAGCCCTGGGCTGGGCAATGCCCCTTCGTCTAAGAGCTCCACACCCAAGCACACCCAAGTGCCAGAAACCGATTCCACACTGGGGAAAAGGGCCTGTGCCGCTGTAATCGGTTCACAGACCTCGAAGGCCGGAGTTTATCTCGGATTAGATAATCCTGGAGCCTGTAGGAGCAGGAAACCATTGCTGACTGCAGGCAGAAGAGATGTTGGAAAACCAGAAAACCTGGAGGAGTCAGAAGTCGGATTTTGCCTGTTCTGAAACGTGGGTGCCTGCGTGCGGCCCAGGCCGCGGGAGCCCAGGGCAGCCTCTGGCCAGCTGCGGCAAGGAAGGGGTCAGGGAGCTCAGAGCCACGGCCTCGGGGCCCCGATCCTGCTCCCATCCTCGCGCGCCTGGGGCTTCTGCTCAGAGCCCAGCTGGCCCACAAATTGAAATGAAAAACGTTCTTTTTCTTTTCATTTTACTCAAAAGGCAGAGACAGTCGGAGACAGCGAGAGCTGGTTCATTCGCCAAATACCCATACAAGCTGGTACCAAGCCAGGCCAAGGCCAGACCCTGGAGCTCCATCCGGGTCCTCCACATGTGTGGTGGGGACCCAATCACCTGCTGTCTCCCATGGTGCTCCTTAGCAGGAAGCTGGACTGGAACTCACTTGGATATGGGATGCAGGTGTCCAAGCGGCTGCTGCTGCTGCTTCTTTAAATATTTATTTATTTATTTGAAAGGCAGTGTTACAGAGAGGCAGAGGCAGAAAGAGGAGGGGAGGGGAGAAAGAGAGAGAGAGAGAGAGAGAGAGAGGTCTTTCATCTGCTGGTTCACTTCCCTGATAGCTGCAATGGCCAGAGCTGTGCCGATCCAAAACCAGGAGCCAGGAGCTTTCTCCGGTCCCTACATGGGCAAAGAGGACCATGGACCATCTTCCACTGCTTTCCCAGGCCACAGCAAAGAGCTGGATTGGAAGTGGAGTAGCCAGGACTTGAACCGGCACCCATATGGGATGCCGGCACTGCAGGTGGCAGCTTTACCCGCTACACCACAGCGCCAAGTGGCTTCTTAAGTGCCCCCCAGCACCTTGCTTTTGACCTCACTAGTCAGGTGCACCTAGACTTCTGAAGAAGCAGTAAGGTCATAAGTGAGAGCTGTTTAAGTTTTTAAAAAAGATTTATTTATTTATTTGAAAGGCGGGGGCGGGGGGGGGTCCTTCCATCTACTGCTTCATTCTCCAAATGGCTGCAACAGCTGAAGGGCCAGTCACAGCCAGGAGCCAGGAGCTTCTTCCGGGTCTCCCACACAGGTGCAGGGGCTCAAGGACTTGGGCCATCCTCTACTGCTTTCCCAGGCCATAGCAGGGAGCTGGATTGGAAGTGGAGCAACTGGGACTCGAACCGGTATCCATATGAAATGCCGGCATTGCAGGCGGCGGTTTACCCACTACACCACAGCGCAGGCCCCTGTTTAAGTTCTTACGGTAGCACCAGGAGGCCAGTATGGGTAGGCCCTGAGAGCCGGAGTATCTGCTTCCTCGGGTTGGGTTACAGGAGCCAGTAATCTTTCATTCGAGGTTTTTGTCACCCATGGCCAAAGATTCCTGCCTGATGCTGCTGTTATCTGTCTCCTTCACTATCTCCCACAAACCGTCTGCCTTTGCGGCTTGGGGCGGAGTCAGGGTTCCTGGCATTTGGGGAGCCGTTTTCCCTGGCTACCACTGCTTGGGCCTGGGGACAGCAGAGGCTGGGGTGGGAGGGGATGGGGTGGAGTGTCAGGCCCCGTAGGCCTTGGAGGCTTTGGTGGTGGATTGAGGTCATTCTTCCAGGCCTTTTCTCCGCCAAGGTGGATCCCTGGCTCCACCCGAACAGGTGCCTGGGGGCGGAACCAATGCCTGGGAACCTGGGAGAAGTGATTTGTCTGAGAACATTCTACAGTGGCTCGGCAAAGCTTGTCAAGGTTGGTAGAGTTAACAGATGGAAAACTGGGGTGAGTGTTTGGTGTAGCAGTTGAGGTGCAAACTGGAACCCCTACATGGCACCCCAGAGTGCCTGGTTCCTGTCCTGGTTACTCCACTTCCGATCCAGCGTCCCACTCACGCACACCCTGGGGAGGCAGCAGGAGACAAGCTGCTGGCTTTAGCCTGGCCGGGCCCTGGCTGCTGTAGGCATTTAACAGAGTGAACCAGCAGATGGAAGCTCTCTCTCTGATCGTCTCTGTCTCTCTGTCTTCAAATAAATGAAAATAAATAAATAATATCTGAACAGAGAGTCACCTTGTGGCAGAGTGGCATTGGCAGGACAAAAAAGGCTGGAGACCCCCTAAGGAGAAGAAACAGGAAGACCCCAGGAGAGGGGGTGAGCAAACAGCCCCCCAGAGGGACGCCCAGCGGCTCACAGCGAAGGAACGAGAAACAAGGAGAGCAGAAAAGAGGGTTCAGGGACAGGAGGGCGAGGAAAGGAGGCAGAGTCATCCGCCAATGGCTGCTAACGTCTGGGCCTCACAGCCCGGTCCCTGCCCCGACCCCCCCCCCCCACTGTACCCCACCCCACACCCCTCACCTCCTCCTGAGACCCTAAGGCCCCAGCAGCTTCCTGCCCCCAGGCCCCTTACATTCCGGGGATCTGGTCTCCCCAGGGCCAGGGCCACAGCCCCTGCGCCCGCCTTGGCTTCCTCCTGCCCCGCTGTGCCCTCACAGGCCTGGGCTGAGCAGCAAGGGCAGAGCCCTGTGCCGGTGCCGGGCTGGGAACGAATGCTTGTGTCTCAGATGCGACACCAAAGGCGTGATTCACGAAAGCAAAACCTGATAAATTAACGTCGTCAACATCGGGCACTTGAGCCCTTGGAAAGGCGTTTGGGGAAGAATGAAAAGAGGAGCCTCAACAGGGACAGACCGTTGGCGGAGCACGGAGACGTCACCTGTGTTACCAGCACGCCTGTCAGTGTAACAATAAGACACACTGTCGAAAACGCGAGCGCCAGGGTGCTGGGTTCAAGCCCCGTCTCTGCTGGAGATTCCAGCTTCTGCTAATGTGGCTCCCGGGAGGTCACCTGCCGATGAGGACGCAGCGTGATGGCTGGCAGGGATGGCAACCGGTGTAGCAGCTCCGGAAAGCCCATGGATGGTTTCTTCCTAAGTTATACGTGGTGGGGCTGGCGCCGTGGCGGGATGGGCAAAACCACAGCCTGCGGCGCCGGCATCCCATATGGACACAGGTTCAAGTCCTGGCTGCTCCATTTCCCATCCAGCTCCCTGTCATTGTGCCTGGGAAAGTAACAGAAGAATGAGTCAAGTGCTTGGGCCCCTGCACCCACGTGGGAGATCCAGATGAAGCTCCTGGCTTTGGAATGGCCAAGCTCCAGCCATTGAGTCCATTTGGGGAGTGAACCAGAAGATGGAAGACCCCCCACCCCCACCCCATGTGTGTGTCTCCCTCTCTCCCTTTCTCTCTGCAACTCTGCCTTTCAAATAAATAATAAATAAATCTTTTTTTAAAGATACGTTAAACATGCCTTTCCCACCTACTCTGGTTATTCCGCTCCTACATTTTGCCAAAGAGAACCAAAGGGAAGCCCACACAGACGCTTGCACACGGGTGCTCAGAGCGGCTTTATTTGCAGTAACTAAATGCAGCCGTGCACTGTATAGCAAGGCTTTGGCCACTGAGGGTTGAGGGACTGCGTAGCTGATGAGGGCACCGTGAGATGATGGAGCCCCGTGGAATCTGGGCTGTCTTACTTTGTGGAAGTACAAACCACGATATTTGCACAACAAAATCGCCTACCGACACGTGTCTCAGTTATACAATGGATCAAGGCATGGGGGATGTGTCTCCAATAGCTATCCTACATGAAAGAGGACTGACGAGAAGGAGTGGGTACCACGTGATCACGCTATGTGCTCACAATTCTAGCAAGTGCAAAGGCACCCACAATGAGAGACCGATGAACTTGAACCGCCCAGAGATGGAGCGAGGCAAGAGGAAGAGGCTGCACACGGGCTCAGGGAGACCAGTGGGGGTGACATTGCCCATGCTGGTCGTGGCAACCGCTCCACGGGCGTGTACATGGAACAGAGCTTATCACACTGTGCACCTCAAACACATGCAGGCGATTGTTGTCAATTCTACCTCAATAAAGCTGCTCAAAAGGACGAAAAGCTGGGAGTGTGCGTTTGGCCTAACAGTGAGTCACGTCCCACATTGCAGTGTGTGGTTTGAGTCCCAGCTCCTCCACTTCCGATCCAGTTTCCCGCTGCTGCGTACCCTAGGGGGTAGCAGATGGTGGCCCCAGTACTGGGCCCCTGGTATCCACGTGGGAGAGGCAGATGGCATTCCAGGCTCCTGGCTTTGGCTTGGCACAGCCCTCACTGTTGTGGGCATTTAGGGAGTGAGCCAACAGATATGCATCTGGCTGTCTGGCTGTCTCCATTTTTCGAAAACCCAGACTATGACAAAAGTGCTGCTCAGGGAGTCTGGTTTGCAAAGCAGGCACAATCAAGGCCCAGGGGCTGCCAAGGCCAGGAGTGACCCTGGAGTGTAGGGAGCTCAAGAACAGAGACCTTCAATGAAGACAGGAAGCCCTGGCGTCTGATGTGTGGCTGGGCAGCACCGGCGGCATCCGGGCTCCGGAGAGATGCAGACGCCCAGGGCTCCTCGGGCCTGCCCGCTGGACTCCTCAGTAACTTCGCGTCTGCGTGTGTGCTGGGCCTTGTCCTGCTGCTGCCCCCTTTGGGGCTCCTGGGGAAGACCCCCAGCGTGCCTGTTCTACGGAGGGGGAAGCATTCCCAAGGGGCTGGGGAGGAGCCGGCAGGGGTCATGGCACACAGCAGAGACTGAGCCCCAGAGTGCCAGCTCTGCATTACCTGGGGGCTGAGCCCCTCCCCGGGGGGTGCTCCCTGACCCGGTTGGAGCCCTCTGTCCAGCTGCAGCCGTCCCTGGTCTTCCTCCCTCCGCACAGGCGCCGAGCAGGGCAGGGACTCAGAAATTGGGACTGACTGTCAAGAAAAGTGGTAGAAAAACGCCCCGCTTCAGGCGGCCCATGGGAGACCTGGTTAAACCCTTCAAGGCAACACCCCAGGCCATCCTTGTCGCTGGGGGGACAGCCACGCACCCCAGCTATGGGAGGGGAGCAACACCAGGTGGCAGGTGGTGAGAGATAAGCGGGGAGGCTCTCAGACGCTCTGCCAGTCTCCTTGCCGGGAGAGGTAAACAGGAGTGGCCAGCGGCACAGAGTGGTGTGGACACGTGCAGGGCGGGAAGGGACAGTGGGACATGGAAGGACCGAAGCTTCCGGGCCAGCCTCTGGGGAATGGACATCCTGATTTCAGGAGGGAGAACAAGGTGTACTTAAGAGGCTCAGTCCGTGGGGTGGGTGAGCCGCCCCTGGGGACGCCTGCAGGGGTGTGCAGTGGCCATACGGCCTCCCTTCCCATAGTCTGTCTTCAGGATAGAGAGAAGCTACTCAGCCAAGGGCTTTGTCTCCCAGGGTGCACATCACCAGGAAGCCGGAACCGGGAGCAGAGGCTGGACTGGGAGCAGGACTCCCGTAGGAGACGCAGGCCTCCCGAGCGGCGGCTCAGCCTCTGCGCCAATCCCCCACCCCCCAGACTGAATGTCCTAAGTGCGTTTGATCTTACTCCTGAAATCACGCTGGGTAAGGTGAGCTTTAGGCTCACGACACACGTCTTCTTTTTTAAGCTTTATTTATTTATTTGAGAGGCAGAGCTATAGGCGGAGAGAGGGAGACAGAGAGAGAGGTCTTCACTCCCAAATTGCCGCAATGGGTAGAGCTGGGCCAGTCCGAAGCCAGTAGCCGGGAGCCTCTTCCAGGTCTCTCATGTGGGCATCAGGGGCCCAAGCCCTCGGCTGCTTTCCCAGGCACATTAGCAGGGAGCTGGTTGGAAGTGGAGCAGCCGGGACTTGAACCAGTGCTCATAGGGGATGGTAGCATCGCAGGTGGTGGCTTAACCTGCTGTGCCACAGCACCAGCCTCGTGACACCATCTTGCTTTGGAGAGTTTATGCAGACAGGGCACCAGGCTGGATGGAGGAGCTGAGGCTGTGTGGTTCCTCCCCAGCTCTCACTCGGACCATCTTACAACACTGCCCAGGGCACCCTGCCCCGGCCCTCACCAGCACCCGCACCCGCACCTGCGTGGGTCCTTGACTGTCAGACACTGAGCTGGTCCCTCAAGCCAGGCAGTAGCAACCTCAGGCCTCAGCGACAGCTGGGTCCTGTGACCTGGGTCGCTGGCTCCACTTCTCACTGAGGTCTGTCCCCAAAAGTCCCGGCTCCTTCCCGTCACAAGAGGCTGCTGCTGACATAGCAGCCGACCCTGCGCTGGGGTTTCCTCTCTTCTTTGGTCATCCAACATCAGCAATCGGTGGCTGCCCGAACCTGCTGCCACCTCTCCCACGTTGACGACAGAGCCTGGGTCCCTCTCGCCAGAACCTTGGCTCCTCTTGGCTCTGGAACCTCCCCTCTGTGCTGGCCCTGGTCTCAGCCCAGCGGTGGCCTGTTTCCTGAAGCCCCTCCCCCACGTATGCTGGCACCTGTTACCTTCCCAGCTCCTGCTCAGGCAGATGAAGCCTGGAGCTAAGAGGGCGCCAGGGACTCCACTTGTCACTCTTGTCAATAACATGCTCCTTAGCCAAACCACCGTGCAAAAAAAGGAAAAGGGTGACATTTCATCCCGGGGCCAGATTGAGTTTCTGAGGTTTCGTCTGACGGCAGCCCCGCCCTTGAGATGTTCAGACGAGCTTGTTCGGCCTCCCTCTGCTTGTGTCTCGGGCTGGGCGACCTTTGCAGCTGGACCCCTGGGCCTCGTCCACTGGCAGAGCCAAGAGCCTGCAGCCGCTGGCTCATTGTCACCGGCTTTGCTCCCACTGCGGGATTCCCCAGGCAGCAGGTCATGCGGTGGCCTCTCCTCTCGTGCATTTGTGGCCATGCATTTATAGAAAACACAGAGGGAACCCTCCATATTTTCAAATAAAAAGGAAGGCAGACACTTGTTCCCCTGAGAATGGAGCATGGAGTGGGCCTGGACTTGACGTGAGAGGTGTCGGATGCTAGAGACAGTGCAGACTCGGCGCAGGGACTGATCCCTGGGAGGGTCCCAGCCACCACTGTGCACCTGCACTTCCTGGGGTGGAGACAGTGCACGTGTGGGGGCAGGGGGTGCCCAGGGAGAAATGGGAGAGCCGGAATGGCCAGCACCAGCCTAAGGTGCCCCACCCCGCCCCGGCCCTGCCCAGCCCAAGCACCGAGCTCATTTCTGGTCACCAGCCAGTGACAGCCAACTTGAACAATCATTAACAGCAGCCACAAAAAACCGCAGGAGCGCACAGGCTCCAATAAGCAGGACAGGGCAGGGCCGCAGCCAGCCCCATCTGGCACTGGTAGCCAGAACTGCCCCTTCCTGGGTGGCAGGGCCTTCTCTTCCCGCAGGGGAGACGTGGCCACCAGCAGCTGTCATCTCAGCCTTGCCACCCAGAGGGAAAGGGCCCCTCCCCGGTCCAAACTCCCCAGGGCACGCGCACCACCACCTCTCACCTCCAGCTCATGGGGAGGGGCGAGGGCATCAGCACCCCTATCTCTTCCCCCCTCCCTCCCTTCCTCTCTCTCTCTCTTTAAAAAATTTATTTACTTATTGGAAAGAATCCTTAATATGGTTTCTTTCTTTCTTTCTTTCTTTCTTTCTTTCTTTCTTTCTTTCTTTCTTTCTTTCTTTCTTTCTTTCTTTCTGACAGGCAGAGTTAGACAGTGAGAGAGACAGAGAAAAGTCTTCCTTCTGTTGGTTCACCCCCTAAATGGCCGCTATGGCCAGCACGCTGCGCCAATCTGAAGCCAGAAGCCAGGTGCTCCTCCTGGTCTCCCATGTGGGTGCAAGGCCCAAGGACTTGGGCCATCTTCCACTGTCCTCCTGGGCCACAGCAGAGAGCTGGCCTGGAAGAGGAGCAACTGGGACAGAACCAGCACCCCGAATGGGACTAGAACCCAGGGTGCCGGCGCCGCCGGCGAAGGATTAGCCTAGTGAGCCGTGGCTAAGGCCTCTTGTTTTGTTTCTTTATTTGAAAGGCAGCGTTACAGAGAAGCAGAGGCAGAGAGAGAGAGAGAGAGAGAGAGGTCTTCCATCCGCTGGTTCACTCCCCAGATGGCCTCAACAGCCGGAGCTGCACCGATCCAAAGCCAGGAGCCGGGAGCTTCTTCCGTCTCCCACACTTGGGCCACCTTCTACTGCTTTCCCAGGGCACAGCAGAGAGCTGGATCAGAAGTGGAGCAGCCGGGATTGGAAACGGTGCCCATATGGGATACCAGCACTGCAGGCTGTGGCTTTGTCCTCTACAGCGCTAGCCCCCTATTTATTTATTTTGAAAGAGTTTCAGAGAGAGAGAGAGAGAGAGAGAGATGGAGAGAGAGAGAGATGGAGAGAGAGAGAGATAGACAGACAGACAGATTTTTCCATCCATTGGTTCACTCCCAGATGGCCCCAACCACCGTGGCTAGGCCAGGCTGAAGACAGGAGCCACGGCCCCTCTGCTGGGACTCAGCCAGCCAGGCCCTGGTGTGTTTTTTTGCAGAACATCAGGATCGCCTCTTTTGTCCGGTTTTTGCATTTTTCCAGCTGACCACCCCACGGCCTTTGTGGAGACTGTGCCTGGGTCAGGCCTATGCCCAGCATTCTCTGAGCCTCTGTCCTGCTCTGCCCAGTCCACCGGGTCTGGATGGCTCTGTGCCCGGAGGCTGGCTCTCCTCCTGCATGCATTCGAGGGGTCCCCCACAGCCCCGGGCAGGACCCCGCTGGGCCATCCTCATGCCCTGGAGTCAACATCCCCCCCCCCCCCCCCAGGCCAGCCCCTTAACCACGCTGCTGCCCCCAGGGGAGGCCTGGGAGTGGCACTGTTGGTCCCTTTGGCCTCCACTCTTCTTGCCTTTGGGGCAGGCACTTTGCTCACAAACCCCAAATCCCCAGCCCTGCCTCTCTGGACCTGTAAGCCACTGGGACCCTGGCTTGTCCCTTGAAAAAGCTGCTGCCTGCGTTCAGCCCTTGTCTGGGTGCTGTTCAGATGTGGTCCACGGGTCGCCCCACGTGCGCCTTCCTTCCCACCCTGTCCTTCTGAGGAACCAGAACACTGAGGCCCAGGAGCCCCACCACGGAGCCCGTGACCCCCTCTTCTCTCCCAGGAAGTGGTGACTCATCACTACCCACAGGCAGCAGGCCACGCCCTGGGGAGATTGGGCAGGCACGGAGGACAGTGGACATGTGAGCCGTGGCAGTGGGCCAGCAGGAAGGTGTCATGGGAACACCCAGAACAACCGACCACATAATCCAGGGAGAAAGGCCCCAGGCTAGTGCGGAAGGGGAGGGCCCGGAAGTCAGCTGGGCCCCGTGAGGACACCTGGGCAGGGGCTGCCGGCCGAGGCACAAGCCACCCTTGACTGTGCCATCCTAGGGGCACACACACCGCCCTGCTCCTTCCAGCTCTCCCCAGCACGGGGGCCCCGGCCCTGGCCACCTGCTTCTGAGGCTGCGCTGTTTTGCCCCACGTTGGCCAGAGGTGTGCTGGGGATACGTGACAACCGCCCCCCGGCGAAGGTCTGTAGTGTTTGCCCGTTTCTTTGGAGTCAGTGCCCCCACCACGGTGAGTCGCAAGCAACCAGAGTGGTGTCACTGAACACAGCATTGGGAGAGACGCTAGCGGACGTCACCCAGCTGTGTTCCCACCGTCCAGAGGCAACAGGCGCAAAGGCCTCCGGCGCGGACCACAGCAGCGAACGCAGTGACTAGCAAGAGAGGAGCCCCGTGTTTTTATTGTCACCTTTTATTTTTCATAGACTTTATTGAATTATTATTTTTTAAAAAATATTTATTTATTTAGTTGAGAGGCAGATTTACAGATAGAGAGAGGGAGAGACAGAGAGGTTCCATTCACTGGTTCACTCCCCAGATAGCCTCAATGGCTGGAGCTGGGCTGATCTGAAGCCAGGAGCCAGATCTTCTTCCAAGTCTCCCACACGGGTGCAGGGGCCCAAGGACTTGGGCCATCTTCTACTGCTTTCCTAGGCCATCAGCAGGGAACTGGATTGGAAACGGAGCAGCCAGGACTCGAACCGGCACCCATATGGGATGCCGGCACCGCAGGCGGCGGCTTTACCCGCTATGCCACAGTGCTGGCCCCATGACTGAAGTTCTGGCAGGGGCTTTTTTAAAACTGCTTCACAGTGGGTGGTGTCGTGGCTCGATTGGCTAATCCTCTGCCTGCGGCGCCGGCATCCCATATGGGTGCCAAGTTCTAGTCCTGGTTGCTCCTCTTCCAGTCCAGCTCTCTGCTGTGGCCCGGGAAGGCAATGGAAGGATGGCCCAAGTGCTTGGGCCCTGCACCCGCATGGGAGACCAGGAAGAAGCACCTGGCTCCTGGCTCCGGATAGGCGCAGCTCCGGACTTAGCAGCCATTTGGGGGGTGAGCCAACGGAAGGAAGACCTTTCTTTCTGTCTCTCTCTCTCACTGTCTAACTCTGTCAAAAAATTAAAAAATAAATAAAAAAAAAATACCTCTTCACAGAATTGCCGAAAATGTAGCCATCAGCTGCTGTGGGCTGGCACGAGCTGGTTCAGCTCACCACCACTTTCCTGCCGGCTCCCTCCAAGGTCACAGCTCCCCAGCCTCTGCCCAGCCTCCACTCTCGGAGCTCACACCATAGCTTGCCCACTTCCTCCTCTAGGACTCTGACCTCCATGCCGTCAGCACCCAGCTCGGGGAGGAGCCGACCTCTGGCTTATCGTCTACCGAGGCAGCCCTCGAGGACGGTCTCCGGAGGCCCCCCCCGCCATGGCTCTGACCGTGGTGCCCGCCTTCCGCGCCCTGCTTTCCTCCCTGCACCAGCCCCTCTTCTCTCTTGTGAAGAAGCCAGGAGCTTCTTCCAAGTCTCCCACATGGGTGCAGGGGCCCAAGGACTCGGGCCATCTTCCACTGCTTTCCTAGGCCATCAGCAGGGAACTGGATTGGAAGTGGAGCAGCCGGGACTTGAACCAGTCCCTGGCCTCTTATGCCCCTGAGATGCCACCCACTCCCAGCCTTCCCTGGACACTGAGCAGAGCCGGCTCCGGGTAGATCTCCCTACGCCTCAATTTCTCCCACGTTCATAACCACCTCTCAGGGACCTGCCCATCCCTTCATTCTCAGGCAGGTGCTCTGGCCGGGACCATGGCCATCTGCAAAGGCCAGGAATTCTCCCTGGGAGGCAGCCAGCACCTGAGGGCCGACGGGAGGGACGTGTCTGTGCATCCCCCACGTCCCGACGCGGAGCAGCCCCACAGCACCTAGCTGCCCACCTGTGTTAAAACGGGGCTGGTCAGCCACCGTGGGGAGCACAGGACGATTCCGCTCTGAGAAGCGAGGTGGGCGGCATTGCAGCAACATTGCTCGGCGCCCCTGTCTTTCCACGTGGATTCGGGCTCTCTTCCTGCACCGGGAACCTTGCACGTGAACAGCCCACACCAGCCTGCTGGAGGGCGGAGGTCCCACTAAAGAGACCCCGGCCAACACCACTTCCAGGTGTGCGTGAGACCTTGGCCTGCCCTGTGACTGCCGATGCGCCACCAGCGAAGCCCAGCAGCCAGCCCTATGGGACCCCAGCTCCAACGCTGACCCACGCTGTGAAGCTAATCAATGGTTCTAAGCCACGTGATTGGTTATGTGTGAAAGCTAAGTGGCTCACTCCTTTGTACGACTCACTACTAACAGTACCTGGGCAGGTGAAGAGGGTCAGGCAACCGGGCCCAGCTACCCAGCCACAAGATTGTCCTGTGGGGGATGCTGGGAGGGGGAAGGAGGATGCTAGGATTAGGGTGAGGGGTGAAGCATTCCCCCAGCATTAAGGGGACAGCCCAGAACTCAGTAAGCAAGGAAGTAATATTTGAATGCAATATGTGAAGAAGAAGAAACAAATTGGCCAGTGTGGCCCGTGTGCCAGCTGTTTCTATAAACAAAGTGTTGCTGGAAACAGCGCTGGGATTATGTGTAGGTGAGCCAGGTAGGAACACACAGGGCGGGATCAGCTTGTTTGTTCTTTCTTTCTTTCTTTCTTTTTTTTTATTAAAACATTAGCTTGGCGTGGAGAGGTGCCCGTGCCCCACTGGAGGGCTGTGTAGACGCTGGGGAACATTAGAGGTGGTTCAAGGAGCCGGGTCCCTGCTACCTACATGGAAAACCCGAGGTTTCTGGCTCCCAGCTTTGGCCTGGCCCAGCCCCAGCTGTTGTGGGCTGTTTGGGGAGAGAACCGGAGGATGGGAGCTGCCACTGTCCGTCTGTCTCTGAAATTTAAAGTTATTTTATCATGGATTTTTTTTTAGTTTTTAGGTTTTTTTTCTTTAAAAAAAAACCCTTTTATTATATTTATTGAAAGACAGAGTTACAGAAAGAGAGAGGGGGATGGGGAGAGAGAGAGAGCCTCTGTTGGCTGATTCACTCCCCAGATGGCTGCAATGGCTGAGGTGGGCTCAGGCTGAAGCCGGGAGCCAGGAGCTGAACTTCTTGGTTTCTCACATGGGTGGCAGGGGCCCAAGGACTTAGGCCACCTTCTGCTTTCCCAGGCACATTAGCAGGGAGTTGGATCTGAAGTGGAGCAACTGGGACTCAAACTGGCGCCTGTATGGGATGTGGGCACTGCAGGTGATGTCTACCCACAACACCACAGTGCCGGTCCTATAATGGATATATATTTTTTAAAGATTTATTTATTTGAAAGGCAAAGAGAGAGAGAGAAAGGGAAAGAGAGAGAGAGGTGGTTGCAATAGCTGAAGCTGGGCCAATTGCAAGCCAGGAGCTAAGAGCTTCTTTCAGGTCTCCCACACGGGTACCATGGCCAGGCACTTGGGCCATCCTCTACTGGCTCCCCAGGCCATAGCAAAGAGCTGTATAGGAAGAGGAGCAGCTGGGACTTGAACCGACGCTCATATGGGATGCTGGCACTGCAGGTGGCAGCTTTACCAGCTACGCCACAGCGCCGGCCCCCTCTTCATCCCAGGAGATATTCCAGGTCAGAGGCCCAGAGAGCTCATACAGTTTGCCTGAGGTGACACAGCATGGTTGAATAGGATCGGAACCCAGGTGGTTTGACTTAATTATTTTTTGCATTAACTTTATTATTATTTTTAAAATTATTTATTTATTTGAAAGGCAGAGTTAGAGAAGAGAGAGAGAGAGAGAGAGAGAGAGAGAGAGAGAGAGATCTTCTATTTGCTGTTTCACTCCCCAAATGACCAGAACAGTCAGGGCTGACCTAGGCTGAAGCCAGGATCCAGGAGCTTCTTCCAGGTCTCCCACATGGGTGCAGGGGCCCAAGCTCTTGAGCCATCTTCTGCTGCTTTCCCAGGCATTAGCAAGGAGCTGGTTGGAAATGGTGCAGCCAAGTCTCAAACCTGCGCCCATATGGGATGCCGGTAATGCAGGCAGGCGGAGGCTTAACCTTCCACGCCACAGCGCCGGCTCCTATTATTACTTTTATTTATCTCTTTTGATTTAAGCCAGATCCTCCCCAGTCTCTGACAGACCCTGGTGTCCAGCTGAATCTCAAGCCTCTTTCTATGTGTTCCCCAGCGCAGTCCTAACTGTCGCTGTCGCCAAGCGGACCGGCTGTGGAGGGACCTGGGCTCAGCCTCCAGGGGCCAAGGGGGTGAGGTTCACCTGCAGGCTCCCCACTTCCCAGGAGTCGGGTCCTGCCCCTCTGTGGCTTCCCCCATGGGTCGCCTGGGCGTATCTGTTGCCCGGTGACCCTTACCAACGGCTTGGTTGCTTCATACATCTGATTTCTCCCCCTGCAGACCTGTGTCCGGCCTCAGCTAGCTCCGTGAAGCCAGGAGACGGCTGGAATATTTGAGACGAGGTTGCTGGTATTTCTCAGGCACCCGGGAGTGGACCCTCCCAGGGGTGTGGTGCACAAGCTTGGATGCTGTTTGCTTTCCTGGGAGCTGCCAGACCTCCCCTGGCAATCTCAGTGTGTTCTGACCCCAGGGTGGGCACTCAGAGCGCCCTCCCGCCCCCTGGGTTTCTCTGTGCCCACGCCGGGGTGGGGAGAGGCTGCACAATGGTACCGTGGCTGCTGCTCCTCCCGCCCTGTGCCTCTGCAAGGTCTCTGCTCTGGTGAGCGCATCCCGGGGTCCTCTGCTTCCCCCGGCCATGCCACACGGTGCCGACCCACAATCCAGGCCAGAGGGCCAGAGGGGGCCTGGGGGTTGACACTCCAAGATGGCGGCCTTCGCCTCGGGAACAGAGAGGGGCTGTCACGTTTCTAGTGCGTGGAGATGTGGCTGCCGGGCCAGGTATTCCACGACAGAGCCCTGGCAGCCTGGCCTGGCGCCACTGCCGAGCACCCCCAACCCCCACTGAGATTAAGGCCGGTTTCCGGTGGCCTGGGGGGGGGGGGGCTCGTGCCTGCTCTCCTGGGAGTCACAGGGCTAGTCCTTTGTTCCTGACCCCTGGGGCAGAGACGCGTGCACTCCCTGCCAGAGCAGATGGAGCCTGGGGGACTGCCAAAGATTTCAGTTTTTTTCCATTTCTCCTGTGCACATGCATGTGCACGCGCACACACACACACACACACACCCCTATCTACACACTGGTTACTTTTATTCAGTGGGTCACATGGAAGATGCCTGGGCCACGGGGACTCTGGGGCCACTCTCTGGCCTCTGTCCCTACTGGCCCTGATGTCACCCCCAGCCTGGATGGGTGGTCTCGCCGGGGAGTGATTGGCGCCCATGACCTCGGTCGGTCAGCTCCCGCAGGTCGCACAGAGCGTGTGCCCAGCACAGGGCTACAGCTGCTGACGCGTCGTCGGCTTGTCCATGAGGAAGCCAACACCTCACCGGCCGCCACCAGCATTGCACGGGCTCTGCAGGCCTCTGCCCAGGCCGGCTCTGGGGCCGGGCGGCCTTGCTTGCCCGGGCTCCTCCTCACAAGGTCTGCTGGTGAGGGTGGCAGCTGGTCGTCCCAGGCCCCGGGGACGGTGCCTGGACCAGGACACGGTTTGCTTGGCCGCACTCTTTGGTCCCAGGAAGCCGGCAGCCCGGTGCGGGTCACTGGGCCCACCAGTGCGAGTGTGGAGCGAGCCTGCGGGGCAGTTAGCAATGGGGCAGCTGGCCCGAGGTGGCCGAGGGACCAGGCAAGGCTGAGGAGGCCTGACAGCCCTTCTCCTGGCTGGGCTGTCCCCGTATGTACCTCGGGGCCCTGGAGGAAGTGGCTGGACCTGGACCGCAGCCTGGCTGCGTGTTTCCAGCGGGGACAGGGAGCGTCCCCGGGCGGCTCGGCCATGGCCCATTACCCATGCTGGCCAGAGCACCGAGCCAGGAAGGGCGGGGGTGGTCACGGGAGTGCCGTATCCTGGCGGTGACCCCTTTTGCGCTGTCTGGCATTCTTTTGTTCCATCCTTTTGTTTCCTCTTGGTTTAGAAATGTCCAGCTCAGCTAGGGTGGGGGTGGGGAGGGGCCAATTGGTCACAGCGGGGAGGGCACGGAGCGAGGGTCCTGCCAGGGAGCAGAGGCGAGGGACCTTGGACCCACTCTGCCCCAGGCCTTTCTGGTGGTCCCTCTGCTCTGAGTCCCCCTGCGACTTACAGGCCACCTGGCCAGTGGCCACCAGAAAGGAGGGCGGAGCCCTGTGCAGTAGGGACAGGCAGGGCCTCTGCAAGACCACGCTGGGGAATCTCGTCTCCCAGTGACTCTGCCAGGGACATGGTGTCCCCCTCCCTCAGCCTGAGTGGGTCGCTGCCGAGGCCGTGTAACTGGGACGCCCCGGGCTGGGGCCCTGGTCCTGTGCAGCAGAAAGTGGCCCTGTCCACCTGCCTGCTGAGTCCAAACGCGGAAGCTAAATGCCCTTCGCCCCACACCGGCAGGACCTGACCCCAGACCACCCCGGGCCTGTCCGGCTTACCCTGCAGGCCTCTGGTGGGGGCCGCGGTGGAGCCGGCAGGTAAAACTCCTGCCCCAGGGAGCGCTGGCTCCAGGGACGAGGCTCATGGCACGCAGACACAGAAACTCTACCACCCTAATGCTCAGAAAAGCAACCCAGCATCCAGAAAGCCTCCAAATCCCAAACGGGAAAAGATGGGAGCGCAAACCGCCTGGATGGTGGGGAAGGGGAAGGGGAGTGTTTGGCTCGGCCGCCTTCCCAGGAACTGTGATGTTAAATGACAGCTGTTTTTGTACTATTTCCCCTGCAGCGTTTCCCGCGGCCCACCTGTCTCACCCAGGCGGCCTCCACCGTGCAGCAACCCGGGATGGCGCCCTTTGCATGCGGCTCCCTCCGTTCTCCCCCCACCCCACGTCTCTGATGGCCTGACCACGGTCACCTGTGACGGCCGAGCTTGGTTTCCTCCCACTGGCGCCCCGGCCTCTGCTTTCCTCCACGGCTGCTCTGCGCTCACTCACCGGGGAAGCTCGGGCGTGTGCTGGGACCCTGGCCAGGCCCTGGGAGGCCAAGGCCAGGCAGCCAGGAGGCCAGGGTGCAGCCGGGGCACAGGGCACGGGGCAGGGAGCAGGATGAGAGGAGGCTTAGTTTATAGGATCTATGGAGATGCTGACAATATTATTTGGGTCGAATTTTAGACTTTTTAAAAAGATTTATTTATTTATTTGAGAGGCAGAGTTACAGAGAGAGGGAGACAGAGAAAGAAGTCTTCCACCCACTGGTTCACTCCCCAAATGGCTGCAACAGCCAGAGCTGAGCTGATCTGAAGCCAGGAGCTTCTTCCAGGTCTCCCACATGGGTGCAGGGGCTCAAGGACCTGGGCCATCTTCCACTGCTTTCCCAGGCCATAGCAGAGATCTGGATCGGAAGTGGGGCAGCCAGGTCTCGAATCAGCCCCCGTATGGGATGCCAACATTGCAGGTGGCAGCTTTACCTGCTCTACCACAGCACTGGCCCCACACGTGGTGTCTTAATGCTGGTGAACGGTGAGGTCTAGTTGTAGCTTAGGGATCAGCTGGAGTAAACTGGCAAGAAGCAAAGAAAGAAGCCTGGCCTCAGGATCCAGATCTACGCTCTTCCAACCAGGATGAGCAAGCCAGGGCACTTGGGGCAGAGCCCAGAGTCAGGGCTAATCTGAAGTGTCAACTCAGCCAGGCCCTGGTGCCCAGATACTGGTCAAATGTTACTTGGGGTGTTTCCATGGAGAAGAGATGGACACTGACATCGGTGGGCTTCGTGGGCAGCAGGCTACCCTAGAGAAGGTGGGTGGGCTTCATGTAGCTAGCCGACGCTCCATCAGGGAGGGCCTGCCCCTGACTTCCGACAGCAGGTGGATGACCTCTGGACTCTTCCCCCAGCCTACAGCCTGCACGCCTAACTCCAGCGTGTTTTGGGATCAACAACCCTCACAGATCCTTAAAGTAAATTTCTTCATACGAGAGTGTGCAAAAAGTTCACTGGAAATGTGTATCATGGAAAAACCAGGGCCGGCACTGTGCCGTAACAGGTTAACCCTCTGCATCCCATACAGGTGCTAGTTGGAGTCCTGGCTGCTCCATTTCCTATCTAGCTCCCTGCTGATGGCCTAGGAAAACAGCAAAAGATGGCCCAGGTGCTTGGGCCCCTGCACCCATGGGAGACCCGGAAGAAGCTCCTGGCTCCTGGCTTCGGATCAGCCCAGCTCCAGCCATTGTGGCCATTTGGGGAGTGAACCAGCAGATGGAAGACCTCTGTGTCTCTCCTCCTGCCCTAGGGCATGCCCCTTGCTGGCTTAGGGTGGGTGCTGAAGGGCAGAGTGTCCTCAGGCAGGCTCCCTGGGATGACAGAGCAGGTGCCCTGGCGCTCCCTGGCAGAGTGCCAGGAAGCCAGCACTTGACTTGGCAGAGCCCAGCCGCCATGAGGTCCCCTAGCCACATCAGGGCTGCGGCAGGAGACAGCTGTGCTGAGGGGCTCCCTGCTAATGCGCCTGGGGAGCAGCAGATGATGGCCGCAGTGCTTGGCCCCTGCACCCACGTGGGAGATGTGGATGGAATTCCAGGCTCCTGGCTGGGCTTCAGCCTGGCCCAGTCTCAGCTGTCGTGGCCACCTGGGGAGTGAACCAGCAGATGGAAGATGTCTCTCTCTCTCTAACTGCCTTTTAAATAAATAGATATAAATAAATAAATAAATAAATAAACCTTAAAACCACAATAATTTGTGCCCCAAGCAACATTTCATGGCGTTGTGTCGGTACTCAGTCTCAGATCTCAGAACACTTTGGATTTTGGATTTTCAGCCGAGGGATGCTCAGCCTGCGCTTGCCAAGGAATCATTTCCGGTCTCTGGTAGGACGGGGCCCCGACGCTCCTGCCTGTGATCCTGGGGCAGACGTGAGAGTGGGCTGAGGAGCCCCAGCCAACGTGGAGGGGGACTTCCAGGCGTGGCTGGAGCTGCTCCCGGGGAGTCCCAGGGCCATGTGTGGTCTCAGCAAGACGCCAGGGAGCAGACGGGCACTGGGGAAGCCGAGCACACAGGCGGTGCTGCCAGTGCCTGCTGGGTGTGCGAGCCCGCACACCCCAGGTGGAAGCCAGCCCCTTGCGGCTGTACCTGAGCTTCTCCCCATGGCTTCCAGCAAAGCCTTGGTCAGCAAACCCGGTAGCTGGAAGCACAGGGAAGAGAGCTCGTGCAGCCACCTTGTGACCAGAGGTTTACTTCCTGCCCACCCCCCACCACCCACCCAGTTCCCTTCCCCAGAGAGATGAGCTGAGGACGTGGAGGGGACGAATGTTCCCCACCGAAGCTGCGCCCAGATGCCTGCTCTGGGCCACCCTGCAGGTGGGCCAGCCTTGGAGGCTGGTGGGAGACAGACGCGTACTACGTGACAACGGAGTGGGCTCGGTGCCCGCGGGAGGCGACTGCTGGGAGCCCGTGGCCGGGGCACGCAGGGGTCAGGCCAGAGGAAGGGGTGCTTGGCTGAGACCTGCGTGGCGGGGGAGGAAGTCTATCTGGAAAGGAGAGGTTGGGGGTGGGCGGAGAATTTTCCTGCGAGGGCCAGGCAGCCAGGGGAGGAAGAGGCGGGTGTGGGGCCAGTGGTCCCCCCTTGCCACCATCCTCCTCACACAGGTCCCTTGGCCTTAAAATAAAAGTTCATTCAGCCACGGGCTCCAGGGTGGGCATGCATGCCGGCTTGGCTGGGGGCTGGTGGGTGACCCAAATAGGCGCAGTGCGGGGGACATGTCTGAGAGGGGCTTCGGAGTCCCCTGCCTACAGGGGCAACACAGGAGTGAGCTTAGCACCAGTAGGGCCAGGGCAGAGGACCCACCCCCACCCTTGAGTTTCTCATTAGGAGCCCCCGATTTTGGGAGGGGACCTAGAGCGGGAGAGCCCTTACATGCTGGCCAGCAGGTGGGCTGGGAGAGACCAGACCCTGGGGCCATCAGGCCTCCTGCCCCCGGCTCATCCTGCCCCCGCTAGAGACAGCCCAGCCTGCCCGCCCCTCCCTAGCCCAGGTCCTGAACTCCCACAGTATCCCTGGGCTGAGGGAGGTGTGGGCCTCGCTTCCCAGGGAGGCCCAGGCTCGCACTTCCTCCCATCCACCTGCCGTAGCTGAGGGCCAAACAGCTGCAGGGCTTGGAGTGCGGCCTGGCCCACGGGCAGCTGTGGGAGCTGGAAGCGAGTGCCCGCCCAGGGCAGACCCGCTGGGGGCAGCAGGCGTGCACCTGCGCCAGGCTGGCTTCTCCACGTGCAGTGGGCCTGGGGTGTGGAAAATCACGGGTATGAGCCCACTTTCCTCACATCTGAACAGGGCCCGTGAGATCACCGGGAGGGTCCTGTCGAGACCCCCCAGACCCGGAGGGCCCCTTCAAGGCAGTGCCCGTCCCCACCTTGGGGACCAGGTTTCTGTTTCGGGGAGCTGAGTCCCCTCCATCTCCCAGGACACCAGGATACCGTCTCTCCGTTGCCCCAATCACTCACGCCCAGTGCATGATCACTGAGCCTTTCTAAAACCCCTTCCCCGGGGCGAGTTTGTGATCAGAGCTCCCAGGGAGCAGGGCCCTCAGGGGTGGCAGCGGCTGCCTGGTGACCAGGCGTGGCGGCTGCCCCAGCAAAGCACCTTGCGGGGATGCAAGGCCTCGTGACGGCTCCCAGCCCTACCTGGTGGTGTCTCCACTGTCCGGACCTTGGGGCAGCCCCGCTGGTTGGCCGGGGACCCCTCTGAAGAGCAGGCGAGGCTCCGCCTGATGTGCTGTTGGCAGTGGCCTGCGCCCCCCCCCCCCCCAAGGCTGCTGGGAAGGAGACAGCTCAGTCCCCGCTCGCCCCGCAGTGTCTCCCGGGATGCTCTTCTCAGGGCTGGCAGTAAAGCCAAGACAAGCGTGCGCCCAGGCCAGTCCCTGCTGCCTCTCGGGTGCAGCTGGTTGACCTGGGCAGCCTGGGCACTTGCAGGGCGCACAGCACAGCGAGCCACAGACCACCCTCCCTGTGCAGCCTCCCTGGCTCCCGTCTGCTGCTCTGGGGAAAACAGAGGTGGGGCTCCGTGCACTGAGCTGCCCAAGGGGACCAGCAGGCGCCCTCACTGACATCCCCAACCAAGGACAAGGCTGCCCCGGCCACACAGGGCACCTCCACAGGGAAGCAGGTGAAGTGAGGAGTTAGATGGGGTAATAATGCAGTTAGGCAAGGTCACTGCAAGAGTGGAAAACAAAACGCTTGGGTCAGGCATTGTGGCATAGCGGGGAAAACCTTGGCCACCTGCAATGCTGGCATCCCATATGGGCGCCGGTTCGAGTCCCAGCTGCTCCACTTCTGATCCAGCTCCCTGCTAACGCAGCTGGGAAAAGCAGCAGCAGATGTTCCAAGTGCTTGGGAACACCCACGTGGGAGCCTCGGATAGAGTTCTAGGCTCTTGGTTTCATTGCCATCATTTGGAGAGTAAACCAGTGGATGGACAATCTGGCTCTCCCGCAACACCTGGAACTCTGTCTTTTAAAACAAACAAACAAAGAAAAGAAAGCGCCTTCGTATTGCTGGGGGCTGCATCGCCAGGCAGTGATGAACTGGGCATCTACTGCAGGTAAGCCCAGGAGTGTCCTCCCCGTCCCTGCGGTCAGCAAGGGGGCCTGCTGCTTGCTGATTGGGCAGAATTTCAATTCCCGCCTCCCTGGTTGGTTGGCTGACCCGTACCTTCACAGACTAATCCAAAGTGGGTATTTCCACGACCCTTGCTGCCTCTCCGATTGGACGTAGTTTCTTTTATTATTATTATTATTATTTTTGACAGGCAGAGTGCACAGTGAGAGAGAGAGACAGAGAGAAAGGTCTTCCTTTGGGGTTGGTTCACCCTCCAATGGCCACCGCTGGCCGCTGCACCGCACTGATCCGAAGCCAGGAGCCAGGTGCTTCTCCTGGTCTCCCATGTGGGTGCAGGGCCCAAGCACCTGGGCCATCCTCCACTGCACTCCCGGGCCACAGCAGAGAGCTGGCCTGGAAGAGGGGCAACCGGGACAGAATCCGGCGCCCCGACCTGGACTAGAACCCAGGGTGCCAGCGCCGCAGGCGGAGGATTAGCCTAGTGAGCCGCAGCGCTGGCCTGGACGTAGTTTCAATCTGATAAATTAGCCAATCAGAGAGCAAAACACTTGCCGGGTGCCTGGGCAGCACCTCTCAGGGGTGGGGGGACCCCTCCTGTCTGGGGAGCTTCTGTGTGCTCGAGGACCGGGAGTGACAGCGGCCTCCCGCGCAGTGCTCTCTGGGGAACGCATGTTCCAGCCTGCAGGAGGCGCCTCTTAGACTTCAGGGCCCTCAGCCCCCCTTCCCTCCCTTCTCATCTGGGCCGGGGTGGGGGGTGGGGGGTGGGGGGGGTTGCTGGAGCCCCTGTCACCAGCGTTCCTCAGTCCTCACTCCTCCCTCTCAGCAGCTGCTTTTTTTTTGGGTGGGGGGGTGGGGGGGTGGGGGGGTGGGAATCAGAACTGGATTCTTTTTTTTTTTTTTTTTTTGGTCTTTATTTATTTATTTGAAAGGCAGAGTATGGGGGAAGGGGGTGAGGAGAGTGAGAGAGGTCCTCCATCCGCTGGTTCACTCCCCAATTGGCCGCAACTGCCAGAGCTGTGCTGATCTGAAGCCAGGAGCCAGGAGCTTCTTCCGGGTCTCCCACGTGGTGCAGGGCCCAAGGACCTGGAGCGTCTTCTGCTGCTTTCCCAGGTGCATTGGCAGGGAGCCGGGTCAGAGTGGAGCAGCCGAGACAGGAGTCAGGGCCTACACGGGATGCCGGTGCCACAGCGCCAGCCTCGTCACTTGCATTTAAAAACATCTCTGCAATCTGTGAAGTGTGACCTTGGTTTTATCTTACGAAGAATCTTCCCTGCAGGTTTCCTCAACCCACAGCAGCAGGCTTTGACTTCTAGGCAATTCTCTCCGATCCGAACATGGAGCCGACCTCCTACCCGAGGCCTCACAGGTGGGCAGCGTCTGCCTGGAACTGAATAATATTTCTTCTCTTCTTCTTCTTTTTAAAGATTTATTTATTTATTTGAAAGTCAGAGTTACACAGAGAGAGGGAGAGAGAGAGAAAGAGAAAAAGAGAGAGAGAGAGAGAGAGAGAGAGAGAGAGAGAGAGAGATCCCTCCGATAGTTCACTCCCCAGTTGGCCGCAACAGTTGGAGCTGCACCCATCCAAAGCCAGGAGACAGGAGCTTCTTCTGGGTCTCCCATGTGGGTGCAGCTGGGTCTCGAACCGGCGCCCATATGGGATGCCGGTGTTAACCCACTGCAACACAGCGCCAGTCCTTGAATAATATTTTTAATTAAAAAAAAAACAACACTGTTCATCTACCCGATAGGCAGAGTAACACACAGGGAGAAAGAGCTTCCAGGGCTGGCATTATGACGTAACGGGTTAAGCTTGCTGTATCCCATATGGGCGCCGGTTTGAGTCCCGGCTGTTCCACTTCCGATCCGGGGCCCTGCTGGTGTGCCTGGGAAAGCGGTAGAAGGTGGCCCAAGCACTTGGACTCCTGTACCCATGTGGGAGACCTGGCTGAAGTTCCTGGCTCCTGGCTTCAGCCTGGCCCAGTTCCGGCCATTGCAGCCACGTGGGGCGTGAACCAGCGGTTGGAAGAGCTCTCTCCCCTCCTGTCTCTGCAACTCTGTCTTTCAAAAAAATAAGAGAAATGTTAGCAAAAACAAAAAGCTCATGGAGAAATGGAGTTAAAAGGTAAGTTTGTTTGGGAGTAAAAATGTTTCTGAAATCCATGATGGTTTTTCCGTGTCACGAATCTTCTGTGAACTTGTGGGAGATGCTTAGCACACAGGGAACCCCCACTGCCACTGTCGGTGTCGGGGAGCTGGTGCCCAGGGTGGGGCCTCCTCCAGGATCGGGAGCTTCCTGGAAGGTGAGGGCGGGGGAACTGCACTGAGCTCCCTTGGCCCTGTGAGGTCTTGTGGGCTCAGTTCCCCCTCCGAGCGGGGCGGCCAGGCGCACGCACCTGCAGGACCCTGGGGCGCAAGGCTCCCTCTGACCCCTGGGTCCATTTCAGGCTGGGCTGGGCACTGTAGCTCGAGGGCCTGCCGACAAGGCCTGTGGTTCTGATCTTCAAGATAGTCTGGGTGCATGGGGAAATGAGAATAACTTTCCTCGGGCCAATGTCTTGCTAAGCCACATTCTTGGGGTTTTCCCTTGGGAGCTATTTCCTCTTGGCTCTGTGGGACTGAGCCCTGGGGTTAGAAACGAAGTTGCTTCTGGCCTTCTGTTCCACCGATCATGCAGCCCCTGGCTCCCATGGGCACCTGGGCCTGGGTCTTCCATAAGAGCCGACTGGGGTCCGGCTGCGGAGGGTCTTAGCCGTGGTGGTGGGCTTCCATGGGGCCTCTGGGTGGGGTGCAGTTCCCAGAGTGAGGCCAGGCTCAGTTGGTGTGAGACCTGCGGGAGCAGCTGGGGGTGGGGGGTGCAGATAGAGGGGTCAGGGCTGGAGAAGCCAAGCCGTCGGAGGCAAGGCCCAGTGGGTGCTAGCCCAGGCTCCCTGGAGCAGGACAGTGAGGCCAGGGATGGCCACCCCAGCCCACTTGCGCATCAGCTGGGCTCTCTGATCTGTGGGACCCAGGTGGGGGCTGCTTACCACCTCTGGCAGAGGCTGGGCAAGAGGACGGAGCTGGGAGGCTGGGGCCGGTCTGGAAGAGGGCAGGAGGGAGAGCAGGCTCCACCCTGGGATGAGGCCTAACCGGGAGGCCTGGCCTCTGCAAGCAAGGGGGTGTCCAAGTGTCCAAGGAGAGCTCGGGGAGCCGAGGGCCAGGGGTCAGTGTTCTGGAGCCCGCTGAAGTGTGAGAGGGGCTCCTGGCGAGTGTGGGTCCCAGCCAGGCTGAGCAGCAGGTGCGAGGAGGCCAGGCATTCTGAGCAAGCCGAGGGGCACCCAAGTGACAAACAAAGACCCTTAGCAGAAACTGCTGGGCAAACGGCCGTGCTAAGCACCTGGCTGCGAAGCCATAGGTACGTTCGCAGCTCGAAGAAAACCCGAGCAAAGTAACTGCAGGTCCAAGCTGGCGAAGCCTCGGGAGCCACTCCCCAGCCAGCCCCCCTCCCCCGGGCCAGGCTCTGCTCGCCTCTGGGCCGGCACCCGCGCTGGGCCTGGGCTGCAGCCGCGGCGCATCTGAACCCAGCTCTGAGCAGATTCCACGGGGCTGCACATGGTTTTCATCCTGGAGTCTGACCTGCTCCTGTTGTTTTTCCTATTTGAATGGAGATTAGGGTCTTATCTGGCCGCCTCATAATCTTTTTAATTTCCTTTTGAAAATGAAAAAAGACATACTTTGGGCATTTCGGATCCAAAGCACAGATATTTTTCTCTAGCATCTAAAACGTCCTCCTGCAGCCAGAGCTTGTGGTGGTCCCTGCCACGCCTCTGCCTGTGTGCAGCCTCGGGCTACGGGTGACCAGGACCCTACCGCGGCCACGGCCCTTCACAGTGACAGCTGGACATGGCTTGGGTGTGTGTCTCCCAAGGGGTCACTGGCTGGAAGCTTGGTCCCAGTGTGGAGGTGAGAGCTGGTGCACCTTTTATGAGGTGAGGCCTAATGCATCGTCACTTGGTCACTGAGGGCATCGCCCTTCGAAGTGATTCATGTGGATTTTGTGGAGAGAGAGAGAGAGGGAGAGAGAGGTCTTCCATTTGCTGGTTCACTCCCCAAATGGCTGCGACGGAGCTGGGCCGATCCAATGCCAGGAGCCAGAAGCTTCTTCCGGGTCTCCCATAAGGGATGCAGGGGCCCAAGCACTTGGCCACCTTCTACTGCTTTCCCAGGCCATAGCAGGGAGCTGGATCACAAGTGGAGCAGCCGGGACTTGAACTGGCGCCCATAGGGATGCCGCACTGTGGGCAGTGACTTTACTCACAACGCCACAGCGCTGGCCCTGAGTAGTGTTGTAAAGACTGCAAGACCTCCCCAGCCTCGGGCTTCCTGTCCCCCGGGTGGTCTCTCCTGGTACCCACTCCCACCACGCCACCTGCCATACCAGAACTGAACACATGGGGCCCCTGGGCTTGGGCTTGCGGCCTCTGGGGTCCCGTGATAGCAGCACAGGGTGCAGGAAGACCTACCGGAGTTCCGTGATGCCCTGCTCGCCCCAGCAGCTCGCGACAGCTCGGTGGCCAGCACTCTCCGAGCAGGGCTTCTGAGGACAGGCCAGCATCAGGCCAGGTGCGGGACCAAAGCCATGAGCCTCCCTGGACCTGGGGCTGGGGCTCACCCCGGGGGCCTCTGGGAGCCCCGGCCGCCGCTCGCCTTAGCCCACGGGGGCTCCCAGCCCCGGAGCTGGGCCCGCACGCTCAGTGCTCTGGTGAGCGGGAAGCACCAGGCTTACCCTCCTTGTAGAGGGGCCAGTGGGCAGTGACAGGGCCTGCGGCAGCCATCTCTGGCAGCTTGGGCTGGCGGGGGAGAAACGCAATGATTTCCAGCCTGCAGGAAGACACGGAAAAGAGCAATAAACATGCAGATAGTCAGGGCTGCTTGGCTGCCGGCTCCCACGTGGCGTCGCCAGCAGACGTGGCCCGAATCCTTGTTCAGTTGGCATCAGCGGATAAGAAACTTTCTCGGGATGCTGGTGGAAGCTGGGAGCTGACCCTGTTAGCACCAGGGAGCTCAGAGAGACCCCACGCTCCGGGTGTCTCCAACTCACAGCTGAGCCTGGTGGCTTTGGCTGGCATGTCAACCAGACAGTTTAAGGAACGAGACTTCCGGTTTTTCTCCAAGGATGAAGTAGGTGAGTGAGGGGATGGATCAAGTCAGGTGTGTCACACGTTGCCCAGCCCAGGGTAGGGTCTAAATGGCGCATGCAGGAGACTCCTTGGCGTCGCCTAACGCCGGCCCCCAGCCTGCCAGAGATGCATTTGTCCAGCAGATGTGCGTGGGGAGCCTCACTGGGCCAGACCTGGGTCGGCTGGGAGAGCTCATGGGAGCGGGCCAGGCTCCTGGGGTCGGCACAGACAGCAAGGACTCCCGTGGTGCCGACGGCAGCAGAGCACAAAGTCCTTCGACAAGGGGACATCAGCCACCTACTACAGTGAGGGCTTGGTGGGCGACGGACGGTGGCAACCAGGTGCCTGCCCTGGGATGGGAGCTCGTGTTACAATCGCTGTTTACTTGTGTGGCATGGACACACACACACCGCCCAGGACTCTCATCCGCTGGTTCACTCCCCAAATGCCCACAAAGGCTGGGGCTGGGCCAGGAGCCCGGAACTCCATCCAGGTCTCGGTCTCCCATGTGGGTGGTGAGGAGCTGATTACTTGAGCCATCACCTGCCACCTCCCAGGGTCCTATCAGCAGGAAGCAGGAGTGTGGCCAGGACCTAGGCCCAGGCGTCTTAATCACGGGGCCCAACACCTGCCCCCCAAGGGCAATTCGTGAATGTCAATCTCAGATCGACACAAGGACATGGACAAGGCCCAGAGCCTGGACCACCCCTGGGGACAGGCAATGACACGCAGTCCCGGGGTCTGCTGCAGCCGGGGAGGTGCGGCGCTCAGCAGTGGGGGCTCTGAAGCGAGCAGGTGTAGAGGCAGGGAAAGGAAAAGGCCATGTTCTTAGTTTTGAAAAATGGACGCAGACGGTGGCGAAAGGGGCGCAGCAGGAGTGGGCGGTGGGCAAGGAGGAAGGGCCGGAGCTGCCCGCTCGGACCCCGCTGGCCTGGGGCTGCTCACACCACGCAGGAGGCAGCGTGTGGCGGTGGTGGAGACACACCTGGCGAGGCCGGGCTGGGTCTGGGCACCATCCGGGTGTAGTGGAAACCAGGGCCCCATGGGAACGGGACAAGGCCCCGAGATGGGGTGTCCAGAGCTCAGAGCTTCAGCAGGGAGGGGAGGGTGGCTGAGGACGGCCCCCAGCGGAGACAGGGACCAGGCTGGGACCCATACCCAAGGGAGTCCGGCAGTGGCAACCGCAGTGGCCGGTGAGACGAGTGGCAGCCCAAGTGGGGCTGTGCGTGGAGAGGAAGTGGGGCAGGGAGGGAGGGGGTGAGGGAAGCTGCACGTGCAGTGTGGACGGGGCAGGGAGGCAGGAGGGAGGGGGAGGAGAGAGACGGGGGGGGGGTGTCAGGTACCTGCAGGAAGATCGGGGTGGGGGGATCTAGCAGCCATGCAGGGTCGGGTCGGGGCTGAGCCGTGGCTGAGCCGTGGCTGAATCCTGCGCTCAGCCCAGCGTTTCCCGATGGAGAAGTCAGAGCCAATCACTGAGGTGAGTGCACGTGAGATCCAGCCACCTGCCCCCAACCCCCGCCCCAGGCCTGAACATCTTGCAGCAAATACAAACAGACACTTAGAAACATTCATTGGGATCACTGTGTGGGGCCAGCCTGGCTTTACTCAAACCCCCATTAAAAAATGATTCATTTATTTGAAAGGAAGCAATGAGAAGGAGAGAGAGAGAGAGAGAGAGAGAGAGAATTGTCCATCCGCTGATTCACTCCTTAAATGGCCACCACGGCTAGGGCTGGACCAGACCAAAGTCAGGAGCCAGGGGTTTCCTCCACGTCTCCCACACGGGTGCAGGGGCCCAAGGACGTGGGCCATCTTCCACTGCTTTCCCAGGCCATAGCAGAGAGCTGGATGGGAAATGGATAGCCGGGACTCGAACCAGTGCCCACAGGGGATGCCGGCACTGAGGCAGAGGCCTAACCTTCTACACCACAGCACCGGCCCCTTTACTCAAACCCTTTTATGATCTGCTTTTCCACTTGGCATCGCTGTATCCTGTGAGGCCCTTGCTGAGTCACTGTTCTTCTAAGACATTTCCAACACTGATCAGCGTGGACACACTGTGATTTATGTAACCAGCTTCCTCCTCCGGGCACGTAGGTAATTTCTGGTTTTATAAATAATATCACAACAAGTACCGGTGCACTTGAATCTGTGGACACCTGACTCATTCCCAGAATAAAATCCCACGAGTGGAAACACCGACTCCGACAGCCCCAGTGTCTCAAATCCGTGGAGGACACAGTGTGGGAGTCGCCGGGAGGGCCGAGCTCCGGGACGCATCCACGGGGTGACGCCGGGGTCCCAGAGGGCGGAGGGCGCGGCCCTGGATGGAGACGCGCACAGACTTGCCGGAGGCGCGTGCCAGAGGTGCAGGCGGAACAGAAACCAGCGTTCTGGGTCGGTGACCTACAGCTCCGTCGGCTTCCATGCACGACCTCAGCCGGCGTCTGGCTCAGAGCTGGAGAGAGACCCCTGGAGGGAGCTGGTGAGGGGCTTGCATCGACCGGAGGGTTGGTCCCAGCTGAGGACCTCCAGGGGGACGACCCCCAGCCCCCGCATCGGGGGACGAGCCAGCGGAGCTCCCGGGCCGGTCCCCACGTTCTCCCACACAGAACATCTGCCCAGTGGCAGGTCTTGGATTTACTGGCTTCCCATTAGCCTCATCTCTGATTAAAAATATCCATGCCATGTTTTTGCCTCTGCGAAGCAGAAATAAGTTTTAATGCTTTTTTGAAATATTTAAAATACTTTTTAAAAAGAGTTACTTCTTTCGGAAGTCAGAGTTTCAGAGAGAGAGAGAGAGAGAGAGAGAGAGAGAGAGGTCTTCCATCTGCTGGTGCACTCCCCTGATGGCCGTGACTGCCAGTGCTGGGCCAGGCCAAAGCCAGGAGCTTCTTCCAGGTCTCCCATGTGGGTGCAGGGCCTAAAGCACTTGGGCCACCTTCCACCGCTTTCCCAGGCCATTAGCAGGGAGCTGGGCCAGACGTGGAGCAGCCGGGACGAGAACCGGCGTTCACTGCTGCAGGCGGCAGCTTTTCCTGCTAAGCCACAATACCAGCCCCTAAAATAACTTTTACAACGACTTGCTGTCCTTGTCCCCTTGGCAAGTAAGGTAAATCTATTTGTTTCTATTGCTACTTCCATTAAAATATGTATTATATTTACTGTTAGGTGGGAAGTCAGTTATGAGCTTATGTGTGTGTGACATAAAGGCCTAAAGAGAAGACGTCTATGTCCAGCATCTGCATCTGCATCTCAGAGTCATCCTGACAGTGTTTCAGGGGCAGCCCGGCCTTCGCATCCTGCCCTGCCCCCTTCTACCCGATAACCTGCCAGGTGGGGGTCCAGCCCCTTCTCTCTGACAAATCTTCCACAATCTCCCAGGTGCAGCCCAGGATCTGCATTTCAAACACCCTGCTCGGGATCCCCATTCTCCAGGGGGTCCTGCTCACCCTTCCTCTGATCCCAGGATGGCGCCAGCTAGGCTTCCTCCTGTCTGATACCTTCAGGGAAAACTCAGATGGGAGCTTCTTAGTATTCACAGCCATAAAATCCTTTGCTTCAGGAGGAGATGTGTGAAGACAAAGACCCATCTCCTTAAAAACCCCCAGCCTCAACCGGACGGTGCGCTCAGCCCTCTGCCTCTCTGCCTCTCTGCTGAGCCGCCCGCCTGGTCTGGCAGGTGTAATCTCTCCACTCAACCATGTAACCTCCACCCCCAGTCTCTCAGGCTCTGTCTGGAGAGGTGCCCGTCCGTCCTTACGGATCTCCCTTCCCTAATAAACCTTGCTATTTTACCTCCCACTACTCTCTGTCTCACGCCTGAATTCTTTCTTGGGCGAAGACAAGAACCCTGCAATTTCTCCGGTAACATTTACCAAGTGGATTTAATAAGTAGTTGACTATATTCTGGGTCAAAAACGAAACGGCAGAACACAAAGCCCGCAGATATAAACGCCGCTCAGGGATGCACCGGGGGGCGGGGGGCGCTGCGCCCCCTCCCAGCATCACTGCTGTTCAGGCGCTCAGGGTGGTCACGTGGCTGCCCCTGAGCCGGCTCTGGGCTTCCTGGGGGAAGCACGCGGCTTTCCTTCCAGGGGTCAGAAGCATTTACAAGCGCACCTGTGTGTCGGCTGCACCTGCTGGCCGCGCACAGCCGGAAGCTCCTCACTGCAGCACTCAGCACTCGCTCCTCTCCCGTAGGTCAAAGAGACACTGGCTGCAGGCTTGCCAGGAAAGGGCAGGGCTTTAGTTTGAGCATCAGTGATTAACAATAAGGCCCCTGGACACAGAAGCGTACACCACTGATGCTGAAGTCAAACCAGCCTCCGAGCACTGGTCCTCCGTGTGGGCCTCGAACGCTTACAGGGCAAATCCCAGAAGGGCGACAGGACTGAGCACAGTGCCGGGGACACCGGTGCCCTGGTGCCGGTGGCGGGAGCCCCGGGCCGGCCGGCACTTGCATGTCGTATCTGCTGCTGAATCCCCAGTGCCAGGGTGATCGCGGCAGATTGACTACAGAGTCCAACTGCAAACGAGCAAACAGCCCGGCTGCAGGGCGCGGCCAAGTGAGCCGTGGTGTTCGACGTGCGGCCTGGCCGCTGCCTGCTGAATGAACGCACACGGGTCCCTGCGGCGCTCTCTAAGCCCTGGCTCAGGGTCACAGGCGCCACAGGACGCCCCTCCCCCGGCCCCCAGGCCTCCTGCGGGACCCACTGGAGTTTACTCGTGTGAGGGGGGTGAACGTGAGGCTACGGAGAACGAACAAGGCCTGGCAGCTACAACCGCGCAGGGCCGCTTTACAAAGTCATCAAAGCTGTGACGCCCCAGTCCCAGCCCGGGGCCGGTGCTCCGTGGGAGCCGCACCAGGGACCGGACAGGAGCCAGCAGCCACCTCCCGACGTGGCCCTGGGGAACCCGTGGCCGACCACATCCCTCCAAAACCCCCCACAGAGGAGTAATAAATGCTTTCCACACAAACGCTTTATTTTCGTTTTACAATCTGTGCATCATCTTACGTGGCAGTTAAACAAAACGAAGCCGAAGAAAAGCAGCTCCTGCCCTCCTTGGGCAGGACTCACGCTGGGCCCCCGCTCCTGTGGCCGCCGGGGGTGACTGGCCGGCGCAGGGGCTCGTCCCTGCCCCACTGCATGCCCGCTGGCCCCTTCCGCTGCGCCTTCCTGGTGTGGGTCATGATCTGGGAAGGAGAGAGGCAGGGGGCTCAGAAGCAGTCAGGCAGCCCCCCCCCCCCCCCCACTGCAGGAATCCACTTGGTGAGTCAGCCACTCCTGGTGATAAGGGAATTTGCAAGTACAGGAGGGAGGAGCCGGCAGATTATCTAGGAATTTTGTTGGGGGGGGGGTCCTTTTGGGTTTTTCGTGTTATACCACTTAGCAGTAGAGTACAAACACCAAATCACAAGCAATGGAAGAAAGCAGTTGACTAAGGTAACCTAATTCCACCCTTGAAAGACTCGGACTCTGAAAGTCAGAAAAGGAGCCGGAAAGATTTGATTAAAAAAAAGTGCCATCTCCACATGTGGGGTGTGGGGTGTAACACACGTGAGCCAAACCAACAGGCAAACACCACGCAGGGACGCAAACTGCGACAAAGCTAACAGATGACAGGTGAAGACATTCACTGGGCAGGGGCCTCCTCCACACCAGGGAGTGGAAACCAGGTAACTGGGCAAAGAATGCAAACAGCCCTGCCCCAGAGCAAGCAGTGAGACCACCAGTGAACAGTAACCAGAAACCCCCACTCTACAAACAAGGACCGGCCTCACCCATCACGTGCCTCAGAGAGACTACCCCACCTACTGCTTGGGGGATACTTTTTTTTTTTTTAAAGGGAATTCAACATAAAATTTTTAAAATTAAAAAAAATTAATTTGAGAGGCAGAGCGACAGAGACAGAAGAGGGAGAGGGAGAGAGGGAAAGAGGGGGAAAGAAGGAGAGAGAGGGAGGGAGGGAGGGCGGGCGGGCTTCCATGCACTGGTTCACTTCTCAAATGCCCACTAGCGGATAGGATAGGACGGGGCCAGGGCAAAACTGGGAACAAGGCCCTCAGCCCAGGTCTCCCATGCTGAGCCACCACTGCTGCCTGGAGTCAGGAGCTGGAGTCTGAGCCCGGCCAGTCCGATGTGGGGCGGGGCTGCTCCTGGAGACAATTCTTTGGGAAGGCGATCTGCCTTTTAAGAGTCACAGAAATTTTCATATCCTTGGAAGTGAATCTTTTTTCTTTTTTAAAGATTCATTTATTTATTTGAAAGTCAGAGTTACACAGAGAGAAGGAGAGGCAGAGAAAGAGAGAGAGAGAGAGAGAGGTCTTCCATCCGCTGGTCCACTTCCCAGTTGGCTGCCATGGCCAGAGCCATGCTGATCGAAGCCAGGAGCCAGGAGCTTCCTCCGGGTCTCCCATGTGGGGGCAGGGGCCCAAAGACTTGGGCCATCGTCCACTGCTTTCCCAGGCCATAGCAGAGAGCTGGATTGGAAGTGGAGCAGCCAGGACTCGAACCGGTACCTATATGGGATGCTGTACCCGATGTACCACAGCGCCGGCCTTGGAAGTGAATCTTAAATAATGTAAAATATGGAAAATGTTAAACACACAAGGTTGTTCACTACAAAGTAAAACTGAAGCAACCTCACTGTTCAGTAATAGATGAATAATTAAATAAAATACAGCATGTTCATTTGACATAACAGTTGGCCATTTACACGGCTAAAGAATAGGTTGTGAAGAAAAATATTTATTTAAAGCCTTAAACAGGGGCTGGTGCTGTGGCATAGAAGGTTAAGCTGCCGCCTGCAATGCCAGCATCTCATATGGGTGCTGGTTTGAGACCCAGCTGTTCCACTTCCCATCCAGCTCTCTGTTGTGGCCTGGGAAAGCAGCAGAAGATGGCCCAAGTCCTTGGGCCCCTGCACCTGCGTGGGGGACCCAGAAGAAGCTCCTGGCTTTGGATTGGTTAGCTCCAGCCGTTGTGGCCAACTGGGGAGTGAACCAGTGGATGGAAGACCCCCCTCCCACCCCGCGTAACTCTGACTTTCAAGTAAATAAATATATTTTTATAAGTCTTAAATATAAATCAAGTTATGACAACATAAACTCCATTCTCATTGTGCTAATCCAGACGGGAAAGAAATGAACACTGAAACTGACAGTGATGAAACATATAGGAGAGTGGAGGTAAGAATAATCTTTCCTCTGCATTTTCCAAGTTTCTGTGCTATGGTTATGACTGTGTTAATAATTAAGAAAAAACCTGTTCCAATAAGAAATCACTACAAAGCTGGTGAAGTCTGGATCGAGCCTGTGTGCCTGTAGGCAGCGCCATCAGACACCCGCTCGTCGCCCAGGCGCCCGGGGACCTCTGTGGCCAGAGAGGTACTGAGGGCTCAGAAATGCTTAGGGGCTGGGAGACAGGATGGTCGGCACCCACCCCTGCCTGTCCAGAGGAGCAGCTTCCACCAGGCTACAGACAGAGTTGGGGTTTGAAGGGAGGTTCTGCTACTGTAGCAAGCATCGGGTTTAACCACACACATGTGTACACACATGCACATGTGTCCACATACGTCCACAAACATGCGCACATGTGCATGTGCACACATACGCCCACACAGGCACACACATGCACACGAATGTCCACATGCACACACATGCACACATGTACACAAGCATCCATAAACATGCGCACACACAGGTACACGGACATCCACACACATGCAAATACATGCACACACATACACGAATGTCTACACACATGCACATGTATATGAATGTACACACACACACACACATACACTCTGCAGCATATCTGAATGCCATTCATTCTAGGGTAAAAGTTGGTCAACTCATGCTAATTTAGGGGAAAAAAGTATTTTTGAAAATATGGGACTCACAAAGAAATTCTGACATGCTACAAGGCAGTAAGAATTTTCCTAAGAAAACATGGGTACAATGTATCAACCTGTCTCCCTACACAGGGAAAATAGGAAGCAGGCAGAGCTGGCCATCCAATACCCTCTCTCCCTTCTGACCAACAGAACTGATTTTGTTGGCAGACCAATGAGTCTATTGAAAAAGTCACCCCCCCCCAAGGATGCTGGACTGCAAAGCCCACGTGACTGGGCTCTGACCAGCGAGGCCACGTGGAGGTCACCAAGGCGGCCGCGGGCCAGCACGACAGGGGGCAGCCTCCTCCCTGACTTATCACGGATTTGTGCCCAAGCCGCATCCCCCATCAGCATCTTCATCTTCAACTTGAAAAGCAGAGACAGAGGCAGAGAGACATCTGCCATCTGCTGGCTCACTCCCCAAATGCCCGAAGAGGCTAAGGCTGGGCCAGGTGGAAGCCAGGAGCCCAGAACTGAACCCGGTTCTCCCAAGTGGGCGGCAGGGACCCGACTACTTGAGGCACCACTTGCATTTCCGGAGGCTGGAAAGGGAAATGGGTCTGGGACTTAAATAGAGGCACCCCCACATGGGATGCGGGTGCGCCAAGCGCCGCCCCTCATCCATCAACTGACGACCCGGGGCAAAGAGCACCGGGCAGGGCCATCCGCAGAGCTGCCCCGGGCTGAGGGTTGAGCTGGGAAGCCCAGGAGGGCCCTAGCAACATGGTCACATGGTCGTTCGTGTGGGTAAATTTGCAGACGGAGAATTTAATCGCCATCTCTTCTTGCCGCTGCGTGCTTCGACCTGGACTGTCCTTGTGGCACTTCCTCTGTGTCACCTGGTGCTCGAATGCCCAGAGGCAACCTGCAGGTTACCGAAGGAGACATGGCGCACGGCTGCGCTTCGGGAGCCGCGGGACAGCTCGGTAGGAGCGACTGCTCTGCAGCGCCCCTGCAGCCTCCATGCACGGGAAGAGCTCGATGCCTCCACGTCCTCACACTCGGAGGACAGGATGTCTGCAGGAGCCGTTCCGGAGCGTGCCACCGCGGCACAAGGGTTATTCTGCGCTAACGGCACCTGGAAAACAGCTGGGTGGAAGGAGGGTTCTCCATTCTCCCCTTTCCTTCCTGACGACGAGGGATTACAACTGCCCGTGTCAAAGGCGCCCCTGCCCCGGGCCAGGAGAACGGACACTGTTCAAGTGGACATGGCAGTGAGAGATTCTGCACGCACGGACTTTGTATATGGGCTTCTTCTCTCTCTCAGTAGAAAACACCCCAGAGCCCCAGTTACCACTGAAAAGTGATCAGGAAATGCCCCAAAGTGGACACAGCCTCTCCCTGTCTGCTTTTGGCTTTTGCTGAGGGGCTGCCCGGTACTCGGCCTCCCAGGTCCACGGAGGACAGCGCAGCGGGACCCCAGGGTTCACCTGGCGGGACAGGCCCTGCGATGCTGCCCGAAACGGAAGACCGAGGCCGGCAGAGGCTCCATCAGTGCCCAAGCGGGCGATTGCAGACTCCAGGGGCCATGGCCAGGGACTCGGGGTCTCTGGAGGTGAGGCCAGAGACCCCAGCTTTTCCAAGTCCCTGCCCTCCTGGGTCGGCAGGGGCAGAAGGTGCTGGCAAGGGGGCAGTGGGGACCCGCAGCAGGCATCTCCCCCTCCAGCTGGGCTGGACTCATCACGATGACGTCACGCCCTTGGCCTCTTGAGGTTCAGATATGACGTTCGGTTCTCCCCAAATCCCCAGCACTTCCGGAAGGCTCCATGGGCTCAAATACTACGTGGGGGGAGCTGCTCTACCCCTGTCAGCCTCAGGTTTCTTTTTTTCTTTTAAAGAATTATTTTACTTATTTGAAAAACAGTTACAGAGAAAAGTAGAGCCAGAGAGAGAGAGGTCTTCCACTTGCTGGTTCACTCCCCAAATGGCCCCAACGGCTGGAGCTGGGTCAGGTTGAAGCCAGGAGCCAGGAGCTTCTTCTGGGTCTCCCACATGGGTGCAGGGGCCAAGGCCTTGGGCCATCTTCTACTGCTTTCCCAGACTACAGCAGAGAGCTGGATTAGAAATGGAGCAGCCGGGACTCGAACCTGCACGTTGCAGTCTGGGGCTTTAACCCGCTGAGCCACAGTGTCCGTTTAGCCTCGGTTTTCTTGGCTACCAAATGGCCACACTGGCAGAGCTTGCCCCAGGTAAGTCAGGCGAGAGGAAACAGAACAGGACGGAAGGTGTGACATGGGCACAGTTGTTCCGGCGGGGGATGAGAACAGAACACTGGGAGGACGGTGCTGAAGTCAGACACTGCTTCTCAGAGAGCCAGATTACTCAGCACACATGCGTGAGAGACGCACGCTCGGGGGTGACTCGGCGCAACTGAACGGCCGCTGTCCACAGACTGAACACGTCACGTGGTTTCACCACCATCGTGGGCGGGTGACATGCCGGACGTGACCACTGCTGCCGCCTGGCAGGCTCCCAGGAGCCCTGCTCTGTCGCTGGCTTCCGGAGACCTCTGCGGTGTCCAGCCTTTCCTAGGGCCTGGGCTCCGAGGCGCAGAGGAGCTGCGTGTTTCGCCTGGTAGGGTGGCCGCAGGGGGCCGCAGGGGGCACGCTCTGGGCCCCAGGAGTCCGGGGGACGGCTTCCCTCAGCCCTGCACACCCTGGCAGGCGCCCCAGCCGCACCGCCACTCACCGCCTCGAGTTACTGCTCGGTTTCTAAATCGCCGGTGTGGACGGCAGTAATGACAGGATCACGGTGGCAGGCGCGGGGTGGGGCCTGGCTCTATTTCTGACGCCCGCTGGCGGTCTGGGGCCCGCTGTGACTCACCAGCCACTTCTGTCGCTGACCACGCTCAGCAGGAACAGTTCTGTTTCATGTGTTCTGCAACTTTTTTGTAAAAAAGATTTATTCATTTATTTGAAAGGCAGAATTAGAGAGAGAGAGAGAGAGAGGTCTTCCATCCGCTGGTTCACTCCTCAAATGGCCACAACAGCCAGGGCTGGGCCAGGCTTTAGCCAGGAACCTGGAACTTCATTACGGTCTCCCATGTGAGTGCAAGGGTCCAAGCACTTGGGCTGTCTTCTGTTGCTTTCCCAAGCGCATTAGCAGGGAGCTGGATCCGAAGTGGAGCAGCCGGGACTTGAACCGGCGCCCATGTGGGATGCTGGTGCTGCCCATGGCGGCTTAACCTGCTGCACCACAGTGCTGCCTCCAATAGCACAGGTTTAAGAAAAACTTTTTGAATACAATTTTTGGGCAGAATCTTCCAGAAAGCCAGTATCTTTAGGCTCAATTTGAAAACCCTAGGACATCAGTATCAGGCTACTGCTGCAGTTCAGGCACGCAGTTCCCCAGTGAATGTTAAGTCACTGACCTTGACTCTGGGTGGGGTCTCTCCCTGGCCGTGAACTTGGAGTCCTCTGGGCACATGAGACCCCCTTGTGTACTCTTCAACCCAGCACACAGAGGCAGCAGGCTGGGAGGACGGGTGGGCCACGGCAGTGGAGGAATGCCCACGTGACCCCATGATCACCTTCAGCGTGGTCTGCTAACAGTCCTAAGAGCAGTCAATCGCCCACCAGGTCTCAGGATGGCCCAGGAGTGGCGTGGGCTGGATGCAGCCATGTGCTTGCCCCTGGAGCCTGTGAGCGGGGCCCCTCGTGGACTAAGGGGTCTGTATGGCCAGGATCAAGTCTGGGATCCTTGGGAAAGGGTCAGCCCGGACTGCCCAGGTGGGACAACAGGAGAGGGGAGGCCTCGGGAAGAGGCAGGCAGGGGCTGGCACGTGGCGTCAGCAGAGGCACAAGTATCGGCGGAGATGCGCGGGGTAGATCATCCTCGTGCAAGAAAGAATTCGGGAGTGAGACTGAGGAGCAGCGGTGAGCAAGGCGGCAAGGCCTAACGGGGCAGGGCATTGGTCAGGACGGACTGGCACCTCCCCAGACGGAGCCAGAGCGCCCAGCCATTTGGCCTGGGAAAGCGCAGCTACAGGGTATAATGCAGAACACACCTGGGAGGCTGGGCAGGTGGCCTGGGAAAGAGCTGAGAGATGAGCGCGCGTCTGTATCCAGATTGGAGCTTTTAAGGGAACGGGGTCTTGTTCTTCCCGCCGCTTCTCCTCCACCTCCCCCCTCCTCCCCTGGACAAAGGGTTTGCTGAGTGTGAATGAGGTGAGATTCCTCCCAAGGTTTCAGTCCTCAGTGCTATGGGACTAGCAGCCCAGCAGGCGCGGGGCGGAGGAGCTTCCCGGAGGGTGCCTGCCTTGGGTTTCCTGCCCAAGGTGATGAGGCTGGGGATGCATGTGGTGCTGAGCTAAGCCCCCCCGTGAGCTTTTCTTGGGGGGAAGCTGGGGGCCTGCAAAGTTACCAGGCCACGGGCAGGACTCTGGTGAAGCACTGGGCTGTGTTCCGGCCGGCCGGAGGCTCCTCCCACACACCCAGAGGCCACTTTCTGATTCCTAACTTCCTACCTAGCGATTCTTCTCTGGAGTGTGTGGCAGGTGCGAGGCTTCCACGTCCTAAGCCAGAGACAGCAAGTGCCAGCCGTTCCGAGCCCCCCGCCAGGGCTCCTCCCCGCTGTGGCCTTGGGAAGAAACACCCTTGGTGTTCACATCCATGCCTGGACTCTTTCTGAACTTCACCCCCGTGGGGACCAACACCAGTGGGCTGGGCAAGCACACGTCGAGCTCCTTCCCGCGGGACTCACAGTGTTTCTCCGGCTAAAAGGGTAGCAGGTGCACACGAGGGAGACCTGGAACTGCATATTATGGTAAGATGCTGGCGCGCCACGAAGCCAGGGCCGCATGCACATGCCGAAGCTCCGTCCGTTGCACCTCACTGCTTTGTGGGACCAAAACTGAAAGGCTCCGGGTTTTAACTCCTGGAACACGGCGGGGCAGACCCGGGCTGAATCTAGATGCAGGCACGCAGGAAAGCTCGTACAGAGGGGCTCAGTCAGGCCAGCGTGCAAGGCAGCTATGAAACAAACAGGCTGGGTGTTCAGACTCAGCTCCCACTCCCCAGATACCTTACTACACACATGCAAACATCCCCCGACAGAAAAAAGTCCCAAATCCCAAGCAGCCCCGGTCCCAAGCGCTGTGGACGAGGAGACTCAACCTGTTGTTCAGCACCTTCTGCGTCTTGCCTTTGCTGTTCGGAGCTAAGTGCCCCCCGCCCAGTCCACTGTGCAGAGGCTACGATTGATTCCCTGAGGCTGTATCCAGGCTCGTGTTTGACAAACACACGGCGAACATCCTCGCTCACGCTGGGCACACACAGCCACGGCAGCGTGGTGGAGCTGGGAGCCGCCACGCGCCCTCCCCCAGGGTCGCCTCTTGTTTTCCCTGTCACCAACCCACGAAGCAGGAGCAGCTGTGGACGCCTGGACACAGGCCCGGCTGTCAGACGGAGCCCCGTCTCTGACGCGGCCCGGTCACGGCTCGGACGCCTGCACTTGCTCCCTCCTGACCTTCCCTGCAGACTCCCGAGGACAATGGCGGTGGTGTCCGCCCCCAGCCTCCCTTCCTCCACTCGGTCCCCCTCCACCAAACAGCCAAGGTGAACACACGCTGACGCAAAGCAGGAGTCAGAGCCGGTCACTCCCCTGTGTTCAGCCCTCCCGGAACCTGTAGATGCCCGGGATGGAGCCCTGGGCTGTGCCTCAAGGCTAAGGCTCCGCAGCAGGTGTTCACGCCAGCCTGGAGCCCTCACATTTCTTAGATGGCAGAGCCCAGGGGAGCTGGTGAGGGGGACGGGCCAGGTCCCACCCATAAAGGCCCCCTGCACGCACCTTCTTCCTTCCCTGCCCCAGCCCTCCCTCGACACCCAGCTGCTCAATTCGATGTCTAGAGTCCGTCACTGATCCTACTCAACCACCAGAAGCCCTTCTGAATGACAGCGCCTGTAGCTCTGCCATCAACACAGGGCTGCGGTCTAGACTGGCCCTCGCCCCTGCTCCCGGCCCCTCCCTGCCAGAACCTGGCACACCAGTGTCCCTGTCTGCCACCTGCAGTCCCCAGCAGGTGCCTAGGGGACCTTCCCAGCGGCCCCGCCTCCTGCTCCGGCTCCTGGCTGTCCCCTGCCCCCTCCCACCTGGGGAGCACCCTCGTCTGCTCTGACGGCTTCAGCCACACCTTTGTGGCTTCCCTATGGGCCGCAGTCTTCCTGCGGACAGAGTGCGGGTGGACGGGTGGGCCGCGGCACGGGCCTCTCTGTCACCCCCAGCCCTCTGGTCGTGGTCGCTGAGGTGACCCAGGCCTCATCCACACAGCTTCGGGGAAGTCCCCGTGAACCCCGCGTTACGTGAGGTCGCCGGCGCCTGCCTGTGGCACCTACCCCCAGGTACTCCGTGGTCAGCAGCTTCTCGCCCGAGAGCTCTCCCAGCTGGGGCTGGATCAGCTCATCCTTGTCCAGGTCGGCCTCCATGGCGTCGTGGTCCTCCTGTTCCAAAGGAGACAGGGGTCAAGCCTCTGGACTCCCGGCCTTCAGCCCTTGGGGGCTCCCCAGAGCAAAGCCGCTGTTCCCAGAACGAGCAGGCCTCAGGCCAACTCCAGCGGCCGGCAGGCCTGCGTTTCTCAGGGCCCGGGTGCTCTGTCCCTGTCCACCCTGCTCCTGGAGAGGCCAGGGACAAGGCCAGCCAAGCCCTCAGGGAGCCGTGAGGTCTGGGGTGGTTCGAGACACATGAAAATCTGTCCTGAGTCACAGTGGTCAGAGCCGCTCTCTGCGTGGACAGCCACGTCTGTCAGGCTATGGACACCTGCGAAGCACCTCCACCCCCAGGCCTGGGCGATCCCACGCTGCCTGGGACGTTTGCCCTTCTCGAGGGACAGGCAGCGGTCTTGCTACTCCCAGGCTCCCCGGCCCCCCACAGGCTGCACGCCCCACATAAACAAACTGGGGAAAGGTGGGCGGGTCAGCAAGTGCTGCCTCCTCCTTGCCTCCTCTCACACCTGCAGCCCTGGGGCTGAAGGAGCCAGAAGTCAGTGTGCAGAGAAAGCCCCCCCAAGGCCTAAAAAAGGGGGTGCACAACACGACAGAGCAGCTTAGAATACCACCCCTGCCCACAGAGAACACTGTGACCCCACTCCACCCCAGTGGGGGGCTCGGGCAGGGGGGCCAACACCCCCAGCTGGGGACATCAGAGGAAGTCTAGGCCTGCCCCCTCTACCCCCTCCCCCCTGCAGGTGGCCACGGGAGGCCTAGGGGGGCTCTCCAATTCTCCCCGCCCCCAGTCTGGTGTCAGCGCTGCCCAGCCGGGAACCTGGATGTCCACCCACACCTGGCCGTGACAAGGAGGCCCTGCCTCCCCTGGCAGAGCAGCGAGACCGGAAGAAACCTGCTCAAACCAAAGGTTCAACAGAATTCTGTCCCGTCCTACCCCGAAGCCCAGGTCCAAACAGCAAACACCAGTCATCTCGGCAAGAACTGGGGGCTCTCAGACGTGGTGATGGGGCACACGGCAGGAACTGGGGGCTCTCAGACTCGGCGACGGGGCACACGGCAAGAACTGGGGGCTCTCAGACTCGGCGACGGGGCACACGGCAAGAACTGGGGGCTCTCAGACTCGGTGACGGGGCACACGGCAGGAACTGGGGGCTCTCAGACTCGGTGACGGGGCACACGGCAGGAACTGGGGGCTCTCAGACTCAGCGACAGGGCACAGCAGGCGCCGACGTCCTGATGGCAGGACGTCACAAAAAATGCTTCAATGAGCAATTAAAAATTAAAAAACAGGAAGTGTTAAAACACAGAGAAAGAAGAGGAAGCAGCCCAAAGCAAACAGAAGGAAGGAAGCGAGAAACAGAACGAATGAAAACGAAAACAGAAAAACAGAGAGAGTGGAGGAAACCAGAGTCGGTTCTTTGAACGGATTGATAAAACGGGCAGCCCTCTGACGAAACCAGCAAAGAGAATGAGAAGACGCATCGGCCAAGGTCAGGAAGGAGAGACAGCACTACAGACCCAACCCCACACACACACCTGATGCCCACGGCTAATAAGGAAACAGAATTCATATTCAAAAACTCAGGCCTACACGGTTTCTCTGGAGAATTCTACCAAACTTAAAAAATAAATAGATGTTAAAAGTTAAAAAATATGTATATATGAGAGGGAGACACACGGTGGGGGGAGCGCCCCCACCCACTGGTTCCCTTCCCAGATGCCCACAACACCTCTGGGCTGGGCTGGAAGCTGGGAGCCAGGAACGCAATCCAGGTCTCCCATTTACTGCTGTCTCCCAGCGAGCTGGAGTCAGGAGCTGGGGGTGGGTGTGGACCCCAGGCACGTGGCCGTGGGATGCGGGATCTTAACCACAAGGTGAAACGCTTGTCCCCCAACCAGGATTTTAAAGAAGTACATCAATCCCAAAACAGAAAAGGAGGGTACAGTTCCTAATTCACTGTATGAAGCCAGTGTTACCCTGGTACCAACACCAGCCAAAGATTGTACCAAAAAACCTGAACGTCAAAAATCCAAAACCTCTCTCATGAATGTAGAACAAGAATCGCTAACAAGGAGGAGACTACAGCGATACATTGAAATGCCATAAATGTAATATACAAAACACCAGTAATTAAGTATACCGTGGTCCAGTGGTGCAGGACAGGCTCAATGGTTATGCTGTTTTAGAAAAACACTCACTATGAAATCGCACACTATGAAGACCCCCAGGAGCACACACTGGGATTCGTGGAGCAGACCCAGACGTCAGGCGTGGTCTAAGGACAGCCAGCTCGAGTCCCATCATGCAGCGGGGTGAATTCACGCCTCCAGCTGTCGACACACCGTTTACTCAAAGCGGGAAAAATCAGAAACTGGCTACAAGCGGGATACGCTGATTTTTGCTGATTTTTGTTTGCATGGGGAAGCATGGTAGCGTGAAAGGAAGCAGGGGGCAGAGGTTACCATGGATGGCGTCGGAGCAGCCAGCGCAGGCTCCCTGACGCCGGGTCCCCCCCTCACACACAGAAGCCTTGTTCACACGCTGTGATCCGGGCACAGACGAGGTGTTTGCTGTGCCACAACAGAGCTCCACCGCCCTTCTCACCGCCGACAGAAGCCAGCTCTGTCTGCTGCAGCCCACCAACTCTTTTTATTTTTAGTTCTTATTTATTTATTTTTAAAGATTTATTTACGTGAAAGGCAGAGTTAGAGAAAGAGAGACAGAGAGGTCTTCCATCCGCTGGTTCGCTCCCCAGATGGCCGCAAAGGCCAGAGCTGCGCCAACTGGAAACCAGAGGGCAGGAGCTTCCTCCGGGTCTCCCACATGGGGCAGGGGCCCAAGCACTTGGGCCGCCCTCCACTGCTTTCCCAGGCGCATGAGCAGGGGGCTGGATGGGAAGTGGAGCAGCTGGACTTGACCTGGTGCCCATGTGGGGTGCTAGAGTTGCCTTAACCTGCTGCACCATAGCAACGACCCCTATTTATTTGAAAAAGCAACAGAAAGAGAGAGAGATGGCCGGCGCCACAGCTCAACAGGCTAATCCTCCGCCTTGCGGCACCGGCACACCAGGTTCTAGTCCCGGTCGGGGCGCTGGATTCTGTCCCGGTTGCCCCTCTTCCAGGCCAGCTCTCTGCTGTGGCCTGGGAGTGCAGTGGAAGATGGCCCAAGTGCTTGGGCCCTGCACCCCATGGGAGACCAGGAAAAGCACCTGGCTCCTGGCTTTGGATCAGCACGGTGCACCGGCCGCAGAAGCTACTAGAGGGTGAACCAACGGCAAAGGAAGACCTTTCTCTCTGTCTCTCTCTCTCACTGTCCACTCTGTCAGAGAGAGAGAGAGAGAGAGAGAGAGAGAGAATCTTCCATATGCTGCTTAACTTCCCAGAAGGCCTGAACACAGGCTCAATATTTAAAACTTAATTATTGGGGCCGGTGTTGTGGTGTAGTGAGTAAAGCCATAGCCTGCAGTGCCAGCACCCCTTATGGGCACTGATTCAACTGTTGGCTGCTCCACTCCTGATCCAGCTCCCCACTAGTGTGCCTGGGAAAGCATCAGAGGATGGCCCAAGGGCTTGGGCCTCTGCCACCCACATGGGAGACCTGGACGAAGTTCCTGGCTCCTGGCTTCGGCCTGGCTCAGCCCTGGCAGTTGGGGCCATTTGGGGAATGAACCAGTGGATGGAAGATTCTCTCTCTCCCTTTCTGTGTGCTTCTCTCTCTCTGTAACTTTTTTTTTTAAAGATTTATTTATTTGAAAGGCATTTATTTGATAAAGAGCATCTATGAAGCCCTACAGCTAACAGAGACTCAGCAAAGACTGAACACGCGCCCTAGAGACTGGAACAAGGCAAGATCTCTACTCTTGCTATTCTTCTAAAAAAATTATTTGAAAAGTGGGGACACACACACGTGCACACACACATACACACTTTCCCATCAGTAGATTTTCTACTTAAAGACCCACAATAGCCAGGGCTGGGCCAGACCAAAGCCAGGAGACCAGAACGCCATTCACGTCTCCCTCACGGGTAGCAGGGACCTAAGGACTACAGCCATGGCCCGCTGCCTTCCAGGCGCACGCGGGCGGGAAGGAGCTGGGTTCCGGAGCAGAGCCTAGGTGCTCGGATAGGGAACGCAGTCCTCCCGAGCGGCAGCCTAGCCGCTGGGCCAGACGCCTGCGCGCTGGCAGGAGTTGCAATCAGATCAACGAGACAGAGTTCTTAGACATGACACCAAATGCACCATGCATAACAAGAAAAATCTGACAAACTGGACTTGATCAAAGATTTTTTTTTAAATCGCTCTGTGAAAAGACCTTGTTAGGGGGGTGACAAGAAAAGCCTACATTCTAGGAGGAAGTATTTGGAGCCCCCATATCTGACAAAGGAGTGACATCTAAAATATAAACAGAACTCTCAAACTCAACAGCAAAAACCTGGCACAATCTAAGGAGAAACTGGGCAAGAGGCATGAAGAGACATTTCCCCAGAGAGGGTCTCCACACAGCAACAGGCACGCGGGGGGAATGCAAATTCAAACCTCAGTGAGCCATCACCACGTCTCACACGTCCCTAAAACGGCTAAGAGAAACACCCGGGACCCCACCCAGGGCTGGCCACAGTGCAGGGACACTGGCCAGTCCACACAATGTTGGTGGAAATGTAAGATAAGGGGTCTTCAGAAAGTTCATAGAAAGCGTGTATTTTGAAAAAACCTAGGCAGGGATTGCAAAGATTTTTTTGCGCTAAAATAGACTTATGTTTCACTTCTATTTTTCCGTGAACTTTTTAAAGTATCCATGCACAGCCGCTCTTGGAAGACAATTTGGCTGTGTTTTAAAGAGTGAAATATGTAACTACATGCAACCTAGCAATTACACGCCCAGGCTTTTGTCCCAGAGAAATGAAAACCTACTGGCGCACAATCCTCCGTCCGCGAGTATTTATAGCAGCTTTATTCCCAAAGGCTCAGACTGGAAGCAACAGATACCCTTCACAGAGAAACTGCGGGGGGGGGGGGGCATCCAAGTGCCTGGGTTCAAGTCCTGGCTGCTCCACTTCCAATCCAGCTCCCTGCTAATGTGCCTGGGAAGGCACCGGAAGACGACCCAAGTCCTTGGGCCCCTGACACCCACGTGGGAGACCAGGATGAAGCTTCTGGCCTGTGCCCGGCCCAGCCTCAGCCAATTGCGGCCATTTGGGGAGCAAACCAGAGCAGGAAAGATCTCTCTGTGTCTCTCCCTCTCTGTAACTCTTACAAATAAATAAATACATTTTTAAAATTTCTTCTCTCTAAAAAAATTTAAAAAATAAAAACAGAGATGGGGCCGGCGCTGTGGTGCAGCGTGTTAACACCCTGGCCTGAAGCGCTGGCATCCCATATGGGCCCCGGTTTAAGACCCGGCTGCTTCACTTCCGATCCAGCTCTCTGCTCTGGCCTGGGAAAGCAGTGGAAGATGGCCCAAGTCCTTGGGCCCCTGCATCCATGTGGGAGACCCGGGAGAAGCTCCTGGCTCCAAATCGGCACGGCTCTGGCTGTTGCAGCCAACTGGGGAGTGAACCAGCAGATGGAAGACCTCTTTCTCTCTCTGCCTCTCCTCTCTCCGTGTAACTCTCACTTTCAAATAAATAAATCTTTATAAAAAATAAATAAAAACCGAGAGCAGTTACGCAAGTCATCGGTCCCACAGAATACTGCTCAGAAATGAAGAGGACACACTGACGTAGGCGGCTCTCCAGGGAATTCCTCCATGTGGAGAACCAGTCCTCACTGGCGGGCTATTTCGATTTCCATTCTTGAAATGGCAGAACTGCAGAAATGAACAGGTTAGTGGTCTCCGGGGCTGAAGGCAAGCGGGGTGACGCCGGGATCCTTCTATGAGGGATCTCTGGTGACAGGAAGTTCTGGATCTAGGATGCTTCGAAGCTAGTGTCTGGGCAGTGACAGTGCGTGTACTGTGGCTTCATGAGACGTTACCGTGGGCTGGAGGTCTTTTTCTTTCAAAGATTTATTTATTTGAAAGGCAGAGTTACAGAGAGAGAGAGAGAGAGAGAGAGAGAGAGAGAGAGAGAGAGAACTCTTCCAACCACTAGCTCACTCCCCAAATGCCTGCAACGGCTGGGGCTGGGCCAGTCCAAAGCCAGGAGCCTGAACTCCATCTGGGTCTCCCACGTGAGTGGCACGTGACAGCTTCACCAGCTATGCCACAAGGCTGGGCCCAACACAGGATTTTTCTGTATTACTTTTATTTATTTATTTATTACTTATTTTATTTTTTTAAAAAACATTTTATTTGAGAGGCAGAGATACAGACAATGAGAGGGAGAGACAAAGGTCTTGCATCTGCTGGTTCACTCCCCAAATGGCCACAAAAGCTAGAGTTGGGCCAATCAGAAGCCAGGAGCCAGGAGCTCCTTCCGGGTCTCCCACATAGGTGCAGGGGCCCAAGGACTAGGGCCATCTTCTATGGCTTTTCAAGGCCTTAGCAGAGAGCTGGACCAGAAGAAGAGCAGCTGGGACTCAAACTGACGCACATATGGGATGCCAGTGCCACAGGTGGAGGATTAACCTACTGTGCCACAGTGCCGGCCCCTCTTATTTTTTATTTTTATTTTTTCAGGCAGAGTGGACAGTGAGAGAGAGAGAGAAAGGTCTTCCTTTTGCCGTTGGTTCACCCTCCAATGGCCGCTGCGACCAGCGCACCGTGCTGATCTGACGGCAGGAGCCAGGTGCCTCTCCTGGTCTCCCATGGGGTGCAGGACCCAAGCACTTGGGCCATCCTCCACTGTACTCCCTGGCCACAGCAGAGCTGGCCTGGAAGAGGGGCAACCGGGACAGAATCCGGTGCCCCCAACCAGGACTAGAATCTGGTGTGCCGGCGCCACAAGGCGGAGGATTAGCCTAGTGAGCTGCGCCAGCCACCCCTCTGATTATTTTTAACAATACATGTGAATCTACAAAAGGTTATCTCTGCAAGTTTTTAGATAAGAAATCCGTGGGGGGCGGCTATGTCCTGGGCCCCAGCATGTCCCTGCAGGTGCGATCCTGAAGATCAATGCAAGGTAGGCCACACCTCCCCCTGACTGCGGAAGCCCAGAGCCCAGAGGGTGGGGGGAGGGTGGCAGCCCAGTGCCAGCGCAGCCTGCTGGGTGGAGGGCCAGGCCGAGGTCAGCCCTGTGGTGACCCTGTTCCCTGGGATCCTCGCTCACCCAGCAGCCTAATGACTGTAATTTGGCTGCTCTGAACTTGCCGACAGGAAGACAGGGCTCTAATCTACAAACATGAGCTCCTGTCCTCATTTCAAGGGGCCTCAGGTCATTCTGGGTGTTCCGGTCTTTGGTGAGTCCGTTCCTGGGGGATGGGAAGGCTCCGGCTTGGGGGCTGGGGCTGGGTCCTGGAAGGTGGGGCCGCGTGTCCTGAGCTGCCGCAGACTCTCTGCGCACATGCTGTACCCCCTGGTCACCTGGACGGGGCTACCTTAATGACCGGGGACTGCACCATTCTGGGTATTCTGCAGAGGCCGGAAGGAGCCGCCTGGGAGGCAGGTTCCAGACCATGCGGAGTCTTCTCCAGGCTCCCGGAGCCCTTGTTTGAGGTCCCCCCCCCGCTACTGACCCTTGAGGGACCCCCTCGTGCTTCCCCGGTCCTTCACATCCTGGCTCTCACACTGACTAGGTGTGGATTCGACTGATTACGCCTGTTTTCCAGGTGTGGAATGGAGGCCCGTCGAAGGCACAGTCCACAGTGGAGGCCCAGCCTTGAGTCTGGAAGGCTGGCTTTTCAGTTCGGGGCACAGCACCGTGACTCAGCCCGGGGGCCCTGCGGGAGAAGCCCATATCTGAGGGGGCATGGCCACACTGCCCAGGGCCTCCCAAGGGCTCAGCGTCCCTGTGCCCTCCACAGTGGCACTCTGGGGTCCAGGGCTCTGGCCCTCTCCCTTCCTTCTCTGTTGTTTGATCCCAGAGACGTCCCCACTCTTGTCCCACCCGGAACGTGGGTCACAGTCACAGTGCGAGCCCAGGGTGCGCTCCCGCCCCGCCTGCACCTGTCATCCTGGAGTTTCAGACTTCCTACAGGCCGGACCCCAGGCCCCACTCTGCCTGGTTATGTAAGATGTGGGCCGTGTGGACCAAAACAGCAACATCTCGGGGATCAAACAGCGTGTGTAGGATTATTTCAGGAAAAGGACGGCTCCTGGGCGCCGCGGGCGGGCGGGGGCTCTGTGGTCTTGGGGAGAGGCAGGGCCGGGCAGGCTCGGGTTTCCTCTCTCCTCCAGGGAGGCCCGGCTGGAAGTGCGCATGTGAATCACGGCTTCTCCTGAGGCCTGGGTGACCTGGCACTTCCCTGCCAGGAGGCAACGTGAAACCCGAAGGAACAAAGCGTCCACATTCCACTGCACCCAGAAGCAAACGCTCCCGAGCCTCTGAGCGCTGCAGCTGACCCCAGCCGGTGCAGATCAACCTAGGCCACAGGACAGCGAGAGGGTCACGGGGAAATGAGTTAAAACAAACTTATTTTGGTGCAAAAAAAAAAAAAAAAAAAAAAAGGAAATCCATATATAGTTTTTTCATAAGGGGCATTTTCCATGAACTTTTTGAAGACCCCTCATGCTATCAGTGCTGTAAGATTATGTAGGCGCCGGCGCTGTGGCATAGCGGGCTGAGGCAACACCTGCAGTGCCGGTGTCCCATATGGGCACCGGTTCAAGTCCCGACTGCTCCACTTCCGATGCAGCTCCCTGCTGATGTGTCTGGGAAAGCAGTGGAGGATGGCCCAAGTGCTTGGGTCCCTGCATCCACGTGGGGGACCTGGATGAAGCTCCTGGCTTCAGCCTAGTCCAGCCCCAGCAATTGTGGCCATTTGAGGAGTGAACCAGGGGCTGGAAGATAGCTCTTTCTCTCCCTTTCTCCTTTCAACTGCACCTTTCAAAAAAATAAAATAAATCGTAAAAAAAAAAAAAAAGCAGCCAGCACCTCACGCAGCGGGTGGGAGGAACAGAAGGCCCCGCCCGCCAAAGGTGATGCTTGGGGATGGCGGGCACTTGTCCTTGTTTTGTCCAGGTGGATTAAGGCAGCTCTGGACCTGTATGGACTCTGTGAGCTGGGCGAGCCCAGAGGGGAGCCGGAGCTCCAGTGATGGCTCGGGCGTGCCCACTGGGACAGGCGCCTGCTTTGGTCAGTGCTCCCCCAGTGTCCGTGGGGAGGGGCGCTCTGCGTGGGAATGGTAGCGTCCCCCCCCCCCCCCCGGGCACACATGAAGTCCACGTCAAAGGACACAGTATCTTGAAACCTACGTGATGCAGCAAAGGGGGGGGGTTATGAATAAGGAACTGCTCCAAGAACAAATGCTTCGTCAGGTGAGTCTTAAATACCATTGTTGGAGGAATTTTACTAAAATTACTGGCTTTTATGCACCTGCGCGGAATGCATCTGATTCCTGGAACTGGGCGATAACGGATTACTCCCAGACGCTGAGAACAGCCCAGAAAATGGCACTGGGCTGCCACGAACTCAGATGGTCTAACCCCGCAGCGTCCCTGTGGCCCGAGATGCGTAATACTCCAGACGAACCAGACCCTAAGCAGAGCCGAGGTGGACCCCGGAGCGCATCGAGGGCACGGATTCGCCAGACAGGAGGCGGGAGCCGCGCAGGCCCGGGACAGGAGTCGGTGGGAGGCTTCTGCGAGCAGTTTAAACCTGAGACTGCTTCTCCGGCCGTTCAGCTCCAGGTGAGGTGGCCGGCAGCGGGCGCCCCCGGGGGCCTGTCCTGCAGACGGAGCGGTTCCGGCTCCTGAGGGCTCCCGTGGTGAGAGGCCGCTCTCAGTACCAGCTTCCTCTTTTCCATGGCAGGCTCACAGGGCGGAAGCCAGGGAAGCCGTGACACTGTGACCTCCCTCACTCTTGCACTCGGTCGCTTAGCTGCTTTTTTCTGAAGTCTAAGCAACAGCAGGGGGATGACGACAAAGACACCCGGGGAAGGCAGGGTCTCCTGCATGCACTGCATGGAGCGGGGGAGGCGGGCGGCCGGGCAGCGCGGGGGGGCGAGCGCCAGAGCCCGCCGTGGAGGACCCGGACACAGCCGCACCACGCACCAAGCTCGAGGCGTGCCAGACCACCGGGGCCACAAGGGCAGGGGTCCTTCTCAACAGTCACGAGAGCCCTGGGCCAAGGGGCTCAAGAAAACCAAAGACCTGGAGACCAAGCCGGGGCGTGGCCTCCTCTCCAGGACTGGAAACGATACCCCTCACACAAGGAGAAAGCCCCACTGCCAACCCAACACAGCGTCTGCGTTCTGCCATCCTGGGATGAATCCCAAGTCTGCACAGGAAAACACAACTCGGGAGCCCTCACAGGCCGCCTGGTCCTGAAGGCCGGCCAGGGACCAGCCCGCCTTTCACCCCTGGAGGGCCTGGCCATGCCCCGGCCTCGGCTCTCTGGCTCTGACCAGGAGGCACCAGAACCTCTCTCCAGGCGGACGTCGGCTTGCAGGGAGCCCGCATGCCTCTGGGGCATGGGGAGAGCGTTAAAGCCGGCAGAGATGCGTGGAGTCCATACTGCACCCACAGGTGTTAACTGACCACCACCTGGCGGAAAGGACACCAACACCCCCACTCAAGACGAGAACACTGAGGCGGTGACAGTGGGTCCCTGGCCCAGGCCACGTGGAGGTGAGTGGTGGTGGGTGGTGGGATCCCACCCCCGAGCCTGAGTCCTGGCATTCAGGACCAGCCACTCACAGCCCGGACACGCAGCAGGTGTCAGCCTTTTCCAAGGACACTGTGCTCAGCCTGGTCTGTTCCGGGTCACCTTGCGCTGGAGACAAGGACATGGACGGCATGCTGATCAGATGCACACGTGACTTAAGGCAAGAATTTGACCCAAGACCCCAGCGACCCCTCCGAGCAGATGTCAGGGAGGCAGACAACGGCTCTGCCTCATCTCCCCGCAGCAGCCTCACTCCGCGTAGCTCAGAAGGGACCCAGGGACACTGTATGGAAGGGAAGGGTCACTTGTGGCGTCCCCTGGGGCCTCAGGTTCACCCGCATTCCCGTCACGATCATCTCCCCGGGTTCACAGATGCAGAAATAAAGCCAAGGTGAATGGAAACAGACAGGCAGGCTGAGGTCTTACTGAGAATGGTTTGAATACCCACCCCTCTGCCGACAAGCAGCAGGTGAAAGCATCAGTGGGTTCGGCCACAGGTGGCAGGATCTGGTGGAGAGGCCCCCACTCCACTCAGTGCGGTGTGAACGGGGGAGACTCACACAAGCACAGGGACGGGGATGGGGACGCGGCTCAGGGGACAGCAGAGGAGGGGCGCCGTGGCCTGTTCTCATGGTGTAGCAGGATGACTTGGTGTGGGTAAACCCTGGACGTTCTGGGCGCCAAGAGGCCAGCTGGCACAGGAGTCACCCAACACGGGGCCGCCCGGGGAGCGCTAAGAGCCATAAGCGGCAGTGCGGACCGGCTACGGAAACACAAAGGTGGTGTCGACGCCGAGTCCTAGCGGAATTCACGCGCCAACTCCAGGACAGCGGCTGATGCCAGGGAAGGCGGGCAGGAGACGGGGCAGGGACAGGGCCACACCCGGCTGTGATGTTACATGTTGTACTTTCTGGAAAGTCCCCAGTGTGCCCCAATTAGAAACGCAGTGACCACGTCCCCGTGTGATGCAAGCCGTGCTGGAAAAGTCAGTCTGGGGCCGGTGCAGCGGCCTAAGCCTCTGCTTGTGACGCCAGCATCCGTATCAGATCATGGCTCCAGTCCCGATGGCTCCACTTCCAATCCAGCTCCCTGATGATGGCCTGGGGAAACAGTGGAAGATGGCCCGAGTGCGTGGGTCCCTGCTACCCATGGGGGAGAAACCGATGGAGTTCTGGGCTCCTGGCTTTGGCCTGGCCCAGCCCTGGCTTTTGTGAACTGGCTGATGAAATCTCTCTCTTGCTTTGCTTTTCAAATAAATAAATAAATAAATAAATCTTAAAACAAGAAGAAGGAGATGGTCTGGTGGCCACCTGCAGGACCAGCTGGGAAGGGAGGAAACCGAAGGCCGGAAGCCAGGGCAGGGCCGGATGTGGGCCAGAGAAGGAGATGAGAGTGGCTTTTAGATGGAAGACAGTGGGGGCCTGAGGGAGAGGTGGGGTCACGGCCAGACCCTGCGACAGCCCCCGCACACTCCAGGTCCACCTGCTGCTCGGGGCCGGGGGCAGATACTGGCACTGCGGCTCTACTCCTCAGCCGTACGTAACCGGCCCACCTGGCAGGGCCCCGTGTCTGGCCGGTGGCACTGGCTAAGCCCAGGTGCCAGGTGCCAGCTCGGCCTAGGACTTCTGGGGCCCCAGGATCAGCCTCACCCGCCAGTGACAGCAGTCAGTAAACCGGCGAACGCAAGAGGAGTGAGATGCTACTCCTGACCGATTACCTCCAACAGCTCCTGTCCTCCCTCAGAAGAAACGCCCAGGGCCTTCCCAAGGCCCCGGGGGACCTGACCCCACTGCCTACCCCCCTCCACTTCTCCGTCCCCGTGTGCCTCCGCCCCAGGGCACCGACACGCGCTCTTGCCTCTGCCGGCCGCAGCCGTGCCCTTCGGAGCGCCTGTCGCCAGTGTACGCCACGTCTCTGTTTGCATACGTGTTCCTGTGCGTACGCTCTGCTCTCTCCGGACAGAACGTCTTATTTGCTCACTTCTACGGCTCTGTTTCTGCCAACAAGAACACCAGTAGGTCAGGCCAAGTCTCTCTATAGACATCAACCACGAGAGGTGACACGCTTACGAAAAACAATCATTTCAGGGCACTGGCAAACGACCTCTGGCAGGCAACCACGTGGAAAGGGCTCACTCCCCGGGCACGCGTCACTGCGCTGGGGCAGAACGCTGGGCTTCCGACCTCCCTGGCCGGGAGCCCCCACCTCCTGCAGGCGGTGCGACCCCCGTGAGAGAGCGGGGTGGGGGGCCTGAGACCTCGGCATGCCCACGCATTTCTGAATGACTGTGAAATCAGAGACGCAGACACATGAAGCCCGGGGAGACTTGCACACCTGCTGCCCTTGGTAAACGCGTTTCTCAGCCCACACCCTGTTCAAGTGGCAGAAGGGGCAGCCCTAGCGGCTTGAGGGGTCTGAACACAAGCCCCGCCCCCATGGCTGCCCCGAGTGCAGACCCCTTACTGCTGGGGAAAACACCGGGTGGAGACGCCAGCAGGGGCACACGTCTCGGCTGCAGGGCAGGCGAGGAAACTGCTCGCTGAACTGGGGACCCTCAGAACAAGACAGAATCCAGAACCACCACCCGGCGTCACGCCTACAAAGTCCAGTTTTCTGCCAAAGGCACTCACGGTGCAGGATCATAAGCTATCCCCCCCAAAATGTTTCTTTGGTGTCTTTCAGATGGTTCGCTCAGAGACCCTGTGACTTTGAAGTCACAGGAACGGCTCTGAAAAGTGTCTTTTTGCTCCAGGGTTCTTTGACAAGTGCATGGCGAAATCTGAACAAACCTAGTTTGTTCCCAGTATGTGTTTTCCGTGGACTTTTAAAAGGTCTGTTTACTGGGGCTGGGCGTTGTGGCACAGCCGGCTAACTGCTGCCTGTGACGCTAGCATCCCACACAAGTGCTGATTCGAGTCCCGGCATTAGCCCCCAGCTAACGCGCCTGAGACGGCAGCAGCAGGTGGCCCAAGGACCTGGGCCCCTGCCAGCCACGTGGGAGACCCAGCTGAAGCTCGAGGCACACGGCTTCAGCCTGGCTGTTGCAGCCACCGGGGGAATGAACCAGTGGCTGGAAGGTCTCTTTCTCTGTCTCTCTGCCTTTCCAATAAATAAACAAGCCTTTGAACAAAAACAACTGGTAAAATAAAATAAAGATTTTCATATTGAAAGGCAGAGTGTCAGAGAAATAGAGAGACAGAGACACAGGGGGAGAGAGAGGTCTTCCACCTGCTGGTTCACTCCGCAAATGACCACAACAGTTGGAGCTGGGCCAGGCGGAAGCCAGGGGCAGGAACTTCATCCAAGTCTCTCAGGTGAATGGAAAGAACTCAAGTGCTTGAGCCATTAACAGGGGGCTGGACTGGAAGTAGACAGGACTGGAGTCGGCATCCAATACAGGACGCCAGTGTCGCCACCTGAAGCTGAACCTACACTGCACAAGGCCCTCCATGAACTTAGCAACAACAGTTTATTTTCATCTACTTGAAAGGCAGAGCGACAGAGAGGGACCTTTCGTCTGCATTCACTTCCCAAACGTCTGCAACAGCCGAGGCGGGAGCTCCGTCTAGGGCCCAACCCGCAGGCCGTCACACGCTGCACTGACTCTCAGGATGTGTTTAGCAGGAAGCTGGGCAGCGGTGGAGGTGCGGGGGCTCAAACCAGGCACTTGGGCATGGGACGCGGTGCTGCGCGCGTGACAGCTTAACTTGCGCCAAGACGCCCGTCCCTCACCAGCACTTTGGAGACTTCTGGTCCATGTGGATTTCAGAATTTTGTGCAACAAAATAAACTCAGCTTTTTATTTCATTCCTCCATGACCTTTCTGAGATGCCCTCAATTCTGGCTGCTAACTGTGTGGGGCGTCCACATCCCATACTGGAGCGCCTGGGCTCCAGTTCCTGCTGTTCCCAATCCAGCTTCCGCTCGTGCACACCCCGGGGAGTCAGCAGGTGACGGCTCAAGTACCTGGGCTCCCGCCACCCACCCAAAGTGGGAGCCCTGGCTCCTGGCTTTGGCCTAGCCCAGCCCCGGCAACTGTAGGTATCTGGGGGGTGACCTAGGTGGAAGATCTCTGTCTCTCTGCCTTTCAAACAAATAAAAACAAACAGCCACTCGGCACAGAAAGGCTGCGTGGGCATAGCTGCTCCAAGGTGACCCTCCTGTGGCATGCATGTGGCTGCTGCGAGGTGACCCTCACGCGGGCCATGGCCTCCTCCCACCCAGCAAGCACACAGATCCTGTGCAGAGGTGAAGCGTGCTGTCTGCAGTGGCCCTGTGACTCTGACCAGTCATGTGGGGTAGAAGTGAAGCCCTTGGGTGTCTCAGCCTTGTGGGCCTGGAACTTCCACCTTTGCCTTCTTGGAACTGGAGAGGTCCAGCAACTCACTGGAAGCCAGGGGTCACGTGGAGAACGGAGAAGCCCCATGGCCGGCCCACCCGTGAGGCCGCCATCCTGGGGAGCCCAGCAGAGGCCCTACCAACACACGGGAGAGGAACTACTGCTGTCTGTGAAGCCTCTAAGCATTGAAAACATTTTATTATCATTTTATTTGAAAAACAAGAGACAAGACAGGCAGACAGAGAGAGCACTTCCACCTGCTGCTAGTTCATTCCCTAAATGTCTACAACAGCCAGGGCTGGGCCAGGCTAAAGCCAGGAGTCCGGAACTCACCTGGGTCTCCCACAGGGGTGGCAGGGACCCACACACTGGAGCAGTCATCCCCTGCCTCCCAGGGCGCACATTAGCAGGAGGCTGGACTCGGAAGCAGAGAGCTGGACCTCAAACCAGACTCTAAGTGGTGGCTTAACCTTAGTGCAAAAGGCCCGCTCAGCCCCTGAGTTTTCGGGGAGCTCGTTGGAGTGGTTTGTGTCAGCCAGTGAAGGCCAGCCTACACCCTCACCCATATAACCCCGAGCGAATGAGCAGGGCTCCTGCATCCCACGCACTGCACAGACGTCAGCAGTGGCAAGAACTGGAGGTGCGTGGCGGGTAGGCTTCTGGCCACACAGGGGTGCTCCCTGGGCAGAAACACTCCAGGACTTGGGCTGGGCCACTCTGGAAGGTTCTCCATAGGGAGAAGGCTCCGGCTGGAGCGTGCACCCCATTGGCCAACCGTTAGGGAGCAGCCTGCGTGTGCCAAGTGCTGCGCTGGGGGCTGAGGACCCTCCAAGGCCAGCACTGAAGCTGCCCCTGGCCTGGCAGAGTCAAAGGCACCGTGATAGGCACAAGGCCACATCCAAATCAGTGCCGGAAAGCGGCCCGTGGCGGCTGCTACCTTTCCCTTGGCTCCTGCAATTTTTTTTTTTTCCTGTTTCAAGGGAGCTCACTCTGCTTTTTCCTTTGAAAGATCTGGCTTACGGCTATGTGCCCGCCCTGAGCAGCAGATCGGAGCTTAATCCTAGCACGCCGCGCCCGCAGTGGCTCACCAGGCATGTCCGTGGTTCTGCAACACCGACCGCGGTACCTCGCAGGTGCTTCCTTGCTTCAGTTTTGCACAACCGACACGTGCAACCTTTCATACAACACGTTGCCGCACGGGGGGCTCACATATAAAACAGCTCCATCTGAGCCATCTCGACCCTGGGCCCAGACAGCCAAGACATGGAGTTGCAGGCAAGCCCTGGGCACCATGCTGGGCGGAGCCATCTTGAGTTCTGCCCTGGGAAGAGACGGCAGGCCACACACTTTCCCGGTCCTAGACCCAAACCCAGGTGTGAGGTGTTTCATCTCTGAATGCCCTGTGATGGTGATCTGAGTGGACAGACACAAACATACTTATTTGCTCAATAAAAACTGTCAAACGGAGCAGTGCACGTCAAGCGCTATTGAAGTATTTATCAAATAGCTAAAAGCAAGAAATGTGCCTCACTACACAAAATGAACCCTACGCCATGTACCTGCGTTCATCGGCAAAAGCCGTGCGTGCCCTGGTCTATATCATAAAACTTAGATAAGGGAGAGAGTAAGTTGATTGTAGAGGGCTGCCCTTTTTGGCATCCGTTTCCATGGAGATGGGGGTTGGACAAACAGGGCTTGTAAATGCCTAGGAGGCCTGAGGTGTTTTCAGGCATCTGATGTCTGTTTCCATGGAAACCGGAGTGGAAAAGAGGGCAGCCGCCGTGAGTCAGCCATGCCCCCTTGGACGGCCAGCAGCCGCGCTCCAGGAGCAATGAACTCAGAAGCTGAGAAGGTACCAGAAAAAGGCAAAAGCCCTAACTGGGAAACACTGGTTCCTTTATTGACTGGGTTGAATAATGGAAAAGCCTGCGGTAATTCAGACATCAGACGGACACTTCTCTGCTAACGGGGGGGGGGGGGGGGGGGGGTGTAGGCGCTTGGGGCAGCGCGCCCCGAGCCAGGCGGGCTGGCCGTGCCGGGGATGTCGGCTGTAATCCACCGCGGGCGGCTGAGGTGGGGCCGTGCGACGGTGACACGACTGCTTGTGGGATACAAGGCTGCCTGGGGGAGGCCCACTCAGGAGCTGTCTGCTCTGCGCCTGGCACAGCGGGCCGTGTGGCAGGCTCAGCTCTCTGGAGACTGTCGACGCCAGATCAGTCTTCCAATGCACCGCTCATCACAGCCTCCCTGCCTCTCTCTGCTTCTGCCGCTTTCCCAAGCCTGCCCCCCGCCCCCCCCAACTGCTCAAACTCAGACTTGGAGCAGCTGCTCGAACACCTTTTAAATTCTAACCCTGTCTGGGTGAGACGGAGAGAGGGGGCATCCCCACCTGCTAGTTCACTCCTCAAATGCCTGTAGCGGTGCCATCCCAAACCAGGAGCCAGGAACTCCGGGCCTCCCACGTGGGTGGTGGGGACTCGGCATGGCACCATCACTTGCTGTCTCCCAGGAAGCTGGAACTGGAGGAGCCGGGACTCAACCCCAGGTGCTCCCATTGGAACACGGTGTCCCGAGCAGGATCTTAAGCCCCTCTAACACCTTTCTTCTGTGCTAAGTTGCATCTGGGAGACTTCGGCCTTTCCCAGTCAGGGTGAAAACGAAGGGGCTCGGCATGGATTTGGGATGGAAGGTTCTAGAACCTGGGTGGCGGCAGCAGTGGGATGACGGCGTCTGCGACCAGGCAAGGTCCCTGGGGCTCCTGCAGGTCCAGAGAGTCCACTTCTGGGAGAAGAGGGAGGGGAGCTAGAATGTTCGGTGGGGCCGGCCTCTGAGGCTGGGTGTCAGCCTTGTCTTCTATTTTCTTCATTCGAGGCTTTGCCATCTGGGGCCTTGCTGACCCCGGAGAGGCAGCTCCTGTCCCAGCTGCCAAGCCCTGGAGACCCCACAGTCCCATGCGTGCTTCCCCTGCCAGGCCTGTCCTGCTGGCCCCAGCCAAGCCCAGGGCTTCCCTGTGTGGCCCCTGTGCACAGTGTGCAGCTTCCTGGTCCCTGTAACAAACTCCCTTCTGTAGATCCTTCCAGCTCAATGCCCAGGGCGCTGTCTCTCTAGTGAAGCTCCTCTGTGGTGCCTGTGCCCACATTGGGGCCGTGGGCTGGGACGCCGGACGCACACGCATCCGTGTCCGGGGCGCTTGGCTGCTGCTGCGGGGGCGGAGGTGTGTGTGCACATTGAGGCCGCAGAAGGCCAGCAGTCACTCCCGGCTGCAAACGCCCTGAGCACACTGCCAGGTGCTTTGGCTACGACCCACGAGATGACACAGAAGCCACAGGCTCACTTCCCCTGCCTCCGCCTGGCCGCTCCTGTTTGTGCCCAGGGCCACGTGCTGGTGAAGTGCATCTGAAGAGAGGCACGTGTTCAGGTCTATTTGGAAAATTAATGGAAGAATTCCTTTAACAAAAGAAGGCCCAATTTTTCTGTTTTTTACCTTGATGATTTAGGAAATGTGGTTTTTAAAAATTAATTTATTTGAAAGGCAGAGTTACCGAGAGACATAGAGACAGAGACAGAGAGAGGAGGAGACAGAGATCTTCCACTTACTGGTTCACTCCCCAAATGGCCATACTGGCTGGAGGGGGGTCAATCTAAAGCCAGGAGAAAGGAGCTTCTTCCAGTCTCCCATGTGGGTGCAGGGACCCAGGCACTGGGGCCATCTTCTACTGCTTTCCCAGGCGCATTAGCAAGGATCCTGATCAGAAGGGGAGCAGCTGGGAATCAAACTGGCACCCCTAATCTCTCTCTGCAACCTGCCTTTCAAAAAAAATCAATAAATCTTAAAAAAGTCTAGGGGCAGGCTTTGTGGAGCAGCAAGTGAAGCTGCCATTTGCGACCCAGCGTGTGGGTCAGCGTGCCGGGTGGTCCTGCCTGCTCCGCTTCTGACCCAGCTCCCTGCTAACGCCCCTGGGGAGGCAGTGGAGGATGCCCAAGCTCCTGGGCTCCTGTCACCCACGTGGGAGACCTGGCTGGAGCTCACGGTCCCAGCTTTGGTCTGGCCCAGTCCTGGCTGTTGCAGCAATTTGGAGAGTGAACCAGGAGATGGAAGGGTTCTCATCCTGCCTTTTAAATAAACGAGTGAACAACTCTTAAAAGAAAAAAGGTAAAACACGTCGGGCTGTCTGGGTTAACCACACGTGGCGGTCACTGGTTCTGAGCTTACTGCGGCAGCCCCACGCTCTTCCTGTACCTGGCCAGCTCCAGTTCCACAGGAGACCCCCTGCCCAGGTCAGCAGGGCCCAAGGGAGGGGGGTCGGGGAGAACAAGAAGACAAAAGAGAGCGAGGTGCTGAGGCGAGCAGGCAGCTTCCCGAGTGCTGCTGAGCTGACCACAGCACATAATCCTCACTGCCGGCCCGGCCCCTGTGCCTCCAAGTCCTGTGCCAAGCTGAGCTAGGGGAGGGGCATCGCGAACGTGGACGGAGCAAAGAGCCGGACAGCACCAGGCCTACAGGAACAAGCCTTAGGGCAGGCCCACTCCCGGGCAAGGGCAAGGTGGGGCGAGAACACCAGTGGGGCGGGAAGCAGGCCAAGGACACCTGTGGTTCGTATGGTGCCCAGAGGGCCGTGGCCCTGGGCCAGGTGCCCCTGAGCTCCATGCAAGCTCTGGTCTAGTAGGAACGTGAACTCCAAGGCTGAACGCTCCCCCTCTGCCTTAAGCTTCATTGTCACCACCTCTGGTTTTCAAGACTTTGTGTGTTGCCGGCGCCGTGGCTCAACAGGCTAATCCTCCGCCTTGCGGCACCAGCACACCGGGTTCTAGTCCTGGTTGGGGCACCGGATTCTGTCCCGGTTGCCCCTCTTCCAGGCTAGCTCTCTGCTGTGGCCCAGGAGTGCAGTGGAGGATGGCCCAAGTGCTTGGGCCCTGCACCCCATGGGAGACCAGGAAAAGCACCTAGCACCTGGCTCCTGCCATCGGATGAGCGCGGTGCGCTGGTCGCAGCGCACCGGCCACGGCGGCCATTGGAGGGTGAACCAACGGCAAAGGAAGACCTTTCTCTCTGTCTCTCTCTCTGTCCACTCTGCCTGTCAAAAAAAAAAAAAAAAAAGACTTTGTGTGGGCACCTGGAGAGAGCAAGTGAGCGAGCGAGTGAGAGCGAGAGAGAGGATGATGAATGCTGGTCCACTCCCCAAATGCCTGTGACAGTCAGGGCTGGGCCAGGCCAAAGCCAGGAGCCAGGAGCTCTACCCAGGTCTCCTCAAGTGCTTGAGCCATCACCTGCCGCTCCCCAGGCACATCAGTAGGAAACGAGCAGAGAGGGCGCAGCTGGGGCTGGAGCCAGACATTCTGATATGGGGGTGGGTCTCTCACCCAAGCGGCAACGCACTGGCTATGCCACAATGCCTGCTCCCCTTATCATTGTTCTTTTTATTTGTTTTAAAGATTTATTTATTTGAAAGGCAGAGTTACACAGAGAAAAACAGAAAGAGAGACAGAGAGATCTTCCGTTCACTGGTTCACTTCTTACGTGGCTGCAATAGTTGGAGCTGGGCTGATCAGAGGCCAGGAGCTCCTTCTAGGTCTCCCAAGTGGGCGCAGGGGCCCAAGCCCTTGGGTCATCCTCCACTGCTTTCCCAGGTGCATTAGCAGGGAGTTGGGTGGGAAGTAGAACAGCCAGGATGTGAGCCAGCACTGCAGGCAGTGGCTTTTCCTGCTAGGCCACAACACTGGTCCTTCATTGTTCTTAAATTAAAAAATAAATTAATTTGAGAGGCAAAGACACATACCCACGGTGGGGGTGGGGGAGATCTTCCATCTACTGGCTCACTCCCCAGATGGCCACAAATGGGCTGGGCCCGGCTGAAGCCCGGGGCTGGTCTCCCATGTGGGTGAGCAGCTGCCTCCCTCGGGTCTGCATCAGAAGGAAGCTGCAATCAGGAGTGGAGCCAGGACTCGAACCCAGGCCCCATGCGATGAGGCATCCTAACCGGCATCTTGACAGCTGGGCCACAAGCCCACCACTCTCAGTCACTCCGCACTGTCTCCTTGCTCGGGTTCTCCACCCTCACGTGCAAGGTGCAGTCCCCACTGCTCGTCCCCTCCTACGCAGGCCTCTCCTGGACGGAGCTGCTAAAACTTTCCAGCCTCCTGTCTACCCAATTCTGATCTCACTGTGTTGGCTCTGCTCTGCTGTTTCGCCGCATGCCCATTATCAACCTAAAACAACCAACAGCCTCGTCTGTTTCCTGTCTGGAACTCCGAAGAAAGTATTAATTTGGCCATTACACTGCTTCAGTCCTCTACCAAGCAGTTTCTGCTAATGACTCACATTTGAATTAATCATCCTCCAAATGACTTTGGCTAGAACAGGTACATGGCAGGGCCTCGCGTCACATGTCTGGGGTACTTAAATCAGCCGAGGCACAGCGAGAGACGACTTTGAGGTGACAGAGACACACTGTGCTCACGGAACACCCACTCCGCTCCCAGCGGCCTATACGTTTAACACGGCCGCTTCCCAAATCGCAGCTCGTCACAGGGAGGGGAGGAGAGGAAGAATCTGTGCCACAAAGCTTGGGAAAACTGCAAATAAAAAAGGAAAATCAGACAAAAGGCACCTTTTCGTTAGCTTTATAGACGTCAATAATTTACCTTATTGGAATTTATGTAACAGAACATATTTGAATAGCATACTGGCCGTTAAACTTGAGTGCAATTCTAGAGCTCAATGATTCACAGTTTAAAGAAAAAGGATTTGAGTACTGAAACAAGACGTGACCAGCTCTTTAAAAGTCAAACACTGTAAATTTGTTTGTTGTAATTTTTTTTCTTTTCTTTAAGATCTATTTATTTTAGAGGCAGAGTTAGAGAGAGAGGGAGAGACAGAGAGAGGACTTCCATTCACCAGTTCAATCCTCAAATGGCTGTAACGCCCAGGGCTGGGCCAGGCTGAAGCCAGGGGCTTGAGCTTCATCCGGGTCTCCCACGTGGGGGCAGGGGCCCAAGCACTTGGGCCGTCTTCCACCGCTTTCCAAGGCCATTAGCAGGGAGCTGGATCAGAAGTGGAGCAGCTGGGACTCAAACTGGTACCCACATGGGACTCCAGCACCGCAGGGACATGGACAGAGCTGGTCCCTACACTAACTTTTCAAAACAGAAGTTGTCAAGCCACTGAAGCTGCCTAATGGGCACACGGGAATTCTCTGCACTATCTTCTGTCACTCTAAAGTAGAGCCTGCCCCTGTCCCTTCCCCCTCATCCCCAAGGAGCCCTGCTGGGTGATGACGTCACCACGCTTCCCCCACCAGAGAAACGTGCACAATGGCCTGGTGCAGCTGACGCTGCCGAACACCAGGCACACGGAAAGTGAGCAGAAGAAACCACAGTAGCGCCACTTTGCCAGGCAACAACAGGCCGCTGAATTAAAGGTTAAGCCGCAGTCACGAACGCTGTTAATATCTTGTCTGCGCAACGCAGCCCGGGCTTGCCGCCCGTCGGCATCCACCCAGGACCAACAGAAACTAATCACCGATGATCCTTTGTGTAAATACTCGGCAACAAAGCACAAGTGGAGCATTTAGGGCGCTGGGGACCTGTATTGACCGTCACAGTTTATCCTGGAACAACCGCACCGACTGACATTTGCACAGGGGGCACAGAAGCACAGGGGGAGGAGCCGCTGTGGCCCCGGGCCCCCCCGGGCAGCGTCACCAGCTCCGGTGGAGATCGGGGCACTCCTCCCTGCTAACACGTGGGCAGGTGGGCGGACGGACGAGGGGCAGAGGATAGGCAGGTGGGTGGAGGTTCATCTCTGCATGTCTTTGCGGAAGCAACAGGAATAATTTCTTTGTCAATCTCCGCAGTTGTGGCTCATTTTTAAGCGCATACTCTGTGTGACAAGGTGAGACACGCAGGTAAAGCACTCCCACCACAGGAAGCACGAGGAAACTATCCAAGTTGCGATCTGAGCCAGGCACCCTTGTCCATTTGTAAAGATTGATTGTTTATTTATTTGAAAGGCAGAGAGGGAGAGACACACAGAGAAGAGATCTTCCATCCTCTGGTTCACTCCCCAAATGGCTTCAATGCCAGGCTGGGCCAGGCCAAAGCCAGGAACCTGGAACCCATCCAGGTCTCCCATGTGGGTAGCAGGGGCCAAGGACTTGGGCCACCCTGCACTGTTTTCCCAGGCACATTAGCAGGGAGCTGAGTTGGGAGTGGAACAGCTGGGACTCGAACCAGTACTGCTGCACCACAGTGCTGACCCTCCTTTCCTTTCCTTTTTTTTTAAAGGCAGAGTTAGGAGAGAGAGAGACAGAGAGAAATGTCTTCCTTCCGTTGGTTCACTCCCCAAATGGCCGCTACTGCCGGCACGCTGCGCCGATCAGAAGCCAGGAGCCAGGTGCTTCCTCCTGGTCTCCCATGCGTGACCCTCCTTTTCTACTACTACTACTACTACTACTACTACTACTACTACTACACACACACACACACACACACACACACAGTTTATTGATTTGAAAGGCAGAGTAATTACGAGAAATAAAGGAAGACATCTTCCGTGCACTGGCTCCCTTCCCAAATGGTCACAGCAGCCAGGACGAGGCCAGGCTGAGGCCAGAAGTCCAGAACTCCACCTGGTCTGCCACAGGGGTGGCCTCACCTGCTGCCTAGCAGGGTGCACGTTAGCAGGAAGCTGGATCAGATGCAGGGGTGGGCCTGGACCACGGCACTCTGACACGGACGTGGGGGTCGCAAGCAGAGGCTTCGTGCACCGCACCACGACACCCACCCCAGCACTGCTTTCAAGGCACGCTATTCTTACTTCAAAGAGCAAGTGGCAGGGTTGTCCCGCTGCTCCACTTCCCATCCAGCTCCCTGCTAAGGGCCTGGGAAAGCAGCAGAAGATGGACTAAGTGTCTGGGCCCCTGCACCCACACGAGGGACCTGGATGCAGTTCTGGGTTCCTGGCTTCGGCCTGGCCCAGCCCCAGCTGTTGCAGTCATTTGGGGAGTGACCCAGCAGATGGAAGACCTCTGTCTGTCTCCCTGGCTCTCTGAGAGTCTGCCTTTCTAATAATTCTATATTTTTGTAAATCAAAGAGCAACTGACAAACTGGTTATTCAGAGTTCATCAGATGTCGGCAGCAGACATCTCCGACGTTAGAGGCAGGTCTGCTCCCGCAAGGAAGACAACTGACAGCACCTGTTAGCCACGGCCTTGAACTTTCCAGACAAAGTGAAACCCTGAAGACTACGTGTGCCTGGCATCGTGAGCTCCCCAGCTTCCTGCCAGCCAGCCCTCCGGGCGAGGCCGGTGCCAGCGCTAACTAACACGACTGTTTCCGAGGTTGCACAACGAAATGCGCCACGCTCCCAAGAACTGGAAGCTTCGGGAGCCGGAGTCTCCAAATACCAACCCTCAGTCACAGAGGGCGGCTGAGAGTACAAAGGGCAGGGGCGGACCCGCTCCTCCTCAACGCGGCAGGAACGCCGGTGAGAACCGGTAAAATCCACCCTCTCGGCTGATTTTGAAATTTCCGTTTCACGCTGCTCTGGAAGTGAACCGAGGTCGCAATGATACCAGGGGGCTGCGCGAGGAAAAGGGTGCCTCGGGGTAAGAGCGGGGGCGCACGCAGTCACGCCTGCCCTGGACAGGGTCCGAGCGCCCCGGAGGCACCAGGAGCGGAGCTGTCAGGACTGCCCTGGGCCGGTCACCTCCTGCAACCCTCCCCGGGGCCTGTCTCTGAGGATGGGCAGCTTGCTCAGTGTCAACAGTCTTCTCCCCAGCTAACAGATCAGAGAAGTCACAGAGGGGCAGGCGTCTGACACCACCTGGTGGGCGGGGCGGGGAGCGCTGCAGCCCAAATCCCAGCGCCTGGTTCAAGTCCTGGCTCCGCGGCTTCCAATCCAGCTTCTTGCGAACGCGCACCCTGGGAGACAGCAGGTGAGGCCTTGAGTCCCTGCCACCCACACGGGGACCTGGATGGAGCTCCAGGCTCCTGGCTCCAGCCTGGCCCGGCCTGAGCTGCTACAAGCATTTGGGGAATAACTGGCGGATGGGAGATTGCTCTGCGCCTTTCAAATAGAATGAAAATAAATTTCAAAAAATTTTTAAAAGGCAAATCACACACACAAAACTTAGGAAACACTTAGAGACAAATGAAGAGGCATATTATGGGATGCAGAAAAAGCAACTACAAATGCCTGAATTAAGAAAGAGGAAAGGGGGTGGGCATAACGGCACAGTGGGGACGCCCCAGCCCGTCCTGCAGACCAGCTCAAGCTCTGCCTACTCTGCGTCCAGGCCAGCTTCCTGTTGCTGCATCCCAGGCGGCAGAGGAGGATGGCTTGGGTGCATGCGTTCCTGCCATGCACGTGGGAGACACGGAAGGAGGTCTAGGCTCTGGGCTTTGGCCTGGCCCAGCCCCAGCTGTTGCACACATTTGGGGAGTCAATCAGTGAATGGAGTCTCTCTCTCCCCCCCCACCCCACTTTGCCTTTCAAATAAATAAATAAATAAATAACTCTCTTCTTTACGAAGAAGAAAGACTCTAAATCAATAACCTATCACATCTCAAGGAACCAGAAAAAGAGGAACATTAAATCTAAAGCAAACAGAGGACAGATCAGAATAGACGAACGAAATAGAGAACAGAAAAGCAACAGACGAAAAGCCAAAGTAGTAAAGAAAGTGGTTCTTTGAAAATACTAACAAAAGTGATAAACCTTTAGCTGGATTGTGGCCAGCGCTGTGGCGTAGCAGGTAAAGCCGCCACCTGCAGTCCAGCATCCTGTATGGGCACTGGTTCGAGTCCCAGCTGCTCCACTTCGTTTTTTGTTTTATTTATTTATTTATTTTTTTGACAGGCAGAGTGGACAGTGAGAGAGACAGAGAGAAAGGTCTTCCTTTGCCGTTGCTCCACTTCTGATCCAGCTCTCTGCTGTGGCCTGGGAAAGCAGCAGAAGATGCCCAAGTCCTTGGGACCCTACACCCGTGTGGGAGACCCAGAAGAAGCTCCTGACTCTTGCCTTCAGATCAGCACAGCTCTCGCCGTTGTGGCCATCTGGGGAGTGAGCCAGCAGGTGAAAGACCTCTCTCTCTCTCTCTCTGCCTCTCCTCTCTGTAACTCTGCCTTTCAAATAAATAAATATTAAAAAAAAGATTCTGTCCCGGTTGCCCCTCTTCCAGGCCAGCTCTCAGCTGTGGCCAGGGAGTGCAGTGGAGGATGGCCCAAGTGCTTGGACCCTGCACCCCATGGGAGACCAGGAGAAGCACCTGGCTCCTGCCATTGGATCAGCGTGGTGCGTCAGCCACAGCGCGCCAGCCGCAGCGGCCATTGGAGGGTGAACCAACGGCAAAAGGAAGACCTTTCTCTCTCTCACGGTCCACTCTGCCTGTAAAAAAAAAAAGAAAAGAAAAGAAAAGAAAAGAAAAGAAAAGAAAAGAAAAGAAAAGAAAAGAAAAGAAAAGAAAAGAAAAGAAAAGAAAAGAAAAGAAAAGAAAAGAAAAGAAAAGAAAAGAAAAGAAAAGAAAAGAAAAGAAAAGAAAAGACTCAAATTACCACAATCAGAACTAAAAGATGGGACATCACTATGCACAGGCTTTTATACCATTTTCCATGGACTTTTTGAAGATTCCTTGTACGCAGATTTCAAAAATTTTCTGCACTAAAACAAACATCCTTTAATTCCATTCTCCACAAACTGTCTCAAGTACCTTCAGATACTTACTATAAAAAGAACCTGCACGCAAGAACACAATTCCTCAAAGTGCCAGGGCACCGACACACGCATGGCAGCTGCTAGCACACCCTCCCGTGTACCGGCCACGCTCGTCTAAGGACAGGTTCGTTTCTCTGGAGGTGTGCGTGGGTCCGGGCTCTCGATCAGGAAATGACACAGGCACCTGTCCTGCAGATGCTGTCGCCTCCTCTGCCCCTGGCTGTCCCCCAGCCCCTCAGCTCGAGCCTCCCGGCACCATCACTTCTTTCTTTTAAAGATGTATTTATTTATTTGAAAGTCAGAACGTGGTGGTGGTGGGGGGGCAGGGAAGAGAGAGAAAGAGATCTTCCACCCACTGGTTCACTCCCCAAATGGCCACAACGGCTGGGCCAGGATGAAGCCAGGAGCTTCTTCAGGGTCTCTCATGTGGATGCAGGGGCTGGGCCTTCCTTCACTGTCCTCCCAGGCACATGAGCAGCGAGCCGGATCGGAAGTGGAGCAGCGGGACTTGAACCAGTGCCCACATGGGATGCCGGCGCTGCAGGCGGCAACATTGCAGGTTGTGCCACGGCACCTCCCCCTCCCCCCAGCGCCATCTTAAGGAAGGCTTGGGTCTCTCCCGTCTCAAAGCCTACAGTCACAGTGGAGCTGCCCTGTCCTGCACGGCTGTCCTGGCGGAGACGGGCGCATCTCTCATTTGCCACCTCTCCTCAGCCCCCTCCAGCGTGGCTCTTGCCCCGTCAGTGCACAGAGGTGTGCAGCCACTGGCCTCCATGCTGGCCGCCCTCGTGCCCAGCCTGAGCAGGCCCCCTCCACTTCTCACCCACACTTCCTCGTTCCTACGCCTCCTCACAGGTCCTCTGTTAACAAAAAAGGGCGTAACCTGCCACACCTCTCCGCTCCCTGGCCACACAAGCGAGCCTGTAACACCGCGTGTGTTTATGTGTTTGCTTTCTCTCAAACGCTGCTCATTTCACGTTACAATTTCCTTGCTGCATTTCCCGTTAAATTCTCAACGCTCTATAATGGGAGGACGTACCTATGGCTCTTCCTGTAAAACTGCTTTACCTCAGCACACAAATGCGCGCACGTACACTCGAAGCTCGGCTGGAACACACTGGATGGAGTCGGCACAATTTCACAAATGAGAAAAACAAGACCTTGCATCCTGAGTCGCCGGGAGAGCAGAGATTTTGGCTCAGCGGGAGGCAGAGCCGGCTGGCTTCCCCCTGGCTGCAGGCCCCACCCCGCGGGGCCACTCCCCCCATGGTCACTCAGCAGATACCTGAAAACCCCTCTTTGGGGTTGACTATTAACATTTTTGCACTGTTGGGCCTGGCGGTCACTCTGTTGCCTCCCTCAGCGCCTTGGGGTGACGCCACGCACCTGGGAAACCTTCTTCGGGCTTCAGTGTCTGCCACTTTTGCTTCCCCTCCAATTTCATTCATTTAATTAAAATATTTATTGATTAGCCGGCGTCGTGGCTCAACAGGCTAATCCTCCGCCTTGCGGCGCTGGCACACCGGGTTCTAGTCCCGGTCAGGGCACCGGATTCTGTCCCGGTTACCCCTCTTCCAGGCCAGCTCTCTGCTGTGGCCCGGGAGTGCAATGGAGGATGGCCCAAGTGCTTGGGCCCTGCACCCCATGGGAGACCAGGAAAAAGCACCTAGCACCTGGCTCCTGCCATCGGATGAGCGCGGTGTGCCAGCCACAGTGCGCCAACCGCGCCAACCGCAGCGGCCATTGGAGGGTGAACCAACGGCAAAGGAAGACCTTTCTCTCTGTCTCTCTCTCTCTCACTGTCCACTCTGCCTGTCAAAAAAAAAATTTATTGATTTATTTGAAAGGCAGAGTTGACAGAGGGAGGGAGGGAGGGGGAGAGAGGTCTTCCATCCACTCCCTAAATGGCTGCAACTGGAGCTGTGCCAATCTGAAGCCAAGACCCCCGCGCCTCTACTGGGTCTCCCATGTGGGTGCAGCAGGGGCCACGCCAGCATCACGAGCGGTGGCTTTGCCCACTATGCCACAACGCCGGGCCCTTCCTCTCCTATCTTAAGAGATAATGATAGGGGCCGGTGCCACGGCTCACTAGGCCAATCCTCCGCCTGAGGCGCCGGCACACTGGGTTCTAGTCCTGGTTGGGGCGCCAGATTCTGTCCCGGTTGCTCCTCTTCCAGGCCAGGTCTCTGCTGTGGCCGGGAGTGCAGCGGAGGATGGCCCAAGTGCTTGGGCCCTGCACCCCATGGGAGACCAGGAGAAGCATGTGGCTCCTGGCTTTGGATCAGCGCGGCACGCCGGCTGTAGCAGCCATTTGGGGGGTGAACCAACGGAAGGAAGACCTTTCTCTCTGTCTCTCTCTCACTAACTCTGCCTGTCAAAAAAATAAAAATTAAAAAATTTAAAAAAAAAGATAATGATGGGGCCAGCACTGTGGTGTACCAGGAAAAGCTGCCACCTGCAGTGCCAGCATCCCATATGGGCACTGGTTCGAGTCCTGGTTGTTCCACTTCCAGTCCAGCTCCCTGGTAATGTGCCTGGGAAAGCAGTAGAAGATGGTCCAAGTCCTTGGGCCCTGCACCCTGGAAGCGGCTCCTGGCTTTGGACCAGATGAGCTGTAGCCTTTGTGACCACTTGGGGAGTGAACCAGTGGATGAAACACACCTCTCTCTCTCTCTCTCTCTCTCTCTCTCTCTCTCTGCTTCTCCCTCTGACTCTGCCTTTCAAATAAATAAATTTAAAAAAAGACAATGATCAAAGTCACGCCTGCTCCTGGTGAATGAAAGCGGAGAAAAACGTGGACATGACCAGCATGGCTTCCCTGGCGCTCTGCAGGGCCCTGTGAGGACCACGGGGGAGGATGTGCCCACCACCTGCTCACCTGAGCTCATTACAGTCATTTTTTGGCCCAAGGTGACAGACCCTTTCCTGATAATTTCCCACTCGCCTTCTCTCGGGGGTCTTTTCAAACATTTTCAAACATCGAGCTCTTAAAAATCGGCACACAGTAGTAAAAAGCCCAGAAAATCAATGGAAGACCTCAGCATCTGTCCGCTTCTAACAGACCACAATCACTTCCAGAGGGAACTTTCTGGAAGCTGGAAGCTTAGTAACCGGAACACCTGCGTCCAATCAAAGTTCCCTCAGGATCCAAATCAGAGGGATAAGCAGCAAAAAAGGAGCTAAAACCAAAGCTACTGAAGAGGCCGAAACCGGCCCAGAGGACGCGGTGGGAGAGTTGCTGGGGTGAGTGATGACATCGATAGTGCCTGCGGAACTCGGGGAGCGTGGGAGGCCGGGCACAAAGCCGCTGTCCTGTTGCGGACAGACTGAGGACCCCGGGGCCCAGCCCCCTGCTTCTGTGTGCTGCACCTTCAGAAGGATTTTTAATGTCTACATATGTGGGGAAAAAGAAAACCTGGTGATAGGACAATTGTATGGAATTCAAGTTTATGTGCACAGATGGCTCTGTGGGAACCCCGCAGCGTCCACCCAGCTAGGCGCCGTGGATGGTGGCCCGTGTGGGCAGCGCAGGGCTAAGCACAGCCCCTCGGCATGCCCTCTGCTCCTACGGCATCCAGGCCTGCAGGTCAAGTTCCATGCCGCACGGCAAGGCAGGTGGAGCGCCCGCTGCTGCCACCTACAGCTCGGCAGGAGAATGGCAGGCAAGGAGGCAGTCACCAGGCATCTCCCAGTGTGTCCTCTCCATGGGGGCTCTGGGACAACTCTGTCCCCAGCTGAGGCCATCACTGGACACCCACCCACAAGAACCTGTCCTCCTGTCCACCTCAGCCCACGGCAGGCGGCAGGGGGAGCCAGGTTGACTAGCAGCTGTTCTCAAGGCCGTGCGGTCGCAGCCAGTGTGGGAGCTGTGGCCCACGCCTGGCCATTCACAGCCAGCACACTGACTGCCACACAGGTGAATGGGGCTCTTGCGGCGGAGGGAAAGAGCAGAGCGACGCAGCCTGTGGTCTGGGCGGCCCCAGCCCTGGCCCAGCAGCCCACATCGCCTGCATTTCCCTCCCAGGAGGGGCCACTCGTGGTGGAAACTGCCATGCTCAACTTCCCTACAATGCAGACGCACACGCAGTCTGAGGTGTGGGCCGCGGGGTGGATGTTGGCCTGTGCATGACAGGGGACGAGGAAATGGGAATTTGTAGGGAAAACACAGCTGTGTGCAACGGCATGAGAGGAAGCCCAAAGGCGGAGCGGCTGCTCCCTGAAGTCCTGGCTCTCGTGCGGAGACCCTGGTCCCGGGCCCCAGCCCTCTCCCTGCAGTGGCTCAGGGGCCTCCCCTGCAGGAGCCGAGGGGGCTGTTAGGTCTGATAACGCCGCATTTTCCAAAGGCCACATCCAGAAAACTTCCACCCAGAAATTCTCAGAAGAGGGAGGAGGGGGAAGAAACAGCCCCCCCCATCCCTGACAACTCCGGGCTGAATGGAGACTGCGCCTGGCCGATGGCCTGGCAGGTGCACTGTCTTCTTTACTTCTCTTCACTAAACTGGCCCGGTACACCTGCCGCTCCCGTCTGGCTCCCGTCTGGGCTGGTCCTCGTGCAAAGACAACGACCTCGGAGCAGCCATCTCTGCTAGCATGCACGTCCATTAACGCTCCCACCCTGCGCCCTGCCTCCCCCTCCCATCACAAGGGCTCCTCGCGGGACGCGGCACAGGCCATGTTCTGGGACTTCTGAGTGGCTTCACTCTCGGAGTCCGGCTGCCCACAGGGAGAGCGAGAGCCAGCGTGCGCATGGAGGGAGGCGCAGGACCCCCGCTCAGCGGAGTGCCGGCCACCCCCAGAACTGGGCGGGAAAACGCAGCAGGAACTCAAAACCCCTTCCTGACCTACTGAGGGCAGGAAGGAGCCTCAGGACTGACTGGCAGGAGACTTCTAGGAGGTGCTGAGAGCCAAGAGCCAAGACTTACTTCTTCTTCTTCCTCTTCATCGTCGTCCGACTCGAGAACGTCATCCAGTAGCTCTTCTGTAAAGAAAACAACAAGTCAGTGACCTGCCTCCAACGCAGCAGCGCAGGCCACGGGCAGACGTGGAAGCATCACCGTGAGAGGGAGGTCACGGTGGGGTGGGGGCCTGCCCTCTCCTACCCGCTCCTCATCGCAGCATTTCCGCCACAGCTGGGCCTCCTCCTAAGCAACTCTGTCTCCATTTTATCTGAACAGACTTAGAGCAGCACGGGACAAGTACAGAGCGGCCCAGGGACGGCAGGAGATGGAAAGTAAACTGCACCCCGCTAGCTAACACGCCACAGGTGTGAGTGTGCGGACTCCTTATGGCCGCCTGCCACTCGGCGGGTCACGGTGGGTCACGGGCAGGCACAGAGCGGAGGCCCGGGACCTCCCCTGTGTCACGGCAGGGAAGCTTCCTGAAGGCTGTGGCTCTCGCTGGGGCTTGAGGGTTCACACGGAGCAGTGAGTTAGCGGCTCAGTGGGGCTCACACCACCTCTCCCCAGGGCTGCTGGGAGGCCTGTGCGGTGCAGGGGGCCAGGCGCACTCAGGCATCACGCGCATGGCGGTGGCCTCCTCCTCCATGAAGCCTCCCCAATCCCCGCTGAGCGGTCCTCCCTCCCTCCCTGGCACACTCAGCCCCTGACGGGCTCCCCACTTGTGGGTGCTCACTGCCTCGCCTGGGCGCCTCTCTCGCCCGCGGTGCTGACTGAGCCCCGGGGACAGGCCCTGGCTTCCTCGCCCATGTGCCTGCTCCACCCTAACCAGCACACAGCTCTGTTGGATGGATGACCTGAAAGGAGGAGATCAAGCAGGAAGCAGGGAAGGAGGGAACCAGATGCCACATGTGGAGAGGCTGCAGGTGCACCTGCGTCTCATCAAACACCAAACCACCTCCAGGAGGGAATCTGCCTCCCCCCCCCCCCCCCCCCCCCCGCCTTGATGGCCCATTCTAGAGGGCAGGCCTCCACCTCACCAGGGCTTGCACGTGGAACATTCCAGAACACAACTCTGCAGCCACGAGGCTGTTAACATCATTCCGCATTTTGGCTCAAGTTTAAATAGCTAACTTCTGGGCCCTGCCCCGGGAACAGCCAACGCCACTCCCCTGGCAGGAAGAGCCCTTCACAACGATGGTGTGGCCACTGTCACCAGTTAGAATCTCGTTCTCAAACAGGGAATCCTTTCTCTAGACTCTTGGCCGTTGTGTGAGGCTGCAGAACACGCGGCCACATGCCTGGTCCCCCCTTCCTGCCCCCACAACCTCACATCTCTTGCCTCACCCCACCACCCCTGACAACCCAGCCCTGGGGACAGAAGACTCCCTTGGTGGGCTGGCTGTGTCCACACTGTTCCCCAGCGTGGTGCAGACCCCACAGATGCCCCTCTGACGCTGACAGGACCCAGGCTGGTGCCTGCCCTCTCCCCAGACACCAGCCAGGGTCTGCTGCTTCCCTCGCTGTGCACTGGAAGTGAGGCCTGGGCCGGACCAGAGCCAAAGCTCCCGCTGCTGCCTGTGCACCTGCCCGACTGGCGTCGCCGGCTGGAACGCCCCTTTCGGCCTCCCCAGGGCACTCGCCCTCGCCTGCGGGGTTAGGGTTCTAAAGCACATTTGCAATTTTGTACTCAAAGACCTTGAAACTGCACTGGAAATCCAGCGCTGGAGGAACAGGACTGGAAGAGCCCACGGGCATCCACGTTCACCAAAACGTGCAAGTCAGTCCTGTAAAGATGGCGGTGGCGTCCGAGACTGGGAAAGCAGCGCCGATCCACATGCTGCCATGAGGAAGACGGCACGGGGCCAGCTCCGTGGCCTGAGAAGCCAACATCCCATGTGGGCACCGGTTCAAGTTCCGGTTGCTCCGTTTCTGATTCAGCTCCCGGTTAATGCAGAAAGGCAGGTTAATGCAGATGGCTCAAGACCTTGAAACCTACGTGGGAGACCCAGATGGAATTTCTGGTTCCTGGCTTTGGGTTGATACAGCCCCTGCTATTGCAGCCATTTGGGGTGAACGACAGAAGGAGATCTCTCTCTCATCTGCTGTAACTCACCCTTTCTTTCTTTCTTTCTTTCTTTCTTTCTTTCTTTCTTTCTTTCTCTCTTTCTTTCTTTCTTTCTTTCTTTCTTTCTTTCTTTCTTTCTTTCTTTCTTTCTTTTTTTGTATTTATTTGACAGGTAGAGTTATAGACAGTGAGACAAAGAGAGAGAGAGAGAGAGAAAGTCTTCCTTCCATTGGTTCACTCCCTAAATGGCTGCTACAGCCGGAACTGCACCGATCCGAAGCCAGGAGCCAGGTGCTTCTCCTGGTCTCCCATGCAGGTGCAGGGCCCAAGCACTTGGGTCATCCTCCACTGCCTTCCCAGTCACAGCAGAGAGCTGGACTGGAAGAGGAGCAGCTGGGACTAGAACCGGTGCCCATGTGGGATGCCGACGCCACAGACAGAGGATTAACCAAGTGAGCCACGGCGCTGGCCCGGTAACTCAGCCTTTCAATAAACAAATCTTTTTTTAAAAAATACAGACTGGACGGGAGGCACACCAGGGCTCCCCCTCCTGGGTTCCACTCTGCCTCTGGCCCTCCATCCAAACCATCGGCGACTTCTTAATCCTGCTCCAGAGCAGCAGACCCCTGGGTAATCATCCCTGGATGCACAGAATAACTTAGATGCTTGAGCCGAGGGAGCAGGTGCGGAGGCCCCTCTGTCTCACCCACACCTCACTGTGCTGAGTGTGTGTGTGTGTGTGTGTGTGTGTGTGCGTGGGGGGGTGTGTTCTGCCACGACAGCTTCCTAACACACGTTACAGGGCGTAAGCTGCCTCTTTCTCAGCACGAGGGCCCAGGGGTAGCACAGAGATGTCTCCTGGGTCGTGAAGCAAAGGGGGCCGTGCAGCCTGCTTCCGATGGCCAGGGGAGTGCAGGCGGCTGCGCTACGGAAACCCACTCGTGGATGGGATTCCGAAGGCACAGACGAGCCCTGCCTGGGAGCGAGGGCTCAGCTGAGCAGGAGGGAGCAGACAGGCGGGGGGCGGGGAGCAACCTTAGACAGGGTGAAGCTGGCGTTCTGCTTCACTTTGTTGTGCCAGGACAAGGCTCAGAGCCAGAAATGAAGCTGCTGCAGCAAACAAAGTTGTGCTCCTTGCCTACACCTGCTCCGTCAAAACCACACGGGGGAGGCCGAGACGGGCACCGGGCCTAACACAGCCAGATTCCAAAGCTCTGGCTGCCCCTCCAGCGGCCTCCTCAGGAACCCTCACTTCCGCATCCCAGGCCTGGATGCTCCACCTTGGCTGCCCGATGGCATCAACAAGTGGCTTTAAAAGCTCCCCTCTCTTGGAGACCCCGGTTCCACTCGTGTGGGGTGTGGGGCGCTGGCCAGAGGGGTTGTAAATCTCCGCAGGTAGCTGCACCGTGTAGCCCAGGCTGTGAACCGCGAGCCGCCCCTGGGCTTCTGACGCTTCTCTTTTGCTGGGCTTTGGTCAAGCGGCTCTCACGTGAGTAGATTGGGAGGTTCATCCCAGCCTTTCACTCAGTGTGCCCTGGACTTGAGATGCAGACTGCGGGTGTCAGGGACGGGTGTGGAGGGGCAGAAGGAATGAACTTGGCCCCCAGGAGTGGCGGTACCGGGCAAGTGAGTCCACAGAAAGAGCCAGGGTGTCCCCGCCAAGCCTGCCCCATCCAAGGCTTCCGTGGCCTTCCTCGCCTGCTTATTATGGGATGCAGGTTGTCATGGGAGCGGCAGGAAGCAGAGGGTAGGGGGTGGCAGTTGGGGTGGACGCATGACCGAGGGAGGAGGATGACTTTCCTGGAGCGGAGTGAGAAACTCTGGCTCCTGTTCGTTATCTGGTCCCAGGGCCGTGGCGAGTCGTTCCAGGAGTAGGAAAGAGGGGCCGCAAACAGACGACCGACACGGCTGGGACAGGGTTCCGTCCTTACGCTCCAGTTTTTGCTGACCGTACACCTCCGGCGTGGTACGAAGCTGTCAGCCCCTGGACCTCTGCCCTGACTACCAGGCTGGGCTGCTGTGGGGGCACCTGGGTCTTCTCACCTCCCTAAAGGCCCCCTGATGGCTCCCAAGATGCGAGAATCACACTGAATACACCTCCCTCTCTCTCCCTCCCTCCAACCCGGACACCTGCCCCACAGCTGCCCCTGAAGGAGAGCGCACCTTCCTCGCTGGTCCCATTTTAAGTAACAAGAGCTAACTGCTAGCCCGTGACCGATCAGCATGTCTGTTCAACAGACGAGGGGGCTAAGCTCAGAGAGGAAGGAAGTTGCTGACTGCCAGCCCAAAGCAGCCGAGCTTAGCCTGCGGCTAAGCAGCCTTGGTCCTGACCCCCTGCAGGCGGACCCCACAGAGCAGGCGGCCGACCCTCCCCAGCCTCCCCCAGCCCCTCGCTCTGTTAAAGTCCTGCTAACGTGCAAATCGGGAAGAGCACACAGGAGAGACAAGAAGGCTGATTGTGCCCCATGACTGCCACTGGCCTCCTGTGTCGACCTGGCTCCCCTCTTGGGTGAGTGATGGCATCAATCAAGCCCTTTGGGGAGGCCCAGGGGACTCTGTGGCACATGGGAACGCTCTGAAGGCAGCTCGCAGGTGCTCGCGCGGAACTGACCGGAGTTCAGCTGCTTGATGATGAACTCGATCTGGCGGATCATTTCGGCGTTGCCTTCTTTGATGAAGCAGCGCAAGATGTCCTCCATCCCCTGGAAGCAGGGCAGAGGGTCAGGGAGGCCGCTTCCCAAGGCGGGTACTTTCCATCTAACCTCAAAAGAGCTCTTCTTAGGGGGAGGGGGAGGGGGAGGGGGGGGGATCTGGTCAGCACCCACCCCTGTGCCCTGGGCTGCGGCGATACCCTGTGTTCTGCGAACTGGCGTCTTTCCCGGGGCCTCCCTAAGTTTGTACAATGCTCTCTGGATTTCAGGGCCAAGCGGTCTTTGCAAAGTGAAGCCATTTGTTTAAAAAGGAAGAAATGAACAGAACAGAGCCTCTCTTTAAATAGCTGTCCTGCAAGTCCACAAGTCATTACACTCTGCGCTGGCTCTTTGGCTATAGTACGCTGCAATATCGGCCAACAGGGAAACCCAGCGGTGAGACACGGCCGGGGGCACAGGGGCACAGGCTCCGGCTGCCGGGCCTCTCCTTTCCCGGCCGGGTGTGAGGGAGGGGGCGTGGCTGCGGCCCATGAGTCTTTGCTGCGGATCTAATGTGGAGCCCCCACTGACGGAAGCGGAATTCGGAGGTGCTGGCGGAGAGCTGGATCTGGTGGTGGACAGCTGACCAGGCTGTCCCTGAAACCTGTCCCGGCCCACCCAGTTCCACAGTCCCCCAGGCCTCTCTCCGAGAAGCCCCGTTTGCAGTCGGCAGCTCTAACGGAAGCGCAGCAGCACCAAGCGAAGCTGCAAATGTGGGGAGTTCTTGGCACCCAAGGCAGATTCGGGATGAGAAAGGTCAAATCAAGATAATTATAATTCAGGTCGGAATCCCAGCTCCCCCATGAATTAACCATGTCACTTTACTCCAATGACAACTTTTCCCAGCCTACTTCTTCAACTATCAAAGGCGCAAGGCCGGCATCGCGGCTCACTGGGCTGATCCTCCGCCTGCGGCACCGGCACCTCAGGTTCTAGTCCCGGTCAGGGCGCCAGTTCTGTGCAGGTTTCTCCTCTTCCAGTCCAGCTCTCTGCTGTGGCCCGGGAAGGCAGTGGAGGATGGCCCGGGTCCTTGGGCCCTGCACTCGCATGGGAGACCAGGAGGAAGCACCTGGCTCCTGGCTTCGGATCAGTGTGGTGCGCTGGCCACAACACGCTGGCTGTGGTGGCCACTTGTGGAGTGAACCAACGGAAGGAAGATCTTTCTCTCTGTCTCTCTCTCTCTCACTGTCTAACTGCCTGCCCCCCCAAAAAAAAAAAAGGCGCATGACTACTTGGGTTGATATGAGGTTATTAGAAACATAAACAACTGGGCTTTGGCCACTTGGATGCCTGCACCACGACACGCTGAACTGTCCCTGCTAGGCCTGTGCGTGTCGCTATTTGCACATCAGACCTAAACACCTACACCTAGTCCAATGCCAGGCACATGGCACTCGCTCAGTGAACGGTCACTGTGCTTGACGCATCCGGAAGTGGTCTGTGGCCCGGGAGATCTGGTAGTCAAGGGAATAAAACCAGGCTGGCGGGAAGGATTTGGGCAGAGCCTTTGAGAACCGGGGTGTCTAGCTGGGAGGCAGAGCAGGGCGGCCGGCAGAGGCGGCCAGGCAGGGGTGCTCGGGACAGGGGAAGGGCTCTGCAGAGGCACCCTTGGGTCAGGGAGGAGCGCCCAGGCTCCTGGGGCACCGGCCAGACAACTGCCTTGTCCTACACAGAGACCGCCTCGAACCAGCGACGCCTCGGCCCTTCACTGCTGGGAGAGCTGAACCCCTTCCCTTCCCACGTCTCCATCCCGACCCTGGGTGAAGGAGCGTCATCAGGCACAGGTGTGTGACGAGCCCTCCAGCGCCAGCAAGTCAGCCCCGTGACACTGGGGCTGTCAGGCGGGACGACACAACCACACACTCCGCTCCCCTCGACCCCTCCCCTCCGCCACAGACGCCACTTCGCAGGCAATTCCTGCTCATCCATCTGGAGACTTTTCACTCTCGGCCCCTGTCTTTGACGTACTTCTAACCCAGCTGCTACTGGGGGGGGGGACCCATAAACTCCTTCCCTGGAAGCAGGAGGACTGTTTGCAGATGCTTCTGGTGAGAATTCCGCTGATTTTCTAAAGGCACACACATTCGGTAATGTTGAATCTAAACTACAGATCTTTACAGTAAGTCATAAAATCGCAAGAGTAACTTTTCCTGGAAGCAGCAGCTGTCGCGTCAGATGATTCAGGACAACTGACAACACCCAGGTGGCTGGAAGGGCAGCGTCAGCTCAGTGCACGACAGGAGAACACAGCGGCGCTCAAAGAATAAGGAACTCACACTTCCGTCAGCTATTACGACTGAACCTCGTCACACAGACACAGGCTGAGTATCCCTTCTCCAAAACCCATGGGCTACAAAAGCCCCCAGAACCAGAGACCCCGAACAAAAAGAACAAAGCAGGAGGTACTATGCTACCTGGCTTTAAAATATATTACAGAGCTACACCAATTAAAACAGCTTGGTACGTGTGTAAGAACAGCTCCACAGACCAATGGAACAGAACGGAGACCCTCAAAGTAAATCCACACATCTACAACCAACTGATTTTTGTTTTGTTTTGTTTTGAAGATAATTCACTTATTTATTTAAGAGGTAGAGTTACGGGCAGTGAGAGGAAGAGACAGAGAGAAAGGTTCTCCATCTCTGGTTCAGTCCCCAAATGGCCACAATGGCCGGAGCTGAGCTGGGTCAAAGCCAGGAGCTAGAACTTCTGGGTGTCCCATGTGGGTGCCGGGGCCCAAGCACTTGGGTCATCTTCCATGTTTCCCAGGCCAGAGCAGAGAGCTGCCACAGCACTGGTCCCACCAACTGACCTTTGACAAAGGTGCTATTGATAAGCATTGGAAAAAGGACAATCTTTTCAATAAACAGTGCTGGGAAAATTGGGTGTCCACATGCAGAATGAAACCAGACCCCGTCTCTCACTACATACAAAAATAAATTCAAATGGGTTAAAAACCTGAATGTAAGGCCTGAAATACTGAGACTAGAAGGCATGGAGAAGGCCTGGGGGACACTGGAATGGGCACGGATTTTCTGAATCCGACCTCAAAAGCACAGGAACAAAAACAAAAAAGAGACAAACGGACGCATCTGACGAACGCACTTCTGCGGGGCCCAGCGCTGTGGCAGAGGGTAAGCCGCCGGCAGCGCCAGCCCCACACGGGCACGGGTCCCTGTCCCAGCTGCCCCTCTCCCAACCCACCTCCCTGCTAATGGCCTGGATGAAGCTCCTGGCTCTTGGCTTAGGCCTCGCCCAGTCCTGGCCACTGTGGGCACCTGGGGAGTGAACCAGCAGATGGAAATGTACTGTGTCTTCCAGTCTCTCTCTTTCTTGATCCGTAACTATGACTTTCAAATAAATAAATATTCAAAAACAACTAAGAGCTTCTGAAGAGCAAAGCAAACAACGAAGAGAAAATCTACAGAATGGAAGAAGCAATTTACAAGCCACACATCTCACAAGGGGTTAATACCCAGCAAATACAAGGAACTCAAACTCAAAAGCAAAAAACCTAAACATTAAAACTGGGCAACAGAGCCAGCCATTTCTCCAACAAAGATGTACAAACGGCCAACAGAGTCATGGGTAAAACACTCAGCTTCACTCATCGTGAGGGGAGCGCAAATCAGAAACCCGCAGTGAGACGTCACATGACCACGACCAACACGAGCAACCGCTGTCAGAGACAGGAGAAGAGCGTCGGCGAGGATGCGTACTGGGGGCACGTGAGCCTGCACAGCCATTGCGGAAAACCCAACTCCCACCCGGCCCGGCAGGCCCACTCCTCGGTATACGCCCGAGGGAGGGGACATCAGCCTGTCCAAGAGACTCCTGCACGCCATGTGCAGTGCAGCACTGGTCCCACAGCCAGGGGGCGGGAGCAATCAGTGTCCATCCGGTGACGAGTGGGTTCTTTATAAGGGGCACACACACAGCGCAATGCCACCCGGCCATGCAAAAAGATGACATCGTGTCACCCGCAGTGACGTGGATGCGACGTGAACTAGGCCGAGCACGAAGCACAGAAAGACAAGGACCACACAACCTCTCCCAGAAGTGTAGCCCCAAGGAGAGGTGATTCCTAGAAAGTACAAACCAAACGGGGGCGACGCTGTGGCGCAGAGGGTTAAGGCCCCAGCCTGCAGTGCCGGCATCCCATATGGGCGCCGGTTCTAGTCCCGGCTGCTCCTCTTCCGATCCAGCTCTCTGCTGTGGCCTGGGAAAGCAGTGAAAGATGGCCCAAGTCCTTGGGCCCCTGCACCCGCAAGGGAGACCTGGAGGAAGCTCCTGGCTCCTAGTTTTGGATCAGCTCAGCTCTGGCTGTTGCGGTCATCTGGGGAGTGAACCAGCAGAATGGAAGACCTCTCTCTCTGCCTCTACCTCTCTCTGTGACTCTTTCAAATAAATAAAATAATTCTTAAAAAAAAAAGAAGTCGAAAGGTTGGCTAACGGCTGTCAGGTGACAGTGAGCAGGAGTGAGAGGTTCTGGGGTCTGTGCAGCAGGGTGACGGCAGATGACCGAACGTGCTGGGCACTCCTCCAGAAGCAAAAGCCAACACAGAGATTTACCACGAAGAAACGTTCAACGTCTGGAGAGAGAAACGTATTTACCCCGACTGCACGTTACACAGGGTGTACGTGTACCAGAACATCACTCAGTACTCCCTGACTGTGTGCAATTTCCCGGTGTTAAAATGAGAAGGAAAAAAACCACTAAAACAAAATGCCTGCGGCCAGAAGTGTCTTGGATTTTTGTGTTTTTTCAGATTTTGGAATATTTACATTTGCACAATGAGCTCTCTTGGGAAGGGGCTCGAGTTGACACACAAGAGTCACCCAGCCCTCTAGAGAGGGTGCAGGGGGAGCCCCGGGCCCCGAGGACACCCTACGAGGGCCTCGGCCCTGCGCTCTCAGGGGCTCCAGCAGCCTTGATGCTCAGCAGAGCGCCTGGGCCGCCCCAGCCTTGGACGCCAGGGAAGAACTCAGGCCGCCAACGCCGCCAGACCCAGGTGGGAGGCTCGGGCAGCGGGCGGGGCAGCCCTGTTTATCTCCTCGCTTCCCAGCCCCAGACCTCAGCGGTCTCTTAAAGGTCAGACGGGCTCCAGGGACCTCATTTCTCTCCTGCTCCCTCCTTGGTACTGCCGCGAGAGCAGGGTAACAGCATCTGGTAACACAATTTGTATGTAGATTCTGTCATTTCCCATAAGCACGCGGATGTTGGACACACTTGCAGAAACAGAATTCTCACGACGACTCTGCTTTTACCCCTCATTGTACAGGGACATTTTCCACATTGCCTCATGCTGCCTTTCCTAATTAGCATCCTCAATGCTCTGGGCAGAAGCACACAATTTGATCAGCAAGCCGTCTCTAGCTGGACATGCACTGCGCTTCCAGCGTTTCCGTGGGTAGAACAGCCGAGACGAGGGCCGTCACACCAGGGCCCTTCCTCCCTGCATCACCCACCGCAGGAGAGCCGGTCGGTCCAAGACGGACTTTTCTGGTTTTGTTCTTCAAATATCTGGCCCAGCTGCAGCCCACGGTACCAAGGCTGCAGGGCCCGAGGACATGAGCCCTGGCCTGCTGCCTGAGCAGACGCTAGGGAGCTGCGGCTGTCCACGTTGCCGTGTTTATCAGTCAGCATCCCAGGCCTTGTCTGTTGCTAAGCAACAGCACACAACCCAGACTGTGCCAAGCAGATGCCCCGACGTGAGACCCAAAGGCTTAGACCTCCCTGAGGACGGACATGGGGTGCGGGAAGCCTTGGGGTTAGCCCAGCCTCCCTGTGGCCACGATCATCCCTTTGGAACCACTTTTTCTTTTAATGGTATATGGTATACCACTTATCTTTTTTTTTTGAAAGATTTATTTATTTGAAAGTCAGAGTTACACACAGAGAGAAGGAGAGGCAGAGAGGTCTTCCATCCGCTGGTGGATCCCCTCCTATGAATGTAGTTAAACAGGCAGCTGCCTAGGGCTGTGTCTCAAAGTTTTCCCCACTCAGGCTGAGGCGGCTAGGGGGTCAGCTTAGGATTTTCTGAAAATTTTTATTTAATTTTTATTTCTCTGAAAGGCAGAGTCAGACAGAGGGAGAGATGTTCCAGCCACTGGTCATTCCCTCAAGGGCCCCAATGGCCAGGGCTGGGCCAGGCTGAAGCCAGGAGCCAGGAACTTCATGTGGGTGCAGGGGCCCAAGCACTGGGCCCGTCTTCCACTGCCTTCCCAGGTGCATGAGCAGGGAGCTGGACTGGAAGAGGAGCCGCTGGGACTCAAAACAGATGCCTACATGGGATGCCACTGCTGCAGGCGCTGGCCCCCTCTTGGGATTTTGATCCCTGTTAAAATGCCTCAGGGAAGCTTCCAGTTTTTGTTTTGTTTTTGAAATGATTCTTTCTTAGACCCATAGGTTACTTAGGGAGGTGTGGCTCCAGGGACCCGTCCCCTGGCCTCCTGTTCCTGGGTGGCCCTTTCCCCACAGTGCTGGTCAGTGCCACCAACAGCCCGGCAGTGACGGATGCCACTTCCGCGAATAGGACCTCCAGGACACTGCTGCTCCCACCTCGCTCCCTCCGGGGTCCCTGGCTCAGGGAGCCGCCCTATGCAGGGCCGCACGCAGCGAGGAGAGGCGGTGCCCAGACACCAGCCACGAGCTGGGGCCTCGGGCTCCAGGCACGTGAGTGAGCTTGGACACGGATCCTCCAGGCCTGGTCTGCGGCTAGCTGCTGCCCTGACCGACCTCCCCCACAGCCCGAGACACTGAGTCGGGCCGCCCAGCTATCTGCTCTCGCGTGCCTGCCCACAGACACTAAGAAATCACCTAAAAACTTGGTAAGCCACCACTGTGTCGGGGCGATCTGTGATGCAGAACAGGTAACCAGTGTAGGTGCTGTCTGATTTCCAAACCTCTGAGGGCTTCCTGGCTACTTCACTGCTAGGCTTGGTTTTCACCCGACTTCATCACGTGGCCACCCTTTTTTCTGCGCCATTCTCTCTCTCCTCCTCTTCTGCGACTTAGACCTCCTGCTACGGCCATGCAGGCCCCTTCCTTCCTGCAGCCTGGACCAGGGAGGAGAAAGGTGGGAGGAAGGGGCCTGCACCTGCATGTGACTTTCCTCGCCTGGCCACTGTCCCTCCCACTCCCCCAGCCTCTGCCTCCACACTGCCTCCTTCACCTAATGACCCCAGTGCAGAATTGAATCTTGTTTATTTTCTCCTGCTCTGTATGGAAAAGGCAGACTTCTGATTCAAAACTAGTAGGCGGCCAGCGCTATACTGCAGCGAGTTAAAGCCCTAGTCTGCAGTGCCAGCATTCCATACAGGCGCCAGTTCAAGTCCCGGCTTCTCCGCTTCCGATCCAGCTCTCTGCTACGCCCTGGGAAAGCAGAAGACAGCCCAAGTCCTTGGGCCCCTGCATCTGCGAGGGAGACCCAGAAGAAGCTCCAGGCTCCTGGCTTCAGATCAGCGCAGCTCCAGCTGTTGCAGCCACTTGGGGAGTGAACCAGTGGATGGACGATCTCTCTCTGTCAGTCTCTGCCTCTCAAATAAATAAATAGGGGCCGGTGCCATGGCGTAGTAGGTTAATCCTCCACCTGTGGCACCGGCATCCCATATGGGCACCAGTTCTAGTCCTGGCTGCTCCTCTTTCAATCCAGCTCTCTGCTGTGGCCTGGAAAGCAGTGGAAGATGACCCAAGTGCTTGGAACGCTGTACCCACGTGGGAGACCGGGAAGAAGCACCTGGCTCCTGGCTCCTGGCTTCAGATTGGCACAGCTCTGGGTGTTGCGGCCATTTGGGGAGTGAACTAACAGAAGGAAGACCTCTCTGTCTCTCCCTCTGTCTGTAACTCTACCTTTCAAATAAATAAATTTTTTAAATCTTAAAAAAACAAATCTTCAAAAAAAGTAGCAAGTAGTTAAGTTCCATTGTTTAGTGTGAACACATGGAATGGATTTTAAATAAGTCTTTATCTCTGCCATAACTGTATTTATTTTTAAAAGATTTATTTATTCATTTGAAAGGCAGAATGAAAGAGGGAGAGAGAGAAACCAATCTTCCATCCTCTGGTTACTCCCCAAATGCACGCAACAGCCAGTGCTGAGCCAGGTCAAAGCCAGGAGCCAGGAACCCATTCCAGGCCCCACATGAAGGGCAGGGGCCCAAGGATGTGAGCCGGCCTCTGATGCCTCCCAGGTGCATCAGCAGGGAGCTGGCTCAGAAAGGGGGCAGCCAGGACTCCACCCAGGCACTCTGATACGGAACAGGAGCTCAACCTGCTGCACAACCAGAAGATTTAGCAATTCTTAGAAGTTACCAAATCAATCACAAAAATGTTTTGCTGGTCTCATCTCTGGGAGTTTCGCCTGCACTTTGCCTGTGGCAGTCACTTAATCCTCTCCCCGCGGCATCTAATTCTCACTCCGTGAACCTGGTTCCACGTGGTGAGCGGATAAAGAATAAAACGGCAGTAGTCTCTGGGTTACATCTAGAAACACCTGTCCCGCTGAAGTAAGCCACGAAGCACCTGAGTTTTACTTTATTTCTCCAGGTGTAAGTACCAAAGCAAACACGCTAAATCAAACTCCTCCCAGACCCAGTCCAACGCTCGGCAGCTTTGAAACCCTCATCAGCTCTGTTGCTTTGCTGGCGGCCACCAGAGTGTCCCCAAATTTGCAAAAATAAGCACTGGGGTTCCTGCTTGTTCAGGAGTTAGGGATCCCTAGGAATCTGACGGAAGGTACGGGCACTCTCTAGGAACCACACACACGTACCTCGGGTGTAATTTCAGGGCGTTCATAAACTCTCTGCATGCTTCCACGGGGTCCAGCCACTGCAACCCCCGCCCTAACAGCTCTGCACGCGCCCCATTTTCAAGCACACCCTTACCATGGCTCGCGCCTCCTCACGGATGGAGGGGACAGAGAGGATGCTGTAGAGAGCGCCGTTCACGTAGGGCTGGATCTGCGAGGGGAGAGGAAACACCATCAGCACGGCTACAGAGCATCCGAGTCTACTGCGACACCAGGCTTCCGACAATCTGGCCAGTGAGCGGGCAGCAGAACTCTGCTCGCCCCCAAGACAGGTTTCCCAGTGCCGGGCATCCCCACTGGCAGGTCCCAGGGACAGCCACAGCCGAGAGCCCAACGCCGGACTCGCCAGCCCTCCCCGGGCTTCCTCCCACTGCATTTAACTGGGCTTGTTTCCCTGTCAATCAACTCTGCACGCCCCGCCCACCTCAGTCACACAGGCCAGGAACTCTCAAGTCACTGCTGTTGCTGTTACTCTGCAAGCTGTCTGAAAGGAACTATTTATTTATTTATTTATTTATTTATTTATTTATTTCTTGACAGGCAGAGTGGACAGTGAGAGAGAGAGACAGAGAGAAAGGTCTTCCTCTGCCATTGGTTCACCCTCCAATGGCCGCCGCGGCCGGCGCACCGCGCTGATCCGAAGCCAGGAGCCAGGTGCTTCTCCTGGTCTCCCGTGGGGTGCAGGGCCCAAGCACTTGGGCCATCCTCCACTGCACTCCCTGGCCCATTAGCAGGGAGCTGGATCGGAAGCAGAGCAGCTGGGGATTGAACTGGCATCCATATGGGATGCTGGAGTTGCAGGCGGCGGCTTAACCCACTGTACCACAATGCTGGCCTCACTTGCCAGGAACTTAAATCCAAGTATCCCACGTGGTGGCAGGGGCCCAGACATTTGAGCTGTCACCTCTGCCTCCCTGGATATACAGCATCAGGGAGCTAGAATCAGGAGAGGAGTGGGAACTCGAACCTAGGCACTCTGTGGGCGCCGAAAGGTGGCAGCCATGGTGTCAAGACCTCCTCCAGGCGTCACCTCCATGAGGTGACCTCTGAGGACAGGAGCCACATCGTACTTACGCAGGGAACCCAGCAGCCAGGACAGGGGCCATGGCAGGGGCTGGGTGAGTGAGAGGCCCCTTCTCAGGGGACTGCGTGCTCCCCGCCCACCTCCTTGCCCCAGCGCCACACTTCACCATCACTTTTACCATCTGCCAAACTGACAGTGACCCAAGCCCAGGTTAGGCGGGCGCCGGCAGTGCTCAGTGTCTACCAGCACAGGCTGCCAAGTGGCAGGTGCACTGCTGTCCACTGGGGCCAGTATTGCAGCAGAGCCCGAGGCCACAGTGTCCAGCTTGAAGGTCTGGACAGGAGACGTGGCAGGGGTGCAATGAATGAACTAGAAGGCCACCTGGGAGGCCTTCGCACAGGGGAAGTCACACAGGGGAGTTCTAGAGAGCGATGCTATTTCTGCCAATCAAGTACACAGGACACAGTACCCTGAGATCTGAAGGCTACAAACACATTCACGGACACACAAGGGGATTCAAAAGGTTCATGGGCAAGCAGAATGAAAGGATGTTTACTTTAAAAAATCTCAAGGGGCTGGCGCTATGGTGTAGCGGGTAAAGCCACCGCCTGTGGGCCTGGCGTTCCATGCAGGCACTGGTTTGAGTTCCAGCTGCTCCACTTCCGATGCAGCTCCCTGCTGGTGTACCTGGAAAACCGCAGAAGATGGCCCAAGTGCTTGGGCACCTGCACCCACGTGGGAGACCTGGAAGCTCCTGGCTCCCTGCACCCGCGTGGGAGACCTGGAAGAAGCTCCTCGCTCCCTGCACCCGCGTGGGAGACCTGGAAGCTCCCGGCTCCCGGCTTTGGATCAGCGCAGCTCCAGCTGTTGTGGCATCTGGACCTCTCTCTCTCTCTCTCTCTCTCCACCTCTGCTTCTCTGTAACTCTGCCTTTCAAATAAATAAACCTTCAAAAAAAATGTTGAATTGTATGCATAGTTTTTTTCATGATGTACACTTTCAATGAACTTTTCATTAGAAAAACCATGGCTCTCAACATGTCTTTGTATCAGAGAATCTTATCTTTTAATTCCACACCAGGACTGGGTGTTGGTTTTGGGAGGAAGAAGCAAGGCTAGAGGCCCAGGAGAAAGGGAGGCCCGATGGGGACCCAGCCACAGAAGGGGACAGGGTGCCAGCAGCCCAGCGGTGAAGGGACTGGCAGCCGGGACACTGGCTGGGATGCCTGTGTCCCAGTCAGAGCACCGGGTTCAATTCCCGCCTCCGGCTTCCTGATAACGCAGACCTGGGAGCAGTGGTGACGGCGCAGTAGTCGGGTTCCTGACACCCACACAGGAGACAGGGACTGCATTCCGAGCTGCTGGCTTCAGGCCTGTCCGGTGCCATCTGTTGCAGGCACTTGGGGAGTGAATCGGGACGGGGATCTCTCTCTGCCCATCTGTCTCTGCCCCTCACATTAAAAAAAAATTTACATTTAAGGTTTTTTTTTTTTTAATGGTGAGTAAAGGAACAACTCCTTGCTTTTGAGCTCCATAATTTTAAAAATAATAAAAGATTCAAAAGGACTTATAAGAAACTGCAGGCAGGGGTTACTTTCCAAACGCGGCAACATCCCCGGGCCAGCCCCGTGCCCGTGCAGCCACCTGCGCCCAGGCTCCGCCCGCCCAGCACCTCCCTTAGCCCAGGTGAGCAGCACCGAGTACCTCGTGGTTCTCGTGGCCAAGCAGATCTGAGAGAACTTTCAGCACGACGCCCGCCGCCTTGGCACACATGTTCTTCCCTATAGACACAAGACGAAACGAGACAAAATGTGACGTGCCCAACTCGGGAGCGGTTTTAGGTCCGGCAGACTCGGGTCCTCTGTCTATCACTGTGCGCCCTTGGGCGAGACACTTAACCACTCTCCTCGGTCCCCTCCTCTTCGAAGCAGACTGTCAAGCCCCGCCTCAAAAGCTGATGGGGAAGTGGTGGCCGACGCCGCAGGGACGCACAGGCAGTATGGCGTGCTCCGGGGCCAGGCGCCACCTCCCCAGTGCGCGGGCCTCGCGGGGGCTCTAAAACCCGGCGTCACCGACACCGGTGGCAGTGAGGAAGAGCTGGCTGCACCCTGGCCGGGGATGGACAGCCAGGCCTGCCTGCGCACGCTGACCTCTGACCCGGAAGACTGGACAGCAGGCCTCTGCTGTCAGCAGCGCACGGGTGAAGAGCTCCAGCCCGGCTTCTCCCGACGCCGCTCACGCTGCGTGTGGCACTGCTTCCGAAGGAGCTTCTTCCAGCCCGGGTCACGGATGGTGTCGGTGGGGTGTAGGACACCTTTACCGATCAACCTTGCGAGGGACTTGTGGTGCCGCAGGCTCTATCCTCAGTGCTCCGCCACCAACACAACCCCGGGGACCCAGGGGAACACGCCCCTCGGTCTTAGGGGAGGAGATCGCAACCCTTGACTTCCTAACTTCGAATAACGCAGTGATGATGAGGGAGAATGCAAACAAGTGGAACGTCCCCTTATGGTGGGCACCACGGGTACAAAAGCCCCTTCTTCCCATTGCCACACTGGTACCGTGGCATCCGCCTGTCCTCCGGGGGCCAGGGCAGCGAGGCTCCCGGGTCAGGATGCGTCCCCTCCACCCAGAGCCAGCAGTGAGGGAGGGGCGGGGCCCTGAGACCTGCGCTGCGCAGGCAGAGGTTCATCAGCAAAGCCACCGAGTACTCGAGCGTGTAGTCGGACAGGCAGTCGGGCTCCTTCAGGGTGTCGATCAGCCAGAAGATGAGGCCGTCCCGAATCATGGCTGTCTGCAGCGGACGCCTGGTGCGACAGAGAGGGCGACGTGAACACCAGGGGCCCTGCCCCGCTCAGAGCGCAGTCAGGCCGCGCCGACCAGAGGCTCAGGCTGCACAGACGCCTCGGCTGGAGAAGCTTTTCACGGTTAAACCACGCAACAGAAACAGCAAGTCCCTATCCTTCAGGGCGCTACCAAGGGGTTAAAGAGAAACCAGAAGGAGGCCTCCTCCTCTGAAAGTTTCCTTTTCTGTACACAAAACTAGCAGAATCGGGTGGCACCTAAAGGCCCTGCCAGTGACATAGCACCCATATGGGCGCCGGTTCAAGTCCCGGCTGCTCCACTTCCGATCCAGCTCTCTGCTACGGCCTGGGAAAGCAGCAGAAATGGCCCAGGTGCTTGGGCCCTGCACCCACGTGGGAGACCCAGGGGGAGTTTCAGACTCCTGGCTTTGGCCTGGCCCAGCCACTGCCGTTGTGACCATCTGGGAAGTGAACCAGCAGATGGAAGACCTCTCTCCCTCCCTCTCTGTAACGCTACTTTTCAAATAAAGAAATGAATCTTAGAGGCCGGTGCTGTGGCATAGCAGGGAATGCCACCATCTGCAGTGCCGGCATCCCATATGGGCACCAGTTCGAGTCCTGGCTGCTCCATTTCTGATCCAGCTCTCTGCTATGGCCTGGGAAAGCAGTGGAAGATGACCCAAGTCCTAGGGCCCCTGCACTCATGTGGGAGACCCGGAAGAAGCTCCTGGCTCCCGGCTTTGGATCAGCCCAGCTCCGGCGGTTGCGGCCATTTGGGCTGTGAACCAGCGGATGGAAGACACCTCTCTCTCTCACTCTCTCTCTCCCCCTCTCTCTCTGTGGCTCTGCCTTTCAAATAAAATAAACAAAAGAAAAAGAGACAGTGAAACCCCAGTGCGGCAGGCTCTGCTTCAGATCTGCACAGCAGGGGCGGGGAAGCTCAGTGTGCTGGATAACACAGAGTCCACGCAAAGCCCAGCTGCAAACTCCCAGGAAGTGCGACCCAGACCATCACGGTCACTGGCATCACGTCGGCCTTAGGAATGGACGACACTAACCAAGGTCGTGCCAGGAGAAGCCGCTGCATGGCCTGCAAACCCAAGCACTGGGAGGGGGCCTGCACTGTGACAGGTTGGCACAGCACGGCTGCCCGCGGGAGTGCAGCAAACAAGGAGGCGTGGGGCTGCTCTTGGCCACGCTCTCCAGGGCTCGGGCTGCTCTCTGGGGGAGAACGGTATCTGCCTTACCCAGAATAACTATTTCCTCCCCACATCTCACACCTGCTGCTTCACTGCAGTTAGCCTCCCCAGTGCGCCAACAACCACTTATCACTGCACAGCAGGGGTATGATGTCATCTGGCCTGGCCCTGCCAAGGCAGCTGCAGGCAGGGCTCGAAATTCAATTAGTCTATGGCAGGCTCACTTCTAAGCTGATAACTGTGCATGGCTCACGGCCACATGGCCCTTGACAGGAAAAAAGCTTCCCCACCCCTGCAGACACGCAAGAATGAAACGCGCACAGGGTCTGAGGAGGTAACGACCCTGGAGCTGCCTCCGGGAGCCTTGGCAAGAAGCTGGATCAGAAGTGCGGAGTAGCCAGGACTTGACCCAGCACCTGATGGGCGGCTTAACCAGCTGCGCCACCATGCCTGCCCCAGGAGTCTTAATAAAGGCAGAGAAAGTGAGGCGGCTCCGAGGGACGACGGCACTGGAAGAATCACCTAAAACCCAGGTGAAGGCAAAGGACTTCAAGTTCATGGAAAACGCGCATTGTGAGAAACTGCATGGATCTCAAAATATTTTTGCACCAAAATAAACCGTTTTTAAAAAAATGTACTTGAGAGACAAAGAGAGAGACACACAGACACACAGAGGCAGAGCATCCATCTGCCGTGTCATGCCCCAGAAGCCTACAGCAGCAAGGCTGGGCCAGGCTGAAGCCAGGAACTCCATCCAGGCCCCCAACGTGGCTGGCCAGGGGCCCAGCTACGTGAGCCCTGACCTACTGCCTGCCAGGGTCCGTACTGCAGGATGCTGGAGTCTGGTAGCTGATTCCTGCTAAACTCAGGCTCTCTGATGTGGGACACCGGACTCTTACCCAGTGGCTTCACCCCTAGGCCAAATGGATCTTTCAATGCCACTTCCCACGAGCAATTTGAAGGTCCACACAGACTTGCCCACAAGTGTTCACAGCAGCATTGTGGGTAACAGATGGAAAGTGAGAACAACTCAAACAGCTACCAGCTGATGAGCAGATGAATAAAACACAGTGCACCCACAGAATGCAGAGCCGCTCAGCCACGAGCAGGTGCACAGGCCCTTCATCAGGTGCACAGGGCCGCCATGTGGAAGCACACACAGAACAGGAGTCCACTCAAGTGGGTGTCCAGCAGCGGTTGACCGACAGCAGGGGGCTCGGGGGTCCTGGGGCTGGGGCTCAGAGGAGGAGTGACTGTATATGGGGCCGAGGTTTCTCTTTGAGGTGTTGGAAAGGCGCCACGATGCCACTGTGGCCACGGCTGCCCGCCTCTGGACAGTTATTGAAAAGCACTGAAGTATACACTTGAAATGGATGAGTTTTATAGTATTCAAAAAAAATTTTAAGAAGCCGCCAATTAAAAGGAAAGTTCTGGAAAGATACTAGGACTGGTTCAAGAAGCATCTGATTTTAGATTCCTGATGTGGAGCTGTTCCAAGTTATAACCGGGTCCAGGCCAAGACGTGGGGTTGCTCCTGGGCTGCTGGACGTGTGGACCCGCAGCCAGGACGCCCACAGGCCGACCCCGCCTGCCCTCATTTGCTGCACCAGGGACCGGGCAGCAGCAAGGCTGGGGCTCGGCCAGGCTCGTTCCTGTGTCTGTCTCTAACCTTGGGGTGCAGATAGAGACGCGAGCACACCTGGCTGGCCCAGGTCGTCCACTAGCAGGCGACCAGGCTGCCTCTAAGTCTTCCGCCAGCCCTGCAGCCTCGAGCCGGGTGCACAGCGAAGCTTTCTAGCCTCATCCTCTCCTGGGGTTAGGGGAAGCCCCACCTGCCTCCCGAGCTGTCACAGCACACAACGGTCCTCACCTGAGGCTGAACTTCTGCAAGGCCCCAAGGACATTCTCCCGGGCGATGACGTCCTTGTCCTCCTCCTTCAGCCTCCCCTCCAGCAGCCACAGCACCTTCGTGTTCTGGGCAAGGTACAGGCGCCCTGACAAGTGGAGACGAGACAGTGAGAGGCGCAGGGGCCCTGGTGCACCCCAACTCCACTCGCTAGGCAAACGCTGCTGGCAACAGCAGAGCTTGGTCATCTACATTCTGCAACACTCAGCAAAACACATTTCTTGGGGCCAGCGCTGCAGTGGGTAAAGCCGCCAACTGTGACGTCAATATCCCATGGGCATTGGTGTGGGTGTGAGTCTCGGCTGCTCAACTTTTTTTTTTTTTTTTAAAGATTTATTTATTTATTTGAAAGTCAGAGTTACAGAGAGAGAAGGAGAGGCAGAGGCAGAGGGAGGGAGGGGGAGAGAGGGAGAGAGAGAAAGAGAGAAGGGGGGGGGGGGGGTGTCCTCTATCCACTGGTTCACTCCCCAGTTGGCCCAATGGCTGGAGTTGCTCTGATCTGAAGCCAGGAGCCAGATTTCTCCAGGTTCTCCCACACGGGTCCAGGGGCCCAAGGACTTGCCATCCTCCATTGCCTTCCCAGGCCACAGCAGAGAGCTGGATTGGAACTGGAGCAGCCAGGACTTGAACTGGTGCCCACGTGGGATGCCAGCACTGCAGGTGGCGGCCTTACCTACTATGCTACAGCGCTGGCCCCTGCTCCGCTTCTGATCCAGCTCCCTGCTAATGCGCCCAAGAAAGCAGCAGAGGATGATCCAAGTGTTTGGGCCCTTGCACCCACGTGGGAGACCTGAAGAAGCTCCTGGCTCCTGATTGGCTCAGCTCCAGCCATTGCAGGCATTTGGGGAGTGAACCAGCAGATGGGAGACCTCTGTCTCTGTCTCCCTCTCCTTCTCTCAGTAACTCTGACTCTAAAATAAAAAAATAACATCCTAAAAAAATAACCACATTTGTTCTAAAAAGTTGGTTTTATTCAATCAACCATCTGCTGAATTGGAAACCACGCTGGTCGTGAGCTCAAAGTAATTCAATGCCATGTCCTTTAGGTGCCGGAATCCTAGGTCTGACAGTCGGGTTGGCAAGGAGGAAAGGGGCTCATCTGTGTGTTAGGAGCCCTGCGGCCTTGACAATCGAGGTGGCCTGGCCAGGGGTGGAGAAGGGGGAACCTACGGCAAACCTAGAACGGTCACTGGCCTGGTGTGGACTTCTGTGTTGATATGGAAGATGCTAATTTCATATGTGAGTTTCAACAGCGTTATTACTCAAATGGCCTGGCCCATACCCTGGCTCATAATAAATCATTGCCAGATGGCTGCAAAGAGAAACAAACGAATGAGCAAACTTCTAGAAGATCACAAATTCACAACACGAAAACTCCTCTGAATCGTGTTGTAGAAGAGCTCAACGAAGACCGTAGAGAAAATGACGGTGTTTTGTAAAATCATCTTGATTCCCTTGGGGTAGCAGGTTATTTCTGGCCTCTCCAAATCCTTTATGTGGGTACAGCCGTTCAGAGGAAGCCAGAGCAGCACTCACCGGAACCAGCTTTACCTGGCTCACTGACCTGACTCTGCCCTTGCAGGAACCCCCACAATGCACTGCCCATCACACACCTGAAGGCATCTAGAAGGACCAGCACAAACCCAGGGCACCCGCAGAGCAAACGCACAAAGCTTCCTCTGAAACCACCCAGACTTGCTGTGGCGAAAGACCTCCGGTGACAGTCGCCGTGATACACAGGAAACCTGTGCCCTACCACATGACCCAGTCATCCCACTCCTTGGAATTTACCCAAAGGAAATTAAGTTGGCAAATAAAAGAGCTTTCTGCAACTCTATGTTTATTGCAGCTCAATTCACAGTAGCTAAGACATGGAATCAACCTAAATGCCCATCAACAGTAGTCTGGATAAAGAAATTATGGGACATGTACTCTATAGAACACTATACAGCAGTAAAAAAAAAAAAAAGAAAGAAAGAAATCCGGTCATTTGCAACAAAATGGAGGAATCTGGAAAACATCATGCTGAGTGAAATAAGCCAGTCCCAAAGGGACAAACATCATATGTTCTCCCTGATCAGTGACAACTAACTGAGCACCAAAAAGGAAACCTGTTGAAGTGAAATGGACACTATGAGAAGCAGTGACTTGATCAGCCCTTGTCCTGACTGTTGATGAACGACTTAATACTTTATCCCTTTTAGTATTTATTTGTTCTACTTAATTCTATTGGTTGAACTCTTTAATTAACACATGATTATTATTCTTAAGTGTTTAAAATTAACTGAAAAATGATCCCTGTTAAATATAAGAGTGGGAATAAGAGAGGGAGGAGATGTACAGTTCAGCACATGCTCACTTGGACTTACCCCTAATGGTAGAGCTTGAAATGTGCCAGGGGATTCCAATTCAGTCCCATCAAAGTGGCATGTACCAATGCCATCTTACTTGTTAAAGTGATCAGTTTAACTTCACAATTGATCAAAAAGATAGGATTAAGTGTCAAAGAGATTACATAAATAAGACCAGTGTCTGCAAATAATAATTGATAGAACTAAAAAGGAGAGAACGATCCTACATGGGAAGCGGGATACACAGCAGACTCATAGAACAGCACTCTGGCCTCAGAATCAGCCCTTAAGGCATTCAGATCTGGCTAAAAAGCCCATGAGAGTTTCGCAGGCATGGAAAGCCAAGATACTGTGGCAAAAAAAAAAAAATGACCTAAATGAAAGATCTCTGTGAGATCCCAGCAGAAAGATCGGGCCATCAAAGAAGGAGGTACCTTTCTCTGAAGGGAGAAGAGAACTTCCACTTTGACTATGGCCTTGTCTAAATAAGGTCGGAGTTTGTGAACTCAAGAGGCTTCCATAGCCTTGGAAGCTCATGACAAGAGCCTCGGGTGATTACTGACGCCATTAAATAAGAGTGTCAATTGTTAAATCAACAACAGGAGTCACTGTGTACTTATTCCCCATGTAGGATCTCTGTCCTTAATGTGTTGTACTATGCGAATTAATGGTACAACTACTACTCAAACAGTACTCTATACTTTGTGTGTCTGTGTGGGTGCAGTCTGTTGAAATCTTCACTTAGTATATACTAAGTTGATCTTCTATATATAAAGATAATTGAAAATGAATCTTGATGAAGAATGGGATGGGAGAGGGAGTGGGAGATGGGATGGTTGCGGGTGGGAGGGAGGTTATGGGGGGAAAAGTTGTACTTTGGAAACCACCTGGATGCTGTTCCAGGCTGACGACTTACCTTCGGCGAGTGACGCGAAGGCGTTGATGAGCCTGGCCATGTACTGGCGCACCGCCTCGCTCTTGGAGTTCAGCAGCTGCAGCACGCTCCTCTGTGGGGACAGGGGACGGGAAAGACCGGGGTGAGGCCAGGCGGAGGGAGCGGGTGCCTCCCACACCGTCTGCTCCTCCTCTTCTCCGCCTGGTCTCATGCGGGGTGGAACAAACAGGCTGAGGCCCAGTGTTTCATCCGCGAGTCTCCATCTCCCGCCGACGTCTGACGAGACTCGGAGAGAAGCAGCTCCTTCTGAACTGAGTGGATTAACGACGCCAAGCCCTGAGAGCCGGGGCCGGCACACGGGGAGCAGCGCTGTCTGCTGCTGCCGCCCAGGCTGTGTGTCCAGGTTCTAGGCGGCTCCAACATGTGCATCTGGCTCTGCCCCCTCCACAGCCCAGCAAGCCTACAGTAAGACACACGCTCAAGGACTGAGAGAACAGCACGGGAGACCAGGCCCCCGCCGCACCTCGGGGAGCCGGGGTGGCAGTGGGCACGGAGGCGGCGGCCGGTCCCCACCACTTTTCCTTTGAGAGGCCCGAGAGCTGGGAACACAAAGATGAAAGAGAGGGAGCTGCTGGAGCGGCAGCTGGCCCCAGCTTCCTGCTGCCCACATCTCTCCAGGCAGGAAGGGGCTGTGTGCTCCCGTGAGACGCAGAGGGTCTCTGTGCTGGCCCCAGCTTCCTGCTGCCCACATCTCTCCAGGCAGGAAGGGGCTGTGTGCTCCCGTGAGACGCAGAGGGTCTCTGTGCTGGCCCCAGCTTCCTGCTGCCCACACCTCCCCATACAGGAAGGGGCTATGTGCTCCTGTGAGATGCAGAGGGTCTCTGTGCTGGCCCCAGCATCATGCTGCCCACACCTCCCCACGCAGGAAGGGGCTGTGTGCTCCCGTGAGACGCAGAGGGTCTCTGTGCTGGGCCCAGATTCCTGCTGCCTACACCTCCCCACGTGGGAAGGGGCTGTGCGCTCCTGTGAGATGCAGAGGGTCTCTGTGCTGGCCCCAGCATCATGCTGCCCACACCTCCCCACGTGGGAAGGGGCTGTGCGCTCCTGTGAGATGCAGAGGGTCTCTGTGCTGGCCCCAGCATCATGCTGCCCACACCTCCCCCCGCAGGAAGGGGCTGTGTGCTCCTGTGAGACACAGAGGGTCTCTGTGCTGACCCCAGCATCATGCTGCCCACACCTCCCCACACAGTAAGGGGCTGTGTGCTCCCGTGAGACGCAGAGGGTCTCTGTGCTGGGCCCAGATTCCTGCTGCCCACACCTCCCCACACAAGAAGGGGCTGTGCGCTCCTGTGAGATGCAGAGGGTCTCTGTGCTGGGCCCCAGCATCATGCTGCCCACACCTCCCCACGCAGGAAGGGGCTGTGTGCTCCTGTGAGACGCAGAGGGTCTCTGTGCTGGGACGCAGGCACAGGCGAGCCAGGTCTGGCCCCGCGTGGGGGGTGGGCAGGCCTCACTGCACAACGAGCACTCCCAGAGCACCAGCAGCCGGAGCCCTGCCCTCCGGGCGGGAGATGGCAAGACTCAGGGCAAAATGAGCAAAAGTAGAGACCCCGAAACCCAGGGCTCCCAGTCCTCGTGCCCTGGATCCCACTCGGGGAGGTCTGTGTGGACAGACCCGCCCGCACACCCGGAACTCCAATCGGCTCCTTAACAGCCCCCCTCGTGTCGAGGGCGGATACCCCTGGACCACCCGACAGCCAGGCAAGCTGCCGGCGCGGAAAACGGACAAAGCGATGGCAAGAAAGAGGCACCTCCAAGGAAATGAGACAGCGCAGGGAGAGGAAAATGAAAACGCAACAGGAGCGCTCACCGATGCCCTCTAAGAGACAAGGAACCGCATGCGCCCACGAAATAAGAGCACTCTGCAATAAACGCAAACGAGAAACCCAGAACCCAGAGATGAGGAAACCCCCAGAGGAGAACAAAGAGAACAAGAGAATAAGAGAACAGATGGCGAAGACAGGAATCCAGGGTGGGAGAGGTGACTGGAACCCACGGACGATCGGGGCAGGGGGATTCTGGGCAGCAGCCGGGCACCAGGGGCAGAGGCCACCAGTGCAGAATGCACGGAGCTGACTCACAAGGCTGACAGGCTGAAGCCTGCTGTTCCCAAGATGCCTACGGCCGTCACGCCATCTTCCTTTAGGCAACATTTTAATTGAAGTAAAACACGCCTACAGAAAACCACACAGATCGTGAGCGTGCAGCTGGATCAGTTTGTGCGATGTGAATGCATGGGCAACCAGTCGCCAGGCAGGAAACAGAACAGGACCATAGCCCCAGAGACCCTGCCGGGACCCCTTCCAGACCCAGGGTTAACATTCTCACCACAGATTAGAGTCTTCAACTAAATGAAATCATGCATTATGTATTTTTTTCCTGCCTTTTCCAATCAACTTTGTGAGTCATGCATGTTCTATGTTGTGTGTTCCTTCTCATGGCTCAGTGTGAGCCATTTCACAAATATACTACAGTACCCATTCTACTGTTGACAGATTTGCATAACACCAATGTTTTGGTTCTTTTTGTTTTTTTAAGATTTAGCTACTGGGGACTGGCATTGTAGTGTAATGGGTTAAATTGCCGCCTCCAATGCTGGCATCCCATATGGGCGTCCGTTTGAGTCCCAGATGCTCCACATCCAATCCAGTTCCTTTTTTTTTTTTTTTAAAGATTTATTTTATTTACTTGAAATAATTACAGAGAGAGGTAGAGACAGAGAGAGAGGTCTTCCATCCGCTGGTTCACTCCTCAGATGGCTGCAATGGCCGGAGCTGCGCTGTCTGAAGCCAGGAGCCAGGAGCTTCCTCTGGGTCTCCCACATGGGTGCAGGGGCCCAAGGACCTGGGCCATCTTCTACTGCTTTCCCAGGCCACAGCAGAGAGCCGGATCAGGCCAGGGCTTTAATGTGCTGGCGTCACAGCGCCGGCCCCTCAGTTCCCTTCTAATGCACCTGGGAAAGCAGCAGCAGATGGCCCAAGTCCTTGGGCCCTTGCACCCACATAAAGCATCGGATAAAGCTCCTGGCTCTTGGCTTTAGCCTGGTCCAACCATGGCCATTGCAAGCCATTTGGGGAACAAACCAGTGGATGGAAGATTTCTCTCTCTCTCTTGCTGTCACTCTGCCTTTCAAATAAATCTTTAAAAATAAATGAATAAAAAATATCTATTTATTTATTTGAAATGCAGAGAGTGACAGAGAGAGGGAGAGACACAGAGAAAAAGAGAGATCTTTTACCTGTGAGTTCACTTGTCAAATGCTTACAACAGCCGGGCTGGGGCAGGCTGAAGCCAGGAGCCCAACTCCATCCGGGTCTTCCATGTGGGTGGCAGGGACCTAGGTACTGAGCCATCATCTGCTGCCCCGTAGGTATATTAGCAGGAAGCTGGTTTAGAAGCAGAGGAGCCAGGACTCAGACCAGGCCCTCCTGTATGGGATGCAGGCATTCCAAGTGTGCGCTAACTCCCTGCACCACAACGCCTGCCCCAGTGTTTTGGTTCTTATAAGTAGTGCTGCCATGAACATCCTTACATTTTTTAGGTAACTTATGGACATATTCGCATGGGCTTCTACCTGGGAGTGGCTTTGCGAGGACACACAGTGTGTAGTTTTAGTAAATGACACCAAGGTCGTGCCTCATGCAGCATAGTTTTAAGTAGAGCACAAAATGTGGGGTGAGAGGAGCCCAGATTCTCAGCTGCCCTTGGAGAGCCGTGGCCACGCGCTGATGAGAGTCCAGCCCCATTTCCCACCTGCGGTGTGGATCAGCTGTGCACAGTCCTTTAGCCCCACAGGTCTGATCAATCGCAGAGACCCAGAAGTAGCCTTGGTGAGCGTACATGCCCTTGGCCATACATGCCGCCACCGGACAAGCCATATCCGGCTGACCAGACGCCCTGTGCCTCCCAGGACTCTCAGGACCTTGGCCGCCCACGTCCCCAGAGGGGGCCATGAACTGCGCCCAGGGAAGCTGTGTCCAACGAGGGCTCAGCCATCGTGATGAAGCCAGCTCCTCCTGGGTACGGCATTTCCCCACAGGGCGAGGTGTGTGCCTGTGACTCAGTGAACACAAACACGGGAAACTGTAAGGAAAAGCCAGGAACGGATTCACACAAGCGTCAGGACGCGCACACCCACATCACAGCAGCACTGCTCACAACAGGGGAGTGACCCACGAGTCCACTCACGGATAATGAGACAAGCTAGGGCCAGTGCTGTGGCACAGTGGTCATGCCCCTGCCTGCAGCGCGGCATCCCATCTGAGCGCTGGTTCAAGTGAGTCCCAGCTGCTCCACTTCCAATCCAGCTCCTGCTAATGGCCTAGGAAAGCAGCGGAAGATGGCCTGAGCGCCTGGTACTCTGCCTCCCACGTGGGAGGCCCAGATGGCGTTCTAGGCTCCAGGCTTCAGCCCAGCCTGGGACCAGCTGTTGTGGCCATTTGGGGAATAAATCAGTGGATGGAAAATCTCTCCCTCCCTCTCTCTAACTGTACCTTTCAAATAAAAATAAGTAAATCATTTTAAAAAAAAAAGTGTGTGTGTGGGGGGCAGCTGTGCGGTATAATAAGTTAAGCAGCTGCCTGCAATGCCAGCATCCCATGTGGGTCCCACCTGCTCCACTCCTGATCCAGCTCCCTGCTAATGTGTCTAGGAAAGCACAGAAGATGGCCCAAGTCCTTGGGCCTCTGCAGCCACCTGGAAGACCTGGAAGAAACTCGGACTGGCCCAGCTCCAGCCGCTGAGGCCATCTGGAGAGTGAACCAGTGGATGGAAGCTCTCTATCTCTCCTTCTCTCTGTAAATAGAGTGGTTAAGGGGGGTAAATTTTATGTTGTTTGTGTTCTACTATATATATATTTTTTCTTTCTTGTTTTGAGAGGCAGAGAGACAGGTAAAGAGCACCCAACTGCTGATTCACTCCCCAAATGCCTACAAAGGCTGGGCTGGCTGGGACTAGAACCAGGAGTCGGGAATGCAATCCAGGTCTCCCATGGGGCGGTCACTTGAGCCATCACCACTGTACCCCAGAGTCTGCAGTAGCAGAAAGCTGCAATGAGGAGCTGCAGCCAGGAACTGAACCCAGGGCACTCTGATGGGGGCCACAGGGCTCTTAACTCCAAGGTTAAATGCCCGTCCCTGTGGCTACCTCCTGACAAAAGCAAAGGGGATACAATCTAGAAGTTTCTGAGGTACTACATTTCTATTTAACTTGGGCGACAGAAAATCAGTATCTGCTTTATTACTCCTGAAACTGTCCTCTACACTCAGCTATGTGACCGATGGTTTAGGGCTGAAATGCATGCACTGGAAAAGAGGACCCTACTTCCCAGGTTTAAGGACTTGCGTCTGTGTAGACGTGCATGCTATGCCAGACAGGTGATGTGGCCACCGTGCCTTCAGCACCGGGCAGCCACAGGACACCAGAGACTCAGCTCGCGGCAGCTCTGCGCTGCGACCCCTGCAGAGAACAGTGATTCTCAGGGCCCGGGCGGACCAGCAGCACCTGCAGACCTGGAGCAGCAGACCCCGGGCCCACCCCGGACCTCCTGAGCGCTGCATTTTAACAAGGCTCAGCTGAGCTCCGAGTGCCTCCCAGCCAGGTGGACGAGGCAGGAGGTTCAGCTTCCTTCCTGTGAGGTCGGATGCCCTGTGGTGTTGCTGTGGGTGTCAATGTCATGGTGACCCAGCGCCCATGTCACACGAGACAGTCTTCCCGCCTGCCAGAGTCCCAGACACCCTGTGAGGACTCCGGCTCAAAAATAAACCACAGCACTCGATACCTTGAGGAAGAAACACACTCATAATGCCTACACAGGCCACAGCATCCCGATAAAAACCCCACACGACCAATCCTAAGACGCCCTTTGTTAGAGAACATGGTGTTTTTTTTAAATAGAGTAATCAAGAAAGGAAATCCCACTGCCAATTAAACTACAACACACCTGTGAGACACACCGCGCCTCGGCTGCAGAGAAAACGCGCATCCTGCAGTCCAGAAGTGTGACGAGGCTCAGAATGGAATTTTTCTCACCCTTAGCACAAGTCTTTCAGGACAGCATGAGACTACGTAAAAGAACCAAGCGGCACCCGTGACACAGCAATGTGTGCTTCGCTCTCCAGGGCGCTGTCAGCGAGCACACGAGGACGTGAGCCTCCTCATGCACAGGTGCTATGAAGCTTAACAAGAGCTTCAGGTTTCCAGAACATTCTGGACAAAAACTCAGCAGAAGTCGAGAGATGCAGTATCCGCAATACATGTGCCAAGTTCAAGGTCCTGGTCTCCTGTCCTGTGAAGTCTCGTGCAAATACAGGTAAGGGGGTGAAGAGAGACCAGGAAGACCACACGGCGACTCCTGGGGCTGGGCCAGGCCGACCCCCAGCGAGAGGGCAGGCAATCATCCAACAGCCCCAGAGCTGGGCGGCTCCTCGTGCTGGCCGGGGGAGCTCCCAAGGCTGAGTGGCCATGAGATGACCTGGCTCACAGGCAGGGCAGAGGTCTGGAGCCAGATCCTCTCACCCCAGATGCCACTCTGTTCATACCGCGCCACTGAACCTCTGTGGTTCAAAGCCACATACAAATGCACGGGAAAGACCCAGCTACTGAGAGACTGAGTCTGTGTCCCTCCAATGTGCATCCTGAGCCATGCTCCATCTTCAGGGCTCATGGTAGGCAGCAGGGGGCAGGAAAGGTTTAGGAACTGGAGAGGAAAGACACGACGCAGTTCCAATGTGCTCGGGACTCCTCCTGGGAAGCGGAGGGCAGGCCAGTGTGTGGCGTGAACGGCCGATCTCCCCAGCCAACAAGCTCGAGGTGGATGTGCGGTCACCACTGGCCCTGGGCAGAGAAGCATCTGCCGAGGTCACTCCCTGGGACGCAGGGCCCTGGCCGGGCTCTGGCCGTGTCTTACTGACCTGGCTGTGGCTGTGACAGTCCAGGAGGTCGTTGCTGATGTAGGCTTGCAGAACCGTCTCCCTCTGCTCACCAGGGTGGGATGTGGTCAAGCGCTGGGGAAGCAAACAGAACAGGACCCCAGTGTTAACATGGAGAAAAAGGCCCATGGGGCGGGGATGTCTTAAACGGCGGTTAAAATACGCCAGCAACTACACATTTAACCACCAAGCAAATGGCACCCAGCTAGTTCAGCAGGAAAGCCAGAAAGCAAGATCGGACCACGGCTTTCCAGCAGGTGGTGTGGGGAATGCGGCGTGAGCCGTGCAGAGCAGGGAGACAGAGCGCTGCCGGCGTGTGTGTGCTCACAGACGCCCAGAGAGGCGACACTGGCAGGGAAGAGGCTCAGGAGTCGGCCTGAGGATGAGCAGACTGACCCAGCGCAGGGCAAGGGGAGTGTGGAGGAGGCTGGGGCAGTGCGGCCGGCTCAGCGAGGCACAGAAACACAGGGCGTGCTGAGTGGGCCGAGTGTGGGGGGCTGTGACTGCACGTCGTGCCAGGGGATGGCGCTATACCCTGACCCAGCCATAGGGACAATGCTGTGTGTGCGTGTGTGTGTGTGCATAGGGAGTAGCTGGCGCGAACTGCTTGGATTCTGGAAAGCCACAGGTCTGTTTCACTGCTGTGGTAGGAAGTTATGTGATGTCCACACAGCAGGAAGAAGGCTTTCGTACGGGGAGCAAGGGAAATGTGTGCATGCGTGCTTGTGCGGACCCAGCCACGTGACTGAAATGAGCATGGGTCCTTTTTCCCCAGGGAGGCCTCCAGGGGCAGGTGCTGCTAGCTGACCCCGACCACCACGGCTGCGCCAAGGCCATGAAGGCAGGAGGGGACCGGGCCGGAGGAGCAGAGTGCCGCCCTCTGCAGGTTCACCAAGGTCAGGGCAGGGTAAGAGGAAGGTGTGGGGCCAAGAACAAGATCACAAGGACCTGTCTGGTCTTCCGGGCTCTTCCATGACAATGTCACTGTCTCACCCACCTCTGTAGGAGACTCTGCAGTGATGGGCGGGCAAAGCATGAGCAGTGAGAGATGATAGGGACACGTGAGCAGGGAAAGATGGCCAGGGAGGGGACGGCCATGGGACAGGGCTCGGCTGCCACGACAAAACCAGAGCAGGTGCCGCTGCGGGGGCACAGGGCTTCCTGCCGAGCCCGGGCATGTCCTCAGAGGACTCAAGACATCCCAGGAGTGCCGCCAAAGGCACCATGGGCATGTGAGGGCAGCTGCTGCCCTCCCAAGACGGGGACACTGCTCCAAGGACTCTGATGCAAGACAGGACACCCCGCAAGCGCGCTGGGGATTCGGGGAGGCTCTGGCGCTAAGGCAGGGCGCGCCTGGCCGGATCGCTCACTTACAGGGCCCACCAGCGTCGACCTCGTAGTGTCCCTGAGACCTTTTCAGGGGTCTACAAGGTCACAATTATTTCATAATAACACTAACATACACGTAGCCTTTCTTCATGGCGTGTCCCGCAGAGGCTGGAACACGTGTGATGCCAGGGGCAGGTTAAGACGCCAGCTGGGGCCAGGTGGCCCACCCTGGAACACCCAGGTCTGATACTTCCAGCCAGTGCAGACCCTGGGAGGCAGCAGCGACAGCTCAGCTGTGGTCCTGCCACCCACACGGGAGACCTGGGCTGAGTCCCTGGCTTCAGCCTGGCCTGACTCTGGCTATTTTGAGAATTGGGGGAACAAATAAATAAACAAATAAATATTATTTTAAAAGTACAATACTGGGGGGGGGTAAATTGAATGCAAAAACAGGTATGAAAATCCAGTTGCCCTGTTAATCCAGATAATAAAGCAATTTGAAAAAACAAACAGCAAACAAAATGTCATTTTTCTCACTTATTTGAAAAATAGTTTGGGGAGCTGGCACGATGGCGTAGCGAGTAAAGCTGCCAGAATCCCACGTGGGTGCCAGTTCGAGTCCTAGCTGCTCCACTTACATTCCAGGTCTCTGCTGTGGCCTGGGAAAGCAGTGGAAGATGGCCCAAGTCCTTGGGCCTCTGCACCCACGTGGGAGACCTGGAAGAAGCTCCTGGCTCCTGGCTTCGGATCAGTGCAGTTCTGGCTGTTGTGGTCAATTGGGGAGTGAACCATCGAATGGAAGACCTCTCTCTCTCTGTCTCTCCCTCTGTCTCTCCCTCCCTCTCTCTCTCTGCCTCTCCTTCTCTCTCTGTGTAACTCTTTCAAATAAATAAAAAAAAAAAATCTTTAAAAAAAAGAAAAATAGTTTTGGGAAAAAGCTATTTTTCATTAAAAACATGTCATTACACATATTTTAAATTTTCTCAGTTTTAATTTCTGATCCTCTAATCTTGGGAGGTATCCACATAAACAAAAGCTCTTGAGTCCGGAGTAATTCTGGAGAACGCAAAGAGGTCTGAGACCTAAAACCGCACCGGCTGCTGCCTGAAGCCGTGACTGCTCTCAGGACAGCAGAGAGCAGGGCCGGGACGAGGTTTTCTCTGCCCCGACATCAGCTCTGGGTGGCTGCCCAACGACCCCTGCACACTGCTGGAGGGGCCAGACCCCGCCTGCCGCCACAACCCCTCCCCCGGGCCGGGAGCTCAGCTCAGCACCAGGAAAGGCCCAGACGGCAGGGTGTGACACTGCACCCTAGGACCCCACGGAGGCCACGGCAGCCGTGACGTCACACTGCACCCTAGGACCCCATGGAGGCCACGGCAGCTGTGACGTCACCCTGCACCCTAGGACCCCACGGAGGCCACGGCAGCCGTGATGTCACCCTGCACCCTAGGACCCCACGGAGGCCACGGCAGCTGTGATGTCACCCTGCACCCTAGGACCCCACGGAGGCCATGGCAGCCGTGACGTCACCCTGCACCCTAGGACCCCACGGAGGTCACGGCAGCCGTGACGTCACCCTGCACCCTAGGGCCCCACGGAGGCCACAGCAGCCGTGATGTCACAACAGGGAGAAAGAGGCCCAGGCCATGCTCCGAACGTGCTTTAAAAAATAAAGTTTTTAAAAAAATTTTATTTGAGAGGCAGAGAGACAGATAAAGAGCTCTCCCATCTGCTGGTGCGTTCCCCAAATGCTGGCAATGACAGGGCCAAAACCTGGAGCCAGGTCTCTCACGTGCGTGGCAGGAGCCCAATTATCTGAGCCACCACAGCTGCCTGGTAGAGGCTGCATGAGCAGGAAGCTGGAGCCGGGACTGGAACCCAGGTACCAGGACGCAGAGCCTGGAGTCCTCGGGGTTAGCCCTCTACACCTGCCTTCAACGCTAGTTCTTGGTGCCAGTGGGCAGCAGCAGGAAGAACTTTAGCAGAGGGGTTGCAAGATACAAGCAAGGCAGCCAACCAAACCAAGCGAAGCAGCACGGGGCGTCTGGCTTTGGACTTGGAGGGAAAGCACTTACCCAGCGCAGAGCCTGCAACAAGAAGGCTTTCAAGCGGTCACTCCCCCAGATCAAATCCTTCTTCAGTTTCTCATAGTCCAGGGAGGGCAGCAAAGGGACATCCTTCAGTTTCCTACCCAGCAACACAAGTTCAAAGAGAGAAAAAGGCAAACGGACAAGCTGAGTCCACGTGAGCATCCGGCCCTCTGATCCTGCGCGGCAGTGCCCAGCTGCCCCGGCCCAGGCTGAGAGCAACGCCAGGCTTCCCCGCACCCTGTGCCACCAACGCAGTGCGGCCGGCTCTGCTGGGAGGACCACGTCTTGTATCGCCCTTTCCCCGGGCTGGGAAGTGTCTGCGTGAACGGGTTCAGACACCCCCGCGCTCCTTGTGGGCGAGGCTCCCCACGACAGGAGGGAAGACATCACCTCGCACCAATGTTCTGTTCAGAATTCTGAGCAGAGCCCACAGACATCAGCACCGGCACGCTGGAACCTGAAGCCACTGCGCCTCACCGGCCAGAGGGGTGGGACGGGAAGGTGAGGAGCGGAGTGGAGCGGGCGGTGGGAGGAGGCAGTCGGAAGCAGCCCGGGAAAACCAAAATAGACATAGGATTCTGCGTCGTGTCGCAGCCAGTTAAGCCTCTGCCTTGAGACACTGGCACTTCACATGGGCACCAGTTGGAGTCCTGGCTGCTCTGCTTCCGATCCAGCGCCCAGCTAATATGCCTGGGAAGGCAGCAGAAGACGGCCCAGGCGCTTGGGTCCTAGCCACCCACGTGGGAGACCTGGATGGAGCTGTGGTCATCTGTGGAGTGAACCAGCAGGTGGAAGACTCGTGGCTCCCTCTAATTCTGCCTTTCAAATACATACATTTTAACAAAAGGAGAAAAAGATACTGCACAGGATTCAGGAAGAGCTGGATGCAGACTAAAGATGCAAGGTTTCTCTTGCTAGGGCACAAGGCAGCCCTGGATGGCAGCACTTTGGGTAACGTGAATTGTCTTCTTCGAAGCTCCTGGCTCCTGGCTTCAGCCCAGCTCAGCCCTGGCCATTGCAGCCATCTGGGGAGTAAATCAGCGGATCGAAGACTCTCTCTCTGCCTCTGCCTCTCTGTAACTCTGCCTTTCAAATCAATACATACATCTTTTAAAAATAGGTTTTTTGTTAGCTTTTTTAAGGTTAATTTTTAAAAGACAAAACGAGACTGGCTTAGCGGGTCCAGAAGAAAGGACAGGAAGAGAGGCAGCAGCAGGTGACATCTGAGCTCGCGGCTGGGGGAGGGGCTTCTGGTGCCCCTCCCCAGCAGCGCCCACACGCGTGGGCACCTCGCTCACACTTCTCCCGAGGCAGTGGGGGTTTAACAATGAGGCTACCTCTGAACTTCCTGTGCAGATAACTGGTCGTATTCTTCCTAAGTGTCAAGGTAATAAAGACAAGGACTGAGAAAGGATTTCTTTTCTTTCTTTCTTTCTTTTTTTTTTTTTTTGGCAGGCAGAGTTAGAAAGTGAGAGAGAGAGAGAGAGAGAGAGATCTTCCTTTTTTTTTTTTTTTCAGTTGGTTCACCCCCCAAGTTGCCACTGCGGCCAGCGTGCTATGCCGATCCGAAGCCAGAAGCCAGGTGCTTCCTCCTGGTCTCCCATGCAGGTGCAGGGCCCAAGCACTTGGGCCATCCTCCACTGGGCCACAGCAGAGAGCTGGATGGAAGAGGAACAACCAGGACAGAACCGGTGCCCCAACCAGGACTAGAGCCTGGGGTGCCGGCGCCGCAGGCAAAGGATTAGCCTAGTGAGCCTCGATGGATTTCAAATGACAGGAAACGCAGAAGACATGGCGGCCAGAAGGATTTCAAATGACAGGAAAATGCAGAAGACATGGCGGCTGAGTCAGCACTGGTCCCGATGGGGTCCCGGGCCAGGGCAAGGGTGACCGGGACAGCCGGTGAACCGTGAACACAGCCTGTGGACGCGACGGCAGTACTGGCTCCGTGATGGCAGAACTGGCTCCAGGTTCGTTTTCTGATTCTGATAACTCTGCCGGGCTTGTGTGAAATACTAACACGGGAATCTAAGTGAAGAGTATAGTGGCACTTCTCTGTACTGCTTTTGCAGCTCTGAAAGCATTTAACATGAAGAATTTGTCCTACACAAAACCGCTCCGGTGCAAACCCGTGTTCGGTAACATTCTGCAGCGGGGTGCCTCTGCATTTGAACCACACACACGCCAGTGAGGGCGATGCTAGCAGCAGGCTGCTTACCTTGGACTTCGCGGTCCAGCCTCTCCCCACCTGCCTGCCCCTCTGCCCTCCTAACCTCCCGCATGGACTGGCCCCACTGTCCCTCTGCAGGCGGCCCTGCCTCTTGTGTTGCTGGGAACAGTGGATCAGGCTCCTGGCACTGTGCTGAGCGCCTCGTCCGTGTCAATCATTTTTAGCTTCACCACATCCCCGTAACACAGTCACCACCACTGTTCTCATTTTACAGCTGGGAGCCCGAGGCCGGAGGAGCTACCTGACGGTCCCTGGTCACAGAGCTGCCGGCAGAGGTGGCATGCTGGCCCCCAGCAGGGTGTGCCTGTGTGCACTATGGGACACCGCTGCCCAGGCGGCAGAAGGAACAGAGCAGGCTCAGTGTTAGGCTCAGACAGGGCTGGGGCAGGACTGCTGAGTCTGGGGAACCTCACAGCAGCCCTGCCCAACCAAGCAGCTCCCGGGGCCGACAGGACCTGGCCTAGCCCTCTCGTGCAGGTTCAAGGTTCCCAATGTCCTTGCTGCGACAACCTGAAGTATGCATGCATCAGGCACTCCTGTGGGCGGCAGCCTAATTGATGCGGATACAAATGCTCAGGCATACACAAAACCATCCCGTGGCCGGGACCAGGGCATGAATGCAATGCTTTGCTGACTGCACCGTGACGGGCAAGCCCACGCATGTCAGTTACCATGGCAACAAGGCACCAATTTTCTCCACTTGCTGCTACCTTATCAAAACAAACAGACGTAGCAGTAAAAGGTCAGTCCTGTTCAATGGCATCGTTTCTAGTTGCCGCGGTCTCCTTTAACATCAGCGTGGAGATCGAGGCATGCCAGTGCACCAGGCACTTACTGGACCGACTCCCAGTCCAGGTCACAGACAGCGCTCCCCGTAACAAAAGTTCCTGAGAGGGACTACTTACACGGGTGCCAAGGAGGCCCGTAACATAGTCGAAGCCTGCGGGAAGGGACAGAAGAAGAGACCACGTTAACCGTCGGCAGCAACGCGTTCCTCCTGGTCTGACGGCACATGGTCGACCGATCTGCAACGTCCTCAAGCCATCGGCATTCTCCCAGCAAAGTCATACACGGGTTCAAAAGGAGCCCAAACCTAAGCTAAAGCGAAATCCACGCAAGTTTTCCAGAATACACAGTTTCCATGAATTTCTTGAAGTTCCCTCATATGCATGTGTTTCAGAATTGTTCCACCCCAAAATCAACTTATCTTTTAATTGCATTTCCATGAACTTCTTGCAGTCCCCTTGTATAGACTGCCGCCACAGGCGGTGTTATATTAAACGTGTCAAAACACATTCGCGAGACCTAAAACCAGACGCAGTGTGCGACGTCTGTGTGGACCGACTCAACACCACTGGAAATCAGTATTTTGAGGAAATAAGGGAAATCTCAATATGGACAGGATTGGTAGTAATGATACCAAGGAATTAGTGAGAATTTTACTGAGTGTTTTGGGCCCATGTTTTCTGTTGCCTGTCAGAGACACAGACCGAATTATCTACAGGTCAAACGACATATTTGGAATTGGCTTACAACAACTCCAGGAGGGAACAAAAAAACAGGCAGAGGAGAAGCAAGGAGCCAAGGCGGTGAGCGGTCCGGAGCTGCTGGAGCTGGTGCCGGGCGCGGGAGCCACCCTGTGACCCTCCCTGCTGCTGGGGGCTTGAATGGACAGCCCTGTTCACGGCCCGTGTGCCTGTGCCCTCTCTGGACCCTGCGGCTCTGCACTAGATCCTGGCGTGCTCGGGCTGGACTGAGGCCCCGTGAGTGCTCATTCTGAGCGGTCGCCAGACTCCAGCACTGGGCCAGCTTCCCCTGCCCCCTTGGACGCGGCAGGATGCTGCCACGTAAGATATGATGGACTTTTCTACCAGGAACCAGAAACCCTCTAGGTGCTGGATGAATCAGCGAGTAAACAGGAAGGACGCGAGGAGGCACTGGTCCTGTAAGCCACCAAGCCTTCGCAGTCCATCGTTTCTCTCTGGAAACACTCTGCTCCTCCGGCGACGGCAGGCACCGTGCCCTGTGCACAGCTCGACACAGCCAGTCCTGCGCGTACGGCTGCCAGCCCCTCACCCTTGAGGGCTCATGAGGAAGTACCTTTCTAAAACCTGGACAGCCAACATCTGCTTTACTGACATTTAAAAAATGGCCAATTTGGGATCGGTGTTATGGCATACTGGGTAAAGCCACCACCTGCATCACCAGTTTATCCCATGGGTGCTGGTTTGAGTCCCGGCTGTTTCACTTCCACCCAACTCCCTGACAATGGCCTGGGAAAAGCAGCGGATGATGGCCCAAGTGCTTGGCCCCTGCCACGCACGTGGGAGACCCAGATGAAGCTTCTAGCTCCTGACTCTGACCTGGCTCAATTCTGGTCACTGAGGCCATCTGGGGAGTGAACCAGCAGACGAAGATGTCTCTCTCTGTCTGTCTGTCTCTGTCTCTCCCCCTAACTCTTTCAAATAAATAAATGAATCTTTATAAAAGCAGCCAATGCCCTTGACTTTTGTGCTCCACTTCTCTGTGACTTCACAGCTCTCCCCTCCGTCTGCCCACCAGGGTACAGCGGCTGTCGCTAGGATACCGCCACATTTGCCGAGAAGATGTGGTCAAGGCCATCTGCTGCTGGCCACAGGGCTGTGTCCTTTCCGTGACAACCCAGGAGCGAAACTATTCAGGTCTCAGCAGCGGAAAAAACACTGTAGCAGGAGCCTGACCTTCTGGTCTTAAAAAAAAATGTATTGCAACTTGCTTTAAAGTTACAAAAGTCACACCCCTACTTGGAAAACATCAGTGTTCCGGAGGGCACACCTGGACTTCAGGGGCACGGGGACAGCCAGCAGGGGGATGTGCCAGGGCTCCGGGTGGGCATCCTGGCCAGCCTCAGTGAGCATCACCTAACACACACTGCACAGCCACCCTCCCTCGCTTCCCTTTTTGCACAGGCTGCTGGGACACTCGGAGCCAAATCTCTGGCCTGCGTCTCCAGGGGAACAGCAGCTTAAAACAGGTTTCATTTAATAATGAAATTATTATTATTTTTTAGCCAGCGTGTCCTGTGAGATCTGAAACCACCCACGTACGGCATGCAGGGTGGACTGTGTGCTCTGAGAAGACAGAGGAGCGCTGCGGTCCCTCCCAGCACTGCCTGTCCAGGAACCTGGGGGAATCCTCCGCATCATCTCCATCTCCACTTGCTCCTCCCGCCCCTCACGCCACTGGGCAGAGTAACGATTGTGCACACGTGGGACTTGGCGGGAGCATCACTCGCTCAGCAAACATGCACGACGTGTCTCCTCTCTGCCAGCCTTCCTGTCTCTCCTCCCTAGCCTTCCTGTCTCTCTTTCTCTAGCCTTCCTGTCTGTCTCCTCTCTCTCTACCCTTCCTGTCTGTCTCCTCTCTAGCCTTCCTGTCTCTCTCCTCTCTAGCCTTCCCGTCTGTCTCCTCTCTCTAGCCTTCCTGTCTGTCTCCTCTCTCTAACCTTCCTGTCTGTCTCCTCTCTAGCCTTCCTGTCTCTCTCCTCTCTAGCCTTCCCGTCTGTCTCCTCTCTAGCCTTCCTGTCTGTCTCCTCTCTCTAGCCTTCCTGTCTGTCTCCTCTCTCTAGCCTTCCTGTCTGTCTCCTCTCTAGCCTTCCTGTCTCCTCTCTAGCCTTCCTGTCTGTCTCCTCTCTCTAACCTTCCCGTCTGTCTCCTCTCTGCTAGCCTTCCTGATAAGCACCAGAGGTGGAGCTGTGAGCAGACATGGCCCTGACCTCTGGAGCTCATAACATCTGAGGAAGAAAGAAAAACAGAAGAGCAAACGGATCACAAAACAAAACCCAGCAAACTCCCTGTGCACTGGACCCACAATGGCCCGTGGGGGCTTGCCTGCAGAGAATGAGTCATTTGTGTTCCTTCCCAGCTCTGCCTCTGGTGACATTATGCATCAGCCACAGGGCCAGTATGTGCACCAGGGAAGGCACTGGGGCTGCTCGTACTCTCTCCCTCACCCCACTGTCCGGGAGACCTGCTGCACACTGCTGGGTGGAAAGTGACAGGGACATGAACAGAGAGCAGAGACAGGATGCACATGGCCCCTGCATGAGGAGATGGCCTCTGACTGGGACACGCAGTTCTTAGAAGTAGATGTTCCTGGCAGAGATAGGGGCACAGCACTTCAGGCAGGGGGAAAAAAAAAAGAAGAAATAAATAAATAAGTTTTTTTTTTTTTCCTGGCCAGCCTTACTATCATCTTCCTACCTTTATTTTCCTTTAAACACAATTTATTTACTTCTTCTTTTTTTTTTTTTTTAAAAAAAAGGCAGAAGTGAGAGGAACAGAGACAGAAAAAGACAGAGAGAGAGATTTTCCAGCCACTGGTTCACACCCAAAACGGCAGCAGTGGCCAGGGCTGGGCCAGACTGAAGCAGGAAGTAGGGCCTCCACCAGGTCTCCCGTGTGGGTGCAGGAGCCCAAGTACTGGGCCGTCTCCCACTGCCTTCCCAGGCGCATGAGCAGGGAGCTGGATTGGAAGTGGAAGAGCCGGGACTCGAACTGGCACTGGGATATGGGATGCCGGCACCACAAGAGGCAGCTTAATCGCTGAGTGGCAACACCAGACCCTACTTATTTTTATTTTCTATTTTCAGGTTAAAATTCTTCAAAAATCTTGAGAATGAGGTAGGGTACAAATTTGTTTCTAAATACTAAGAAAGGCTCTGTTTATTCGGATTCCAACACTAATATGCAAACCCTCATAGTGTGGGGCTGGCGTTGTGGACTGGGGGTAAGCCGTGGTCTGCAACACCAGTATCTGGCACGGGAGCGCTGGTTTGAGTCCCGGCTGCTCCACTTATGATCCAGCTCCCTGCTGATGCACCTGGGAAAGCAACAGAGGATGGAAGACCAAAGTGCTTGGCCCCTGCCATGAATGGAGACCTGGATGGAGTTCTGGGCTCTGGCTTTGGCCTGGCCCAGCCCCGCCATTGTGGCCGTCTGGGGAGTGGGCCAGTGCTCGTTCTGTCTCTGTGCCTTTCAAATAAAAACATAAATAAATCTTTAAAAACGGTAATAAATAAAAGCCATGGCTCTGACCCAGGAGCCTCACCCCAGCCGGTGAGGCAGGTGGCAGGGGAGCTCCAAGGACGCGTGTCCTGACCCATCAGACGGCCCTGGGAGACACTGGTGCCTCAACACCAGTGGCCTCCAGCTGCGCTCCCTGACAAAGGACAGAGCAGCACCCGAGTGACACTGGGTCTGGGAGCCACATCCTGGGTCTACTTACAAGGCAACACCAAACGCCAAAGGAGAAATGTTCTGTTTTTCATGAAGTGGGGAAACCATGGCCTCCATCGTCATAAGAATCAGGGACAAAGGAAGGGCAGGTGCTTCCACGGCTTAGACTGTGCCTGGACGCCTGCACCCACCCCAGAGAGCTGGGCCCAGGTCCTGCTCCGTTCTCCACGCAGCTTCTTGATAACGTGGCCCCTGGGAGGCAGCAGGTGATGGCTCAAGTAGTTGGGTCTCTGCCACCCATGTGGGAGATCTGGACTGAGCACCAGGATCCTGGCTTCAGCCTGGCCCAGCCCTGGCTGTTGTAGGCTTTGTGAGTGGACCAATGGCTGGGAGATGGCTGTCTCCCCGCCTTTCAAATAAATAAAACAAATTTTTTTTAAATAACAAAAACAAAGACAGACTGGGGAAAGGTTCACGATTAAAGGGGCTATGACAAGGGTCTGTGACAAGTCAATGCGATGCCGGACCCTAGACCCTGGGGCTGGGAGGTGCTGCGAGGGGCATCACTGGCTTAGCAAAGTTGGGAAATGGATGTGGAGTAGAAGGCTGTACTGCTGCTGGGTGTGCTGAGGTTGATAACTGGATGGCTGCGTAAGAGTATTCTTCATCTCAAGAAATGGAGATTCACACACACACTCAAGTATTCAGGAATAAATGGCTGTGCTATGTATGGCTGATCCTCCCCTGGTTCAGAAATCAGACTGTGTGTATGTATGAGAGAGAGGGAGAGGGAGAGGGGGAGGAGGAGGGGGAGGGGGAGAGGGAGGGGGGAGTGAAAGAGAGGGGGCAGAGGGAGGGGGAGAGAGGGAGAGGGGGAGAAAGGAGACAGGGGGAGAGGGGGAGAGAGGGAGATAGGGGGGAGAGGAGACAGGGGAGAGGGGGAGAGGGGGAGAGAGTGAACAAACAACAGGGTAAACACTGAGTTGGTGACGTGGGAAAGGGGCATACAGGGGCCTCTGTGCTGCCCTTGAACTTCTCCGTAAGTCTGCAAAGATTTCAGGGACAAAGGAAACCAAACGAGCCGGCCCAGGACCCCACGGCTTCCAGCAGCTGCAGGCCTCCTCGTTCCGACGCTCCCGGCTCGTGGTGCCGCCCATGCAGCAGCTGTGCTGGGCTGAACAGAAGCGCCTCTCCCTCTCCGCCACCAGGAGGCTGTCCCACAGGCCCCCCTTCAAAACGGCTTTCTCTTCCTTCTGGGAGTTTCTAAACCTCCCAGTCAGCTGAGGGGCCTGCGTCGAGGCACAGTGGGTGAAGCCGCCGCCTGCAAAGCCAGCGTCCCAAGGGAGCGCCAGTTTGGTTCTGCAGCCCTGCTTCCAGTTCAGCCCCTGTTAAAGCACCTGGGAAAGCAGCAGATGATGGCCAAGTACTAAGGTCCCTGTCACCCGTGTGGGAGACCCGGATGGAGTTCCTGACTCCTGGCTCCAGCCTGGCCAGCCCTGACCCTTGCAGGCATCTGGGGAGTGAATCAATGGATAGAACATTTCTCTCTGTCTCTCCATCTCTATGAGTCTTTCATATAAATAAATAAATAAATACATGTTTTTAAAGAGAGTGAGGGGGAGAGAGAGAGATCCTTCATCCAGATTCACTCCCACATGGCTGCAACGGCCAGGGCTGGGCCAGGCTGAAGCCTGGAGCTCCATCTGGGTCTCCCACGTGGGTGCAGGGTCCAAGCACTGAGGCCATTCTCTGCTGCTTTCCCAGGCGCATTAGCAAGGAGCTGGATCAGAATCAGAGCAGCTGGGAGCCAAACTGGCACCCATATGGGATGCAGGCACTGCAGATGGCAGCTTAATCTCCTATACCACAGAGTCGGCCTCAAAAAATAAATCTTAAATAAATTAAAAAAAAAAAAAAAGCCCATTGGCCGGCACCACAGCCCACTAGGCTAATCCTCTGCCTGTGGCGCCGGCACCCTGGGTTCTAGTCCCGGTTGGGGCGCCGGATTCTGTCCCGGTTGCTCCTCTTGCAGTCCAGCTCTCTGCTGTGGCCCGGGAACGCAGTGGAGGATGGCCCAGGTCCTTGGGCCCTGCACCCACATGGGAAACCCGGAGGAGGCACCTGGTTCCTGCCTTCAGATTGGCGCAGTGCGCCGGCCATAGCAGCCATTTGGGGGGTGAACCAACGGAAGGAAGACCTTTCTCTCTGTCTCTCTCTCTCACACTAACTCTGCCTGTCCAATAAAAAAAAAATTTAAAAAAAAAAAGCCCATTGATATGCAACTTCTTGAATGCTACTTTCACACTTTCTTTCATTTTCCTTAGCTTTTTCTTTATAAATTAGGGGGACAGAGCAGAGCCCCCCCCCCCCAGCACCGAGCCTCACCGTCCCAGGCCTCGTGAAGTCCACGCTGTGTGCCAGGCTCTGCCGCATCTGGTTACTGAAGAGGCGCACGCACACGCTCTGCAGGTACTCGGGGGTGATCTGCAAGGACACGAGCGCTGTGGGTGAGGGGACGCCTGATGGCTGACTCCCCGCGCTGCCGTGACAGCGCGGTGAGGCCGTGACAGCGCGGTGAGGCCGTGACAGCGCGGTGAGGCCCTGACGCGCCGGCAAAGGGGCTGGCCTGAGAGGGGAGTGCTGGGGAGGAGTTAACCATGGACCAGCCAGGAAACGCCGTCGGCACCCCACAGGTGTGATCACCGCCGTCACAGGTCAAGTGACGCAACCCCACCTGATCGTTCTCTACCATCCTGCATACAGTGAACGGATTTCAAGCCACTTCTGTTCATTCAAGCAACAGGGGCCGTCACACGGCGGACAGAGCACCAGGCCTGAGATCTCTTTCTGCCACGAACACGTGGGTCTTTACTCTGAAGTCGAGCCAGAGGAGCCAGCCTCCAGGCTCTGCCCGTCGTGACACCTGGGGCCACGTCACGGCCCTGCCTCGCGTTCCTGAACCCAGCTCTGCTCCCAGACTCCAGCAGGAGCCCAGGCGGACGGGGCCGCAGCAGCGGGGCTCCGAGAGGCACACGCCGGCGTGGCAGCAGTTACGCTAACAGAAGAGAGGGCGAAGGAAGGAGCCCACTTTTCAGTTCCGTCTACACGCTTTGAATTCTCTAACTCAATGCATATCCTTTTTTGGGCTTACTGAGCCATTTTTTGTTTTATTTCTGGTACTTTTCTGTCTTAAGGAAAAGTTAAAATGTGCTATTTTCAAAAAAATTTTTTAAACTCATCACTTCAAAAATTCCAACGTTTAAAACACACATTTTGGGGCCATGGCACACTAGGTTAATCCTCCACCTGTGGCACCAGCATCCCCTATGGGCGCCGGTTCTAGTCCCGGCTGCTCCTCTTCCAGTCCAGCTCTCTGCTGTGGCCCCAGGAAGGCAGTGGAGGATGGCCCAAGTGCTTGGACCCTGCACCCCATGGGAGACCAAGAGGAAGCACCTGGCTCCTGGCTTCGGATCAGCACAACGCGCCGGCCGTAGCAGCCCCTTGGGGGGTGAAACAACAGAAAAAAGAAGACCTTTCTCTCTGTCTCTAACTCTGTCAAAAAAAATAAAGAAAAGAAATAATAAAACTGAATTCTCAGTTTCCAACAAACTCCCTCCAGCCCAGGGCCCTCCTGTCTCAGCTGGTGGCGAGCCCACCTTTCCATCGCCGAAGGCCAAACCCCAGGAGTCGGCCTGGCCTCCTCCCTCCCCACCAGCCCTGGGCAGTAGGAAAGGCTGCCGGCTGCACGCGCATCTACATCCAGGAGGCACTTCTGCTCACTCGGGACCCCCCAACACCGCCCTGGGGCGGCACCTCTCCTGCTCACTCGGGACCCCCCAACACCGCCCTGGGGCGGCACTTCTCCTGCCTCACTCGGGACCCCCCCAACACCGCCCTGGTCACCGGGCCTCCTGCGGTGACGGTCCCTGCCTCCACACTGCTCCTGGGGGCAGCAGGTTGGGGGGATCAGAATACAGCACTGGACAGGGCTGTAGGAGGCTCTGCAACAGCGGTCGGGTGACGCTGTCACAGCTGTCAGACCTCTCACTGCATCACGCCCTCGGCTTCCAGCGGCCTCACTCTGCCTCACACCACCTCCTCCCTCCCTCGCCAGCCCAGGCGCCACACACACACACACACACACACACACACACACACGGAGCCCTCTGCATGGGCTGCACCTCTGCTCTAGAAATCTCTCCTCTCTGAGGACTGCATAACTAGTTCCCTCACCTCTTTCAAGCACTGCCTCCCTCAAAAGCCCCTCAGCAGCAAAGCTGACCCTGACGGCCTGCACCTGCCCAGCAACACACACCTGGCTTCACCCTGCCCCCACGGCTGCTGGAATCAAACACACACCGTAACCTGCTGTCTCTGCTTCTGTGTCCATCTGTCACCCTCTACTGGAAGGCGTGCTCCCTGAGGGTGGGGACATGCCTTGTCGCTTGTGTCCCAAATGCTCGGAAGAGGCCTGGCTCACAGGGAACACCCGGTAAACCTCTAATATCAGACGAATGAAAGAAGTGGGTAAGAACACTCGGGGTGGCTGTGCTGTGTGTGGGTTAAGCCGCTGCCTGTGACGCCCAGGACCCCTATCAGGCGGCCAGTTTGAGGCCTGGGGGTTCCGTTTCCAATCTAGCTTCCTGCTGACTCATCCTGAGAGACAGTGAATGATGGCTCAAGTACTTGGGACCCTGACCCCCATACGGGAACTCAGATGGCGTCTGGGGTCCTGGATTATGCCTGACTCGACTCTGGTTCTGGCAGACATTTGGGGAGTGAACTAGCAGATGGAAGATCTCTGTCTCTCTTGCTCTCTCTTTTTCCACCACCCTTCTATCACTCTGCCTTTCAAGTAAACGAAAATAAGTTTAAAACACATTTAAAAATGACCAATTCCAAGTAAAATGCATGCAGTATGTACATAAATTACAAGATAGTCTCACCTAAAAAATTCACACACAAAAATAAAAATTTTAATTATAATACCCAGAATTGGCACAGGGATAAGAAAAGGAACTATTAGTGGGATCAGAATAGCGAAACCTTCCTGGAAGGCCTTAGACATGAAGTTCATCCCTGCAAGCCAACTTGAAAAATGCACCAGAGGTTCATCTCCGAGGAAATCTCATGGTCCTAATTTATGACAGTGGAGGCCTGGAGACAGCCCACAAACACCCAGCAGCAGGGACCCGACAGGACGAGGTGCGGCGCTGCCGCCCGCTGAGGACTCTACCGCCGCCAAAGGGAGGCCCTGGAGACCGTGCTTCAGTACTAACCAGAGAGCAGACCAGAAAGTACCGCGTGCCCTGGAGTCTCTTTTTCCAAGACATATAGAGCTAAGTACCGAAAAAACTAGGGACTATTAGTTAGCATTATTTCTGATTGACACAAGTTTAGGTTGATTTTTAATTTTCATTTTTGCATTGGTCTGTACTTTCAAATTCTTCTACAATCTGTATTAATTTATAATCATATTTTTAAAGTTATTTTTTACAGCTGTAAGATGAACCTACAATTACTTATTTTTTAAAAACATCTAAAGTTTTTTTATTTTTAAGATTTATTTATTTATGTGAAAGGCAGAGTGACAGAAACACAGACAGAATCTTCCATCTGCTGGTTCACTTCCCAAAGGGCCGCAACAGCCAGGGCGGGGCCGGGCTGAAGGCCGGAGCCAGGAGCTCCATCCGGGTCTGCAACAGGGAGGCGGGGCCCCAGTACGTGAGCCCTCATCCACTGCTCCCAGGGCAGGGATGCTGGCAGGCAGGGGCCCGCATGGAGGCGTATCTCGTTTCACGACCCCTGCCCCAGTGCTGAAAGTTTCTGTCTCCACAGAGAGAACTTATTGCACTTTCTCATTTTTTTTAAGTGAAACACAGAAGTTCATGAAAGTCAGGAAGGGGAGGGAGATGCCCGCGATCACACGACTCAGCAGCGTCCCACAGGTCTTGATAACGACGTCAGGAGAAATGAGAAGACCCAAACGTGCCACTAAACACCATGACTGGCAGATCTAGAATATGGGAAAACCAATCAAAAACTCTGTGAGCTTAGCAGGCTTCAGGAAGGCAGCGGGACACAGACCAGGGCATGACGGTCAGAGCTCTTCCCACAGGCCAGGGCTCTTCTCCCTCACTTCCTCACCCCCACGCGATTTTCTTTACTGGTACCAGATGACTTCTTCCTTGCTGACATGAAGACTAAGGTACAGGGATGGTTAGCCCACCGGTTCAGATGGCCCTGAACCACCTCAGCACCTGGGTTCAGGTCCTGCCTCTGCTTCCCACTCCAGTCTCCTGCTAACATCCACCTGGGAGGCAGCAGACGATGACTCGAGTTGCCGTCGAGGTGTAGGAAACCCGGATTGGATCCTGGGCTCCTACTCCTAGTCCTAGGCCCAATTCTGGGCCCCTAGTCCTAGTACGGCCCAGCCCTGGGCTCCTAGTCCTAGTACGGCCCAGCCCTGGGCTCCTAGTCCTAGTACGGCCCAGTCCTGGGCTCCTAGTCCTAGTACAGCCCAGTCCTGGGCCCCTAGTCCTAGTATGGCCCAGTCCTGGCTGTTGCAGGCTTTTGGGGAGTAAACTAGCAGATGGAAAAATCTCTGTTTTTCTCTGTCTCTGCCTTCTAAGTAGATAAAAACAAAAACATATTAGTACTAAAAGAAAACTAGGGGAGCCCAGGAGTGACCACACCCATAATACTTCTCTTATCTCCAAACAGACAGACACAATTTGGGGTCTTGCTTACCATCTTGCCACTGACTGTGGCCTCCAGGGAATCCACCAGCTCCGCCGTGACTCCGATGAGGTTGTGGTAGTCGGCCTGGATCTTATTGTACCGCTTCAGGTACGTCATTGACCGGCGCTCGGCTTCCACCAGCTGCTGGTGCAGCTGCTGCAATGCTTCTAGGGAGACAGGTTTACGTACAACACACCGAGAGGACAGCAACGGAGCCCCGAGAGCCGCAGCTGCACTCCTCTCCAGGGCTCAGCAGGCCTCCTGTCACGGCACCTGCTGTTCCCAAGGACACGGACACTCTTGGTGCTCAACACCTTACTTCCACTCCCACCACCTTCAGACAAGGTGCTCTGTAACCCCTGAGGCAAAGCGACTCGCTTGTGAAGCGCTACCCAATCACTGCCGGCTCTCTGCCAAGCCCTGCTTCCTGCACCGAACCCCAGGAAATGTCCAGTAGCAAAATGAACGCTGATTTGTACGCTCGGCTCACAGAACGGTTGGACCACAGACCCGTGTCTTGTTCTCAGTTTTTGCACTGAGTTTGGTGCAGGACAGTTCATTCTAAATAGAATTAGAGCCTCTTGTGGGGCCGGCACTGTGGTGGAGCGGGTAAAACTGCTGCCTGCAGTGCCGGCATCCCATACTGGCACCAGTTCATGTCCCAGCTGAGAGAGAGGTCTTCCATTCGCTGGTTCACTCCACAAATGGCCGCAACAGCTGGAGCTGAGCTGAGCTGATCTAGAACCAGGAACCAGGAGCCTCTTCCAGGTCTCCCACGTGGGTGCAGGGGCCCAAGGACTTGGGCCATTTCTTCTGCTTTCCTAGGCCATAGCTGAGAGCTGGATGGGAAGTGGAGCAGCCGGGACTAGAACTGGCGCCCATACAGGCTTTACCACTATGCCCCAGTGCCAGCCCGGAGAACCTCTATTTTCAATGAACTCCCCGAGAGCACTGATGCACACCCGAGGGTGAGACCCACCGTCCGCCCTAACTTGCGTCCCCAACAGCAGAAAGGACCACCACATGCAAACTGCGTTTCAAACCTTTTCATGTTTCTGTGCAGAAGAAAAATCTTTAACCACGAAAACCCAAAATATCATATGACCTAGAACTCTTATCATTACTACTCACTAAGTTATTGTTACTGTTCAGCACCCTGACCGGGTGGCCTTTAAGACATCACACCGGGACTGGAAGCCCTGCAGGACGTCCCTGGGAATGCTGCTGCTTAAACCCCAAGAAGATAGGGGCCCACGACCGTCCTCTGACTCTACCATATATTAAATCTACACTACTATCAGTGTTTGTCCTACGTGTAGAATTCAAAATGACATACACTGAAACACCCAAAGATGGAAAGTCTGTAGAATATCGTTCATAATCCCACGTTGTGGTATTAAATATTAGAGAATATCGGTGCTTTCTCTATATGTACCAAGGGCCAGTGACCTCCCCAGTCACCAACATGACAGAGGGGCTGCACAGAGGACCTCTTCCTTCAGGAGTGGGCTGATTTGGGTGGAGCCCAGGTGTCCCCTAAGAGCCCCCGTTAAAGGCTTGGTCCCAGCTCCCCGCTGATGCAGACCTTGGGGGCAGAGGTGATGGCTCAAGTGACTGGCTCCTGCCGCCCTGGACTGTGTTCCTGGCTCCGAGCTCCAGCCGGCCCAGACCCTGCTTCTGCACACATTAGGGGAGTGAACAGCGCATGGGAGCTCCGCCTTATAAATTCATGAATGAATAATCAAACTTCTTTTACACATGTGAAGGCTTGGTCCCGAGTGGCGTTACTGGGAGGTGGGAGACTCTAGGAGGGAGGTCTAGCGGCAAGTCCTCCGGCCACATCGTCAGAAAGTGGGGTGTGCAGGGCCTTGGCTTGGCTCCACCCACCTCGGCTCCCGGGCAGAGGCGGGATCCTGCGCAGAGACCACTGACCACCGAGGGGGCCTCCCCATGTCAGACCTGCACCTCCAGGATTGTAACTGAACCTCTTCTCTTCCTAAGGTAGTTGTCTCAGGCATTTCATTATAGCAACAGAATCTCATTGTGCAATGGGCTAACCCTAAGGGAGCATCCGGGGGACTTCTGCCTTGGAAAAGGAGAACTAGAGTTCGTGACAAGTTCAAAATGTGGCCAACTGAGGGGAAAGCCACCCACCCGCCCGAGCCTCCGGGAATGACAAGGTGGCGAGCGGTCATTTCCGAACACACCACCTGGCCCAGGCCCAGCTCCTGACTAGAGACCTCACCTTGCAGTGTCGTGGGCAGCCACAAACAGGACCTGAGCTCTTTTTTCATTATTTTTTAAGGTTTTATTTACCTGTTTAAAAGGCACAGTGACAGAGAGAGAGAGAGAGAGAGAGAGAGAGAGAGAGAGAGAGAGAGAGAGAGATTCCACTCACTGGTTCACCCCTGAAGCAGCCACAACAGCCAGGGCTGGGCCAGGCTGAAGCCAGGAGCCAGGAGCTTCACCCAGGTCTCCCACGTGGGCGCAGGGGCCCAAGCACCCGGGCCACCTTCTGCTGCCTCCCAAGGGCATTAACACGAGCTGGGTGAGAGCCAGCACAGGATGCGGTGCTGCCCAACGTCAGGCCCGCCCTTTCCATTTACTTTTCTTCTGCATTTAGGGACACTGTCTTAACTGTCTTTACTGTCTTTTTTTTTTTTTTTTTGAGTAAGTGAGATTTTAATTTTACAAACCCCTTGGCTGCTCAAGATAAAATGACCAATTTTAAATATGGGACTGTTCTTCTAACCTAATATAAAAACCCACCATCACTCGCTCTGTAATGACCTGTTCTTTCCTCTTTGTATTCAGACAGGAGTGGCCTCTGCTATGTTGCTGACCCACAAATTAAGGATGGAAAAGTTGTAATTATTGAGAACATAGGTCATCACTCTAAAATACATTGCTTCAGGATCCAAACTCCAGAAATAAGGGATCAGTTAATGCCAGAAGATACTTCTGTATCTCTTTAGTCGGGTAGGGAAAAGTAACAATTCAGAGTGCCATGCTGCCTACCTAAGTTTTTATTCTAATACCATTTGTTAAAGCAATTCCTTTTGGGAGAATTTTATACAAGCACTTTTCTTGTTTCTTTGAAAGTTCATGGGAAAATCTCCGTCTACTCTTGAAACCTTCCTAGTAAAACCCAGAATAATGATTTCACCCAACCAGTTCATTTAAAAACAACACCCGTGGGACATAGCTGGTAAAGCCACCGCCTGCAGTGCCGCCATCCCGTATGAGTGCCAGTTCGAGTCCTGGCTGCTCCACTTCCGATCCAGCTCTCTACTATGGCCTGAGAATGCAGCGGAAGACGGCCCAAGTCCTTGGGTTCCTGCACCAGCGTGGGAGACCTAGGAGAACCTCTTAGCTCCTGGCTTCGGATTGGCGCAGCTCTGGCCGTTGTGGCCATCTGGGGAGTAAACCATCAGATGGAAGACCTCTCTCTCTCTGCCTCACCTCTCTCTGTGTAACTCTTTCAAATAAATAAATAAATCTTAAAAAACAAAAAACACCCATACCCAGAATTAAACTGGGGCATGTCTGTGATGACCACAGCTGTGAGGAGGGGACAAGGGTGACAACTGGCTGCCCTGCTACTTGGTGGGGACTACCACTAATCTCTGATCTCCATGACAATTAAAAAAAGGGGGCAGTGCAGGGGCACCGAGTCAGACACACAGAGCCTGCCAGGCTCAGCTCCATGGACATTCTGCTGGGTCACCTCCAGGAAGCCCAGTAAAAACTGGACCTAACGAAGGCTTGCAAACTGTGGCTCCTCGCTGAAATTCCATCCCCAAACACGGGCTCTTCTCCGCACACACCCTCCCACATTGATCTGGGCCACCCATCAGAGACGTACGTGGCTCCTGACAGCACACTGCGTTCAGTGTGTGGGTGCAGTGGGTTAAGCCGCTGCCTGTGCTGTTGACATTCCATTCCATCTGAGCGCTGTCTGGAGCCCCAGCGGCTCTGCTTCCGATCCAGCTCTTGCCAATCCACCTGGGAAAGCAGATCATGGCTCAAGTGCATGGGTCCCTGCCACTCACATGGGGGACCTGGATGGAGCTCCAGGCTCCTGGCGGGCCCGGCCTGGCCTAGCTATCACAGCCACTGGGGAGTGAGCCAGCAGGTGGAAGATCTCTGTCACTCTTTCAAATAAATTATTAAAATTATAAAAAAAAAAATGGTGTCATGGTCTGAATGAATGTCCCCTGCTACAATTCATGTTGAAACTGGATCCCCAGTGTGAGGTACTGAGATGAGAGCAGACGGGCCCTCGGAGAGCTGAGCAGGAAGGCCCAGCCCTCACCCATGAGAGCCCCACCCCAGGCTGATGAGCACCTTGGCGGGGGCCCTCAAAAAGGCAGTCTGGCCCTGTCTATCACGTGTACCCCTCATGCCGTGGGGTGCCCAGCACTGCCTCAGGATCCTGCAGAGTCCCCGCCAACACGCAGACCCTCCCCAATGTGGCCCCGCGACCTTGGGCCTCCAGAACCATAAGCCAAATGAACCTCTGTTCTTTAGAAATCACTCAGGCTATGGAATTCAGAGAGCCACAGAAAAGGGACTAGAACAACCGGGTACCCCATGCTGCTACCATGGTAAGACCCCACTGGACGAGTTCAAGGTCAAAGTTACAGACACCTCACAAAGGTGCTGCACTGTGTCTCCGACCGGGCTGCCAGTTACCTGCCTTTGGGGCGTCACCTGGACGCCCTGGCTTCTCCATGACAGTTATCTGACACGAAGCTAACGACACCAGGGTATGTCAAAAGTCCATGGAAGTAGAATCAGAAGATAATTTATCTTAGCACAATTTTTTTTTTTAATCCATGCATACAAGGATTCTTCGAAACATTCAGGGAAAAGGAGTATTCTGAAAAAGTGATATATGGATTTCAATTATTTCAATTATTGAAAATAAACTTATCTTTTAATTCCATTTCTCACAAGCTTTTTTTTTTTTTTTTTGAAGACTTATTTACTTATTTGAAAGATTGAAAGACAGGATTACAGAGGAAGAGACAGAGAGAGAGAGAGATCTTCCATCTGCAGGTTCACTCCCAAAAGGCTACAACAGCCAGGCCTGGGCCAGATCCTGGAACTCCATTCGGGTCTCCTACATGGGTACAAGGGCCTTCGGGCTTGAGCCACCTTCCACTGCTTCCCCAGGGGCATTAACAGGGAGCTAGACCAGAAGTGGAGCAGCCAGGACTCCAGCCGGTGCCCAGATGGGATGCCGGTGTGGCAGCCGGTGGTTTAACCCACTGAGCTACAACACTGGACTCCACACACTCTTTTTGAAGAATCCTCATAGCAGCCATCCTGAAAAGTGGGCCACAAGAAATTGTAGATAAATACGATTGCAAAGCACTCCATCAATAGACGGCCTTGGACAGCCCTCGCTCAGCAAGTCCACGATTCTCTCCAGCCCCGTCCTACGCTCCCGTCCTAAACTCCACTAGGCAAAGTTGCTGTCATAGAGCTTTGACCCAGGTGATGTACCTTTGTTGCTCTGTCCATTCTCCTGCTGGGATGAGGAGGAGTTCAGGAAAACAGCCCTCAGGGTGTACCTGACACCGTGTGGCCGGCCAACTTGAGGAAGCAGCCAGGACTTCCACGGGCTGCTCTGGAGTGACTTCCCGAGGCCGGGCAGACTCCGGCCCAAGCAAACCCTCTTCCTCCCTCTTGATTCTAAGCGTTAAGCCCAAGCTCTGCATCATTTCAGGCCTCCAACCGGCCTTCCCCACTGTGACCAAAACGCGCTACCACTGCAAATCTGCACCCACACCTCTGAGCACTGGAACTTCACTTCTAAATCCTTATCCTGAGCAAACAGATGGGACCAAAACAGACAGCACAGCGGCTAGGACCGCGGGCCCTGGAGCCGGCCGCCGGGGTTCAAACCTCCGCCCGTGTCTGGCTGCACAATCGGAGGCCAATATTTTAAGTGGTTTTCTTGACCTTAGCTAAAGTTTTCCTGTTTCACTGGGATTGGCCTGACACACAGCACAATTTACTTTAAGTATACACTTCAATGGTTTTCAGTGTAGTCAGAGTTGTGCAACGTCACTGTAATCGCTTCTACAACATTTTCACCATCCCCCAGAGAAGCCACGCACCCCTGACCTTACTCCCCTTCCTTACTCCCCTTCCTCCAGCCCTTGGCAGCCCCTGATCCAACTCTGCCCCTGTTCAAAGCTGGAAGATCCGCCTCTGCTGGGCTTTGCACACAGATGGAATCACACAACGTGTGGCCTCTTCAGTCTGGCTTTTCTCACTCAGCACAATGTTCACCAAGTTCATGTACGTCGAGCATCAATCAGTTCTTCATTTCTCTTCACAGGCAAATAACCCGCTGCACAGAAAGACGTTTTGCTTACCCACCACCACGGGGCGCACACCCGGGGGGCTGGTGCTCTCGGGCTATGAGGAAGAACACTGCTGTGACCCCCACGTGTGACCTGTGTGGGCAGGTGTCACTTCTCTCGGGGTGTAGCTGGCAGCAGAAGGGCCAGGCCATGTGGTAAGTGACCTTCTCGGCCAACTCAAGATGACTGTCTGTGATACGTGGAAATGCTCTCGTCCTTTGATAAAAACATTCTGAAATCTACACTTACATGGATCCATCTATGTCTACCACAAACACTGCATACTTTCGGGGTGGAGTATAAAAATAAATTCATTTTTGTGCTTTGCAAATTTCCTATAAGAAATATGATCAACTTATAGTCAGGAACTTAAAAAGGGATTTTTGGGGGTCAACACAGCCATGTCCTTCTGCTTAAAATGCTCTCAAGGCTCCTGCCGCTCACACAAGCCCTGGTGACCGCCAAGGCCGCTGGCTCCGTGCAGAGCCTTCCGCTCCAGGCACATCCCATTCTTCATCGTTGCCCGAACACTGTCTCAGCGCCTTCACACAGGCCGCTCCCCACCAGGTCTTCCCGGCCCTCACTCGGACTGCCTCGCACATTCCCACTCCACTCTGCCAAATCCCAACCAGCTAAGGCTACTGGGCCTCGGACTTTCCTCTGCATCCCTCATTCCCCAGCACAATACTCACCAGAGAAGCTTCCTGTGCTGAACGGAACCAGAGACTTTCACACGCGGAAAGCAAAGGGGACTGTCAGCTCCCTGACCAGGAGGAAAGGCGGGAGCCCTACAAACCCCAACACTGAGCTCGCAGGCTGCAAACGCTGCAAGCAAGTCCACGTCTGACCCTAATGTTCACCCTCCCCCCACAGCCTGGGTTCCAGTTTCAATACACTATTCTGTTACCAATGTGATTAATACCATCTACCATAGAAACCATTTTGTTCAGATTCTTTACTTAAATGTAGGTGCCTCTTTCTGTTTTCTTTTTTTAAAGATTTTTAATTATTTGAAAGGCGGAGAGGGGGAGGGCGAGGGGGACCTTCCACCTGCTGGTTCACTCCCCAAGTGGTGGCAATGCCTGGGGTTGAGTCAGGCCAAAGCCAGCAGCCAGGAGCTTCATGCAGGTCTCTCACCATGGGTGCAGGGACCTAAGCACTTGGGCCTCCTTCTGGCCCTTCCCCAGGCACATTAGCAGGGTGCTGCACGGGAAGTGGAACAGCCGAGACTCAAATCGGTACCCTCATGGGATGCAGGTGGCAGCTTAACTTGTTTTGCCACAGCGCTGGCTCCTCATTTAAGTTTTTAACAGATGGGCACCCATAAGTTTTAAGCTTGTTATAATATTAAAATAATTGTAAGCCAAGTCCAAAAAGTTGTAATTTCACTGGGAAGCACTGCCGGTTTATGGAAACCTAAGAAGGTGGAGCCAACATAGAAACGTCATGGTGGGTGGGTACAGGGAGGTCTCTGCCCAAAAGCCTGAAGGACATTCCAGCACACAAGAGCTGCACTTGGGTCTGACTGCACAGTCCCCCGCTGGGCCGAGGAACACGGACACGGGCGTGGGGAGCCCCTCAGGCTGAGGAAGCTGGGGGGGGGGGAGGAAGTGCCAGGGGATCCCAGGGACAAGAGCGCAGTCAGGCCCAGGCAGCCAAAGGCCCTGGCGCTGGAAAGGACGCGGAGTGTCTGCGGCGAAGATGCCTGCAGCTTCCGTAAACAACCCGCACGACGTCCCGACCCAGACTGGCGCATTCCCACTACAAGACCCTGTGGGTGCGTCCCTGTTCCAGTAAGAGCGAGCGTCCTTCAGAGACTAGCAGCCTTTGGAGTGCTCTGCCGTGGGCGGGCGACTGGGCGGTCCCTTCGTCCTCGGCAGGCTCTGTGCCTGGGCCACCCCAGCCACCCGCTGCCCCTTTAGACTGATCCCTGCATCCTTGGGTTCAAGGCCAGGCTCTGTTCCCTCGAACGTGCACGGCTGTAGCTGGGTTCCTGCCACCCTCAGGAGACCCACACCGGCTTGGGCCTGACCTACCCAGCTGCTGTGGCCTCTGGGGAGAGAACCAGCAGACAGGGAATCAGTCAATTTCTCTCTCTTTGTGTGTGTGTTCCTTTCACATAGATAAAAACACATCCATTTTCCTCAACTGCCCCATTTTGAATTGGATTATGGTAAATGTTGCACAACTCTGCACATTTGCTAAAAATCATTGAATTATACACTTACAATAGGAAATTCTTATGGTATGTAAATTAAACCCAGTAACTGGCTTAAAAAGAAGCTGCAACCTGAATGGCAGTTAGGTGTCCGCCCAATCCGCAAGCCAAGGCCCCCGGGCCTGAAACGCGGTTGGCGGCTGCCCTACAGAGCACAGCGATGCCCAGGACTGCGCCCACCAAGGCAGTGCACAGGCTGTGACGTCAAACCCAGACCCTCGCCAAGTCTCGGGGACCCTGTGCCGGGGACACCGCCCCTTCCTGGCCCCCAGTACTGCCGCCTTCACCTGTGAACAGGCAGGCAGCCCCAGCAGCCGCCTCAGCCTCCTGGGGAGGCCCCCTGAGCCGGCGCCACCCACAACGCCTGCTCCCACACCCCGGGTGGTCTCCGTGGCCACAGCAAGGATACATAGATGGTGACAAGCTTGGGCGTGCTGCTGGCTTTGAAGATTAAAGCCAGGAACTTTTCCAACTTCAGCTTTAACTCCGGAGTCCAGGAATCCTAAAGAAAAAAAGAAAAGAGACAGAAGAACGAGCACACGATGACCAATGCTGACAGCGGCAGCAGGCTGTGGCCGCAGGCTACCTAACGCTGCCAGAAACGCTGAACCCGATGCTAGGGGTCTTGCCAGCGGCTGACCCCGCGGACACCAGCTTATGGGGACGCCGTGACCAGAAGATCTGCGCCCCCACGACAGGAGGGAAGAACAGAGATCATTAGCAAGGCAAAAATAACCCTGGCCATGATTTGAATATTCCATGTGATTTAAACACAAGCAGAAGTAATCTTATTAGGCTGAATACCAAAAATAATTCCGTACAGCCAGGCACGCGTGTGCCACACGTAACACAAACAGTTCCCCCCAAGCTACTCGACGTTTCCCAAGGAAAGGGGCTCACTTCCATACACCTTGCCTGGCTAAGGAGAGGACAAAGCTGTGATCCGCGGCAAGCAGCCCGCACGCCAGGGATCAGGATGGGCTTCTGCTTTGCCACTGAGAAAGAAACTCTCAAATTACGCTTGAGAAAGAAAAAACGACGTACACAGTGAAAGTATACAATGATCTTGGCACATAAAGGTGAAGTCACGATCCTTCTCAAGACGGTTAACCTTATGCTCTTTAGTTTTGTAAAGTCTATTTTTTGAGAGGCAGAACCAGAGAGGGCTCCCACCCAGGGCTCGGCCAGGGGCTGGGAGCCGGCAGCTGGGCCCATAGGCGGGGCCGGGACTCCGGTACTGGCGCCGGCAGGCTGTGCATCAGCAGGAAGCTGGAGTTGGGAACAGAGCCGGGAATCAAGCGCAGGCCTCCGGTGTGGGACACGGGCTTGTTCACCACTGGGCTGCACGCAGCCGCACGCCTCTGCTCGTCACATGAATAAACCTCCCGCCCAGACCAGGGGGCTCCACAAGGAGCGTCCACACCACCAGAAACGCAGCCACGTGGAGGCCTTCCCACTCCTCCCGCCTCTTCCTCTCCTGCTCCCTGTCCCCCCTCCCCAAGCCCCCATCCCCACCCAATCATCCCACCCATTCCGTCACCAATTTGGGGGGGGGGGGCGAATACTACCAGATGAGAAGGAAATCTATGTTTGAAAGCGTTTTTATTTTTTTAAATATTTTTTAATTTTTATTTAATTAATTAATTAATTAATTTTTTTGACAGGCAGAGTGGACAGTGAGAGAGAGAGACAGAGAGAAAGGTCTTCCTTTGCCGTTGGTTCACCCTCCAATGGCCGCTGTGGCTGGCACGCTGCAGCCGGCGCACTGCGCTGATCCGCGCTGATCTGCGCTGATCCGCGCTGATCTGCGCTGATCCGATGGCAGGAGCCAGGTGCTTCTCCTGGTCTCCCATGGGGTGCAGGGCCCAAGCACTTGGGCCATCCTCCACTGCACTCCCTGGCCACAGCAGAGAGCTGGCCTGGAAGAGGGGCAGCCGGGACAGAATCTGGCGCCCCGACCGGGACTAGAACCCGGTGTGCCAGCTCCACAAGGCGGAGGATTAGCCTGTTGAGCCACGGCGCCGGCCTGAAAGCGTTTTTAAATTCCTTGACTCTGTGTGGCAACACTGTGTTGTGTTGTTGGTGATTTCTGTCCCCGAGAAGGGCAAACTGTACTTAGGTCACACACAAAAACCCCCTCAAGTCCCGAGTAAAATAAACTCATTCACCAAAACTAAGAAAAATAAAAAAAAAAAAAGAAGAAGAAGAAAAAAGGAAATAAGGCCCTGTGAGAGGCAGCAGAGACTGTGAAAGAAAGGTTTAATATGTTACAGAAATCAAGGACAGCAGAGGAACAAGACTACAAAAATGATCCAGCAAATCTGAATAAAAAAAAAAAAAAAGGAATCTCTTAAAAAAAAAAAAAACCTGAAATTACAAATTCTATGAGAAGGTTAAAGAGCGGATGAAACACAGCTGGAGGGTGAATTTGTGAGCGGGAAAATAGTCATGAATGAATCACCTGGAACACAGCCAGACAGACCCAGCGTAGGAAAGGTGTGCGCTAAAAGGCACGGAGTGGGGCCAGCACTGTGGCGTAGCGGGTGAAGCCGCCACCTGCCGTGCCAGCATCCCATAAGGGTGCTGGTTTGAGTCCCGGATGCTCCACTTCCGATCCAGCTCTCTGCTATGGCCTGGGAAAGCAGAAGATGGCCCAAGTCCTTGGGCCCCTGCACGTTCGTGGGAGACCTGGAAGAAGCTCCTGGCTCCTGGCTTTGGATTTGCCCAGCTCTGCCCGCTGTGGCCATTTAGGGAGTGAACTAGGAAGATCTCTCTGTCTCTCTCTCTCGGCCTCTGCCTCTCTGTAACTCTGCCTTTCAAATAAATAAATAAATCTTAAGAAAAAAAGGCATGGAGGGAGAGGGCTGGCACTTGGCGTGGCAGGTAAGCCACTGCCTGCAGCACAGGCATCCCTATATGGATGCTCTCTCCTGCGGCAAGCCCAGCGGATGGGCAAGCCCAGCGGATGGGCAAGCCCAGCGGATGGCGAGTGAAGACAGGAACCAATCCCCGGACGCACTGCAGGGAGCCGGCGTCCCGGGGCCAGAGACAAAGCACACCTCCCACAAGGGGAGGCGCTCCCCCCAGCAAGCTCTGCGCACGCCACACGACCCCTGCAGCACGAAGAACTCCGCAGCGAGTTACGGGGCCAGTATTTAGAAATATTTACGTCAGTCTGGGTTCGCAGGCCTTACCGCAGCCCTGTAGATCGTATTTTACGGCACAAGAAAAGCTGTTAAGCAAGTGACCTGAACGTCCTTTCAGACACGCTGTAAGGGTGGTGCCGCGGCTCAGGGGTGGGCCGCTGTGACTGCAGGGGAGCAACACCAGGGGTGCACTGGGGTCCGAGCAGGTGTGCAGCCTCGTGCAGGTGGCGGCCGCACGGATCAGCGCATGCGTTAAACTCACGAATCAGCGCATGCGTTAAAACTCAGCCCCAGGAGTCCGCTTCTGCCATGAACTTTAAAGCACTTTGCCCCTCAAGCAGGAGAGAATCCCTGCTTCCTGCAGAAGTGTGTCACACTCGTGCACACACGCCCAGAGGCTACTTCCGTCTGCTCTATACACGGGGACTCCTAGAGCCCACCCTGGCTCGCACCTGGCCCACGCAGGACTGTCCGTGTGGGCTAGTTCATCTTCGCGGCCGTACTGCATTCCACGGTCACAGGGAGACTGTGACCAGGACACCCTGGGATACCACTTGTGATGGCGCTGCTGCTGACCTACGAGTGGGCACTCTGTCGCCAACAGTGGGACTCTAGGACATATGTACACATCTATGGCTGTATGTACAGTGTGACTGTACCTTTCCCGGGCTTGCAGGCATGCACAAGAACACACACTACCACTAGTACAGGATGGCAGAAAAGCACACTGACATAACTAGCCCTCCGACAAGAGCATGACTACACAAACGGGACTGTAACTGCAGGAACAACTGTGCATGCAAGTTGTAGCTTTCTAAAGCATCACTCAGAGACCACCACACACAAGGTGAAACCACAATGCTGCTGAGGCTGTGGCCGGCGCCGTGCTGTGGCGGGTGAAGCCTCCACCTGTGGTGCCGGCATCCCATACGGGTACTGGTTCAAGTCCTGGCTGCTCCACTTCCCCTCCAGCTCCCTGCTGATGTGCCTGGGAAAGTGCCAGAAGACGGCTCATGTCCTAGGGCCCCTGCACCCACACGGGAGACTCAGATGAAGCTCCTCGCTCCTGGCTTTGGCCTGGCCGTTGTAGCCATCCAGGAAATGAACCGGTGGATGGAAGATCTCTCTCTCCTTCTCTCTCTATATATTTCTGCCTTTCAAATACATAAATAAATCTTAAAAAAAAAAAAAAAGACTCAAAGCGCCACTTACCTGGAAGAGGTCTTTAAACGAGGGGTGGACCATCGGGTTGGGCACGAAGGGCAGGGCGTAGAAAGGGAGGAACTCTGTGGTCTGGCTCAGCGCCGCCCCCCGGGTCTCCAGGTAGCCCCTGAAGTAAGAGATCCTTTCATCCAGCTCCTGCTTGTCCTGCAGCAAGCGGAACACACGGTTGGGGTCTCCAGCTCCACGCGTTTCCTCCCGCAGTCCCAGCCAGGCACCGGGACCATCCCCACCTGTCCGGGCAGGCGCCGTCTCCACTCATTCAAACACCACCTTAAATCACCCCCCCCCCCCCCAGAATGAAATGTGGTCAAACAGCTACACGGACTGGGCATCCCTGAGGCATTAATACAAAACCCAGGGCAGACGTTTGGTGCAGAAGTTAAGACATCACTTGAGATGCTGGCCTCCCCTAGCAAAGTGCCTGGGTTCAAGTCCCGGCTCTGGCTCCAATTCCAGCTTCCTGCCAAAGTGCACCCTAGGGGGCAGTGGTGATGGCGCAAGGCCTCAGGTGCAAGCTCCCCACATGGCAGACCTGGATTCTGTTCCGGACTCCCAGCCAGCCTTGGCTGTTGAGGGCATTTAGGGAGTGAACCAAAAGATGGAAGACCTCTGTCTCTCTGCCTTTTTTTTTTTTAAAGATTTATTTATTTATTTGAAAGTTAGAGTTACACAGAGAGAGAAGGAGAGGTAGAGAGAGAGAGAGAGAGAGAGAGAGAGAAGTCTTCCATCCGCTGGTTCACTGCCCCCATGGCCACAACGGCTGGAGCTGCACTGATCCGAAGCCAGGAGCCAGGAGCTTCTTCCAGGTCTCCCACGCAGGTGCAGGGGCCCAAGCACTTGAGCCATCTTCTACTGCTTTCCCAGGCCACAGCAGAGAGCTAGATAGGAAGTGGAGCAGCCGGGACTAGAACCAGAACCCACATGGGATGCCAGCACTGCAGGCAGCAGCTTTACCACTACGCCACTGCACCGGCCCTTCCCTGCCTTTCAAATAAATTTTAAAAAAATTTGTTTTGAGCTCCACTGCACTATGATGCAGTGTTTTAAGGCGCCACGTGTGACACCAACAATCAACCTCAGAGAGCCAGTTCTCGGTTACTCCGCTTCCAACCCACATCCCTGCTAACGCCCAAGTACTTGGGTCCCTGCCACCCATGCAGGAGGCACAGATGGAGTTCTGGCTCCTGGCTTCAGCTCAGCCCAGCCCCGTCATCGAGGACACCGACCGGCACCCACGCTGGATGCTGACATTGCGGGCAGCGGCTTTACCCACGACAGCAGGCCGCCGGCCCAGGCGGGTGCACCTTGACCACGCTTGTGTTCTGCTTTTTGCAGCAGAAGCTGCCTTGTCCCTGCTCCTCCCTTTACCAAGCTGAGGGGGTCACCCTGCTTCCCCCAAGGGAGGTCACCGCCCTCCCGGGGCTGCTCTCCCCTCCAGGCTCTCAATCAGAAAACCAGAGGAGCGGCTTTTGGTGCCTTCCTCCCCCAACCACCCTGGCTCTGCCAGTCGCAGCCTCACAGCCTCGGCCATACACCAAGCCTGCTCTTCTCAAGAACACACATCAGGGAGCTGGCGTTGTGGCGCAGTAGGTTAATCCTCTGCCTGTGGTGCCAGCATCCCATATGGGCATGGTTCTAGTCCCGGCTGCTCCTCTTCAAATCCAGCTCTCTGCTGTGGCCCGGGAAAGCAGTAGATGACCCAAGTCTTTGGGCCCCTGCAACTGCGTGGGAGACTGGGAGAAAGCTCTTGACTCCTGATTGGCATAGCTCCACCCATTGCGGCCAACTGGGGAGCGAACTAATGCATGGAAGACCTCTCTCTCTCTCTCTCTGCCTCTCCTCCTCTGTGTAACTCTGAGTTTCAAATAAATAAATCTTTAAAAAAATTAAATAAAATAATAAAAAATTCTCAAGAGCTGAGGATTCTTATCAGGTCTCCCATGTTGGAAATAAAAACAGAGAATGCAGATGACCTCCCTCACGAGCAACATCTTCAGGGCAGCTCCCCTCCCCAACGTTCAGCGGACCAGCGCAGCCCTTGGGTGGCAGCTCACGCATGAGGCCACGTCAGCTGCCCGCTTCCTTTCTGCCACGGCCTCCGTGCCCACGGCGGCCTCACATCTCAGCCCCATGTCTGGGGCAAAGGCCGCAGAAGCTACACTTAACTTCTCACCCCAACACATGCTCCACGCTGCTGTTCTACCACTTAGGCTTAAATCTGTGTTCTCCACATGGCTAAATCTGGAGCCTACACACTCGCGTGTGCCGTCTCAGACTCTCGTTACGAGGGGTCCTCACAGAGCCCACGGAGGAGCAGGTGTTTGGCCTAGGGGTTGAAGCCCACATAGGACACCTGGGTCCCACATCTGAGTGCCGGGTTCAAGATCTCAGCTTCCTGCTAATGCACACTCTGGGAGGCAGCGGGTGATGGCTCAAGCCGTTAGCTAGGTCCCTGCCACCCGCGTGAGCGCCAACGTGAGCTCCTGGCTCTTGGTTTCAGCCTGGCCCAGGCCTGGCCGCTGCAGGCTGCAGGCATCTGCGGAGTGAACCAGCAGACAGGAGCTCTCCTGTCTCTCCCGTCTCTTGAATCTGCAAACAAGAAGAGTCTCGTGACCACTGAGCGCTACCTGCTCGTCCCGTTTTCCCAGCACTCTCTGAGGGCCCCTGCATAAATACCACGTTGCCGATTAAAGAAACTTCAGGTATTCGGAAAACAGCGTGGCTTAGATTACAGAAATCCTTTAATCTCCACATAAATCAGAAAATCGGCTGCTGGGAAGGAGGTAGAAACCCTTCCTTGGAACGCGAGATGCCTGCAGCTTGTAAGCCACGTGGGGAAGCGACCCCAGAACTGAGAACTGCTCACTTAGAACCCTGATCGCCCCCTCACCACCCCATCACGAGGCACACCTACTGGTCTCCCGGGGATCCCGCCCCAGCACGAGGCGCACCTACCGGTCTCCCGGGCCCGTGCTTCAGGAGGTAGATGGCGAAATGGATGTGAAGGTAGAACTCCAGCTTCTGGGCCACGCAGTCCCCGTCGCGCACGGAAGTGGGGACGTGCTCCTCCCACAGGCGGAAGAACACCTTCTGGTCGCCGCTGTCAAAGGCCGCCAGGAGATCCTTCTGTGGGAGGACAGCGGCCTGGGCCCCAGGTGGCAGGGATGCTCCCGCTGACACCCCAAGTTCTCCCAACCCAGGCACTGTGTTTGGAGGTCAGGGACGGAACAGCAGACACCCCGCGACCCGGCCCAGCCGTCCGCTCCTCTGCCGTGTCAGATCTGGACACCACACAGCATGGAGAAGACACAGACGGCCCCTGAAATGGAAGGCACCAGCCGTGGGCCCAACACTTGACGCCGGGGAGCTCACGGACACATAAATACCTAAAGTCACCTTTGACCCTGCTGACCCATGGCACGCAACCGGGCCGGGCCTCACCAGAAGACGCCTCCCAGGTAGGGAAGCTGGCAACAGCCTACCCTGGAGTCTCTGAGCTCAGAGACCCTGAGCCCGTCGCTCCGCGGCCCGGGAGGTGGGCGCTGCGCCTGCCCTGTGGCTAGACGCATGCTGGGCTGCTGCGGCACTGTGGGAAGTCCTGCGGACGCTGACACAGCTGCTGCCGGTGCAGGAGGCAGCGCAGGCTCGGCGCCATCCAGCCACCACCCGTGTGTCTCAGCCGGTGGGCAGGGACAGCCTCAGGACTTAGCAACAGGCAAGAGAGAATTCTGGAGAAGGGGCCATTCTCCTGCCAGCTGCCTCACAAGACAGTGATCACTGGCCAGTCGCAAACAGCTGTCGCGTAGAAATGTGACCTCAGGCAGAATCTCCTAACAGCCCAAAACAACGTGACTCAGGTCTCAGACGGTCCTGCTTCATGCGGGATGCCCAAGACACTCAGATGCACAAGCTGTGCTTGCTGGCAGAAGCTTCTCTTACACGGGACTCTGTAGCATCACCAATCCCCCACCCAACACTCTCATTTTTCTCTTAATTTTTAAAAGTTCCATTTATGTTCATGTTATTTGAAAGGCAGAGAGACACAGAAATAACGAAGAGAGAGACGGGCAGAGAGAGCTTCTGCTACTGGCTCACTCCCCAAATGCCTGTGACAGGCAGGTCTGGGCCAGGCTGACGCCGGGAGCCCGGAATTCTAACCAAGACTCCTGCTGCCTCCCAGGACACGCATTAGCGGGAAGCTGGATCAGAAGCGGAGCAGCCAGCGCTCAGACCAGGCACCGCCACTCGGGACGGGGGCGTCCCAAGCAGCCAGTTAAGCTACTGCCCCAAATGCCCCCGGCACCACCATCGCTCACGCCATTATTAGGCCACTGTCCTCCTATACTTTTCCGAACGGTTCTGCATTCAATTTTCCTGTAAAATTGTCTTTTTTAATAATAACCGAGCTAGTTACACGGTAAAGTGCAAACGCGTCAGAAGAATCCCCTGCTGAGCGCCGGCAGGTGCGTGAGAACACCGCTGCTCAGCCCGGAGAGGGGGGACACGCGTGGGCAACCGCGGGCAGGAGCTGCCCAGACAAGGCACATGTGGCCGAGCACAGCCCCGCCAGGGAGGCGCCGGGGGACCCTGGCCAGCAGTGCCACATGCTCACGACCGCCTGACGCAAAGGTGAAGGGGGCCCTCCCAGCAGCCGAGCCGTGGCCCGCGAGCTGGCCGGCAGTGCTGCACGCCGCACCGGGACGGGCCTCACCCTGCGGGGTGCAGTGACCGGCAGCCCGCCGACCACGAGGCGGCGGTGGCGCAGGCTCTCCTGGTATTTCAAGGCTCAGAGTCAAGGCATTTTTACAGTTTGGCAGAGGCCACACATCACATGGCGCGTCTACAGTCTGCCCTAACTTCTCCACCTCCAGACGTGGAACCACGACCCTCTGCCCTGTCATTACACATGAGCCAACATCACCCTCACCTCTGACTCACATCCTGAGCCTGGAAATGGTCCCCACACACAGAGCAGGCCACTGGTACAGCCCTCGAGGTCACAGGACACCAACCATCTCCTGTTACCAATGAGAGAACGAACACGCCACAGTGGTCACACACACACACGTCTCTCACAGAACCTGTCGTTCGCTGAGTGCCAATGACACAGCGTATTTCACTGCAAACACTCAAGGCGAAGCCATGGCCTCCCTGGAATGTCCCGACAGGAGCCAGGCGTCCACGACGGCTGGAATGAAGACTCTGAGGCTCTGTCTAAGCCTGGGTGCGGAGACCCTGTCATCGGTGTCCTCTGCCGCCTGCAGGCGCCCCAGAGCCGACAGACGCGGCCTCAGCATCACTCTGGGCACCGCCCCCCTCCCCACGCCAGGGCGCGCGCACTACGAGGCAGGGGGCTTGCTTCGTTCTGGGCGCTCACTGCTCTACTCCTGGAGCCTGAGTGATGACCACAGCTGTTCAGGATGGCAACCACACGGTCTCAGCTCCTCGGAACACATGTTCCCCGCGTATTTCTTCCAAGAAACGGACGTGCGAGGTCACGGTGCACACACCTCTAGGACGAGGACAGCGACTAAGGACGCTGCTGCTGATGCGCGTGTGATGCATGCACGGTCTCAAGCACCCGAGGGCAGGCCGGGGAACAATCCCAGCCTGTGTGTTCTCTGACAGCCACAGCTCTGACAGGGGAGCACCTTGATCGTCTACAGCGTGACACGTAAGCACCATGCGGCAGGTGCATGGCGCAGGGTCACGCTGCCACCTGGACACCCACGTGGCCGCTCGGAGTACCCGCTTGGACTCCCAGTGCCTCCACTGCAATCCAGCTTCCTGCGACCGCACAGCCTGACCGGCAGCGCAGGACACACCACATCAGTGGCTCAGCTGGAGGCCTGGGCTCCTGGTTTTGGCCTGGCCCGGCCCTGGCTGTTGAGGGTATCTGGGAAGTGAACCAGCAGATGGAAGACCCCTTTCTCTCTCTGCCTTTCAAGTAAAATGAAAATAAATAAAAAATAAGTCAAATGTTACCTGAATTATCAATGATTTGGTGTCTCTTACAGATGCACCTGCTGATGTACATGGTTTTCCTTTGATTTTGCACTCCTTTGAAAAGGTCTTCAAAGTGTCTTCAAATTCAGCAAAATCTAAATACTACAAAAGAGAACACAATCAAGCAACTCCATAGCAATAAAATAAATATTCCATTTTTAAAATGGGCAAAAGGCCCACGCAGACATTTCCCCAGAGACACACAGAGGCCCACAGCACGTGGAAAGGCGTCACATGACGAACCACCAGGGAGAGGCAAGGCAAAACCACAGCGAGCGATCCCTCACCCTGCTGTTAGCACGCAGACAAAGATGGCGGCTGTCAGCACGGCTGAGAGACACGGACTCTCAGCCACTGCTGGTGGAACGGGACAGGGACAGTCAATATGCAGAGCTACGTGCAGGTTCTTCAAAAAATTAAACACACAGGCCGGCGCCGTGGCTCAACAGGCTAATCCTCCGCCTTGCGGCGCTGGCACACCGGGTTCTAGTCCCGGTCGGGGCACCGGATTCTGTCCCGGTTGCCCCTCTTCCAGGCCAGCCCTCTGCTGTGGCCCGGGAGTGCAGTGGAGGATGGCTCAAGTGCTTGGGCCCTGCACCCCATGGGAGACCAGGGAAAAGCACCTAGCACCTGGCTCCTGCCATCAGATGAGCGCGGTGCGCCGGCCGCAGCGCGCCATCCGCGGCAGCCATTGGAGGGTGAACCAACGGCAAAGGAAGACCTTTCTCTCTGTCTCTCTCTCTCACTGTCCACTCTGCCTGTCAAAAAAAAAAAAAAATTAAACACACAACTACCACACAACCCTACTAATCTGTGTCTGGGACGAGAAGGAAATAAAGTCCATGTTTCAAAGCTTCCCTGTACTCCCATATTCATTGAAGCAGTGCTCAGAACATCCAAGGCATGGAAGCGATCTAAATGTCTGTCAACAGATAAATTCATAAAAAAAATGCAGTGGATATGTCTGCAGTATTGCCGAGAGTTTGTAGACAATGGGATAGAAAGGTGTGTTTATATTGTGGCTGTGTCTGGTACAGGAGTTGCCTGGTGCTCCAGTGTCCATATCAGAGTGCCCTGTCACACACAGTCCATCCTCCTACCCTCTGTGTCCTGTATCAGTGCCCTGTCACACACAGTCCATCCTCCTACCCTCCGTGTCCTGTATCAGTGCCCTGTCACACACAGTCCATCCTCCTACCCTCCGTGTCCTGTACCAGTGCCCTGTCACACACAGTCCATCCTCCTACCCTCCGTGTCCTGTATCAGTGCCCTGTCACACACAGTCCATCCTCCTACCCTCCGTGCCCTGTATCAGTGCCCTGTCACACACAGTCCATCCTCCTACCCTCCGTGTCCTGTATCAGTGCCCTGTCACACACAGTCCATCCTCCTACCCTCCGTGTCCTGTATCAGTGCCCTGTCACACACAGTCCATCCTCCTACCCTCCGTGTCCTGTATCAGTGCCCTGTCACACACAGTCCATCCTCCTACCCTCCGTGTCCTGTATCAGTGCCCTGTCACACACAGTCCATCCTCCTACCCTCCGTGTCCTCTATCAGTGCCCTGTCACACACAGTCCATCCTCCTACCCTCCGTGTCCTGTATCAGTGCCCTGTCACACACAGTCCATCCTCCTACCCTCCGTGTCCTGTATCAGTGCCCTGTCACACACAGTCCATCCTCCTACCCTCCGTGCCCTGTACCAGTGCCCTGTCACACACAGTCCATCCTCCTACCCTCCGTGTCCTGTATCAGTGCCCTGTCACACACAGTCCATCCTCCTACCCTCCGTGTCCTGTACCAGTGCCCTGTCACACACAGTCCATCCTCCTACCCTCCGTGTCCTGTATCAGTGCCCTGTCACACACAGTCCATCCTCCTACCCTCCGTGCCCTGTATCAGTGCCCTGTCACACACAGTCCATCCTCCTACCCTCCGTGTCCTGTATCAGTGCCCTGTCACACACAGTCCATCCTCCTACCCTCCGTGTCCTGTATCAGTGCCCTGTCACACACAGTCCATCCTCCTACCCTCCGTGTCCTCTATCAGTGCCCTGTCACACACAGTCCATCCTCCTACCCTCCGTGTCCTGTATCAGTGCCCTGTCACACACAGTCCATCCTCCTACCCTCCGTGTCCTGTATCAGTGCCCTGTCACACACAGTCCATCCTCCTACCCTCCGTGTCCTGTATCAGTGCCCTGTCACACACAGTCCATCCTCCTACCCTCCGTGTCCTGTATCAGTGCCCTGTCACACACAGTCCATCCTCCTACCCTCCGTGTCCTGTATCAGTGCCCTGTCACACACAGTCCATCCTCCTACCCTCCGTGTCCTGTATCAGTGCCCTGTCACACACAGTCCATCCTCCTACCCTCCATGTCCTGTATCAGTGCCCTGTCACACACAGTCCATCCTCCTACCCTCCATGTCCTGTATCAGTGCCCTGTCACACACAGTCCATCCTCCTACCCTCCATGTCCTGTATCAGTGCCCTGTCACACACAGTCCATCCTCCTACCCTCCATGTCCTGTACCAGTGCCCTGTCACACACGGTCCATCCTCCTACCCTCCATGTCCTGTACCAGTGCCCTGTCACACACAGTCCCCGCTCCTAGTTTCCAGTCCAGCTTCCTGCTGTTGTTCACCCTGGCAGTTGGGTCCCTGTCATCCACACGGGACAACCACAATCAGACTAAGTTCTGCATGTCTGGCTTCTGCCTGGCCTAGTGCTAGCCACTGTGGGCCTTGGGGATGTACCAGCACATGCAAGATCTCTGTTTGGTAGAGTTTGACTGTGGTGATCATTTTACAATATACACATGTATCAATACATCAAGTTCTACATCTTTAAGGAATATATTTTTGTTTAATTACAACTAAACAGAAGTAGTAGAAACATATAGAAACTCTCCTGCTTTAACATCTACACATACTTTCTCTGATACAACTTACCAGCTAAATATTATCACCAATTTATGATGAGGTTAGTGAACTTCATTTTTGGGAGGAGTAATTTAGGATCCTAAGAATTTACTAATCAGTGCAGAATTTCCAGATGGGGCCAGTGTTATAGCATCGTGGGTAAAGCCACCGCCTGCATTGCTGGCACCAGATCCAGTTCCCCGCTCAGGGACTGAGTGTCTGGGCCCCTGCCACCCATGCGGGAGACAGTGATGAAGTTCCTGGCTCCTGGCTTCAGCCTGGCCCAGCTCCAGCTATTGTGGCCATCAGGGGAGGGAACCAGCAGATGGAAGATCTCTGTCCCTCTCTCTTTCTATGATTCAGATTTTCAAATAAATAAATACATCTTAAAAACAAAAAAGAAAATAACAGAAAATAAAATACTGCGAGTAGAAGTCTGAAAAAGGGAGTGGCCAGCAGAAGGCCTGATGGCTTTGGGTCTGCCTGGTGCCTGGGAATTCGCCAACTGGCACAGAGTTAGAAATAACACCGACCACTACCAACAGGAAAAGACAGCTCACTAACAGAGGAGCAGGGAGCAGGTGCTCAACCCAGCGGTTTCGATGCCCACGTGCCCTCTGGAGTGCCTGGGCTCAGGTCCCAGCTCTGGCCCTGGCTCCTGACTTGGTCCCAGGCCGGCCAAGCCGTAATGTGCATTTCAGGAGTCAATCACAGTGGGAAGCTCTGTTTCCCTCTCCCTGCCTCTGGAAAATAAAACTTAAAGAACAAAAATAGATAACCACAGTCAGCGTTGCCAGCTCCCTTCTGGCGGCCATCACCGCCACCCGCCTCTGGAAATGCGTGCGCTACACGGGTCACCTTCTCTGCCCTCCTTCTCAGCCCACGCTGGTCGCACCTCTCTGCCTGCCTGCTCTGTGGCCGTGGCCGTGTCCCCAGGCCCGGCCCACAACCCTCACCAGCATACCCACAAATGCCCCAGCCCCACTCTGCTGCCATGTCTCTGGAGGCCCAACAGTTCAATCACATGGTAAACCGGCAGCCCAAGGCTCAGGTCCCACTCTAAAAGCTTTTGGTAAGGACCAACGTTGTGGTGTAGTGGGTAAAGCTGCCACCCGCTGGCATCCCATATTGGCACACGTTCTCTCTTGGCTGCTCCACTTCAGACCCAGCTCTCTGCTATGGCCGGGGAAAGCGGTAGAAGATGCCCCAAGTCCTTGGGCCCCTGCTTCCTCATGGGAGACCCGGAAGAAGCTCCTGGCTCCTGGCTCCAAATAGGCACAGCTCCAGCCGTTGCAGCCATTTGGGGAGTGAACCAGTGGACAGAAGACCTCTTTCTCTTCCTCTCTCTCTCTCTCTTTAACTCCTCCAAATAAATAAAATAAATCTAAATAAATAGATAAATAAAAGTCTGAAGTGGGGCCAGCATTGTGGCTACTGGGTAAAGCTGCTGCCCGCGACGCCGGTATCCCATATGGGTGTCGGTTCGAGTTCCAGCTGCTCCACTTCCCATCCAGCTCCCTGGAAGCAGCAGCAGAGGGCCCACGTGCTTGGAAGACGACACCCACGTGGGAGACCTGGAAGAAGCGCTGGCTCCTGGCTTCAGATTGGTGCAGCTCCGGCTATTGTGGCCAGTCGGGGAGTGAACCAGCGGGTGGAAGACCTCTCTGCCTTTCCTTCAACTCTTTCAAACAAATAAATAAATCTTAAAAAAAAAAAAGATTCCAGCTTAGTTATAAAAATAAAACATAAAACGCACGGAAGAGAGACGGCAGCCCCAGTGTAACGGAGGAAGACAGAGCACAGGGCACGGAGGACTGGCTGCAGCTGAAGCACAAGTCCTGGGGTCTCTCCTGTGACGACATCTGGCACAGCACACTCACCTCTTTCACTATGCCGAGCAATTCCGACTCATGAGCCAGAATATCGCCCATGGTAGACCGGTGCCAGCACGTCTCACGGCACAGTCTCTACGAGACAAAGACACCAGGCAAAAGCTTCAGTTCCCAAACTCCTGGGAGTCACCACGGCTGTCATGGGGGCAGAGTAGCAGCCCCCGGCGAGGCCCGTGTCCTGATCCAGCAGCTGACCTCCAACACGGGCACCAGCCTGGATCATCCGGTGGCCTGCTAATCCTGGGGGTGGCAGGAGACGCGTGGGACGTGACAAGGACTCCTGGCCACTTCGGGCTCTGGAGACGGAGAAAGGGCATGAGCCAAGGATGGCGGGCAGCACCAGACACTAGAAAAGATAGGGAATCACAGGGTCTCCCCCGGGGCGCCCAGGCGACAACACCGTGCTGCTAGCCCAGGGTGACCTGTTCAGACTTCCACCCTCTACCCCAGAACAGAATAAACGGGGTGGGGTGGGGGTGGGGGCCCCGCTTGGAGCCACTGAGTCCACAGCAAGTCATCACAGCAGCACTGGGAGAGGCAACAGCCCACGCCAAGAGCAACCTCCCTGCTCCCCGCCCGCCCCGGGGGCGCCCAGAGCCACCACTGCGCACTGCCCCAGCCCCAGGGGATGAAAACAGCTAGAGGCTAAGGAGCGATGCCGTTCTCCGGCCCTGAGCCGGCCACGGAGGGCCTGGTTTCACTGATGAAACAGAGAACCGGTCAGCTTCTCGCCTGGCTCTCAGAACACACGAGGCTGCAGCCTCACAGCCTCCTGCCCCACGTTTGATTCAGATTAGCCTGGGGTTAATTCTAATAGTTAATTTTAGGAATCCTAGCAGGTTACAAGGCTGTGCAGCGTGCCCACGTCCCACCTCTGCTTCTGGCATGCAGCCTGGGAGGTAGCAGGCGATGGCTCCAGCACGTGGGGCCCTTCCACCCACGCGGGAGACCCAGACTGAGAACCTGGCTCACGGCTTCATCCTGGCCCAGTCCCGGCTGCTGCAGGCATTTGAGGAGGAAACCAGCAGATGGAAGACAGATATCTCGCTCTGTCACTCAGCTTTCAGATAAAAATGAAAATCAACTTTTTTAGAAAGATTTTATTTATTTGAAAGGCAGAGTTACAGAGTGAGAAAGACAGATGGAGAGAGATGGGGAGGGAGAGAGAAACAGAGGGAGACACACACACAGGGGGAGGGGGAGAGAGAGAGGGAGGGAGAGAGGGAGAGAGGGAGAGAGGGAGAGAGGGAGAGAGGGAGAGAGGGAGTGGGTGCCGGGGTCTTAGCACTTGCGCCATCTTCCGTTGCTCTCCCCAGCGCATTAGCAGGGAGCTGGATGGGAAGAGGAGCAGCCAGGACCTGAACCCACACTCCTATGTGACATAACATCAGCCCCAGAAAAGAAACTTCTGGAAAAACTGGTAACTTCCTGCCACGCGCTCCCTCTGTCTCACTGGCCTTGTCTCATCCGGCGGCCCTGGGGCGTGAACTGCCCACCTCCGTGAGCTGCCCACCTCCGCGTTCTCAGGGACTGCCCCTTCCCCCGCTGCAGGGGCCCCCTGCTGCACCATCACCTCCCAGGTGAGGACCAGAAGCCCCAGTTCTCAGAGCCCAGCACAGCTTGGGGTCCTCACTCTGCCGTCTGTTCTAGAGACCGAGCCGCACTGGCCACCAGCGGTGAACATCGCTAGACATCGCTGGCGCTCCCCTGAACCTGCAGTCACCCCCATCCTGAAGCCACCTCCCCGGGGAGACTGGCCCCGCGCTGCGCAGACCACCAGCAGGTGTAAACGCCCCTTCAGTCACGTGCCTGCCCCTGGCTGGGGCTCCCCATGCCAGGACGTGGACTCCAGCGAGGACCCCTGTTCCCTTGGCGCTCCCAGTGCCCAGACCCCTCCCAGCAGGCCTGCGCCCCCGGCCCCTCAGGTTCTCAGCTCTCCCCACCTCCCCAGCGAACCCAACTCAGCATTCAAACCAAACTTAGTCCACACCTCACCTCCCTCACGAAGCCTTCCAGGGTCCTCCCCCAAGGCCATTCCGTCTCCCCTGGGACCTCTGCACCCTACGCCTGCTTCTACTGCTTTAGTTACAACCCTGTTTGCAGAGACAGAGGGCTGTGTTTCCACTTTGTAGCCCCAGAACCTAGCAGATTGTCTGGTCCGCAACACTGGCACCCAAGACATCGGGAGAAGAAATAAAGCCCAAACGGAGGGAACAGAAATTTTTTGGAAGGCCCTGGAATAAGAGGTCAAAAGAAAACACTTTGTTTTTAAGGACCTGCGCCCCTTCCAACTTCGGGACCACCGCGCGCACCGCTGTCGCTGCCTGGAACGCTCTCCCGCTCTTTCTTTACCCAGCCACCCCGTGCTTAATAAACAAATGTCTCTTTCTTCGAGAAGTCCCCTGTGAGCAGTTTGGCTTCTGCTGTGACCAACTGTCCCTGAGTATGTGGCACCATCGGGCACTCTTAGCAAGTACAGCATTTTCTCTTTGTATCATAGTGGGTGTGGCGTCCTCGGGGCCTTGCTGCACGTGCAGAATGCTTCCCGTAATCTTCCCGGCAAACCCGAGAGGCGCCGGGCACTTGCATTCTCCTCTTCCAGCCCCCCACAGCAGGTGCTGGGCGGCGGAGCGCCAACTGCCATTCACCACCAGCACAGCCGGACCCCGCACCGCAACCACCTGCGATGCCGGTCTCACTGATGCCGCCACACCTGTTCACGCAGACACACGAGAAACCTGGTCAGCCCCGCTGGAGGCCGGCAGTGGCAGCTCCCTCGCGGGCACGCTAGCCGGGCGAGAGGCCTCCGGGTGGCCGGGTAAGGGGACGGCTGCGGGGCTTGCACCCCGCCTGTGCACGGATCACGGGGACGCCTGGACAGCTGATGGGCACTGAGGCAGCCGCTGGCCCCCTTCAAGTCGGGCCACCTGCCGCGGAGCTCAGGGAGGACCCGCGGGGAGCAGCCGGGCCTGCGCTTGGGATGCAGGCGGCCGCCGCGGGCCCTCGCGGGAGTCAGAGGCTGGACGTCCAGCACGCGAGCAGTGGAGCCGCCCCAGGGCGAGGGGCCAGCGGAGCCTCGGCCCTCCGGCAGCGGGACGTCGGGCTCCCGGGCCCAGCCCACCCAGCCCACCCGGGACACCAGCTTACCTCGCCGCCCAGCCGCGGGCTCTGCGCCGACCCCGCCCGGCAGCCGCCTCGCCTGCCGTCACCCGGGCAACCGCCGCCGCCAGCCGGCGTCACGTGGGGCGGCGCAGCCAATGGCGCAGCGCGCGGCCGGCGCGGAGCCTCCTGGGAGGAGAGCCGGGAGCCCCCGCCCCCGACTTCGCGGCGGCGGAAGTGAGGACGCGCAGGCCAGCGGGCGGACCGAGGGTCAGCGCGGTGGGGGGGTCCCCACGTCCCCGGAGTCGCCGTTCAGTCGTTCATTCCCACTAAAGGCAGCGCCGGGCGCCGTCGTGACCCTGAGGAGGGGCCCACACTGACCGAGAGCGCGGAACAGGCCAGGAGGGGACAGTGTCGCGTTCCGGAGCGAGGCCCCGAGGGACCCGGGGCCACCTAACTAAAGTGACGCCCAGGATCTGGTTTTAGAAATAAAACGGGGTGCCGATCCCGCTTCCCTGGACTTGGCGCTTGGGAACTGGAGGTCGCCAGCCCTGGATGCGCACCTGCTGATCGCCCGCCTCTGGACTGGAGACCTGGGGCGTGGACATGGACATGGCGTGGACAACCCCGAGCTTGTCCTCTGAACCAGGCTGTGCTTGGCAGGAAGTGAGCCCTCTGCCCTAGGCACCGTGGCTTGAAAATAAATCTTCCTGGGGCGGGCCGGCGCTGTGGCTCGGCATGGTAGGCAGCGGCCTGTGACACAGGTATCCCCCAGACTGGGATAACTGGCACCCCGTAACTGGCCCAGTTAACTGGAGGACCAGTTAGAGACCCAGCGGCTCCATTTCTGCCCGAGCTCCCTACTAAAGCGCCCGAGAAGGCAGAGGAAGACGGCGCAGGTGGTCGGGCCCTGGCACCCATGTGGGACACAGGACGGAGCTCCCGGCTGCTGCAGCCGTCTGGGTAGTGAACCAGCTGATGGAAGATCACTGTCTCTCTCCGTCGCTCTGCCTTTCAAATACATTTTAAATAAGTAAATCTCCCTGGCAATAATAATATCAGTTAATGTTTATTGTCCATGCTACAGTGTGCCAAGGGGTGTCAGACAGAATACAGGGCACCTAGTTTTAAATTTCAGGTGAATTCTTAGATAAAGTGCATCCCGAGTAGTGCCTTATGTCCCTGTGCAGTGGGACGCCATGTGGTTCTCTGTATTTGCTGCCTCTCAGTGCTCTGTGCCTGGCGCTGCTCAGTGCATCCCAGCAATGGTTTTCTCGAATCCTCGCTCCATGTCCCTGAGATGGGTCTGTCCTGCAGCGTTTTACCAATGGAAGCTTTCCCACTGGGAAACGGCCACAGAGGGGAGATCCTCCCACGGCTCTGTGTCCCGGGAAGCAGCTGTGGAGGAGAGCGGCCTCCCACCTGTGACTCAGGACTCGCCGTCTGCCGCTTCCCGCCTTCCCAGGAAGACTCACGGTGACCCCCCAGTTAGCTCAGCTCAGGCCTGTCTCCTTCCGCCTGAACCTGCCGACACGGCCAGAGACCGACCTTTCAGCTCCCAGCTTTGTCCCTCGGTTGATTAGCTGAGATTAGAACTGTTTGTCCATCTGTCCCCCAAACTAGCTGGACACAGATTGGAATATCCCCTGTTCAGCTAATGACTAACACTTTCCCAGCTGCCCATCACCCCGCCTGTAACCTCTCTGCCCCTCCCTGTACAAGTCTAAGGGGAGTCTCCTCGCTTTTGTGCAGGTGGGGGGTGCTTGTCCCATTGTAATAGCCTGAATGACAGTCTCCTTGCATGTCTGGGTTTGGACAAGATGAACAAGCCATCACCTGCAATCCAGCATCCCGTATCCTAGCAACACTACTCAGAGCACCCTCGGCTGGGGTAACCAGGACTAAACAGCATTGTGCCTCTGAACCACAGTGAGCCCCCTGCTCTTGCGTTGCCTCCAAGTGCATTAGAGGACGCCCAGATGTGGACTGCTGGGGACGCTTGGTGCATAGGAAAATTCACATACATCTGGTGTCAGAGCGAAAGACTGTGTTGAGTGGGTGAGAGTAGTTTTCCCAAAGCGGGGTACACACACTGCCAACGGGCCCAAGACAACATTCTAAAAGGTTTCATTGTAAGAATTTCAGGGGCTGGCATTTTGGAGTAGTGAGTAAAGCCACCACCTGCAGTGCCAGCCTCCCATTTGGGCGCTGGTTCAAGACTGGGCTGCTCCAGTTCTGATCCAGCTCTCTGCCAATGGCCTGGAGAAAGCAGCAGCAGATGGCCCAAGTGCTTGGGTCCCTGCTACCCACATGGGAAACCCATGATGAAGCTCCTGACTCCTGGCTTCAGACTGGTCCAGCCCCAGCCATTGCAGCCATCTGAAGAGTGAACCAACAGATAGAAGACCTCTCTCTGTGTCTCTCCTTTCTCTCTTTCAAATAAATAATTTTTTAAAATTTCAAACAACACGTGCCAGTGGCGATTAGTTTAACGACTCCCTCCCTATGAAGCCATCACTCAGATCCCAGGATTATCGAGATACTGCCTCGGGAAAACCTCAAGCTCAAACTGAATCCCTGAATCCTCAGGACACTTGGCCAACACCTTCAGCTCCCACACAACACCAGAGGGATGCCGAGGTCTGCATCTGGGGGTCCCAGGGCACACCTGAGTCTCCCACAGTGGGCAGCCGTGAGGGTGCCCAGCGTCGAGCACCCTGGAGTGGGAGGCCTGGCATCTTGCTCACGAGTGAACTCAGCCTTACAGCCATGGCAGGCACCACCCGGCTGCTGGAGGCAAAGAGCCTCCGCCACAGGCAGAGAGAGAGAGAGGGAGAGAGAGAGCTGGTGACTGTCACCCCCTGGACTGTGGGGCAGAGTGGAGCCTCTGAATTAAGCCCAGTAAGCCCGATGCTCCCAAAGTGGGCAGCCAGCTCCAGGAAGCTCAGGCTGCCCCATCTGAGAGCACCTGCGGGGGGCAGCTCAGACCGGGAGCCTGTCTGTGAGTGAGCCCAAGGCCTGGATCTAGTCTGTGACTATCAAATGCTATGTGAAACCAAGAGATGAATTATGCCAAAACGCACTTCGGCCAAAGAGATTTCCTCCCAGGAGAGTTGAGTTTTGGTCACCGCTGAAAACTCACGATGTGTGGGGGGATTCAGACCCCCCCCCCCGGTTTCCTGGCTCAAGTTCCCCTGGGGCGGGGGTGGGGGGGACTGTGGCCTGGGGTCTCCCAAGGGCTGCTGCCCCTCCAGGACCACTTCCCAAGGCAGGTGTTGATGGGAAGCACGCTGGGTGGTAACGCCCAGCTCCCTCCCGGGGCAGCTGGGGGTGGGCAGAGGAGCTGGGAGGCCTGGACCTGGAGCGCCCACAGCCGGCACCTTGGCCTGGAGTATGTGAGTCACAGCACAGCCCAGCAGTCCTGTGGCCTGCATGAGGTTCCCCACAAGACCCAGGCCTTGAAAGGGATTTTTGGAAGAGCCAGCCTGGACGGTCCCAAAGCCAGAATCACAGAATCAGTGGGGCTCTGGATCGTGCCAGCAGTCTCTGAAGATTTGCAGCGAGAACCAGCACTCTCTTTCTTTCTTTCTTTCTTTCTTTCTTTCTTTCTTTCTTTCTTTCTTTCTTTCTTTCTTTCTTTCTTTCTTTTTTTTTGACAGGCAGAGTGGACAGTGAGAGAGAGAGACAGAGAGAAAGGTCTTCCTTTGCGGTTGGTTCAACCTCCAATGGCCGCCGCAGCCAGCGCATCACGCTGATCCAAAGGCAGGAGCCAGGTGCTTCTCCTGGTCTCCCATGCAGGTGCAGGGCCCAAGGACCTGGGCCATCCTGCACTGCACTCCTGGGCCATAGCAGAGAGCTGGCCTGGAAGAGGGGCAACTGGGACAGAATCCGGCGCCCCGACCGGGACTAGAACCCGGTGTGCCAGCGCCGCAAGGTGGACCAGCACTCATTTCTAAGCAAGGCTAGAAACACACATTGCAGGGTGCAGGTGGTGGGATGTGGGCTTGAGCCGGCAGAGTGGGGATTAACCTGACCCGCTGGGGGGGTTCCTGCCGCATGGGTATGCCCTGAGGCCGGGTAGACGGGGGCCCAGCGAGGACATCTTGGGCCACCTGCCGTTCCTCCCTTGAGATTCTCACAGCTGCTCAGCATGGTGCCTCCTGGCCCAGACCCACGTGACCGTAGGACAGTTGTGTTCAGACAGGTCCACATGTGGCCCAGAGTGCAGTGCGAGAGACAGAGTGTTCCCTGGGCAAACAGATGCGTGATTCACGAATCTCGACAGTGAAAACGTGAATTCAGGGGGCCGGCGCTGTGGGGCAGTGCGCTAAACCACCCCCCCTGAGTTCCCAGTGCCAGTTCCAGTCCCCGCTGCCCCTGCTTCTGATCCAGACCCCTGCTGGGAAGGGAGTAGACCTCGGGGCTGGCGCCATGGCTCACTTGGTTAATCCTCCACCTGTGGCATTGCCATCCCATATAGGCTCTGGGTTCTAGTCCCAGTTGCCCCTCTTCCAGTCCAGCTCTCTGCTGTGGCCAGGGAGTGCAGTGGAGGATGGCCCAAGTGCTTGGGCCCTGCACACGCATGGGAGACCCGGAGGAGGCACCTGGCTCCTGGCTCATTAGGGGAATGAACCAGGAGGAAGACCTTTCTCTCTGTCTCTCTCTCTCACTGTCTAACTCTGCCTGTCAAATAAAACAATAATAATAAAAAGATATCTCTCTCTCTGTAACTCTGCCTTTCAAATAAGTAAAATAAATATTTTTTAAATGACTTCATGACCATGGAGGGTGCAGTTAAAAGCCCCTGAGCTGGCTGACCTTGAGGGCCAGACGGGACGTGGCCCTCGATTCTGGCCTTAGGATGAAGTCTGGAGCCCTGGGCCTACGGACTGCTGGCCCAGCCCACCCTCCATGGGCAGCAGGTGGGTGAGCCATGGGTCTTGGGATCCCGCAGACAAGCTGGGCCTGGCCACTGCCAGTCCCGGACCTGCGCTCTGCTTCGTTCCGCTGCCTCCCAACGCAGGAGGGGCCTGCCGGGCGGCGTTCAGCCAGACACCGAGGCTTGGACTGGGGCCTGGGAGGGTGGGGTCGGCTGAGGGTCTTGGGAGAGTGATGGGGAGCAGCCAGCCCAGCCAAGCTGGCCCCGCGCGCCTCCACCTTCCCCAAGCGCTCACTTCCAGGAACCCAGACTCCTGGCGCTGCCAGCCCGGCAGTCAGAGCAAGAGGTTCCCAGAAATAACCCTGCGGAGCGGGGCATGGTCCCTCCCGGGAAGGAGGCAGCTCCCCCAGTCCTGGCCTCACCCCTGACAAAGGACACAGAGGGGAGGACACAGGGGGAGGGCACAGGGGGAGGGCACAGGGTGGAGGACACAGGGGGAGGACACAGGGGGAGGGCACAGGGGGAGGACACAGGGGAAGGACACAGGGGGGAGGACACAGGGGGAGGACACATGGGGGAGGATACAGGGGGGAGGGCACAGGGGGAGGACACAGGGGGAGGACACGGGGGGAGGGCATGGGGGAGGACACAGGGGGAGGACACGGGGGAGGGCACAAGGGAGGACATGGGGGAGGGCACAGGGGGAGGGCACAGGGTGGAGGACACAGGGGGAGGACACAGGGGGAGGACACGGGGAGGGCACAGGGGGAGGATACAGGGGGAGGACACAGGGGAAGGACACAGGGGGAGGATACAGGGGGGAGGGCACAGGGGGAGGACACAGGGGGAGGATACAGGGGGAGGACACGGGGAGGACACGGGGGGAGGGCATGGGGGAGGACACAGGGGGAGGACACAGGGGGAGGGCACAGGGGGAGGACACAGGGGGAGGACACAGGAGGAGGACACAGGGGGAGGAAATAGGAGGAGGGCACAGGGGGAGGACACGGGGAGGGCACAGGGAGGAGGACACGGGGGGAGGGCACAGGGAGGAGGACACGGGGGGGGCACAGGGGGAGGACACAGGGAAAGGACACAGGGGGAGGACATAGGGGAGGACACAGGGGGAGGACACAGGAGGAGGATACAGGGGGAGGAAATAGGAGGAGGGCACAGGGGGGAGGACACGGGGGGAGGGCACAGGGAGGAGGACACAGGAGGAGGATACAGGGGGAGGAAATAGGAGGAGGGCACAGGGGGAGGACACAGGGAGGGCACAGGGAGGAGGACACGGGGGGAGGGCACAGGGAGGAGGACACAGGGGGAGGACACAGGGGGAGGACACGGGGAGGGCACAGGGGGAGGATACAGGGGGAGGACACAGGGGAAGGACACAGGGGGAGGACACAGGGAGGAGGACACGGGGAGGGCACAGGGGGAGGATACAGGGGGAGGACACAGGGGAAGGACACAGGGGGAGGACACAGGAGGAGGATACAGGGGGAGGACACGGGGAGGGCACAGGGAGGAGGACACGGGGGGGCACAGGGGGAGGACACAGGGAAAGGAAATAGGAGGAGGGCACAGGGGGGAGGACACAGGGGGGAGGACACAGGGGGAGGACACAGGGGTAGGAAATAGGAGGAGGGCACAGGGGGGAGGACACAGGGGGAGGACACAGGGGTAGGACACAGGGGGAGGGCACAGGGGGAGGACATGGGGGAGGACACAGGGGGAGGACACAGGGGGAGGAAATAGGAGGAGGGCACAGGGGGAGGACACAGGGGGGAGGACACGGGGAGGGCACAGGGGGAGGACACAGAGGGGAGGACACAGGGGGAGGACACAGGGAAAGGACACAGGGGGAGGACATGGGGGAGGACACAGGGGGAGGACATGGGGGAGGACACAGGGGGAGGACATGGGGGAGGACACAGGGGGAGGACCCCCGCCCCGGGTCAGCGGAGCCCGGAGCGCCCCTCTCAGCTCCCTCTAGGCGGAGGCCATGTCTGCCCCTCCACCACCTCGGGCTTGCTGGCCCTGAGGCAGATAGTTCTCGGTGTCATGTGTGAGCCCGCAGCGGGGGGTGCAGCAGAGTCCATGTCCTCCCTGGAGCCCCGGGGCTTAGCTTTGTGCTACAGCCTGCCCTTAACAGAGAGCGAGCGAGAGTGAGGGAGAATCTTCCATGCACTGGTGCGTTCTCCACATGCCAGCAACAGCCAGGTCTGAGCCAGGCTGAAGCCTGCAGCCAGGATCTTCCGTCCTGGTCTCCCATGTGACTTGGGCTCCTGCACCCGCGTGGGAGACCCGGAGGAAGCTCCTGGCTCCTGGCTTCAGCCATTGTGGCCATCTGGGGAGTGAACCAGCGAATGGAAGACCTCTCTCTCTTCTCTGCCTCTCCTCTCTCTGTGTAACTCTTTCAAATAAATTAATTAATTAATTAAATCTTTACCAAAAAAAAAAAAGTAAATAAATAAAGAATCTCTGGGATGATTGCGAGTGCAGGCTGGGAACACAAGAGGGCGAAGTCTATGGGAGGGACTTCCGGGGGGGAGGGGTTCCTGCTCCGAGGGAGCCCCTCACCCTACCAACACCACAACCACCACCACCACCCCCCGGCTGGGGAAGCACCAGCCCCTCTCTCTCAGGGCCTGTGGGTTGGTGGGGTTACAGGGAGGAGACGCCAGGTTCGAGGGTTCCTGGCTGGGCACCGAGTGTTGAAACCCAGCCTCGCGAGGTGCGGCTGGGAAGGTGACATGGCACCTCGCTGCTCCCAGGGGAAAAGGACATCTCTCTCTCTCTCTCTCTCTCTCTCTCTCTCTCTCTCTCTCTCTCCCTGGCTTCCTCTTAGCGAGAGCTCTGGCTGCCTCTGGAAGGAATACAGCCGTGAGTGCTTCGGGCCGATGTGGAGAGGAGCAGGCTGAGAGCCCGAGGCTGGGCCCTTGGCTCCCGAGCCCCGTGCAGGTGGAGGCGCTGGGGCTGACGGGAGTGCCCTGTGGGCCATGGGGATGCCAGCTGCGGAGGCAAGCGGGGTGCTGGCCGGGAGAGGGGCAAGGTGCTGGCTCCCGCGGGGCAGGACTTGGGCGTCGGAAGCATCCCGCGGTGGTGATTGATCATGGTGGAGTGTGCGAGGCCGTGCCTCAGTTTCCCTTCACCCCGTCCCATGGTGATAAAGTCCAACATTTTTTTACCATGGCACTTACTGCTGAATGAGTTTCTGGGGTGTGGGAGCCCCTGGCCGGTCCTCCCCCGGCCTCCTTGCTACTGGCGGCGGCTCCCGGACACTGGTGCACAGGAGGCCACGCTGGACCTGGAGGTGACCCTGGGCAAGGGGGCCAGGCAGGGGGGCTCTGTTTGTCTGTGGGACACACACCAGCAGCTGCACACCACAGGGCTTCACTGCCACGTTGTGAAGACCACAGGCCACAATGCAGGTGTCAGGATGGTTGGTTTCCTGCAGGGGCTCGGAGGGAGGGGCTGTCCCCTGCCCCTCTCTTGGCTTCTGGAGACCCTTGGCTGCAATGCCCCCCTGCCTGCCCTCGGTCATCATGGCCTCCCTGGTGGCAGGTCTCACTCACCTCTTAACCAGGACAGCACTGGCTGGAAGGCCTACTCTACTCTAATATGGCCTCCTCTGGACTAGTGATCCCCCCACCCCCAGGATGCTTGAGCTCAGGGTGGAAATGAGTCTGGGGGACACCACTCTGTGCAGGCCATGCCACTACCGTAGCCACCCCCAGAGCTGCCCGTGACATCTGTACATTTCCCTGTGTGTGTGTGTGTGTGTGGGGGGGTTCTTGGGTGGGGTTCTCTTTCTAGAAGGGCACAGGGTGAAAGGTCAAGAGAGGGTGGGTGGACAGGGACCAAGGCGGAGGGGCCGCTGACACACACCTGGACCAGCCATGCTTCCTGCACTACACTGAGCACCCGCGGGTGGCAGGACTGGTAAAGGAGCCGGCGTTCACTGGGTGGGTCCAGGGGCTGGGGGCTGGGGAGGGCTGGGACCTGGGAGCACGAGGAGGCTGGGGCTCCTCCTGAAGATCCGGTTCCCCTGGAGGTGGTGGCTGCTCTGGGGTCTCTCAGCTCTGCCTCTGCTGCCCACCCCAGCACACATGGCCCACAGAGATCTGGCCTTCTCTGCACACTGCCTGGGGCAGACACGGCCTCATGGCCCCATCTTTGTCCCAGGCACTTGGGGAGCCAGTGGGCAGCAGGCTGGGGCCCGCCTCTCACTGGTCCTCCAGGCCACACAGCCTGGCTTCCGCTCTGTCCCTTCATGCTGGCAGAGCTGGCTGCCCAGCCTTGCTTGTCCTGTTTGTCCCTGGCAAGTTGGAGGCTGCGGCCCCGGAAGTCCTGCCCCAGTTAGGTCCCAGGGGCAGTCCCACAGGGACCCAAAGAGCCCTGTTTCTCTAATGGCCACAGAGCCAGAGTCAGGGCGGTGTCTCCTGGAGGGCCCAGCAGGAGGCAGAGAGAGGGGGCGGCCCAGCTGTCTGTGGGACCCGGCTTTGCCCGCCCCAGCGTGATCTGGGTGGGGTGGCACAGGATGACCCGGATGAGTCATCACCCTGTCCTGTGTGTCCGTTTGCCCTCAGCCTGCCACCGAGGTCTCTCTCTGGAGGAACATCCACAAGCCGGGAAATAAACATGTCTGGTTCCAAGAACAACTGTGGCAGGAGGGGCAGGGCCAGCCTGGAGGAGCTTCGGGGCTGAGGCTGGGGAGGGGCCCTGTCTCTGGGGGGGAAGTGGAGGACATCGGACCCTCCGCCGCATCCAAGGGGCCCTGAGACAGTGGTGCAGTGGGGCAGCCTCACCCCACCCCCTCATCTAGGCCTTGATCTTTCCCCAGAGCCCCTCAGATCCAAGCTCCCATCCAGGTCTCAGGCCAGGCCCGCTGTGGCCTCCCAATGACACAGGCAGGCTTGCATCACCCAGAACACTGGCCTAGAGAAACAGCCAAGACAAGGGACAAGTTTCCCTCCCCCAGCGCCCCATCCAGGCTCCAGGAGCCCGCAGGACTCAGATATGTCCTGACCCACATTTTCTAGAACCATCTATCCCATGAAATGTGCCTACACCTGTCTGGAGGTAAGGTACAGGGGTCTGGACAGCACCTGAAAGGCTGGCTCATCCAGGAGTGGACCTCAGCCTGCCTCCAGCTGGGGGCTCCCAGGGCTGGGTGCAGGGGAGACTAAGCCCTGGTGCGGCTCATCTCTGGGGAGGCCGCCTGGCCCCCGTCGTCTGCGGCCCTCCACTCCAGGGAGCTGCCGGCCAGGGGAGCCCATTCACTTCCTGCCTGCTCAGCACTCCCACGGCCTGGAGGGCAGAGGCTGGGCATCAGGCTGGTAGGCCAGGCCTGCTGGGAAGAACAGGCCCCCGAGGGGCTCCCGCTGAGAACCCCCCTCCCAGACTCTCCCTTTAAAAACCTGCTTTGTAATATCCCCTTTCCTATCCCCGAATGCGACTCCCCTGTCGTGTAACCGATTTGCCCGTGTGACCGAAGCATGACCAGTAGTGGCAGACATTTGGGGCAGGTGTTAAGACACCACTTGGAGCCCACACCCCATATCCAGGTCTCTGGGTTTGTGTTCGAGCGCCACTCCTGATTCCAGCGTCCCGCTAAGGAGCACCCCAGGAGGCAGCAGGTGATGGCACAAACACTTGGGCCCCTGCCACCCACGTGAGACATGTGGGTTGAGTTCCTGACTCCTGGGGACAGCGCTGTGGCATAGCGGTAAGGTCACAGCCTGCAGTGCCGGCATCCCATATGGGCGCCGGTTCATGTCCTGGCTGCTCTACTTCCAAACCAGCTCTCTGTTAATGGCCTGGGAAAGCAGTAGAGGATGGCCCAAGTCTTTGGGCCTATGTGCCCACATGGGAGACTGGGAAGAAGCTCCTGGCTTCGGATCAGCATAGCTCTGGCTGTTGCAGCCATTTGGAGAGTGAAGCAGCAGATGGAAGACCTCTCGCTCGCTCTCTCTACCTCTCTGTAACTCTGCCTTTCAAGCAAATAAATCTTTTAAAAATATATATCCACATTTCCACGTGTAAGCACTTCGACTTGACCGTGCTGGGAGACACACAAGTCTGAAGCTCGTGGACTTGGGCCATCAGTGACACAGCCTCGCGTGAGCGTGGGGTGGTGACAGCAGAACAGGTGTGGCATCCTTGCCGTGAGCGTTCCAGAGGACGCCCATCTTTCAAGATGGCTGCTCTAGGCCGTGGGAGTGGAGGGGGTGGGAAGTGAAGGACCCAAGTCCAGCCCCAGGAGCTGATGATGCAGTGTTGGGGGAGGCACGGGGGACCAACACAGGGAGAGTCCTGGATCAGCACGCGGTGCCTCCACCCTCACTTCCGCCCTAGTGAACAAGACGCCGCCAGGTCCAGCAGGAAGCGTGGTCTCCACTCTACCCGCCGCGGTCACGGTCAGCCACCAAGCCACGTCGGCTGGAACCAAAACTCATCTCACAACTGCGTTCTCTTCAGCCTCCTCCATGGCTCAAAACTCATCTCTCCAGGGACGGCTGCCGTGATTCCTCTCCACGACTCACCCCCTTCACGCCCCCGCCCTGCCAGGGCACCCCACCTTTCTCCTGGGAGGCCCCGTCTTCGCTCTGTGCCGCAGCAGAGCGCCACGGACCGAGTGGCTCAAGCAACACACTTCGGCGGCCTCACAGTCTGAGTTCCAGGTGTTCCAGGTGTGGTGTCTCCAGAGGCCCCTCCCTGGCTCACAGGTGGCTGCGCTCTCGCTGGGTGCCCTGGTCTGTGGTCTCTGCTGTCCCTGCCCCAGTCTCCTGATAGCGACAAGAGTCAGACCGATGCCTCGTTTATGTCAATCACCTCTTTAAGGGCCCCCTCTCCAAACACAGATGTTTTCCGGAGCCACATGGGGGCGGGGTTATGGCTTCGACTACAGGATTCTGGAGGGAGACAACTCTGCCTGTGACACCCCTGCCCCGGGGGCTCCTCTTTTTTTAAAAAATTTATTTATTTGTAAGTCAGAATTACAACGAGAGAGGGTGGGGGAGAGAGACAGAGAGGCACACAGATCTTCCACCCTCTGATTCACTCCAAGATCCAGGGCTGGGCCAGGCTGAAGCCAGGAGCCCGGAGCCCGGAGCCCAGGCACTAGACCATCTTCCACTGCTTTCTTTTCTTTCTCTCTCCTTTTCAAGATTTATTTGTTATTTATCTGAAAAAGTTACAGAGAGAGATAGAGCCAGAGAGAGGTCTTCCATCCGCTGGTTCACTCTCCAAATGACCACAAAAGCCAGAGCTGAGCTGATCCGAAGCCAGGAGCCAGGAGCTTCTTCTGGGTCTCCCACACGGGTGCACGGGCCCAAGGACTTGGGCCATCTTCTACTGCTTTCCAGGCCACAGCAGAGAGCTGGAGTGGAAGTGGATTAGCCAGGACTTGAACCGGTGCCCATATGGGATGCTGTGCTGCAGAGAAGGGCTATAACCTGCTGTGCCACGCTGCTGTTCCCCCAGGGCTCCTCTGGATATGCTCTCTGGGTATTAAATGCCAGAACTCCTACTCCGGGTAGTTTGTGTGTGGCTTGGGCAGAGCAGAGGACTTACTGCTCGTGGAATGTCATGGTCTGGAGGTCCAGCCCTCAGGCGATCCAGTCCACTTTTTTTTTTTTTTTAAAGATGTATTTATTTGAGACTTACAGAGGGAAGGAGAGAGAGAGAGAGAGAGAGAGAGAGAGAGAGAGAGAGAGAGAGAGAGAGAATCTTTCATCCACTGGTTCACTCCCCAAATGGCCACAAATGCTGAAGCTGAGCTGATCCAAAGCCAGGAGCCAGGAGCTTCTTCAGGGTCTCCCACACGGATGCAGGAACCCAAGGACTTGCTCCATCTTCCACTGCCTTCCCAGGCCATTAGCAGAGCTGGATCGGAAGTGGAGCAGCCGGCGCCTATATGGGACGCCTGCACAACAGGCGGAGGCTTAACCTACTACGCCACAGCACTGCTCCTCCACCCCTCACCATCCACCTGTCAACTCAGCTTCCTCTGGGTTGGAGCCATACTCAGGCGGCCTATGGGGAAAGGGGGCAGTGGGAAAGACAAAAAGAGAGAGAGGTCCCCACAAGTGGAACAGCTGTTCTGGCATTGGGGTTTGCTGGCTTGGCTCGGCCTGGTGGGAGAAAGAGGGACTCTTGCATCAGATGGTTCACTCCCCAAATGGCTGCAACAGCCGGGGCTGGGCCAGGTGGAAGCCAGGAGCCAGGAGCTTTTTCCGGGTCTCCCACGTGGGTGCAGGGCCCCAGGACTTGGGGCATCTTCCGCTCGCTGCTTTCCTAGGCCAGAGCAGAGAGCTGGACCAGAAGCAGAGCGGCTGGGGCTCCTACAGGTGCTTAACCTGCTGTGTCACAACACCCGTCCCTAAGCACTGAAGACTACAGCGCCTCCACCCAGCTGCCTCTCGTCCGCACTGAAAATAAAAATCTCTAAGCCACAAAATCAGTGTAAGGAAGTCGAACAACTTGTTCATTTTCCCCAAAAAGATTTATTTGAATTACAAATATATGCTGATCAAATTATTTAAAGAGAAATGCAATTGTTTTCCCCAGCCTGGGCTCCTGGCTCCAGCATGTGCTTCCCTGGCCCTGCTGTCCTTGCGTGACCCTGGACTGTGGCCGTCCACACTCCGCCCTTGAGGCAGCTCAGGTGTTGCTGGGTGACAGCACGGTTCCCCCTGGAGGAGACTGGGCTGCCGTGCACCGGCCTCCATGGCTAGGGCTGCTCCACAGCAGCCACGTAGAGGCACCGTTTGCTCCGGTGACTCTGACGCGCACGGATCTGAGTCTCAGGCTGGGGTGCTTCCTGCGGTCACTGTCCTTGCCGGCTCTTGTGACCCCTTGGCTCTGTGGTGTGTGCAGTACAGGGCTCCAGGGAAGACAGCAAGAAATGTCCCCCAAAAGGCGGGGGGGGAGGGGTCCTGGCGACACTTCCTACCCAGCTTCTTGATGGTGTGCCTGGATGACCCAAGTGCTTGGGCCCTGCCACCCACGTGGGAGACCAGGATGGAATTTTTGGCTCTTGGTTTCCGCCTGGCCCAGCCTTGGCTGTTGTGGCCATTTGGGGACTGAACCAGTAGACAGAAGATCTCTCTGTCTCTTCTCCCTCTGTCTGTTGCTCTAAATAAGTAAAAGTTAAAAACAAAAACAGGGGTGGAGGTGGTCGTTTGGTGCAGTTGTTAGGGTGACATAGGCCATATCAGAGTGCCCAGTGCGAGTCCTGGATCTGGCCTTGGGTCCCAATTTGTTTCTTTCTTTTTTTTTTTTTTTTGACAGGCAGAGTGGACAGTGAGAGAGAGACACAAAGGTCTTCCTTTGCCATTGGTTCACCCTCCAATGGCCGCCGCGGCCAGCACACCGTGCTGATCTGAAGCCAGGAGCCAGGTGCTTCTCCTGGTCTTCTATGGGGTGCAGGGCCCAAGTACTTGGGCCATCCTCCACTGTACTCCTGGGCCATAGCAGAGAGCTGGTCTGGAAGAGGGGCAACCGGGACAGAATCTGGCGCCCCGACCGGGACTAGAACCTGGTGTGCCGGCGCCGCAAGGCGGAGGATTAGCCTAGTGAGCCGCGGCGCCAGCCCCCCAATTCATTTCTTACTTGTGCACGCGCTAGGAAGCTGCGGACGATGATTCAGGCATTCCAGTCTCTTCCACCCACGCTGGAGACCCAGACTGAGTGTCTGGCTCCTGGCTTCCGCAGGCATTCGGGGAGTGAGCGATGGATGGAAGCTCTCTCTCTATTTGCCTTTGAAATAAATAAATTAATTCAATTCAAGTGAGCTGCTGCTGGAGTTACACAAAGCAGAGTCCTTTCAGGTGGTGAACAGCAATTGGCAAGGTGAGTGTAGGAGCACCTGGGGGTGGGGAAGCCCACCGGCCCAGCTCAGCGTGCCACTCGTGGTGCACAGCTCTGCCCAAGGAGCCGCCGCAGGTGGTGCACCGCCCTGCCGCCAGGTGGCGCGCCCTGTTCCTGGGAGCTCTCCTTTGGGAAGCTGTTGGCAGTGAGCCCTGCCCCTCCCCTTCGCTGATGTCTGCTCTTGGAGGGGTCCTGGGATCCTTGTTAGTCCTGTATGCACACCCCATCTGAATGGCAAGGAACTCAGCTCTTCCGGAAGCAGCTTTGCACAGGTGATGGTCTCAGGACCCTCGGTAGCAGAATTATCTGGCTGGATTCTTGGGTTAGACTCCAAATTGGCAAAGCATGGCCACGGTGGTTAAGAAATAAGCAAAACCAAAAGACAGGTTTTGTAGTTAGACAGACCAGGGTTTGAATTCTAGTCCCATGACATCTATGTACCCTTAACATCTCTAAGTATTTCTCTTTTCTTTAAGATTTATTTATTTATTTGAAAGGCAGAGAGAAAGAAATCTTCCATCTGCTGGTTCACTCCCCAAATGGCTGCAATGGCTGGGGCTGGGCCAATCCGAAGCCAGGAGCCGGGAGCGCCATCTGGGTCTCCCATGTGGGTGCAGGGGCCCAAGCACTCAGGCCGTCCTCTGCTGCTTTCCCAGGAGCATCAGCAGGGAGCTGGATCGGAAGTGGAGCAGCCGGGACTTGAACCGGCGCCCATATGGGATGCAGGCACTACAAGTGGCGGTTTAACCCACTGTGCCACAGTGTCAGTCCAAAGTCTCATTTTTTAAATCTGTAAAATGGAAACAATAATATTTACCTTATGGTAGAACTGTGAGGTTTAATGACAGTCAGGTGGGGAGAGGGAGTGAGGGGCCCCGTGCCTAGCACACAGGACCAAAACGCATTAATGCCGCTGTGCCCCTCCCATCTGCCCATCCAACGATCTTCGCCCAGTGCCTGCAAGGACTCAGGAACTGCTCGAGGCGCGAGGAATACGGCAGTCACCAACAGCTTCCTTGTCCGCATTGGCATTTATGTGCCGATTGGTGAAAGACAATGAACAAATAAACCCGTGCTTCATAGTGCCCTGGGGAAAAGCCAGCCCGGGTAGGCACCACCAGCCTCCCCGGAGCCAAAGCAATGGCAGTCTCACGGCCCATGAGCATGGTTCCATCGGCCAGGGACCACACACAGGGTGGTGGTCCCGTAAGATGGTCACGGAGCTGAACAACTCCCGACCCCCGAGTGGGCTCGTGGCCGTTGTTTGTGGTGATGCCGCAAGGGGTAGAAACACAGGGCAGGCGGGCACGTGCAGACCTCCTGCACGCGGCTGCTCCTGGCTGACACAGTTACTGCACTTGGCCGTCTCACGCTGTATTCCTTGTTCTTAGGAAAATCACCGTGAGTCTTCCGTGTTATGCAGGCAGGGAACAGCCTCACTCATCTTTTTTTAAAAAGATCTTTTATTTGAAAGGTAGAGTGACGGATGAGAAAGAGGGAGAGACAGAGAGAATCTTCCATCTGTCGGTATACTACCCCCAAATGCCCGGGGCGGGGACAGACTGAAGCCAGGAGCCAGGAGATCCATCTGGGTCTCCCACATGGACGGCAAGGACCCAAGCACTTGGGCCATCCTCCACTGCTTTCCCAGAGGCGTTAGCTGGGAGCTGGGTCAGACGCGGGGCAGCCGGGACTGGAACCAGCGCCTATATGGGATGGTGGTATCGCCTGCACCACAGTGCCGGCCCCAGCTGTGTTCATCTTGTGTTTGATTTGATATTGTGCTGTTTTGTTCATCACGACCCCAACGCATAGGAACCCCACTACTGTTGCCAGCGGGAGGCCGCGTGGTCCAGGTGTGTAATGGGCCGTACCATGGAGGCTGGCACTCGCAGGGAAACCACCCGACAATGACTTTCAGAACTTGCAGCGTTGCTAGCGACACACGACTGCATTTAACCTGACACTGCCAGGTGGGGACTTTGGGGCTGGCCTGTAAGGGTGGTCAGACAAAAATCACGCCCACACAGGACAGCGCTGGACGACTAATTGCCTTGCAAACGATGTGTCGGCCACACTGCCCGGACGAGGAGCAGTTACTGGGGTGACCATGAAGTGTAAGGGAACCCCCCCACCCGGCCCCCAGGAACAGGGAGTTTGCTTTGGGACTCACTGCCAGCTCCTGCTCTGCTGTCCCAAGTCAGCCCTGGGGTAAGCTGGGGCCGCTCGTAACCCTCATGTCAGGGCTTCTGACGATGGCACCAGTCAGAGGCTGCTCACGCCAGGTCGTGGGAAAGACGCCATGGGAAAAGCTGACTCCAGTCCAGCTCTTCGCCAAGTCTCGGCTCGGCACATGCCCAAGATCTTTAAAGGTAATTATCTCCCGGATGCACTTTTACTACACAGAAATAACTCACTGATTTGGAAAACACTGAGTGCGTATGCACCGGAGGAACCGCCTGGAGCCGGCAAACAGATGGGAGATGCCCGTCTCCCGGGGGCTGGAAATGGTGCTGCTGCTGGCCCGAGGAGCCGTGCTGACGTCGGCATGTGGAGCAGGCTGTGGACACAGGCCAGGCGGGACAACCTCTCCCCCTGGGTCAGCTGAAGCAATGCCAGGCAACTGAGAGACCAGAGACCGGCTTCGTGAAAGGTGAACCGGACACTGACCAAGTCCCTTCTGATTCAGCCTGAGTGTGTGCCTGCTGGGCCCCGCTGGGCGTGTCCACACACCTGCAGCCACTCCGTAGGGCAGTGGTGAGCCGTGAGGAGCAGCACCTGTGGCTCTTGCCAGTGGTCAGCATGCAGTTAGTCATCTGTAGTCCCCATGCTGTTACAGAGAGCGCCACGGGGCAGAATCGGGGCCTGAGGCCGAAGTCCTTGATTTTCCCAGTGTGTGCATTGCCAGTGTGTGCATTGCCCCACAGCTCTAACCGGAAAGAACAAGAGCAGAGAAGGAAGTTGGATCCTAAAAACAGCAAGAGCACTTGCTAAGGAATTCTCTGGAAAACAGAAGTGTCGTCTCAGTTAAAGAAGGGAGGGGAGGTGTGTGTGGGGGGGCAAAGCTGCAAGAACTTCACCCCCGCTCATTCTTCCTGACGTCTCAGGCCAGTTACAGATTCCCCAGGACCCATCTCGCCTGCGCATACAAAGGTGGTCGGGCATTTTCAAGAGAACAAACAAGTGTGGGAGCATGTGTACTGCAGGGAGAGTGAGCAGGGACAGGCAGCACCCAGATGGATGTCGCCCAAGAACTAGCTGAACAATGCCTGCGTGACCCCAGGCGATGGTGAACACGCAGGGACAGGCAGCACCCAGATGGATGTCGCCCAAGAACTAGCTGAACAATGCCTGCGTGACCCCATGCGATGAACATGCAGGGACAGGCAGCACCCAGATGGATGTCGCCCAAGAACTAGCTGAACAATGCCTGTGTGACCCCAGGCGATGGTGAACATGCAGGGACAGGCAGCACCCAGATGGATGTCGCCCAAGAACTAGCTGAACAATGCCTGCATGACCCCAGGCGATGGTGAACACGCAGGGACAGGCAGCACCCAGATGGATGTCGCCCAAGAACTAGCTGAACAATGCCTGCGTGACCCCAGGCGATGGTGAACACGCAGGGACAGGCAGCACCCAGATGGATGTCACCCAAGAACTAGCTGAACAATGCCTACGTGACCCCAGGCGATGGTGAACACGCAGGGACAGGCAGCACCCAGATGGATGTTGCCCAAGAACTAGCTGAACAATGCCTGCGTGACCCCATGCGATGAACATGCAGGGACAGGCAGCACCCAGATGGATGTCGCCCAAGAACTAGCTGAACAATGCCTACGTGACCCCAGGCGATGGTGAACACGCAGGGACAGGCAGCACCCAGATGGATGTCGCCCAAGAACTAGCTGAACAATGCCTGCGTGACCCCATGTGATGAACATGCAGGGACAGGCAGCACCCAGATGGATGTCGCCCAAGAACTAGCTGAACAATGCCTGCGTGACCCCATGCGATGGTGAACACGCAGGGACAGGCAGCACCCAGATGGATGTTGCCCAAGAACTAGCTGAACAATGCCTACGTGACCCCAGGCGATGGTGAACACGCAGGGACAGGCAGCACCCAGATGGATGTCGCCCAAGAACTAGCTGAACAATGCCTACGTGACCCCAGGCGATGGTGAACATGCAGGGACAGGCAGCACCCAGATGGATGTCGCCCAAGAACTAGCTGAACAATGCCTACGTGACCCCATGCGATGGTGAACACGCAGGGACAGGCAGCACCCAGATGGATGTTGCCCAAGAACTAGCTGAACAATGCCTACGTGACCCCAGGCGATGGTGAACACGCAGGGACAGGCAGCACCCAGATGGATGTTGCCCAAGAACTAGCTGAACAATGCCTACGTGACCCCAGGCGATGGTGAACACGCAGGGACAGGCAGCACCCAGATGGATGTCGCCCAAGAACTAGCTGAACAATGCCTACGTGACCCCAGGCGATGGTGAACATGCAGGGACAGGCAGCACCCAGATGGATGTCGCCCAAGAACTAGCTGAACAATGCCTGCGTGACCCCAGGCGATGGTGAACATGCAGGGACAGGCAGCACCCAGATGGATGTCGCCCAAGAACTAGCTGAACAATGCCTGCGTGACCCCATGCGATGAACATGCAGGGACAGGCAGCACCCAGATGGATGTCGCCCAAGAACTAGCTGAACAATGCCTGCGTGACCCCATGCGATGAACATGCAGGGACAGGCAGCACCCAGATGGATGTCGCCCAAGAACTAGCTGAACAATGCCTACGTGACCCCAGGCGATGGTGAACACGCAGGGACAGGCTGCACCCAGATGGATGTCGCCCAAGAACTAGCTGAACAATGCCTACGTGACCCCAGGCGATGGTGAACACGCAGGGACAGGCTGCACCCAGATGGATGTCGCCCAAGAACTAGCTGAACAATGCCTACGTGACCCCAGGCGATGGTGAACATGCAGGGACAGGCAGCACCCAGATGGATGTCGCCCAAGAACACAGCTGCCAATGTGACCCCATGCGATGGTGAACACCAGGGCGCGGAGGGGGGTGTGTGTGAAATAGGCAATAAAAGATAATATGGGGAGAGGACAATAGGGGGAAAATATTGGGTCCTTAGAAAGCAGAGAACCTGGTTCAGCATGGTGGGAGAAACCAGGGAGGACTTCTTGGAAGAACTAAGCTCTGAGTCATTACATGTGGTCTCCAACAGGTTGGTTCACGTTAGGATTTTCTGAGTTGTTTTTTTTTTTTTTTTTTTTTTTTTTTTAAGATTTATTAATTTACTTGAAAAGCAGAGTTTGAGACAGAAAATCTTCCGTCTGCTGGTTTACTCTCCAAATGGCCAAAGGGAGGAGCTTCTTTTGGGTCTTCCACATGGGTGCAGGGACCCAACCACTTGGGCCATCTTCCACTGCATTCTCAGGCCATAAGCAGGGAGCTGGATCGGAAGAGGAGTAGCTGGGACTCGAACTGGCACCCATATGGGATGCTAACGCCGCAGGTGGGGACTTAAGCTACTACACCACAGTGATGGCCCCAGAATTTTCTGAGTTTACAATGGGGTGAAAGCGATGTACATTCAGCAGAAACCATACTTCGAACGTTCATCTTTTCCTGAGCCAGTGTGGGGCTGGGCAGCCACGGCTGCGGCGCCATCAGTGCCGTCGCTAGCGCGGAGGTCTGGGAGGCCGGGCAGAGCGAGGGCATTCCTGATGTGGGATATTCTCACCTACGGATGGGTTGTGGGGATGCAGCCCCACTGTGCGTGGAGAAGCCCCTGGAGATTCACTCGTGACGGGCAGGTGGTGGAATCAGCGCTGGGTATTTCGGGCAGTGTGTGCAGAGGCCAGGGGCCAGGGGCCAGGAAGCCTGGGCCTCTGCCAGGGAGAGGCCGCAGCCGGCAGCAAACGCCTTGCAGAGCTGCGCACACACACTGAAGAGCTGGGTTTTATTCAACAAGGAAGCACGGGAAGATTTTAAGCGGGGGACGACTACATGATTTGCGCCTTAGAAAGACCAATTTGGGCCAAGTCAGAAGGCAGAGAGATAACTAGGTGCTTTGCGGGAGGGTAGAGAGTAGTGGGTGAGTCAAGCCAGCGCTTCCACGTGTGGGCAAGCAGAGGGCCAGAGGGTGCTTGAAGGTGTCAGGTGCACAGAGGCTGCACGTGCGTCAGCTCAGCGGGAAGGCGAAGACTGTGGCGTCTCAGCACAAAGTTGGTGACTACAGGCAGGTGTGGGCTGGGTGACGCTGCCTGGAGAAAAAGCCGATTCTCACTGAGTGCTCCAGTGAGTGTTAAAGGAAGGGGAGCCGAGGCAGTAGGAACCTTCCAGTATGCCACGGAAGCAAGGCAAGTATTGTTAGAACGCAGCAGTCCACGCTGGGAAACCAAGCCAGTCCCCTGCACGTTTCTCTGCTGCGCATCCCCTTGCCTTCAGCTCTGGGACTGCGCGCCATGCCACACCTGGCGCGACTGCTGCCACTCTCCCTGTCCGCGCTGTTCTATTTCACTCGCGATTTCTCTGCTCCTTGGTGACTTCTCAGTGCTGATCTCTAGGAAATCTTCAAAGTAGACTGTCTCACTATCATCCGAATCAAGTGGCGTTTTACTTAATAGTTTGCACTGTTTGCAGCTGTTAAGGTTCCCAATATTTAAATTCTGATCTGCAACACCCACGCTGCTGCACTCCGAAGCGCCATCTACTATTCTGGAGAGAATGTACTGAATTTGGCAAGCAGCCAGTGAATGTCCCACCCCTCCCAGACTACTCAATTTTGGACACTGCCATCATTGAGACTTCTGTTTTGTAAACATCTCATATATTAAGGGAAATGTTACGAGATAACTGTCTGAAATGCAAGCAATGTTAAGAGCTTGAACAGGAAGGACATAGCTAATGAGGCTAGGAAATGAGATAATCTCTTTTACAGAATCATGACATTGAGGAAACAAGGAATTTACAAAGGAGGGGAGACAATGAGATTAACCAATGCGTGGAGCCATCCTTTGGATGCATAACCTTTAGACCTGGACCTAACAAGCCTGTGGCTGATAAATGTATCAGGGCTCATCTGTCCAGAGGTTTGTTTGCCCTGCCAGACACAGAGGTTATGTTCTAAATTAAGAAGTGAAAACGAATCAAGGTAGGAACAGAGGGCCATTCATGTGTAACTCTGAGAGCTGCCTACTTTACTTATACATGATTGAAAATCGTAAGACCACACAAACGCCAGAACACAAGGGATGGGGAGTTGCCAGAATAACACCCTATCCCACTGCTCTCCAAGACAAGCATCATGCTCAAACTTCACTGTCAGTGGGGCCGGCACTGTGGTGTAGTGGGCTGAGCCGCTACCTGACACCAGAGTCCTGTACGGATGCTGGTTTGAGTCCCGGCTGCTCCACTTCCGATCCAGCTTCCTGCTAATGTGCCTGGGAAAGCAGTGAACATGTCCCAAGTGCTTGGACCCCCTGCCACACACATGGGAGACCCAGAGGAAGCTCCTGGCTTTGGCCTGGCCCAGATCTGGTTGTTGTGGCCATTTGGGGAGGGAACCAACAGAACATTCAGTCTCTCCTTTTCTCTGTAACTCTTTCAAGTGAGTAAATCTTAAAAAAAATTTTTTTTGCCATCAAAACTCATTAACCTGTAAATTCTGCATTTTACTGCTGTAAATTTTTTCTTTTTTAGATGCAGACAGAACTTGGCTCGGATGCCAGGCTGCTCCGGTGGACTCACTGACCGTGCCGCGTCTTCATCCCAAGCCATGAGCCGCGGCCTGAGCCTGTGTATGCTGACAGGAGTATTGGCGGTTGGCGCCCTGACGCAGCCCATGGCTCCCTCAGATCCCGCGGGTTCTGGGGTGCAGCGGGCAGCTGAGGGCCGCGCAGAGGACGGATGACAAGTCCCGAGGGCACCTGGGCGCTGCTGGCCAGGTACATCCAGCAGGCCTGGAGAGCTCCTGCTGGCCCCATGTCCATCATCAAGAACCTGCAGAGCCTGGACCCCAGCCACAGGATAAGTGACCAGGACTACGGGGGGCTGGATGGATTTTGGCCGGCGCAGTGAGGAGTAGGAGTACCCGTCTTAGGGGAGCAGGCGCCGCCCTCGGCCCAACAGGAAACAACCTCCTGACCTTACTCAGAGGAGGCTGAATAAGAAAACAATCACAGGCCGGCGCTGCGGCTCAAGAGGCTAATCCTCTGCCTTGTGGTGCCGGCACACCGGGTTCTAGTCCCGGTCGGGGCACCGGATTCTGTCCCGGTTGCCCCTCTTCCAGGCCAGCTCTCTGCTGTGGCCCGGGAGTGCAGTGGAGGACGGCCCAAGTGCTTGGGCCCTGCACCCTATGGGAGACCAGGAGAAGCACTTGGCTCCTGCCATTGGATCAGCGCGGTGCGCCGGCCACGGCAGCCACTGGAGGGTGAACCAATGGCAAAAGGAAGACCTTTCTCTCTGTTTCTCTCACTGTCCACTCTGCCTGTCAAAAAAAAAAAAAAAAAAAAAAACCCAAAAATTTAAAAAACAATCACATTGTAACTCACTGTCACCGACCTTTGACATTTGAAGTCTCTATTAAGTTCTCAATGTGAAAAGGTCTGTCTGTAAATCTTCGAGTGCCCCCTCCCCTGCCAACCTCAGCCTAGTCCTGCAAATGGAAGACCCATGTGTGCTACATCTGTGGCTCCTCCTCCTCAACTGTTGCTATGCTATTTAAGTGATTGCTTTCTGTCAAAAAAAAAAAAAAAAGAGAGAGAGGGAAAGAATGGTCCCACCAGTTGTTCACTCCTGACATGCCTGCAATGGCTAGGGGGCTGGAGCCATGAGCTGGGAGCGGGGAATGGAATGCAGGTCTCTCTCCCACACAGGTGGCAGGAGCCCCAATTATCTGGGTTATGACCACTGCCTCCCAGGGTGCATGGTAACAGGAAAGTGGATCAGAAGCTAGAGCTGAGAATGGGATCCAGGTACCTTCATATGGGAAGTAGGCATCCTAACCAGTGTCTTACCTGCCAGGTCAAACACTGTCCCTATCCTTTTTTTTTTTTTTTTAAAGATTTTATTTATTTGAGAGAGAGACACAGAGAGAGAGGTCTTCCATCCGTGGGGTTCACTCCCTAGATGGCTGCAACAGCTGGAGCTGCGCCGATCTGAAGCCAGGAGCTTCTTCCAAGTCTCCCAAGTGGGTGCAGGGGCCCAAGGACTTGAGCCATCTTCCACTGCTTTCCCAGGCCATAGCACAGAGCTGGATCAGAAGAGGAGCAGCCGGGACTAGAAGCGGTGCCCACATGGGATGCTGGCGCTTCAGGCCAGGGCTTTAACCTGCTGCGCCACAGCACCGGCCGCATGTCCCTATACTTTTAATTATTTTTAAAAAAACAAAACAAAACAAAAAAACAGTGGATAAGAAGAAAGGGAAAAGGTACATTATCAGATCCTGTGACTAAATGAAATTAAGCAATTTATATCTATTATCTGTAACAAGGTCAAAAGCAGGAAGCAATAGGTAAAGGTTATTAAAAGCTTCTGAGCTGTCTGACAGACAGTTTCCTTCGGTCACAAACGGTTTTCTTCAGTGAGTGCTGGCCCCACCCTCTGTCCCCTTCCAGACACTGCAGAGAATTCTTCAGGTATTGAGCAAGATTTGATTTGCTTCTCATTATTTTCAAGCAGTCTTTAAATTTAAGAAAAGCTTAAATTTTCCGCCAATATGAAAGTCACACATCCTCCACAAATCAAGGGTTTAGCTCTTTGGATTGAGGCATTTGGGGGGGGAGGGAATTAAATTTATTAAAAATTAGTGTAGTGGGTAAAGCTGCTGCCTGCAGTGCTGGCATCCCACATGGGTGCTAGTTCAAGTCCTGGCTGCCCCATTTCCAATCCAGCTCTCTGCTGTGGCCTGGGAAAGCAGTAGAAGATGGCCCAAATGCACCCACATGGGAGACCAGGGAGAAGTGCCTGGCTCTAGATCCCTGTTGCGGCCATTTGGGGCATGAACCAGTGGACGGGAGACCTTTGTCTCTCCCTCTCTATAACTCTACCTCTCAAATAAATAAAATAAATAAACCTTAAAAAAATGCAGGCTGCAGAAAAAAGTCTTGTCCACCGGGAGAGTTTAATATATTTATTTGAAAACCAGGTTCTGTGAAAGAGCACACTGAAGAGCCACATATCACCTTCCAACCACAGACGTGGAGACCAGGTTCTCCGGGTCAGCGCAGCGGCAATGATACATGCATCGGGTAGCGGTCTCAGCACAAGGTTGCTCAGAGGCATGTCCCACAGGAGCCCAGAGCATCTTCTTCAGGTGAGCAGTGAGATCCTAGGAGAGGGAAGGGTGGCGGTGGAAGCTGCAGTCATTCTCTATTTCAAAAACAGTTTGCTACGACTGGCCACTAAAGTCTACAACTAGCCCCAAACTCTGCCTCTGCAGTCCGACTATGACAGTTTATGCCAAGACAAAGTGTAGTTTCAAACGCTCATGGACTAAATATTTTATTCTTTTTTTAAAAAACAAGAATCCAATTTTCAACTGTACACCTCTAAACCATTTTTCAGTTCACTGCCCTGAAAGACACAATTGGAGGTTTTCACTAAGAGTTTGTGAAAGGCTGAAAATTCTGATGGAGACTGAGTGATTGCGAGGGCTTACACGTGCTGGGTGGGCACCACTTAGGACACCATCGAAGCTGAAAGGCAGTTTTCCAAGGCGAGGTCAAATGGCACAGAAGTAAAAGTCAGTCTCCTCTCTCTAAGGCCCAATCTTATGGGCTTCCTGAGGCATGGATAAACTTTCTTACTAATGATTAAGGTTTTTGCCTCAACGTTTACTGAGATTTTTGGAAAGTTCTCATTGAAGGCTAACTAGTGTATAATACTCACTATGCCAGATTTGCAAGAATGTAAATAAACAACACTGGTTTTATTTTCTTTGAAAAATGTAATAAATTAATATTTGTTTGAAAATGTGTTTGTGCTAGAGCAGAATTAGGTAACCTTGACAGTTCACGTGATACCCATTCAGCAGCAACAGAACTAAGATGATTCTTTCATGCAATTCTATTCTGATCTTAGCATCTAAAGACCCCCGTTCAACAGTGCTGAAAATACTGGCATAACATCCTTTTCCAACTGGACAAAGCTCTGTGCTGTAGTCAAACTGATCCCAAAGTCCCTATGAGCACCATGTCTTAAACACACTGGAGTGTTCCACAGTTCCATTAACGAATCATGTTGAGACTTATAGTGCCGGCTGGCGCCGAGGCTCACTAGGCTAATCCTCCGCCTGCGGCGCCGGCACACCGGGTTCTAGTCCCGGTCCGGGTGCCAGATTCTGTCCCGGTTGCCCCTCTTCCAGGCCAGCTCTCTGCTGTGGCCCGGGAGTGCAGTGGAGGATGGCCCAAGTGCTTGGGCCCTGCACCCCATGGGAGACCAGGAGAAGCACCTGGCTCCCGGCTTCGAATCAGCGCGGTGCGCCGGCTGCAGCTGCCATTGGAGGGTGAACCAACGGCAAAGGAAGACCTTTCTCTCTCTCCTCTCTCTCTCTTACTGCCCACTCTGCCTGTCAAAAAAAAAAAAAAAAAAAAAAAAAAAAAAAAAAAAAAAGACTTGTAGTGCCAAGAGTATTGAAAAAGAAGAAGGGAGAGGGAAAAAGCAAGAGAAGTCTATACCTGTGCTTCTCAAACATGTGCAGTGTGGACCAGTGCCAGTCCAACAACTAACTGATCCACAACAAGGAGCTTTGCACTGGACTGCAATCACTCTATCAGAAAGCCAACTATGTAGTTCAGTGGATTTCTTAAATAAATAAATAAACGAGAGGTCGAGAGACAAAGAAACAGAGCTCTCTCTGGTTGGTTCACTTCCCAAATGTCTGCAACAGCTGGACCTGGGCTGAGGCCAAAACTGGGAGTCTGGAACCCAATCACTGCCGCCTCCCAGGGTCTGCATTAGCCCGAGGCTGGAGCAAGGAGCCAGAGCAGGGTATGACACCCAGGTACCTCAACATCGGTGTGGGTGTCTTAACCAACAGGTCAAACACATGACCTCTAGCTGACGCTGTGTGAGAACGTCCTGGAAGCACTGAGCAGATTTACATTCTGGAGCAAGCTCTCCTGGCAGATTTGTGAAAATAGTTGGCACAATACCCACTCTGAACAGCAATGGCAGCAGAGGTTTGAGTCACAGAAAAAAGATAAAGGAGTCAACTGTGATGTAGGCAGAAACGGGGCAAGATTTAATACTGTTTAGATACGCGAGGGGAATTCAAAAAGTTCACGGAAGTGCACATTATCTTTCACTTCTATTTGTCCATAAACTGAATCCCCCTCACGTAAGGATTAGGCACCCAAGGAAGGGAGAAGCGGAGACACTGTCCTCTCACAAAACACCTGTGGAGCCTGGGGGAAGAGGCTCCTTTGAGCAATCTGCCGCACACGCACCTCTGGTCCTTAGTCATCGATGTACTCGAACGGCTCTGGGGGTTCCGGCTCTTGCTCCTCCTCCTCAATCTTCGGGCCGTGCGCTGCCACGGGCTCCACCAGCTCCTCAGTGTCCTCACTGGTGTCCTTCAGAATGATGATGCCACCGATGGAGAGCTGTGGACAGACGGAAGCGAAGGAGTGCGAGCTCCACCGGCCCTTCAGCACCAAGCGTGATTGGAAGTGGAGCTGCCAGGACCCAAACTGCACTCCAACACGGCGTGTGCGCAGCCCGAGCAGTGGCTTAACATGCTGTGCCAGGTCTGACTCGCCATCCCAACGTTTTTGTTGTTACCTGATTAGGGCCGGCACTGTGGTGTCGCAGGTAGAGCTGCTGCCTGCAGTGCCGCCATCCCAGATGGCTCTGCTTGGGCACAGCACCAGCCCCGACCATCCAAGTTAAGAACACACTTTCCCAGGCACAGACCTGATGGTAGCCTCAGTCTGACCGGGGGAAGAACATTTATTACATAAGTATGGTTAGCCTAATGCCTTCTGCTCAAAAACTGGACCTGGACCAGCAGCATAATTATCACCTGGGAGCTAGTTAAAAATGCAGAAAATGGGGTGGGCATTTGGCTCAGCTGCTGAGTGACTGCTTGGGACACCTGCTTCCCATATTGGAGTGGCTGGTTCGAGTCCCCACTTCTCCCTCCATTTCTGACCCAATTTTCTGCTAATGCACATTCTGGGAGGTGATGGTTCAAGGAATTGGGTCTTCCCTGGTTGTTATGGGCATTTGGCAGGTGTATCAGAGGCTGGAAAATCTCTCACTGTTTCCTTTCTTTCAAATAGAATGAAAATAAATAAAAAAATTAAATATTTGTGAGATGATCACCAATAGGACACGAGAGAATCTGCAAATAAAAAGCCATTTTTTTCCCTACAGCAATTCCAGAACAATGGAGAGAATAACTTAAATGGCAGTGTTTTCATGTTACTCTATAAATCCTTGTGAGGCAAGCCAACGAAAAAATAGATGGGAAACAAAAGGCAAGCCGACTATAGCAACAATTCCACTAAGCTCTCTCCCGAACATACTAGCAGAGGTAAATCCAAACACGGCAACCGTTCACCATATCCGGAGTGCTAGCCTTACTGTATTTGCTCGCCTGTGTCAAAGGAAACGGAAAGTGGGGGACAGAATCTGGCTCCCTGACCGGGACTAGAACATGGTGTGCCGGCGCTGCAGGGCAGAGGATTAGCCTATTGAGCCGCGGCGCCGGCCATGGATTCTACCTTTACAATGAACACTCACCCCAAGAACAATCAAAGTAGATGGCTACTGTACTAATCTTAAGGCCTGTTAAGTTTCCTTGAACCTCCTAATGGACCAAACAGAGATGGCTCTTCCACCTAACAGAAAGGCCTATGTTCACAAGAGGGCTTCCTATGTTTGAATCGTGGTTGTCGGTAAAGCTACTACAATGTGCTTATCTAAAATCAAAGAATCCAGCTCAAATTCTACAATGTAACCAGCATATGGAAAGAGCTGTTTACAGCTCCACACAGTTTAGGCTTATTAATAGCTCATGTGTTGGTGACAAAGTAGAAAGTACTGAAGGGGCTGGCATCCATATCAGAGCACCAGACTGAAGCCTGGCTGTTCTGCCTCCAATCCAGCTCTCTGCTGGTGCACTTGAGAGGGCAGCGGATGATGGACAAAGTTCTTGGGTTCCTGCTACCCATGTGGGAGACCAGGACAGAGTTCCCGGCTCCTGGCTTCAGACTGGCCTGGCCCTAGCTGTTGCAGCCAAGAAACATTCTGCTTAGAATAAACTGTCATGTGGATCCTTTTCTGCTTTTAAAATCCAGGGTATTTCTTACAGCCGTGTAACTATAATGACGACAATCACTGAGTGATGCCAGGTCTTACCCTCAGTACTTGTATACCCAAGTCATTAATCTCAGAGTTAGGGATGATCATCTCTGAGGCAGAGATAGGTTCAGTACCTGGCCTAAGGTCACAGAGCTGTGAGTGGCAGAATCAAAATTCCAAGTGGTTAATTCTGGCTCTATAGTCTGTTTGTTCCTTATGCTATATTAGGAACTTTTACAGTGTAAGTCTGTGGTACAAGAAGGGAGTTTATAGGGTTACACACAGGAAAGAAAAGCTCCCTCAAATCTACATGAAAAAAAGGACAATGTTCTCTAATTTGCTAAGAAATTTAGTACTAGCAGGTCTGTCCCAAGTTTTTGGAGATTTCTCATTCTCACTGGCCTACAGACTCATTTCCCATTAGCTAAGAGCCACTGGTAACTTACTGGTTTGAAAGGCTGGTATCTACAGGTCTCTGGCATGGTAAGGACCTTAAGCTGGGCGGGCATAACTCGGGCTGGGTTATCTAGTAACTGAAAGTTTGGCTCAGGTTCTTTTTTCTTCTCTTTTTCTTCCTTTTTTTCTGCTTCATCCTAGAAAATTAAAAAGCAAAGAAAGAAAATAAAAGTTCAATAAAGGAACATTTCTGTTCCTACTGAGCAACTATTGTGTGCAAAAGGAAAGACACAACACAAGTACAACTCAGAGGAGGGACAGAGTATGGGGGTGAGAATGGTATTTGACTTAAGGGATGAGAAAGGTTTTCTACAAACAGAGGTTAGAAAAAGAGATCCTGTTTACATGCCTTTGCCTAAAAAAGGGCCTTTCTTTCTCCCACCACAATCTCACTGTCTGCTGAAAATCTGACTCCACCCCTCAAAACTCATCTTAGTTGCTGTTTTCTCCAGGACCTCATTATTCTTCCCACAAAGGGATATAATTTCTAATTTCTTCCAAGTAAAACGATATGAATCCATATGCTGGGAATAGGATAATTATTTGAAGGAAGCCAAATACAAGGTACAATAATCGTCAATTAAAGAAGAATTCGGAGCATGACAGAGATAGATACATCAGCCCAGAAAATCACCAAGTTCTACGTACCACTTCCATCTTCTCCTCCTCCTTTTTTTCTTTTTCTTTTTCCTTCTTTTTAGCCTTGGCAGTAATAGATAACACAGCAGTGGAAACCTACAGGAAGAACAGGGTAAGCTGTTATAATCTCATACCAATACACAAATATGCAAACCTAAAGAAAACTCAGCCCTGTAATACCATTCAGTGTCCTGGAAATAAGGATTATAAAGAACAAAAGAATTCTATCATACATGGAGAAAGCCAGCAGGGCATTTATTTACATAATTTACTAAAACAGTTATCAGGAGAATCTGTAGCTCCTGGAGGCTTGTGTCTATTAGAACTCTAATTTTTTTTGATCTGTAGCCTAACCCTGGATAGAAATTTGCTATTATGTACTTTTTAAAAATTAAAAAAAAAATTTATTATTTATTTGAGAGGCAGAGTGACAGGGAGACAAAGAGTGCTCCCATCCTCTGCTTCACTCCCAAACTGCCAGTAACAAACAAGGCTAAAACCATAAGCCAGGAATTTAATCACAGTCTCCCATGTGGCAGGGATCCAAGTATTTGAGCCACTGTTGCTGGCTCCAAAAGTCTGCATTAACAGGTAGCTTGCTGAGGGGCTCACTTGGTTAATCCTCCGCCTGAGGCGCTGGCATCCCATATGGATGCCAGATTCTAGTCCCAGTTGCTCTTCTTCCAGTCCAGCTTTCTGCTGTGGCCCGGGAAGCCAGTGGAGGATGGCCCAAGTGCTTGGGCCTCTGCAGCCGCATGGGAGACCAGAAGGAAGCGCCTGGCTCCTGCCTTTGGATCGGTGTAGCTCCAGCTGTAGCGGCCACTGGGGTGTGTGTGTGTGTGTGTGTGTGTACCAACGGAAGGAAGACCTTTTTCTCTGTCTGCAGCTCTATCTCTCAAAAAAAAAAAAAAAAAAAAAAAAAAAAAAAAAAAAGAAGCCATGGCTGAGTATCAATCCCAGGTACTCCAATGTGGACACAGGTGTCTTATCCACCAGGCCAAATGCGCACTGGAAAACACACACACTTCCTTTAGTGCTGCTCGCTGTATGCATGTTCTCACTGGCTAGATTCCCTGCAGTGCTGAGACACAGAGGCTGGATGCTTCGCCTAGCATGAACTCTGCAGTGGGTCTCACTGAAATGAAAGGCAAAACAGAAACTTCGAAAAACCAGGCAATATTGGTATAAAAGCTGACCCTACTCTGAAACCAAAAACAAAGTCCAAAGCATAGTGGATGAAATAAGAATGTGCATTAAATCTGGTCAATTGTTTCCATCAATTTTGGTAAAACTGCCAATATGAAACATTATCTTAAGAGAAAGAACCACTTTCTTATATAGAAGGCGTCATGAAAGGATAATTTTACTGAGTAAAGATTCATGGGCAAGTGCAGCTCTCTAATGTGTTATTCTTGGATTCCATTCATATCAATGAATTCCTCAAACACTGTTAGTAGAAGTATGCACTGGTTATGTCTATTTTGAAAGGCAAATTAGTACCTATGAAAATAAGTAATGGGCATTATTTTAAAAATAATAACATTCTATTTATTTAATATTTAACATTTAATTTTATGTAACTTTAATTTCCTTATTTAATATTAATATTTATAATAATAATTTAAAAAGATTTATTTATTTGAATGTCAGAGTTAGAGAGGAGAGGCAGAGCTCTTCCATCCGTTGGTTCACTAACCAGAGGGCTGCAACAGCCAGGGCTGGGCCAGGCCAAAGCCAGGAGCCAGGAGCTCCATCTGAGTCTCCCATTTGCATGCAGGGACCTAAGCATTTGGGCCATTTTCTGCTGCTTTCTTAGGAGCATTAGCAGGCAGCTGCATTGGAGTGGAGCAGCCAGGACATATGGGATGCCAGCATTGCAGGTGATGGCTTAATCCACGCTGCCACAACACTGGCCCCTGTGCACTTCTTTTGATCAAACAATTTCACATCTAAGGTGCTAACCTACAGATAGATTTGCACAAGACATTCATTCTAGTAGTAGTGACAAATCAGAAATAACCTTTTAAATGTACATCAAATAAAGAACTAGTAAAACAAATAGCGGCATATAAATAAAGATATTTTTCTGCACAAAGACAACCTTCGGAGTGATTCATATCCCATGAGTTTTGGGACATGGGACTTGGGTGACCAGGACAGGAAAAGGGGTTTTACTTTATATTCTTGTTATATTCGTATTCTGGTAATGTTAGATTTCATCAGAAGTGTTACTTTATTTAAAACCAAATCCAAGTAAAACGTACACTAGCTCCTATATGTAAGTATGAATACTGCTCAAGGAAGAAAGAACCTACCTTTTCCTTTTCTTTTTCTTTTGGTACTTCCAGAGGAGCAGGATATGCAAATGTGGATGGTTTACAGTTGGATTTATACTGAACTTTCGGCATCTGAAGAAATAAAATAAATTTTCTCCCTTCATTAAAACAATCAATATGAAAATTTCAATACTCTATCTTGCAACAAGCATACAGTCAAAGAGACACCAGAAATTTCAACGCAGGCTAAATGTTCAATTACAGAGTAACTCAATGTTGTGACTCCCTTCTGAAAAGCATTCCCTTCTATTTTATTAGTTTTTGGGTGCTTTACTATCTGCAGTTCTCTATACTTTCCTGAAATTCTGTGCTTTGAACAGGGCTTCATCTTTTTTAAAGATTTATTTAAAAAGGCATAGTTACAGAGAGAGACAAGGAGAGAGAGAGCTTTCATTCACTGGTTTACTTCCCTAAATGGCCACAAGGATCAGAGCTGGGCCAGGTTGGAGCCAGGAGCTTCAACCAAGTCTACCAGTAGGTACAGGGGTCCAAGGACTTGGGCCATCTTCCACTGCTTTCCCAGGCCATTAGCAGGCAGCTGGATCGGAAGTGAAGCAGCTAGAAATTGAGCAGGTGCCCATATGGGATGCTGGCATTACAGGCAGCAGCTTAACCTGTTATGTCACAATGAGGCTCCTCTTCCCACACCGCCCCCCCAAGATTTATTTATTTTGAAAGTCAGAGTTACAGAGAGCGAGGGAGGGACCGAGAGATTTTCTCCATCCATTGGTTTATTTCCCAGATAGCTACAATGGCCAGCACTAGGCCAAGTGGAAGCCAGGAGCTTCATTGGGGTCTCCCACATGGGTAGCAGGGGCCCAAACACTTGGACTATCTTCTACTGCTTTTCTCAGACCACTAGCAGGGAGCCAGATATGAAGTGGAGCAGCCAGGACATGAACCAGCCCCCACATGCATCATAGGCTGTGTATTAACTGACAACCCACCCTGCTCTACTGGGTGAAGTCCTACTCATGACACGAGCATCACATCAATTGTGACTTCCTTTATAAAGTGTTAACTGATTATTTTTTCTGCATACTAAACTTCCACATCCCTTCCTGTCCCACACTAACAACTTGGCCAAGTCTGTATACAGTTTCTACATCATCTAACTGTGTCTTGTAAGAGTCTAACATGAGCCCAATGGAAAGTCAGTTTCACATTACTCCTCAACCAGTTTTAAAGTTCACTGGCTTGAATTTCTCTGTTTACCCAATTTGCCTTGATGGAGGATGGCAGCAGACACTGCTTACTAGGATAAGGAACCTGATCTTCTCTATTCCACTTCCATGGAAAAGCATGAAAACAGAGGTCATAAAATTATTTGGCAGAGGATAAAAATCTCTGAAGGTTACACAGGATATCTAATTATGACATTAAAGGCTAGGGATTGGAAAGCCAAGATTGTTCTCAGAAATAAAACTAATCATATCTACACAAGTGAGCAGCTCTAATACTGAAATCATAAATGGCTGTCCAGCTGAACTGAAAACATCAGTACAATGAAATACTCAGTCTTTATCAGCCAATTTTTAGCCTAAACATTTTCCACAGTGAAAATTTAATAGAACCTTTTAACAACAGTGATGACCAGATGTAAGAGTTATTTAGAGGTTAAGCCTTTTGACCTTTAAAGAACAAGATGACGAATCATCAGGCCACAGGACTGAGAAAGACTTAAACCCCATTAAAGGAAAACAAAACAAAACAAAACAAAACAAAAAAAAACAATGAGCAACGTGAGGATAGGGTGAGTAACCCCTTACGTCTGACCGAAGTGACTGGCTTCACTCCGTAGGCTCTGGCTCCTCACTGCTGTCTTATTTTCTGCCACTACAAGGGGTACTCATTCCCCCCATGGTAATAATCCCTCTGACACCCGTCACTTCAGTAACCCTAACTCTGAAACGTGTCCCTGTCTCAGACTCCATTCCTTATTAGGATTTAGAGGAGGTCCTCATTCTGCCTTGCCTAGATGACGGTAGTAGGACTCTAACAAGCATCCACTGATTGCAAACTCATCTAAAATGTAAATCTCATGTCATTTATATGCTTGAGACCCTGTAAGAGTCCCCACAGCCTCCAATGTTAAACACAATTCACCTTCCTATCTTTTTTTTTTTTTTTTTTAAGGCAGAGTGGACAGTGAGAGAGAGACAGAGAGAAAGGTCTTCCTTTTGCCGTTGGTTCACCCTCCAATGGCCCACCTTCCTATCTTTGTACAAGATCCCTTTTTCACCATTCCTTCTCGCTGACTTGCCCAAGTTCTACAGCTCGTAACGAGATTTGACTGTCAAAACGTCCACTGACACACACTACGCAAGGTGATGATGCAACTGGAGGAGAAAACTTGCTCTCGATGAGATACTAATTCATCTTTGATATTTCAAAGAAATTGTTGTGAGTGAGTGGTGAATGCGAGCGGGACAGACCAGAAAGCTGAGGTCTTCAAACATACCTTTAAGTCCTTATTAAGGCCGATGACACAGGTAGGGGTATAAGCCAATGACAGGAAGTGTGACAGAGGAAACCAGAACCAGAACTGCGTAAAGACAAGGACGCCAACCACAGAAGGCATGTGAGTGTGCCCAGTCCTGGACTGTAAGGAGATTGTCACATTGTGACCACCTGTAGGAGAACAGAGAAACCATAAATAGCAACCCAGCAGGACAATAATAAAGACTTCTAGGGGCCACCATTGTAATTCAGCAGGTTAAGTTGCTACTTGCAACGCTGGCCTCCCACATGAGCACTGACCAGTCTGAGTTCCAGCTCACCATTTCCAATCCAGCTCCCTGCTAACGCTCCTGGGAGAGTGGAGCTTGGCCCCAGCCCACCCACGGCGGAGATACAAACAGAGTTCCTGGCTCCTGGCTCTGGCTCAGCCCAGCCTCAACCCTTGTGACTATGTGGGGAGTAAATAAGCGATGAAAGATTCTCTCTGTCATCAAGCAAATAAATAATCTTTTTTTTTTTTCATTTTAAAGATTTATTTTATTTGAAAGGCAGAGTTAGGGAGAGACAGGGAGGGGCTTTTATCTGCTGGTTCACTTCCCAAATGGCTGAAACAGCTGGGGCTGGGTCACGCTGAGGCTGGGAGCCAGGAGCTCCTTTTGGGTCTCCCATGTGGATCGAGAGGCCCAAGCACCTGGACCATCCTCTGCTCTTTCCCAGTGCATTGCCAGGGAGCTGAATCGGAAGTGGAGCAGCCAGGACTCAAACTGGCACCCGTATAAGATGCCAGCACTGCAGGCAGTAGATTAACCTGTCTCGCCACAACACTGGCCCCAATAAACAAATCTTAAACACAAAGATTTCCAGGGATTATAGTAGGGAAGCACCTGGTGATCATTTGAAGGTCACAGTCCCACAGTCTAACATGGAGCTCTTCGAATTAGTCAGTGAACTGTTTAGGGTCTTTAAACTGTAGGCCAGAAGAGGATCCAAGCTGTGATGCTAAATTAACTTGTATTACATATCCCCTAAAGGCAGAGTGACAGAGAGGAAAAGATACAGGGAGAGAGACCTTCTATCTGCTGGTTCACTCCCTAAATGGCTGCAACTGTTAGGTCTAGGTCAGGCTAAGCCAGGAGACAGGAACTTCATCCTGGTCTCTCAAGTGGGTAGCAGGAACACAAGTACTTGGGCCATCTTCTGCTGCCTTTCCAGGTACTTCATCAACAAACTGGATCAGAAATGGAGCAGCTGGGACTTGAACTGGCATTCCAACATAGGATACCAACATTGCAAGCACTGGTCTAACCTACTGTGCCACAATGTTGGCTCCTGTACTGGCTTTTAATGTGTTAATAAAAAGTAAAAGTATAATACGTATCGTATCTGCAAGCAATCAGCAAAGAGGCAGGGGATAAATTTGCTTAGTTTTACTTTCTGCTTTAATCATAATGTCTGAATGCAGAAAGACACATATTTATAACATTCTCACACACTCATTAAAATTCTATAATAGCAAATATTTTCTCTTATTTTAGTTAACATAAAATTATTAGAATTATGAGAAATGTCCACTAATAACTGTGTCCAACTACAGAAAAATCCAGGAAGCACCATTACCCTGTGAATTTTTGAGTAATTTAAACTGGCAGGAGGCAGCTCTGACATTAACTAGCCATATGACTCCTGACAGTTCACTTTACATCCAAGAGTTTTTTTTCCATTGGCAAATGAGGGTTTGAACCTGAGCAGAAGGTGCTAAAGAGGATATACATATATATTTTTAATGATGTATTTATTTGAAAGCAAAGTTAGAGAGAGGGAAAAATCTGGTATCCACTGGTTCACTCCTTAGATAGCCACAACGGCCAGAGCTGGGCTGATCTGAAGCCAGGAGCCAAGAGCTTCTTCTGGGTCTCCTTCGAGGGTGCATCTTCTGCTGCTTTCCTAGGTGCATTAGCAGGGAGCTGAATTCAAAGTAGAGCAGACGGGACTTGAACCAGAGCACATATGGGATGCCAGTGTCACGGATGGCAGTTTAACTTACTCCGCAACAGTGCCAGCCCCAAGGACATTGCTCTATCTTTTGAAGCAGACCATACTGTAGGGTGTTATCCTCTGCCTCTAGGGTCAGGTTCATTAAAAATAGGTGGAAAGCAATTAGAACAAGCCTGTTAGTAAAGTGCTCAGTGAGCTGGGGTTGATTTTTTCAATTTTTTTTAGTATTTTGAGACTACACATAGTTACTTCTTTTTATGTCTTTTTTTTTTTTTTTAAAGATTTATTTATGTGAAAGGAAGAGGTAGAGATAGAAAGAAGTCTTCCATCTGCTGGTTCACTTCCCGAATGGCTGCAATGGCCAGAGCTGGGCTGATCTAAAGCCAGGAGCCAGGTGCTTCTTCTGGGTGTTCCACAAGGGTGCAGTAGCCCAAGGTGTTGGGCGATCTTCTTCTTTTTTTAAAGATATATTTTATTTATTTGAAAGAGTTACAGAGGTAGAGACAGACAGAGAGCTGGTTCACTCCCCTCAATGGCCGCAAGGGGCAGAGCTGAGCCGATCTGAAGCCAGGAGCCAGAAGCTTCTTCCAGGTCTCTCAAGGACTTGGGCCATCTTCCACTGTTTGCCATGGCCACAGCAGAGAGCTGGATCAGAAGAGGAGCAGCTGGGACTAGAAGCAGTGTCCACATGGGATGCTGGCGGTTCAGACCAGGGCCCTAACCCGCTGTACCACAATGCCGGCCCCTTGGGCCATCTTCTATTGCTTTCCCAGGCCATAGTAGAGAGCTGGATCAGAAGTGGAGCAGCTGGGACTTAACTGGTGCCATATGGGATGTCAGCACTGCAGGTGGTGGCTTTACCAGCTATGCCACAGTGATGCCTGCCACTCCCCCACACCCCCCAGATGTGTTTATTTATTTGAAAGTCAGAGTTACACAGAAAGAGGGAGAGACAGACAGATTTGATCCACTGGTTCACTCCCTAAATGGTTGCAAGGGCTAGGCTGAAGCCAGGAACCAGAAGATTCTTCCAGGTCTCCTACGTGGGTAGCAGGGGTTTAAGCACTTGGGTTACCTTCCACTACTGTTCCCAGTCAATTAACAAGGAGCTGGATCAGAAGTGGCATAGCCATATGGGATGCCAACATTGTAGGATGCCACTTTACACCCTATGTCACAATGTGAGCCCTTCTATTTTTTTAAAGATTGACTTATTTATTTGAAAGGCACAGTTAACAGGAGGGAGGAGGGAGCGTAGATAGCTTCCATCCACTGGTTCACTCCCCAAATGGCTGCAACAGCTGGGGATGGGTCAGATTGAAGCCAGAGCCTGGAACTGCATGTGGTTCTCTAGGTGGATGATAGAGTCGTCTTCTGCTGCTTTCCCAGGCATGTTAGCAGGGAGCTGGCTTAGAAGTGGAGCAGCCAGGACTTGAACTGGTACTCATATGGGATGCTGATGTCCCAGGAGAAAGCTTAACCTGCTGTGCCACAACATCAGTTCCTGTAATTCTTTTCTTTAATATACATTTTTATGAACTTTTTGAATATCTTGAATATGCATAGATTTCAATATTTTTATACCAAAAAAACTCTTTTAATTCCATTTCTCCATGAATTTTCTGAAGCCCCCCTGTATGGCTGGTCCTGCAAAGCTTAACAGTCTGCACTCTTTTTTTTTTTCGACAGGCAGAGTGGACAGAGAGAGACAGACAGAAAGGTCTTCCTTTTGCCATTGGTTCACCCCCCAGTGGCTGCTGTGGCTGGCGCACCGCGCCAATCCGAAGCCAGGAGCCAGGTGCTTCTCCTGGTCTCCCATGCAGGTGCAGGGCCCAAGCACTTGGGCCATCCTCCACTGTACTCTCGGGCCACAGCAGAGAACTGGACTGGAAGAAGGGCAACCGGGACAGAATCTGGCACCCTGACCGGGACTAGAACCTGGGGTGCCGGCACCACAGGCGGAGGATTATTAGCCTATTGAGCCGCAGCGCTGGCCACAGTCTGCACTCTTAACCAATTCTACTAAAAGCGATGTCTATAAACTGCAGCCTCCAAATTCTCCCCAAGAATAATTAGCCTCAGATTGATTCCACTATGTCATACAGTTAGAGCATTAGATTAACTATGTTTCCACTATGTCATACAGTTAGAGCATTAGATTAACTATTTTATAAAGTTTAGTTTAAATAAATAGATCTGGGAGACGTAAAAATGTTACCTGCATCCAGTATGCCCTGGGCCAGAATAGCGCCAAACTTAGCCATGACATCATCATGCTTATCATTGATTACTTTGGAATACAGCTGTCTGAACTGATTCACCTGAGGGAGCAAGAGAAAGAATTACACTCTAATTCATTTGCTGTGCTGTATATAGATTGTTCAAATGGTAATGAGATTTAGTTTCGAATTTCACAACATCCAAAATGCCAGACTTGAAAGCAGAACAGTTCCGTGGCTGAACTCATGGGTGTTGTGGCTTTCCTGTGTGGGGGTACCAGTTCTGTTTTCAATCCTCATTCCACAGTGGATGACTCAGGCTCGAGGGAATGCTGAATGTGACTTCCTACCGCTTCACTGTTGGTCAGCAGGCCTCAACAGCCCCAGTGAATACTAAGGCTTTTGTTGCACTCTGAAGTACAGCAATGCTGCTTAGCAACAACCTTGCAGATTCCCTAACAGGCACAGTCCTTCATTTCCACCTTAAAGTAAACTATTCGTCACCGAAGCCGTGGGAGATACAGTTTGGATTAAGTATATTCACATATAAAGATTTTTCATTATGTACACACATTAATTTTCTGAATACTAGTACAAAATTGCAAATGTGCTGACTCACTTAGGGTAGGATTACTGATAATTTTTGTTTGCTTATTTTCTGCATTAAAAATCAATATGTATTACTTTTATAATTAAAAACAATATTTATAAACTAGATTCTTTATAAAGTGAGTCCTTTAAATCTCTTTGGGTGACAAACTATTTTATGCTTCTTCTATGTCTTACACTTCTTTGTTTCCCAACAGTGCTTTTCAAATGGTAGGCACTCAGGAAGAAGTCTGCTTGTTCAAGAAGCACATGATCATGGAGCTCCCCAAATCTGCCAAAAGCAGAAAATACCAAATTTGAGTTTCCTAATATGTTGACTTTCTTCACATCACACATACTTTCAGAATCTCTTCCCTTCTTCCTTTGCATTGGTCTGGGAAGCCACACTGTGGTAAAATGGCAGACAAATACAGAATCAAACAACCCTGGCTTAGGAACATCTCTGCTCTTAGAAATTGTGTGGGTGGGGCTGGCACTGTGGCACAGTCTGTTAAAGCCCTGGGCCGGTAGCATGGGCATCCCATATGGGCACCGGTTTGAGTCCCAGCTGCTCCACTTTCGATCCAGCTCCTGGGAAATGCACCTGGGAAAGCAGTGGAGGATGGGGCAAGTCCTTGGGCCCCTGCACCCATGGGGCTTCAGATCAGCTCAGCTCCAGCCATTGTGGCAGTTTGGGGAGTGATCCAGCAGATGGAAGTCCTTTCTGTCTCTCTATGTCTTTACCTCTCTAAACTCTGCCTTTCAAATAAATAAAATAAATCTTAAAAAAAAAAAAAAAAAGAAAGAAACTGTGTGGGTTGACTGTTAACTTTTCTGAGCCTCAGTTTTTTTTTTTTTTTTAATCCCTATAGGGATTCTAGAAGCAACCTTACACGGCTGTTGGAAGGATTGTATCAAATAATGTATAAAAGGCATTTCACAGTCAAAAGCATGGTTATCTTACCACTGGGGGTGAAATCCTACCAGCCCTTCCTTGGCAATCAAAATACTGCTAACAAAATAACATTCCTTAAATGTGGGCCTCACTTTTTGTTCAGAGGCAACAACAGAACACAGTGGGAAAGCAATGAACGGACCCCGGAAATCAAGGGCACGTGACAGTTTGTAAGTCACTCACTGCTCCAGGCCTTACAAAACTATAAAACCCAGTACAATTAAATGATCACTAAAAAATCCAAGGTCTGATGCTTTTATTCTGGTTCAACAGGTCAAATTCCTTTGATTCTGAACTTATTTTAGATGACTACTTACATTACCTTAAATAGGATGGAAATTTTATGAGCTTAAGGTTTATAAAATATTTCACGAACTTATAAAAGAAACACTGGGCAAAGCATTGTATGTACACTATAGAGAATAATTTAGGGCTGTGGCGCAGTACACTAAGCTTCTGCATGCGGCACCGGAGCACCATATGGGCGCCAGTTTGTGTCCTGGCTGCTGCTCTTCATATCCAGCTCTCTACTGTGGCCTTTTGAATAAATTTTAAAAAATCTCAGATGATGTTCTCAGTCTCCTTCTCAATGTTATTATTATTATTATTATTATTTTGGCAGTTTCTTGAAGTGTTTTCTTTCTATTACCACTGATACCATTAAGAATCCAAGTCCATATCTTACAGCAATAGTATGGTAATACAGAGATACTATGGTTCATAAATATTTTATGCTGTAAAATATCACAATATAAAGTTTCATGCTTATAATTTCATCTTATAAAAATTTCTCTACAGAAATATTTCTAGGCAATCATCAAATCTGACAACCTTACCGAAACTATGATTTATTTCAAAATGGCAGAAGCTTACCTAACTTGGCTAAGCATGATCCTACCGGGGCAGGCATTTGGCACAGCAAGATGCCACTTGGGATGTGAGCATCCCACAGTGCCTGGGTTTGACTCTGGCTCCACTGCTCATTCCAGCTTCCTGCTAATGTGTACCCTGGAAGAAGCATGTGATGGTCCTCGCTACCCATGTGAGGGACTGGATTGATTTCCTGTTTCCTAATTTTGGCCACATCCAGCCCTAATCTCAACCTTTGTGGGCATACAGGGAATAACTCAACAGATATGAGATCTTTCTCTGCCTTTAAAAAAATTAATTAAATGTGATACTACATCTACAAGAGAAGTTCTCAATGGTGGGAGAAGATTCCCTGTACATAGCTTTAGGTCACAAGATATTAGGCAAGGAGGAGCACCAGACCTATTCTTATACTGTAATATTTTGATCAAATTTTATTAATTTTTTAAAATTTATTTTAAGTGACAGAAAAAGAGAATTTCGCATCTACTTGTTCATTCCTCAAATGGCCAGAATAGCCAGGGCTAGATTAGGTTGAAGCCAGGAGCCTGGAATGTGCTGTGGGTGACAGGAACCCACGTACTTTGGACATCTTCCGTGGCTTTCCCAGGTGCAATACCAGGGAGCTGGATTGGAAACAGAGCAGCTGAGACCTGAACAGGCAATCCAATCTGGGAATGCCAGCACTGCAGGAGGCAGCTTAACCTGCTGCACCACAACGCTGATGCCTGCCCCAATCCAACTGTAGTACATGTAGATGTACTGCTTGAAAGAACACTCCACCCCAGTTTTATGATTAATATGTACATGATCAAATAAATGCTAAAACAAAAGTGATATTTCTTTTTGAGTAGAAAAGGGCTTTTGAGACAAAATAGCTCCAGGGACTATAAAAGGATGTCATTCTAGTTAAATGTTTATCTTTGGCCTCAGGAACCTATAAATGGATTTGTAAACACCCAGGGATGTGCACACAGTCCTGGGTATGTGTTTGTGGGAGGAAGCAAGCAAGAAACTGACAGAAGGAAAGCAAACCCGCACTGGATTTGCTTAAACTGACATCACAATGCATAGAGCTAAGTGCTAGGGATGAGGCATATATTAATGATTATATTAAAACACTTGGAAACTATCATTTCTGCATCCCCTAAAACATCTGAGAAATTTCTCTTTCGGATTTTTTGAGTAGGGGTTGTAATTATTGATGAAATGAACATCTGTATTTTTTGGACATTTTCACTTTATTTCACTGAATGGTTTACAACCTTATGACTAGTACTATGTAGCTTTGAGAATTTACCTCTCTTCAGAGCTTGTTAATGGTTTTTGACTTTTTGGCAAAATGTCCCACACTGCTCCTAGTGTACCAATGTTGTCTTTCTGGTAATTATCAGGTAAAGGAGAGATGGTATAAACTACAGTCCATGAAATCCTTTATCACTTGCTAAGTAACAGAAAAATAAATAGAACCTAAAACTTCAAAGAATTCCTAAGCTAAATAACAACATCACTCTAAGAGGTAGGGTCTCCTGAAAGAATTCTGACTTTGCACACATTCACATTTGTCCACCCAGTTCATATTAACGGCAAAGACTCCCAGCTGTAACTTCATTCATTTCAAACTTCTTCATTAGCACAGATTCTGAGGACAGGAGTGTGCTCATGCATTCACAGTTGACTTGGTTTAACAATTTATGTTGGCGTGATCAAAAACTATTAAATAATTGAAATTTTTTTAAAATAAGAAATTTAGTAGAGCTGAAAGTTTTTTTTTAAGATTTATTTATTTTGGGGGCTGGTGCTGTGGCATAGCGGGTAAAGCACCATCTGCAGCGCCAGCATCCCACATGGTTGCCGGTTTGAGTCCCTGCTGCTCCTCTTCCGATCCAGCTCTATGCCATGGCTGGGAAAACAGTAGAAGATGGCCCAAATTGGGTCCCTGCATCTGCTTGGGAGACCAGCAAGAAGCTCCTGCCTCTTGGCTTCAGACTGGCCCAGCTCCGGCCATTGCAGTCATTTGGAGAATGAACCACTGGATGGAAGACCTTTCTCTCTGTGCCTCTCAGTAACTCTGCCTTTAAAAAAAAGATTTATTTATTTGAAAGACAAGAGTTCCAGAGAGGCAGAGGCACTGAAAGAGATCTTCCATCTGCTGGTTCTTTCTCCAAATGGCCACAATGGCTGGAGCTGGGCCAATCTGAAGCCAGGAGCCAGGAGCTTCTCGTGGGTCTCCCACGCAGGGGTAGGGGCCCAAGGACTTGAGCCATTTTCGACTGCATTCCCAAGCAGTAGGAAAGTGGAAGAGGAGCAGCTGGGTCTGGAACCAGCGCCAGCTTTACCCGCTACACCACAGCCCCGGCACCATAGCTGAGGCTTTTAGAAACTATTAAGCTTATGCTATCCCACCCTGAAAAGCCTGTGTCATCGTCTGCACAGAGGCTATCACTGTAAAGGCAACGAGCTCCAGAGCAGAGATGGGGAAGACGGTGGAGCAGCTGTCTTGTTGACAATGCAAGTAGTATGAAGTGAACATGTGGAACTGAAGTGAGGACGTCTATATCCTTGGCCCAAACTAACTTTTTTAATGACATTATAAATTTTGGACAACCTCAAAAAGCTCAGCAGATCCAAAGCAGAAATGAAAGATGGAAATGTCACTCATATGATAGCTGCTATTTTTTTTTTTAAATAACTTTATTTATTTCAAAGTCAGTAACAGAGAAAGGGAGAGACAAGACAGAGATCTTCTAGCCACTGGTTCACTCCCCAAATGGCTACAAAGGCCAGTTCTGGCTGGATCAGACCAAAGCCAGGAGCCAGCAGCCAGCAGCTACATCAGGGTCTCCCACATGGGTGGCAGAAGCCCAAACCCTTGGATCATCTGCTGCTGCTTCTCCCAGGTCATTAGCAGAGAGCTGGATCGGAAGTGGAGCAGCAGGGACACAAACCGGTGTCCATATGGGTGCCCATCACAGGTGGTGGCTTTACCCACTAAGCTGCAATGCTGGCCCTAAAGGCTGCTATTTTTAAAAAGTAAAAGGTGCTGGTGCTGCGGTGTAGTAGGTTAAGCCTCTGCCTGTGGTGCTGGCATCCCGTATGTTGCAGTCATATGGGGAGTGAACCAGCAGATGGAAGCGCTCCCTCTCTGTAATAAAGAAATTTTGGCCAGGCAGAGTTAGACAAGAGAGAGAGAGAGAGAGAGAGAGAGAGAGAGAGAGAGAGAGAGAAAGAGAGAGAGGTCTTCCTTTGCCATTGGTTCACCCCCCCAGTGGCTGCTGTGGCCGGCGCAACACGCTGATCCGAAGCCAGGAGCCAGGTGCTTCTCCTGGTCTCCCATGGGCCATCCTGCACTTGGGCCATCCTGCACTGCACTCCTGGGCCACAGCAGAGAGCTGGCCTGGAAGAGGGGCAACCAGGACAGAATCTGGTGCCCCGACTGGGACTAGAAGCCAGGGTGCCGGCGCCATAGGCGGAGGATTAGCCTAGTGAACCGTGGCACTGGCCCAAATAAATCAATCTTTAAAAAATTAAAAAATGGGACCGGCGCTGTGGTGCAGTGAGTTAAGCCACTGCCCACAGGGCCGGCATCCCATATAGGTGAGAGTCTGTGTCCCAGCTGCTCCACTTCCAATCCAGCTCCCTGCTAATGTACCTGGGAAAGCCCTTGAAGATGGCCCAAGTGCTGGGCCCCTGCACCCAAATGGGACACCTGGAAGAAGGTCCTGGCTCCTGGCTTCGGATTGGCCCAGCTCCGGCCACTGCAGCCATCTAGGGAGTGAATTAGTGGCTGGAAGACCTCTCTCTGTTTCTCAAATAAATAAATTAATTAAAAAGTTTAAAAACAAAGAAATGAGGTCTGTGTTGGGAAATACAGTTTTTGTAAATCTTGAAAATGATTTTGAGAGAGAAGTACATGTATACTGAATAAATGAATCAAAAATGATAGTAACTACTTAGAAATTGAAATGTATTTATATAAAGTTCCATAAAATTAGGATGAATAATCAGCAACTTCTGCAAAATTTTCTTTTCACCTCTCCAAATCTACTTTGCTAAAAATGAGTCTTCAAGGGGCAGCGCTGTGGCACAGCAGGTGAAATCCCTGGTCTGCAGTGCTGGCAGCACATATGGACGCCGGTTTGAGTCCTGGCTGCTCCACTTCTGATCCAGCTCTCTGCTATGGCTTGGGAAAGCAGCAGAAGATGGTAAAGTCCTTGGGCTCCTGCAATCATGAAGGAGACCCAGAAGACGCTCCTGGCTTTGGATTGCTCAGCTCTGGTCATTGTGGCCATCTGGGGCATGAACAGTGGATGGAAGATCTTTCTCTCTGCCTCTGCTTCTCTGTAGCTTTATCTTTCAAATAAGTAAATAAATCTTTAAAAAAGAGTCTTCAAAAAAAAAAAAAAAAAAAAAAAGAAAAGAAAAGAGAGTCTCCAGGGACTGGCACTGTGGAGTAGCAGTTTCTGTACAGCTGCCTCCCGGGATGCCAGCATTCCATGTGGATGGTGCTGGTTTGTGTCCTGGCTGCTCCACTTCCAATCCAGCTCCCTGCTAATGGACTGGAAAAGGCAGCCGAAGATGACTCAAGTATTTAGGCCCTGTGGGAGACCTGGATGAAGCTCCTGGCTCCTGGTTTTGGTCTGGCCAAGCCCTGGCTCTTGTGGTTACCTGGGGAGTGAACCAGCAGATGGAAGATCTTTTTTCCTCTCTGTTACTCTTTCAAATAAATAAAAAATCTTAATATATGAGCAGAATAAATATCAGGCTGTTAAATGCCCTACCTTCAAGTTAGCAATTAAGAGATCTGGTATTTCTGCCTAAGTTATACATGCCCATTTAATGTACCAAACATAATTACAGTCAATATAAATATGTACATTTTTCCGCTTTCTGAAAGTATGAGAAGTTTTGTGTAAAGTGCCAAGACACATGAAATATCACACACTGACCTGAGTCTGAGAGACTGCTGTGAACAAGTTTTAAAACAGGTGTCTTAAAATTCTGTTATGAGTCACCCCCATGGGTATAGGTTGTGGAGAATCTGCAGAGAGTCGCTCTGAGGTGAAGTAGGGCTGTGGGTCTTTCTCCCTCTCCCCAAAGAGAGGGGGCTTCAGAAGGACCACCTGGAACACTCAGGATGATCAGTCACTGTGTGTTGATGCCTGACATATAACGTAACCAGTGTCAGCTACTGGCTGAGGCACCAGCACTGAGAGCCCGTTACATTCCTACCCACGAGAAAGAAAAATACGTAGGATGACATCAGCGGAGCGGGAATGGGTCAAGTGGGAAAGAAAGCTGTGCTAGGACCATTTGAAAGCCGGCCCAAGAGGTCACCCAGGAAGGCAATGACATGAGAGAATGTGGATCAACTCATATGTAAACAGACTCCATGTATTATAAAGTAACTGTAAGATTTTTCATTTCATAAGGATGAATCAAGTCATGGACTGCTGAGTTTGGTTCCTGTATCAGAGGAACAAGTCATCCCACTGAATAAACTGACAAAGGTCAACTGGAAAACGCTGATGTCCCACTCCATGAGTTCTAATACGTTAGATATGGCCATATACTCAATTAAATGAACAAAGTGAACATAAATCTGTTTGCTCACCTTTGGACAAGTGATTTCAGTCTGCTGGATCATGATAAGAGCTGAAGCTATGAGAGCCCCTTGCCTTACGTAGTTCACAGGGTCATTTGTCATTGGTTCTAGCAAATTAATTGCTTCCTGAAAACATTAGGGAAAAAAGAACTTTAAATAACATTGACACATTGACATGTTCGGATTTTGAAATTAGTTACAGTCACACTAAGTCAGCATTCTCATCCAACAGTGTAGTACCATGTTAGTTTAAGACTGCTTTAACACAATAGTTCAGAACAAAGTATACTTTAAGCTTCAATGTAATTGATATGAAGTGAAAAAAAACTTAGAACCTGAGTGCTTTTGTGTTGATATAAAAGAGGTCATAAGCAGAGGCTGGTGCTGTGACATGGCAGGTGAAGCCACTGCCTGTGGTGCCGGCATCCCATGTGGGTGCCGGCTAGAATCCTGCCTGCTCTACTTCCCACCCAGCTCTCTGTGATGGCCTGGGAGGACAGTGGAGGATGGCCCAAGGCCTTCGGCCCCTGCACCCATGTGGGGGACCCAAGGGAGGCTCTTGGTTTCAGATTGGCGCATCTGTGGCCGTTGAGGCCAGTTGGGGAGTGAACCAGAGGATGGAAGACTCTCTCTGTCTCTCCCCTTCTCTCTCTGTGTAACTCTTTCAAATAAATAAATACGTCTCTAAAAAAAATAAAAAGAGAGGTCATAAGCAAAGTACCAGAGAGAACATTATTAAAAGAATATGGGATCATTATTTGATAAGCATGTATTATTTTTAAAGCATAGTATTAGGTATTTTATATGTTATCCCATATAATTCTATTAATTATAAAAATAAACAAAAACAAACACATCATCACCAACACCACAAAATAGTCTTTATAATTACAGAAACTGAGAGTTTGCAAGGTTACATTACTTCCCTAAAGTTACAGAAATAGTAAACACAGGCTAGTCTAACTCCAAAACTTATATTACATATTATACCTCCACCAAAGACTAGTGTAACATAACACAGGATCTGACTTTAAATATTAAATAAAAGCAAACAGAGGGCAGGCACTGTGGCGCAGCAGGTTAAAGCCCTGGCCTGAATCACTGGCATCCCATATGGGTGCTGGTTCTAGTCCCAGCTGCTCCTCTTCCAATCCAGCTCTCTGCTGTGGCCTGAGAAGGCAGTAGAAGATGGCCCAAGTGTTTGGGCCCCTGCACCTGAGTGGGAGACCTGGAAGAAGCTCCTGGCTCCTGGCTTCGGATCGGCGCAGCTATGGCCATTGTGGCCATCTAGGGAGTGAACCAGCGGATGGAAGACCTCTTTCTCAGTCTCTACCTCTCTCTGTTAACTCTTTCAAATAAATAAAAATATATCTTAAAAACAAACAGAAAAATCCTTCTCCAAATAAAAAAGACCTCATTTAGAATGGCAAAATAAATTAAATCAAATGGACTAGAATTGACTTAATAGTTACAATTCACAAGACCTTTTGTGATGAGATTTTCCATTATTTTTACCAGAATTTCTCCACTATCATATTATCCAGAATATCAATTTTATGGACAAAAAAAAGACTCCTAGTTAAGTAAGTTTGGAAGCTCCAGCTTATTATTATCTCCTCTTGCAGACTCAAAGTGAATATATATTTTATCAAAGACTCTAGGAATGTATATATCATAATAAAGAAATCTCACAATAACATAAACCAGTCCACCTGTGTTTATCCCATACATTCACTGTATCTGACTGAGTGCACCTCTGTCTCAGGTACATACTGCACATGTATTAACACACTGCAGGACCTATGGGAAGCCCCCCTTTTAAGGTTCCTCACACGGTACTTAGATAGGTGAGAATCTAGAGGAATAGATCAACAGGTTTATAAGATCATCAAACTTATTTCTTATTCCCTTTGTCATTTCTCAAGCCTCCTTCATGCCAAGACTAAGGAAAGGAAGGAAAAATGGGCTACTTCTTTGGAAATAGTTTTAGAATCCTCTACATACGGACTAGCATACATACATACATACATATATACACACACACATATTTTTTCATTTATTTGACAGGTAGAGCTACAGACAGTGAGGGAGAGTGAGAGAAGGGTCTTCCTTCTGTTGGTTCACCCCCCAAGCGGCCAACACGCACAGATCCGAAGCCAGGAGCCAGGCGCTTCTTCCTGGTCTCCCATGAGGATGCAGGGCCCAAGCACTTGGGCCATCCTCCACTGCCCTCCTAGGCCACAGCAGAGAGCTGGACTGGAAGAGGAGCAACCGGGACTAGAACCCGGTGCACATATGGGATGCCAGTGCCGCAGGTGGAGGATTAGCCAAGTGAATCACGGCGCCAGCCCCCATATATATATATATATATATATATATATATATACACACACACACACACACACACACACATATATATATATTTTTTTTTTTAACATAAGATTTATTAACAGGTAATACATACACCAGTTATGTGCATTCTTCCTTCCCATTCCAAGGGAAAATGTAATGATCTTGGGCAGAGTAGACTTCACATACATAGTTGATATTTTTTGTGAAGCAGTCATGACAGAAATATAACCAAATTTCCAACTTTTAAGTTAGAAGTCAGTAACCCAGCCTTGGATGGATATAATATAATTTCAAAGGTATATTTCAGAATAACAGATGTTTCAGGTTTTCAAAAAATGAAAATAATTAAAGCACAAACTCTCAGCCAGGTATTGATACCTAGGATCATATAAATTATCTAGAAATAAAATACACTTGTTTAGTATCAGTAATAAGAATGTTTCATTAAATTAACTTGTCAGGTGAACATTTGTACCTATATATCATATTATGTTTAGAATCGAGAAAGAAAAAAATCTAGCTCACATTTAACTTAGAGGCCAGACGTAAATGTCAACTAAAGACCTGAGGGAAAAAAATACTTAGTAAAACATCCAACCACATTCTCCTTTGTTTACAGAACAAAGGAAAAAAATAAATGTCAGTTTCTATAAATTGCACCTTCCATACCCAATGACCTCTATAATAAAAATGAAGATACATTTTCATCTAAGAAATTGTACAACAAATGACCAAAAGAGTGACTAATTTATCTGTAAAAGCATGATAACATCTCTCTCTCACATATACACATCCACACGTGCATGCATGCACATAAGTGCTTTGTTAAAGGGAAGGTGCACCTCTGGAAGGCAGCCAAAGGGTGTGTGTGTGCCATGAGAGTCAGAGTGATGATCGTGTCACAACTATGAATCAAGAAAACTTGCTATGCAAGCAACAGTGCATTTCTTTATGAATCTCATGGCAAATTATGTTTTCAAATCATTACTTTGCCTAATCGAACTCTTTATTTTGCAATTTTTGCGTGTTTAACATAACAAGGATATCTACTAAGGTTAGAGATGAGAAAACAGGCAAATAGTATGTGATTTGTTTAAAACAGAAAAGTTATAAATCAGCTGTTTTTGGTGGGTTTGGATGAGAACTTTGATTTGCACGATAGTAATTATACAAACTGAACATGGGAAAGGACCAGAGTAGTTCTTTAAAGAAAAAACTGTCTTCTTCCCCCTCCTCTAAAGAAGTCGATGATTTGACTAGAAATTCACTGAAATGTTTCAGGCACATTACAGCATCCATGTAATATGATGGTTTGTTCTTAAGCAGTTTTGGGTAATCCAGTAGTGAAAATGAGGGAGGACTGGGAAGCTCTGTGAGGCAAGTTCAGCTCCAGAGATCACATAACACTTGTATTTTTACAGCTGTTGCATAAACCTTTTCTGCAAGGGAGAACACTCTGGCGCCAGGAAGAACCCACCCCACTGGCCTGGGTTTTACCTTGTTTCCTGTACCAGCACAGCAGATCCCCAGGGCCATCGCTGCTCCATAGCGTACATGAGGGTTGTAACTCTCTGACAACAAAGAGACAACACTCGGGCACTGCTCAGGGGTCCTGAGAAGAAACAGAGAAAATGAAGACAATGTTTTATGTAACATCGTTTTAAATCAAGATGGAAGAATTTTACCCAAGTTGTCATTTTAGTAAAATTATGGGAAGCAACAGAGTAACACATAAATTGCAGAATTAAAAATCTCACAGAATTCTAAGTACTGATGGGAAAACGTGTCTTCAGTATTCAGAGGACCACAGCTTTTCACTGCAGTCATTCCCTAGTGCCGCTTCCAGTGCAGGGAGAGCACACCGCTCTATACCCATGTTTCTTGTTTCCTGGTCACTACAGTTCACTCAGAAGACAAAGATCATTTGTAGAGACTCCTGGATGGTCCAAAGCTGCATAAAATATTTAGAGCCCTTGTATTACTCTAGTTGAGTATTAAACCAGTAAATTTGATAAACAGGAAATAATTATTTTTTGCATTTAGCAATTGCATTGGTAAGGAGTAATAGATGATTTTTTAAAAAAAAATCCTCTTCATATTTGTGGCAAAAACAAAAAACAGGATGCAATTAACAACTGGAGTACTTGACCTATAGCAATAATGGCTGAGAGTAAGGGGAGCTTCTGGGAGGCTGGTGATAGTATGGTCTTGAACTGGGAGCTGGTTACACCAGTGTGGTCAGTTGTGAAAATGCATCAGGCTATAGGCTGCTTTTATGTACATTTTGGGGTATATATCAAACTTCATAAAATAAAAATTTTTTTTAAAAAAGGACTATATACGGGGCTGGTACTATGGCGTAGCTGGTAGAGCCACCACTTGTAATGCCAGCATCCCAAATGGGCGTGGGTTAGAGTCCTGGCAGCTCCATTTCCAATCCAGCTCTCTGCTATGGCCTGGGAAAGAAGTAGAGGATGGCCTGTGTCCTTGGGCCCCTGTACCAGTGTGGGAGACCCAGAGGAAGCTCCTGGCTCCTGATTGGTAGCTCCGGCTGTTGCAGCCAGTTGGGGAATGAACCAGTGGATGGAAGACTGCTCTCTATCTCTCTGCCTCTCCTTCTCCCTGTGTGTAACTCTGACTTTCAAATAAATAAATCAATCTTTTTAAAAAAGGACTATACACTTATGAATGAAAGCAGTTATTACCACAAATCAATTCAAATCTATAAAAGTCAGAACTATCTTCCATCCTCAAACTCAAGTGGCAAATTCAAATTTCAAATGAAAAGGAGCCAAATTTATAAAAACTGTATGTATTAAAATTAAGTTCTGTAGGGCTGGTGCTGTGGCACAGCAGGTTAAATCACTGCCTCCAGTGCCTGCATCCAATATGGGTACTAGTTCAAGTCCCAGTTACTCCACTTCCAACACAGCTTTCTGCTAACACACCTAGGAAGGCAGCAGCAGACGACCTACTACCCACGTAGGAGACACAGAAGATACTCCTGACTCCTGGATTCAGCCTGGCCTAGCCTTAAGCCTTGTGGCCTTTTGGGGCATGAATCAGCAGATGGAAGATCTCTCTGTCTCTCTCTAACTCTTTCAAATAAAAATATATATCTTAAAAAAAAAAAAAAGAAAATTAAGGTTTCCTCCTGTAACAGAGTCCATCATTTTTCTTGAAAATCGTTGGGGCCTGTGATGCAGCATAGCAGGTACAGCCACCACCTGCAAAGCCAGTATCCCACATGGGTGCTAGTTTGTGTCCCAGTTGCTCCACTTCAGAGCTAACTCCCTGTTAATGGCCCAGCTGCTTGGGTCCCTGCCACCAATGCGGGAGACTGAGATGGAGCTCTTGGCTTCAGCCTGACCCAGCGCTGGTGGCTGCAGCCATCTGGGGAGTGAACCAGCAGATGGAAGATCTCTTGTCTCTCCTCTTTCTGTAACTCTGGCTTTCAAATAAGGAAATAAATCTTTTTTTTTTTTTTTTTCTTTTTGACAGGCAGAGTGGACAGTGAGAGAGAGAGAGACAGAGAGAAAGGTCTTCCTTTGCCGTTGGTTCACCCTCCAATGGCTGCCGCGGCCAGCGCGCTGCGGCCGGCGCACCGCGCTCATCCGATGGCAGGAGCCAGGTGCTAGGTGCTTTATCCTGGTCTCCCATGGGGTGCAGGGCCCAAGCACTTGGACCATCCTCCACTGCACTCCTGGGCCACAGCAGAGGGCTGGCCTGGAAGAGGGGCAACCGGGACAGAATCCGGCACCCCGACCGGGACTAGAACCCGGTGTGCCGGCGCCGCAAGGCGGAGGATTAGCCTGTTGAGCCACGGCGCCGGCCAGGAAATAAATCTTTTAAAAAATTATTTTCGGTTTGACTAAGTATCCTTATATGAATAATGTGGAAAAATACTAATGGCAACAACATGTAAAAATAGTATGTTTCATAAACAAAAAGAAATGGGAAATAGAAGAGTTCCAGTTTTAATTTTGCTAACTTGTTAGTTGTAAGACATTAAGCAAGTCACCTAGGTTTTTGTTTCTGTAATTACAGATAGATCTTTTTGATTATTTTGCAGGAATAAAAAAATCAGATGAGCACATAACTGAAAATATAGTGATGATATTTTTGCTCTCAGTTAATGCATCCTGAGATAAAAAACAAAGTTATATAAAAGGAAATCAGGAAGTTGAATGCCCATATTCTAGTTCCTGTTCTGTCTCTAAACACCTGGGCCAATTTGGACAAGGTCTAAATGACCAGTTACTCTGGGGTCTCTTTCCTCATCTGAAGAAAGAAGGAATGGGACTGGTGAGTCTGTAATGTCTGTTTCAACTTGACAATTCTATGGCTTTGAAAAATGAACCAATGATCACAGGTCTAAATCAAAGCTCATTATTACAGGGCAAGGTCTCTTCAATAAGTAATGTTCCTATGAAATAAAAATGATGTTTTAAGTGATGTTATACTAAAGAGGTTCCTGAGGAGTTATTCTACTTACAGTTTTTTTTTGTTTGTTTGTTTTTTTGTTTTTTTTTTTTGACAGGCAGAGTGGACAGTGAGAGAGAGAGACAGAGAGAAAGGTCTTCCTTTGCCGTTGGTTCACCCTCCAATGGCCGCCGCGGCCGGCGCGCTGCGGCCGGCGCACTGCGCTCATCCGATGGCAGGAGCCAGGAGCTAGGTGCTTTTCCCTGGTCTCCCATGGGGTGCAGGGCCCAAGCACTTGGGCCATCCTCCACTGCACTCCTGGGCCACAGCAGAGGGCTGGCCTGGAAGAGGGGCAACCGGGACAGAATCGGTGCCCCGACCGGGACTAGAACCTGGTGTGCCGGCGCCGCAAGGCGGAGGATTAGCCTGTTGAGCCACGGCGCCGGCCCTACTTACAGTTTTTTAAAAATATTTATTTATTTGAAAGGCATAGTTACACAGAGGCAGAGGCTGAGAGAGAGCGAGGTCTTCCATCTGCTGGTTCACTCCCCAGATGGTCACAACAGCTGGAGCTGGGCTGATCCAAAGCCCAGAGCCAGCAGCTTCTTCCAGGTCTCCCACATGGATACAAGGGCCCAAGGACTTGGGCCATGTTCTACTACTTTCCCAAGCCATAGCAGAGAGCTGCTGGCACTACAGGCAGCAGCTTTAGCCACTACGCCACAGCACTGGCTCCCTTTACTTATAGTTGATCTTCCCAGTGTTCAACTTTTATTTTTACTCCTATTAGACTAAGAATCTAAAGTTCTTCCCATAATTTGATACCCAAATCCTCTGATAAATACAAGGATTTTGCCATCTAATAGTAAAACCACCAACACTCCAACTGTCTCAATAGTCAAGGGCTGAGATGAACTTCTATATTTTTCATAAACTTATTTTATAAGTAATTTATGCCATAAATTATTAGCACAGTACTAGCTACTATAGATAATATTTTGTATTACTTAATAAGAGACAAAAAGAGTCAAACTAAATTTATACTTAGAGATTTAGTAAGTATTTTTTGCTATATTCAAGGTCATTTAATAGGTTAAGCATTGGGAAATGATGACAGCCTTTTTCTATTACCTTTTACTCTTCAATTTATAAGCTACTCAATAGATGATCATAACTAGGGAGAACTAACATACTCATGAGCATTACTTCATAAAGCTAACTGAGTGCCTTTTAATTTTATTTAAATGCTCTGAAGTTTGGAACATGAAGACCACACAGATGGTTATGGAATGCCTCAAAAGTGAGAGCTGTCCTGGGACTTAAGGATGGGTATGATTCTTAGCAGGACATATGTTTTGGGCAAAGGAATGAACACTGGTATACGCATAGCAAAATCAGGAAAAGTCAGTCGATGAACCACATTAGTTTTGTGTTGAGGAATAATGGGAAAAAAATCAGAACTACCTGTACAGTATCTGCTTGGGAATAGGGCAGGCACCACGGGTTTCTAATGATGGTGCCCAACCTTCTTTTCAGTCTTCCCTCTGCCAAACTTAGCTGCCATTCTGGTCAGGATATTGTTCACTGTACCCCGTGTTCCTCCCCATTTCTTGCCTATGTTGACACTATAATCTGCTTAGTCTTCTTCCTAATCTTAGATTTAAAATCCCATCCATTCAAGAGCCTGGTTCAAATCATAGCACAGGTATGCATTATGGTTCTACCTGCCCTACTAAGCTAGTTGTTCTGATAATAAAATGAGATAATGCATGTGAAATGCTTTGACAACTATAAAGTATTAGACAAATGTAGATATTATTTGTAGAAACCTCTCAAGATTGGGTAGGCAGGGTCTAATTACATTTACTTAGCATTTATGTACAGGGTAGTGAATTTAAACTGTGACAAATATTTGGAAAATATGGGTCATGTTTTAAGCTCCCTTAGGACTTAGTGACTATTTGCAAATCATCTGATAAAGTAGTTCTAAATCTTTTTCTGCCCCAGGGTCTCCCTTACCCCATGAAATGAGCAGATACATATAATTTGGAGAGTCTAATATTTAAATGTAATAGCCTTTGAGGTTTTAAAAATTTAGTTTATACAGTATCATATAAAGGAAATGATAAAACAAGCAACCTCTTTACTTCTGGGTCATCATGAGGTATAGGCAGCAATATGTAAAGATATTACTCTAATCCCAAGTATATAAGTATTTAATGAAAAGAAGTTATGTCTACTTTCAAAAAATGAAACACATGCTGAAATAAAGTAACTGTATCCTGATTTGCTGCTTCAATACAATTTCTTGACTTAAAGTTACCAGTCATCTTGCCAACGCTACTATTCAAACTTTTCAGAGCAGAAATTCTACAATGGCATATGCAAAAGTCACTGCAATATCATCCAGCCATAAACTGCACATATGAATGGCTTTTAACTACTGTTTATAGAATATTGTATGAAATCTCAACAATAAATCATATTAACACATCTAGATGCTTTCAAGAATACAGTGTCCTCCCCACACCACTCCCAATCTACCTTCACTAAGAAAGAAAAGTACAGCAATATATGTATAAAGGCAGAAACAATGTTTTAGCATGACCATCACAGACAGAAATAAAACATTTTTTTAAAAAAATTTGATTAACTGGCTGGTTTTCCATGTGCTAGGTCCCTCCAAATGCCCATGGCTGCCTGGCTGAAGCTGGGATGGGAGGTCAGGAACTTAAGCTGGGTCTTCTGTGTGGGTGTCAGGAACCCAAGAGCTTAAGCCATCATCTGCTGCCCACGGCGCACATTAGCAGAAAGCTGGAAACAGAAGTGGAGCTGGGCACTGAACCCAGGCACTCTGATGTGAAACGTAGGTGTCTTAACCAGTCCCTGTTTTGGCTTTTTAAGATTTACTGGGGTTAGCGCTGTGGTGCAGCGGGTAGCCACTGTCACCTGCAGTGCCAACATCCCATATGGGTGCCAGTTTGTGCCCTGGCTGCTCCTCTTCCAATCCAGCTCTCTGCTGTGGCCTGGGAAAGCAGAAGAAGATGGCCCAAGTCTTTGGGCCCCTCACCCACATGGGAGACCTGGAAGGGGTTCCTGGCTTCAGATGGGTGCTGCTCTGGCCATTACAGCCATCTAGGGAGTGAACTAGCAGATGGAAGACCACCTGGAAGACCTCTCTGCTTCTGCCTCTCTGTAATTCTGCCTTTCAAATAAATAAATAAATCTTAAAAAAAAAAAAAAAACCCTCATTCATTGTGGCAGAAATAAACATTAAAATAAAAAAAATTTATTTATTTATTTGAAAGCAGAATTACACAGAGAGAGAAACCTCTCTCTGGTTCACTCTCCAAATAGCTTCAACGGCCAAGCTTGGCCAGGCTGAATCCAGGAACTAGGAGCCCAAATACTTGGGCCATCCTCTGTTGTCCTCCTAGGTGCATTAGCAGGGAGCTGGATAGGAGGAAGTGGAGCAGCCAGCACACAAACTCCACACATCTGGGATGCCGGCACTGCAGCTGGCGGTTTGACCTGCGTGCTACAATGCTGGTCCCTTCCAGCATCTTAACTGCTGTGCCAAATGCCTACCCCAACAGAGGGAATTTTTGAGGCCATAAATTTCAGGATAGTCCCCTGGTAGGATTAAAATTTATAATTCCCTTTAGGGAAGTGCCACAGTGTCAGAGGATTAACACAATATTGAGGAACTGACTACACCCACCCTATTTAATGACTTTATAATCCCTACCGACAGATTCCAAATAACTACTCTGAGCAGCACCCTGAATCACTACTGAATGTCTTTAGCCAAACACATCACAAACATCTAAATCAGCACACAGAGGAGCAACTGCTGGCACTGCCACAGTGACCACTCGTCTACACACCTAGGAAACACATCAGTCATCTCATCCCCTCATTCCCTACATTTAATCTGCCACCAAGACAAGTAAAATTCTCAAGTCTTACTTGTTTCCATTGCCTTGCCACCAGGCACTGATCATTTCTCACTGGAAATTAATACAGTCATTCCTTCCAATATTCTGCAGTTTATTACGATAAAGATAACTTAAGTTTAGAAACAGAGAAATCTGGATGTCAATTCTATTTTTACTAACTTTTTTTTTTTAATTTGAAAGAGGGAGAGAAAGAGAGAGAAACAGAGAGAGAGTGAGAGAGAGAGAATATGAGAATGAGAGAAGGCTGGCGCCGTGGCTCAATAGGCTAATCCTCCGCCTAGCGGCGCAGGCACACCATGTTCTAGTCCCAGTCGGGGCATCAGATTCTGTCCCAGTTGCCCCTCTTCCAGGCCAGCTCTCTGCTATGGCCCGGGAGTGCAGTGGAGGATGGCCCAAGTGCTTGGGCCCTGCACCCCATGGGAGACCAGGAGAAGCACCTGGCTCCTGCCTTCGGATCAGCGCGATGCGCCGGCCACAGCGGCCATTGGAGGGTAAACCAACGGCAAAGGAAGACCTTTCTCTCTGTCTCTCTCTCACTGTCCATGCTGCCTGTCCAAAAAAAAAAAAAAAAAGAGAGAGAGAGAGAATGAGAGAAACCTTCCCATCAGCTGGTTCATTTCCCAAATACCCACAACAGCTAAGGCCAGGCCAGGCCAGGCGCTGGTTACTCAATGAGGGTCTCCCACATGGTTGGCAGGGACCTAAGTGTCTGAGAACTCAGCCACTGCTGCTTCCTAGGGTGCACATTGGCAGGAAGCTGGTGGATTCCAATTCTAATGCAGCCATTTATCAAGAGGATGTCATTCACTCACTCTCTTTAGGTCTTTGTTGCTGGATGCATGAAATAACATCTGCTCTACCTCAAGCATGCTGGGGAGAATTGGTGATAAGAGTAAAATAATAAGCTACCTTTAAAGTCTAAATACATAACCAGATATTTGAATTGCAACAGAACCACGAATTTGGCCACTAATATGCTATAGTTTGGAATCTTATTTTTAAAAAATATAGTTTGACTCATGTCCAAAGTTTAATTCAAAACAATATGCGGGGAGGGGAGGGGGCAGGGACGGGATGGGTATTTACCCTAGTGGTGTTAAAATGAAAATACTGCATTGTGGGACAGTGGGTTAAGCTGCCACCTGTGATGCCAGCATTCCAAATCAGAGTGCTGGTTGCTCTGCTTCTAATCCGACTCCCTGCTAATGCACTTGAAAAAGCAGCAGAAGGTGGTCTGAGTGCTTGGAACGCTGCCATCCAAACAGGAACCCCAGATGGAGTTCCAGGCTCCTGGCTTTAGCCTGGCCCAGCCCTGGAATTGCAGCTTTTTGGGTAGTGGATCAGTAGACAAGGGATCCCTCTCCCTCTCTCCCTCTGCCTTCCAAATAAATAAATTAAACCTTTTTAAAAAAGATTGAGACACCCAGATACCACATCAGAGTAACTTGTTTTGATTCCTGGCTCAAGTTCCTGATTTTAGTTTCTTGCTACCAGGGGGATGGCAGTGGTAGCTGAAGTAACTGGGTCCCTCACACCTACATGGGAGACCTGAATTCTCAGCTCCCACCTTTGGCCCTGGCCAGCAGACATTTTGGGGAGTGAACCATCAGATGACACATCTCTCTTTTCTCAAATAAAGAATTTTTAAGTTTTATCTGAAAGCTAGACAACCCCCTCCACACACACACACCGCATCCCCAAACACACACACAGATCTTCCACTCACTTGTTCACTCCCATATGCCCAAACAGCCAGGGCTGGGTCAGGTTGCAGAAAAGCCAGGAGCCAAGACCTCAATCTAGGTCTCCCACAGAAAGCAGAGGCCCAACAGCTGAGACATCACCTGCCGCCTAGCAGGGCACCCATTAGCAGGCAGCTGGAGCGAGAAGCTGAAGCCCGGACAGAACATGAGCGCTCCAGTGCAGGGTGCAGGTCTAACAAATGGTGTCTTAACTGCTACACCATAAAAAAAAAATTAAAAACAAAACAATATGGTAATATCATGATAATATGCAGAATTCTGACCTTCTGATTTTCTCATCAAATTCCAGGGAGCTAATATTACAGAGGCTACTTACTAACGTGCCTCTTGACTGCAGCAAGGGTGAGATATTCTGCAGCAAACTGACTCCCAGGAAAGTGCTTATCCTTCACAGGAAACAGCTTATCCTCAAATCGATCTTAAAATTTCATTTATTTTATGACTGACATTGCTCCAAAATTATTACACAAACAATAAATAAAAGATATCATATATACTATTCTTCAAGTAACCACAACATTCACATTCTTTTCTTTAGTAGAAAAATCTTCTAAAAGGGATAGGACTTGTACTTAGGCTTTGTTTCCTAAAGGGTATTAACAATTTCATGAAGCCCAGAAACAATTTTGCCTGGAAAGATAAATACAAGGAGCCTAAGGCAGAGCTTGACCCAGGTGATCACAGTAGAGACCGAAACACATTGTGAGAGCTATAAACGCAAGCATAAAAAGATGTCAGCTTCTAAGCCTAATAACAGTTTCACCTTCTGATATATTTTTCAGAAAAACAAGAGTTAAGATAAGGAATGACAAATAGTTCAGTATATTAGCTTAGACATTAAATCTCTTCAAGAGCACAGTAAGACCATAATATTCTTAGATGTTTACTTCAATGTTCCAGCAGGCAGCTCTAAAAGGACAAAGGAATCTTTCAAAGCAGTGGCTGGAATGCAAACAACCACTGAAAGCCAAACCTGTGCACATTAATCTTTATACACACATGCACACATACACGATGCATGTATATACAAAATTAAAAGTCAATAAAAAAGATAAAATTATACCACCATTTTCTCAACACGTAAAGATTAATGACTGTCAACACGATTGTTACTGACTGCTAACACCATGAAAAGAGGTACAATCAGACGTTAGCTATACTGGAGCCCTGTTCCTCAAAAACAACACCTGAACCTAAATGTGATCTAGCTTTAGGATCCAACTATCAACTTATAGGAAACAGGCTCAAACAATACACTGAACTACACAGAGAGACAATCAGCAAAATCCACAGGATGGGAAATTAAACAGGCTTCTTCACCAAATGAACTGCAAGATGGGAAAATGGAAGAAAAACACAAGGTCAGAGAATCTGCAGATGAAAAAGAAAACACTAAATCTTCAGTATCAGTTCATTAAGCTTTTTTCCCATTATTTTAGATAACTGACAGTCCCTAAATTTTTTTTTTAAGATTTATTTATTTATTTGAGAGGCAGAGTTACAGATAGAGAGAGGGAGACAGAGAGAAAGGCCTTCCATCCACTGATTCACTCCTCAAATGGCTACAAGGGTCAGAGATGGGCTGATCCAAAGCCAGGAGCTTCTTCCGGGTCTCCTATGTGGATGCAGGGGCCCCAGCACTTGGGCCAACCTCTACTGTCTTTCCAGGACGTTGGCAGAGAGCTGGATCAGAAGAGCAGCAGCCGGGACACAAACTGGTGTTCACATGAGATGTCATCATCTAGGTGGAGCCTTAACTTACCATGTCACAGCGCTGGCCCCAATTTCGTAAATTTTAACCCTTCTATATAAACACTGGCCTCTTAGATAACATCATGAAATAATTTCTCTAATATGTTTAGATATTTTAGATCAACATTTATAATAAAAGTTAAATGATTAATCCTTGATTAACAAGAACAGTTCATTTCCTGTTAACAAGTCTCTATGAACATGTTTAGAAAAATAAACATCTAGAAATGGTCAAGACACTGAAAAAATAGATTTTACGGGTCCAGGGAAGGTAAATAGAAAGGAAACCAATATTTGGGAAATAATTTTATAAGCAAATAATGTGTTACTTATGACCTAGCTTTCTCACATATACTTTGATATGCTGAATTTAAAAGTATATTTACTCAGATAATTATAAACCTGCTAGTTACATGTGTGAGAATTCCAGCAACTTTTCTTGTTTTCCTTTAGTTTTTGGAAGTGTATAAAGTTCATAATAGTATCAAGAAAAAAAATTCATTATGGGTAAGGTAAGGAGAGGAGATGCTTGTTTGAATTTTGTGTGTATCATAATGTAAGACATAAAAAAATTCATTTTCAAGAAAATAACTGAGACAGAAAATAACTTACCATCCCAAATATACATCTGTTCCACACAGCTCCATATCCTAAATTATTGCTATTTATAAGTTTTTACTTTATTAGAATTTCCTGACTATGCACTACAAATAAAGTACTAGCACATGGCAAAAAAGTATAAAAAACCAAAACCATGTAGATCATGCCATAAAAAATTTACCAATTTAGTACTACCATATCAGTTTCTTGGACTTTAGAAAACTAAAAATTTAACATCCTTTTGAGCAAGCTTTTGGTACATTTCCAAGAAGATTAATTCCTTTCCAGTGTCGCTGAAATGAGGGGGGAAATCTAAGGAGGTCAGAAAAAAGTAGATTTGTAGTTTGGCGGAGTGATTAAGTCGCTGTGTGGGAAGCCTGCTACCAACTGCAACCGATGTCAGAGTGCCTGGTTCGCATCCTGGCTCCTCAGCTTCTAGTCCAACTTCCAGCTAATACGCGCATTCCGGGAGGAAGCAGATGACAGTTCAAGTACTTCTGGGTTCCAGCCACTGGGAGACCTGGATACTAGCTTCAACTTGGCCCAGGCATGGCCGTTAGAAGCATCTAGGGAATGAACCAATGGATGGAAGATCTTCTTTCAAATAAAAATAATTTTTTTTAATTGTTAGCTTACCATAACAAAAAGCAAAGCTCTTAAAAAATCACAGGTCACATCCGGAACTCACACAAATCTAAACTAATCAAAAAGTTGGGGGCATTAGCCTAGCAGTTCAGACATGGTTAAGACACCTACACCCCACAGTGGAGTACCTGGAACTGATAGCCAGCTCCATTTCAGGACTCCGGCTTCCTGCTAATGCAGAACCTGGGGGCAATGGCGATGGCTTCAGTAACTGTGCTCCTGCCATCTGCAGGGGAGAACTACATAGTTTCCAGCTCCCAGCTGTGGCCCCAGCCCAATACTGGCTGTTGAGGGTATTTGGGAATGAACCAATGAATGTGAGCTCTCCAATAACAGAAAAAAAGGGGCTGGTGCTGGTTCAAGTCCTGGCTGCTCCACTTCTTATCCAGCTCCCTGCTAATGTGCCTGGGAAAGCAGCAGAAGATGGCCCTACTGCTTGGGCCTCTGTACTCACGTGGCTGATCAGGAAGAAGCTCCTGGCTCCTGGCTTCAGCCTGTCCCAGCCCTGGTTGTAGTGGCTATACGGGGAGTGAGCCAGCAGATGGAAGATCTCTCTCTTCTCAGCCCTGGCCTGAAGTGCCGGCATCCCATTTGGGTGCCGGTTCTAGTCCCGGCTGCTCCTCTTCTGATGCAGCTCTCTGCTATGGCCTGGGAAAGCAGTCCCCAGGCCCTTTCAACCATGTTGGAGACCCAGAGGAAGCTCCTGGCTCCTGGCTTCAGACCGGCACAGCTCAGCCATTGCGGCCATCCAGGGAGTGAACAAGTGGATGCAAGACCTCTCTCTCTGTCTCTACTTCTCACTGTAACTCTGTCTCAAATAAAGTTGCCTAGATCAATGTTTACATAACTCCGGAATCTAATAAAAAATTACATCAGGAGTCAGCGTCGTGGCAAACTGCTGCCACCTGTGATGCTGGCTTCTCACACTGGAGCACTGGTTCATGTCCTGGCTGCTCTGCTTCTGACCCAGCTCCCTGCTAACACACCTAGGAAAGGCAGCAGATGACAGCCCACATGCTTGGTCCCTGCCATCCATGTCAGAGACCTGGATGGAATTCCTGGCTCCTGGCTTTGGCCTGGCCCAGCCCTGGCTGTTGTGGCCACTTGGCTGGTGAATCAGTGTATGGATGAGCTCTCTTACTCTCTCTGTTACTAATTCAAACAAATAAGCACGTAAATCTTAAAAACAAAAGAACAAGTGAGGAAAAGTTTAATGAAAAAGCTTCTGGCCGGCACCACAGCTCACTTGGTTAATCCTCCGCCTGTGATGCCGGCACCCCGGGTTCTAGTCCCAGTCGGGGTACCAGATTCTGTCCCAGTTGCCCCTCTTCCAGCTCTCTGCTGTGGCCCGGGAAGGCAGTGGAGGATGGCCCAAGTGCTTGGGCCCTGCAACTGCATGGGAGACCAGGAGGAAGCACCTGGCTCCTGACTTTGGATCGGCACTGTGTGCCGGCCATAGTGGCCATTTGGGGAGTGAACCAATGGAAGGAAGACCTTTCTCTGTCTCTAACTCTGCCTGTCAAAAAAAAAAAAAAAAAAAAAAAAAGCTTCTGTATTATGCTAAGTGAGTACTGCGGCATTTGAGTGGTCCACCTGTGACTGATCACCCTCTCCCCAGACTGCAGCAGCTTCCTGGTATACACTGCTAAAGCCAGAGGAAGAACACTGACAGAACTGTGGCTGCTTCAACTGCCAGTACAATGGCTTTCCTTTGTTTCCGTGACTCAGTGTTGTTGATTTTTTTTTTAAAGATTTATTTATTTATTTGAAAGGCAGAGTTAGAGAGAGGGAGAGGCACTTTCCAAATGGCTCAATAGCCAGGGCTGTGTCAGGCTGAAGACAGGAGCCTGGATCTCCATCCAGGTCACTCATGTGGGAACAGGGGCCTAAGGACTTGGGCTATCCTCTACTGGATTGGAAGTGGAGCAGCAGGAACTCCAACTGGTGCCCATATGGGGTGCTGACTTCACAGGTGGCAGCTTAACCCACTGTGCCACAGTGCCAGCCCTGTAATACGGACTTCTAAAAGCTGCTATGTATACCACAATCAGGAATAACATACATGGCCAGGGTTGGACACCCGCTCAGGAAAGGCCTGAGAAACCCTAAACTTTTATCTGAGGCTCTGCAGAAGCAGGAGAAGGCTAAGGCAGAGTGGTAAAATACCTGGCTCAGTTTAAAGGAATGTGCCAGCACAGAACCAATCTGCAGAGAATGGGAAAGTATTTTTTCTTTTCTTTCTTCTTGTTTCTTTTCTTGGCACAGTGTGTTTAAGGAAACTGTCAAAACACCAGCTAATCACTTTGCTAACAAAACACAGAATGCAGTGGCCATATTTGACAAAGGATACAGACTTCATAAAAATACTTTCAAAAAGTTACTGAACAAACTGAAGGACTCTAACAAAACAACAATGCAAAACAAGCAGCAGAATAAATTCCAGGAAGAAGGAAGAATCTGGTATCCTGAGTTGTCACATCAAAATATTCAAACTGTTCAGTTTCCACCAAAAGTTATAAGGCATGCAAAGAGGAAGGTACAGGCCATTCATGGGGGAAAAAGAATGAACAGAAATCATTCCTGAGGAAGCCCAGGAATTGGACTTAAATGAACTATCTTAAACCCTCAAAGAGCCCAAAGCAAGGGGCTGCCCTAGGTGTAACAGGCTGAGCTGTCCCCTGGGACACTGCCAGTGTCCAATGCTGGAGTGCTGGCTTCAGTCCTGGCTACTCCCCTTCCAAACCATCTTTGTGCTGATGTGCCGGGGAAGGCAGATAATGGTCTGGGTGCTTGGGACCCTGCCACCCATGTGGGAGACCCAGGAGGAGGGCTTAGCCCTGGCTGTTGTGGCCATTTAGGGAGTAAATCAGGAGACGGAAGATCAATCTCTTTCACTCTGCCTTTTAAGTAAATAAATGAATCTATAAAAAGAGACAAAGAACGAGTTTGGGTATCTCTCAAGCCAAGAGAGGATCAAGTATTATTTATTTATTTGAAAAGCAGAATTACATAGAGAGAGAGGAACAAAGAGATCTCCCTTCTGCTGGTTTACTCCCCAAATAGCCACATGTTTGGGGTGGGACTGGGTAGAATCCAGAAGCCAGAAACTCCATTTGGGTCTCCCACATGGGTGGCAGGGAGGGGTCTAAGTACTTGGGCCATCTTCCACTGGGTCATTAGCAGAGAGCTGGGTCAGAAATAGGACCTGAACTGGCATCTGGTATGGAATGCTGGTGATATTTGTAGCAGCAGCTTAACCCACCGCACATGCCGGCCCCAAAGATCAAGTTTTAAGAAGAAATGTTCAGTAACAGTGGCAAATACTGTGTAAAGATCACAGCTAGTGCTAATTAATGTTTTCCCAAGAGTTGTTTTAGAAACCAGGATGTGAATTAAAAAACAAAACTGGCTATTAGAGTTACAGGCTATGTGGATGGTAAGAAGAGAAAAAATATAGATTATCCTTTAAAAAAGAAAAAAGAACAATAAAATATCTTATTTAGCACGATTGCAAAGGATATAATAAAGACTTGGGATTAAGAAACCAAGTGGGGGCTGGTGCTGTGGCACAGTGGGTTAAAGCCCTTGCCTACAGGACCGGCATCCCATAGGGGAACTGGGTCCAGTTCCGGCTGCTCCACTTCTGATCCAGCTCTCTGCTATGGCCTGAAGATGGCTCAAGTCCTTGAGCCCCTACACCCGCATGGGAGACTTGGAAGAAGCTCCTGGCTCCTGACTTGAGATAAGCTCAGCTCTGGCCATTGCTGTCAATTTGGGAGTGAACCAGTGGATGGAAGGCCTCTCTCTCTGACTCTACCTCTACCTGTAACTCTGTCTTTCAAATAATAAATAAATCTTAAAAAAAAAAAATAAAATAAAGAACCCAAGTGGAAATCAGTTGTAGATGAAGAATGGTGGAAGCAGTGGTAAAGCTGCCACCTTCAGTGCCGGCATCCCATATGGGCGTGGGTTCAAGTCCTGGCTCCTCCAACTCAGATCCAGCTCCCTGCTAACGTACCTGGGAAAGCAGCAAAAATGGCCCAAATCTTTGGGCCCCTGCACACATGTGGGAGAATCGGAAGAAGCTCCAGGCTCCTGGCTCCAGATCAGCCTAGCTACAGTCATCTGGGGGAGTGAACAAGCAGATGGAAGACCTCTCTCTCTCTCTCTTTGCATCTGTCTCTCTGTAACTCTGCCTTTCACATAAATAAATCATTTTTGTTAAAAGAAATAAAAGAAGAATGATAACAATATCCCAAAGGAAGACAATATGGATGGAAAGAAAGATATTTGGAGAGGTGAAGAAAAGCGATGGAGCTTCTGCCAGATCTAAGTCTTTTACAAAAATAAGTCAGGTGGGGCCGACGCTGTGGCATAGTGGATAAAGCTGCCACCTGGGATACCGGCATCCCACATGGTGCCAGTTCTAGTCCTGGCTGCTCTACTTCCAATCCAGCTCCCTGCTATATATGCCTGGGAACGCAGCAGCAGATGGTCCACATGCTTGGGCTCCTGCACTCATGTGGGAGACTTGGAAGAGACCAGCTCAGCTGCATCTATCTGGGGAGTGAAACAGCAGATGGAAGATTCTCTTTCTAACTCTGCCTTGCAAACAAATTAAATCTTTAAAAATAAATAAAGTCAGTTATCTGGGATAGTGAGTAAAGGAGTCTCAGAGAACAGATTAAGCCTGGAATTGCTAGTCCTACTGTTATAGCTTTTCCACTGATCTTGCCAAAAACAATGAACAAGACATGGATGAATAGAAAGAAAGCTGAGCAATATTTGAGCTGTGTGTGAGTTCTGCTGAGGTGAGCTAGTCTTAGTTCAATTAACAGTCTGCTTGTCTGCATTCTCCATAAAATCATTAATTACGTGAGGGAAGAAAGTGCTTATCTGGTTCACCACTGTATTTTGATGAGTGTATGGCATTCAGCAAATTGCTCACATTTGAATGAATGTGGAACGGACACAATCCTCATTAACATTAAGAATTTGTTAATGGTTATTATTTGACAGATATGACTGAGAGGTAAAAAATGTCCTTGGCTGATATTTAGGCTGTTTTGCTAAACCTATAAAGACATTAGATTGCTCTTTTAGGTTAGAATCTGTTTTAGGATAGAATCTGTTCAATAAGCTAAAAAGGTCATTGGGAGTTAAAGTCTTACCTTAGGAAAAATGCACCAATTAGATTTTTGTTTATGGTCAGACTAGAGACTGAGTCTGATTGTTAAGCTACTTTACTAAGAATTAAGTGATCTTATGTTTTTGGGAAGTGAGGAATTCTACACGAATTAAGTTTCCAGACACTTGAACCTCATTCTACCACTAAGAATCATTTAAAATATATTTTTAATTTTGGATGGAAATCTTTTTTTAACATTTGGCATATTTCCTGGCATCTAAAACATAGCTGAAAGAATATGGTTTAGCCTTTTAAAAAATATATCGAAGTCACTACTATGTTTCCATTATAGAATCACAAAACACTGAGGAGGGCCGAATTCGGAGAGCTACAAACCTCTACTATGAGTAGACTACATATCTAAACCTTTTCTTCTTCCAACTGACCCTGTTTGCTATGGTTAAAGTGTTTGTCCAGCTTTTAATTTGTTGCTCTGATTTGTAGTAAGCAGAGTAATGTGGCTTACTTCACACAAGTGTTTTCATTGTATATAATCCTGCTATTTTCCATCTGACATGGCTTGTTTTGCAGATCCGACCTACATACATAAGCACAGATGCCAAATGGTGATTCAGAACAAAGCATAAATATTAGTAGATACAAGATACTTTATATACGACATACGTACATAATTTGTTTCCATCTAGCATTCTTAGCAAAAGTACTTTCTCTAAGATACTGTATTTTTCAGTTTAAAAAAGCAGCAAAATACTAAAATCTGAAGGTCAGGAGAGCTCAAAGAAGTATTTCCCAAAAGCATTCAACACAAGCTGGCTAGGGAATATAAACTTGAAACCAAAAATGGGCATGGGTGACATCACTCTGACTTAGAAGCAATTAAAAATTTAAAAAATCTGAGTGTTCTATGATGATCTTTTAAAAAAGAAATCTTAAGAATGCTGAAGCTCTAATACTGCCCTAGATTTACTGTTGAAAGGAAACTTAAATAGTACAAAAGATTTATGCACCAATTTTCTTTCTTTCTTTTTTTTTTTTTTGACAGGCAGAGTGGACAGTGAGAGAGAGAGACAGAGAGAAAGGTCTTCCTTTGCCGTTGGTTCACCCTCCAATGGCTGCCGCGGTCAGCGTGCTGCGGCCGGCGCACCGCGCTCATCCGATGGCAGGAGCCAGGTGCTAGGTGCTTATCCTGGTCTCCCATGGGGTGCAGGGCCCAAGCACTTGGGCCATCCTCCACTGTACTCCGGGCCACAGCAGAGGGCTGGCCTGGAAGAGGGGCAACCGGGACAGAATCCGGCGCCCCGACCGGGACTAGAACCCGGTGTGCTGGCGCCGCAAGGCGGAGGATTAGCCTGTTGAGCCACGGCGCCGGCCTATGCACCAATTTTCTGAAATAAGGTAGAAATGTATTTCACTGCATATTATATACTTTTCCCAATGTAAAAATCTGTGAAAAAAAAGCTGCCAACGAATCAGTTCCTACACTAAGGAGCCATCTGTTTAAAGACGGGCAGTGAAGCAGCTTCTGCTAAGCCCTACACACACATGCAGATCTCAGACCTTTCTGTGTTCTGCTATACAAGGTTGCGACCAGACCAAACTCACTGTGTTCCACAGCAAAGGTATAAACCTGCGTAAGACTCTTTTTTCACTGCTAGACATTAGAACTGTGGAAACCGCTATAGGTTAATAGGGCAGAATCTTCACAAAATGAAAGCTTTAGAAATTCTAGATTATATCTTATTTTTTCTCAGATGGGAAAAACAGCCCAGCCTTAACCTCAAACAAAATTATCTTGAACTAAGAAGACAGAGTTTATTACAGTTCCCCCAAATATCAAAGAGAGCTCTTAAGACCAACTTGAATAAGGGTCATGAACTGGCTCAAAACACTTAATCAGTGGTTTTATGAATTACAGTGAATGCTGCTACTCTCTAAAAATGAATGTATCAAAGAGGAAATAACCTCTTTGGCATGCTTACAACTGCACAACACATTTATTTCACTGCTCCCAAGCGTCAGTGTTGCAGGCTCAGAATATTGAGAAGGAATTCAGTCCTAGCAGCAAGCTGGTCCACGGAACAGACAAGACAACACGCTTGGAAAAGTCACGAGTGACTGAGAAGCAGGTAAGTAAGAAAACCCTTGAACTGATCTAGGTTATTCTGATCTTCAACAGCAGTGTTACTAGTTAACCTTTTATCTCTACTCAGTAGCTTAAAAACCAAAATGAAACATTTACTAGTGATAAGGGGGATATTTTAAATATGGGATTTTTGAATTTTATGAATAAATGGTCTAATCTTCCTCTTCGTTTTCTATTTCAAGGAAACTGGGAAGATTAAGGGAGAAAAAAGATTACCATGTGAAACAAAGAACTGGCTCAAATTTGGCATACATTGTTAACTTTTTAAAAGTTAAGTAATTAAATTTAGAAAATATTAGTTGCAGAAATGTGCTAAGAAAGATGAAATTACTAAAAACAATTATGTGAATCCTAGTAATTTCCCCCCACCCCTTTTCTCAAACTACGAGAATTCTATACCAAATGCATTACAACAAAGGCATTTATAGCAGTACCAAGATAAAACTGGTCAGACAAAATCATTATATAAGGATTGCTAGCTGATACATCATTTATTCAGACCTTGGTTGAGCCTGGATTCTTCCTAAGTGGGTGGCCAATGGATACTGAAAGTTAAGAACTATTTGGTGCTCTGCTTTCTATTCTTCTGTATGTATTTTACATTAGAGGCAAAAAAGGGTCAGAAAACATCCGTTTTGTAAACACTATTCAAAAAATTAACATGAGTCTTGTAGCATTAACTGAGGCATAACAGGAATACTGTACTTTTGTGGGAACTGGCTGAACTGTTACAAATGCACAACAGACCTATTGAGAAGGAAGGGGTTGCTAGGTTTAAGGGTTTTTACCACATTTTGGAAATAAACAACAATGCAATCTATATATTTTCTATCTAGGGGAAACTCTGGCATTCACACCCAAAAATGACTCTACAACTACAGCAAAAAAGGGGAAAAATAATATATAGCTATTTTTTCAAAGCTATTGATTTCTTTCACTGAGTCTTTCAAAATCTAAGTCTCCAGAAGATACTAAATATTTGAATTCTCATCTACAAACACGGACAGACGTGTGTACGTTCTCAGAGAACTTGAATTTTTTTTACAAAGAAGTGTCATCTTTGGCTTCGAGCGTCTGGCCTAGGAGCAGTGCCTTAAAAAAAGCAGATGACAAGCTTAGCTACTGACCATGCTGACTATTGTCCAGAATTGGATGGAATCACAGAAAAACGGCGAATGGCTCTTTCTTATAGAATGTCTGAACAAAGTGCAATCCCTGAGCACGCTTTGCAGGGCACATTCAATCGCTTGATATCTCCTAACCAGTCTGGATTACAGACAGAATCAGTATCAAAGGAAATGAAACAGATCATCGAGGACCAGGGAAACACACTGCACTGGGCAGCTCTTGTAATACTCGTGGTGATAATACCCACGATTGGTGGGAACATCCTTGTTATTCTGGCCGTTTCACTGGAGAAAAAGCTGCAGTATGCTACCAATTACTTTCTGATGTCCTTGGCGGTAGCTGACTTGCTGGTTGGATTGTTTGTGATGCCAATTGCCCTCTTGACAATAATGTTTGGTAAGTATTTCGCTCCGCTTCTGCCATCAAACCAAAGAACTATCATATACAGTTAGGGAACTGGATGCTCATCTTTATTTTCCATGAAATAAAAGCAGGACGTGGACTATTTAATGATAAAGTAAACAGGCCTTCATTTTTCAACATTTTCTATGGTTGATAATCAGTTTTAAAGAGCAAAACCTAATTTCTTGAAAACAATTTTACTTCCCCCTCAGTTATCTAATAAAATCGTTTAAGAAATCATTCACATTAGTAATATTCATTGACTCTGCATACGTCATCCAAAAATTATAGTGAACAGCTCTACACCTTAATGTTTCTGCCATTGATCCTTTTCTCATAAGAACAATTAGGACAAAATAAAAAAGGACAGTTCCGGGACAGATACGTGCTGGGTTAATTATGAATAATGAGATCTTTGAATTATTAAATCACAACTTAAAATGCTAAACTTAAATTTAAAAATTGGAATTGCCCTAATTATTCTTGTTATAGCTCAATATAGTTTATGTACTTGAAACCTGAACATAATTCCTACATAGGCATTATTTAAAGAAAAGACGATGTTCAGCTGCTGAAGGAAATGGTCTGGCTCCGTGTCCCAAGAGATGATCCATCTATTTAATTTTTTATGCTACCTGACCATCCATGTTCTGGATTGACCTCTAAGTTATCAAATAAGTAGACCAAAATGTGAGCTTCACTGTACTAAAAAGATAGTTTTGATATTTATATGTTATAATAAGAGAATTATATTAAAGCAGACATAAGTGGTCTTTGATTTACATATATTATCTCTAGCTATAAAATCTGAGTACACAAATAATTCTGTTGTTGAGTTATGAGGGCTCTGAAACCCTCAGAATCAGCATTAAGAGGATACTTAGTCAATGCTTGAGTAAACTGATAATACTTACAAACTGGTTAAGGAAATGATGATTTGTCACAGAAATGGCTTCTAAGAATCATATGGTAAGGATAAAAACATTTTAAGTTATAAAAGCAAAATTTATTAAACTGGGATGCATCTCAGAAGATGAAGAAAAACTGCTACTCCAACTATCCATCATTCCAGGTTTAAAATGCTAACACTTCTGTAACAACTGAAAGATAGCTAAAAGTAAGCATCTCTCCCTGCCCCAAAATAGTCAGATGATGATAGGTTCCAACTTCCCACTTGAAATAATTTACCCAAGCTTTAAAGTAAATCAAGAAAATTCTATAGTGAGACAAGCAGTAATAAGGTTTGACTGCTTTACCCAGACTGTCTGATCACCAATGTTGTCTAACTTCTTCCCTTTTATAAATCTGTAATCTTTTGAGTAATGCAAAGCTACATGTAACCATGGGAAATAACTAAGAAATCTTACTCTAATGGAGAACCTCAACAACTTTAATTCTGATTAAAGTTGAAAAGAAATAAGGAATATGTAAGTAAAGATTGTACATTCAAGTTCTCATCTCCACACACACAACTATAGCTTAAAGCATAAACTCATACCCTTCAAACAGTGCTTGCCAGGCATACAGAAAACATCACAATGCTTATCTCACACTACCATAAAGTTTAATTTTTATGTTATATTGAATAAAATAAATTGAGTGAGTTAGGAGAATGTGAACTATAACTTTAAAATCCTTGAGTCCATAAACATCAAACACCTATTATGTGCAAAGTACTGTGGCTGATACTTATATCATCAGCTAAATGGTTAAGGAATCTTAAAAGGAAAATTCCACAGTAATAAAAGTGAACTGACAAGCAAAACAGAAAAACAGGTAACAGGAATAATTCCATGTATTCTACAGAAAAATAGTAAGTATCCTGAGAAAACTTTGGTACCCAATACATTCTTAGCAATAAAAACAAAAAAGCATATATATTTTAACATAGAATATGTGAAATGTCTGTATTTAAGTCTTAAATGTGATATATATTTAACAGAATTTTATTCTTTTAAATGTCAATTCTGAATTACAAAATAAAATCTTTCATATCCCCACTTTTATTATCAGTAATTAAGCTATGTAGCAGAGTAGGTAGAATTTTGGAAAAGGAATTTAATCACTATATAAAACTGTTACAATAATCATTTAAAACATAATTCCATTAATATGAAAAAGGGTACACTGCCTTCTAAAACTCTTCAAAGGACACAGTACTTAGGATAAATGGGATTTGACTTCAAATATATACAATTTTCACAACCTTCACACATTAATAAGTACTTTCTAAACGAATGTATTTATAAGAAATTCAGATAATTTTAAAAGGCATAAGTAGACTTAGTATATTCTTCTCTGAATACAGGGATAATCTTCAGAACTTTTCAAGTCTAGAAAACGAAAATGTTCTGGGAGCTGTAATCATAAAGGATTAACTCCCGCGACGAGCAGTTTCAGCTGCCTCAACCAAAGTAACACACAACGTTAACTAGCTTACTTTCTAATACATTTTTTAAAAAGAAAGGATAAAATAAAGTTGTACCTTTTTACTTAGGGATATTTTATTCAACCACTCAATGGTACAAATTTAGTTGTTTCTTATCTGAATTTCCATTTCACCAGGACAAGGACTTTATTTCAAATCGGTTGTGTCAGGTCACCTCCCCTGCCACTGCTTCCTCTCCGGGAGCACTGGCCTCTGTCTTTACAGTTTCATTTTTTATGGCCTTGCTCATAATTTCTAAAATCCATGACCACAAATCAGTGGTTTACAACATAATGCTTGAAAATGTCTAAAGTAGAAATACTGTGGAAGGAGCAAAACAGAACATTTTACACTGATATAAAAAAGAACAAATGTTTACATTTAAGAAGTCTAAATTTTTCCTTCTCTTATTAAATAAATGATTAAAAATGTAAAGGAAAAATACAGTATTTGGTTATCCACTGATTGTTATTGGCTTATTTATAATTTTTTTTATTTATTTTATTTATTTTTTTATATAAAGCTTTTATTTAAAGAATATAAATTTCCAAAGTACAGCTTATGGATTACAATGGCTCCCCCCCCACAACTTCTCTCCCTCCCCTACCCTCCCCTTTCCCGCTCCCTCTCCCCTTCTGTTCACATCAAGATTCATTTTCAAATCTCTTTATACACAGAAGATCAATTTAGTACATATTACGTAAAGATTTCAACGGTTTGCCCTCACACAGAGACACAAAATGATAATACTATTGGAGTACTAGTTATAGTATTAATTCACAATGTACAGCACATTAAGGACAGAGATCCTACATGATTTTTTTTTTAAAAATTGATTAATTATCTATGCAATTTCCAGTTTAACACCAAGATTTTTTAATCATTTGCAATTATCTTTATATAAAGATCGATTCAATATATACTATGTAAAGATTTCTCTGTCCTTAATATGTTATCCAATGTGAAATAATGCTATTACTAGTACTGAAACAGTATTTTTACACTTTGTGTTTCTGAGTGGCTTATTTATAATTTAAGTTTTTACTCATGCCTCATGATTTCTAGGTCAAAACAGTATCTGTGGCACACCTGAAACTGTGTGTAAAATGGCTAAAAATCGGGTGTTTGAAGCAAGACTTCCTGGTTCTCTTTGGTTCACTTAGGATCTCAAGAGTTCAATCACCTTGTCTATGAAACTAGTGTGCTACATCTCTATGAACTCCACAGGAATCGCCCTCTCGGAATGGCTTTTAAAATAAAATCTTTAAATCCCCAAAAGGAAATATCCTATATCCCAGCTTCAAAATAAGGGTCAATATTAATTAACTTCTGAACAAATGAAATACTTTCCAAACTAAAAATGTACCCAAAAGGTTAGCAGGTTTCAGATAAACTGAGTTCATCAGGACCCTGTCAAGACAGGTTCTGGCTTAAAATGATAAGTTTTTACAGTAATTAAAAAGAGAGTAACAACACAAACCCCCCAAACCCAAACAGAAAACCCAAGCATGGCCCAGTTACAATGCATCTAAGTTATTCATAAATTTTATGACATACATATATATGTATGTATACATAATGTAGCCATTAAAATTCAATGTCAGTAAAACATACTTTTATAACAAACTTAATTCAAAATTAAAATAGAATTAAACATGTTCTCATCCCATCTCCTTCTCCTGCCTCATGCTTTGAAGTTCAAAGGATACATGTACCCTTACTACAACAGAAAGACAAACATTTTAGGCGATGATGTGGCTTACTTTTTTCTAAATAGCACTGTTTTCATCCTGGCTTAGTTGGCTAGTTTCTGTCAAACAACAGTAATAAGACCCAACACTTACTGAGAGCTTTCTCTTTGTTACATCCTAAATACTTCACAATGCATAATCACGTTGAACTCTCAACTCTATAAAACAGGTCATTACCCTCATTTCACACAGAACACAGGTATAGAGGTGTACGTAATCTGAGGTCACCAAATAAGCGGCAGAGACGTGATCTGAGCCCTGACTCTAGAATTCGTTCCTAACCTCTATTCCTCTACTTTCTCAAATGCAAATGAGAAATCCTACTAGCTGAAACTATCAGAGTTGGGATACAGGACCAATACTCACATCTTACCTCCATCTAGCCAGAGGGCCATACAATTTTTTTCTAGGGCCAAGTGAGAAATCAGCATTTTTTTCAATTAGTTAGACTCAATTGGGTCTCAACTAGTACTTGTTTAAACCATTGAGACAACTGCCAGATCTCTTTTCTGAGCATGGTTATCACACCTACACCAATGCCTATCACGCTGGATGAACCTTGTCTGGAGGCCAAACAGAAACTTACATACCTTAATGACAATTCTACCACCCTTACGTGTGGTGGTATTTAAAGCAGTCTTTACATTTTAAACAACAAAACATTTGTGCTTATACTAGTTAGATAATTAAATAATTGTCTATATAACCCAAGATCTTTCTAAGACTTACTTTGTTCCTTGAATAATTGCTCCTTCAATAGTCAGTTTATTATTCTTTCAGGCACCACAGAAATGCCATTATTCAAACCTTACTGAAATGAACTCTTCTGAGTTTAATTTGTAAGCAGGTAGCAGAAGGAAGTGGAAAATGCTTTGTGTTTTCAAGAAACTTTGTATGCTTTTCTTGTAGAGCAACAAATACTGTACACTCTAAATGTTTTCTGTTAGTTTTTATGAAAGGCTTAAATTTAGAGTCCCAGCATAGCAGTAATCAATATAGTTCAAATATCCAATTACTTATTTCCCTTAGACTGATGCTTAGCTACACTTTTTTCTTACTTGATTCAGTAACTATTTTACTTCATATTTCAAATTTTAAAAATGTCTAAAATTGTTATGGAAATAAGTTGGACATAATGCATCACAACAAATAAATTATCATTAATCCAAAACTCCAAATAAAAACAAGTTTTACAATAAACTGTACCACCATATCAATCTTTATCCATTGATTATACATAGAATAAAAAGACTTTCCTGACCTTGAATCTACCAAGTTAACTGAAAAACATTTTTAAAATCAAAGTATCTGGGAAAAAAAAAAAAAAAAGAAAGTATCTGGACTAGGAGCCGCTTCTATGGAAACTAAGAATGTCTAGAACTGTTTAGAATTTCTATAAATTTTTAGACGATCTGAATGTATTAGACAATTACATAAGCAATTTTGATATTTATAAAAATATTTCTATTAATTTAATGCTGTTATGTGTGACTTTTACATTCATTTCATGTAAAATTGTCTATTCGTATTTCATGAAAGTCAGAATCTCACAAGCTTAGAATCACAAAGATCCACCTCTCAATTTTGAACCTCAGTTTAAGAAAACTGGTTTTGCATCTCAATATTCCTAGTAAGTACTGACTTAAATAAGAAAATGCTAATGATCTGTATTAATTTTAATTCCTGCTTTCTGCTCCAAAATTGAAGTTCATAATCAATTAATTCTGTTGAAAGTGAAGCTAACACAACTTCACAGGCTCAGTCAAATCAGCGCTTAAAAGCTTTCCCTCTTAACCAATTACGGAGTATGTGGCTCAGATGGTCAAATTTCAAAGCTATGTACTTTCTCTATAAAAGTTCTCTCGAGGCTTCCTGTTCATGGTTACCAGATTTATGACCAGAATTTTCCAGACATTGGTTTTCCAAAGTGTAATCTGTGATTAGAAAAGCTAAATAGACAAGTTTAAATTATTAGCACAACATTTTTAAAGGATGATATAGAGAAAGCATATACTTAAAGGAAACCTAAGATACAACACAAAAATGATCTGCCTTTTTTAATCCTTAACTATGATCAGTAACAGGTGACGGCTCTGGACTTGAGTATTTTCCTACCTTGCTATTCACAGTCCTAATCTAGAATGTCAGGTCAGTTTAGATATAGCCTTAAGTCAAATAGTTCCCACTGCAAAACTCTCAATCATATGTAATTCTTCTCACTTTTAGACTGCTAGTTTATTTTTAAACTTAGGTCAAAGAATGCACTGTTGCCTTGTCCAAGGTCCTTTTCCACGAATTGACAGCAAACCTGAATTCCATGAAGAGGGAGAAATCCAACTAAGTAGATTATTTCTAAATACAAGTTTCTCTGTAATACTTGTTGCCTTTGTTTTGAGAAACCTCCAGGAAGTGAATTTCTGTGCTGCAAACTCAGTCCTTATCCTACAACAGCAAATCAAGCAGCCTTTCAAGACTCAGCACCACCTTCTCTGAAAGTCGTCTACAGCACTGCTTCTCAAACATTAATTTGCACACAAATCTCCTGGGGATCTTACTTGCTAAAACGCAGGGCCTGATACAGCTGGTCTAGGATGAGACCCAAGAGCAGGTCTACTAAATTCTTAGGTGATTTCAATCCTAGCTCCCTGAGGTGAAGGACACACATAGTATTAAGATTCTTCTTTTTTTTTTTAATTTTTTTTTGACAGGCAGAGTGGACAATGAGAGAGAGAGAGACATAGAGAAAGGTCTTCCTTTTTGCCGTTGGTTCACCCTCTAATGGTCGCAGTGGCCGGCGCACCGTGCTGATCTGAAGGCAGGAGCCAGGTGCTTCTCCCGGTCTCCCATGGGGTGCAGGGCCCAAGCACTTGGGCCATCCTCCACTGCCCTCCCAGGCCACAGCAGAGAGCTGGCCTGGAAGAGGGGCAACCAGGACAGAATCCGGCGCCCCAACCGGGACTAGAACCCGGTGTGCTGGCGCTGCAAGGCAGAGGATTAGCCTATGGAGTGGCGGCGCCAGCTTAGGAAGACCTTTCTCTCTGTCTCTCTCTCTCACTGTCCACTCTGCCTGTCAAAAAAAAAAAAAAAAAAAAAAAAAAAAAAGATTCTAAAGAATATTTTGAACCAGATTCCAAGTTTGATAAACAATGCTTTTCTCCCTGCCCCCATATGCAAAGACTCAACTGTATCTGAATTTGCTCATGTGCAAAATCAGCCGTGTATCAAAGGCCCCTTCCGGTTTCAATGAAATTATAATTTGCCACTTCCATCCCTTCAATTCAACAAGTAAAACAAGAGTTATTTGCAATAATATAATTAAAAGTATGAACGCCACCTCCCCGCTATCTGATGCTTTCATCTATCGTACAATCAGTTATCTTTTTTGAGTACAAAAGTTCTCACTCACTGTTATTTTTGTCACACACCAACTCTGGTAACAGAACACACCAAAAAGTTGATCCATCGGCTTTACTATCTTTTTTGTGAAGTATCGAAACATTTCCCTAAAATTCTAGTGGACTCTTGAAAGTAACACATTCAGGTCCATCTAAAACTCCTTCCCTAAATTGTAGTCTTTTTTCTGGTCTGGGATTTTAACTTCTCTTCATGTACAGGCTCCTCGAATTTTAACAGTTCACAACTGAAGGTGTCCTGGTGCCCTTCAGTCCTGAGATGGTTATTACCTTGGTCTTCCTCCAAACATCCCAAACACTTTCTACCTGTCAAAATCAGATACATTTGCTCAAACTAGGAGTAGAAAAATACTTTGTATTTTATCAGTGGATAATCAAACCATAAAAGACACTTAAATAATCTCATATGCATGACATCTATTACCTATAGGAGTCATCTCAGCTTTTATAACAACTTCTGAAATCTAAGTATGTGCATTTAATAAATTTTATTGTTATGAAACTGTAAAACTGCAATGTAGTGGGTATATAAATAATGCATAATGTATTAAATCCACATAAGTATATAGACAAACCAAGGTAAATAATTTTATTGCAGAATATTCAATATAACATCTAAACCTGAACATTTAAAAAAATTCTATCTAAAGTGTTTAAGATCCTATGAAGCACACGGTAAGTTTCCTAAGAGCTTGTAAAATTAAGTTCTACCTAACCCTGAGATTTTCTTTTGAGCCACATCTGTATTGCTTATCCTATCTCCAGTGCTTAGAGTGAATGATGGAATATGCAAGGCCAACAGTCCACTTTTCTTCAGGATAACCTAAAGTCATTCCTTGCAATCTTTATTCAAGAACTATTTCTGTCAAAGAAAAAATCATTACACTTAATTATTTTATCAAATGAGAGCTTGTGATTAAAAAGGTTTATGCTGCAAGTTATTGCCAGAATCAAAAAGCCAGGCCTCACAGAGGCTACTATTCTACTAACTTTTTGACTTCAAACTAACTAACTTTTTGGTACTTCAAAAAGCTCATGGAAAAATAAATTAAAAATTTAAGTGCAAAAAATCTGAAATCCATAGTTTCTTTCATAATATAAATTTTCCAAACTTTTAAGAGCAAAGATTTCAAACTTTTTGCAAAAAATAAATTTATCTTTTTTTTTTTTTGACAGGCAGAGTGGACAGTGAGAGAGACAGACAGGGATAAAGGTCTGCCTTTGGTTCACCAACCAATGGCCGATGCGGTGATCCAAAGCCAGGAGCCAGGTGCTTCTCCTGGTCTCCCATGGGGTGCAGGGCCCAAGCACTTGGGCCATCCTCCACTGCACTCCTGGGCCACAGCAAAGAGCTGGCCTGGAAGAGGGGCAACCGGGACAGAATCCGGCGCCCAAACCAGGACTAGAACCCGGGGTGCCGGCGGCGCCGGCCAATATATCTTTTAATTCCATTTTCATGAGGTTTTTGAGTGCTTCCTTTACACAGTAAAATGTTTTTTTCTGTACAATAGCAACTCAGAAACAATTTCTCACTTGAATAGCCAGTTTAAATTCCAGCTGTAACACTGTATAAACTGTAAAAAGACTACAAAAGGACCTGACAAAACAGTTGAGGTCAAAATAATGCTAAATATGTTAAACTGCTATTGACTTAAAAAAGCCTTGTAATTACTACACAGAACAGAAAATATTTAGAAGGTATTATCTAGAGAAATACTGTATTTAATATTATTGTCTCTATTACACTAAAGTTAAGCATTACCTTGTAAAGGTCAGGTCAAAACTTCAGATGAGTAACAAAAAAAAAAGGTTAAAATTATGTATCCCTCAAAAATACTACAGACCGAAGGCTGTCACAGAAGAAAATGTTTTTTTTTTTTTCTTTCTTACAGAGGCTATATGGCCCCTCCCACTTGTTCTATGTCCTGCCTGGTTATTTCTTGATGTTCTCTTTTCAACTGCATCCATCATGCATCTCTGTGCCATTTCAGTGGACCGTTACATAGCCATCAAAAAGCCAATCCAGGCTAATCAGTATAACTCAGGAGCTACTGCATTCATCAAGATTACAGTGGTATGGTTAATTTCAATAGGTATGTGGGGAATGCCAGGGTGTGGATGGTGCACATACAGCCTTTGGTTCCAGAGGCTAGGAAAGTAACACCAGCCTAGTAGGCCAGGTAACTCAGCCTAAGAGGTGGTCAAGGCAGCCTCCTGACCAACACAAGCTACTTACATCATCACATTTATCACACAGCTTCTCAACCCCAGTCAGCAAAAACTATGAAGCAGCAGCAAAACTCATGTCCTTTAAGAGAAAAAACTTCACAGTTCAAATTTACTGAGGTATCTTCCCACTTTGATTTTGATATGCAGGAAGGTTAAGTCTGAAAACAGTTTTCATAACTGTCAATAGATCACACTAAGGCTGAGCTAACATTTGGAATTCTGCAATTACATTAAAGGAACAAAAATGAAATGCATCTTAAATCACATCTAAGAAGATAAACAGGAAAAGAGAAAAAAGCCACCACTCCAAATATTTTTAAGCAGGTATCAAAGATCATCTTGGAAGTACTTTAATATGTGTACAGATTCTTTAATATGTGTACAGATTAAAGGCAGACAAGTACTTAACTGTATTGAATGTTTACTTAAAAGTTTTAAGATGGATACAAAGAAATGACGTTAAACTGTCATTCAGAAATGTTTTACAGAAAAAAATTCACATTACTTCTAGAGCTGCTATAATATTTTAGCATGCAATACAGCACACATTACCCAAAACTCTTATTAATATCAGAAAAGCAAGCGGATGTGCATCAATTACAATGATGTGACTTGCACATCCACTTCTTGATAGTAAAAAAAAAATTTCAAAGAGGAAAAAAATTAAGAGACTTGGAATGCTACAAGAAGATAAGAAAAAGATGTTACTTATCACCAATCTCAGTAAGAACACGGGCAAGAAAGCAAAACATTGAAACTGACCTTTCAATTCTGAAATTATGATACTAGATCCAATCCATTTTTGATGTTTGGAGATAAAGCTAGATGTGATACTAATCTGGTTTGGAAACAAAGTTAGGGTCAAGGAAAAGCTTATGCAGAATGGAGATATTTTCAGGCAGTGAGAAAATGCATTTTGGGGGTGGGGATTAAGAGCACCACAGACTCTCTCCCAAAAAAACTCGAGGATGGAGAGCTGGGGGTCAACAGCTGACAATCAAAAATATTTGATGTGGAAAGGAGGAAAACTAAAGTAATTAATTTCAAATGACCCACATTATTTTGGTAAGCTCATTGCAATGAGGCAGAGGGAAGGAATGTAAGGTGTTGTAGGGGGCGGCGGATGAGGACAGAGGCAGGGAACTTTATCTTTAAGAATTAAAACATCTTAAGTTGTGAAATATGATCAAGCCAATAAGGTAAAAAGCCTTTTGGCAGAAGGAATACACAGGACAGATAACATGAATCGTAAGCTATTCATTTTTATTAAGTGTCTTTAACAAGCAAAATACTAAGACTATGTAGATGAATAACAAAAAGAATCCTTGCACTCAAAGGAAGGCCTATAAATAAATAAAATACACTAATACAAAGTGTATGCAGGAAGGAAAAAAACAAGATAGTGCTAGATTTATAGACCTGGAAGGAATCTTAAAAATTCTACTTCTTCCTTTTATGGATGAGAAAAAAGAAACTTAGAGATTTTAAATAGTTGGCTAAAGGACTCTTGTCAAAGCTTGTCAGCACCAAGGCGGAGATCAATGCTCTTCCCTTCATCATACTGTCTTGTAAAAACAATCACAATTTAGTAACTTCAGACAGTCTGAATTCTGACAAAGCGCTGGAGAGAGCTTACTTTCTTGGTTGCATTTACAGTTATCCTAGTGCTGTGGCTTGCACATGTCTCCCAAATTCACGTATCTGAGACCTAATCCTCAGGGCAGCAGTGCTGGGGTGCCCTTGGGGAGTGATTAGGCCAGAGGGTCCTTCACTCAGGAGTAGATTAATGCCATTACTGAGGGAATGGGTTAACCAAGGATGAGTTTGCCTCCCCCCCCCTTTGTGCTCTTGCTCCCACATGATGTCTTCCATCATGCTGCCACAAGAATACCCCTACCAGATGTGGGCCCTTGATCTTGGACCTCCTCATTTTCAGAACCATAACCAGATAAATTTCTGTTTATTTTAAATTGCCATCTGTGGAGTTGTTATAGCAGCATAAAACTAATACACACAGGTAACACCTAGCAATAATAGGTATGAAAAATAAGAGTTTAAAAGTATAAAACGTACTAATGAAAACTTCAAAGCTATTGACCAACAAGCTAGAGAGGAGGGTAAAGTGAGCCTTGATGGAGGATTAACTTAAAATGTAGAAACAGGGAAGCACAGATCAACTAAAAGTCAAGATAACAGTAAAAAGAGTGGGTCTCCAGTAGTGAAGAGTAGCAGGACAAGGAAAGGAAATATTAAGCGTTCATGCATTCAGGTATGTGATTGTTTTAAGTGGACTTATAGATGACCTCAAGAATGTAAATAAGCCAGAATTGAGGAATTCAAGACTCAAGATTAAGGTGTTAGGGAGAGTCCTTAATGGGATGAAGTCATGGAAGATGATGTCAAGGAAGCAGTGGAGATGAGGACCAGAGCAAGTACTGGAATCACTGCGGGAGACAGACAGGTATCCTGGAGGATGGCACACGGCCACAGGGAGCAAAGAATGGGGTAAGGTGATTCAACAGACTTCAGAAGGGAAGTAGTTTTCAAAAGGGAAGTACTGCAAGAAAAAGGAGGAACGAGGATCTGGAAGTAGAGGAGGGAGCGAGAGTCAGCAAATGCTTTTTGCAGAGAGTAAAAAAATAAATATTTTAGCTCTGCAGGCGTTATCCTGTTTCTGCCCCAACTATTCAACCCTGATGTACCAGAACAAAAGCAGCCAAAGACAATACACTGACACGTGAGTGCAGCTGTGTTCCAATAAAACTTTCACACAACAGAATGTGAACCACATGCGGCCCTCAAGCTGCAGTGTGCTGACCCCTGGTGTACAAACAGCAAATATGCAGAATCCTCTTTCTGGTGGCATAGATGAAGAAAAGTAGACAGAGCAATCCCCTCCATCAGAAGGGTTTCAGGAGACCGTTCCTGTCAAGAGCTCTTCAACGATCATAAAAAGGCTGTACGGATGAAGCAGGGGTTCTAGATTTACAAAACAGGATTCTAGAGGCTTCTAAAGATTGATTAATTCAGACATTTAAAAAATATCTGAAAGTAAAGATTCGGGCTAATCTTCATGTTAGTCATCTCTTTAATAAGCTATTTCACTAGACAACATATTTATTTAATTAATTTTTAGTATTTCTAAGTGTTTACTTATTTGAAAGGCTGCGGGAGAGCCCATGATCTTACAACCATGGGTTGACTCCCCAAATGCCCACAGCAGCTAGGACTGTGCAAAGCTGAAGCCAGGAAGTCAGGAACTCTAACTGGGCCCCCACTCGGGTGTCAGGGGCACAAGCACTGGGCTAGTTCTTGCTGCCTCCCAGGTGCATTAGCAAGAATTTAGATTAGAAGCAGAAACAGAACTGATTCCAGACAGTCCAGTAGGAGACTGGGCGTCCTAAGTGGCTGCTCAACTGCTGAGCCGAATGTCTGCCCTGATTTTGGGTTTTTTTGCATTGTTAACAAGCTCCCAGGTGATACTGATGCCACTGGTCCAGGTTCATGTGTCGTGTAGGAGGGCTCCAGAACAGCCATATTTGTACAACAACTGTCTCCCCACAGTCAGACTGAGGCTACAAGTCAGGTCCATGGCTAAGAAATCACACTCTGTCCACCCCAGCAACTTCTTATTTAAATACTCACTCCATGGTGTTTAAAGTATTAGAAAATTAGCATGGGGTACATTTCTTTCCCATCTACTAGAGACATTCTAAATCTTGACAATAAATCTCACAATTCACATACTCTCAAATATTTACGTAGAATTTTTAAAATATGAATTCCTTAGTTTTCCCTAAGAAGTTAGAAGGATAAATAAAAATAACCAACTGCCTGCTAAAAAAAACTGTGTCCACAAAGGCAGTAAAACAGACAACTTCAGAATAAAGACATTGGATGCGCATACTCTCACATCTCTCTAGATCAACTACAAGGGATATGAAGATTATAGCAACTGCTCTTCTGAATTCCTTTCTCTTTACCTGGGCTAGATCTATGAATAAAAACAGAGAAATACATAGTAAATGAAAACATCCCTTAATATATTAAGAATGTATTATAGCTTCAGAAAAACTTATTATAAATCTGAAATCACTAATCCCTTTGTTTAAAAACAGATCTACTTAGGTTCTATTTGTCACAGCTTCCATCAATAAGTACTTTGACAGATTCTGTACTGTGGGTCCCAGGAATTACAATGAAATAACCAGTATAACACTACCGGTATAAAACCTCAAAAGCCTTAATCTAAGACTTACAGATCATAAAAATGACTCAATGTATCTTGCTACCTTCTCCTTAGGCATTGCCATTCCAATCCCTATTAAAGGGATAGAGACCAACGTGGAGAACCCAAACAACATCACCTGTGAGTTGACAAAGCAGCGTTTCGGCAATTTCAGGCTCTTTGGCTCACTGGCTGCCTTCTTTACACCTCTCACGATCATGATTGTCACGTATTTTCTCACCATCCACGCTTTACAGAAGAAAGCTTGCGTGGTCAGAAACAAGCCCCCGCGACGCCTAACGTGGCTGACTGTGTCCACAGTTTCCCAAAAGGATGACGCGCCTTGCTCATCGCCTGAAAAGGTGGCCATGCTGGATGGTTCTCGCCAGGACAGAAGTCTGTCCAGCTCAGGTGATGAGATACTTATGCGAAGAATGTCCACAGTGGGGAAAAAGTCAGTGCAGACAATTTCCAACGAACAGAGGGCCTCGAAGGTCCTGGGAATTGTGTTTTCCCTCTTTTTACTCATGTGGTGCCCCTTTTTTATTACAAATGTGACTTTGGTTTTGTGTGATTCCTGTGACCAGGCTACTCTCCACATGCTCCTGGAGGTGTTTGTGTGGATAGGCTACATTTCCTCAGGGGTGAATCCTCTGGTCTACACCCTCTTCAATAAGACATTTCGGGATGCATTTGGCCGATACATCACCTGCAATTACCAGGCCACAAAGTCAGTAAAAACTCCTAGAAGATGCTCTAGTAATATCCACTTCCGGAATCCAATGGCAGAGAACTCTAGGTTTTTCATGAAGCATGGTATTAGAAATGGGATCAATCCTGCCATGTACCAGAGCCCAATGAGGCTACGAAGTTCAACCATTCAGTCTTCATCAATAATTCTATTAGATACACTTCTCCTCACAGAAAATGAAGGTGGCAAAACTGAAGAGCAAGTCAGTTATGTATAGCAGAACTGGATGTTTTCATCTAATACAATGATGAGTAAGATGATGAATGAGGTATAAATGTATCAAGGATTACATAAAGAACTATAGTCATATATTGAATCATCTAAGAGTTAAGTATTAAGATTATCTAATTTTCCTTACTTGGACAAAAGTACTCCATAAAAAACTTTTGTACAGCTACAAATGAAAACAATCCAACACTGGTTACACGTCATTGCATTCAAATGACATTAAACGAATACATTTTAAAGCTTAAAAATAGACCAATATCATAAAATTTAATTAGTTTCTAACAGTATGCAAAGCTATGCTAAGAATGAAATAAAACAAACCAGCATTAACCTTGTCTTCAGCACATAAAAGCTTGTGGCATGACACAGAACATGACAAAGAGCTAAAAGCAGGCATGAAAGGATCACATCCACAGGTGAGACAGACTGCCATTTACAGTCTGGGCTACATGTAGTCAGAACCCTCCCTTGATACGGAAACTATCTTTTTTTTTTTTTTTTTTTGACAGGCAGAGTGGACAGTGAGAGAGAGAGAGAGAAAGGTCTTCCTTTGCCATTGGTTCACCTTCCAATGGCCGGCGCGGCCAGCGCGCTGCGGCCGGCGCACCGCGCTGATCCAATGGCAGGAGCCAGGAGCCAGGTGCTTCTCCTGGTCTCCCATGTGGGTGCAGGGCCCAAGCACTTGGGCCATCCTCCTCTGCACCTCCCGGGCCACAGCAGAGAGCTGGCCTGGAAGAGGGGCAACCGGGACAGAATCCGGCACCCCGACCGGGACTAGAACCCGTAGTGCCAGCACCGCAAGGCAGAGGATTAGCCTGTTGAGCCTCGGCGCCAGCAGGAAACTATCTTGATGGAAGGGTGAGGAACGCCAGGAGCTGAGATCATAAAATAAGAGGATCTCAGAGCTGTTTGTAAACGGCTGATGCCAGACATCAACCCAGCAGAGGTGGGTCTACTGCAGGAGAAAGCAAATGCAAACTCGTGTGCTATCTGAATCTTACTATGTTTCTTCAAGTGATTAATGAACAAATGAAATCATGGCACACCAATCTGGGGACTCAGACTTTAAGTGACCTCATAAACTTAGATCATGGCTGCTTGTGCTTGCTTAATGACAAAGGTAAACAGAATTCTGACACGAGATTTTTAATCCATTCTTTCATCAGTGCATTTTTCCTGTTAGATGTGGTAATGAGTCCAACCTGTGCCACTCAACAGTCAGCTGGTGGAATTTAGAAGAGACACTTAAACAGCACTGGTCTACTATGGATGTTAGAATCTCAGTTTTTATTTAACTATGACAACGAAAAATTTCATTAATTGTTTTGGCATTCAATCTCCTTATCTTTAAAAAAATGAGAATACTGGCTTACTTCTAAGTTTCTTCCACCTTTAAAAATTCTCACTCTAGGAGCCAGAGCTGTGGCATAATGGAGTAAGCCTCTGTTTGTGGTGCCTGCATCCCATATGGGCGCCACGTCATGTTCCAGCTGCTCCTCCTCTCTTTTTTTTTTTTTTTTTGTTCTTTTATTTGACAGGTAGGGTTAGACAGTGAGGAGGAAAGAGACAGAGAGAAAGGTCTTCCTTCCATTGGTTCACCCCTCAAATGGCCACTACGGCTGGCGCTGCACCAACCCGAAGCCCGGAGTCAGGTGCTTCTTTCTGGTCTCCCATGTGGGTGCAGGGCCCAAGGACTTGGGCCATCCTCCACTGCCTTCCTGGGCCATAGCAGAGAGCTGGACTGGAAAAGGAGCAACTGGGACTAGAACTCGACGCCCATATGGGATGCTGGCACCACAGGTGGAGGATTAACCTAGTGAGCCACAGCGCCGGCCTCCAGCTGCTCCTCTTCTGAGCCAGCTCTCTGCTATGGCCTGGAGAGGCAGTAGAGGGTGGCGCAAGTGTTTGGGCTCCTGCACCCGCATGGGAGACCCAGAAGAAGCTCCTGGCTTTGGATCTGCCCAGCTTCAGCAACTGCAACGCTTTGGTGAGTAAACCAGCAGATGGAAGACCTTTTGCCTGCCTCTCCTTCTCTCTGCCTGTAATTCTACCTCTCAAATAAATAAACAAAACCTTTTTAAAAAGGTTTTTAAAAAAACTCTCACTCTGGCCGGCGCCATGGCTCACTAGACTAATCCTCCACCTTGCAGCGCCAGCACACTGGGTTCTAGTCCCAGTTGGGGCGCCAGATTCTGTCACGGTTGCTCCTCTTCCAGGCCAGCTCTCTGCTGTGGCCAGGGAGTGCAGTGGAGGATGGCCCAAGTGCTTGGGCCCTGCACCTGTATGGGAGACCAGGAGAAGCACCTGGCTCCTGCCATCGGATCAGTGTGGTGCGCCGGCCGCAGCGCACCGTCTGCGGTGGCCATTGGAGGGTGAACCAACGGCAAAAGGAAGACCTTTCTCTCTCTCTCACTGTCCACTCTGCCTGTCAAAAAAAAAAAAAAACAAACAAAAAAAACTCTCACTCTAGAAAAATGAAACTCAGCTAAAATTTAAAAAAACATGCTTTTAACTCCAGTTACATGCTAATTACATTTAATTTTTTTCATCTATAAAATAAGTTAAAAAATCTAAATCTTTGCCAGTTCCTACTTCTTAAAGAATCATATTGTGGAAAAAAGAACTCACAATGGTCCTTTAGAAGTTACAAGCACGTACAGGCTGGTATTGTGGTATGTTGGGTTAATGGGTTCCTGTCCCAGCTATTCCACTTACAACACAGCTTCCTGCTAATGCACTTGGAAAGAAAGCAGAAGATGGCCCAAGTGCTTGGGCCCTTGCAATCGATGTAGGAGATGAGACAGAGTTCCTGGCTAACAGCTCACTGAGACATATGCTACTGAAACTGGGAATTTACCTCATGTGTGAGCTACAGGAGAAAAACTAATTTTAATTTTAATTAAACAGCAAAGCACTGTTAAGTTAAAAAGGAAATAAAGTTTCATAAAGCCCATCAACTTCCTATATGGTACAATATACATATCAAGCCACTGATTTATATTGATATAAAATATAAAGGTACTGACAATAACAACAATCAATAGCTGACAATGAAGAAACAAGAGACAAATATGTGAAAGATTCTTTATACAACCCAAAAATTAACTAAAGATCCACCTGAAGAATATGCTTTCCATGCTAAAACTACCTAGTTTCCCAATAAGAATGTAAAACAAACAAAAACCACAAAATGAAAAGCCTCCAAATACTCTGTATGGCAATGATACTACTTTTGTTTTGCTTTTTCAATTGTGTTTAGAGCAAGAGAACAAGGACAGCCTAGGGTCACAGCTTGGCCGGATAATATGCAAAGATGACTAGAAAGAAACGGAGGTACTCAACTTCTATCCCACTTCCATTTTTTTCTCTTATGAAGAATGATTTTAATACCAGGCAGATAAAAAAGACTGATCAAAATGCAAAACAAGTGAAGAGACTTGCTCCTTGGATGAGTTCAAGTCTCAAAGCTAAACAAAATTACTTCCCCAATATAAAAGTTGTTGATATATTTATGGAACTACTGTTGACAAATTTTGGAGGAAGAACAAAAAATGGCAAAGATTCAAAAAGACTTAAGTGGCTAAACATTCCAACATTTTAAAGAAAACAGGGAGAGAGAGGATCCAAGAAATTAGAGGGGTGGAGTCTGCTACAGATCTTTTGAAAAATGCAGAATAGCTTAACACACAGGTTTTATCAGATCTTAGTATTATATGAAAAACTATGATCATACCCAACTAATCACACCCCCTAGTTTCAGAAGAAGCAGATTAGTAGATCAGGATAAATATGTCATTAGCATTTAGTGAAGGCTCTCAAAGTATCTGTGAATAAATTGGACAAATGAAGACTAGAGGCTAGTATATTAGCATTTCATTCAACAATCTCATTCAAGAAAACTAGTGTAAGAAGAAACCCATTAGCATGCTATAAGGGTCTGTGTTTTGCTCTGTTTTACTCAACGTTTTAATCCACAATAGGAAGGAAATATTTTATAGCTGGCAGTAAATAGATGAATTTCCATCTGGTAATTATGGAAAGAATCCTGTAATTAGTTCACAAAGGATGTTCAAAAAACACATGTTCTATTACATTGTAATATTTACAACAAAGCTCCACTCCCAGAGAACTTGGGGTAGAAAATCTCTTCTACTGATTAAAAAGGACACAGATGTTTGACTCACCTCACATGTGCCTTGGGAACATACTATGTAATTCATCACAAATAAGCTATAACATGCAGTGTCCAACCAGTGTAAAATAAGTATTTTTAACTTGCCTTCATTGTATTTTTAGGATACACTATTTTAGAGGCTGGCATTGTAGTGCAGCAGGTTAAGCTGATCCCTGCAATGCCAACAATCCATTTCAGCATCAGCTTGAGTCCTGGTTGCTCCATTTCTGATCCAGTGCCCCACTAATAAGCCTTGGAAAGCAGAAAATAATGGCCCAAATACTTGGGCCCTGCCACCCATGTGGGAGACTCTGATGGAGTTCCTGGCCCCTGATTGCAGCCTGGCCCAGCCCCTGCTGCTGCAAACACTGAGAGAGTAAATCAGTGGATGGAAGATCTCTTTCTCTTTATCCTCTCTGTTACTCTGCCTTTCAAGTAAATAAAATAAACTTTAAAAAAAGAAAGAAGGAAAACTATTTTAGCTCAAAGAACATTAATGTCTGAAGCTGGAGTTAGGCAGACAGTACTAGAACTCCTGGAGGAAGCATTACCTCTATCTCCATCAACAACACCACAACTACAGTTACTACCACCAACACACACTCAGGGGTGCTTACTAGTGTCAGACACCGCACTCAGAGGTGCTTACTAGTGTCACACACTGCACTCAGAGGTGCTTTCTAGTGTCAGACACCGCACTCAGAGGGCGCTTACTAGTGTCAGACACTGCTCTAAGGGCATACGATATAGCAAGTCACTTGGCTGTCCAAAAACCCTATCTTTTCAAATATATACTATTGCCATGCCCACTTTACAGTTGAGGAAGCTGGACTCAAGGAGGCTAAGCTACCAAGTCACACAGCTGATGAGAGGCTGAGCCAGGAGTCGACCTAGTGTGAAGGGCTTCTCCACATCTACAAGTCCAAAGTAATTTGTTTTTAATCTGCAAAACTTTCACCCTTTTGCATTTAAAGAAGGCCTAATATCTTTTATTCATGAACCTTTTACTCTTACCAAAGACACTGGAACTGAACAACTGAAATATCAAAATATACAATAAGAGTATTGGAGGTGTTATATGTACTTAAAAAGTTAAAAAAGGAGAATGTTATAAAAAAATATAAAACTTGTAAGAATTAAGTCAATTTACTACTTCTCAAATAGGTTCTCAGAACCCGGTAACATAATTCTTACTGCTAAATGGTTCTTACTCTGAACCTAGATATATTCCTCAATATTTAGTTTCTGTTTAATGAATACAAAAGAAAACAGAATATAAATTATTACCTGAATAAAATGAACCCAAGTGATTCTACTGCTGCCCTCCTGACATCATCATTGACATCGCTTACCTGGGGGGAAAGTTTAAGATGATTATTTCATGATATATCAGAGGCCTCACTAATATTCTTACTAAAATGTCCATCCTCTCACTGTGTGCACATAACATCACTATAGACACCTTAGTTCACTATAATAAATAAATTTTTCTACAACAAAAACACATTAAAAATGTCTCCAATTTAGAAAGTCATGTGTGAATTGCATTTCAGGATTTAGAAGCCTTTAAAGTTTGACAAAGGCTAAGATTCAGTACTACCTCTTGAATTATTTCAACTGTAAGGGCTGGCATTGTGGCACAGTGGGTAAAGCCACTGTCTGATACTGGCATCCCATATGGGTGCTGGTTTGGGTCACAGTTGTTCCACTTCTATTCCAGCTCCTTAATAATGTGCCTGGGAAAGCAATGGGGCTCAGACCAAATGCTTAGGCCCCTGCACCCACATGGGAGATCTGGAACAATCTCCTGGCTTTGAACTGGCCCTGTCCCAGCCATTGTGGTCATTTGGGGAGTGAACCAACGGATGGAAGACCTCTCTCTCTCCTTCTCAGCCCCCTTCTCTCTGTAATTCTGCCTGTCAAATAAAAAAATTATTGCAACTAGCTCACAGTCTTTGTGAGCCAGCCTTAAAATCCAACCATTCCTTAAATGTTATTTCCCAAAATAATATGTTCTAAACTCAAGCAAAATGCAAACACTTGCATGTGGCTGTGATATAGCACGTCCCTCAGGAGTACCTGGATGCTAACATCACTGGCTGTAAAAACAGCTGTTCCTGTTGTTCAGAGTGGGTCACATCCTCACATGGTCTCCCACCCCTTACAAGTGAGAATGCCCCAGGCAGTGGTGCTTTGGAAGTTATACCTGACTAGTGGATTAAGCCGCTGCCTATGACACTGGCATCCCATATTGGCACTGGTTCAAGTCCTGACTGCTTCATTTCTGACTTGGATCCCTGTTAATGCGCATGGGAAAGCAGCAGAAGATGGCCCAAATGCTTGGGTCCCTGCCATCCATGTGGGAGACCCGGGAGAATCTTCTAGCTTCAGCCTGGCCCAGCCCTGGCTGTTGCAACCATTTGGGGAATGAACCAATAGATGGAAGCTCTCTCTCTCTCTCTCTTTGTCTCTCTCTCCTCCTCCCTCTCTCTCTGTAATTCTGCCTTTCAAATAAATAATGAATCTTTAAAAGAAAAAAGATAGCCTTAAAAAAAAAAAAAAAAGCTGATTCATAGTGATATATGTTATCCTACCCTGACAAGCTTAGTGCTAAGTCACGGCCTATTGTATGCAGTGACTGAGAACCTGACCCTGAGATCACTGTTGGTGGTTCCGTGCTGCGGGTGCTGTATTCATCTGCAAACCTTCCCTGCAACTCTGTCCTTCGGAAAGGCCAGGTACTTACAGCAACATGTAGCAGGCGTCGAATAGCTTTGTTGTTACCAGAGCCGCAATAAGCCATGGCTACGGTATACATTCCAGAACGTCGAAGAATTGGATCCTAAGAAAGAATGACTCAACATCAACCATCAACTTACAGACTCAAGTCAATCTCTTTCGAGGTTGGTAGCTTTCTAAATGAATGGGGAAATAAAATCCAATAGAAAGGAATGAACTGCTCTTCACTTCCAATATTCTACACAGTATGCACGTCTGTACTGCCTCATACTTTGCAGAAGTGGACATACAAATACATAACAATGTCCACTACCCCACTGCTGCCAACTTTTACTTACCAAACCACAAAGAAGTTGGTTTCTAATTCCACATCTGAATATGCTTTTACCTTATTATTTAATTCCTGGGCACTCAATTAAGGGGAAAGAGACATGAAACTGATAATGAGAAGAAAAATCACTCAAGTAAGCAGAGAGACTGGCGCTGTTTTCTGATGAAAGAATAATGCAATAAGCTTTGTATCTTTTTTTTTTTTTTTTTTTTATTTTTTTTTTTTATTTTTTTGACAGGCAGAGTGGACAGTGAGAGAGAGAGACAGAGAGAAAGGTCTTCCTTTTGCCGTTGGTTCACCCTCTAATGGCCGCCGCAGACGGCGCGCTGCGGCCGGCACACCGCGCTCGTCCGATGGCAGGAGCCAGGAGCCAGGTGCTTTTCCTGGTCTCCCCATGGGGTGCAGGGCCCAAGCACCTGGGCCATCCTCCACTGCACTCCCGGGCCACAGCAGAGGGCTGGCCTGGAAGAGGGGCAACCGGGACAGAATCCGGCGCCCCGACCGGGACTAGAACCCGGTGTGCCGGCGCCGCAAGGCGGAGGATTAGCCTGTTGAGCCACGGCGCCGGCCTAAGCTTTGTATCTTATAAACAGTTATGAAATCATCCCAAAAACATTATTCCTAAAATAAATCAACTTGTAAATTCCTGAAAAACTTTTCTGCATCTGCCTATCTGATTACTTACCTGAAGCTGTGGCTAAATTTAAAATCCAAAATTACTCTCATGTGTCTTTTCTAATTAGTATTTTCCTTTCTTACATTCCATTACGTTGCTTGTGAGTTTTATGGGAAAATATTATCAGGGATTCTGCTGAAACCAGAATTCCTACTGCAGGTAAGTGTTTTTCACATGCTGGAGGGAACTAGAGAGTAAAGGGTGCAAAGGAGAAGCAGACAAATGTGCCTTCACCTTATCACGACACAGAGACTCAATGAGAGCGTCGGCCTCTTCCATCCTCCCATACATCACTAGTGCAATGCCGACAGCAAGCCCACGTAGAATCTTCTCGTGTTGAGTTTCTTGTGCATAGCCCACCATATCCTCAATAGCCTGAGCATTCTTAGAGCCCAACATAACCAAACCTAGGGCCAGGCCAGCTGCTTCTCCTAGCAAGTAAAGAATAAAACCTTAATGAACAAGAGTTATGTTTGTAAAGTCAATAAAACACATCCAATAAAAAGATCACCTATTAGGGACAACTATTAAAACAATCATCGTTTTCTGACAGTATTTTTTCAAACCATCTAATAAAAAAAGAGGATACTATGTGAGGAGTACAAAGCTGTTTTTCTTTTAAGCCTGACTGAATGTACAAACCCTAGAGTGATTTCAAAGGAGACATTATGACAACACTTTTTCAACATTATCATTAAATAATAAAAAACAGGCACATGATCCAAGCAGGTCACTCTAATAAACTGCCATTTGCAAGTCAGTTATAAAGGAGACATACAAGGTGTATATCATTTTAGAAAGCTTGTATATCTCAAAACATACTTTTCTAAGATAGTCTCACAAATGGGACAAAATCCACTCCTTCTTCAAGTAAAATTCCCTAAGATTAAAGGATTTGGGGGAAAAGTTGTGTTTGTGCAAGTACACCCTTTTCTTCCCTGTCATTACTCTCTAAACAATACAATATAGAACAACTACATAGCGTTTATACTGTACTAACCATTTTTAGTAATCTAGAGATGATTTGAAGCATATAGGTGAATAAGTGTAGGTTACACACAATTCTAAGACTTGAGCACCCTCCAATTTTGGTACCTGCAGGGGGTGTGTGTGTCCTAGAAACACTCGTTTTCAGATCCCAAGGTATGATTATATTGAAGTCATATAAATTAATCCTAGCAGTTGTCTTTAGAAAGGAATGCTTACCTGTTACAGCATCATCTTGATAAAGGTTTGTTTTTAGCAAATCGTACACATCCTGGCGTGCGGTTCCCATGGCAGCCAAACCAAGGCCCAGACTGCCACCATGTCGAACAATCTATGGGAAAAGCAGTGGTCCCAGAGATTTGGTACCCTGTACTTAAACTGTAAGCCTTTATTCTAATTTCAAGATTTAATTTGATATTAAATACGTGGAGACTGGCTCAGTGAGAATAAGCAAAGGATTTGAAAATCAGGCTAGTGGTAAACTCAGCAAGTTTAGTTTCAAAATTATAATACTTGCAAATACAAATTAACATTGAGTTTGTAAAGTGAATGAGAGAAAACAAAGTGGATACGCAGGTTTCATTCCCAGCTGCTCTACTTCTGATCCAGCTCCCTGCTAAAAGCCTGGGAAAGCAGTGGAAGACGGCCCAAGTGACTGGGTCCCTTACACCCATGTGGGGGACCTGGAAGAAGCTCCTGGTCCCTGGCTTTAGCCTGGCCCAGCCCTGGCTGTTGGGCCATCTGGTATAGTAAACCAGCAGATGGAAGACCTCTCCCTCTCCCTTTCAAATAAATAAAAATTTAAAAACAAACAAACAAAAAAACTATTTCATTCATCCTGACAGTATGGCCCCAAAGAAAATATTTTAATCATTCATATTATTTAGATCTTTGGAGATTCCTTGGCTATTAAACTTTGTTCATCAGCTTTTCCACTAATTACAAGCCACTGCCTGCAATGCCAACATTCCATATAGGTGCTGATTTGAGTCCTGGCTGCTCCACTTCTGATGCAGATCCCTGCTAATGCGCCTGGGAAAGCAGCAGACGACATAAGTGCTTGGGCCCCTGTCACTCAGATGAAAATAAGACCTGGCTCCTGGCTTTAGTCTGGCCCAGTCCTGGCCACTGTGGCCATTTGGGGAGCAAACCAGTGGATGGAAGATCTCTATCTTCCCCACTTCTCTCTGTAACTCTGCCTTTCAAATAATTAAAAATAATTAAAAAAAAAAAGCTACTGCCAATAAATTCCTCATTTAAACTGTCAAAGGATGCTTCTATTGCTGTCAACTGCTGTTGCTTTTGTAACCATAAATCCTGTCTATTAAGAAAATGCTGGGGGCCAGTGCTGTGGCATAATGGGTAAAGCTGCTGCCTGCAGTGCCAGCATCCTATATAGGTACCAGTTCCAGACCCAGCTGCTCCACTTCTGATCCAGCTCTCTGCTATGGCCTGGGAAAGCATTATAAGATGGCCCAAAAGCTTGGGCCCCTGCAGCCATGTTGGAGACCCAGAAGAAGCTCCTGGCTCCTGGTTTCGGAATGGCCCAGCTCTGGCCATTGTGGCCATTTGGGGAGTTAACCAGCGGATGTAAGATCTCTCTCTTTCTACCTGTGCCTATCTGTAACTCTTTCAAATAAATAAATAAACCTTAAAAAGAAAAAAGAAAGAAAGAACAAAGAAAATGCATACTAGGAGCCAGTGTGGTGCATATTGGGTAAACCCACCTCTACCTGTGATACCAGCATCCCATATGAATGCCATTTTGTGTCCCAGATGCTCCACTTCTAACCCAGCTCTCTGCTAATGGCCTGGGAAAAGCTGCAGAAAATGACCCACATGCTTGGGTCCCTGCCACACATATGGAAAACCCGGATGGAGTTCCAAGCTCCTGGCTTTGGCCTGACCAGCCCTGGCTGTTGTGGCTATCTGGGAAGTAAACCAGCAGATGAAAGATCTCCCTCCCTCTATCTTTCCCTCTATTTAACTCTTTATTTTATCTTAAAAGACTTATTTATTTTATTTGAAAGGCAGAGTTAGAGAGGGAGAGGGAGTGAGAGAGAAATTTATCTGCTGGTTCATTCCCCAGACAGCCTCTACATCTGGAGCAGGGCTAGACCAAAGCCAGGAGCCAGGAGCTTCTGCTGGGCATCCCACACAGGTGCAGGAGCCCAAGCACTTAGGCCATCTTCTGCTGCTTTTCCCAGGCACATTAGCAGGGAGCTGCTGAGAATCCAACTGGCACCCATATGGGATGCTAGTGCTGCAGGCAGCAGCTTAACCTGCGCCAGCCCCCTTAACTCTTGACTTTCAAATAAATAAATACATTTTAAAAAAGAAAGAAATAAAATGTTTAACTAAGACCAGAGGAAATAAAAGATGTGCGTCCATACACACATGATTTATGAGTGGTAGATTAGCCCAGACAGACCATCCTATTGGCTTCCATCTTTTCACATAAAATATGAGGATAAGGTTTTCTAGTTCACTTAATTACTCACCTGATAAGTCTTCTAAAAGAGTTTACTCAAACATGGAAATTAAAGTCTAACATCCTATTTTAGCTGCCTTAAAGTTAAGAACAAGGTTGCTTAATAAGCTTTTCCAAAAGACTTATATTTAAAAAAAAGAAAGAAAGAAAATTAAGCTGCTATTTAAGGCACTTGCATTCCACAAATCAAACCTGGGTTTGATTCCCAGTTAGGAATCCTGATTCTGGTTTCCTACTAAAGCAGACTGGGGGCAGCAGTGATAGCTCAAGGAACTCGGTCCCTGCTATCTATGTGGAAGATCTAGAGTGTATTCCAGCTCCTATCTTAGGCCCTGGGCCAAACCTGCCCATTTGAGGCACCTGAGTAATAAATTAGAGGATGGGAACTCATTCTCTGCTTCTCAGTAAATAAAAATTTCAGGAAAAAAAATCAAAAAACAAAATTTTTTATTTCTAAGAGAGTATGTGCAATTTTGAGGGCTAGTTTCCAGTACAATGATAGGGTTGGACTACATAACCAAAGTCACACAGTTATAACATTCCAAGGTGTCTTTTTTACGCGGGGTTTAAAGGACCAAGAATCACAATTTCAGTTTACAGAGAAGGAAATAAAATTAATTATCTTAAAAAACACAACAGCTTTAAGAGAATAGTACTGTTTTGTATATTCCAAAGTCCTACAAAATCTCTATTCATTAAAATACTTTGGTAAATATCACATTTTCTTGCACTTTTAAGTAATGGAAATTTAGTTTTCTATTTCAATACTTACATCATTGCTGGCATTCTTAAGCTGATTAAGGAGATAGTCAATTATATCACCACCATGATTGGCATGAATGAGACCCAATGCATAGAGACCTCCACCTTCCTGATAGGCTGATCCAGGAGAAGTGTCCTTGGGAAGGTATGTCGCCATTAACTGTAACGCTTCCTTTTCATGACCCTGTAAATTTGAGCCACAATGATATCAGTATGGAGAAGGGAGAGAAAAAAGACGTCACATTTTTTATGATTACTGCCTTTCTTCATAAGTTCACTTGCCTTTTAAGGAGGTGCTAGTGGGGCTCTCTCCCATACAACTTAATCATTCAAGTGAGAGAAAGGCTTTTAGAGAACAGTAACACGCTGGAAAAACTATGAGGGCACCAGTGTTGTGGTGTAGCAGGTAAAGCCACCGCCTGTGATGCAGGCACCCTATATGGGCACCAGTTCATGTCCTGACTGTCCCACTTCAGATCCAGCTCCTTGCTAATGGCCTGAGAGAGCAGCAGCAGATGACCCGACTGTTTGGGCCCCTACTTGCAAGAGAGAGACCCAGATGAAGCTCCTGGCTTCAGCCTGGCTCAGCCATGGCCACTGTAGCTCTCTGGGGGGTAAGCCAGGCAATGGAAGCTCATTCTCTCTCTGTAAAACTTTGACTTTCAAATAAATAAATAAAATCTTAAATAAATAAAAAAAAAACACTATGAACATGTGGTGGAATGAGAAGGCCATGCCGGCCAGCGCTGTGGCTCACTAGGCTAATCCTCCACCTGCGGTGCCGGCACACCGGGTTCTAGTCCCAGTTGGGGCACCAGATTCTGTCCCGGTTGCCCCTCTTCCAGGCCAGCTCTCTGCTGTGGCCAGGGAGTGCAGTGGAGGATGGCCCAAGTGCTTGGGCCCTGCACCTGTATGGGAGACCAGGAGAAGCACCTGGCTCCTGGCTTTGGATCAGCGCGGTGCAGCGGCCAGCGGCGGCCATTGGAAGGTGAACCAACGGCAAAGGAAGACCTTTCTCTCTGTCTCTCTCTCTCACTGTCCACTCTGTCAAAAAAAAAAAAAAAAAAAAAAAAAAAAAAAAAAAAAGGCCATGCCAAGATGGCCGCTGGCAAGCAAGCGTCAGTTACTCAGGAATGGCTTTGAATCCCACCTGACAACAGAGCCTGACTGACAGCAGGCCGTGATTGGATGATTTCAGAAACTGCCTGGCAACAAGCGCCTGACTAGCAACAGGCTGTGATTGGATGGCTTTGGTTAGGGCATAGACCGCCCCTTGACCAGACTGGCTGCCTTGGCTATATAAGCAGCTGTAGCTACTGAAATAAACAATTCTGCCAGCTGCTCGCCTCTGGCCCGCTTTCACCTGACTCCCGGGGTCTGTGTGGTGACTCCGCGCCTCTTGCCCCCACCACGCTCCTCCTCTCAGAATCAACCTCAACACACTATGAACATGTTTTTTTTTTTCCCTTTACTTTGTAACAGTTTCCTGAATTCATCTTAGACCATGAAAACAACATTTCAACTCATCTTCTGCAAAATGGCTTAGACGGTCTTCTGTTTTGGATCTGCTTTGCACTGATCAGGATGTATTACCTTATGAATCACTCCCAAACTGGCTGTGGCAGTAAATTTTGCCCAGTTAGTGGCTCTGGCCAACCATTCCAAGTTATCTCTGTAAGAAAAAAACTTAATGATACTATTAAAACAGAAAAGTTACATAAAACTTTTAAACATGAAAATTAAAAACAACAAAACAGAGGCTGTTGTTGTGGTGTAGTGGGTAAAGCTGCTGCCTGCAATGCTGGCATCCCAAATAGGTGCTGGTTTGAGTCCTGGCTGCTCCACTTCTGATCCAGTCCCTGCTAATGGCCTGGGAAAAGCAGGGGAAGATGGCCTAAGTGCTTGGGCCCCTTCCCTCATGTGGCAGACTGGGAAGATCCTGGCTCATGGTTTCTTTGCAGCCACTTTGGGCCAGTGGATGGAAGACCTTTTTCTGTTTCTCCCCCTCTCTGTAACTCTGACTTTAAATAAATTAATCTTTAAAAAAAAACACACGCAAAATATTACCTTTAACCATTTCAAATAATTTTGCTTTGTGGATCAAGTTACTGTAAAACCCATTTTATGACCTGTTATTCTTAATACTGAGGATTTTTTAAATGTATAATATATAACACATAATTTCACTATGAACAAAAGCAAAACTATTAAATTTTAGGAGCTAAATCCACTTCCTTCAAATGTCTATGGTCAAACCAACTAATAAAGAGAAATTCTGCCTGAAACAAGTAGACATATGTGACTCCTAAATATGTAAAATAGGAGTATTACAATTCAAGACTGGTCAACAAAGAAAGCTCTCACCAATCATGTAACATATCAACAGTCTCTTTAAAGATGGTTTTAAACATAAGTTGAAATTTCCAAGTACATTTACCTAAGAAACTGGTCACTGGTAGTCCCACAGTGCATAAAAGAGTTTGCTATAACAGTTGCTGTGTGACATACAGAATTCCGTACTGCATCCTACAAAAACAAACACCAATTTTTTTATCAAACATGCTATACTCACATACACACACACACATTCAGATACCTTACTCTGTGGTGAAAACATGAACAAACTGAACTGAAAGCTAAAACATGGATCTTGGCAATACATCATGAAAACTAAAAGAGCCAGCTTATAGCAATAAGCCATTCAAAGCCCTCATGGTGGTACAGCGGGTCAAGCCTGTGCCTGTAGCTTATATGGGTGCTGATTTGAGTCCCAGCTGCTCCACTTCCTATCCAGCTCCCTGATAATGTGCTTGGGAAAGCAGTGAAGGATGTCCAAGTACGTGTGCCTTTGCACCCGCACAGGAGACCTGGAAGAAACTCTTGGCTTCTGGCTTTGGCCTGGCCCAGCCCAGTCATTGTGGCCATTTGGGGAGTAAACCAGTGGATGGAAGACATGTCTGTTTCTCCCTCTCCTTCTTTCTGTAACGCTACCTTTCAAATAAATAAATCTTTAAAAACAAAAAACCAAAGCAAAAAAAAATCCAAGTAAATCAAGTAAGAGTTCTATTTGCAGTCTTAACTTGAGGTCAATAGTAGATTTTATGTGGGAATTTAAATAGCAGATTTTCTATTTGGTTTCTGAACAGCTTAACTTTCCATTTTCTTTCCAACAAATGCAAGCTAAATACTTATTTCCTCAATCAGGAATGAAATAAATGAAGTTTTCAACAAACAAATATAAGTCAATGTAAGGAAAGAAACCTCCATTATACATGAATTTCCTACCTTTGTGTTTTTTAGAATCATTAGGTCTGTGTTATTGTTTCGTATCAAGAACTGCAGATGTAATTCAATAGCCATTTCACCACTTAAAATTTTAATCATTTTCAAAGTCTGGTCCTTGGGTTCTGGACTCTGACAAAATAAACAAACAAGAAAGGGTGAAAATTCATGTATTTCTGAAATCCACTAAGCCAAATTCATTTCATTAGCCATAAATCAGTGAAGTTCAAATAATCACATACACAGCAAAACTCGTATTTTAAGAGATCCAAAAACTCAATTATCATTTATTTGAGAGAGGAATGATCTCCAATGTCAAATGTTTCTAATATTGAAAAAAACAAACTAGAAAATAATAATAACCAATGCGATGCAGGCAAATTACTTCACACAACACATACATTAGATGGGAAATTTCTTACTTAATACTAAAAGAACTGAAATATCGTTCATGAACACGTATGCTCTAAGGAACTAGCAATCCCCACTCAGGTGAACGACAGTGGGAGTTACGTACCCGACATCCGGAACCACAAGTCTTAAGGGAAGAAGCATTTACACTCAACAGACAGTGCTGTAACACTGACCCCATCCTTCGATACACCATGTGCATCACAAACAAGAAAGCAGCTAACCTGCTCCCCGTATGATTGCCATTTGTCGAGGTCATACCTTTTTGTCACCTTGTGATAGGTAATTTAAGTAATTATGAAGAGAAAATTAGTCTTTGGTAAGGTTCTAGAAAGATTTGATTTCTTCTAAATGCTTCTCTGGATCCATTTTTTAAAAAATATTTATGTATTTGAAAGGCAGACTGACAGAGATAAAGAGAAATCTTCCCTCTGCCTGTTCACTCCCCAGATGGCTGTATTGGACAGGCTGCATCAGGAGCCTGGAACTCCATTCGGGTCCCCCAAGCACTTGGACCACCTACTGCTTTCCCAGGTACATTAGCCAGGAGCTGGATCAGAAGTGTAGCAGCTGGGTCTCTAACTGGTGCTCTGATTAGGGATGCTGACATCCTGGTAGCAGTTTAATCTGCTGTGCCAAAAAGCTGGCTCCAAAGACCTACCTTTAAAGTTTTACTTTTTCAGGAGCTAGCGGCATGGTGTAGTGGGTTAAGCTGTTACTTGTAATGCTGCTGGCAACCCATATGGGTACCATTTCAAGTGCTGGCTGCTCTATTTCCAATCCAGCTCTCTGTTAATCCACCTGGGAAAGGAGGGAAAAACAGCCCAAGTGCCTGGGGTTCTGCACTAACGTGGGAGACCCCAAAAGAAGCTCCTGGCTCCAGCCTGGCCTAGGCCCAGCTGTTGTGGCCATTTGAAGAGTGAATTAACAGATGGAAGATCTCTCTGTCTCTCTGTAACTTTTTTTTTAAAGATCTATTTTTTATTTATTTGAAATACAGAGTTACAGAGAGGTAGAAACAGAGAGAGAGAGAGAGAGAGAGAGAGAGAGGTCTTCCATCCACTGATTCACTCCCCAGATGGCTGCAACAACCGGAGCTACGCTGATCTAAAGCCAGGAGCCAGGAATTTCTTCCAGGTCTCCCGTTTGGGTGCAGGGGCTGAAGGACTTGGGCCATCTTCTACTGTTTTCCCAGGCCATAGAATAGAGCTGGATTGGAAGAGGAGTAGCTGGGACTCGAACTGGTGCCCATATGGGATGCCAGTGCTTCAGGCCGGGGCTTTAATTTGCTGTGCCACAGTGCTGGCCCCCACTCTGCCTTTCAAACAAAAATTTCCTTTTTTTATTGCAGGGGCTAAGTACTTGAATCAGCATCCATGTAGGATGCCAGTGCTGTAGGCAGTGGTTTATCCTGCTATGCCACAATGCTGGGCCAGAAATTAATCTTAAAAAAAAATTGTACTTTTTCAGAAAATCTATTTTTATTAAATTACTCTAGTATCAAGCTTTAACTCTTCCAAAAGAATTTACAATACACCATGAAACACACGTCAAATGGTATTCTTGGGGCTGGCATTGTAGTGCAATCCCAGCACTCTGATATGGAGTGCCAATTTGAGTTCTGACTACTCTGCTTCTGATCTAGCTTCCTGCTGATGTGTCTTGGAAGGCAGTGGAAGACAGGCCACACACTTGGGCCCCTGCTACCTGTATGGGAGATCAGAATGGAGTTCCTGGCTCCTGACTTTGGCCTGGCCCAGGCCTGGCTGCCGTGGCCATTTGTAGAGTGAACAGGCAGATGGAAGATAACTCTTTCTGTCTTTCCTTCTGTTTCTGTCACTCATTAAAATAAATAAATAATAGCATTCTTAGCTTCAAAAAGCACTCTTACCGCTTCTGGTGTCTTTGCTGTAAGTGCACTGCCTGTCTTTTCTTCTGTTTCCATTGAGTCACTAAAATGAACAGAACCAACAATCAATAATTAAGTAAATCTTTTCTGAATACAATGTGCAATTTGTTTACACCACAGAGCTGAAGCATATCTAAGTTAGATATTCTGCAAGAAAATTATTTGTACTGCATAAGTATTACTGAAAGGAAAATAAGATTTTAGATATCTGTAAGATAGAAGCAGCTCAGTTGCGTTTCTTCACAATAAATTTATAAAAAAACGCATAGCAATTTGACTAGCAAAATCCTTGAACAAATGCACAAAAACAGATGACAAGATATCTCTCCTAGTCTCAAAACACCGTCAAATGGAGACAAAACTACCACCAATCACAATACCAGTTTTAAGTGAAGAGGTGGAGTGCAAACAAGTCCTAAAACTAAGTAGTCAACAGTCCCTCACAAAAAGATCTCCCCACGAGGAGAAAATGTTGGGCAGAGAATCCAAATTAAGAGCAGGGATAGGCCGGCACTGTGGCTCAACAGGCTAATCCTCCACCTTGCAGCGCCGGCACACCGGGTTCTAGTCGCGGTCGGGACGCCGGATTCTGTCCCGGTTGCCCCTCTTCCAGGCCAGCTCTCTGCTGTGGCCCGGGAGTGCAGTGGAGGATGGCCCAGGGGCTTGGGCCCTGCACCCCATGGGAGACCAGGAAAAGCACCTGGCACCTGGCTCCTGCCATCAGATGAGCGCAGTGCGCCGGCCGCAGCGCGCCATCCGCAGCAGCCATTGGAGGGTGAACCAACGGCAAAGGAAGACCTTTCTCTCTGTCTCTCTCTCACTGTCCACTCTGCCTATAAAAATAAATAAATAAATAAATAAAAATAAAATAAAAGAGCAGGGATAAAAAAATAATGTCCAGATAAAAGTGGAAAAGGAAACAGTCAGAAGATCTCAAATGTAAGTCACCATTTCCACACTGAACAAACACAAACAAGACCTTCTAGACAGCACTGAAGTTAGAGAAACTCTCCTAAATAAGCCTTCCAGTCAAAGTTTAGGAAAGCCTTGTGGCCTCCTGGGCTGACCCGCTGCCTGCAATGCTGGTACCTAATATGGGTGCCTGTTTGCGTCCTGGCTGCTCCACTTGATCCAGTTCACTGCTACTGGCCTGGGAAGTAGCTGAGGATGCCCTAACTTTCTTGGGCTCCTGTACCCACATGGAGACCCAGATGAAGCTCCTGGCTCAGCCTGGACCAGCCCTCGCCATTGTGGGCTTTTGGGGAATCAATCAGTGGATGAAAAATCTTTCTCTCTCCCTCTAATTCTGCCTTTCAAATAAATAAAATAAAAAAGTTTAAGAATACTAATTCCAGTAAAAGCCACTGAAAATAAAAATAAAATCCCATTCAATATTATTATAAAATTCAAAAAAGGTAAATGATATAAGATGTAAAAATATATATTGGGATTAGAAAATTTCAGAGTTGAACAGAAATAGGAAAATATTAGAGAAGAAAAAAAATCACTTGAGAAATGAAGATTAACTCTGAAGAAACATACAAGCAAATAAACACAACACACAATGAGGTAAGAAAAGCAGACGATAATCACAACTGTTTTTTATTTCAAAGATTTATTTATTTGTCTGAGAGGTAGAGTTATAGACAGAGAGAGGGAGAGACAGAGAGAAAGGTCTCTCTATCCACTGGTTCACTCCCAAAACAGCCACAGCAGCCAGAGCTGAGCTGATCTGAAGCCAGAAGCCAGGAGATTTTTCTGGATTTCCCATGTGGGTGCAAGGGCCCAAGCACTTAGACCATTTTCCACTGCTTTCCCAGCCATAAGCAGAGCTGGATTGGAAGAAGAGCAGCTGGACACAAACTGGTGCCCTTAAGGGATGCCAGTGCAGTAGTTGGAGGCTTAGCCCACTACACCACAGCATCAGCCTCAAAAAGCACATTTAGTTTCAAAAGGAAACTACAGCTGGCACCACGGCTCAATAGGCTAATCCTCCGCCTGTGGCACCAGCACACTGGGTTCTAGTCCCAGTTGGGGCACTGGATTCTGTCCCAGTTGCCCCTCTTCCAGTCCAGCTCTCTGCTGTGGCCAGGGAGTGCAGTGCAGGATGGCCCAAGTGCTTGGGCCCTGCACCCCATGGGAGACCAGGAGAAGCACCTGGCTCCTGGCTTTGGATCAGCGTGGTGCGCTGGCCGCGGTGGCCATTGGAGGGTGAACCAACGGCAAAGGAAGACCTTTCTCTCTGTCTCTCTCTCTCACTGTCCACTCTGCCTGTCAAAAAAAAAAAAAAAAAAAGGAAAAAGGAAACCACATGCTATCCTCCTAAGACTGGGAACAAGATGAGGGTGTTCACTCTCATGACCCATATTTTATAATGACTGGATCTCCTAGCCAATGCAGAAAAACGCGGGGGGGCAGGGGGGAAGGGCATAAAGATGAGAAAGGAAGAAGTCAAACCATCTCCCCGTTTACAGACAACGCGATTCCTATCTATGTACAAAAGGCTATGAAAGGATCTATTAAAAATGTAATAAAAGCTAATAAGTGATTTAACAGAGTTATAGGATTCAACATTAATATACAAAAATCAAATTGTATGTCTACACAATAGCAACAAAAAACTGAAAAATGAAATCTTTTTTTAAGATTTTATTTATTTGACAGGTAGAATTATAGACAGTGAGAGGGAGAGACAGAGAGAAAGGTCTTCCTTCCATTGGTTCACCCCCCGAATGGCTGCCACAACTGGAGCTATGCTGACCTGAAGCCAGGAGCCAGGTGCTTCCTCCTGGTCTCCCACGCGGGCACAGGGGCCCAAGCACTTGGGCCATCCTCCACTGCACTCCCAGGTCACAGCAGAGATCTGGCCTGGAAGAGGGGCAACTGGGACTAGAACCTGGCGCCCATATGGGATGCCAGCGCTGCAGGTGGAGGATTAACCAAGTGAGCCACGGCGCCAGCCCCAGGAAATTGAAATCTTTAAAATATCACCAAATTATCATCAGAAATACAATTAAAAATTCAAAAAATTTAAGAAACAATGTATAAAATCTCTGCACTAAAACTTACAAATCAAAAGAAGAAAATTAAAGAAAACCTAAATAAATGAATAAAGTATTAGAGGTTGAGAAGTTCTTCAGAACTCTCATTGCTAAAGTGGACAAGTTCAGAATGAAAATAAGCAGGCATAACTAAGACACACAGACATTTTTAAAAAGTGGTCCAAATGTGTAAGGAAACACATGAAATCTAGCACTGTGGCCTCCGCCGGAAGCGCCGGCATCCCATATGGGCACCGGTTCCAGACCCAGCTGCTCTACTTCCGACACAGCTCTCTGCTATGGCCTGGGAAAACAGTAGAAGATGGTCCAAGTTCTTGGGCCCCTGCACTGTGTGGGAGACCCAGAAGCTCCTGGCTCCTGGCTTCAGATCAGCGCAGCTCCAGCTGTTGTGGCCAACTGGGGAGTGAACCAGCAGATGGAAGACACCGCCCATCCCCACCTCCGCCTATCTGTAACTCAGCTTTTCAAATAAATAAGTATTCTTTAAATACTACACCAGCATATGATATTTATGTATTTCATTCTAATAAAAGCACAAAAAGCTGAGTGTTTCTTACTTTGCAACTATCCAACCCAGATATTTAAAAGCTAGTCCACTGACCCTATCTGAAATTTTTAATTTACTTGATTAAATAGTACATAAACTGTCTACAAGGCCTCTCAAACAGAGAATCACTTTTATTTTTTTCCAGAAGGGTCTACTTCTTTGACTTTCCTTATTATGCCTAGCATAATGCATAACAGAACAAGAGCCTTTATAGACCACAATAACTTTACTACCTAAATAAGTTAAGGGTTAAATTTATTTTTAGAATATGCCGTCTATGACTATTCTAACTATTCCCAAAATGTAATAAAGATTGTTCAATTAGCTCTAATGCAGAAAATGATACTTATACCTGTCCTTCTCAGATCCTGTGACAGTACCCGTATTGGTGGATCCAGGTACAGAAGCAATAGGAGTGCCAACAGTTCGAAGATTCTGGATTACAGATGATAAAAACTGCTGGCTAGCACTTTCATACAAATCAAAACAAATCTGATAAGCCATCAGGAGGTTGTCTTCCTTTACCAGTTTTTCCAAGATATCACTCACGGCCTGAGGATCATCTAAGAAAATTAAGCACTGAAATAGAGATAAAGAACAATTATAATTGGAAACTTCATCTATAAGGTACTTACAGGGTAACAATCAACAACAGAGAAAATCTTAAAGTATAAACACAGGCACACTGGAAAACCAGCTGGTCAAGCACTCCTTCTAAACCCAGCAGTAGATGTTTTCCTGAAAAGGGCATCTATCTGGGATAAAGAAAAGCCACACAAATCTATTCACAGCTCCTAATCCTGGCAATCAGCAGTATTCAACATTGGTTGCAGAATGAATCCTGGCTTCTTTAAACCTTAACCACATCTGAGAGCTTAACTTGTATTTTTCTTCCTTACCACACATTGTAGGAGACATTCCTTCATTTAGCACATATTATATTATGCAGAGCTGGCATAAGAGGCATTAAAATCACCGTATTAAAAAGTATTTCTCCTTCTATTCTTATAATCTGCCATTAAATAAAATTATCCAATAAAGTTGGGAATTTTTTTTTTTTGGGGGGGGACAGGCTGAGTGGACAGTGAGAGAGAGAGACAGAGAGAAAGGTCTTCCTTTGCCGTTGGTTCACCCTCCAATGGCCGCTGTGGTCACCGGCCGGCACACCGCGTTGATCCAAAGCCAGGAGCCAGGTGCTTCTCCTGGTCTCCCATGGGGTGCAGGGCCCAAGCACTTGGGCCATCCTGCACTGCACTCCCGGGCCACAGCAGAGAATTGGCCTGGAAGAGGGGCAACCGGGACAGAATCCGGCGCCCCGACTGGGACTAGAACCCGGTGTGCCGGAGCCACAAGGCCGTGGTGCCGGCCTAAAATTGGGATTTTTAAGAATTCAATTTAAATATTAATGTTTTGGGGGCTGGTGCTGTGGCACAGCAGATAAAGCCACTGCCTGCAGTGCTGGCATCCCACATGGGCACCGGTTTGAGTCCCGGCTGCTCCACTTCCAATCCAGCTCTCTGCTATGGCCTGGGAAAGCAGTAGAAGATGGCCCAAGTCCTTGGGCCCTGCACCCTCATGGGAGACCCGGAGGAAGCTCCTGGCTCCTGGCTTTGGAGCAGCACAGCTTTGGATCAGTGCAGCTCTGGCCATTGCGGCCAACTGGGGAGTGAACCAGCAGATGGAAGACCTCTCTCTCCCTCTGCCTCTCCTTCTCTAACTCCGACTTTCAAACAATAATAAATAAATCTTTAAAAAAATTTTTTTTTAATTCTTTGGTTCCCTCAGTAGCAAATAATTCAACTTCAAAGTAAACACAGTAATCAAAACTATTAGATTAAAAACAGGAAATAATGTTAATGAATTAACTGACCAATAACAGAGGAAGAAATGGTTAAGTAAGGCAAAGTACACAGACTGAATGAATAGTGCACAAAAGTTAGGATAAGAATTTATGGAAAATGCCAAGTTGAAGGCTACACACAATTGCTGTTTGCCTCCACGAAAGGAAACTTGGCAGCTGCCAGACAGTCATGAGAAAACTTATCACTGTTTATCCTATGTTCTTGTTGAATTTTAACCACATTACATGTTTCTTGCGTCTTACTGGGTATGCACTGGCTGCACCAGCGCCTGGCTTGAATCACAGCTCTACGTCTGACTCCAGCTTCCTGCTAACGTGTACCTAGGGAGGCAGCAAGTGGAAGCTCAAACATGTGGGTCCCTGCCTCCCATGTGGAAAACCAGGATCAAGTTCCTTGTTCTAGGCTTCAACCTGGCCAAGGCCCAGATATTGGGGCATTTGAGGAGTAAAACAGCAAGTGGGAGATCTTCCTGTTTCTACCTCTGCTTTTCAAATAAATAAGTTTTAAAAATGCTCAATACATTTTTCAACAATCATAAGAGAACAAGTTAAAAATAATTGCCTCTAATGAAGCTGTACAGAGAAACAGGACAGGGAATTACTATTTTTCATATGTAGTTTTAAAAAAACTACTTTAAAATACTACTAAAAATTATTTAGAAGCAAACAGAACTCCAAAAACTGCAAGGAAACACACTATCACACATTAAATTGACTTTAGGGCACGCGCAGCAGGCTAAACTGCTGCCTGAGACACGTGCGTCCCCTATCAGAGTGCCAGCTCAAGTCCTGGCTATTCTGCTTCTGCTTCTGATTCACTTCCTGCTAATGTGTCTGGGAAGGCAGCAGAAGATGGCCCATGTGGGAGACCTTGATAAAGACCTAGCCATGGCTGTTGTGGCCTTTTGAGAAGTAAACTAGCAGATGGAAGATCTTTTTCTCTGTCTCTCCCTCTCTGTTACCCTGTTTTTCAAGTGAACAAATAACTAAGTCTTAAAAATAAAAATTTAAGTTGACTTTGAGTGATATAAAAAAAGTCAACTTAACATCACAAGTAAACTTCAGCTGATTTAAATGTGAATATTTTTTCTTCCAGCATTTCTTTGTTGCAAACTTGCTTTAAAAAGCATGCTTTAAGAGGGGGACGTGGAGCTGGAGTTAGAGACTGAGACCAGCTGCCCGGAGAGGCCTCTTGAGAAGCCACGGAAACATGACAGTGGAGCGGCGGACCTGGAGCGGGTCACCGACTATGCGGAAGAGAAGGAGATCCAGAGTTCCAATCTGGAGACGGCCATGTCAGTCACTGGAGACAGAAGGTCCCGAGAGCAGAAAGCTAAACAAGAGCGGGAGATTGAACTGCTAAAGTCACGATCAAGAAGGAAGATTTGGAGCTGATAATGACCGAGACGGAGATCTCTCGAGCAGCAGCAGAACGGAGCTTGCGGGAACACATAGGCAATGTGGTCCAGTCTCTTACTGTCCTAACCAAATGGTAAGTGCTTTCTTACCCATACTTACAGGCTTAATTTATTGCAATAAAAAATTTTTGGTCTTTAAAAAAAAAAAAAAAACATGCTTTAAAAAGAATGTTTTAGGCTAATTTTTTGAAAAGTATAGAGGATGAAAATACACGAGAGCACTTTACAACAACAAAATAAAGTCCTATTCTCTAAGTAGAACATAAAACTACATGTACAATGTTAAAAAGCAAAATGTACACCTCTAGTCATTAAAACCCAGCACATCAATTGCACAGCACGCAGTCGGCCTGCACGTGGCAACAAGCAGGGGGAATATGCATCACCTCTGCGAAAATGTCCAAGGAAAGGGGAAGACTTTGTACTTCACATATTTCCTCTGCCATCTGAATTTTGCTTTAAATGTACAAATTTGTATAGGAAAAGGTAAAAATGTACCCCAAGGTTCTCTTGTGTTTGGGTAATGAAACCACAGGTAATTTTTAAACTTTGAATCATTTTTAGAATGGCATAATATAGTAGAGGTTGTGTTTTCACTTTTCTTTTTCCTTACTTGCAGAATTTCCTTATGCTTGGATTATTTTCTAAATGAAAAAAACAATATGTAAAGAGAAAGAATTCTTACAAGTTAGCTTTTCAGTGTTGTGAGATGTTTCTTATCAGTAAAACAAAATAGGGGGGCTGGCGCTGTGGCACAGTGGGTTAAAGCCCTAGCGCGCAGCGCTGGCATCCCATATTGGGCACCGTTTCGAGTCCTGGCTATTCCACTTCCTACTCAGCTCTCTGTGTTGACGTGGGAAGGCAGTAGAAGATGCAAGTCCTTGGGCCCCTGCATCTGCGTGGGAGAGCTGGAAGAAGCTCCTGGCTTCAGATCAGCTCAGCTATGGCCAATGCAGTCATCTGGGGAATGAACCAGTGGATGGAAGACCTCTCTCTCTCTCTCTCTCTCTCTCTCTCTCTCTGGCTTTACCTTTCTCCTTAACTCTTTCAAATAAATAAAATAAATCCTTAAAAAAAAAAAAAAAAACGGAATAGGAATCACACGCCTTATCTTTGCAGGGCTACTGTGAGCATCAACTGAGATACATGTAAGAAGCCATTACTATAATGTAATAAAAAAAAAATTAATGTAATTTACTGTGGTGTAAATAAGCTCAGCAGAGTATGGAGTACCGCAATTACCTGGCAAACATTGATGAAATCAGGCTTCTCCAAGTTCATGTAGATCTTAACTAAAACTCTCAGGACTTTATTCCGAAACTGTTTATTCTGCATTAGAGACATGCAGAGCTTTAGACTGTACGCCAGCATCCCTGGGACATCGTTCTGAAAGAGACAATTGAAAGAAACATCTTTATGTGGTCACTGAAGCAATGTTTCTTTAGAAATTGAATTAATTTATCTTCTTAAGTCATGTTAGGCAATCAATGATTTAAACCTCTTAAACAAAAAACTAACTTTTTAACCATTTTAGATGAAAATTTTTAAAGAAATACGTATTTCTATATCTTCACACACACAAAAAGGGACCGAAAAAATATTTAGTATTGCCTGGAATCGCCACTGCAGGAACACAGTATACTGTAACAAGTGATGCTGCTTCCTATAAAGAATAGCCAGCTGGCCACATACTGGCTATGCTTTCCCTGGTGGCTGCTCGCTGCCTTCTACCTTGCTCCTAGACTCCCCTGACCTATCACCTGTGTTCACTCACCAGTCAGGAAACACAATGGGGTATACCTCTAGCTCTCCTACACCTACCTGGTACTCTTCTTATAAAGAAACTGGGACCTACACAGACAATGTGTCTGTGGTTCTCAAAACCACACTTAATAACTGTGATACCACTCTATAACATAAATAAGCATACTGAAGGGCTAAAGAAGAGTTTCTCAAAAAAGTGGGTTATTATTCACCAGTACACAATGAAATCAACATGGTATGGCTAGTTTTAGAAAAGTTAAATACAATTTAAAAATATCAGTTACGTCCCAGGTAGTGACATAGGTATTTTTTCATAAGATTTGAGTTATATACCTATGTGCACTGGGATGCAAAATAAGATGCGTTACCTACTCTGCCTTAAAAAACACACACAATATCTATCATCCTTTTACCTCATCTGCTTACTTGTTTCACTGCCTGTTTTCCTTCTAGATTCCCTCAATAGACTGATTTGGGAGGGAACCTTGGTGATCCTGTTTCTAAATCTTCAATACCTAGAACAACGTCAGGCACACAGAAGGCCTGGATGAATGAGACAAATACTCTACCTGTGCTCACATGAAGACAAGGAAAGGCTACCACTGCACAAAAATGAAACTGAGAGTGAAGCAGGGGCCACTCCATCACACCAGGCATTCGTTCATTTACTCCTTAAGGAATTCTTACTCCTGCCGCTCATCACTGACTCTGACTTCGGGAACACAGTAGCAAAAAAAGTACAAAGTACCTGTCCTGACAGAGCTCATAATCTACCGCTCAACACTATAAATTAACAAATGATAAAAGCTATGGAAAAAAACACATGAGATTAACAAAAGAGATAGGCCTATTCTTTGCAGGCTGGGGAGGGTATGGATGTGGGGACTAATTGAAAGCTCTATAAACAAGTGGTAATTGAACTGAGTACTGATCATGAACAGCAAAGAAGCAGTTAAAGACAGGAAAAAGCCTTTTTTGGCTGGATGAATGGGGAAGGGCTCATCTAGATGAGAAAAAGCCAAAATGGCTGGAGTCTCATGGTGAAGGTCAGGTGGTGTGCAAAGCGGGCCTGCAGAGTAATGTTCACTTCTCAGTCTTGGCCCCTTTCTCACCATTTTAGTTGGTGATTCACTACTGTCTTCATTGCTGTAAAACACCCCAAATTAGGACTCTGGCTTGTAGTTTTAACCATAATAAATACATAAAAGTAGTAGTTTGGCAGTTCAGCCTTCTGACAAAGCAGAGGCTAATTAATACAACTTCCAAAAAAGATTTCAAGTGAATAAAAAAAAAATGTGGTATGAACACAAAGCACAACTAAGCTTCAAATATAGATAAAACACCTGGCAAACATTTATTATTTCTAAAATTAGATTTTTCACAATCCACGCTATTTACAGTTTAAATAATTTGCTTTGCTGGGGCTGGCGCTGTGGTGCAGCAGGTTAAAGCCCTGGCCTGAAGTGCCGGCATCCCATATGGGCACCGGTTCTATGCTGGCTGCTCCTCTTCTGATCCAGCTCTTTGCTGTGGCCTGGGAAAGCAGTGGAAGATGGCCCAAGTCCTTGGGCCCCTGCACCCACGTGGGAGACCCGGAAGAAGCTCCTGGCTCCTGACTTCAGATCGGCTTAGCTCCAGCTGTTGTGGCCATCTGGGGAGTGAACCAGCAGATGGAAGACCTCTCTCTCTATAACTCTTTCAAATAAATAAAATAAATCTTTAAAAAGAAATTTGCTTTGCCAATTTTTTTTTTTACCAACAACAGTCTCTAAAATGATATCATCAGGGTCAGCGCTGTGGTATAGTGGGTAAAGCCACAGCCCCAGTGCTGGCATCCTATGTGGGCACCAGTTTGAGTCCCTGCTGGTGCATTTCCAATCCAGCTCTCTGCTATGGCCTGGGAAAGCAGAAGAAGGTGGCCCAGGTCCTTGGGCCCCTGCACCCCCATGGGAGACCTGGAAGAAGCTCCTGGCTCCTGGCTTCAGATTGGCCCAGCTCTGGCTGTTGTGGCTATTTGGGTAGTGACCCAACGGATGGAAGACCTTTCTCTCTCTCTCTCTGCCTCTCTGTAACTCTGCCTTTCAAATAAATATAATCTTTAAAAAACCATTATCTACCTACCGACTCCAGTATTGTCTTCTCAAAGACATCCAGTCTTCGTGTCTCCAGAGCAATGCCAACTGCCTGCTTGTATTTGTGATCATCTAGGCATCGCTGGAACATTTTATTCACAATACCTTCTAATCTCTGGTCAATTGGCTTTTTTTCTCCTTCAGGCAAATCTGCATTTTCTACACACTGTTTGGTGTAATGGTCAATGCATTTTGCTATGAGAAAATAAAAAAACTGTGATTACCTTGTAAATTAGACTAACGTACCAGAAAAGACAATGTTTACATGATGTTTACATACATAATCATATATACTTAAAGGGATAAGCAAATTTTAAAATGTCAGATGTGGAAGAAACCATGGTGTATACTGTAATAACCATTCAGGCTCACCACAATACAGATACTTAATAATGATTTCTTGCATTAGAAATTATATAAATTGATATCATTTGTTTCACTACTCATATAATCTCATTTAATCCTTTTATGCAATAGTATGTTGATTGGATTAGAGAACAATAACCACTGAAATAATGAGCACTTAGTTGGAGCACAGATAAAAAAAACTGTATAAAATTATTACAGGAATATTTTGAACTTCCAGCTAAAATGAAATTTGGCAACATCAAATTCAGAACAAAAAATGCTGTATATAAGTACACCAGAGCATGAAACAAGCCAACAAGATAAGTATTACCAGATGGAAGACAATTACCTATTATAGTCTCCACATATTCAGAGTTATCATTGACATTGAAGAGGTCACCTGCCCCAAGGGCGTAATTCAGAGACTCCTCAAAAGCACCCAGGTGATAAAACACTTTAGAGGCCACCAAGGCTGCAAACTGCCTACTCCGGAAACCTTCATCTTCATACAAAACTTCTCTGAAAGAAATTAGGAGACACATGCCTAGTTCAAACTGTGCTTAAAAAAAAAAAAAATCCCAAATCAAGTAAGCCACAATTTACTAGCAGCAAATTGCTGAAGGAGTTAATAAGCCACAAGACCCACAGCCACAGACAGAATTGGTCTACTTATTCCAGTTTATATAACTTAAGTAATTTCTTACATTTTGTCTACCGACTCAGAAATTTCTGCCCAGAAGTCATTGACAACTGCATTCAATTTGTGTAGTGCAAATTCCTGTAGGAAGATAAAACCAAAATTCTATTTTAAGACATACAATTATACTTCCTTTGAAAGTTTCCAGTAGGAGATAGCATCACAGCGCAGGTTAAGCTGCTGCCTTCATAGCTGACATCCATAAAAGTACCAGTTCGAATCCTGGCTGCTCTACTTCCAATCCAACTCCCTGCTAATGCACCTGGGAAAGCAGCAGAAGATGGCCCCAGTGCTTGGGCCCCTGCACCCATGTGGGAGACCTGGACGGAGTTCCCTAGGCTTCTGGTTTTGATCTAGCCCAGCCCTGACCATTGCAGCCATTTGGGGAGTGAAGCAGTCAATGCAAGATCTCTCTTTCTGTCTTCCCTCCCTCTATGTAACTCTGCCTTTCCAAAAAAAAAAAAAAAAAAAAAGTTTCCAGTAAATCAATGACCAAATCCTCAGTAATATTCACTAAAACTTCTAATGTATGAGAGAAATTTACAAACTGCCATACTTTCTCTTGGGTACATTTTCTGTTCCCAATCATAAAACATCAGATTAATTATATTGTTACATTACCTATCATAATGAACATTTTTACCCTTTTAATAAGTAAAATTGACTCCAGGTTGCTAGTTTAGATGTAAATCAGGTGTCTAAACTCACTATAAGTACAATGCAAATTTTCATCAAATGAAAATAATTTTATATATGTGTTAGGCGTGGGGCCGATGTTGTGGTGCAGCAGGTAAAGTTGCCGCCCATAACGCCAGCATCCCATTTGGCTGCTGATTCCTGTCCTAACTGCTCCACTTCCAATCCAGCTCCCTGCTGTGGCCTGGGAAAAGCAGCAGAAGATGGCCCAAGTACTTAAGCCCCTGTCACCAATGTGGGAGACCTGGAAGAACCTCTGGTTCCTGGCTTTGGCCTGGCCCAGCTCTGGCTGTTACAGCCATCTGAGGAGTGAACCAGTGGTTGGCAGATCTCCCCGACCCCCTCCCTCCCTTTCTCTCTATAACTCTGATTTTCAAATAAATAAATACATCTGTTTTTTAAAGACATGTGTTATGTAAGCACTTTTTGTGCTGTTCATAAAGAAATTGGGGGCTTATTCAAGTACCATGTTTTGATTTGATTTATTTGCCTTAGCTTTGTTCAACTCAAGGCCAACCAATTGCTATTGCCAAAATTCTGTCTTCTCTCTATGCTTCAATGACTAGCTATAGGCAGGGCAGGCAGCTGCTTTAAATGATGGAAGATAGCAAAGAGCTTCCCAGTGCCCACAGTAAGCTGAGCGACCATTTCTTTAACTCGTACCTTAAGTTGTGGTTCTTCTTCATCCAGAAGAGAAATAATCCCAGCTATAAAACAAAAAGTATATCGTTACTGTGAAACATACTAAGATGGAGATCAGTACTTGGTCAAAAATGCACAATAGCTGCAAAAAGTTTTTTTCTGAGAAGTAACTTCACTAGAGCAATAATATTTTTCTTTAAAACTGTAAAGGTTTATATTTCAAAGTTTAAGAATGAACTCTGTTATCAAACCCTCATGACACCATACGTATCATCACATCAAATGCCTAATTCAATGGTTTTCAAAGTGTAGTCTGGGGTCAACTGCATTAGTACGATCTGGTAAGGTGTTAGAAATGCAGATTCTTAACTCCACTCCAAAAATTGCAGGGCTGGGGCCCAACAACCTGGCTATGAGACTTTCCTGTGATTCCTAGGCTCACTATAGGTTGAAAGCCACGAGCCTACTATTTTAATGATCAAGATGGGAAACTTTCACATACAATTTTGGAACTATTCACACAAAAGAAACCAAAAATTTACAAAAAAGGTATTCTTCATCATGAATTTAACAATGTAAAATATTTCAGTTACTTCAAGGTGCCTGTATTAAGGTACCTCCTTCCCATCACAAGTAACCTAGAAGGTTTTACTAATGATGAGCAATCTTACTTACTCTGAATTCAACTACCCAGACACAGGATTCCCCAAATGCCTCATCTTATCCTTGAGGCATCAGCTCTTCCATAGGACAGTAAAACAAATAACTGTGCTCTCCAAAAGCACGCACCGGGAAATGAAAGACCCTCAGGAGTCAAAGGGATTCTTAGAAAAAAAGATTCGGGAAATTACTGTTATTACAGCACAAAGGAAATCAAACTATCTCTCAAATATGCTTCCCATATAGATCTTAAAATTACTCTGGAATATTGAGCTGACACTGATCTGATTAAAAAATGTTAGACAACTGCAGTCAGATGTAGCCATTTCTAACAGATAAGGGGAGACTTGCCAAGCAGCTTCACAAGTCTCAGAGGAGGCATACAGGAAAGGATACAAAACTTAGCAAGCAAAACTAGGGCGCTGGGGGCCGGCACTGAGGTAGCGAGACACAGTGCCAGTATCCCATATGGGTGCTGGTTCAAGTCCTGGCTGCTCCACTTCTCTCTACTATGGCTTGGGAAAGCTGTAGAAGATGGCCCAAGTCCTTGGCCCCTGCACCTGCATGGGAGACCCGGCAGGGGACCAGAAGAAGCTCCTGGCTCCTGGCTTTGGATCAGCTCAGCTCCAGCTGTTACAGCCATTTGGAGAGTGCACCAGCGGATGGAAGATCTCGCTCTCTCTGTCTCTGCCTCTGTGTAACTCTGCCTTTCAAATAAATAAATAAATAAATCTTAAAAAAAAAAAAAAAAACCAAAAAACTGGGGCATACTACTATTTCAACAAGTATAAAAACAGACAAAAAAACTTTCTGGAACCCTAGTTTGGTATAAGTCCAGAGAGAGACACTGAATTAACAGCATAAACAGGAAACAAATTCTAAAATGCAGCCAGTGCGGGGGAGGGAGGCAAACCAGTGATTTGGATTAGGTGACAGGCTAGAGTGTTTCAAGTGTACAACAGATCATAAATACTAAAAATGCTACTGGTTACTCATTATCATCCAGTGTGTCTGAATGGCTTTTACAAAAAGAGACGGATTTTTATGCTTTTCTTGGTTTCACTTGTGACTGATTTGCTACATGGTTTTCCTGGTTTTAGAAAGTCAACCTTTGGACAGACCTAAAAAGGACAGAACTGAATTAAATACTCCATGTTCCATACTTCCTATCTTTAAAACAAACGGAACTCTGCTCTGGATGGGGGAGGGAATGGGAGAGGACAAAGTTAGCTAAAACTCTCATGCTAAAAGAAGAACTTAGTAGGTACTGTCTGAAGTTGCTGAATTAAGTTATAGCAATACGTGGGTATCATTTGTAAATATAAAGTTATGTTCCAAAAGACACACCTTAAAAGTAGAAGCAGTTTCCTCCGCAGATCAGTAAGAAGAAAGCAGAGTGAGAGATTACTGTTTTGATACTTTTCAGTGGGGCCTGCACCGTGGCACAGCAGGTAAAGCCACCACCTACAATGCTGGCATCCCATACGGGTGCCGGTTTGAGTCCCGGGTGCTCCTCTTCCAACCCAGCACCCTGTTAATGTGGGCAGGAAAGCAGCAGCAGATGCCCCAAGTGTTTGGGCCTCTGCACCCACGTGGGAGGCGGGGAAGAAGCTCTTGGTTCTGGCCTGGCCCAGCCCTGGTTCTTGCAGCCACTAGAGGTGTAAACCAGTGGATGAAGCGCTCTCTCTCTCTAGGTCTCCCCCTCTCTCTGTAACTCTGCCTTTCAAATAAATAAAACTTTGAAAAAAACACTTTTTTAGCACTATTTCCTTTATGTACTTCAATTTTGTTAAAAAAAAAAAAGCCCAATCCACTGAATTCCACATCTCCCTCTGCTAACCACCTACCTCTGTCTCCTCTATCTCCCTGCTCACTTCCACAGCACAGCTCTTAAAAACATTTAACTGTGTATGCGGACTTCTTATTCACCACTGTGTTCTGAGTTCCCAGTGGACAAATGAATGAATGGACTGACTAGTCCACAGCAGAACCGAACACTGGCTCATTTAGCACCTGGGACAGATCCCAAGCCACTATGAGCTGTACGACAGGAAACAGTAGTACAAGGTCTGGTGCAGAAACTGACAAGTGATCAGATAAACTTATCAAAGGGTAGTAATAAATACACATGGCACTGTCGTCAGACTCTCAGGGTAGGACCTCGAAATCATTCATCACGCCACAGTAAACGTAAAAAGGCCCGAATTCTATATTCCCACAAAATTCCCTCTCAGCCTCTGCTCAGAAGACTCTGTGGGCTGCCGTACTGATGTGGCTGGCTCCCGCCTTCTCATTCCCTGCCTCTGCCCTTCTGCCCTGAGCCCAGCAGTGTGCTAACTGTGGACACTACGCGCACGCTGCCCAGACTCCACAGGCCAGAAACAACAGTGAACGGACAGAGCAGCCAGCAAGGCAACTGCCCAACGGTGAGGGAGCCGAGGGAGCCAGCGTGTCCATCCCAGTGGGGGCATCTGAGTCCAGACCAGGGCTGGGGACACCCAGGGAGCTCTCGGGGGGGATCCTGAGCAGAGAGAACGCAGCAGCCGCACAGAGGCCGGCGCCATCAGGACGTGAGAGTGCCCACGGGCAGGCAGGTCCTGCGGGCCTCTGGCTACCTCTGCATTGTATCCTACACACAGGAAATACGCGGTCAAAGCTTTTAAAAGGAAGATCTGACCACGAGAAAAAGAGTGGACTGCAAGGAGGTGGTCAAGAAGAAAAAAAAAAAAGCCAAGTGTTCTGGTCGTCACAGCGACGCAGAGAGACGGGGATGCGGAGCCAGGCAAAGACGCAGCTAAGGGGTGGACTGACCGGACGAGGCCCGCGTCTCCGCGCCCCAAGGAAGTGTAGCTCACCTTCAGGGAGCTCAGGACGGAAAAGAAACCCGCCTCCCTACCAGGTACCCCGGGGGGCAAACGCCCAACTGCAGGGGCAGGTGCCTGGAGACCACGGCGCTGCGCCCCCACCAGGGCCCCGACCACCCCTCAGGCCCGCACGGCCCTGGGCTCCGCAGCACGCGGGTCCCACGGGTACGCAAGCCGGGGAACCGTTCCCACCTAGCCCTCGCGGCCCATTCCTAGCCATCAGCTTAAAAACGAGCCCGCGAGGGACCCATTTCGAACCCCGCCTGCGGTGAGTCTGCCCTGGCAGGGCCAGGCCCCTTAACGCCTGGGGGACAAGGAAAGGGTCCGTAAGCCGGCGAGGGTCAGAGCACGGAGACCCGGCCGGCCGCGCGCCATCCCCCCTAGAACCTGGTCTCTACAGCACCCCCGACAGGGCCCCGCTCATCTCAGTCCAAGGAGCAGGGGCTCGGCCGGGTGCACCTGCTGGGAAGGTCCCGAGCCCCCCGCCACACCCGGAGACACAGGAGAGACCTCCCCGGGGCCGGGGCCGGGGCCGGGCACGGGGGTGTGGCTGGCCAGGGGCGCCGGCGCGGTCCACCCACTCGGCTCCCCAGGGCCGCGGGTGCCCGCAGCGACCCCCAGCCCCCGGCCCGGGAGTGGGCCTAGAGCGGCGAGGGGCCGCGCAGGCCGGCCCGGCCCGGAGGTGCCCAGTCACCCGCCCTGACTCAGCTAAAAGCCGGCGCGGCCGCGGCTCCTCCCTCCGGGCGCCGGCTCCCGGCCGCACTCACCGGCTGAGGTAATCATGGCTGCGCCCAGCTCTCGCGCGTCGGCTCGCTCGCTGTCCGGACCGCGCCGCGAATCTGTCAGAGGAGGGCCCCCAGAGCCCCGAGACCCGTTCACGCTCCGCGGTGCGCGGCTCAGTCAGTCTCCTCCTCCGGCCGCCGGCTCGCTGCTACCCAGGACCCCGCCCGCCGCGGGGCTGCCCCCGCCCCGCCTGCGGCCCGGGGCGAATCCGCCTCCGGCCTGCGTCCTCTGAGACGCCGGCGCCCCGCCACAGCCCGCCAGAAAAGCTATACAGAGAGCCCCGTTGTTCTCTCTAACCCTCCTCGGCGTCAGAATTCGGAAGCCGTGGGGACGCTGGTTTGCACCTGGGGACAGGCATCAGAATGGCCACCTGCAGAAAGAGGCCCCCACGATCCCCCGCCATTGTGGAGAGACAGGGTGTTTCGGGAGGCGCAGGCGGCGCGCGCATTGCCACCTGCTGGCTGGGAGGTCTCCCTGCAGCAGTGCGCGCCCCAGCCGAGGCGGGGAGTTGGGAAAAGTGACTTCTCTTTTTCTGTCTTCAAAAGAAATCCTCACAGAAGTGGTTTGTTGTCGTACCAAATCAATGAGTAGTCATTGGTTAATGATAAAGTTGAACAGCGAAGGCTTTGTGTTGCCTTTGGGACCGTTAATACTACACGTTGCTGCGTTTAGAAACTCAGAAGTATAAAAATGGACTTCTTGTGTGATAAAAGTTCCCAAGAGGGGTGGGGAAGTCGAGTATTTTGTTCCCGCCCTCCGCGCAGTTCCTCTCCTTCCTCCTCGCAGTGGGTCCCTGGTTTCTAAGATGTCTTCAGAAATGGGAAATGGCACTGGAGAGACTCGCTTTGCTCCCGGGCACTTTGGGGAGGAGCTGGATCGGAGGCGGAGCAGCTGGCACTCTGTGGCCCGTCCCCTGTGCCACATGACCAGCCCCCATCAAGCTGATTTTTAATCGGCCTGAGCTTCTTTCTGTGGCCTTCTGAAAAACAGTCTAAGCTGGTGGCACAGGTCAAGGTTTTGGGTCGCCAAGGAGTGAAATGGGGTTGCTAACACGTTTGCGTGGAGGGGCAAATTCTGTAAAAATTTGTTCTCTTGAACTATGGTTGTTGCAAGCATATCAAGTTATTGAACCCTTTCCCCGTACCTCAAACCGAAAGGTACAGCCCCTGGGGGCGTGTGTGCAAAATAAACACTGGGGGTTTGAGGTCTCGATCAGCAGAGGGGCTTCCACACGCGTGTGCCCCAAACGCCAAAAGCCAACAGGTCATGGACATGAGTGAGTGAGGGATGCCAGGCTAAGAAAATACCCGTTCAGCAGGATGGCGAGTGACAACGGACAGTGTCCGAGAAGCAGCAGGGGACGACGGGCACGGTGGCAAAATAGAGCCAGTGCTCCAGCTGGAAAGCGAAGCTCCGGGTGTTGCCTTAGAAGCGTGCAGGATTCCGGCTACGCGGGTGAGTGCCTTCTCCAGGACAAGCCAGAAGTCAGGTTTTCGTGGGACATCTCTGGAGTTTTCCACGTTGGCAACGCACTCAGAATGCTTGACAACGGCAGTGTGCCACCTGGGCGCTTCAGGGAGAAGCGTTCCGTGCGGGAACACAATCGTGTCTCCCACGCGGACATTGTACTTGTCGCTGTCACAGCCTCATCCTTGGACCTGTGCGAGGGGCGTGGCCACAGATCAGCCCCCTCGCCCGGGGGCTGCACGTTCCCTGCAGCTGACTATCCCAGGCCTGAGCCTCTGGGATCCGTTCTGCACCCTTTCTCCAGGGCAGTCTTCCAGACTCAACTCTGATCACTTCCCGCGCTCCTTAAAGCCCCCGGCCTCCTTCTTGGGCCCTGTTCTCTTGCGTCTTCCTTCCTGTGTTTCATTTCCTGGCCTTCTCCCTCTCCCTTCTCCCACACATGCCTGCCATGGCTGTGGACAAGGTGGTGGCTCCCGAGACGTTACCCCCGACCCCCACCCCACCCGTCAACCCAGCTCCCATGATTCATTCACAGCTCTCCAACCTACAAGCTGCTCCGGCCTGACATCAGCAGAGATGGATCTGGGAAACAGAACCCTGGGGGTGCCTTGACCCTCCCCCCTCCAGCAGCAGCTCCTGCCCCCTTAGCACCAGCCGCCTCCAGGCCTCACTCCCTCACCCACTTCCTGCCTCCACTTCCTCTCGAAATTGTCCAGTGCGATCCCGCAGACAACCAGGGAAGCCAACAGAAGCAAATTAGAGCAGGGTCCATCCCTCCAGGACTCCCATCGTCCTTCCATCCCCGCTCCGGCCCTGCCATGCCACATCCCAGCCACCCCGATCTCCGGCAGCCCCCAGAGCAGCCTTGCACCCCGGTACCTTCTCCCCGACCTTGGTGCCTGCTCTTTGCTATGCACCAAGCCTTGCTCTCCCTGTACCCCCACAGCCTCTGCCTTGCTGTGTCCCAGCTGGACGGGAACTATTCAAGTGCAAGGCCCTTGCCTCACTCGTTTTGCTATCGAAATGTCAGGCACACAGTAGGTGCTCAATAAATGACCTGCTGGAAGAACGGACGGATAACCAGTTAGTTATCGCCACAGGGCTATGGCTTGGACTCCGAGGCACCTGCCCTAAGAGTGTAAAACAAGTGCAATTTATTTTTTAGGACGCGGTGAGCTCACAGGAAGAATTCCATGGAGTGCTGTGGTCACCCACGACTGTCCCCCTCCAAATTCAGGAGGGGCCCAAAATGTCTCAAGGCCCAGCCAAGGTCAGCCAGGGCCTCACACAGGTACAGGCTGGGCAGGGGCTTGTCGGGTAAAGGAAAGAAATGGAGCCAGGGCCTGGCTGCTTTGCCCAGTGCGCCCCCTCCTTCAGCAGCGTCCATTTCTGAGCCGCCCGGCAACCTCCCTGAGTGCCCACTGGTGGAGGCAGCACACTCTAGAAGGTGGAGACCGCAGGAAGGAGGCCAGCCCTGTGGCCACCACCCCGAAGCCTACAGGCATTTATACCTGCTGGCTGCTCCACTTCCGATCCAGCTGCCTGCTAACGCGCCTGGGAAAGCAGCGGAAGATGGTCCAAGTGCTCGGGCCCCTGCACGCACGTGGGAGACCCAGAGGAAGCTCCTGGCTCCTGCCTTTGGCCTGGTTCAGCCCCAGCCTTAAGGCCGTTTGGGGAGTGAACCAGCAGCTCGCTCGCTCTCTCTCTCTCTCTCTCTCTCTCTCTCTGTCATTCTGCCTTTCAACTAAATAAAATCCATCTTGAAAGGGCTCCCATGAAGTACCCAACTTGGTTGCTTCTGGAGGAAGGGGCCCGAGTGAAATCCCCGCTCCCCCCCTTAGCAGGGCTGTGGCCGTGGGTGTCAGGGGAGCTGTCCCAGCCTGTGCTGCAAAGGCGGTGGAGCCACCCGCCTGGCCGGCCCCTGGGAGGCACAGAGCAGGGCTTAGGATGAGTCAGCCAGAGGCGGGGCCATCTCACACACGACACGCGTGCCACGTGCTTCTAGAATGAAAGCATGGCTTCATGGGAGGAGAGGTGTGAGGCACGGCTGGTGCCCCGGGCCTCTCATGAGTGGTGCTTGAGCAGAGACAGGCGCTGTCAGGCAGCAAGACAGACGTTGTTAGCCTGTGTGCATCAGAGGGGCTGAAGCAAACGGGGCTTTCCGTGCGGTGGAATTGTGAAGTTAGACATTAGCCCATGTGTGTGGGAGGCGCCTAAGGAAATCCAGGCCTGTGCAGAAGCTCACCTTGGAAGTAGCCCAGGATTTTACATCCCAGAGTCCTGCCCACGCCCTGTGACTGGTGACTTTCCAGGTGGTCTCAGCGCCCAGAGAATCTTCTCTCCCCAGCACCAAATGGGTCTCCTGCCTGATAACATGGTGCAATAAAGCCTTTACCTCCTTCCTCCAGGCAGGTGCCCTAGAGGAAGCTCCTCTGCCCGGTCTGAATACAGACCACACGCTCAGCTCTCTGCTCTCTGCTGAGCCGCCTGCCTGGCCCGCCGGGTGTATTCTCTCCAGTGAACCGTGTGACCTTGCCTTCCCCGGTCGGGATAACTGGGCAGCGTCTCTCGGATTCTGTCGCATCCGTTCTGATGGATGCCCTGCCCCATTAAACCTCGCTACCTTGCTTCCCACGGTTCTCTCTCATGTCTGAATTCCTCTGATTTCTCTCTTGTGCAAAGACAGTCTCCCCTAACAGAATGAGAAAACAATGCAGAAGCACGCCTAGGAAGCACGCCAGCATTTGCACACTGAAAGTCTTGTCCACGTTCTAGAACCTCATGGGGGAGGTTCTAGCCCGCAGGCATGGGTGGGGCTGAGGGTTTGGGGAGGTGAGAGTGTGTATGAGGGTGCAGCTGTGCTGATCAAGTCCTGGGAGGAATTTCGGGAATTCCACACCCACAAATCTCTCCACCCACCAATGTCCCAAGAAGAGGGGGGCGGGGGAGGGGGAGGAGACACGGACAGCCCCTCTCTGTAGCCATAAAAACTCCGGGCTGAATGCAGGCTGAGTTCTTCGCTCAGATGCCTGCCTGCTGCATCAGGAGTGTTGTCTTCGTTACACTCGGCGAGCATGTCTCCCGCTCCTCCCTGCCTCACGTCGGAAATTCTTTTCTCGCACGAGGACAAGAGCCTCTGATTGGATGTCTCCGGTGACAGCACCACGGCTGGAATTGGTCTGGGCAGACGAAGGCACAAGTGGATCCATGAAGCCATGAGGGAACCAGGTTCTCTGCCCCCTAAGGATAAAGCCCCGGATGGCACCTCCTGTCCTGGGCCCTGCCTGCTGGGGTTCTGGGATAACCGGCCAGCTCTGAGCAAGTGCAGCTGGGGACCAGTTGTCTCAGGAACCATAGGGTACCCCCATTTATGGTCCCTGGCATCTCCCTCGTCCCCAGTGCTGTCCAAGGTAGTGACCACCAGCCATGGTGCTGTGCCCATAGCCACCGAGGAACTGAGTTCTCAACCATATTTCATTTTAATTAACTGGAATTTAAATCAAGATACTCAGATAAGTTTCTGGAAAAACAGTTTAAGTGTATCTAAAACAATTTGAGGGTGTGGATTTTTTACAATTATAAATGTCAGGGAATCCAGGTCCAGATGAGGTAGGTCTGATGAAAACTGAATTTCTGAATCAGAAGTGTGAAAATGCCCTGGGATTCAAAGACCCAGTTCACAAGGCAGAACGCACAATGTCTCACTAACACTTTAGAGTTGCAATACTATTTTAGATATTCTGGGCTACATACAACGTATCGTGAAGCTGATCTCACCTGTGGCTCGTCACTGTTTGCTACTGCGGTGATGCCAAAATGTCAAGCTACCCACCTGCCTCATGCTAGACCAGACAGGACGGGCAGTGGCAGGAGGTGAGACCCCCGGTCTTGTCAGCAAGCCAGGAGCTGGGAGCGGCTGCGCTGGTGGCCACGGGTACTGGAGGATGTTACTTCTGGAGGAGGCTCTGCAGTAGCTCGGTCTGGGCTTAGGGTCACGGTCAAGGCAACACTCAGCAAGACCTCGCTTCCCAGCCAGGAAGAGAAGGAACCAGGGCTCTGAAACAGGGACTCTGCTTTTGCAACTAGGACTCAAAAAAAAAAAAAAAAATGCAGGCTTGGTGACCGGCGGCCCTGTTAAGCACCTAACGATGCCAGCCAAGGGCCGAGCAGGCAGCAGTGAGCCTGAATCAAGACTTCAGACCCAGCTCCAACACATGGGTCTCCGAATTTCATCCAGGGAGGAGCCCAGACAAGGTTCCCCACAGCAGCCCCAGCGCCACTTTGGGTCTGAGCTGCCCAACACCTTGGCCCCCCGCAAAAGGGGGTCCCACTACCCTGTGGATCACGGCCCAGCCCAGTGGGGCAACCTCTGCCTCTGCCCCCAACCAGACAGCCTCCGAAATAAGGCAATCTTAGGGCTCCAGCCTGGGGGCCAAAAGCACTTGGAAGGCTCTAGAAAGGCTGCTGGTCACCCACCCTGCCTTGTGCCCATTTCCCCAGAACTGCCAGGTGACACCAGTGGCTGTCTGCCCAGGCCACATTCCACGTCGTTCCCAGTGCTTGTTAACTAACCCACATGAGCAGGTCAGAGGGCACCTGTCGTGCTTGGGTACAGGAGCCAGCTTCCTGCTCTCACGCAAACAGGACAAAGTCCAGCTCCCCCTGGACTGGGGCTGCTTTCAGATGCACTGGGTCTCCGTGGCGGAGTGCTGGCACGTGGCTCTCTGCCGGAGTCACAGGGGCTCTTTCAAGTTCCAGCCTGGGGGTCTCCACTCTCGGCCCCTTCGCAGGTGTGCCTGGGTTTGGCGAGTGAGGCAGCCTTTGAAAGGTACACACCATGACACAGATATTACCACGGGCCCAGGAGACTCAGATAAGGCCAACCGTGTGTACACACACACAGTATTGTACGCTGAATACAATCGTTAAAACCTCTTTAAATATTTGCTTGTGGGTGGGTGTTGGGGCAGTGGATTGAGCCGCTACGTGGGACACCTGCATCCATATCAAAGCACCGGTTCCTATCCGGCTTGCTGCTAATGCACCTGTGAAGTAGCAGGAGATGGCTCAAATACTTGGGTTTCTGCCACCCATGTGAAGACTCACATGGAGTTCCTGGTTCCTTGCCTCGGCCTGGCCCAGCCCTGGCTGTTGCAGTCATTTGGGGAGTGAACCAGCAGATGGAATCTCTCTCTCTCTCTCTCTCTCTCTCTCTCTCTCTCTCACTCTTCCTCTCAAATGAAATCTGAACAAAACAAAATGAAGGGGAAAAAAATCTACTTTGTGTTTTGATAAGATACCAATGAAGTGCTGCATGGTTTTATTACATATAAAGAATTAGCCATTCCAGCCAGGAGTAGCAAAACTATTGCCAGATTACAAGGATTAGTACCCGCGGGCGCAGCACCCCGGGTGCAAGTTCCTCAACAATGGCTCCTAAGGACCACAGACCTAACACAGCGCGTCTGCCTTCCACAGGCCCACCCAACCTTCAGGCCTTTTTAAAGTTCTCCAAGAAAGACACCCACCACCAAGATCATCCCCCCCCCCCCCCCCCCCCCCCCGGCGGCACTGGGCTCTTCTGCCTGCTAGAAAACCCCAGAGAGATGTCCTTCCAAGGAGAGAGCCTGCAGTGGCCACGTCCCAGGTGGCGCAACTGGGCTGTGAGTCCTGTTGTAACCACTGGGAGGCAGGACCCAAGTCCAGCACACCAGGACCGTCAGCTGGTTCCAGGAGACACCAACGACCATGAGGAACTCACATCCACACCACCTGTAGACAAGACTGCTGAGCCAATGCCTGCCTGTGCCAGGAGCAGGCAGCTGTGCTGTGCCAGCGAGGGGTCCCAGAAAGGCAGGGGTAAACTGCAGCAAACAGCTCCCCTCCTCTACCCCAACACTAGACATGCATTTTTTGTGTGTGCAATCCCTCAAGTTTCAAATATTGGCAACAAACACCACAAGGTTGTTAAACCCTGCTGCTCCTCCTTAGACAAATTCCTTTTTTTTTTTTTTGACAGGCAGAGTGGACAGTGAGAGAGAGAGACAGAGAGAAAGGTCTTCCTTTGCTGTTGGTTCACCTTCCAATGGCCGCTGTAGCTGGCACGCTGTGGCCGGCGCACCACACTGATCCAAAGCCAGGAGCCAGGTGCTTCTCCTGGTCTCCCATGGGGTGAAGGGCCCAAGCACTTGGGCCATCCTCCACTGCCCTCCTGGGCCACAGCAGAGAGCTGGCCTGGAAGAGAGGCAACCGGGACAGAATCCAGTGCCCCGACAAGGAGTAGAACCCTGTGTGTCAGCGCCGCAGGTGGAGGATTAGCCTAGTGAGCTGTGGCACCGGCCAAATTTCTAACTTAAGTCAGGCTCCTCCCCCCAACCACCAAATAATAACACTCCATCGGAATTACTATAGAGAAATTAATAGCAAAATGGAAAGATACAGCAGCTTCAAAAACACCAGGCTCCCCATTTGGAAACACAATCAGTAGAACCAAGGACTCCTCGCTCGATTTCTGTCTCATGCAGAAGGAAGCCAGCTGGGCCCGCTGTGGGTGACAGCCCCGCATTATTGAAACGCCTGCAGCTGGCCAACCCCAAAGATAGCTGCTCATCCCCCCACCGTCCCCGCATTGGGCTCCCTATTACGGGGAAGAAACTGAGGCACCAGGTAGGCAGGGTCCGTCCCTTCTACACATCAGAGTCCCTCAGCCAAAGATGCTTCCTCGTTCCAAACGTTGGCACCGCCATCGTGAGAGCTGGCATAGCGCATCAAAGTGAGGCAGCACCTCGCGGGGTGCTCGGCCCAGAGTAGGCACAGTGGTGTATCTGCGGGGCGCCGTGCGCGAGTGGATGGATTCTGCGACTTCGCTCGGACAGCGCTTCCCGCTAGGAGAACGAGGACTGCTCTTGCCTCTCGGAGGACTCCACACTGCTCCAGGGACAGGCACGGAAGGCCACGGGGTAACCCAGGGTTCCCTCTGTGAGTGAACAGGTGGCCGTCCTGGCTCCAGGGGAAACTCCTTACCCTGTCTGGCTCAGACACAGAGAAAGGGCTGCAAGGACCTCTGGGCTGTGTCTGCTTTGACCTTGGCTAAGACCTGAGACCCAGAGCCAGTGCTGGGCCCTACGGCCCCCGGCTTTCCTTCTGTTGGGCAGCTCCCGGCATTCTTATCCTCAAAGAACTTGGCACAGACAGTCAACGTCGACATGAGAGACAGAGAGGCCCTTTCTTCTCACAGGCACGCACAGCTATTTCTGTCCCGGCCCTATGGCACGCAGAGGGCTGTGGCCCCGGCCTGCTCCGAGAGCCAAGGTCCCAGGAAGCCAGACCATTGTGTTCCAGGCGATCCTTCCTAGAATTTGAAGCCAGAAGCGATCGGTTCGTCCAGTTTCTCAGAGGTGTTACCCTGACGTTTTGAGAGGACCTGTTCTTTGCTGTTGTAGACTGTTGCTGCACACTGCGGGATGTCCACTCAGTGCCAGGGTAGCCCACAGGCACAGTGACCTCCCTCCCTATACACGCACACGTTTCCGGTGTGGCCTGGGAGGGGGCCTGGCCCATGGTCGGAGAATGCGACAGAGCTGGCAGCTCCCCGTGCACTGGGGAAGCAGGAGGCTCAGACAGAGCGACAACATGTCCAAGGTCACGACCTCCGACCTGATGACTTGTGGCTCAGGGACCCTGCCAGCTGCACTCTGAGGCATGTGCCCAGAGCACTGCAAACACACCCAGGAGGCCACAGCATGGCAGGGCCCTGAGGGTAGCCATCTGTCTCACTGGCTTAGAGAAACTGAGGCACAGAGAGACAAATCAACCTCACTGTGACCAGCAAAGGAGCTGATGCTAAGTGGGGAGGAGACTTCTCTTAGGTCGGCTTAGTCCCGCGGCCTGACTGGTGACGGTGAACATGGCAGCCCCTGGCCGGAGGGGTCTTTGCAGTCGCCACCTGTGGTCACAGTAAGATGCGGGCTCAGTGAGAGGAACCAGGGCCCAGACCGTAGGTCAGGGCCAAGGTCAGCCCTACAGTCCAGTCTTTATCTCGAGTCTCCGGTGGGCTCAGCGCGAGTGTGGACGACTCCATCACAGGCTTTTAACCCACTGGTGAGGTCCTCACAGGCTCCGTTGGGAAACACGGCTGTCAGGGCCAGCTCCTCCTCGGGGTCCTGCATGTGGTCTGGAACACAGGAGAAGGAATTATCCAACCGGAAGTGACCGGGCTGAGCTTAGAGTAAGCTAGGACTGGAGGGAGGAAGTTGGCCCCTGGACATTTACTTAAAAAGCCACATCAAGCACGTTATCAAAACCTTAAAGGTGTACATACCCTTTGACCCCGCAATTCCACTGCTAGGATTTTATCCCAAGAAAATAATTGAGAATAATTAGCGGGACTGCTTGCTACCAGACTGAGAGTGAAACCAACATCAAGGGTGGCCCAGCAGAGAGGAGGCGAGAACCCAGGCCCTTGACTGGGTCACTGGGCCCCTGGGGCCACCAACTCGGATGCCGGCGCTGTCTCTGCACGGGTGGCGGACTCCCTGACTGCTTCTGCTGCTTGGGCGGCAGTTACTCCCTCTGCAGCGACAGCACCCTGATTCCGTCCAGCAAGGAGAGAGGGCAGCGTCCTCAGCTGTACCCGCACAGTGCGATTCGGGCACTACAAAGGAGGTGGCATAAAATCCCATGTGAACACACACACACGCACACACACGCACACACAACTGGAGAAATCCTCGTAGGATCTAAGGGTTGAACCGACGTCAGTATCAAGTTGTCACCATTGGGGAAACCGGGAGAAATACACACGGAATCTCTACATCATATCTTACACCTGCATGTTAGTCTACAAAGAAGAAACAAACGATGCTGTTGGCATATCCGTATTGCCACGAAAAGATAGTCCAACAGGTTATCGATGAGGAAAGTAGATTGCCAAACTCTATGGCTAAGTGTACGTAGTATACCACATATAATAAGCATATACTCTAATACCCTATCTTCGTATACTATATATAACAACTAGACATAATATAACACATGTAATATCTGGTGTTGACGATATGTACTATAAATGCATATACAGTTGTCCTTGGTGTCTGTAGGGGATGGGTCCCAGGCATCCGCCCTCCCCACCACAGATACCAAAATTCCCAGGTGCTCAAGTCCCCTGTGGAAGATGACGTCTCCATGTAACCTACGCTCATCCTGCTCACACTTTAAATCGTCTCTGGGTCTACCAGGCAGTGCTGTGTAAACAGCTGTCACACCGTATTGCTTAGCAAGTAAGGACAAGACAAATGTCATTTCGTGTTCAGCACAGATGCAATTTTTTTTTCTCAAATAGTTTTGGCCCAAGGCTGGTTGAATTCCCAGATACACAGAGGACCAGCCATGTAGTCTAAAAATGCCATTTGTATTTTAATACAGTCACTTCGACATGACGTTTGTATATGTTACAGAGAGGAACGGCATCCAAGATTTACATACAATTGCTACATGATTCCTTTGCTTTATTTTTTTTCCTTTAGTTTCTGGATACATGCAAAATGATGACAGAGAGGTTGAAGCTAATGTTTTGTGAATTTTTTAAAAAAAAAGTTTATTTAATTTATCTGTGAGACAGAGGTAAATCTCTCATCTGCTAGTTCATTCCCCCAATGCCCACAGTGGCTGGGGCTGGGTCAGGCCAAAGCAGGGAGTCAGGAGCTCAATCTGGGACTCTCAGTGGGTGGCAGGGACCCAACTACTTGACCCACCACCTGCTGCCTCCCAGCGTGCACATTAGCAGGAAGCAGGAATCAGAGGAAGAGCCAGGACTCGAACCCAGACCCTCTGATACGTGCTGTGCGGGTCCCAGTAAGTATCTGAACTGCTAGGCCAAATGCCTGCACCTGTTTTTGTGCTTAACTGTCTTAAATACATGCAGCATTTTGCAGATTATTTAGATATTATATACAGGTGCATTTATTACATTTTAAATAGCACAGGAGAGCATGAGAGGGAGATAGACAAGTGGAATGGTCTACCCCAAAGTAGACTTGTAGTTAGTCCTGAGTGATGGAATTATGCGGATGATTTTTTGATACTTATTTTCATGTGTGTGTGTTTTGAAGTTCCAACTGTGAAAGGCAGAATTCTAAGACAGTCCCCAAGACCCTGGCCTCGGTATAAGCCCCTGCATCGGGTATGGGTGCCGTGAGGTGTTCGCTCTGCCAAGCAGGGTGCCTCCCGGGATGAAAGAGAGGACCAGGCACTCCTGTGCCCCCCCCACCCGCTCCTCGACTACACAGAGGGTCCCCTGCTGCAGGAAGGAGTGGCTGCTGGGAGAAACCTAAGCGAGGCAGGCACTGGAACAGCGGTGCCTTCTGCAGCTGCGCACAGGCCCAGCTGGCACTGTGGCAATCTAGGACACAGCAGTAGGTCACTGATGCATGAAAATGTTTATTTCAAACCTCTTCCCTCTGCTATACTTTCAGTGCCCTTTGGGGGTGGGGCATGTCCCCTGGGGACAGGGCAGCCTACTCCTCTGGGCATAGCATCCCTGGGCACCCATGGGGGACTGGCACCAGGACCCCCTGTGGATATCACAATCCATGAAGCTCAAGTCCCTTAGACAATGTGGCGATGTAGCTGCAGCTCACCTAGCCAGCCTACCCTCTGCACACTTTAAATCCTCCCCAGATGACAATGTAACCGCTATGTGACTGGATGTCTTCAGGGAATAATGACAACGTGCAAGCTCAGTACAGATATAGTGGGGTGAGCACACGGAACCCTTGGGCCTACTGTGTCTCCCGTCTCCATGACAACAGCCTCAGCACCAAGGCCCGTCTTCCCCAGCGCTTTCTGGGCCACCTCTGTGAATCGGCTCCTGGATGAATCCTCTCCTCCTTGTTCCAACGCCACCTCTGTTGGGTCCAGGCTGCCTGCTGAAGTCCCCTCCTGGCTCAGCTCTGCCTCTGGCTGCTGCTCCTGCAGCCCAGGTGCCTCTCCAGCCACACCCTGGGCCCTGGAGGGCAGCCCCCTTTCTGAGCAGGACCTCTGCTGTCGAGCCTCTGGGTAGGGTATTTCCTCTCCAAATTCCCCATTTTTCATCTCAGCTCCAATGTCACTTGCTCCATGACACCCCATGGACCCTTAAGGGAAACTTAGACTGCGTTGGGTGCCCTGTGTCCCACCATGCACCTGGCGACACCTGCACTGTCCTCTCTGCCCATCTCCGTGGTTAGGTGGAGACTGCTGCCCGAACCTGGGTGCTGCCCGGAGGCACGGGGCCTTCGCGTTGCTCCCCCATACCCGGCCCGTGGCAGGTGTCCCATGGATGTTGGCTCACTCTGTCCCTGAGGTCCCTGCATCCACACACTCAGCCCTCAGGGTCCAGGAAGCCAAAGCACTCACCCTGAGCAGGGCCTCGGGAGGAGGCGGCATCTCGGTCCTTTCTCTGGCTCCAGGGACCCCAAGAGAAGCAGGCCAGCAGGCGTGGGAGGCCCGGCCGCTCCCCAGCTCCTTCTGCTAGGAAAAACACAAAACCCCAGAGGCAGATGGTCAAGCGGTTCGTGCTTCTGAAGAGTCAGGTTTTCTGCGCTGCCACCCCAGAGCCTCCACTGCCAGCCGCCCTAGATTCAATGGTCCGGTTACCTCACTCCGTCCTCCCCAGTGCCCTAAGATGGAGTGACTGTGACGGGGAAACCACTGTGATGGGGATGGAAAGGACATGAGAAGGATATGAGATTAATTACAAGCACCTGGCGCCAAAGAACACACTCATAGGGCAGAGATCACTCCCTGATTTTTAGTCCGAATTGTCTCTCTCTCTCTCTCTCTTTTTTTTTTTTTTTTACTGGCAGAGTTAGACAGTGTGAGAGAGAGAGAGAGAGAGAGAGAGAGAGAGAGAGAGAGAGAGAAAGGTCTTCCATTTTTCCATTGGTTCACCCTCCAATGGCCGCTGCAACCTGCACGCTGCAGCCTGCGCACCACACTAATCCGAAGCCAGGAGCCAGGTGCTTCTTCTAGGTCTCTCACATGGGTGCAGGGGCCCAAGGACCTGGGCCATGCTCCACTGCCCTCCCGGGCCACAGCAGAGAGCTGGACTGGAAGAGGAGCAACTGGGACAGAATCTGGTGCCCCAACCAGGACTAGAACCCGGCACCCATATGGGATGCCGGTGCCATAGGCAGAGGATTAACCAAATGAGCCAGGGCACTGGCCCCCAGCAGGAATAGATTTTGCACAATAACAATTTGGAATAACATTGACTCTAGTTTCCTTATGAAGATCAGAATATCATTTCGGTCATCTAGAGCTACTCTGAGAGCCACGCCTATCTAAAATCAAGCCAAGGGAGCTGCATTTTTTTTAAGGACTTATTTGATTATTGGAAAGGCAGAGAGAGAGAGAGAGAGAGAGAGAGAGAGAGAGAGAGAGAGAGAGAGAGAGAGATCTTCCATCCACTGGTTCACTCCCCAAATGGCTGCAACGGCCAGGGCAAAGCCAGGAGCTAGGAGCTTCCTCTGGGTCTCCCACGTGGGTGCAGGGGCCCAAGCACTTGGTCCGTCTTCTGCTGGTTTCCCAGGTGCTGGATCAGAAGTGGAGCAGCTAGGAGGAGAACTGGTGCCTCTATGGGATGCCGGCACTGTAGGCCGCAGCTTTAACCCATTACACCACAGCCCCAGCCCCAGGAACTGTGTGTTTAAAAAAATCTGTCTCTCAAATAAGTAGATAACTTTATTTTTTTTAATGAAAAAAGGGTGGCTGTGTGGAGCAGGAGCGGCCTGCATGCTATGGCGAAGTGCCTGGGTTTCAGCCCCAGCTACAGCGCTTCCAGCCCAGACTCTTGTTAGTGCTCACCCTGGGAGGCAGCGGGTGGTGGCTCAAGCATCGGGTCTCTGCCTTCCACACAGGAGACCAAGATCAGATTCTGGGCTCCCAGCTTTGGCCTGGCGCAGCCCTGGCCATTTTGGGCATCTGGGGAGTGAACCAGCAAATGGAAGATCCTTCTCTGTCTGTCTCTGTCAATTTGCCTTTCAAATAGAATAAAAATAAACATATATATATATTAAAATCCTATAAACTTAAGAAAAAAAAAACTCCTGGCAGCCAAAAAAGCCCTTGTTCCTAATCGTTATTCCAAGTCGTATTACTCTTGATTTGCTCTCAGTTGTAATGGAGCCAGATCTTTAGTTTTCCAACCCAAAGGCAGCTGGATTAGGCAAATAAACCAAGGGCACTGCCAAAAGACAAGCAACTTAGGAAAATAAAAACTGTGCTCGGGCGGAGAGGAACGGGATCAGCAAACGCTGACAGACACAGTGCTGGGAACATCTAGTCACGTGAGCCACCGGCTTAAGGCTAACAGCGCCGCCACGGCACAGAACTCAGTGGGCGGTGAGTTCTAGGATACGCGTGACCTTCCCTCACTCGTGGAGGGGTTTCTCCTGCCCCGCGTGTTTTCCTAACACTGGGAAGCGTTTACCACGGCAGAGAATGAGTCCCTTAGCAAAGTGCAAAGCGTGCCATTTTCACCAGTGTTCCGGCGCATTTAAGAGGAGGCGGGGCCTCATCCACCCGTTCTGCACCTAGGCAGGGTGTCAGGCAGTGGGAATGCCGCCGTGGGGAGGTTTGGCTTACAAGGGACAGGGCTTACAGAGCAGGAGGTGCAAGGGTCCTGGGGTTTCCTGGTGAATTTCCACTCGGGAGCAGGGAGGATAGGGGAAGGCTTCCTGGAGGAGGCAGGCCAGTGGCAAGGTGCAGAGGAAGAGGAGGGCACAAGAGGCTTCTCAGGCCCAGGCAGCAGCCACAGGCGCAAAAGCAAGTGTGGTTGGGGGGAGCTGGACACAGAAAGGGAAAAGCCCAGAGCCCGGCAGGGGTTTCCAGGCACCTCCTCTACAGGGTGCAGGAGAATTTGCCTCTATTTCCTTCTTTCTCCCTGGGAGGCAATCGCAGCAGTCCACCTGGGACATTCGCGCCCCTCCCAGGTCTCCATCTCCCCTGCCCCGGCAGCCCCTTAGGGCAGATCCCAGAGCTGGGGTGGGGGTAGGGCAAAGACCTCTGCCAGAGGCCAGGGCAGGCAGCTGAGTTTGCGACATGTGTACCGTCACAGGTACCAGGTCTTCTTGCAGGGAGAGCCCCTCGCCCCCAGGTCTGGCATCTCCCCGTGGGAAGCCAAGGCCGTGGGGGTGTACAGCTGGCTCCCTCTGAGCTCGCGTTTGAAGAACTAGAGGCTGGGGGCTTGGAGGGCTGCGCCGGCGGGGTGCGGGGTGCGGGGTGCGGGGCTGCGAGCTGGGGAGTGCCGCGATCTGTAGAATGGAGAGAATCTGATCTTTCTGCAGCAGGTAGCAGGAAAGGACCCTCATTCGCTTCCCTACACGCAAGGGGCGCGTGGAGCGTGCTGGCGCACCTGCGGGAGGCAGGGAGACAAGCAGGTAGCTGCACAGCCAGGGTGCGCCGCCAGGAGGCGCTGGAGAACTCTGCGCTCTCAGCCCCCAGCAAAGCCCCGGGTCCCTGGCATGGCTCCTCGCCTCCTCCCCTCGACCTGCAGCCTCGCACCCTGGGCCGCGCCGCGCTGGAGGCGCCCTCCTCGGCCCCCCGCTCCCCGAGCTGCGCTGCGCCCTGGAAGCTCCTGACACCGCCACCGCGCAAATGACTTCGCCGCGCCAGGCTCTCGCATCTCCCTCCACCTGCTCGCCCCGGCGCTCCTCTCCAGCCACCTCCCCGCCTCCTGCAGGTCCCCTCGGCTGTCCTAGGCCCTGCACTCCCAGGACAGACTCGACCCTTTGACCAGGTTTCGCTGCGGCTAGCTGGAGAGCCCGGCGCTGGGCACCTCCCCGCTCCGAGCCTCAGTTTACCTAGGTGTGCAGTGAGAGGGGGCCCGGCCTAAAGGGGTCCAAGCTGGGGGCTTCCCCCAGCCTCCGCCCGCCCCCGCCGCCCCCGTCGCCCCGCGCAGCCTCACCTGGTCGCCCAGGCCCCGCGGCTTGCAGGGCCCTGCAGGCGGCCGCCTGCACCGCCAGGCTGGAGGCAGGGCGGCCGGGGCAGTAGGCGGCCGCCTGCACCGGGCCTCCCGCCTGGCGGCCGAAGACCGTGCGCAGGAGCGCCTCCAGCAGCCGCAGCCCCGGCGCCACCGCCGCCGCCGCCGCCGCGTCCTCGGGTCCGGTCTCGGCCACCAGCACCCCGACCAGCGCCGCGCCGGCCCGCCGCCGGCCGCGCACGTCCCGCAACATCTCCCGCAGGCGGCGCCGCGGCTCCCGGGCAGCCAGCGACGACGCGCGGCACAGCACGAAGACGAGCGGCGAGCGGATGGCGCGCGCCGCCCGGGGCTCCGCGCCCTCGGCCGCCGCGGCGGTGCCGCCCGGCTTGGCGGTGGCCGGCTCGGGCGGGAACAGGGCGCGGGCGAAGTCCCGCAGCAGCGCGCGGCTCGGCTCGCGCTCCCACAGCTCGCCCACCAGCAGCACCTGCCCGCGGCCGCCCGCCGCCTCCACCAGCGCCTGGAAGGGCGGCTCGGCCGGGAGCGCAGGCGCCGCCGCCAGCGCCTCCAGCTCGCGCTCCATGCTCGCCCGCCGCCGCCGCCCTGCTCCCCTGCCCGCCTCCCGGCGCCTAGGTCAGCAGGACACGCCCCCCGGGGCCCGCGCGTTTGGACCCCCGGCGGGGCCGCGGGGCGGGGGCGGGGTGGGAGGGAGGGGACTGTGTCCCCAGTCCCCTACGGGTGGCTCCTTCCGCAGTCCTGGGGCCTCCTGCCCTCCTCCCCGGGTCCAGCCAGCCTTGCAGACTCTTGGCACCTGCCGGACGGCGGCGGACAGCCGCGTCCCCGGAGCAGGTGCACACTCGCGCGGGAGGGGATTTCGCTCCCAGGCGGACAGCGTGTCCCCGGAGCAGGTGCACACTGGCGCAGGAGGGGATTTCGCCCCCAGGCTTATGTCAGCGGTGCCAAGACAGTGGAACCCATTCCCACCACAGAGCTCAGAGACACGCTTAGATTGGGTGAGGCTGTAGCGTGGCGCCCCCGCGGCTGACCCCGTAGGCTGTGCACGCGGCGCCCGTCTCTGGGCCTGCTCTGTCTGCAGAAAGGTCGCCACCAGGGACTTTGAACCTCCAGGACTTGAGCCAAAATCAACCTCTTTTCCTTATAAAGGGAGGCTGCCTCGCTCGGGCCCTCCCTGGTAAGGCAGAGCTGGCGGACGCACGAGGTAGCACCGCCTCGAGACCGGGAACAGGCAATTATCGGGAGTCCTGCGCGGTGTGCGGACCCGGCCTGCCTTGGCCGTGCTGCTCTGGTGTGGGCAGAGAAGCCACAGAGAAAGGGGTAGGACACAAGGCAGACATATTGCTCCCTGTGGGGCAGAGGAGGACATGGGAGGGGGCTCTGATCTGCCCCCCGCCCCCGGGCTAGGCACAGCAAAAATGGATGTCAGCAGTCTGGGTCAGAAGCACCGATTCGTTTCCTTTCATTCTAAGGGTCAGCTTTGTCCCCCAGAGCATCTGTGGGGATGGCTGTGTTTCCCACGACCACTGCGGTAGCCACGAGCCCCATAGCCACTGCTGAGCACTGGAAATCTGGCTCCTGCCAGGGAGGAGCTGAGTTTTGAAATTTATTTAATTTCAATCAATGGCGGCACGTGGCTGTGGCTTTGGACAGTGCGGTCAAGGTGCTTCCCCGTCTGCGTTGCTCAGCAATTGATCAAAGGGTCAAGAACACGTCAGGACGCGGTGCTTAGGGGCTGGCGTGCTGGCACAATGGGTTAAGCCATGGCCTGCAATGCCCACATCCTGTGTGAGCCCTGTGAGCCCTGGGCTTGATCAGGGCTCAGAGCTGCAATCACTCACCTGCTATCTACCGAGCATTTGGGGCACACGCTGGGTCCCGTGCATGGAAAGAGCTGTGAGCAGGCAGGGTCCTGTCCGCCCGGCACTGATGGCGAGAGAGACAAGGCTCGGATATACAAGGAGTAACAGCTTCAGATGGCCACGGTGTTGTGCAAACAATCACCCAGGACCAACAAGACGGCAGTGTTCTTGAGGGGCCAGCCCTTTGCTGTGACCCATCCCCCCAGCCCCAGGGGCTCCAGAGGACACAGAGGGAGGTTAGTAAGGTCTCTGAGAAACAGAGGTGAGGCCCGGGAGGGGCCCCATGCTTCTTCCTCCCCCACCCTCACCAGGTGCCAGGGCAGAGGCCTGGAGGCCAGGGGCTGTGCCTGGCTGGCTGGCACCACACCACTGATTGACAGCGATTTAATCCCTCCTCCTGGCACCGCTGGGTTGGCTTCTCTCGAGGGTCAAGGGATTCCTCCAAGGGTGGTTTCAAATCTGGGCCATCTGAGAAACTTCTGGCTCTTTGCACATTTGATAGTTTATCTAGAGATCCAAACCCGTGTTCCAAGTTACTTTCCACTGAGCCTTTAAAACTGTTACTCAACTCTTCTTTTCTTTTTCTTAAGGTTTATTTATTTATTTGAAAGTCAGAGTTACACAGAGAGAGAAGGAGAGGCAGAGAGAGAAAGAGAGAAGAGAGAGAGAGAGAGAGAGAGAGAGAGATCTTCCACCTGCTGGTTCACTCCACAATTGGCTGCAACAGCTGGAGCTGCACTGATCCAAAGCCAGGAACCAGGAGCTTCTTCTGGGTCTCCCACGCCGGTGCAGGGGCCCAAGCACTTGGGCCATCTTCCACTGCTTTCCCAGGCCACAGCAGAGAGCTGGATGGGAAGTGGAACAACCAGGACTAGAACTGGTGCCCGGCACTGCAGGCGGCAGCTCTACCCGCTGTGCCACAGCTCTTTCTTAAACATAGTCTTGCTGCTAAGAAATCTGAAATCAACCAGACTTTTGTTCCTTCCTTTGTCTGTTACCCAGCTGCTTGGGACATAGATGTGATGGCTTGCACTTTCGCTGCCAGCTGGGATCATGAAGATGTGATGGGACAATGGTGTCCTGGAGTGAAAACCCCAGATCTAGCGAAACCAAGCTGGTGGCTCAGCCCTGAGTGGGCTACCTCCAACTTCTGCAGAGAGAATATGCTCTCATTGTGTCTACGCCACTGTTCCTTGGAGTCTGTACTATCCGTAGCTGAGACCAATCATGACTCCCATAGCCACTGTAATTCCCAGAAGTCTGAGTATTTGTCCCAAAGAGTTCGTGTTCCCCGGAGCTCTGGTGCCTTGGCCGTGACCCAATCGCCTGGAGGAGGCTACAACCTAAGCTGCAGCTCAGGCCCTTGGCCCAGCGAGGAAGACATCGGCTCCCCCCTCCCCCCGCCCCCACGGTGCCTGCGTCCCAGTCCCAGCCCCTGCTCCAGTTTCCTGCTAATGCACACCCTGCGTGGCGTCAGTTACCAAGTCTCTGGGTCCCTGCCACCCAGTGGGGACACTTGGATAAGTTCCTGGCTTCACCCTTTCCCGGTCACCACCATTACAGGCATTTAAGGAGTTAAGCAGCAGACAGAAGATCTCTGTGTTCTCTCTGTCTGTCTGTCTGTCTCTCTCTCTCTTTCTCTGCCTCTTAAACAAATATATAAAGAAGGGGCTAGCACTGTGGCACAGTGCATTAAAGTCCAAGCCTGCAGCACCGGCATCCCATGTGGGTGCCAGTTCGAGTCCTGGCTACTCCTCTTCTGATCCAGCTCTCTGCTATGGCCTGGGAAAGCAGGGTCAGATGGCTCAAGTCCTTGGGTCCCTGCAGCAGGTAGGAGACCTGGAAGAAGCCTCTGGCTCCTGGCTTCTGCCTGGCCCAGCTCTGGCTGTTGTGGCCATTTGGGGAGCGAACCAGCAGATGGAAAACTCTCTCTCTCTCTCTCTCTCTCTCTACCTCTCTTTGTAACTCTGTCTTTCACTTAAATAAAATAAATCTTTAAATATATATACATAAAGAAACATTTAAAATAAAAATAAAGCCTAGATCTACCTTGTATCCCTGCTGGGAGCTCAGGGAGGGTGGGGAGGGAGGAGTGGAAACTGCTTCCGGTATGGCCGCTGAACGCTGCCCTCCTGTCAGTGCCCTCCTGGGCCCCTCTGGGCCACTGCTCTCTTGCGGGCTGGTCTTGCACTCAGAAGCCCTGACCGGTGAGGAGGGAGAAGTGTCTGGGACTGGCAGCTGGCTGACCTGTGCTGCTGTCCCGCCGGTGCTGCGCCCCTGGCCTGCCCAGACACCTGCTGCCTCCCAGCACCGTGGTGGAGGGGCGGGGACGGGGTGGGCAGTGGGCTACGGAGGCCAGTGTGGGCAGAGAGAGTGTTTGGGGTCCCCTCAGCCTGCCCCCTTCCCCCCATCATGAAGGACAGAGGCATTGGGCCTCTCCTGGGTTTCACCCCCGTTTCTCAGAGGCCTTGTGAACCTCCCTCTGGCTGCTGTGGTGTCTTGAGGGGCTGGCCCCTCAAGTTCACTGCCATCTCGTCAGCGGGCAGAAGCTGGGAGGGCACAGATGACTAGGAAGGGAGCTGACCCCATGTGGAATGGGGAGAGGTGCAGGCAGCAGAGTGGAGAGGGGCTGCGGTGGCGCCGGGGTCTGTGTTCGAATCTCAGCCCACCAGCTCAGCTGCTGCAGCTACTTTGTTTACGTGCACATTCTGGACCCCGGTGTGTGGGGGGTGGGTTGCAGGTGGAACGTCGGGCAGAGGTTGGAGTCCAGGGCCACAGCCTTTATCTTCACGGGTGCTATTTACACAGCAAGGGCCCTGGTATTGAATTAACCACTGGAGGCGGGAGGCCAGCACTGTCCCTTCCTCCTCTCCATCCACACCTGGGAGGCATCAGCACACCAGCGGCTGGGTGTTCAGCGGAGGTGTGGACTGAAGCTGGGGTTTTAGAGACCATTTGCCTCTCGGTGTTCACTGAAGCAGAAGTCGGGCACTGTGGAAGCGCGGGTTTGGCACACAGGGGGCGACACGGTCTCAGCCGCGTTGCCCAGTGCCTCCTCTCCCCTCTCCCCCCTCCTCCTCCCCCCCTCCCCCCTCCCCTGCCCTCCCTTCTCTCCACTGGCCGCTTTTTTCTTTCCATCGCTCATCCTTCCTCCATCTTTCCTCTCTTCACCCTCTTCCGCAGATCTCCGTGCCAGCGTGGGTTCCCGTGGGAGTGGAGCAGCCTGTGTGTCTGGGAGCTGAGCAATGGGGATAAAGCAGGCAGCCATGCCTCCCCGACCCCGTGTAATCCGATCTGCCTACCTGTCAGTCAAATCACTCCTCCCCCAGGATGTATCTCCCTTCACCTGGGACCTGGGGGAGACACCAGTAACCACTCCCCTTCCAACCTCGTAAGGGGCCAGCAAACTGGGAGGATCTCCCCCCCTCCCCCGTCTCTCTCTCTCTCTCTCTCTCTCTCTCTCTCTGCGATGGGGATGAGACAGGGAGCTGAGGCACTGTCTCTCTACTCTCCTCCCCAGTCCTTTTCCTTCCTTCCTGGCCCTCTACTCCTGGGCTATACCCGTGTGTGTGTGTCCCACCTTTTAAGCAAACTTCTCACTCCATGCGGCGTATTTGTGCCTCTACTCAGAACACTTCGCTTCTCCAGGTGAAAGTCAAGGACGTGGAACAGGAATTCAGATCCCAGTTCTCCCACAACATGAGGGGGACGCGTTAGGGTGGCCCAGAGGCTCCTGCTGCTCCACACACGGGAAGTGATGTGTGGGAGCAGTCAGTGGGGCCCCAAGGAGGTGAGCCACTGCCCCCCCCACATCTGCACACCAGCAGACCCCCCAGGGAGCCACAGACGGATGTCTGCACCTGCTGCCCCGGGGCCTGCAGGTGGAGCTCTGTCGGCCTCCGAGGCTGGGGCAGGGCAGGCAGGGGACGGCAGCTGACCCGCGGAGGAAGGATGTGTGGCGACTCCAAAGCTTCTCCTCTGGAGCCTCCTCTAAAATCTGCCCAGCCAGACACAGCTGGACCTGGAGCGTGAATGTCCCAAGATTCAGCCTCCTGGGAAAAGATGTTGGCCAAAGTGACCCGGAAGTGGCTGCGGGCTCCCAGAACAGGACAGAGTCCTGGCTGACCCCTTTTCCTGCCCAGGGGTGCAGATCCAGGTTCCGGTTGGGCCAGAGCACGACAGCACAGGTCTCTTTGGCACCAGATCTCTGTGTGTGATGTGGCCCTGCAGGCTCCCGGGCTTGAAGTGCCCCTCTTGCCAGTCCAGGTTGCGCTGGAGGAGGGCAGTGGTGGTGTCCATGATGGGCAGCAAGACTCTTGCCTCATAGCTGCCTGGGAGCCTCATTGCCGGGGGCATGGGGTCGGGGGCAGCAGAGCTCACAGGTGGGGCTGTTTGCCCTGAAGAAAATGTTCCAAGTCTGGACCCCTGCAGTAGCCCGTCTGTCACGTGGGGCTGGGGAGCACCTGCCGTGTGGCTGGTGTGACCGGGGAGTTGATTTAATTTCAGGTAATTGGAGTGGCTACCACACTGAGCAGCACAGGTCACAGCAGGTGTGCTGTCTCCAGCGACGGTGACGTCCCTAGCCTGACAGCACGGTTTAGATTGTGTTCTGACTTTAGATGGAACTGGACTGGGGGACTGGCTGTCACAGACACAGCTGGTTTCCTATCCGCTCTGTTTAGAGTTCTAGGAGCAAAGACCCAACCTCAGGGGTCAAATCATGTGTCCATGAAGCCAGCTGGGGTATTTCTGTTCTTTTTTGGTCTACGATTGGCCTTGGGGTGGGCATGGGGCTCCAGTTTAGCCAATCCAAGGAAGTCCTAGAGAGACTTCTAGGAAAGATTATTTTTTCTTCTGGTTAAAGAATTTGAAATGCTCATTTGGGCCCATTATCTCCCTTTTTTAGAACAATGTTGTGGGAAGATTTGGTATTTGGAACTATGGCAGCCATCTTGCCACCATGAGGGAAAAGCCAAGACAATAATTGTTGATAATATTTGGGAAGGTTCAGTGAACCCCTTATTTCTCTGGTGTTGTGAATTTTTCACTGCCCTGCAAATTTTGTAACCCAACCAACTGCCTTAAAGTTTTTGTATTGAGATGGGACACAAATTGTTAAACAGAAACACTATTTTTTTTTTATCTACTAGACAGAAACCCAAGACACAGGTAACCTGATGGATTCTGAGGAGACCTGGGAAGTTGTGATTCAGGGTGGGAGGGAATGTTACACGGTAGACTCATTGTTTGCTTTGATTTTGTTCCACGTGAATGAACGATCTACTCAGAAATAGGATTGAGAGTAAACATTTAGCCAACTGCTTAAGATAGCTGGATTGGAAATGGAGCAGCCGGGACTCGAACCGGCGCCCATATAGGATGCCGGTGCTGCAGGCTGGGGCTTTAACCCACTGCACCACAGCATGCCCTCCCCCCTTTTTAAGGGAATCTGAACATGGCCTTCTCATTCCACCACACAGGCCTGGCTGGGTTTCCCTGCCTGTGACCATGAGATCTCATCCCTTTGTTCAACCACGTGTCTACACAGCTGCCCATTCTTCGAATCTCAGCATAAAAATAGCTAATTTGCCCTGGATTTTTGCATCTTTCCTCTTGTTACTCTCTGCCCTCTGTCATAGAGCTGTTGCTGTCTCATCTCTGATGGATAAGCGCAACTCACATACCTCTTAATCCCTCCCAGGAAGGGCAAAGGGGAAACTCTCAGAATTCTGTCCCAACAAAATAGCAAACCTAGCGCAAGGAAACGCATCACTGTGAATGAGTCAGCAGGTGCACCTGCAGTGGGCGGGGTTGGGGTGAAGCCTGTGTAGCCCTCCCATGGGCCAGGCTTGGGGGGAGTGGCCAGCAGGCGGTTTCTCCTTCTTGCTCCTGGGCTCTGTGGCCGCTTCCCCAGCCAGCAAGACCCCACGCTGGTCCAGGGCATCGCTGAATCAGGCCTGATGGTGTCACAGGCGGCGGCTTTACCCACTACGCCACAGAGCCGGCCCCCAGATTCTTCTGGGCCCCGCTGAGCGGCTTCCCTTCCTCCTGAGAATGGAGTGGGAGCCCCTCTGGAATAAGGGTCTTGTGATCAAAAAGAAAAGTCAAAGAATTTCCTGTGGTCAGCTCTTCCACAAAAAGGTGGAGGAAGTATTCCCAGGCCATGCGGATGGCTCCCGGGGAGTCAGTCTAGTTTCTATGACCCGCCTTGGGGATGAGGAATTCTCGTTTTTTGTGGCATGCCTTGGGGGAGAAAAGGGCAGGCCGTCCAAGTGATCTCGCTCTGCGTCTCTTTCCTCCAGCTCAAAGCAGTACGCGTCAGCGCAGCCAGGACGGGGTGTCATTTGCTGAGCCCCAACAGCATCATAGGAGTCCTCGCTGTTTTGCCAGCGCCCATGAGGGAACTCTGCCAGTCACTTCGGGTGTCTTCCAGTTCTGCATCTGAGCACTGCAGAAATCACTCCGACACCCTCTACAACCAGGGCCCCCATCAAATGAATCCCCTGCCTCCGTGGTGCTGCGGTCCCCCAGGGATCGGCACTGGCTCAGAGCTGGTGTCCTAAAGCCCTGCCAGGTTATGACTCATCTGTTTCCCCGCTGCGGTGTCCTGGTTACGTAGTCGGATCCTGCCTGGGAAAGACGGGAGTAAGAGATCAAAGATTTGGCTATTTATTTAGAAGGCAGAATTACAGAGAGAGAGAGAGAGAGAGAGAGAGAGAGAGAGAGAGAGAGAGAGAGAGGAAGAGACCTAGAGGGATTTTCTGCCTGCTAGCCTACTCCCCTACACGGCTGCAATGACCAGGGCTGGGCCAGGCTGAAGCCAGGAGTCTGGAACTCCATCTGGATCTCCCAGGTGGGTGCAGGGGCCCAAACACTCCGGCCATTTTCCGCAGCTTTTTGCAGGTGCATTAGCAGGGAGCTGAGTCAAAAGTGGAGCAGCCGGGACTTGAACTGGGGCCCCTGTGGGATGCTGGCGCTGCAGGTGGCGGCTTCACCTGCTGTGCCCAACACCGGCCCCAGGTTGCAGTTTGTCATGTGAGGACTCCCCTCTGCAGGCATCCTGACACCGAATGTAGAGCCACACTGGTCATTAGGACGTCATACAGGATGCGATAGCTTCCAGATGCAGACAGACGCCCGGGAGGGCTGCTGGGAGCCCCCCAGCTCGCCAAAGCCCTTTGCTCGGGGTCCTTCTGGAGCCTCTGGTACGTAAGAGGCTTGACTGAATCACTGGCTCACTCCCCAGTCTCTCTCTCCCCCTTCCTGGCAGGTGGGGTTGGGGTTGGGGCTGGGGGGGGGCTGCCTATATTCCTACCGCCTAATCGCATAGCTGCTCCCTTTGGTACCAGCCACAGTCCCTGTTCTCCAAAAAGCAACTTCTTGGTCCCAAACCCCGGGTGGGCTTATTGAAGGGGGCTTATTGTGAGTGAAGGAACACGGCCCTCTCCCCTCAACACGCGGAGTTCCCAGGGCTTCAGGGGCTCTGTGCTAGGGACCAGGGAGGAAGACTGACACGCGCGTGTCCTGTCCCACGTGGCGGGCTGTCGTAGGGTCGGTCATGCACGAGGCCTCTGGTCCTTGGGAGCGTTTCCTCCGGGATTGGCCACTGCAGGCTTTCTGCACTTGTGGCACAGGGCCACGTGTTGACTTCAAGAGGGGAGACTGCGAAGAAGGCCCCACAGCACTTCCGATGTTAGTTACCCTAAGGTGTCTTTAAGGCGTTGTTCACCATGTGACCCAGGTCCTTTGGATGAAAACAATCAAAGAAGTTCCTTTCTGGCCTCAGAGTTGTCGTCTGATTTCCTGTCTAATGAATCTTGTTGGTTCACAGCTGGTCTCGTTTCTTTCTTTGCACAGGTGACTAGGAAGCTCAGCGTCAAGTTCCGGCCCCTATCTGGCAAGCCTGAGGGACTTTCATGATGAACATTTTGGGAATTAATGCTATCCCTGGATCCATTTTATTTCTCCTTTCGTAGTTTCACCTTCTTCCTAACATCACCTGTGACCATTTCAGAAAGTATGTCGTGAGCAAGCTTAAATGTATTTTCTTTATTTATTACCCAGGACAAGATGAATATAAGGAAGCAGATAAAATATCTAACATGTTATATCTTAGCTGCAGTCTGTGCTGAGCTCCGAGCTCTTCTTTCATCTGGGAAGCACAGGGATTTTCCTAGGTTTTAATTTTTCATTCTGATCCTTGAGAATAAATTGTTTTGTCACCACTCCTGTGATTATTCTGCTACAAAGAATTTTCAAGCAATTTTGTTCTTTTAAAAGTCTTTTTCTGGGACTGGTGTTGTGGCACAGTAGGTTAACCCACTGCGTGCAACGCTGGGATCCCCTAGCAGAGCACTGGTTCAAATCCCAGCTGCTCCGCTTCCGATCCAGCCCCCTGCTAATGCGCCTGGGAAGGCAGCGGGGGATGGCCCAAGTGCTTGGGCCCCTGCACCCACGTGGAAGACCGGGATGGAGTTCCAGGCTCCTGGCTTCAGCCTGGCTCTGCCCTGGCTGCTACGGGCAATTGGAGAACAGGCAAGTGGATGAAAAATGTTGCTCTCTGTCTTCGCTCCGTCTCTCTCTGTCACTCTGCCTTCAAATAAATAAATAAATCTTTTTTTTGACAGGCAGAGTGAACAGAGAGAGAGAAAGCTCTTCCTTTGCTGTTGGTTCACCCTCCAATGGCCGCTGGGGCCGGCACGCTGCAGCCGGCACCGTGCTGACCTGATGGCAGGAGCCGGGTGCTTCTCCTGGTCTCCCAAACGAGTGCAGGGCCCAAGCACTTGGGCCATCCTCCACTGCACTCCCGGGCCACAGCAGAGAGCTGGCCTGGAAGAGGGGCAACCGGGACAGAATCCGGTGCCCCGACCGGGACTAGAACCCGGTGTGCCGGCGCCGCTAGGCGGAGGATTAGCCTGTTGAGCCACAGCGCCGGCCTAATAAATCTGTTTTTAAAAAGTCCTTTTCTTCCGTCTGCTGCTGCCCTGACACGGTGGCTATGAATCCATTCTTATCCTCTGGGTGAGGGAATGTGATCGAGCAATGCAGGTCTATAATCCTTATAACTCAGCCGCACAATCCTCTAAGAACTCCAGGAATGTTGAGTTGTGCGGCGTTTCTTTCTCTTTCTGGACATGGATCTGGCACAAACCAACAGCAAGCGCTGGCTGCTTGTCCTAAGGGTGAGGAGAAGGCAAACCTGAGGCCAGAGAAGCTCGGCGGGACCCCCGGCCCCTCTGCCAGCACAGGCACCCCGGGGGTGCGTTTGCTGCCGACCTTAGGGAGTCATTGTGGTGCAATTCTGAAGGCAGCAGTCACAGCCCTCTTGTCAGCATGCTTCTTGTAGATAAATAGAAAGTAGAAACAGAGGAAAAACATATGTCACCCTCTTCCTAACCTTAGCAGCCAGGGGGTTGACATTTCTGATTTTTAACTGCCTGGTTTAAAATCCACTCAAAAGCTATTTCCTGAGGGCCTACTGTGTGTTAATCACCATGTTGTGTCCTGGGATGCAGCAGGATTCAAATCTAGAAACAGCCCCCCTACTGTGGACCTCACAGCCCAGGGCAGATTTATGCAAACAGGGTCACAGGAGTACATAGGTTCTGCTACCCACTTTTCTTCTCTCTTTAATTATTTGTTTACCTAAGAGAAGTGGTGTCTTTTTAAGTTTCCTGTTCATTTATTTGAGACAGAGACAGAGAAAGAGAGAAAGCGTACTCTCATCAGCGGGCTCACTCCCCAGATGCCCACAGCAGCCAGCCAGGACTGGGCTGGGACTGGGAACTTAATCCAAGTCTCCCACCCACTGCTTGTGCCACCACCACTGCCTCCCGGGTCTGCTTGTGGAGCAGAAGAACCGCCCGGCTGAGCCCCAACAACCCATAGAATCAGGAGAAATAACGGATCATTGTTATTTTAAACCACTAAATTTGGGGATGTTTTGTTATGTGGCAATATGTAACCTAAACACATCAGAAGCTTTGGAGCTGGGGTAGTCTCAGAATTGTCTTAGAACAAGGCACAGATCCAGGCCTTCCTACCCCTATGTGGACCTGTCGTAGGGTTCATGTTGCCTGGTCTTGGGTGTGAGGCAGCTTTCTTTAGCCGAGGACCATGCTCAGAGGCAGGCAGCAGCGAACACTCTGGCATCGGGGCATGAGGAGCTCAGCATGGCACTCTCTGCAGTCCTGTTGCCACGGGCTCCCAGGCTTTCCTCGTGGTGGAACACAAGAAGGGTAGCTTCTCTGAAGCTAAGTCAGCCCCTGGGCAGGATGTGCTGGCTTAAAGGAAAAGTAAAGAATTAGCTCTAAAGACACAAGGAGACTATTTGTCCAGGATTTATAATGCTGTTTGGCCACTCTCCTGCCATGATGGGCTGGTGTAGGGGGAAGCTGGAGCCTTGGATTCCCCATCTTTGCACTGTCTTTCTGCCTCACTCCTGTCTTCCTGATGCAGGCTGGGGGATAATGGTCATGAGAGCATCAGGCAGCTCATCCTTGGGGCCCCAGACAGGACAGAGAGGTGTAGGGCAAGTCAGAAGAGGGTAATGAGGGCCCAGGGGACAGGAGGAGAGTCCACTGCAGCACTGCTTATGAAAGGAAAGCTGGGAGGAACCTGGACAGTGATTAGCAGGAGAGTGGTTAAAATACAGAGGATGAGACATGCACACATGTGATGGTCTTCTCAGCACTCCGTGTTTCCTTTATAAAAATCAAAATATCTAATTTTCCTTTTTTTCTTATGGTGGCTTTCATCTTAATTTACTGTGAAATCAGCAAAACAGGCCACTCAGAGACTTATCCAAGATCAGAGATACATAAGTAGTTCCTAGAATTCATGCTCAGAACTGGTCTCATGTCTATTTTGTCTATGTTGCTGAGTGTTCTAAGATTTTTTGAAGTTGGAATATCTTCTGTGACTGAATCCAGCTAATTTTATTTTTTGGTATTTTCATTAATTCTTTACTCTTTAAAATTTATATAAAGGGAACAAATTTCATGCATTTCAAAGTACCTGATTTTCATTTGGATATTCTGCCTTCTTTCATGCAGTCTAGTAGCTTCAAGGGACCATAATCTCAACCCAACTCCCAGGGGTCCTGGGTGACAACCAGTCAACATTTTCTAGTCCCTTGCTCCCAATCATTGGTGGTCATGTGACCTATCAATGGTCCAATTAGAGCGAGTCACAGGACTCTTGCTTGCAATGCTGGGAAGTGTACAGGTTTATGGGCACTCTCTGTGGGTGTGGCCAAAGCTTCACTCACTGAAGCTCTGGGTGCTGTTGAGGCTTGGAAAAATGATATTCCACAGTGCTCTGCCATGGCATGATGCCGTGGCGTGATGCCGTGGCGTGATGCCGTGTCATGATGCTGTGGCATGATGCTGTGGCATGATGCCGTCTCATGATTCTGTGGTGTGATTCCGTGTCATGATTCTGTGGCATGATGCTGTGTCATGATTCTGTGTCATGATGCTGTGTCATGATGCTGTGTCATGATGCCATGTCATGATTCTGTGGCATGATGCCGTGTCATGATTCTGTGGCATGATGCCCTGGCATGATTCCGTGACATGCTGAGTATTTTGAACTAAAGATGAGAGAAGGCCTCATAGTAAGTTCCTCCCTGGCCTTCTCCTGGCCTCTGCCTCTGCTCCTCTCTCCCCAGGCAGTGACCAGGTCCAGGATCTTCTTCCCTGAGGCAGGTCCTAGAAACTAGAACCTTCTCCCCAGAGTGAGCCCCAAACCAGGAGTCACTCCCTTCCATCTGCCTTCTTCCTTGAAGATCCTCATTCCAGAGGGGTCCTGGCCAAAACCCCAAGGAGGGAATCCTACACAGAGAAGCCAGGAAGAATCTGGACACACAGGCCTGGCTGGGCTCTGCCCCTCTGTGGCCGCCAGATCACAATCTATTGTCCGGTCACACTTCCATGTGGTTGTCCATTCTTCCTTGGACTTAAGCAAAAGAATAGGCAGATTTTTGGGGGCCAGCACTGTGGCATAGAAGATTAAGCCACTGTCTGCAGCGCTGGCATCTCCTATGGGCGCCAATTCAAGTCCCAGCTGCTCCTCTTCTGATCCAGCTTCCTGCTAATGTGCCTGGGAAAGCAGTGGAAGATGGCCCAAGTGGGAGACCCAGAGGAAACTCCTGGCTCCTGCCTTCGGCCTGGCCCAGCCCCGGCCATTATGGCCATTTGGTGAGTGAATCAGCAGATGCAAGATCTTTCTCTCTCTCCTTCTCTCTGTATCTCTGCTTTTCAAGTAAATAAACAAATTTTCTAAAAAAGAAAGAATAGGCAATTTTCCCGGGGTTTCTGATCTTCATTCTGGAAGGCTCTTGGTTACGGAAAATTTTGATGGAGAAAATCTGCACTTTTCTCTTGTTAACCTGTCTGTGTTACAGGGTTACAGGTTATGACTCTTCTGGTGGGTGAGGAAAGATCCCACAGATCTCCGCCCCTTCACAGCCATCTTACAGCACTGGGGGACCCACCTCTGTGGGAGGGGAGGGGAAAGGAGAGGGGTCTTTGGATAAAGCCCATAGCATGCCCGCCCCACCTATAGACTTCGCCATTCCATGGACCGCTGAGTTTGGCGCAGTGTCTACGCTGATGGTGCTGGGTTCCCTTGCCCTGTGAGTGCATCTGACCAGTGTCACAGCCGCTGCTCCCTGAGCTGAGCCATGCAAGATCTCGCCTGGCCAGTTCCGAAACAGTCTGACCAGAGAACATCACTCAGCTGTTAAGAAATGAGGAGCTTCCTGGGAAGATTTCCTCGGACGGTGGGAAAAGCAAGCCGGAAACATGGCGAGCCATCCTACGGAATCAGGAACAAGAAGGCCATTGTCAGCCAGTGGTGTCCTGGAGGGCCTGGGGGGAGGTAGGGAGGGCAGAGACGGAGCCTGGTTCCCAAGTTAACTCAGCCCGGATCCCAGCTGATGCCTGTTCCCAGGAACAGCATCGGGGTTGGGGGGAGGACACCCCAGGAGCCCTGGCTGGAGGCCTCAGCAGGGGCAGAGAGAAAGGGCTCCGTCTTTGAAATGACAGAATAGGAGGGGGCTGGAGGAGGGGCCCCAGTGAGAAATGCCCCATGCTGTTGATGCACCAGGCATCCTCACGTGCTCTGCTCCTCCTGGACCGGGCTGAAGGGAACACAGTCCTCGGAGAGGGTGGAGGTGGCCTGCCCAGCTCACTGGGTTGGGCTTCCGGTGGGCACAATGCCATCTTGTTGAGCCCCCCGTCTCCCGGGACTAATGTGGACCCCTGAGAGTAGCACAGAATGCAAGGATGAAGGGGCAGGGCCAAGGAGAGGGGGCTTCGCACCTGCACATCCTCAAAGGGGTGAGGCTCGCGCCTTCATTGTGGAGCCCAGCGACCCCCCAGCTGGGAGTTCTGCTTCCTTTAATGCCAGTATCATTGTTTAAAAAGGGAGGCTCCTGCCCAGGGAAATCTTGCTCTGCTTCTCAGCTCTCAGTGGGAATTTGCAACTTGACAGCATTTGAAAAGGAGACGCTGCTTCTGAGAGATTTGCATTTTTTAAAAGCTTTCAAAAGCTTGTGAATAAGGTCTTTCTGTGCCTTTCCAGGGGGAAGCCGACAGCAGAGGCACGCTGCACTCCCAGCAGCTGCCGACTGGTGGGGGGATCCACCCTTGCCAAGAGCCCCAGAGGATGCTGGGATGCGCGTGTGTGGAGTCACTGCTCCTTGGAGGTTTCCAGGGAGCTGGTTTGCAGGAGCAAAGCACGCAGCCTGATCGCCAGTGCCAGGAGCCCCTGTTCCCAGCCCCGCGACTTCCTCTGTGTCCAGGGTATGGGCTTCTGAGGAGGCCAGGGTAGGCCACTGGGCAGTGTTGAGGGGGTGGAGCCTGGTTGGTAGTGTTTGTGTGGGGAGAGGGGTGCAGCCCCTGCTCAGATGGGAGCCCGCCGTGCGGTTTGCGCAGGCTTCCTTTGGCCCATCTCTAGGTTTCCTCTGACCCACCAAGGGAGCAAGCCCTGGATGTCATGATGAGAAAGTGGGGGGGACTGGAGGACATTGGTCAGCCACTGTCTGTCCCGGGGTCTGTGCTCAGCCTGTCCTTTTGGAAAGATGAGGATCGGCAGAGGAGCTTGGAACTCCATGAGGTCGCCGCCCCAATTCTTCTGCAGGTCCAGGGTGTGCACCTGGGATCGCAGAGCTGAGGGATTCCGAAGTCCAGCTTCAGCTCCCCGCCCGACAAGGCTGCCCCTCAGAGCCACTGAGGTGTATAGGACATTAGAGGTGAACTCGTTCCAACATCCACCTGTGCCCTAGACTGAGACATTACCCTGGATTTTCTCTGATACTCCTTAACCAAGCGAGGTAGCAAAATGGATAGCAAAGTAGCTAAGATAAAAAGCCAGTGGAATGCAAAAATTACCTGCAGGTGGGCCTCATTTTCCTAGAACAATGTTCCACTGCACCCCTCCTTTCTATTCTCCCTCTTCTCCTCCTTGTTTCAGCCAGTCCAAGCAAGATATTATTGACCACTTTCTATAAGCCAGATGCTGTTTAGGAACCCCATCCGGGTCTCCACGGGGGTGGCAGGGACCCAAGCACCTGAGCCGTCGCCTGTTGCCTCCCAGGGGGGGATTTTAGCTGCAACTGGAAGCAGAGGCAGGACTCAAACCCAGGTGCTCCCATGCGGGATGCGGGCTTCCCTAGCAGTGTTTTTTGTAGCTGCTTCTCCAAATGCCCACCCAGTGGTCATGACTTTGAGTGCATGTGGCCTGTGTGGTTGGGCTCCTTCACGTTTGGCCGCACCGGCCCAGGCATGAAGGAAGCAGAGATGGGTTTAGCCGGGTTGTGCTTCTGCCAAGTGAGTGAGATGCTGGGAGACGAGCAAGGGAAGGATCTCGTACTAAATCAGCCCTGAATTCTCTCAGTGCAGATGGCCCAGCGGAGGTGCAGTGAGGGGCAATGTGCCTGGCAGAGCAGGCCGGCCTCCCAGGAAAGGGCTGGGAGCCATTCTGTCTGCACGCAGACTGGAGGTTTTAGGGACATGAGTGTGAGTCCCCATTTCTTCTCCCCTCCTCCTCCTCCTTCTGGGAAGTTGTGGGCAAGGGTTTTCAGGATGCGGAATTCTGGAAAATACTCCCAGCATTCATCAGCTCCTTGTTATCGACCTCATAACCCCCTTGGCACCTGCAGGGGGCCCCTGAGCTGCCCCAGGGAGAGGGCTGGGACCTGGCTTTACCAGGGTCTCTGCATGAGAGCCGAGGCTTCAGTGTAACGGCTGCTCTGCCTTGAGGGCTGGCCTCCGCGTTCCATTGCACAAAAATTCATTTTCTTTAGACATTTCCATTCTCTTCCCATTTTTCTTAAAAATCCCCATTTTCCTTGGCCCCTCTCACACACATAGGCTAACGTCTACCTAGCACCTTAACAATGCCAGCAGAACAAAATGACCTTTTAGCGTGTTCCTGAGGAGACTGTGGCGTCCCCAGATGCGTAGGAAACGCTGACCACAAAGCACAAAACAGATGGCAAATATCCTCCTCCCCACTTCTCCTGGTCAGCCCCGCCTAGCTAGAGGGGCTCACCTGGTATGTGTCAGGTGCCAAGTCTCTTGGCTGCATGCAGTGCCAGCGTCCCATATAGGTGCCAGTTCAAGACCCGGCTGCTGCACTTCCGATCCAGCTCTCTGCTGTGGCCTGGGAAAGCAGTGGAGGATGGCCCACGTTTCTGGGCCTCTGCAGCTACGTGGGAGACCCGGAAGAAGCTCCTGGCTCCTGGCTTCAGATTGGCCCTGCTCCAGCCCCTGCAGCCACAGGAGGAGTGAACCAGCAGATGGAAGACCTTCCTCTGTCTCTCCCTCTCACTGCCTACATCTCTACCTGTCAAATAAATAAATAAACTCTTTTTTTTTTTATAAATGGATGCTGATTTCCCTCAGGCAGATTCATTTTAAACAAACAAACAAACAAACAAACAAACCCAGTGCTGTCCTGCAGCAGACGAAATCCAAGTACAATCAGATTCCCAGAACCGGTGAGGCGGAGCATTCTGGCCGAGGCATGCCAGAGGAGGGCAGAGCCACAGAGGGAGGAGGAGAAATGGTTCAAGGAGGACGCAGCCCCAGGCTCAGCGGCTTTGTGGACCTGCTCATCCCAGCCCCTCCAGCCCGAGTCCAGTGCAAGGCAAATGTCCTTTCCTGCCCATCACCCCAGACCTGATCAGCACCCTTCTTTGTAACGCTCCACTTCCAAGCCCCTCTTGGAGAAGTTGGAGCCTGGATCCCTGCTTCCGCCCTGCGGCAGAGACCCACAGCCTCTTCCTTGGCAGCTGCCGGGGCCACACACTCTCAGCAAGTAGGCGCCCCCAGGCTGTCAGTCCTAATGCTGTGCCAGCCCTGGCTCGCTTCCTCCTGGCTCGACTGAGTAGGCACCTTGGGACTGGCGAGGGCACTGTGCCACCACAGCTCTCTGCTCCCACCCTCCGGGCTGGCTGTGTGAGATGTGATGATGCATAGACACAGAAGGGGCTGCCTGGGGACAAAGGCACTGCCTGAGTCTCCCAGAGCAGCCTGAACCTGTCCCACTTCTGGTAGGTTGGCGGTTTCCTGCCCTGCCTAACTTCACCCTGGCACTGAGCTGGGGGTCTGGCAGGGGGCTGAAGAGCGTGCATACTGGGAGTTCCCCTTATGTCTCAGGACTGGCTTTCTTGGATACTCCAATTCCCTGGATCCTGGTTATTCAATTCCTGTCCCTGTAGCCCAGGGATGGCCTATGTACTGGGCTTCCTGGTCAGAGGGAGGGTGGCCATTCTCCAAGGGTGCAGGTGTGAGGGACGGACACCTTCCAGGGGGTTCTATGCCTCTGACCAGTGAGCTGGATGCACCAGGCTGGATGCTGCAGGAGGAGGGGGCTTCCAGGACTTGGTTCTGCCCTTTGATGCTTGTACCACCGGCCCATGTCCCTGTCACCTTGGATGGATTGCTCCAAGGGCATGACCAATCTGTGGTCCCAAGATGACGTTCAAAGCCAGATCTGAGCCCAGCCTGGTGAAGAGACCAGATTCGCAGGCACAGTCTCTGCTGGGCTGTCTCCAGCTGAGCCATCAGCCACAGCAGCCCTGGGTACTGTACTGCAGTCAAAAGGCACCTGCTCACTCTTCTCTGCCCTAAACTTCCCTCCCAAAGCACCTATCAGGGGCTGTTGCTTGAGATTATAATTAAAATAAATCCAATCCAATGATCACGCTTATAAACCACCCTGAATATAATGGCTCAACTCAAATCTCAACTTATCCCAAATGGTCTCAGTGGTGACAGTCCTATCCATCCCTGAGATTCTAGAATGAGCTGGGAAAGATTCCAGAGAGGAAAAAGCCCTGGTCTTAATGGGGCAGGGATGTGGGGTGGGGGGGCAGGGAGGTGGCCATGCCGTTGACATTGTACACAGTAGGGATGAACAGAGGTTCACTTGGCACACGCCTCTTAGCAAGTGCGATTTCTGTTTCCAAGATTGGTCTCTAGCATTTATGACCCCAGTGCAGTGGAGTGTCCGCTGACGTGTCCCAGAAGTAGTGGCTGTCCTCGAAGATGCTATGGGTACACTGGGGAGATCATTCTGTCCCGTCCTGGCTGGGGAGCTGCTTCCCTGGTCCGCAGTCTTGCTGTTCAGTACAGAAATAAGGAGAACAGTCCGAGGCGGAGTGCAAGAGCCAAAGCAAGTTTATTTGCCGTCAGCAAAAGAAGCTCCCTGCCCAGGGCTCCCCTCTCCCTTTTCTGTGACGCGCTGGCGCTCACCCCGTGCGTGAGGTAAGGTCATACTTGCATGCACTCCCTGCCGCTGTCCACGTGCAGGAAAGTCGATAGTTGGTTGATGCTTCCCATGCCCTTATCTTAGGTGCATTATGGCCCCTCTTCCTCCCTTTGGTCTATTCTATATTGTGTTATTTTGTGTCTCCCTGGAGGGGTGGAATTTTCCCAGAATTTGTTTCCTAAAGTCCTCTCTATTTTTCTTTCTTTCTTTCTTTCTTTCTTTCTTTCTTTCTTTCTTTCTTTCTTTCTTTCTTTCTCTCTCTTTCTCTTCTTTTCTTTTCTTCTTCTTCTTCTTTTTTTTTTTTTTGACAGGCAGAGTGGACAGTGAGAGAGAGAGACAGAGAGAAAGGTCTTCCGTTGCCGTTGGTTCACCCTCCAATGGCTGCCGCTGACGGCGCACCACGCTCGTCCGATGGCAGGAGCCAGGTGCTTTTTTTCCTGGTCTCCCCATGGGGTGCAGGGCCCAAGCACCTGGGCCATCCTCCACTGCACTCCCGGGCCACAGCAGAGAGCTGGACTGGAAGAGGGGCAACCAGGACAGAATCCGGAGCCCTGACCGGGACTAGAATTCCAGGGTACCAGCGTTGCAAGGCGGAGGATTAGCCTATTGAGTGGCAGCGCCGGTCCTCTCTATTTTCTTTAACCCTTCCTCAGGGGCCCTCTTTCTCTACAGTGCATTTTACGGTGGGGGTTGGGGAAGAGAAAGCCAGAGCTCTCCCATCTTGTGCTTCACTCTCCAAATGCCTGGGATGCCTGGCGCTGGGCCAGGTTGAAGCCAGGAGCTGAGAACTCAATCCTAGTCTCCCACCTGGGTGGCTGGGATGCAACTACTTGAGCCATCACCAGGATCTTCCCTTATCATGGGGACTGTCCTATGCATTGAATTCTTGATCACCAGCAGCCCACAGCATCCCCAGCTTTGCCCCATGTTTCCCTGGGGATTGCAACGGCCAGGGCAGTCGGAGGTCCCTCCCCTGGCCGCTCCAGCATTCATTCTGGGCACCAGTGGTGGTGGAGGGGAAGGGGTAGCAGTCTGAGTTGCAGCTGCCCCTCCCCACAGGGGATGCATGTGCTGCCCACAGCTGCCCAGCATCTGTCCCCGTTGCTTTTGGTGACAGGTTATCCTCCATGATGGAACCTTTCCTTCCCTGCTGTCACCCTGCACGTTTTCCCTGGGGTTTTGGCTCAGTTCCAAGGGCAGCGGTAGAGCTATGGCCTGGCGAGTGAGGGTGCTGCACTCCCAGGGCAAAGCCGTGGTGCCTGAGCCACGGCATCCTTCGCTGCGGGAGGCAGGCTGCTCACCTCCCCTGCAAGCCTTGACCATGGGAGCCTGCAAATAGAGTGGAACCAACTCTGCAAAAGCAGAGAGAACAATGGGCCCTGGGGGGGGGCAGCGTTTGCCCTGGAGCGAGCCCTATCTGAACCCCAACTCTTTAGAGCTTCGTAGGAGTTGATGCGTTCTCATTTGGCTCCGGCTGCTTTATGTCAGGTTGTCTGTCATTTACTGCAGAAGGGACCTTGCTAACATGGTACGGAAGGGACTGAGTGTCTTCAGAGCAGCTGGGCTGTCCAGAGCAGCAGCTGTGGCTGGTCCTCTTCACCATGTCTACAATCCCCTTCAACCCAACCTGCAGCGAGGACCCCAGCACGACCCCCCCGCCCTGGAAGTGGGCATTCTTCAGGAGGCTGACTTCTCGGAGCAGGTTGCTATCGGTCCAGGGTACCCCCTCCTAAACCTGCAGGTGCCTGCCTGATATTAGGAGGCGGTGGGTGGGCTATGGGGGTCCTGGGAGCCAGCCTGGACTATCCTGCCCAATCCCCCCTAGGCTGCTGCAGGTAGACCAGTTGTCTGCCTCCCCAAGGGTCCTGTGGAGTGCTGGCCTGACCAGTTCTTAGAGGGGCAGCAGCTGCCCTGCTCATGGCTCTGTGCATCCCCCACGTGCATCACTCTGGTCCTCACTCCTTCCAGCACCAGTCTCCCTTGGTTGCAGCTTCAGCACCTTGGCCACTCCCAAGCTCCAACTTCTGCATTTCTGTGCCTGGGGGCTTCTTCCCCAAGGACGGGGCGGGGGTGTCAATCTCCGGCTGTCCCCCTGGTGCAGGGTCACTCTGTGGTGTGGGGTGTATTCTACTGTCTCCGAGGATGGCCCCACCAGGATCAGGCTCCAGGGACCTGCAGTGGTCCCTGACCCTGCTTGCTATTGATTGATTGATGTATTTTATTTATATGAGACAGAGACAGAGACCTTCCATCCACTGGTTGACTCCCCAGATGCCTGCAGTAAGTGAGGCTGGGCCAGACCCAAGCCAGGAGCTGGGAACTCAATCCTGGGTGGCAGGGATCCAACCACTTGAGCCTCACCTGCAGCCTCCCGGGGTGCGCATCAGCAGGAGGCTGGAATCACCAGTGGAGCTGAGACTTACACTCAGGCTCACTGATACGGGATGTGGGCCACCCAAGTGGCATCTCCTCCGCTGTGCCACATGTCCACTCTCGTCCCCTCTCCCCTACTTGACTGTCCGCTCTGCCGTATTTGTCCTCCCTCCCCTGATGGTGTTTGCTGGATCACCTTGAACTAAGACTCCCGCCTTGGCTTCTCTGGAGCTAGACAGAAAAGCCCACCAGCCACCAGGCACCAGGACTGACCACAAGGCTGCAGGCCACACCGCTACCAGGCCAGGTGGAGCCCAAGGAGCCATCTCCCAGAGCCGTAGAGTTCTGGGCACAGGGCCTCTCTCCTCCGACGTGCAGGCCTGAGAAGGTGCCCTCACTTCTGCATCTGTTTTTTAAGTCCTCCTTTTAGAGGGAAAGGATTTGCTCAGAAAGAGGCTCCAAACCGGAAAAACAGGCTCCCCATCCCCACTCTGGTTCACCTGCCTCAGACTGTGCCCAAGGCCTCCTCCCCATTCCCCGCCCCCACCCCACCTCCCGACCCACCACCCAGTCCCGCTTTGGCATCTCGAGGAAACACACTAAAGGAATAGAATCTTTTTTTTTTTTTTTTGGCTTTATTTTGGTGACAGGTGAGATCCGTAGATGGAAAGTGGATCTGTAAGGGAAACAAGGGCGGAATCGTTAGCTCTGCTGACTCTGGGATCTGGGCACTCAGGGCTGGTCAGCTTCACAGCCCCCCCAGCCCCCACAGCCGCCCTGAGCCATCTGCAGAATTATCTGCATGCAAATTTCCCCCATTCTGCACAGGGACTTTTCCTTTTGGAGAAACTGTGGTTGGGCGGGCAGAGTGCTTTTCTCCTCTGGCTGGTTGTAAAGCCCTTTGCAAAGTGCCTGGCACTTTCGAAGCCCCCTCAGCACCAGCGGCTTCCTCCTGTCCTACCCCTTCCCCAGGAGCCCCCGGCGGCCACCATACAGACTCCAGGCCCCAGAGGTGAGCCATGACGGCGAGTTCATACTCCTTGACGTCTAGATGCTTTTAGACGTTCCTAAAATTGGTCCATCCTCCCTCAGCAGGTGCATTAAAGCCAAAGACTCGTCCCTGCTCCTTTTCCATGAAGCCCCCCCTCTCCCCAACACTGCTTTCAGGGCAGTGTTGAAGGCTCAGGGCACCTTCATTGGCCCCAGCACTGCTTCCCGGGGCCTGGAGCCAGTAAGTCCATCCTGCAGACAGCCACCAAATCACCCTCCAAAGACCGCTGCCTGTTGGGGTGGGCGCTGCAGGCTGCCCCTTCCACTTATTTATTTATTTATTTTGACAGGCAGAGTGGACAGTGAGAGAGCGAGAGAGACAGAGAGAAAGGTCTTCCTTTTGCCGTTGGTTCATCCCCCCCGCCCCGCCCCGCTGCGGCCGGTGCTCTGCACATATCCGAAGCCAGGAGCCAGGTGCTTCTTCTGGTCTTTCATGCAGGTGCAGGGCCCAAGCACATGGGCCATTCTCCACTGCACTCCTGGGCCACAGCAGAGAGCTGGCCTGGAAGAGGAGCAACTGGGACAGAATCCGGCGCCCCGACCAGGACTAGAACCCGGGGTGCCAGCGCCGCAGGCGGAAGATTAGCCTAGTGAGCCGCAGCGCTGGCTTCCTCCCACTTATCTTGCTTCTTCCTTGCTGGCAGGGGCCTCGTCTGGTTTGGATCTCACTCCTCTCGGTCACGCTGGGGGGCAGCCAGCCCAGTCCCAGCCCTGAGAGGGACCCAGGCTGGTCTAATCCGGTCACGAGGACTCATCCCCCCGGCTTTCCCTGACCCTGGCTGGTGGCGCTCTCAGAAGACTCCTCTGTCCCAAAGTGTACAGTGATTGAGACACGGACGCGACCCCGCAACCTGGGCTCTGGCAGAGGCGAGACAGGAGCCTGCAGGTTGCGTCCAGCACCCCGCAAACAGCTCCCTGCCTATGGGATCGATCGCTGCACTGCATTCCAGGCAGTTACTGGCAGGGCAGTAGGTCACGTGGGGAGCCACCAGCAAGGCTGGGGGGGCCTGGGGAGGAGCCTGTGCCCATGACTGGCGCCTCCTTCCAGCTGTGTTGAGCTGTCCCACGGCAGCTCTGCACCCAGAGTCAATCTGTCCCCTGCATGGTTTCATGTGGCCCCTGGGGCCACACCCTAACCCTGCGTCCAATCCCTGGGCCTCTGGGAGCCCCCCAGTGCAGAAAGAGAAGTCCCTGGTGTCACTGCTTGGGGCAGAAGAAAGGGGCTTGGCAGTGGGCGGCTGTGACACTGAACCCGTAGGACTCTGGGTGCTGTGAGTGATGGCAGCCATGACCAAGTCCCAACACAAGAGGTCTCCAGAAGCCAACATGCAGCCCGGGCGATGCAGTGGAGACAGGGCCGTGCGAAGCCTCGTTTGCCACCAGTACAGACCTTCAATTAGTCACACGGACAGGCAAAGGGATGGGAAAACCCGAACCCAGCTCATCCATGCCACGCCCAAGGCCAACTCCAGTCCAGTCCTTTCCTCTCCCCCCACCACTCACACCTCCTCCATCTCCCGATGTAACCCCCCAGGGCTCAGGGACCCCTGAACTCTGCTTTGGGGTGTTGGACACCATGTTAAGCAGCGGGGCCCACTTCCACCAGCCATCAACCGTCTGGCTGGGGTGCAGAGTCTGGGCTCGGGTCTGGCCTGGCTCAGTACCCAGCACCTGCTGCTCGAGATTTGAACACAGAGCCCTCAGCCTTGAAGGCTGTGGTGTCATCAGGTGCCTGTGTCACTGGAATTCCCAAGCGTTTCCATCGTTGAGTGTTTACAGTTCCCACTCGTCTGTTTATGGTGAGTGATGGAAGTTTCCATTGAGTTGCCTTTTAAAATAAATGCACCAAAAGGCAGGGGTTTGGCACCGAGGTTAAGACTCTGCATCCCATATCCAAGTGCCTGGGTTTGAGTCCCACCTCTGCTCCCAATTCCAACGTCCTGCTAATATGTACCCTGGGAAGGCAGCGGATGATGGCCCAAGTACTTGGGTTCCCACCACCATGTTGGATGGAACATCTCTGTCTCTCTGCCTTTCAAATCAATAAAAGTGAAAATAAGTGCATTTACGTTGAACAGTAAGATAATGTAAAGAAAAACATGGAGTGATATTATAGGTGTCAAAGGCAAGAAAGTTTGGGGAACCCTGAGGTGAGAGATGATGGTGATGGTGATGACGACGATGATGTAGCTCCTACGCTGTGTGTTTGTCCCATGCCAGGCCCATGCCAAGTGTCTTAAAGGGCATTCCCCCATCCGCACCACCACAGTAAGAGCTTTGCTGTTATTATCTGCCCTTAACAAGAGAGGCATCAGGAGGCGGGGACAGACCGGATGCTAAAGGGCTTTCCAGCCCCAGTTCCGCCCGCCTCCAGTTCTGAGCACCGCTGCAGGATCCAGAAGACCAAGTGTGCCAGCTGCCGTGACAACGTCTGGCAGCCGCCCGGCCCCAGGCCCTGCCCCAGCATCCCGCACAGCCCCTGCCCTGGGAGGCAGCTCTCATTCTCCCTGCTGGAGATGACCCTGTCCAGAGGCTGAGAGGCGTGTCCTCGGCACCCATTATTCAGGTGGCAGAGTCGACTGGAACGCACCAGCCCCAGCTCTAAACCCAGCCTCTTCCTCCCTCCAAGCCCCAGTGAGAAGTCACATGACCAGCTCTTATCACTCCCAAGGGGAGGGCACCATTATTGTCCCTATTTACAGACGAGGAAACTGAGGCTCTGAATTGCACACTTCCTGAAGCTCCAGGTGCTCCCAGTCCTCTCCCATGAATGCCCCCTCCGTAGGTGGCACAGCCCCAGAAGACGCTCAGCTCTCCCTGTTCCCAGCATCTGCTCCCGGCACCATGCGGGGGCGCTGTGGCCATTACCTGTCCCCTTCTGTGACTGTTGGGGGCTGGGGAGGAGGGCTGAAATGCTTCCGTGACCCCGCCCGCCGCCCCTACCCTCACCCACCAACACCATGACTAAGAGTAAGCACTCGCCCAGTGTGGCTGTGGCAGTGGGTACGGATGTGGATGTTCCTGGTGCTCCACCTACATCCCCTGGCTGGGCTCTGCACCAGCGCCTGTGCGTTCCAGACTTGGGCTGCTCACAGCTGAGAGCTGCCCCCTTCCCCAGGAAATCGCTCCCGGCCTGGTGGGAGCTGCTGTCGCCACATACAACGGTGGCCACATTCGCCTGGTTCTTCCAGGGGTGACCGACAGAGGGCGCCAAGGAGCAAGCCACTTGCCTCCTGTGTGTTCCAGGGCCCGCCTAGGGGTCAGGCTGCGGCTCTCTCTCGCTGCCCTCCCTGCCTCTCCCCCAGGAGCAAGTCCTCAATAAATCCTGGGCCCGCAGCCCCTGTTTCTGGCTCTGCTTCTAGAGGCCAGCAGAGAGGACGTGATGGAGAAGGCAGACAGCATGGAGCTGGGGTGGCCAGAGGGGCCTAGGGTAGGTAAGACCAGAAGTGGCAGGAAAGGAGGCACCCTTTCCAGGCAGGGAGAAAGCTCCAAGGACAAGCTCTGAGCAGGGACAGGAACTCTGCCCACCCCTCCCATGACCTCCCACCTAGCACCTGTGACTTGGGGACTGTCCCAGGGAGCGAGGATGAGGTCAGTAACAGGATCCAGAGTACCCAGTGCTGCCTAGGGCTGAGCAGCCCTGTTCTCAGAGAAGGGGGGAGGGTGCACCCACCTGCCGGACCGAGGGCCTGGGGGCTTGTTCACAAGGATTCAGCGATGTAGTAGGCAGCTCCCAGGGCCCCCAGAGCCACAGCCACAGTCCCGAGGGCATGGAGCACGTGAGTTACGATGTCCGGATGAGTGTTTTCTTGAAGGTCGTCTGTGAAACACAGCACAGCGGGCTGTGGGAATCGGGCTGGGGAGCCCAACCACAGCCGGACCAGGTGGACGTGAGGGGGCCCCCATCTCCACCCTGTCCACTTCCTCCCAAGGGAACACTGAATGCCCACAAGTCCCTGCCACAAGACCCGTGGGGCCGGAGGATGAGTGGGCCCGGGATGCCAGCTGCCCTGGACACTCAGGGGTGTGGGGAGGGCAGGGGGCAGGTGACAGAGTGGTCGAGGCTGCCGTGGGCCAGGCCATGTGCTAAGCACCTCACTCCCAGTGTCTTCTGCAAGCCTCACAACAACGCTCGGAGGTTGGGGTCCCCCCTGAGGGACCCCCAGGAGGTCATGGACCCACTACAAGGTGGAGGGGATGATTAGGCCAATAACTGCATGAAAGCCTTGCAAAAGTGCCCATATCCATTTCGATAAAAACAATCCTACAAGAGTAGGTCCTCATTAAATGTGAATGTGCGTTGAAAGCCAAAAGCCAACACTACAATCTGCCGAGGAGGCAAATATCCTGGCAAAGATGCTCCGATGGGAACAGGGTGATGACCACGGGCCCCCGGAGCCCAGGGCAGAGGCAGGCTCGACCTGGTGTGGAAGCCGCGCTGCGCTGTGTCACAGCTCCGTCTCTAACACTCTAAGGTTAAAGTCTCTGTTCCCGTTTCCCTCTTGCACCTGGAGGCCTATGCAGCTGTGTTTCCCTGCCTCAACCCATGGCACAACCCGGAGCAGGTAGGCAACAATACCAGCAGGCAGGGGACGCTGGGAGCGGTGGGCGGGGTGGGGGCGGGGGTGGGGCCTCCCTGGACAAGGACGGGGCCTCCCACCAGGGCAGCAGCAGCCTGGACTCACGGGAGCTTTGAGCAGAAGAAATGAAGGGCAGAGAGTGTAGGTGACGCCATAGGGGCTGCCGCCAGCAGGCACAAGACGCCCAGAGACAGCCTGGCACACCCAGGCAGGGGTGAGGGTGTGCTGTGCTGCGGAGTCAGAATTCCTAGCAACAAACGCCCTGGGGGAAACTGACACGCAAGGCAAGAGCTGGAAGCCCACATCTACCGGCTCGGATGCAGAGGACGAAAGAGAAAGCCCTGTAGGAACCGTTCCCAGCAAGCGGGAAAACCGGCTCCTCTCTGGGTAGGGGGGTGGGTTCCCCAGGAGGGCAAGGGCCTGGACTGCCGACCCCCAGGAAGTGGCAAGGCTTCCCGGAGGAAGATGGCGCGTGGCCGCTGGGGACACAGCCTGGCCCTGGGAACCGAGTGCCCCGGGGCTCCAGCCCCCCACGGTCCGGAACCTGTAGAAGGTGAGGAGGCTTGGGCATCCTCTCCCTGGCACGAGCTGCCAGTCTCGAGGCAGAAGGACATCGAAGATGCGGCTGTGGCACAGCCCCAGATGTCGCCAGCAAGCAGAGCTGCCCGGGCACACAGCACAGGGGCAGGAGCGCGGGCTCGAATAAGTCAGCTGCCCTAGGTGACAGAGAAGGAGAGAGTTGCGGGGTGCACCTGCTTCCGGGAGGCCATGGGACAGCCTGGAAGACCATCCCAGAAGAATCCACCTGCAGCTGTGGTGATGCAGGGTGATCTGGGGAGAGTCTAGACTTGTTAAAGGCAACATCAGGGATTCGAGTTGGAACTGCCCACACGGGACAGCTCTTCCAGGAACTGTTCCCTTACCAGACGGGAGAGAAGACTACGCACGACGATAAATGGCTGTTTTACACCCTGGGGTGCACCTGGCACCAGCAGCCGTACTAAGGACACTAGTGTGTCCCAGCGCACACCACTTCCCATCCTTATCCCCCTCTCTGCATTGGCCCAAGCGGCTTCTGACTCAGTCTCGTTTTGTAAATAAGGAAACGGAGGCTTTGCAGCAAGGAGATCCTGGCTGTGGACTTCAACTCTGCATCCGGGGTGGGGGTGGGGGACTCTTGCCATGCAGATCGGCAGAAGTGATGCGGGCAAGACTGCGCACCCTACGAGAGGCCGTGCTGAGGTTCCCGGAACGAGGCCAGCCTTGTTCTCTCGACGGCCCCGGCATTGGCATGCAGTCCTGGAAACCTGCCTTATCTGTCCTCTGTTGCAGACTCCAACAGAACTCAGGGACGGCGCCCTCTGCTGTTGGGAAAGCGAATTTCTGGCAGGGTACTTCCCAGGTCTGAAGATTCACTCTTAGAGTGTTGAATCAGAACGAACTGCCCCTGGACAGCCTGCAGAGCACTGCAGAGGGGCATCTGCTGAGACCCTTGGACAGGGGTCTCGGCTCCGTTTGAATGAGGTAACGCGTCATAGCCGTCTGGAACAGCACCAAGAGGTCCTGCGTTACCCACACGTTCCTTCTCGCATCTGTTCCTGGAACGTCCTTAAAATCCTCGGCTTCTTCTCAGTCGGCCGTGTCTCTGAAGCCGTCTGTAGCCAATCAGGCTCTAGGTCATCCCCAAGCTGTGGGCAGTCGGCCCTCCCTTACCTAAAGCCTACTTCTCGGGGCCAAGCCAACGTGTGCTCACTGGGTAAGCACAAAGGAACTTTTGTTCTCATGGGATACATACATCCCAGCATCTGACCCTTTGGAACGCTTCCCAAGCCTAGGTGAGTCACGTTCTGCCCTAACAACCCTTACACGCACCTCCGTACAGAGACCAATTCCTTGACTTCAGCATCCTCTCCTCACTGTCGTCTAATTCTGGAACAGCTTTCCCCTCTCCCCACCCCACCCCAGTCCTCGGCAATAAATCTGCCTGCTCTTGACATTTTGCAAGAATGGGATCCTATGGCATGTGTGCTTGGAGGGACTGGCTTCTTTCGCTTAGCCTAAGGTTTTTAAGGTTCATCCGTGCTGCGGCATGGATCAGCGCGTCACCTTGCAAACAGTACTTCATGCCACATTTTGTTTGTCTGCTCATCGGGTGATGGAAATTTGGGTTGTTGCCACTTTCTGTGATGCTGCTGCTCTGAACACTCGTGTGCACGTGTTTGTGTGGCCGTACGGTTTGTGAATTCTCCTGGCTATACACCCAGGCCGTGTAACTCCATGTTCCCTGGGACAATTCCATGCTGCCTCCCACAGCGGCTGCCTCACTACCTGCACACACGAGGGCCCCGCTCCTCCGCCTGCTCCCAGCACTTGGGATTGCCTGTGTTTGTGACGACAGCCTTGGTAGGAGGCTTGTAGTTTCTTGGACTACACCATTTTCCACATACAAAAAACTCTCCAGCCTTTCTTCCCACTCTGGCTCAAAGGGGGAACCCCCTTCAGAATTAGTGTAGGACGTCCAGCGGGTCCACAGATGAGCCTCCAGCGTTTCTCCCCCTGCTCCTCTCTGGACACAAGTTTCGTGCACTCATTAAAAGATTCGGAAATAGAACGTTTGGCTTCCTACAGATTCCAGTTCTGAAGGCCTTAACACAGAAAGGTTCCTCTTGGTGGTCGACGACCTTGATATATGCAACACGCCATATAGACTCAAAGGCATCCCATATGTCAAGAACAGATTGGGAGCTGGTGCTGTGGTGTAGCAGGTTAAAGCCCTGGTCTGCAGTGCTGGCATCCCATATGGACGCTGGTTTGAACCCAGCTGCTCCACTTCTGATCCAGCTCTCTGCTGTGGCCTGGGAAAGCAGTAGAAGATGGCCCAAGTCCTTGGGCCCCTGCACCCGCGTGGGAGACCTGGAGGAAGCTCTTGGCTCCTGGCTTCGGGTTGGCCCTGCTCCGGCTGTTGCAACCATTTGGGGATGGAAGACTCTCGCTCTCTCTCTCTCTCTCTCTCTCTCCCTCTCTCTCTCTCCTCCCTCCCTCCCTCCCTCTGCCTCTCTGTAACTTTGCCTTTCAAATAAATAAATAAATAAATCTTAAAAAAAAAAAAAAACAACAGGTTGATTCCCAGCCACAGGAATGTAGCTGACGTGGCACTTCCATGGATGGAGCACTGTCACTCACATGGCTCATTTATTTTATGCCCAAGCCATTCCAGAGGGAAATAAGCTATGGCCTGCTCAGGACCATGGAGCCATGGGCACTGGCTCAGGGCAGATGCCGGGGAAGGTCACACAGAGACCACCTTCCTACTGGGGGGGCCATTGGGCATCTTGGGATGGAACGGCCAGCGCTATGAGCATCCTGGAGTCAGTGCTGCTCCAGGGGGAGTAGTCCGACCCCCGTGAGCCTCAGTTTCCCCATCCATACAACAGACACCACACTAGTACCCCCGGGATAGGTCGACAGATAAAAAGTGGTGACCCGAATGCCGGCTGCACGGGACACACTCGGTGACAGACCTTAGCTATCACCGTTATTGCTAGTAGCACCAAGCAGCCCGCTTGAGTTCCCGCTACACAATCCAGTGCTTATTCAGACTCTGTTTGGCTCGCCAAGAAGATGGGGAGCCACTTTTCCCAGATAACCGTCCTGTTTCTAGACAGCTCACTGTTGGAAAACTTGTATGTTAAGCGGGAATCCATCTGTCTCCTGTGTCTCCTCTGGGAGGGCGGCTAGTTTAGCAAATAAAACTGCAGGATGTCCATGCGATACTTGGGACACACAAACTGACAGTCATGTGCTGCTTATCTGAAACTAAAACTGAGCTGGGACTCCTGCTTCTCTGGCTGGCCTGCCCCTGGGCCTTCGTCGGACCATGGGGAAAGGGGGGGGCGGGGGGGTTGCAGCACCGAGGTCGGCTCACCTCTCCCAGGAGACAGGTCACCTCCTCCAACCCCCATCCGCCACCTGGCTCTCACTTCCCCCAGACCTCCTCATTTCCCACCACCCTGCACCATCTTCTTCAGACTGGTTTGTTAGACATCTCTCCAGCCCACGAGGACAGCCTGATGCGGACACGGGAAATCAGGATCTAATCTACATCTGAAACATCTCCAGCTATGAATTCAGCCTCGATTGCCATTTTTTAGCCGTCACAAGGCCGTGCTGACTTGATGGCCCAGTATTACCAAGAAGCTAAGATAAACGTGAATGCCTATGCATGAATGTCTTCCACGGCTGGACCACAAAAACCAGGACTTCTGGTTTCCCGGGCTAAGATAAGAGAGAAACCTTCAGTACCTGCAAGGGCCTAGTTCCAGAACGTGTGCTAAGCTCCCATCACCGCCCTACCAGAGGCCACAGGGGTGGCCCGGGGGGCTCCCTCTGTGGGGGAAGCTGGGAGGGCTGCCCACCTGACTTCCGGGAACTGCTGGAGCTGGAAGGCTGTCCGCTAGTTTTCCGGGAGTGCGGGGCTGCCTTTGTGTTACTGTCTGGAGACAACAGGCTCCCAGAGGAGTGGCGGCTCTCGGGGTCTGGAGGCGCCTGGGCTGTGGGCTGCTGGGGAGCCGACACCGGGCGAGGTTGCTGGGGAGCAGCCTCCGGGCGAGGCAGCTGCGGGGCAGGGGCGGTCTCGGGGCGCGGCGGTGGCTGCTGCTGCACCGGCTGCGGCGACTGCGGCGTCTGCGGCTGCTGCACGTTCTCCAGGCTGGGCTGCCGCGGGGTGGAGTTGGAGCTGGCATGCTGTGAGTTGGAGTCCCGGTGGCGTTTGGCCTCTGATCGTTTCTTCTTGACCTTCTTCATGGTGGGGCCTCCCAACCCGAACGTGGACCTACATGGAGCTGCCTAATCCCTGGCTCCCTCCTAGAGGGGCCCGGCGGCCCTCTGCCCTCGGGGTGCGATTCTGGCCTCTGACTGGCCCCAGGCCCCGCTGCACCCAACAGTCACCCTCTCCTCCTGTGAGGTCACAAAAGCCAGGGTGACGCCTAGGGCACTGCTCAGGCAGCTTTCTGCTCGGCCAGCCTGGTCCCTTTGCTCCCGGTCCTCCAGGTGACAGCAGCGGCCCTGGCCCGGGTAGGCCTGGTGGGGGAGAGGCGGGAGGGCCTAGGCCAACTGGATCCCGTGACAGGAGCGCCACCTGCAGGCACCCCTCAGCCACTGCATTCCTAGGCCAGGTGAGCTGTCTCATCATAAGACAGCTCTATCACCGGTTCCCACGGACTCCTTTCCCGTCCGAAAAATCTGTGCTCACCACGCATTCCGTGCGTTTTCGGTAACTTTCCTGCAGACCTGGAGCTCCTCTGAAGACCGAACCTTCCACGACACACAGCCTCTTTCCGTCTCAGAGTAGCTTCCCCTTCCTCCAAAGCCCCCTCGGTGGACAGGAGCCAGGGAGATGGAGGTGGGGGCAGGGCGTCCCAGCTTTGATAAGAAACTCCCATTCGGCAGAGTTTTTTTTTCCTTACAAACATATGAGCTGCTGAGAAGGTGCAAACTCTCAGACTCATTACAGGGGTGACGACAGAGCGTTGGCTCCCCAAACCCCGGCGTGGTCGGGTGGAGCAGATCATCAGGCTTCCCCTGTGTTAACAATGTGCTCTTCATCTTAGGAGGGAAGAGGGAACAGCACATCCCGGCCGGCGCGTCCTCGTTCCCAGCAGACATCCTTCCCCGAGGCCGCATCCGTGTGGGTGAGTGTGCGCTGGGGCCCCAGGACCACTGCAGCCAGGGGGTGACGCACCTGCCCCAGGGCGAACTCAGGGCAGACGTAACTACAGAGGAAGGGGCCCAAGCAGGCCGTCCCCATGCAAGGCCAGACGCCGTGAGCCAGGTCACATTTGGGGGCTTCTAGACTCTCCTTCTGCACAAGAGGACTGAAGTTTGCCGAAGTTACCTTCCCAAGGCCACACACAGGGGTGGTGGCACCGCCAGGGCTAAAGGCCAATTCAGGGCTCCTTTCCCTAACCCAGGGAGTCAGATCATCATAAGGCTTTTAGATGAACAAATTACAAAAATGCCCAGAGTGCGAGGGTTGAAGATGACCAAGGAATGAAGGACCAGAGCAAAGGGACGCTTAGACCAGCAGAGTCGGACGGCGTTTGATTGACTTTGGCGGAGCAGGGGAGTCTACGGCGCGGGAATGCCCTTAAGTCATAGCAGATCCCTCAAGGGGATTCGGCTTAGATCTGAAGACTGGACGCCCCGGCCAGGAACCCAGCTGGGATTCAGCAGACAGGACTGGAAGTCTGAAAAGCGGGTTTTCAGGCATCCGTGCCCGGGTCTTGACCAAGGCCCTCTCATTGGGTTTCAATCAGGGTTTCCCAACCTGTTGGCATCTTGGCTGCCGGAAACACTCCAGTGTATTGCAGGAAGGCGCAGCAGTGTCGCTGGCCTCTCCTGTGACGCCCACCCTAGGACAGCCAGAAACACCTCTAGACATTGCTCCCTGGGCGGGCAGGGGGTGTCCACACTGCCCTGGCTGAGAACCGCGGACTTAGGTGGCTCCGATGAGGCACACAGGTGGAGGCAGAATTTCCCGGTTAGGCATCGAAGAAGCAGGAGAGAGAAACAGAGAACCCTAGAGGGCAGGCTCAGGGAGGAAGGAGGAGTTTTGCTGGGACCACAGAGGAGATCCGTGTGGGTCTCGATCAAGGGTGGTCCCGAGAAGCAGGCAGAGGGTGCTTTGCGGGATGAGAGATTTTCCTAGAAAGACCAGGCGCAACGGCACTGCCACAGCTCTTCCGCGCGAGCACAGTTCCCTAGCCTGGGAGCCTGGGCCTGTGACAGGGTCACAGCCCACTGCCCAGGCTCGCCCGCCACCCCACTGCTACCCGCCACAGCCCACTGCCCAGGCTCGCCTGCCACCGTGCCACTAATGTTGACCTCTAGCCAACCATGAGCAACTCGGTCTCCAGCACACGCCTAGCCTTCTGCATGTGTGGGAATGCCGCCCCTCCTTCACTCCCCTCCCCACTGCTCTCCAAACGTGTTCCAAGGTCAAGACCCGTCTCAAGGGGCTCCGTTCCTCAAGCAGCCTTTCCCGAGGTCCCCAGCCTTCCCTCCCAGAGAGCCCCAGGGCGCTGTGTGACATGCCACTGAGATGCCCTCTGTCCTGCTCCGCTGTCTCTCTTTCCAACCCCACACCGTGAAGCCCGTACGGGGCCCAAGTCTCCACGCATGCTGTGGGCACTGCCTGAGTGTAGGCAGGGGGCAGAGAGCATGAGCCCATGGGTGGCAGGTGGGTGTGGGGGATGGGGACATCTCAAGACTGCACTACCAAGGCGCTGGGAGTTTTCTGGCCTTAGATGGAAGACCAAAGCTGCAACAGTCCTTACACAAGAGGTCTTTAAACCCTGCTGCGCCAGACTACTTAGGGGATGTGGAAGAATGCGTTCCAGCCATGTGAAGGCAGAAGGTCCCTAGGGTGTGAACATTCCCACCTAGAAGTACCTGGTGGTACCGGCTCTTGGATGGGACCATCTGTCCTGACACCTGCCAGCCGTTCAGTGTCACATGTCACGCAGGAGGGAAAGTCGTCCAGGAAGACACCTGCTCTGCTCAGCAGCTGGAGCATGGCGGGGGGCTGTGAGAACTGGCCCCGTCCCTACTGCTGTCCCTGGGGGGCTGCAGCCAGAGGTGCTTCTGCAGACAGACAAGGAGCTGGGGTTCACGGAAGACCCCACACAGCCCAAGGCCCTGAGAACTACAGATCAACCCCCTAGGCCTGGAGTCCTGCTGGGAGGGACTGCCAGTGTAGACTGGGACCCACCCTCAGAGGGTGGTTGTGAGGAGGAGACTGACAGGTCCTTAGCACAGTGCCTGGATCACAAAAGGCACCTCTGAGTTGTAGCTATTATCTCCTGGGAGAACCGAGGAATAGGGGCTGGGGCGTCCCTGTGCTTAGAAAATCCCGAATCTCTCATTGTGGCTTGGGTAGGCATGAGGGCCAGCCCTTCGAATCGGTTCATTTGCCCACTTTGGACGGTAGGAGGCCCCAGCGAGCACCCCTAGGGTGAGACCTCTCCGTTCATCTCCACCCAAAACGGAACCCAGAGGTCCTGGCGGCGCCAGGAGCGGGATTCTGACTTCCGGGATCTGTCCTCTCCTGGGGGTGGGGAGGCGGTGGGCAGCACAGACAGGGGCGGCACTACGTGTTCGGGGGCGCGCACAGTGACCGGGCGTTCCCAGCCCCCGCCCTCGGGCCCCTCACCATCCGTCTGGGTCGCGCGGTCCACCAGGCGGCTCCCGTGCGCTGGGGGGGCGGCGCGCCGGACGTCCAGGGCGCCCTCGGGGCGGCTGGGGCAGAACACGGCCGTGTGCACCTCCACGGCGGCGCCGTGCGGCGCGAAGACGCTGCAGAGCAGGCTCTCCAGGCGGCGGCGCGCCTCGGCCTCCTCGTCCGGCTGCGGCTGCACCAGGACGCCGATGAGCGCGGCGGGCGGGCGGCGGTCGCGGGCGCGCACCTGCCGCAGCAGCAGCTGCAGGCGCGGGAGCTGCGTGCTCAGCGTCGAGGCGCGGCACATCACCAGGAGCAGCTGCTCCCCGCGCTCGACCCGCGGCTGCGGCGGAGGCCCGCCCGGCGCCCGCGCGTCCGCCGCCACCGCCACCGCCTCCCGGGCCGAGGCGGGCGTCGCTGGCCAAGCCTCGGGCGCCTCGCGCGGGCAGGTGGCCGCCGCCTTGCGCTCGGCGTGCCGCGGCTCCTCGCTGCAGCGCTGGGACTTGGCGGCCGGGCAGTCGGAGCTGCGGGTCCAATCCTCGCCGCCGCAGCGCTTGAGCCGCCGCCGGGCGCCTTTGCTGGCGCTGCTGTGGCAGCTCGGGGCTCCGCTGGACGAGGGCCCGGCGGGCGGATCCGGCGGGGCCTGCTCCAGAAAGTTCTCCAAGGTCGTGGAGCTGTCTTCGTACTTCCAGGACTCTCTGATCAGCACCACGCGGCCGCGGCCCTGCACGGACTGGACGTGATCCTGCGGCGGATCCTCGGCCTTGCCCTCCCGCGGGGCCCCCTGGGCCCCGGGCCCCTGGTCCATGCGCGGTCCGGCTCCCTTGTCCCAATGGGCCCGGGGCCTGCGCTCGCCCGGGGAAGGGTTGTCCTTGCCCGGAGCATGTCACAATACCCCTGCGCCCTACCCCTTCCGTCGTGGGCCGGGGCCTTCACCCCGCTGTTCCTTGGGAATCTTCCAAACCGGGGAGGCGGCTGTGGGGCGCTGCTGTGACTGCACCCTGCCAGGTTTCCCCGCGGTTTCTGCGGGCGGAGTTCCAGACGCACCTCCCTTTTTATCCCATGGAGGGATGTTTTACAAGCAGGTCTCCAGGTAATACAAGGTTTTGTGCAGCCCAGGGTATTTGAAAAGCACTGGGCGGGGGGGGGGGGGGGGGGGAGGCGGGGGCGACTTGCGGGGCAGTGGGTTGGACCGCAGTTTGGGGTGCCGCCTCCTACGTCCGTGTGCTTGGTCCCAGTCCAGGTCACTCTGCGCTGCCCACCCAGCTCCCTGCTGCTATCCACCTGAGAGGCAGCAGATGGGGTCCCCAGTACCTGGGTCCCTGCTGCCCGTGTGGGAGACTTGGCTGGAGCTCCTGGCTCCTGGTTGTACCCAGCCTGGTCCTGCCAGTTGCTGGAATGGGGAGTGAGCCAGTGGATGGAAAATTTCACTCTGGCACTCTGCCTAGCAAATAAAATCTTAAGGGGCCACTTTTTGTGGCATAGTGGGTAAAGTTGCGGCTTGCTACACTGGCATCCTACACAGGCACCAGTTCCTGTCCTGGCTGCTCCACTTCCAATCCAGTTTCCTGCTAAGGAGCTGGGAAGAGCAGTGGAAGATGGCAAGATGGTGCAAGTATGTGGGCCCCTGATCCACATTGGGAACCAGGAAGAAACTGGCTTCCGTCTGACCCAGTGCTGGCTGTTGTGGCCATTTGGGGAGTGAGCCAGTGGATGGAAGATCTCTCTCTTTGTCTCGCTCTCTGTCTCTAGCTCTTTCAAATAGTGAAGAAATCTTACAAAAACACTTTAAAATATAAAATAAAAATTAGAAGCGGGGGCCCAGGATGCTGTCGCACCTGCGACTTCTGAGAGCAGTGAGAACAGACTAGGCTGCAGCCTGGGAGGCAGACCTGGCGCAGGCTCAGCTGCGCTGACCCGTGCCGAGGAGCTGGGAGCAGAGCCCTGGGCTGCTTTAAGCTGATGGGGCTGCACCAAGTGGTTCTGGGTCCCCTCAGTTCCAGTCTTCTGTGGGTATCAGAGGCCTGTGGGAATGCCAGGAAAAAACAAAACAAACTCTTTAACTGCCCCACACAGGGGAAAGAGCCTGAGATGGAGACGGCCACAGAATTCGGGAACCCAGCTGTGGAGACAAGTGTTCCCTCTTGATTTTTTTTTTTTAAAAAACTTATCTATTTATTTGAAAGTCAGAGTTACATACATGAGAGAGAAGGAGAGGTAGAGAGAGGTCTTCCATCTGCTGGTTCACTCCCCAGTTGGCCTCAACGGCTGGAGTTGCACCCATCCAAAGCCAAGGGCCAGGAGCTTCCTCCCGGTCTCCTACACAGGTGCAGGGGCCCAAGGACTCAGCCCATCTTCTACTGCTTTCCTAGGCCATAGCAGAGAGCTGTTTTAGAAGTGGAGCAACCGGGACTCGAACTGACACCCATATGGGATGCCAGCACTGCAGGCAGTGGCTTTACCTGCTATGCCACAGCGCCGGCCCCTAATTTTTCTTTTTAAATGAGATTTACTAAGTTGTTTAAAATTTTTTTTTAAAAAATAGGGGCGGGGTGGAGGCAGTGGCGCTGTGGCACAGTGTGTTAAAACCCTGGCCTGAAGCACTGGCATCCCATAAGGACGCCGGTTCACGTCCCAGCTGCTCCTCTTCCAATCCAGCTCTCTGCTATGGCCTGGGAAAGCAGTAGAAGATGGCCCAGGTCCTTGGGCCCCTGCACCCATGTGGGAGACCCGGAAGAAGCTCCTGACTCCTTGCTTCGGATTGGACCAGCTCTGGCCGTTGTGGCTATCTGGGGAGTGAACCAGCGGATAAAGACCTCTCTCTCTGTCTCTACCTCTCTCTGTAACTCTGTCTTTCAAATAAATAAAAATAAATCTTAAAAAAAATTTAGGGGCCAGGGACCCGTGCTGTCTACAGTGGGTTAAAGACTCATTATGCAGTTCTGGAATCCCATATGGATGCTGGTTCGAGTCCCAGGTGATCCTCTTCTGATCCAGCTCTCTGCTATGGCCTGGGAAAGCAGTAGAAGATGACTCAAGTGCTTGGGTTCCTGCACTCACATTGAAGACCTGGAAGAAACTCCAGGTTCCTGGCTTTGGATTGGCCCAGCTCTGGCAGTTGTGGTCATTTGGGGAGTGAACCAGCTGATGGGAGATGTTTCTCTCTCTCTCTGCCTCTGCCTCTCTGTAACTCTTTTAAAGATTTATCTATTTATTTGAAAGTCAGAGTTACACAAAGAGATGAGAGAGAGAGAGAGAGAGAGAGGTCTTCCATCTGCTGATTCATTCTCCTATTGGCCTCAACAGCCAGAGTTGTGCTGACCCAAACAAAGCCAGGGGCCAGGAGCTTCCTCCGAGTCTCCCATGCAGGTACAGGGGCCCAAGATTTATTTATTTACTTAAAAGAGTTAGAAAGAAGTAAAGGCAGAGAGAGAGAGGTCTTCCCTCTGCTGGTTCACTCCCCAGTTGGCTGCAATGGCCGGAGCTGGGCTGATCCGAAGCCAGGAGCCCGGAGCCTCTTTGGGGTCTCCCACAGGGGTGCAGGGGCCCAAGCACTTGGTGCATCCTCTAATGCTTTTCCCGGCCATAGCAGAGAGCTGGATGGGAAGAGGAGCAGCCGGGACACGAACAGGCGCCCATATGGGATGCCAGTGCTGCAGGCGGAGGCTTAGCATACAACACCATAGCACCGGCCCTGAATTGCAGCTGGTAACTGGGGTGTTTCACGTGTGTCAGCTTCCCGGGGACCAGCAACGGCGAGAGCACACTTCCAAGCTGCAGACTGAGGCTCAGAGAGGTTCGGGAGCGTGTCGGTTAGCAAAGCCTCACTGCCTGCACATCTTGGGGCCCGGCCCCCTGTGCTGGGGAGCAGGGGTGCTGGGAGGCTCATCCCGAGCAGGATGGGGGAAGGGCTACAGACAGGCCAGGGAGGGGAGAGGGGAGCAGCTGGGCCCAGCCCCTGCTTGCTTTTGGCCTTAAGCTGTGAATTTTTCTGGGTGCACGGTTTAACAGCACAGCGGGGATCGTTTGAGAATTTGTTCTCACCAGCTGGCTAATCTTTCTTTTGAAGGCTTGTAACTTTCTAATTAAGACAATTATAATAAAATATTGCAAAGTAAGGAGACGGTGAGAAGACTCCAGGAGGAGGGGGCGCCTCCCTTAGCCATCTCACTCCTCCTCAGAGCGGTGATTTCCAGCTTGGGCCAGAATCCGAGGGCTGTGAGCCGAGGGCTGAGGGGTCCGCGCCAGCCCCACACCTGCTGAGGCCGCTCGCCCCGTTCCTGGCTGCGCCGCGAGGCTGAATTTGAGGAAGGACTCTGCTGCTGAGGAACCAGCTGAGCTGAGTAGTGGTGTGGGTCGTTTTTGTTATTGTGTCTAAAAGTCAATTATTTCCAATAGGTATCATAGGTACTGGCTAGACATAAAGACATTGTGATTAGGGGCCTGTGCTGTGGCGCAGTGGGTTAACGCCCTGGCCTGAAGCACCGGCATCCCTCATGGCTGCCAGTTCGAATCCTGGCTGCCCCACTTCCGATCCAGCTCTGCTCTGGCCTGGGACAGCAGTGGAAGATGGCTCAAGTCCTCGGGCCCCTGCACCTGCGTGGGAGACCTGGAAGAAGGTTCTGGCTCCTGGCTTCGGACTGGCGCAGCTCCGGCTGTTGCAACCAATTGGAGAGTGAACCAGTGGATAGAAGACCTCTCTCTCTCTGCCTCTCCTCTCTCTGTGTAACTCTGACTTTCAAATAAATAAATAAATCTTTAAAAAAAATAATAGCAGTTTCTGTTCTGCTCTCTCGGCTCACTCTGGGGGGACCCGGCTGCTGGCTGCCAGCCCCTGGAGAGGTTCCTAGGGCGAGGCGCTGAGGTCTCAGCCAACAGCCACTGGGGGCACCGTCCTGGGAGCGGCCAACTTGATCAGTTTCATGTTTAGACAACAGGAGCTTCTGCTGAGGTCTAACCTGCCACCACGTGAAAGACCGGAGCTGGAACCACTTGCCTGAACCACTCAGAACAGCTGTGGGACAGTACTGGTCCAGGTTGCCAAGCTCCGGGGCCATTCGTGATGCCATGTTCAGAACTAACTCAGCCACTGACCCTCACGCCCACTCTGACCGTGGCAGGAAGCAGATTCTTGGAGGCCCTGCCCCTGCCCCGGGTCTGTGGCAGGCAGCACGATGTCCCAGTTCCCCAAGGAGACATCCGAGTCACTGGAACCTACAGAGGCGTTAGGTTCCCTGGTCAAGGGGAATGAGGGTTGCAGATCGAGTCTCAGTTGCTAATCTTTGGCTTAAAAATAGATTAGGCTGGGCTGCCCAAGAGAATCCCCAGGGTCCTGCAGGGAGTGAGTGGGGGCGGGGACGCGACCGTGGGCCTCGGGGTGGCAGGAAGCAGTCATAAGCCGGGGACTGCTGGGGGCCCCAGCAGCTGGAAGGGCCAGGACGTGGAGCCTCCCCTCCAGCCTCCCATGAGGATCTCGGCCCTGCCCGCTCCTGGATTTCAGCCCAGTGAGAGCTAAGCCCCCCCACAGAGCTGTACGATGACAAATTTGCATTGTCTCATGCCACCCAAGTCATGGCCACTCACAGCAGTAAGAAACTGATACAGAGTCACATGGCCAGAAAGCGGCAGGGTGAGGATTCAAGTCCGGCACGTTCCCCCAGTCCCCACTCCACGCTGGCTCCCAGACCTGGGGCTCACCCGTGTCCCTGGAGCCTCTCTGAGGACAGCCCAGGGGTGGCTGACTTGTGATGCAAAAGTGAGACCGGCACCTGCCCCAAGTGCTACTCCTGGCCGGGAGTGTGAACTTCCCCAGTGGAGTGCATTGGAAACCGGGGAGGAACAGGAAGAACGACTGGGCCTGGGGGGAAAAGAGCGTCTAAAAACTTCAGGTTGTGTCAGCCACAGAACGGGGCCAAAGGTAGCATCAGATGTCCTGGGAAGGGGAAAAGGTGCTCCCGGGGTGTTGCTGAAATGAGAACTCCCCTTCCCACAGTCTCCCTGATGAGCCCTCCCCTTTGGGGGTAGTTAATATGCATACGCGGTAGGAGAACAGAGGTGGTTAAGGGCCAGAGCTGCTAGGCTCAGCAAATAGAGACGTGACATCCAGTTAGCCCTGAATTTCGGATCGCCGTTGAGAATGAGCATGCGACGTGCAGTCATTCCTTGTTGATCTGAAACCAGGTTTTCCTGGGTGGCCTGTGTTTTATCTGGCAGCTTTCTGTGAACTGGACTTTTTATGATAAACGCACATTGCTTTTGAGAGAGAAAGGGACATCAGACCAGCCGTCCTGCTTTGTGCGGGGGTGGGGGGGTAGGAAGAGGCGTGCGGGTGCATGCCTGGGTCCCCCCTTGCCACCAAGGCCAGAGCAGACACCCTTCCCTGCTAGTCGCGACGCCGCGCGCCACCAGGGGTCGCTGCCGCGCCGCCGGCCGGGCGCGGGGTGAACAGCGCCTCCTCGCGGGTCCGCATGGCCCCGGGGCTGCGCGGAGCGCAAAGTGAAGACCCTCTCCGGACGCATCTCCCCGGGGCGCATGCTGTGCCCCGGGACGCGCCCTCTGCAACGCCTCGGAGCGGCCCCGACTGTGCGTGAGCGACGGCGCCGGAACTACTCAGGGCTCACCGCCTGCGCCCCACGCCTATCCTGGTCCTTTTCCTCCAAGCAACCCCAAGGCTCCTCAGCGGCTCAGCTCGCATTTCCACCCGGGGCTCCCAGGACGCGCGTCCCTGCGCGGGGACGCTCAGCGCTGGCAGGGAGGGAAGGTGGTTCCCGACCTCAGGAGGGGAGGGGCTGGGAGACAGGAGAGGGAGGCGGCGTGCACTGCCGAGCCTAGACAAGCCGGGGCTTCGGAAATGGCTGAGCCTGCTTCCCGCCTGGGGCAGTGGCCACAGCACGCGGAGCTTCCTGCTGGGCAGGCGCTGGGGACGAAGTCCCCGCCCTCTGGGAGTTTCTGCTGTGGTGGGAGCGAGACCTTCCACAAATGGCCAATACGTGCGCTGCACGTGGCTCTGAACACCGGAAGAAAGCCAAGCAAGGCCAGGGCTCTGGTCAGAGCTGCAGGAGTGAGGAGGAAGGGGCCGGGCGGGGGAGTAGGGAGAGCCACCCCTGCCTGGGTACGGTCAGCCACCCTCACTTCCGTCCAGGAGCAGTTGGGAGGGGGTGGCGGGTACATCCCAGGAGCCCTTAAGCCAAGGGATGCTCCTGGCTGCAAAGAGGGGGGGCCAGGGAGGAATTTGGGTTCCTGGGGTCCCTTTTGGTAAGACAGGTGGGGAAGAGCCTGGGGGAGCCCTAGCGGGCCTGGGTGGGCGCGGGGGTCTGGGAGTGGGGTGGTGGCTTTATGTGGTGCCATCCGGGCACCCGGACCCTTGCTCAGACAGCGGGTGTTGCGGGAGGGTGTGTTTGACTGAGATGGGCGTGAAGCCGGGGGTTAGCGCTGAGTGCAATGTGCAGGCCCTTCCGTCTGCAGGAGGTGGGGGGCATTTTGGAGCAGGGACCGAACTGGAGCTGCAGCATCAGCTCCGCCCAGCCCTTGGGGTCTGGCCCTGCTGGTCTGTGCAGTCACCGGAGCCAGTTCCTTGAAACGTGCCCCTCTTTTGACAGCTGGCACCCCCTGTTTCTCTGGAGAGCCCTGACTGACGCGGGACCCCACAGGGCCCCGTTTGAGATGGTCCACGCTCAGTGAGCACGCTCAGGCGCCCTCTCCATCTGGGGGGTATTCAGGCAGAGTCAGCTGGGACTGTGGGGCGCTCTACAGTCTTTTCCTTCTTGTCACTGTGTCCTGGCAATACAGAAAGGCACTAGCATCGCGTTCGCCAGGCAGTGAACTGCAAGTCATCTAGAGATGATTTCGGGCTCAGGGGAGGATGTGCGTGGGTTCTATGCAAATACTCCTTATGTAAGGGATTGAGCCCCGTGGATTTTGCAGGGGAGGGTGTCCCTGAGGGACACCGAGGGACAGTGGCGCTGCGTGTGTGCAGCTCAGCAGCTGGTGGCGTGGGCCTCGGTCTACACTGCTGTAGTGGCTTTGCAAGGGATGAGGATGAGCCGAGAAAGCCTCTGCTAACAGTTGAGCAAGTTGCCTGCAGGAGTGAGGCCCGCGGGTGTGGACATCACTCCCCTTCCTCCTCTCTCCCTACCCTCAGTGACGGGGTCCAGCACCTGCTCTGCCCCCGTGTGCACAGCCCACTCTGTGGCCACCTCTAGGACAGATAAGGAGCCTCTTCCTGTACCATGAACACAGTGCCATCAGCTGGCACCTAGGGCAGCCAGCTGAGTAGTGTGTTAGTGAAAGAGGTGAACAATCTCTTTAACCCATTTCTCTCCCCACCCCCACCCCATCTTCCAACTCAGCCCACTGCAGGGTGAGGCCCCACCTGCCGTGATGTTGCTGAGAGACAGGGGAGAGGCCTTTTAGCTTCTTGGGCTGAATTTGCAAATTCTCACTCTTCTCCACCCCAGGAACCCAGCATTTCACAGAGCAGGGCCAAGCTTAGGGTACCAAGCTGAAGCCTTGCAGGATTAATCACTGAGTGAGTTTTCTCCTGCGCCCGAGGGCTGGTGCAGAGGGGCCAGCTAGCACACGCTTGTCCAGGGCTTTGGATAAGCAGGATCGATGACCAAGGTCATAGTCTGATGGATGGCGAGGCAGGTGGGGGACCTGGAGTGACCAGCAGAGGATTCAGTTTGCATAGTGGACCAGAGCACCCACATTTCCCAGAATGCCCCTGTCTGCTTCAGCAGTGAGAGCGGGAGGGAGGGGTGGGTTTCTCTGTGCAGTCCAAGTATGAGTGGGCCTGGCCACAAGGCGCCAGCGCCAAGTCAGAAAGAAAGCAGGCGCAACCGCTGCCTCCCACCCCCTGCCTGTGAAAGTCACACGCAGCCTGGAGCACGCTGCGGGGGGCCTCTCTGAAGGTGTCCACGTTACAGCCCTGGGGTCTGGGCCTGGGACCCGATTTGGACAAAGGGTCTTTTTAGATATAATCAGGACCTTGGGGTTGTAATATGATTTGGGCCCAAATCAGGGACACACAGAGTGGCGGCACGGGCTTCCACGCCCAGGACCCTTCCACGCGTGCCCCATTTCCCCTGCTTCTGCCCTGTGCCGCCCTGGAGGCTGGACTCCACTGTGTGCCAAGAATTTCTTGTTTCTAGGAGATCATCGGGGATTGGGGAAGGCGTTCCATTTCTCAGGACACATGCTGGGCTTCCCTTTGATGACGTCGGAGTGAATAGAATCTCTAACCTTTGCCAAGCTCATTAGGCAGATCCCGAGGGAAAGAAGTGTGGGTGCGTGTGTGTGTGTGCACATGAGTGTGTACATGCATGTGCATCCCCTTCCCCTCCCCCCACTGCGCCTTAGGGGCGGAGCCAAGGCACCATCACACCATGTGATGTGCCTTGCACCCCAGAATCTGCACCCGAGGACGGGCAAGGGAGAGCAAACTCCAAAGAAGCTGCCCGGGGTTCAGCCTTGTTCTGGTGTGTGTCTTTCCAGGCATGGCAGAGTTTCTGGAGAGGGGGCAAGGCCGGCTCCCACGGCCAGGGATCCACAGATTACTCACCCACAGCACCCCCGGTGCGTGGACGCCTGTCCCTCGCCTCACTGCAGGCCTCCTCTGATGAAGCCCTCCTCCTCTGTCTATCCAGTGACACAGCCCTGGGAGTGTCCCCACGTTCCATCTCATCGTCCCCCAAATCCACCCCATCCCCAAAGCCTGCATGTCACTCCGATTTTGTCACCTCCGACAGTCCCCCTTTGCCACTCTGATGGCACCCGTCCTCTCTTTTGTGGGTCTTGTCACAGTTGGAGTTTCCCTGTGGGTCTTGTGTGGGCAGAGGCCACGGCTGCTCGTTGGTGCCTGGGAATAGTGGGCAAACAGTGAGCCAGGTGGGGCTGGCAGGGAGCCTGCGGGCCAGGTGGGGGGAGCAGCAGGTGTGCAAAACGGTGAGGAGGCTGGAGAAACCCTGTTTTGGGGGTGAGGGTGGGGTGCCCTTCCTCTGCACCTGCGTGGCATTGGCCAGGTAGGTTTTCCATTGATCAAAGCCTCCCAGTGGGCCTTGGGCTCAGAGCATTGCTGGTGGTGCCAAGTGGGCTGACGGCTTTCAAGGAGGTAAAGCGTGGCTCCTTCTCTCTTCCAGGAAGGCCTCAAAGGCACACGGCAGCCGCGCCGAACTCCCCACATGGACGCAGACTGGCAGCAGCCCTGGCGCTCCCTTCTCTGTGTGCCCTGCGTTCTATTCTGCAATTGTCGAAGCTGCAGAGGAGTTGCAAGGAGCCCGGAGGCACTCAGCCTGGCCTCTCCAGCTGCTGCCGTTTTGCCCTACTTGCTTGCTCTCGCTCTCTCTGCATTTTCACATGCTTGTCTTTTGCAGAACAGTGGACAAACAAGTCGCTGACATCTTCACACTTCTAATTATCGAGGCATCTCCTGATCGGCGTGCTCTCCCACAAAACCACAACCCCCTTTTTTTTTTAACCAGAAGAGCTGCAGCACGGGCGGCGCCATCAAGGACTCTAGCTTGTGGCGGAATTGTTTCTGCCTTCTCCAGGCTCCGATCGAGTGGACATCGACATTGACATTGAGCTGTTTGGTCTCTTTCTGCCTCGAGCAGCCTCTCCCCTTTTTGTCATCATTATTGCCGTTTGTATTCAACACCGTGTTGAGGCGTTCAGGCTGGTCAGTTGTCTTGTAGGGAGTCCCACCTGCTGCGCGCGTCAAGTTGCTGGGACTTGATTCAAGTTCAATGTTTTTGGCAACAGCACGTGTAGGTGACGGTGTGTCTTTCTCATGGTGTCACGCCAGGAGCGAGACCAGCAGGACCAACCCTGATGATGCCAAATCTGATCACCACACTTCTCTCCTCCTCCCCCTTTCGAACTAGGAAGCAATGTGTGGGATCCGCAGCTGCACATCCAGTCACCCAGTGATTTGAGTTGTCATTGGTGATCTTTCCTGGATAAGGTACAGTATTGAATGTTGCAAAATAGTGCTGTTTTCCTTTAAAAAAACTATTTACTTATTTGAACAGGAGAGAGAGAGAGAGAGAGAGAGAGAGAGAGAGAGAGAGAGAGGGAGAGATCTCATCTATGTGCTCCCCGAATGCTTCCAAAGGCTGGGGTTGGCTGGGCTGAAGCCAGGGGCAGGGTCACTCAGTCCAGGTCTCCCCACCTGGGCGGCAGGGATCTGATCACCTGAGGCATCCATGCTGCCTCCCAGGTTCTGCATCCCCGGGAATTGGAATCAGGAGCAGAGCGGGTGTTGCCCCAGGTGCTCTGGTTTGGGATGCAGGCGTCTTCACTCACACCTCACCACCGGGCTGAGCAGCTGCCTTCAGAATGGTTTTTAATTCTTTCATTCCTTCTGCATTTACTGACTGGCATTTTTTTTCTGTAAGAATGACCTCTTCCCACTACTTTTTAAAAAGTAATCACTGTGGATGTGTGGGTTTTAAAAAATGTGTTATTGGGGCCAGTGTTGTGGCACAGTGGGTTAAGCCACTGCCTGCAGTGCCGGCATCCCATAAGAGCACTGGTTTGAGTCCTGGCTGCTCCTCCTCCTCTTCTTCTTTTTAAAGATTTTATTTATTTATTTGAGAGGCAGAGTGACAGAGAGGGAGAGACAGACAGAGAGGTCCTCCATCTGCTGGTTCACTCCCCAGATGGCTGTGCAGATCTGAAGCCAGGAGCTTCCTCTGGGTCTCCCATGTGGGTGCAGGGGCCCACGTACTTGGGCATCCTCCTGTGCTTTCCCGGGCCATAAATGAGAGCTGGAGCGGAAGAGGAACAGCGGTGACACCAAGCGGTGCCCATATAGGATGCTGGCACCGCAGGTGGAGGCTTAGCCCACTACCCCACAGTGCTGGCTTGCTGCTCCACTTCTGAGCAGCTCCCTGCTAATGCACCTGGGAAAGCAGTGGAGGATGGCCCAAATGCTTGGGCCTCTCCTCCCTGCATAGGAGATCTGGAAGGAGTTCCTGGCTATTGGCTTCAGCCTGGACCAGCCCCAGCCATTGCAGCCATTTGGAGGCATGAACCGGAAGATGGAAGACCCCCACCCCCACCCCACGCACATTAGTGGGGAGCTGGATCAGAAGCAGAGCAGCGGGGACTTGAACCAGTGCTCATATGGGATGCAGACAATGCAGGCAATGGCTTAACCTGCTGTGCAGCAAAGCTGGCCCCAGGAGCTCCCCTTAAAAAAATAAATCATGAGTTCAAACAGATATTTCCAATTCAAGTTCACATTACAGGGTTTTTTTCATTAACTTCTTTTACTTATTATAGGTTTAGCATCTCTCATCTGAAAATCTGAAATGCTTGAAAAATCTGAAATTCAGGCTCTGTGTGTAAGGTAAGTATGTGAAACATAAACGGATTTCATCTTCGGGCTTGGGTCTCAGCTCCAAAATATTTCTCTAGGTATATGCAAATTCCCAAATCTGAAAACACGTCCGAGAGCCCTCAAACACACTTGTGGTCCCAAGCTTTTTAGAAAAGGGAGACTTTACCTGTAGCAGTTTTTTTTCTCAAACAGTAAAATATATATTTGCTTTACACCGTAGCATGCCTAAGCGAGTTTCAGAATTACAAAGCCAGTGTTTCTGCTAACATCCTACCGAGTAGCGGGCAGGACTTTTTCTCGTAGTTGCTAGAACAAGTGCCCCTCCGTGGAAGCAGAAAACCCGACTGCATTGCTCGCTCCGGCTGATTGTGGGCTCGGTTTGATTTGCTTGCTTGCCCTGCCTCATATCCCTTCCTTTAAAGTGTTCGTTTTATCTTGGTGTGTAAGCCGCGTGTATGGTTTAAAAGTCAAAACGATGTATCAAGGTGGAGAAATCTCTCTGCCGTTCCTGGTCCTCCCACCTCCACAGTGAGCTGCTTTTGTTAGTTTCTGCTTCCTGTTTCCAATGCTGCTTTATGCAGAGTCTCACACACACACTCACACACAGACTCACACACACAGACACACTCACACACAGACTCACACACACACACACACACTCACACACTCACACACAGACTCACACACACTCACACACACACACACACACAATCCTGTTTCCTCTTATTGCTGTACAGGAGCATGATGGGCCTTCTCCCCTGTCCCAGAGAGTTATTACAGGTGGAGAAAGCCTGCCCCCGCGTGGATCTCATTCACTGTTGAATTGTGTCTAATCTACCCCTGATGGGATTATGGGAAAACCCTGGAGCACCCAGGATGCGGAGGCCTGGGCAACCCCTGGGTCCCTGTGGCTCTGCCCGGTCTCTGAACTCTCGAGTTGGGAGAAGGCGACAGGATGAAGTTCGGGTTTGGGTAGGGGGTTATACTGCAGGCTGACCCTCCCCGTCTGGGATGTGGGTGGCTGTGGGGGGCTGGGGCTTTACCACTGGAGGATTAGGAAATGTTGGAAGAAGATGCTGTTTCTGTGCCAAGCTGTTGCCATAGTCCAAGTCTATGATTTTTTAAAAATCAAGGTGAGGCCGGCACCGTGGCTCACTAGGCTAATCCTCCGCCTGCAGTGCCGGCACCCCGGGTTCTAGTCCCAGTCGGGGCACCAGATTCTGTCCCGGCTGCCCCTCTTACAGGCGAGCTCTCTGCTGTGACCAGGGAGTGCAGTGGAGGATGGCCCAAGTGCTTGGGCCCTGCACCCCATGGGAGACCAGGAGAAGCACCTGGCTCCTGCCATTGGATCAGCGTGGTGCGATGGCCGCAGCGCGCCAGCCTCGGCGGCCATTGGAGGGTGAACCAATGGCAAAAGGAAGACCTTTCTCTCTGTCTCTCTCTCACTGTGCACTCTGTCAAAAAAAATCGAGGTGAAATCCATATAACACTAAATTTACCATTATTGTCATTTAAGAGTGTGTGCACAGTGGCTTTTAGGACCGGCCCCACATGATGCAGGCATCACGTTTTCACCCCTCCACTCCTCATTTCCCCTCCCCCGAGCTGCCGGCAGCCCCTGATCGGTGTTCTGTCTCTGTGGAGTTGCCTGTTCTGGGGTGTTTCACTTAGATGGAATCGCAGGATGTGGTGCGGCTTCTTTCGCTTGGCACCGTGTTCTCGAGTTTCGTCCAAGGTAGCAGGCAGACGTAGAGCTTTTCCACTTAACCCCTCCATCTTGCAGTGCGTGGGTGTCCCCGGCCTGCTTACCCAGGGCTCTGCTAGGGGACAGCTGGGCTGCTTGCCTGTGGCTGATCACAGCGTAGCTGTGTATTTTACTCTCTGATGAATTGCCAGGCTGTGTCCTGGTGTGGCCCCTCCAGCGAGGGTCTGCCCGCTTTGAGTTCTGCACACTTGCTATTTCCCACTTCTCTGCTTGTAGCGGTCCAGGTGTGGGTGAGGTGCTCCCAGAATCCACTTTCGGTGACATGCTTGAGATGCCCCATTTTATTCTCTGATGTCACCCTTTGGCTTCCTGAGGCTGCATAAGGCCTCCAATTTCCTGTCAATAAGATTAATCTTTGGGGGACTAGCAATGTGGTGCAGCAGGTTAAGCCACCGCCCGTGACGCTGGCATCCAATAGGAGCGTCAGTTAAAGTCCTCACTGCTCCACTTCCCATCCAGGGCCCTGTCACCCACGTGGGAGACCTGATGGAGGTCTGGCTCTCGGCTTTGGCCTGGCCCAGCTCTGGGTGTTGCGGCCATTTGTGGTGTGAACTAGCAGGTGGGAGCACACACTCTCTCTCTCTCTCTGTCTGCCTCTCTGCCTCTCTCTCTAACTCTGCCTTTCAAATAAATAAATAAAAATTAAAAATAAAAGCTGACTTTAAAAACTCAGTCTTTGCTAGTGTGACATTTGCTTGGTGACCCCGGGGACCCCTGGCTGTGGGAGAGAAGTCGTTTTCATTACTGAGCACGATGTTAGACCCAACTTTCCACGACACAAGCCACGCTCACTGTGTTCTAAGGGGTACAGTAGAGCAGAGGCGGGGGAGGGGGTCCCGTTCACGGCGGGGGCGGGGGGGAGTGCGGGCTGTGACATATTCGCCAAGACAACCGACCTTTGGGGCTTTGTCCCCGCGATGTGTGTGAACAAGCCCAGGCGTCAAAACCTCATGAATGGGGAGAGCAGCCTTCTCCCCGCTGGCCCCCCGGGGGGGATTTCTCAGCTGGCCTTTTACGGGGCGGCTCAGGCCGGCTGGTGCTGGCGAGGGGCTGGGGTACCTCTGTGAGGCAGAGCTATGGCGGGGGAGGGTGAGAATTACCACTTCCTGAAACACTCAGATGAATGCCGGTCCCTGCTGTGGCCAAGAATCAATCAGATGCCTCAGTCTGCCCTGGACACTAGAGGCACCCGAGGCAGTGCTGAGGAGATTCCGTGGGGACGTCCCGGGGCGGGGGGGGGGTCCCTTACAGCTGCCTGATGACTTTGATTCTGGTATTTGCAGGGTTAATGGCCATTGCCCCATTAACACAGGTCTCATCTGGTGTCATCGTTATGCTAGGCACACGGTTCGAATGTGTCCTCCTGAGCGTGTGTGTGTTAGAAACTCAATCCCCAAAGTGATGCTAATGGGAGGGAGGGTCTCCTGGAGGGGGGGTGTCCAGCACAGTGTCCCGTCCAGAATGCCTGGGTTCTAGATCTCGCTCCGCTTTGTTCCAGCTTCCTGCTAATGTGCATCCTGGGAGGCGGTAGATGATGGATGGCACAAGTAGTTGGGTCCCTGCCACCCAGGTGGGACACCTGGATGGAGTTCCAGGCTCCTGGCTTTGGCTTGGCTCAGTCCTGCCTGTTGTGGGCATTTGGGGAGTGAACCAGCAGATTGGAGATCTCTCTCTCTCTCTTCTCTCTACTTTTCAAATAAAAAATAATAAACAATTTTAAAGATGTATTTATTTATTTGAAAGTCAGAGTTACACAGAGGACAGGCAGAGAGAGAGAGAGTCTTCTATCTGATGGTTCACTCCCCAGTTGGCCACAATGGCCAGATCTGTGCTGATCCGAAGCCAGGAGCCAGGAGCTTTTTCCTGGTCTCCCATGTGGGTGCAGGGGCCCAAGGACTTGGGCCGTCTTCTACTGCTGTCCCAGGCCATAGCAGAGAGCTGGATCGGAAGTGCAGCAGCCAGGTCTTGAACCGGTGGCCATATGGGATGCCAGCACTGCAGGCCAGGGCGTTAACCCCCTGTGCCACAGTGCCAGCCCCAATAAACAATTTTTAAAAAGCAGGTTCAGCCCCCTCCTGCTGCGTTGCTCTTGGCCTCTCTTGCCCTTCCTCCTCCTCCCATGGCAAGAGTCAGCATGGAGGCCATCACCACATACCAGCATCGTGCCCTTGAACTTCCCAGCCTGCAGACAGTGAGCCAGATACATCTCCTTCCTTATACATTGTCCAGTCTGCATAAAACACACTAAGACACCAAGGGAAGCACCAAAGCCACTTGCAAGTGGAGAAATTCTGCAGGCGGATCAGGGAGGCATTTGCCTGGGGACTACCTTCAGAATGGATGGATTGAAAGGATGGGATTGAGGAGGAAGGGGGTGGGGGACAGAGGCAGGAAGGGAAATGTGCTCCCCCCCCGTCCCCAACACGCATGGCAACAGCTGAGCTTGGCAAACAGAGCCAAATGCCCCAGTAGAGTGGACTTCTGCGATAAACCTGGGCATCTGAAGTTTATCCGAAAATTATTATGACAATTTTATTCTTAAAAATTTAGTGGCCAATTAAAAAACAACAACAACTTGGCATTACAGGGCAGGAGTAACACTTGGGGTTGCCCTGGCTGCCCAGGAGAGTTCCTGGGACCCCGCAGGGCCAGATGTCGTTATTTAAAACATCCACTTGGGGGCCACTGCTATGTACAGAGGCTTCAGCCTCCGACAGTGATGGCAGCATCCCACATCAGAGTGTTGGTTCGTGCCCCAGCATAATTCTGATCCATTCTGATCCAGTTCCCTGCTAACACATCCGAGGAAGCAGCAGAAGTCGACCCAAGTACCTGGGTCCCTGCCATGCACAAGGGAGACTGGACGAAGCTCCAGGCTTCTGGCTTTGGCCTGGCCCAGCCCCGGCTCTTGTGACCATTTGGGAGTGAACCAGAGGATGGGAGATCTCTCTCTCGCCCTCTCTCAGTAACTCTGCTTTTCAAATAAATGAAAGAAATCTTTAAACATAGATAAGTAAAAAAGAAAACATTCATTTCTACTCCCCAAAGCATCCGTTTAGGCAGTAGATGATACGGTCCCTCTATTGGCCAGATTTAAAAATTACTTGTTTTTTTGAAAATTGTGGTCGAATATACACAGCATAAAATTTTGCGATTTGCCTCATTTTGAAAGTGCCCAGCTCAGTGGCGTTCAGGACACTCGCATTGTGCAACCACCAGCACCCTCCATCTCCAGCGCTTCTTCATCTTGCAAAGCTCAAACTGCCCCCGTCGGGATTCTTAGAATTGGATGTCGCCTTGGCAGCTTTCTACACTCAAACTTCATCTACAGCACAGCCAGGTACAGCCCACTTGAGGGTCTGGCTGACCCTTGCAGCCCAGGTGGGCTCAGCAGGTGCCTGGCTGACTCCCACGGCCCGGCTGGGCTCTGCAGGTGCTTCATAGTAGCCACCTCCTGGAACTTGGCCTGCCTGATTTAAACCTACCAGTTAGAGCTCCGTGTGGGAAACCTGTTCGGATAATATCCAGGCCCCAGGAATGCTGCTGGCCCTCGTCTGTTTGCTTCTCTTTCTTCACTGGAGCTCTCTGGCCTCAGGAGGAGCTGTGTACCTCCCAGGACCTGTTAGTGATAAAATGTCTCCAGCTGGAGTTTCTCCTAATCAATGAAGGGGTGCCCTCCGTCTCAAAGATCCTGAATTCAAACTCTATCAAAGAGTCGCCTCCCCTCCCACTCACCCCCAGCTCCCGGAACCCCCATCCTGCTTTCTGTCTTTATGAACTTGACTTTTGCACTTGACGGGTGTGGACTCGCCCGGTGTTTGTCTTGTGAGCAGTTTATGTCACTTAGCACAACGTTTCAAGGCTCATCCATGCTGCTGCATGCTAGTGTCAGACTTTCCTCGTCTTTTGAAGGACCCTTACGGGGGGGGGGGCAAGAAATTAGGCCTGGGCAAATACCAGGGGTTTCTTAAAAAGCTAGATGTTCCCCCAGAGATTAGCGGGCAGAACATTCTCTGGGAAGGAAAAAACAACCCCCGAGCAGAGCTACCCCTCCCCTTCAGAAAGTCCCTAGGCACGCACTTATGATGTCACTGCGACTGGCCAATCCTGTGCCACCTCAGCATTCTCCGTCAGCATTCTCCCTCAGCATTCTTCACCAGAATTCTCCCTCAGCATTCTTCACCAGCATTCTCCCATATGCTAAGTGTCCCTCCGAACTGACCAATCCTGTAACACCTCTGCATTCTCCACCAACATTCTCCGCCTGCATTTTACACATGCGTATTAGCAATATGCTAATTCGTTGCCTATATCACCAGTGTGTAACTGCCTCTCAGGGCTCCTCACCGCCTGTGGGACCCCATTTGTGTGAACGTTCAGTTCAATAAAATCCTCGTGCTTTTGCATCAACTCATCTGGAGTCTGGATCTTTGGGCATCTCAGCAATTGGGAGGTCCAACACTTTAAGGCTGAGTCCTACTCCGCCGTGTGCGTGGGCCACGTTTTGTTTGTCCATTCACCCGTGGGTTCCTTCTCCTTTGGGTGACTGTGAATGACCTGCTAAAAACGGGCATACAAATACACGTTTGTGACTCTGCTTTTAATTCTCTCGGGTACGTTTCCGGAAGTGGAATTCTTGGATCACATGGGAATTTTATTTCAGTTATTTCGGAAAATGTCATACTGTTTCCAATAATGGCAGGGGTTCTAATTTCTCCACATCTTCAACCACATTTGTTATTTTATATCTTTTCTTGTTTCCTTTTCCTACATGATAGCCATTTTAGTAGGTAGGAAGGGTACTTCCTTGTGGTTTTGATGTGTGTTTCCCTAATGATAGTGATGTTGAACAACTTTTCATGTGTTATTGCTATTTCTTGGAGAAAATGTCTATTCAAATCCTTTGCCTGTTTTTGATTTTTTTTTTTTTTAGTTTTAGGAGTTCTCTATGTATTCTAATTTTAATCTTCTATCTGATGCATTGTGAGTTTTTTAAAAAAAAGTTTAGAAAAATATATTTATTTGAAAGGCAGAGTTACAGTGAGGCAGAGAGAGAGAGAGAGAACAAGAGAGAGAGAGAGAGAGAGTTTTCCATTTTCTGTTTCACTCCCTAGATGGCCACAATGGCTGGAGCTGGACTGATTCGAAGCCATAAGTCAGGAGCTTCTTCTAGGTCTCCCACACAGGTGCAGGGGCTCAAGGACTTGGGTCATCTTCCACTGCTTTCCTAGGCCATAGCAGAGAGCTGGATCAGAAGTGGAGCAGCTGAGACTCGAACCAATGCCCACATAACATGCTGACACTGCAGGTGGCAGCTTTACTGGCCATGCCACAGTGCTGCCCCCCAGAACTTCTTTATAAAATTTTTTTAAATAAGTTTTTTTTTTTTTTTAAGAGTTGGTTCACTCCCCAAATGGCCTTAATGACCTGGGCTAGGCCAAGCCAAAACCAGGAGCTAAGAGCTTCATCAGGGTCTCCCATATGAGTGCAGGGCCCCAAGGACTTGGGTCATCTTCTGTTGCTTTCCCAGAGGCATTAGCAGGTAGCTGGATCAGAACTGGAGCAGCTGGGACTCAAACCGTGCCCATGCCCATGATATGGGATGCCAGTGTTGCAGGCACCAGCTTAACCCACAAAGCTGGCCCCATAAAAATCTTTATATATAAAGGATTCCTAAGGGTGTAGGCATTTGGTGCAGTAGTTGTGGCCCACAGCAGAGTGTCAGTTTGGGCCCCAGCTCTGCTCCTGAATCCAGCTTCCTGCTGACTTGCACTGTGAAAGGCAGCGGGTGATGGCACAGGGATGGCAGCTCCTATCACCCATGTGGGAGACCTGCCTTTCAAATGTAAGGAAATTAATAAAATCTAAAGAATTCAAAAATTGGACTTTAATTTGGACACGCCACAGTCTAAATGTATAACTGAATTGTATAATTGAAAATTAAATAGCATCTTAAATGTTATTTATTTCAGGGGTCAGTGTTGTGGCACGTGGATTAATCGGCTGCTTGCAGCACAAGCATCCAACACTGGAGCACTAAGTTCAAGTTCTGGCTGCTTTGCTTCCGATCCAGCTCCCTGCTAGCGCACCTGGGAAAGCAGTGGAAGATGATCCCAGCACCTGGGCCCCTGCCAGCCATGAGGGAGACTCAGATGGAGTTCCAGGCTCCTGGCTTCAGCCTGGGCCAGCCCTGGCCTTTGGCACCATGTGAGGGGTGAACCTGCAGAAGGAAGATCTCTCTGCCTCTCTATCATTCTGCCTTTTAAATAAATAGATCCTAAAAAATAAGATTACTATTTTTATAAAACTTTAGAATTGTCATAACATTTAACATCTACTAGTCTGTTTTATGGTCTCATTTAAATATTTATATTAGATCATGAAGGGTACATTGGTCTTAAAGTTATCGAACTAACGCATTCTCTCTCTCTCTCTCTCTCTCTCTCTCTCTCTCTGACAGGCAGAGTGGACAGTGAGAGAGATAGACAGAGAGAAAGGTCTTCCTTTTGCCGTTGGTTCACCCTCCAATGGCCACTGCTCCGCGCTGATCCGAAACCAGGAGCCAGGTGCCTCTCCTGGTCCTATGCCGGTGCAGGGCCCAAGCACTTGGGCCATCCTCCTCTGCACCCCCTGGGCCACAGCAGAGAGCTGGACTGGAAGAGGAGCAACAGGGACAGAATCTGGCACCCTGACTCGGACTGGAACCCGGGGTGCCGGCGCCGCAGGTGGAGGATTAGCCTAGTGAGCCGTGGCACCTGCCGGCATTTTCTCTTAACCATCAGTCTGCTTCCTAATTTTTCTGTTGAGAGGCTCTTAACTGTGTTTGATATATTGAATAAATATCTTTCACAATCACTAGTAATGATTGCAGCGTTTACCTTCAGTTACAACAATTCTGCGTCTACACGTCAATTGGCGGATAGAACATCAAAAGCTAAAGCATAGCGGTGGCCTTTGCCATTCCTGGCCACATCTGGCATGCTCGGCTGTATTGGGGAGGCAGCGTTCAAGCACTGGCCCTGAATCAGACCCACGTGCCTCTCTGGGATGGCTCAGGATGGTGCGTAGGCTCCCTGTCACCGTCACCCACCTATATGGAGCAGGGGCGGCACAGCCCAGGCGAGGAACACAGGAGGGGACACGGGGGTGGTTCTGGGAGCCGGATCTCAGAGCTGCTGGGCTGAGGCACTTGAGGTTTACTCCTGGGGGTGGGGCTCCTCCCGTGGCCTCCGAGGCCTCAGGTGTTGGAAGCTCTGTCCCCCGCATGGAGATGGGACAGGTGTGGAACCTCTAAGATGTAGACCCTGCTTGGAGGTCACTGGGAAGGGATTCACTCATTTCTGGAGGGACCCAGTTAGGCCCTGCCAGAGTGAATTGCAAGCCTGGCCCCTCGTCCACCCTCTGAGTTCCTGTCTTGCCTCGGTATCCCTCCTCTCACACAGGTTCCCCCCCACCCCCTAAGCCCTCTGCCGGGTGTGACACAGCTGGGGGTGGGGCTTGCTTGAGTTAGCGCCATACCTGTTTGGACTTTCAGCCTCCAAAGTGGTGATCTAAATAAACCTGTTTTCTTCGCAAAGGAGTCGGCCTCAGATAGCCTGTGGGAGCAATGGGACTCTGACCTACGTCGCCCCTGCAGGCTCGGGTGGGCATGGGTGGGCTTGGGGGCTCCCCGTTACACTCAGCCCCTCCTTCCCCTTCCACGCCTCTCCTCTGCAACTCCCCGTCTCACACCCCAGCAGAGATGTACTGCTCCGGACAGAGGGTGTTCTGAGGGCGACAGGTGCCCCAGGGCCACCGAGGAACCCAGGTCCCCAACCTTGGCCCCCAGATGGCAGAGGGGAAAGGAGCCAATGTAGGATCCACACCCCCAATGCCTCCAGGACAAAATTCAAAGATGTAAAACGGGCGGAGGTCTCCTTCCTGCCTTCTGGGTCCCTGATTCTTCTCCCAGAAGCAGCCGTGGGTCCAGCCCCGTGGGAGCACACAGAGGTACTCTCCTGGGAGCAGTCTCTCCAGCTGCAGGCAAAGAGGGAGGCTGGTCTTTGGCCGAACTCATGCCATGCACAGTTCTCTGGGCTGTGTTTTCCACGGCGCATTTTGCAGATTGTCCCGCGGTCGTTCCCGAAGCACTTCCTCCTGGGGGACAGAGGCAGGCTGCCCTGAGACGCACGCGCCCCATCATTTCTTCCCCGGTCCCTTCGTGATGCACCTTTCAGTGCCTCTGCTGTTCTGCGGTACGAAATGATGTTTCGGGAAGCGACGCTGTGGATTTGTCCGTGCACGTGTGAGTGCGTCCAGAGGCTGTGTTCCGGAGGGTCTGGGGGTCTGTAGCCTTGATCAATGCGATTGAGTCGTCTCCCATTAGGGTTACACAGAGTCACGCTTCCACCAAGGGTGTGGGAGGGCGGTGGCGAGCATTTGGGTGCCGTTCAGTCTGGGGTGGGGGATGGTAGCTCCCGGGACTTGGATCCTGCGTGTTTCTCATTCAGCGTGAGGTTGGTTGGGCTGTTTGCAGCTCCCGTGGGTGCACCGCCTGTCTGTGTCCCGCAGCCCCTTGTCAGTAGTTTTGTCATTGATTTGTTTGTGCTTTGACTTGTGAGGGTTTTTCCTCCTCAATCTGGCATTTGCCTTTTGACTTTGCTTACGGTGGCTTCAAAAAAAAAAAAATAGGCTTCATTTTTAAAAGCAGTTTGAGGTTGAGTTTTACTGGAAAACAGAGCAGGTGCTCCCCTATCTTTCCCCTAAGAGTCCACCATTGCTAACATCTTCCGCCCTGCGTGGCGCTGACTCTGACAGTGCCCCTGCTGTTAACTGAAGCCTGTGGCTTCCCTCCAAGGCGCCCGTGTGTGCTGCGGCCCCTGGGCTGTGGCAGGTGCACGATGCCACGTGCCCATCGTGAAAGGCCTCACCCCTGTGCCTTTCCTGTTCATCCCGCCCCTGCCCCGAGCTCCTGGCAACCAGCAGTGTTTTTGCCACCTCTATTTGCTGCATTGCAAGACTATTATACATAGAAAAATACAATAAAGAAAAAAATACTAAAAAGAAAAGAAAAAATTTAAAAATTGAGAAAGCATAAATGAACAAAAATAAAAACAATAAAAAATAAGAAAAAACAAGTAAAAAATAAAAATAAATAAAATAGAAAAAATAAAAACAAAAAGATAAAGAACCAAGAAAAATATAAAAATATAAGATTTAAAAAATACTAAAAAAAAAGACTATTTATACAGTTGGAACCATGCAGCATGGATATACATTGAAGGTTACTTTTGTCTTTATGTGATTTGACAGTTCATTTTAAAAAACAAGGCCCAAGGGCTGGCTTTGCAGTGTAGCCGGTTAAGCTGCCATGTGCATCCCATATGGACAGAGATTCGAGATCTGGCTGCTCCACTTTCAGTCAGCTCCCTGCAATGCACCTGGGAAAGCAGTGGGAAGATGGCCAAAGTACTTGAGCCCTGCACCCATGTGGGAGACCTGGAAGAAGCTCCTGGCTTTGGCTTGGCACAGCCCTGGACGTTGTGGCCATTTGGGGATTGAAACAGCACTTAGAAGATCTCTCTCTCTCTCTCTCTCTCTCTCTCTCTCTCCCCCCTCCCCCATAACTGCCTTTCAAATAATAATTAAAAAAAAAACTCACATTATATTGTGTGATATGCCACAATTTGTTCATCAAGTTACTTTTTTTAAAAAAAAATATTTATTTATTCTAGAGGCAGAGTTATATCTGTGTCCCACAGGCCATACGTGCAGTAGCTCGACAGACATATTTTAGTAGTGAGCTGAAGCCCAGTGTTTAAAGCTGACTTTTGTAAAATGGCAAAGTAATGGAAGCGCATCTGCAGTAGCAAAGTCAACAAACCTGGCTCCTTCTTATTATTATTTTTTATTTATTTATTTGAGAGGCAGAGTTAGAGATGGAGAGAGGGAGAGACACAGAGAGAAGTCCTCCATGCACTCGTTCACTCCCCGGATGGCCACAAAGGCTGGAGCTTGGCCGATCCAAGGCCAGGAGCCAGGAGCTTCTTCTGGGTCTCCCCGCTGTATGCTGGGGCCCAAGGACTTGGGCCATCTTCTACTGCTTTCCCAGGCCATATCAGAGAGCTGGATAGGAAGTGGAGCAGCCGGGACTCGAACCGGCGCCCATATGGAATGCTGAAACTGCAGGTGGTGGCTTTACCCACTGCACCACAGCGCTGGCCCCTATCCAGTTACTTTTTGTTGGTAACTTCCAGTTTTTGACACTTACGAATAAAGCTGCTGTAAACACTCATTGGCACGTGTTTACGTGGACAGAAGTCGATTCTGGACTCCCGGCAGCCAGAGCTGTGTGGAATGAACCTCTGCTCTTTAGCACTGCCCAGCCCGTGGCGCTCTGTGACAGTGCAGGGACCAGGCTCAGACAATGTCCCAACGAAGGCCCCCAGCCATGTACACTCCCACTGGGCGCGCTGGCCTGCTCTCCTCCTGCTCCTCTGTTTGTGTCCGATGAATTCTCAGGCACAACAGGAAACCCTCAGCGGGTAGAGCTGGGAGGGGAGAGTGTGTGATGGCAGAGCCGAGCCGGAGCATTGCAGCCACAGGCCAAGGATAGCCGGGGACTGGCAGCTCCCACCAGCAACCACAAGGGCTCCTGGCCTTGGGTCTGCAGGGACCCCAGCCGTAACCGTGGACCCCGTGGTTTAAGTCTCGTGGTTTGGGATGTCTTCTTATGGCCGCCCTAGGACACAGATCTCCGAGGGTGTGAGGTCTGCAGCCTCAGTCACCCCCAGTGGACCCCCAGTGGTCTCCCGCTGTGTCTCTTGGCCTTGCCCTTTCTTTCTCCCCTGGTGTGGGACAGGAAGGCGGAGGGCAGATAAGGTCTCTGTGAGCTGCTCCCCGGGTGGCAGGCCTTGTGGGGACAGAACACGCTGGGCCATGGTTAGGGACAGAACACGCTGGACCTTGGAAATGGTTACTTTTCACTGGGCAGATTTTAAAATAGTTACTTTTCCTCTGCCCTTGCCCGAAACCTCCGGATTTTTTCCCCATCTTCCAGGTCAGATCCTGGTGGCCCCCAAAGGCAGGGCCAGGCATTGTTGCTACCTCTCAGGCCCTCCTGCGACAACTCGGCCACCGTGGCGGGGTCCCCGCTGGCTGTGGTAAGTCCTGACTCCCTGCTCGTCTCCGGGTGGGCGGCTGGCCTTGGATCTCCGCTTGCAAGGGGTCTCGGGAAAGCTGTTGGTGTGCAGGTCAGCAGGAGCCACTTGCCAGCTCTTCGCTGTCTTTGGCACCAGAATCCAGCGTGCCTCTGTGCTGGGATTCAGTCTCCCTTACCATTCTTTTTCCTTTGCAAAAGTGTTTTTCTCACTCTGCTGAAAACTGTAGAGAAAACAGACACAAGAGATAGAGACAGGCTACAAAGGCCCAGCATCTTATAAAACTCAGAATAAATGACTTTGGAGTCTACGATTTTTGACTTCTCTTCTAGAAAGTTCTTGAATCCTCAGTAACCACTCCCATATCTGATCTTTCTGGCTGACGATCGCTCCTCTTGTTCTACCACAGAGTGTTGCTTGCTTTCTTCTTTTCTTTGAAAGGGAAAGATAGATAGAGAGAGAGAGAGAGAGAGAGAGAGAGATCGCTTCCTACCTGCTGGTTCACTCCCCAAATGCCCACAACAGCTGGGGCTGGGCCACATCACAGCCAGGATCCGGAACTCAGCCTGGATCTCTTATGGGTGTGGCAGGGACCCAACTCCTTGAGCCATCAGCTGCTGCCTCCTGGGATGCACGTTAGCAGGGAGCTGGTATCGAAAGCAGGACTGGAACTTCACCCAGGCAGTCCTGTTTGGGATGTGGGTGTCCCAGGGGGTGACTTAGCACAGCACCCAGCGCCCATCCCAGCCGTGAGCACTTCTTATCTTCTTCTCAACAAGGGTTTCCTGTGTGTCTTGCCCTTGCTCTGCAAACAGCTGGAAGCCCAAGGCTCACAGGCGTCTCTGGCCTTGACGTTCCCTGGAGCCTCGTGCAAAGCCAGCCTGTGCGGAGGGCCCAGGGAGAGCGTGCATCCGCTGAATTAGTTCTTCCCCGCAGTGGGCTTAGCGTAGCACAAGGTTACCACCCAGAATTCGTGGAACAGTGGAGTGAAAAGCTACGTTTATTTTGATGCAAAAAACTGGAAATTCATGCGTACAAAGGGCGTTCCCAGAGTTCATGGAAAAAATGATGTAGTATGAAGAAATTGCGTGGCTTCAAAATTTTTTGCACCAAAATACTTACCTTTTCACCCCACTTTCCCACAAACTTTAGGAAGACGCTTTGCATTGCTAAACTGTCACCTGCTCCACCGGAGCCCAGGGCTGAGCCCATCGATCCACTGGGGCCCCCGGCTCTAACAGGGACAGGCCACCTCCAGGAGGGGCATTCCTGCAGCTGGAATCTAGAAATTCGCTGAACTGTCTAAGATTTGTTTCTTTTTAAAAGTACTACCTCTATCCATGTATCTGTACTGGTGTCACGAAAGCAATGCTTGTTCACTACAGAGAGCTTGGGAAATAGCGGGAGAACAATCCCAGTGATCCCTAAGCCACTTTTTTTGGTTCGATTCCTGTGGCCTTTACACCATGCACTGCAAATACTCAGGAGGAAGGCTGACGAATTCTTTTTTTAATGATTTATTTATTTATTTGAAAATCAGTGTTACACACAGAGAGAAGGAGAGGCAGAGAGAGAGAGAGAGAGAGAGAGAGAGAGAGAGAGAGAGAGGTCTTCCATCCACTGGGTCTCTCCCCAGATGACCACAATGGCCAGAGCTGGACTGATCTGGAGCCAGGAGCCAGGAGCTTCTTCTGGGTCTCCCACATGGGTGCAGGGGCCCAAGGACTTGGGCCATCCTCTACTGCTTTCCCAGGCCATAGCAGAGAGCTGGATCAGAAGTGGAGCAGTCGGGCTTAATCTGGCGCCCACATGGGATGCCGGCACTGCAGGCTGCGGCTTTACCTGCTACACCACAGCGCCGGCCCCTGACAAATTCTTTAGCAGCCACACAGACCAGAGGTGGCTGAGGCTGTGGCTGTCACACAGGTATTCAGAAAGGGTCAGGAACAGGGCCTTCAAAGCCAAACGGGCCTGGGCTTCACACCTCGGGTCTCTCGCTCCCGGGGCCACCTTGGGCAAGGTGCTGCTCCGTGTTTCAGCTCCCTCAGCTGCACAGCGGGGCTGCCCCAGATGAAGGGTACACATTGCACTTCCACAAGCCGAGCAGTGCAAGGGAAAGAGGCGGAGACGTGTGGACCACACGCGTGGCAGGGAAGCGCTCTGAGCCTTTCGCGGTACCTTGTGCTGACCTGAGGATTCCAGTGGAAGATTGCCTGCAGGTTCAACATGACGTGCGACAGTCAGAAATCCAGAGCTCCTGAACGAAGACAGAGGGATAGAATTCCCTGTCACCTTCGGTTGACCTCACCCCTGCCCTGGGGACACGCAGGAAGCACGGGAGAGCTTTGGGAGTGCTGACCGTGGGACAGCAGGTGCACCTGGAGGCCGAGGGCCGGGCAGACTCTGGTGGCCTTCTGGATCTCAGCACTGTGCCCAGGCTGTGCCTTTCAGTCACGTAAGGTCCCCCAGGCTGCGACACAGCAGGACAGCATGAGGGAGGGAGGAGCACCCTAAAACCCCCACGGAGGGGTGCAGCCCCCTGCCCCCATCACAAACTCTCCCGCTCCCTGCAGGCACCTCCTCCCTCCCCACATGCAACCTTCTCTGGGCTCAGTAAAAGGGGCTGGGGGAAGACCCTGTCACTCTCAGTTCCCAGGGTCCCAGGCAACTCCAGGCTGCAGGCGGGATAAGAGGACCTGTCCGTCTTTTACTCTCCCTGGGATGAGGCTCCCAGGCTCGTTGCCTGCTAGAGACCACGTGAGGATGCTGGCAGAGCTGCCACTTGGTAAATCCGTGCCGCCTCGCGAGGAGAAACCGTCTCCTTTTCATTTTCAGTTCTTTAATTACGTGTGAATATGCCTTTTAAGCCTACGCACGCTACCTCTCTTGAACGGGATTAGTAATGATGAAAAGACTATTTCAAATGTCACGAAAACCTTGAAGTGATGAGAAGAGAAAAGGCAGTGTGACGGCTTGGCCTCTCGTGCAGCTTCCACGCCCGGCAGACGGGTGGGTGGGGTGTGGCCCAGGGCAGCCCTGTCCAGGTGACCCCGGTTCTGTCGCGTCACGACCCGGCTGGCAGTTCTCCGATGAACGGAACCCGAGTCGCCCTCCACGGATGTTAAACCCCTCTAAGGACCCGGAAGCTTTTCTCTGTGCAAATTGCAACCAGCAGCACTCCTGTATTAGAGCTAAGACAGAAACCTTAAAGTATTTACACAAATAACTATGACAATAATTATATCTTCCAAAACAAAAGACAAATGAGAGGGAGGCGTTGTTTTCACATGTTCGCAAATCTCTCTGACGTCGCGTTGTAACGGGTAGTTGGCCTCACTCTGTGATGAGCATGGGAAGGGCTAACGACTTCTCAATATTATTATGAATATGCTTTTGACCTTGCGGATCCCCTAAAAGACTCCCAGGAACCCCCTACTTGGGGTGCCTGGACCATACTTCAAGAACCAGGCAGGGACTGAGAAAACCTTCCTTCTCCCCTCAGGATATCTGCGGCAGCGTGGCCAGCAGTTCCCCTTCTGGGAACATGGGTTTCAGACAAGAATCCCAAAGGAAGGGACCACTTCCCAAATGATGTCCAACTAGAGCGTGGCACGATAAATGCTGGTGAATCCATTTACTCGGATATTCTGTGGTTTAAAAGGATACTTATAAAGGCTATGTAGTAGCACGGGAGACATATATATATATATATATATATATATATAGTGCAAATGCAAATTATACAACTGACAGCTCTGTGCCTGCCAGTCTCAGGCTCTGGGCACCCGAGGATCAAGTCCAGAGAGTCTTTGGTGCAGAGTGAAGGTACCGCTTGGGGCACCTGCTGGGTTCTTGTTCCAGCTCCGCTCCTCATTCCAGCTTTCTGCTCTTGTACCCCCTGGAGCGCAGCAGGTGGTGGCTCAAGTGCTCGGGTTCCTGTCACCTAAGGGTGGGAGGTCTGGATTGAGTGTCCAGCCCCCGGCTTCGGTCTGGCCCAGCCCCAGCCATTGTGGGCATCTGGGGAGTGAACTAGCAGATGGGAGATCTCTCAGTCTCTCTGTCTCCTCTCCTTTCCAGTAAAATAGTTAATTAATTAAAGAACAGAGGCAAGCAAATGAAAAACAAAGCCCGGAGGGTAGAAGGGAGAGTAGGGCCGGGCAGTCCCTGGGACTTGGGAGCCTGGGAGAACTTGTATTTTTGGTTGGTTGTCAAGGTTTGTTTCCATATTTGTTTGGGTTTTGTTTTTGTTTTGCAATAAGTAGAAAGCAAAAAAGCCCTCTCTAGTCTGTCTCGGTCCCCAGGGGCAGCGTGGTTAGGAGGTGAGGAGAGCTGCAGCTCCAGGCTGGAGTGAGGACCGAGGAGGGAGTGTGGGCGTCAGGGAGGGGCTGCCGCTCCCCTCTCAGCAGGATGTGTGAACCAGAGGGCTCAGGGTGGGGGAGGACGGAAGGCCTGGGGACCTGTCACACTTCTCATGGGGGAGGGAGCAGCTGCTGAGACCCCTTGGAGAGAACGAGGTCAGGGACCAGGCAAGGGTCTCTGGGGGAGGCAGCCAGCCCTGGTGGGGTTCTTGGCACAGTGGGACTGTGCCCTTAAGGCCCCCATGGGGATTTCAGCAGATGCCCAGGGCACCTGGGCCTGGGCAGGTGGGATGCAGAGACTCACTGGGTAGGTAGGACCAGGGCCAGGTTTCTATTGTAGGAAACCTCCTGGTAGCTGCGTGCAGGCTACGTCAGGACTCGGGAGCACTGGCTGACCCAGAGTTTAAAAAATATTCTTGAAGTCAGAAAGTCGAGCCACAGACTTGGTTTTATGGGGGGTGAGAGTGAGGAGTGTGGAATGAGTTTTTTCCCTGGAGCTGCAAATACAACCACACCCCTAATTACACCTTGCACCACGGGTGCGAGCATCTTGATTGGAATATGCCTTGCCCTTCACGCTGGGCACAGGGCCCTGGTTGGCAGAGGTCCAAGGCATAGCCGCCAGAGACTAATGATTTCCGTGTTCGTCTCACTTCTGCTAAGGTCATTTCCTATCACTGGCATAAAAAGTCATAAAAAAAAAAAGACCTGGACCAATGTCAGTAAAATCGTCCAGAACCCGCACAATGAGGGCAGTCCCTACCCAGATAAGCGGACATAACAATCCCAATGGTGGCTGACCAGGCAGGTACTTCTGGAGATGGGTGGAAAGGTCCATGAAGCCCAGTGGATCTTTCTGGATTGTGTTTGTCAAAGGGGGAGGGCCTCACATGTGGAAAATTGAGTCTACACAAGTCAAGTGTGGGAAAGTCGACCGTGGGGTCGGGCAACATTTCTTATTTGCCTTTTGCGGCTCACTGAATGATGATGTGGCTAGCATGTTCTGCCCTCCAGCCTGGAAGCGTGGCTCGGAGAACCCTAGGGGAGTCCTACAGAACCACACGGGTTGCCCACGTGCCACAGCTGCTCGGCTCCCGGCCCATGTCCCATAGCCCCAGGAGGTCCCTTGGGTCTGGCGGGCAGCCCCACTTGCTTCCGTCTCTGCTTAAGTAGACAACTGGGCCAGCTGTGGCTGAGACCACGTGGGGGCCATACACTCATTCCGTCCACCTGTAGGGACACCCTGCTCAGCTTCCATGGCAAACAACCCACACGAGCCAACACCCACTCACACTCACCCCGCGGTGTCTCAGCCTAGTGCCTCGAGTGCGTCTCTTCCCAGAAGGACACTTGCTTCTGTGCCCTGCCCCCGGCTTCCTTAAGATCTAACCAACAATGGCTGTACGTGTTTATGGTGTACGTGGTGCCTGGACAGCAGGAGGCAGCACACAATGGGATTGGATCACGCTGATGAACACAGCCGTCGCCTCACATTGCCACCTTTTTCTTTTGTGAGAACAATGAAGGTCTACTCGTAGCAGTTTTCAAAGGATTGTTGTGACCCAAGTCACTTGGCCGAAGGGTGGATCTCAGAACAGACTCTTCCATCTGATACTCTTCCATCGCCCCGTGTGCCACTCCCAGCCCCGAGGCCCCCAGCTCCAGCAATCACCCTTCTACTCTTCTCTGAGTTAGACTTTTTTTTTGGATTCTACACGGAAGTGAGGTCACGCAGTGTTTGTCTTTCTGTCTGGTACTTAGGTCCATCCTGGTGGACCTAAGATGTCCTTTTGAAAGGGTGAACAGCCTTTCGCTGGGTATTTGTGCCACGTTTTCCTTATCCATTCGTCCCTCTGTGGACACTTGGTTCGCTCCCATAGCCTGGCTGTTGTGAGTCAAAAGTACCCTTCTAGATTAGAACAGAGTTTTCCTGTTTACCTTTTTAATTTTTAAAAAATTATTGCTTATTTATTTTTGTGACAGGGGAAGAGAGAAAGAGAGAGCAAGAGCACGCGAGAGCTTCCATACGCTGATTCACTTCCCTAATGTTTCCCCACAGCCAGGCAGGGGCCAGATTGAAATCAAGAGTTTTGAATGCCAGCTGCGTCTTACCTGAGGGTGGCAGAGACCCAAGTGTTTGAGCCAACACCTGCTGCCTCCCAGGGTGTGTATCAGCAAGAAACTGGATTCAAAAGTGGAGCTGAGACTAGGACCCAGGCACTTGGATAGGGGATATGGGTGTCCTAAGCAGCGACTTAACTTAACCTCATCCTATCTCTCTTAAAAATGTATTTGAGAGGCAGAGAGACTGGGGGGGAGGGAGGGGGTGGAGAGAGCGCTCGATTGGTTGGTTCATTCCCCAAATGCTTGCAACAGCAGGGGCCAGGCCTAGTTGAAGGCTGCAGCTGAGAACTCCTTCCAGGTCCCCCGTGGGTGGGCAGCAGGAACCCAGTCACTTGAGCCACCACTGCTGCCTCCCAGGGTCTGCAGCAGCAGGGAGCTGGAGTCAGGGGCAGAGCTGGGAGTCGAAGCCGGGTGGGCTGATGCGGAACACAGGTGTTTCAACTGCTAGGCTGAATGCCTGCCTTGAGTGCGGGCACCGCACCCTCAACACAGCTAACAAAACTCAAAGTCAGTCTTTTCTGTCGCCTACCGCCGACAGGATTCACACTTCCCCCTTGTGTCAGAAGCCTCCTTATGGCTGCTTTGTTTGAATCAGGCCGGGAATGAGGGCACCTGTTGCATTCTTTAACAATGTTTCCTCTTTTCATGTCTTTGACTTGTTCAAGAAGATGGGTCACTTAGCTACAAAGACATTCTTTTTTTTTTTTTTTTTTTTTGGACAGGCAGAGTGGACAGTGAGAGAGAGAGAGAGAGAGAGAGAGAGAGAGAGAGAGAGAGAGAGAGAGAAAGGTTTTCCTTTTCCATTGGTTCACCCCTCAATGGCCGCTGAGGCTGGCGTGCTGATCCAAAGCCAGGAGCCAGTTACCTCTCCTGGTCTCCCATGCAACAAAGACATTCTTTATGCACAGCAAAAAATGAAAATCCTTCCCCCAGCAGGAATCCCCTCCACGTGGAAGGGAGAAGGCAGCTGCCTCCCAGACTCCCACCTCCCTTGCGGCCTCTCTCTCTCTCTCTCAAATCCCCACTGAACATCAGCCTGCCCCCCCCCCCCGCCCTGCTTTCCTCTGCAAATCCAGCTTTCTTCACCACACCCCCACCATCTTTTGTGCAAATCATCTTAACATCTCTGTCTTCTTCAGTGGTTCCAACCCCCTTCTCCCACCGCCCCTGCCGGGTATACCAAACCCAAGGATGCCCAAGTCCCTTCTTCAGAATGGCATAGCACTTGCCTGTGGCTCCTCACTGTGTCCGAATGATTACTGATAATTGATGCCTGTCAGTGTGATGTGAAGAGCTGTTACGTTGTATCGTTTAGGCAATCATGGCGAGAAAACCAGGTCTGAGCATCTGTGGTTGAATCTGCAGGCTCACAGCTCCAGGATTCGGAGGGCTGACTGTCTGTCTTTGTAACCAGAGATTGTTATCACAAGGAGCTGCTAGAGAACACCCCCAAAACTGGCCAGAGGAGTTGCTTTAGAACCCCCCAAACTGGCTCTGCTTGCCCCACGCGCAGGACACCGAGTGGGTGGAAGAAAGGCGGCGTTTATTGCAAAGCACAGAGCAAGGGGTCTCTCCATGACTCCAGAGCTCCCGAGGGGTTAGGAGTGAAGGCTCCTGGAGACAGGCTGGGGCTGAGGGGCGGGGTCAGTCCTCCTCCAGGCCCCTGGCGGCTCTGCCGAGCTCCTGTGTCCCTCAACCCGTTGGTTGGTGACACTGTGTCCTTTAGGGACTATTGATGCAAAGTGGGCTCCGGCCTGTCTGGGGGCTACGTGCAGGTGGTACTGACTGTTTGCTTGAGGCCTGTGGTTCCTGGAAAAGAAACCCCATGAGAAAAGACTGACCATCAAAATGCTCCCCATCACAGAAACCAGCACCTGCGTGGGTCCTGTGACCGAAGCTTCTAGGGCCGCCTGCACCGTCCCTCAACCTGGGGAGCAAGTTCATTTTCTTTATTTTTTAAAAAATTATTTATTTATTTATTTGAAAGGATGAGTTACAGAGACAGAGGGAGACCACACACACACACAGATATACCACCTGTTGGTTCACTCCCCAGATGGCTACAGCAGGTCAGGGCTGGGCCAGGCCAAAGCCAGGGACCAGGAGCTTCTTCTGGGCCTCCCACGTGGATGCAGGGGCCCAGGCACTTGAGCCATCTTCCACTGCTCTCCAGGCACATTAGCAGGGAGCTGGATTGGAAGTGGAGCAGCCAAGACTTGAACCAGTGCCCATATGGGATGCTGGCACTGCAGGCCACGGCTTAACCCTCTATGCCACAGCTGGCCCCAGCGAGGTCATTTCAGTAAGTGGTTGGTTTGCTATCAAAAAGCAGAGCAAGGACACTGGAAGCTAAGGGAGAGAGAGGCCGGGGGCCGGGGGCCGGGGGCGTCTGCCATGAAGGGGTTGGATTTCCAAGAGCGCAGGCCAGGGCCAGCAGACCCAAACCTTCCTGGGCACTAGAGGGAGGAGGGACGGCTGCCCCCAGCAGCACAGGGGTGCTCGTCCAGGGGCTCACCTGGGGCCTGTGTATCCGCCTCTTCACCAGGCAGCCAAGCCTGGCTTGGGACAGTGTCCTAGTTCACGGCGGCATCTCCAGGGCTCAGTGTGGCACCTGCCACCTGCAGGGCACCAAGGGGGTTCCTGGGTGGTCACCGTGTGGTCACCACGAGGGCAGGCAGTGGGCCTTCCTTGTGACCTTTGGGACAGTGGCCTGGGCCTGGAGTGTGGTGATGGATGGACCCCGTGAGAACTTGTGACAGAGCCTTTGGCGACGCGGTGAGGGAGTTGCTCACAGCCACTCTCGCTCTCACTCAGTCCGCCCTGGGGCTGGGTCACAGTCATCTCTGCCCCGCATGCTTCCCTCGGGGCCCCCTGGAGGCGGTTACTGGAAGCACGCCTGCACAGGCTCTGCCCCCTTGGCCTCCCCACTGGGGTCTTCCCGCAGCCTCAGGGCGGAGCCTCCTTCCCTGGCTGGTGGTCAAGCTGTGGCGACCTTGATCACGTCGGGGAGGGAGGTGGCTCGTCCCTTCCACACCACACTTCTGTCCAGGCAGGGTCCCAGATGCCACAGGAGGGGACTTGATGACAGACGAGGCAGGGTCTCCTGGGTGTGGTGCTCCCCTCACGCTCTCTGGTCCAGCTTCTGGACTAGGGCAGCGGGAGTAGGGGCGGCCTTAGGGCCCCCACGCCTAGCACCCCCTTCCTAGCAGTAGGCTCTTAGCTCTGGGGCTCTTGTGCTGCCTCTTGGCCTTGTCCCCAGGGCCGGGGGTGCCCAAAGACAAACCTGGGTAGCCTTGCTCATGCCAGGGACCTCCTGAGCCCAGAGCTGGCTGGACCTGTGGAGGGCCCCCTGGGAGAGAGTGGAGGGTGCACCCAGGGAGCAGGGGGCACCCTGGCGCACGAGCCAGCCCAGCTCCCTGCAGTCTCTGGGAGGGAGCCGGCCCTGCTGCGGCCCCCATGCACTGACTCACGTTGGAGAGGGCTCCTGCCCTGGATGTCGCCGAGGTACCACCTCTGACTATCCACACTCAGACCTCAGTTTTCTCATCTCTGCAATGGGCATAATTGTTCTGCAGGCAGGACTCCCCCCCACCCCGCCCTGTCTGGCTCTTGAGAGGTCTCAGGGGCAGGTGAGCACTGGCGTTCAGAGCCCCAGGGTCTCACTCTGGCTCTGTTCATTGGGAGGATGAGGAAGCAGCAGCAGATCTGTTGCCTTCCTGCTGCTCCAGCCCCTCCTCCTCCCCGTCCCTGGCCCCTCCCCCCTTCCCTGCTACCCCGGCTCCTGCCTTCCAAGGCCCTGGGCCACCTCCTGCACCTGCTCTTCCTCCCCAGCTCCTACGTCCCTACCCCACCCCACCCCGTGCTCTTCACTCTGCCTTTGCCCTTGGCCTCCAGCCCCCGGGCAGGCTGCTCAGCTGTGAGGAGAGGTGGGGAGCACCTGCCACCCACTCGCCTCCTCCTGCCAGACCCCCTCCCTTGGCCTTCTTGCCAACCTGCCCAAGGGCCTGGGCTCAGCTTCCATGCTTGCTCCTCACCGGGTCCCTCCCTATTCCCTAAGAGCATGCACTGCTCTGTCCCCTGTGCCCTCCTCTTCTCCAGGGAGATGGACCAGGTTGTCCTAGTTCTTGCAGGAGAACTACAGAGACCTTGACGTTGGGGTTGTAGAGCCCTTGGGCTCCTGCTCACGTGCCCTAGAGGAGTCCCCTGTGGGTGCATGTGGACCTAGGGAGCCGGGCGGCCTGGCAGTCTCCTCGCAATGCAGCACTACAGGCCACTGTCCTGCTTGCTGGCCTGGACACTTCTCTGGGAAATGCTGGTTCCCTGGCTCCAAACCACACCCCTATCCCTTTCTCTGCGGCACCTGCCGGCTCCCCCAGCATGCTTCTTCCAGTCTCAGACAGGCTGGGCCAAGGGCATAGCTGTGCCGTGTCTGCCCAGGTAAGACCTGCTCTCAGAGCCCAGGTGAGCCGGGTCCCCTGAGGCTCAGCCCCAGCTGCAGGATTTCAGGGTCCATGGGAGAGACTGGGGGCAGGGGGTGGGGGAACCCAATGGTGCTGCTGGAAGCCACCCATCACTCTCTGCGCTAGGAGCTTCCCACCCCTGGGTGGGGAGGGAGGAGGAGCTATTAAGAAAAGCCAGGCCTTGGGCCAGCACTGTGGCTTAGAAGGCTAAGCCTCCATCTGCGGCACCAGCATCCCATATGGACGCTGGTTCAATGGCCAGAGCTGTGCCGATCTGAAGCCAGGAGCCAAGAGCTTCTTCCGGGTCTCCCATGTGGGTGCAGGGGCCCAAGGACTTGGGCCATCTTCTACTGCTTTCCCCAGGCCATAGTAGAGAGCTGTATTGGAAGAGGAGCAGGCAGGACTTGAACTGGCACCTGTATGGGATGTCGGCACTGCAGGCAGCAGCTTTACCCGCTATGCCACAGCGCCTGCCCTGGGAGCTCGCGTTTCTGCAAGCAGAAGATAGTGCTGAAAAACTACCCCAGAATGCAGGGTGAAAGACAGGTGCCGCCGACTGGCTCAGCTGTCTCTCCACCCCCCTCCCCCCCAATCTGGCTGCAGGAAGAGAACTCTGCTCGCACTCACTACTCACACTCACTGCGTCTCCTAGGAGGCGACAGATGGTCTTTTCCATAGGAAGGGCTCTGTGGGTCTAGCCAGGTCTTCAGAGCTTCAAATATCTTGTTCTAGTGGGAAGATGGTCTCCAACCGTTGAGCACCTGTGTTACCTGGTCCACAAAATCGGGAACCCAGCCCTAAGGATCTCCAGGAGAGGGCTCTGCCCCAGGGTGCATTGGGTTGAGCCACAACAACATTTTCCCCCCAGTGGATCCACCCACAAATCCCTCAAACAATCACGTGTATCAAGACCATCTTACTCAAAGCACCAATTGCATCTTAACATTTTTCTAAATTTTTTTTTGACAGGCAGAGTGGACAGTGAGAGAGAGAGACAGAGAGAAAGGTCTTCCTTTTTCCATTGGTTCACCCCCAATGGCCGCTGTGGCCAGCGCATGGCGCTGATCCGATGGCAGGAGCCAGGTGCTTCTCCTGGTCTCCAATGCAGGTGCAGGGCCCAAGCACCTGGGCCATCCTCCACGGCACTCCTGGGCCACAGAAGAGAGCTGGCCTGGAAGAGGAGCAACCAGGACAGAACCGGCGCCCCAACTGGGACTAGAACCCGGGGTGCCAGCGCCCCAGGTGGAGGATTAGGCTATTGAGTTGTGGCACTGGCCATTTTTCTAAATTTTTAAATTAAAATTTAAAAATTTTTTATTTTACTTATTTGAAATTCAGAGTTACAGAGGGAAAGAGAGAGAGAGAGAGAGAGAGAGAGACAGAGAGGTGTTCCATCTGCCAGATCACTCCCCAGATGGCCTCAATGGCCAGAGCTAAGCCAATCTGAAGCCAGGAGCTTCTTCCCAGCCTTCCACAGGGTGCAGGTGCCCAAGCACTTGGGTCATGTGCTGCTGCTCTCCCAGGCACATTAGCAGGGAGCCGGATCGGAAGCAGAGCAGCTGACTTGAACCGGCACCCATATGGGGCGCTGGCACCGCAGGCAGAGGCTTCACCTGCTACACCACAGGGCCGGCCTCTGGCTCATTCTTCTACAAACTTCCCTTTTACTTCTGCAAAGAAGACTTGAAAATTTGTTCACCTACTTTTTTTATTTTATTTGAAAGGCAGAGAGAGAGACAGACAGTCACAGAGATCTCTATCTGCTGGTTCACTCCCCAAGTGCCTGATATCAGAATTTGGACCCCTAAAAAAATATCAAAATGTGGCCCCTTAAAGTTCCCAAGAAGTCCCATATGGGGTGCCACGTGTGTTATCAGAATTTGGGGTGCCATACGATATCACCATATGCTTGTTAATAAATCCCCAATGTTAATAAGCCCGAGAGGGTTCTTGCCTAATATTTAGAGAAGAATTCTAAATACCGGCACAGATAAACGAGGCAGCATGGTACAGTTTAAGCCTTTATTTAGTGAGAAAGGTGCATAGGAGAGTGAGGGCTTTATCTAAGAGAGAGGGGTAAATCTGGGATCATACCGAGGACCAGGAACCAGCCACGTGGAGGAGTATATAGGCCAGGAAGCCTAGGGCGGGTGGCCCGAAGGCTACGCACCCTGGAGGCGCAGGGCTACAGCAAGCCCCCTCCTGGCAAGAGGCCAGGGCGAAGGAGGGAGGAAAGGACACACCCTGTTCCAGGCTTTTAATCTACTTTCAAAGGGGAGTGGTTAATTAACCTGATTGGCCGGTGGGTACTCAGGTGTGGCCAGGTAGGGGCATGAGGTCCACACAGAACCGTGGTGAAGGCGTGGACTTCCAGCTCACAAACCTAATCAAATTTTTTTTTTTTTTTTTTGACAGGCAGAGTAGACAGTGAGAGAGAGAGAGACAGAGAGAAAGGTCTTCCTTTGCCGGTGGTTCACCCTCCAATGGCCGCTGCGGCCGGCGCACCGCGCTGATCCGAAGGCAGGAGCCAGGTGCTTCTCCTGGTCTCCCATTGGGTGCAGGGCCCAAGCACCTGGGCCATCCTCCACTGCACTCCCTGGCCACAGCAGAGAGCTGGACTGGAAGAGGGGCAACCGGGACAGAATCTGGCGCCCCTACCGGGACTAGAACCCGGTGTGCCGGTGCAGCAAGGTGGAGGATTAGCCTATTGAGCCGCGGCGCCAGCCAAACCTGATCAATTTTAACCTGTATGCCTGCAAGAGCCACGACTGGACCTGGAAGAAGCCAGGAGCCTGGAACTTAATCGTGGCCGCCATGTGGTTAGCAGGGACCCAAGTACTTGCGCCATCACCCGCTACCTCCAAGGTATGCAATGGTAGGAAGCTGGATGGAGGTGAAGCAGTTAGGCTCAAAGCAGGCGCCCAGATAGGGGTGTGGACGTTCCAGGTGTGACCTAACTGTTGGGCCAGATGCTGCCCTGCAAAGGGGATTTTATCTGCCTGTGGCAGTAGCTTCATTCTCCGTGGTTAGCAATATTCCTATGCAATACACCTATGTGGTTATAACTTAATTTTTATTTGCCATTTTATAAAAACATTGGAAAAGAAAAAAGCCCAATATTCCTACATTTTGCCTTCCTCTCACCACTACTGTTTTCTTTCCTGCTGGTTTATGTGCATAGTTGTAATCACAGTGAAACACTCTCTCTGAATGGACTGTCCCGTTATAGCTTATGTCTTACTGCGCACAACTAAGAATGGCAATGCCTTCATACAGGAATTAGTTTCATTAGCCAAGTCGGCCATGAGCTTTTCTTTTTTAAAAAAGATTTATTTTGTTTATTTGAAAGTCAGAGTTATGAGAGAAAGAGGGAGGGAGGGAGAGAGAGAGGAAGAGAGAGAGAGAGAGAGAGAGAGAGAGAGAGAGGGAGAGGGAGAGGCAGGGGGAGAGAGAGAGAGAGAGAGACAGAGAGAGATCTTCCATCCGCTGGTTCACTCCCTAAATTGCTGCAATGATTAAGACTGGGCCAGACCAAAGCCAGGAGCCAGGTGCTGCCTCTGGCTCTCCCACATGGGTGCAGAGACCCAAGCACTTGGGCCATCTTCCACTGCTTTCCACAGCTCCAGCAGGGAGCTGGATAGGAAGTGGAACAGCTGGGACTCGAACTGGTGCCCATATAGAATGCTGGTTACAGACGGTGTCTTAACCCACTGTACCACAGCACCATCCCTGGCCATCAGCTTTTCACCCCTCATGCATCCTTCTCCAGATGTGTGTCTCTGAGTGTGTACATGTCTGGACACATGTGCACACACACTGTGTGATCACGTCTTTGGGTGCACGTGTGTGTGTGACTCTGAAGGTGTGACTCTGGGTCGGACTATGTTCCTAGGCGTGTGCATGTGTGTGCAGATGTGCACGATTCTGCCTGCGAGCTGGCGAGGGTCTGAGGGAAGACCACAAACACAAGGTAGTTATTCTGCATTCTGAGACTGAAATAATTTGGTAAAAGCCGCTTTGCGGCAGTTTCGGTCCCCTGTGTGAAGCTGGCTGGGAGCCAGTGGTTCAGGACAGACACTGCTGGGGACGCCGGCATCCCAGAGCCCAGTGTCTGGGTCTCAGCCCTGGCTCTGCTTCCAATCCCAGCTGCTTGCCATGGCCTCTGCGAGGCAGCAGTGGGTGGCTCAAGGGCCTGGGTCCCTGCCACTCACGAGGGAGCCGTGGATGGAGTTCCTGGCTCCTGGGCACTTGGAAGTGAACCAAAGAATAGGAGCCCATCTAGGCAGGGGCTGTGCTGGGGGCGGGGATGGGGTGGCCGCTGGCCCCGGACCCCACACCCTAGTTCCCTGTGCCCCTTCCCTGATGTGCCCAGCGCTGGCAACAAGAACAGCCCGAAGGCACACACAGCTCTCTGCCTGGCCGAGCGGTCGTGTGGTCCGGGTGGTGCTGGAGCCGGTGCTGAGGACAGAGGAGGCGTCTCCTGCCCCCAGCTGCGTGTCCCCTGTGGGCACCTGGGAGCCTTCTGCAACCCATGCCAGGGAGCAAATGGGGCCACACTGAGGAGCCCCAATGCTGAGGCTTTCTCGTGGGGAGGTGACCCCAATGTGTTGCGGGACTGGTGGCAGAGATGGGGGGCTGAATTATCTGGTGCTCCGTGACCATCCTGAGCCTGGACAAGGCTGGGTTTCTCCCCGATCTTTCTCCTGGGACCAGGGGCTGAGGGTTGGGGCTCTTAGCAGGGACCTGTGCCATCAGCAGCTGTGGGCATCTGGCATTCACTCTCCAGCCCGAGCTCCTCGGGGGACAAGGAAGGCCGGAGCTGTGGAAGATGAGACAGCCCTGGTGCCCAGACACACTGGGCCTGAGCCTGCTCACCGTGGGTGAGATCTGCCCTCGGGGAGCGAGGTGGTGGGCTTGGTGTTTGCAGAGCAGGAGAGCCAGGTAGCAAGAGCTCTGTGCCAAGGAGGGTGTCCCCGGACAAGGCAGGCTGCTAGCATCAAAGGCAGTGACAGCCCACAGGCTGCACTTGCAGCCCAGCCCCAGCCCCCTGCAGTGGGGCTTCCCTTCCCTCTCCTGCCACTTCCTCCCCTCCCCACCCCCACCTATAGCCTCGGCTGGCTGTGCAGGAAGCCGAGTTTCTGTCTCCCAGGCAGGCGGGGTGCGGGAGCTGAGCATGCGCCACACACTGGGCACTACTGCTCCTTTTGGATGAGGAGGTGGGGCCAGCCCAGAGCCCTGAGCCCAGGCCCTGCCTCCAGTGCAGCTCCGAGGGCTCAGCCGGGACAAAGCGGAGGCCGCTCTGATCTCTGGCTGCAGAGGGATCCTGGGGAGGGACACCCACCCAGTGACCGGACCCCAGGGGACTGAGAACTCGCCATGGGGTGGCAGGTCCTGGAGACCCCAAAGGCCCCCAGGCTGCAGGCAACGGCCCACACCTGCTGCTACCTGGGCAGGTGGGTGGCAGATTTTCCCCACCTCCTCACAGTTGAAAGTCCGCTCAGGGGGCTGGAGGCCAGAGAAGAGGCAGGAGAGAGGTCAAGGGCAGGGAGAGAGCCAGGCGGGAAGGGCAGAGGGTCGGGACCACAGGGGCTGGGGAGGAGGCTCCTGAGGGAGGAGGGGGCTGACCCTTGCAGGAGCAGGAGCAGGAGGTGGCCCAGGGCTGTGGAAGGTAGGGGCCAGGGATGGGGAGGGGGCGAGGGAAACAACACATCTGTTGCTGCTTCCTCATCGTCCAAGTGAGGAGAGCCAGGGTGAGACCCTGGGGCTCTGAATTCTGAGTGTTCCCCTGTCTCTGTTCCCCTGCAACCCGTCCTTGTGACCTCACAAGATGAGAGAGAGAGAGTCCTGCCTGCAGCACAGCTGTGCCCATTGTAGAGAAGTGAAAACTGAGGCCCTGGTGGACTCCGTCAGAGGCGGTGCTTGGGCTAGAACAGCTGTGCTTTGTCACAGGGGCCCTGGAGGGGAAGGGTCAGGGATGGTGTGAAAGGCAGGATGAGAGAGAGAAACATGGGGCCACAGCGAGAGGCAGGACCAGGACACACTGGTGGCAGCTCTGTGGGCGCCGTCCTCGGCCTCGTAATGCCACCTTCAGTGGCTCCGAGGTTCGGGCTGTGGTCTGGGAAGAGGCTGCTCTGCCTTCCTCCTAGGAATGCTCATCCCCTGGTTCTTTTTATTCGGAAGAAGTATAGACCCAGTGATCGCGATTAAACACTGCAAACCTTGCCTTCCTGCAGCGGTGCGCGCTGGGTAACAACTCCCTGGAGCTGTTAGCAAGCTCTGTCATTTAAAGATCAGGTAACACACAAGCCAAGACTTCCAGTCACCTTAGGTTATGGCACCCGTAGCCACCCGGTTCACGGTTTACTCCCTGCAAAGGCAGTGAAGCGGGGAGCCCCGTCTGACTGTCCCTGACCTCTCCTGGCCTGTCTCTGCCCTGGGGACAGTGATGCCTGACGGAGGGGGGGCGGTGATGGAGCAGGTGCCGAGGCTGGCGGTGGAGGTGGCTTTCTCTAAGTGAGCAGTGGTGTGTAGGACAGGGAGCCAGGGCTTACGCCTGGGGACCCAGGTTTTCTCTGAGACGTTGGAGGCCAAGTTGCCTGCAGGGAGCTGGATGGATCCTTAGGGTGTGGAGTCCCAGTCTCCTGTGGAACCAGGGCCATGATGGGGCTAATCCAGGAATGGGAGGGTGGGGGGTTGTGGTGCGGCTCAGCCCCTTCCTCCTCCTGCTTCCTCCTCCTCCCTCTGTAACTGAGGAAGCGTTCATTTTCCAAATGTGTGGGCAGTGGGCGGAGACTGGATGTAGGTGAGCCTCAAGGTCAAGGTGGGGCGGTTCTCACGCCCACCACCTCCCTTGGGTACCCACACTGTCACTCTGTGCCTGTTGAACACCCACTTTCCCAGGGACCTTGAGGGGGGACCCCCGGTGTATCTGGGAGCCGGGGGCTCTCAGGACAAAGGGAGCGCTTGTGCACAGCACCTCTCCCAGGGCTCCCAGGGCTCCGGCACTGGAGCAGAGCTGTTCTCCGGCCCCGGATAAAACACAGCTGGGGCGGGCGTGGCGGCGCAGAGCAGATTAAGGCACTGCTCGGGGCACTGGTGTCGCAGACTGGAGCTCCAGTGTGTTCCAGCTCCCTGCTGGAACACCTGGGAAACAGCAGAAGATGCTAACCCCCCCAATGCTTGGGCCCCCGCACCCATGGGAGAGGCCAGGGGGAGTTCCTGTTTTCTGGCTTCAGCCTATTTGGAGAATAAATCAGAGGGTGAACGTCTCTCTCTCCCTTTCAAATAAGTAAAAATAAATATATATTTTTAAAAAAACCAAAGATTTCAGGAAGGAAGTGAATGCCACAGTTACTTTAACACTGGTGGGGTGGTGCGCATGCCAAGTATGAAAGCGCTAGAAGGGGCGGTGCTGTGGTGTAGTGGGTAAAGCCACCGCCTGCAGCGCCGGCATCCCATATGGGCACCAGTTCAAATCCCGGCTGCTCCACTTCCTATCCAGCTCCTTGCTATGACCTGGGAAAGCAGTGGAAGATGGCCCAAGTCCTTGGGCCCCTGCACACAGCGGGGAGACCCAGAAGAAACTCCTGGCTCCTGGCTTTGGATTACAGCAGCTCCTGTCGTTGTGGCTATCTGGGGAGTGAACCAGCGCATGGAAGACCTCTCTCTCTCTGCCTCTCCTCTCTCTTTCTCTGCCTCTGCCTCTCTGTAACTTTGCCTTTCAAATAAATAAATAAATCTTGAAAAAAGAAAGTTCTAGAAGACGATTCGTGCTCTTCTCCTGAAATGAACATTCGTCCTGCAGTAAGACAGAGGAACGTGTGTATGTGGAGGAGGGGTGGGGAGGAACGCAGATGGGGAGAAAACCCTCACCGTAAATGAGGAGAGACCTTTAACTTAGCTGCCAATCTGCAAAAGAGAACGCTGGGCCGGTGCCACAGCTCAATAGGCTAATCCTCCCCCTTGCGGCGCCGGCACCCCGGGTTCTAGTCCTGGTCGGGGCATCGGATTCTGTCCCGGTTGCCCCTCTTACAGGCCAGTTCTCTGCTGTGGCCTGGGAGTGCAGTGGAGGATGGCCCAAGTGCTTGGGCCCTGCACCCCATGGGAGACCAGGAAAAGCACCTGGCTCCTGGCTTTGGATCGGCACAGCACGCCGGCTGCATGCGCCAGCTGTGGCGGCCATTGGAGAGTGAACCAACGGCAAAAGGAAGACCTTTGTCTCTGTCTCTTTCTCTCTCTCACTGTCCACTCTGCCTGTCAAAAAAAAAAAAAGAGAGAGAGAGAGAGAACGATGAGCCCAGGTGGGTGTGTGGGCGGAGGAAGCAGTGTGGTGCCTGAGCCAGGGACAGGGAGCGGAAACAGGATTTCCACCTCGCAGTGGACTCTTCACTCTCCCCCACCCCCGCCCAGTGCGTCCCAGGAAACACCGTGACCTCTGGCTATGGCAAGAAGTGGACAAGATGGCCTGGACCAGGAGCCCCTGGAAGGCCAGAGCTGGCACCCAGAGGTGAGAAGGAAGCCCCTGGCTCGTCAGCCCTGGCTCCCAGGTCCCCATGGGAGTGGAGAGGGCTGGGGTCCTGGTGGTGAGGTGGGAAGGGCTGGAAGCCCTAGGGGTGGTCCAGCCCAGTACCCTGTCCCCTTGAGGCCCTGGCCTGGACAGGATGAAGCCAGCGTTTACTGGAGCATTTTATTATTTATACTATTTATTGGAGCATTTATAATTTGGAATATTTATAATATTTATTAGAGCAGTTCTAATATTACAATATTCATACTGTTTATTGGAGCATTTATAATGTGATATTTATATTTACTGGTGCATTTATAATACATTTATATTATTTATTGGAACATTTGTAATATTATGATATTATATTATTCACGGAGCAGGTGTAATGTTATATTTGTACTGCTGATTGGAGCATGCACTCGGTGCTCATGAGATGCCCGAGGGTCCCTTGTACTGAGGGCGACACTTCTATCAACCACATTTTCTCCTCCCCAGCAGCAGCAGCAGGAGCAGCGGGAGATCTCTGGCCTTTTCAGGGTCTTGCAGTCCTTATAATGCCAGGGTGAGGGTCCCCCTGGATGCTATAGACCCCAAGCGCCAAGACACACCCCAGGCTTGAAGGCTCATGTGCCAGGGTGGGGGGCTCCAGGCTCCACCAAGACCAGCCACAGGCAGCATCGCCGCCGGAGGAGGAGCTGGGGGCTCTGAGCGAATTGGCCAGAATCCCAGTAGTAGGAAGAGTAGGGCAGCCCTGGGCTGGTATCTGAGCTGGGCGCTCTCCCCTCCCCCCTGCCCCTTACCATTGCATTTCCAGGGAGGGACAGAGGCGTGGGAGTGAGGCCGGGGTGAATTCCAGACGGTCACTGCCCCCTTGCATGTTTTACTTCATCCCACCTTGACACTAGGGGTCACAGACTGGATGCCTGGCCACTTCCCGCCCCTACACCTGCCTTCAAGGAGGCGGGACATTCTGGGCCCCTACAGGTGGCTGTAGGGCCCCTATGGGTCTCTGGCATGCAGGGTGGGGGCCATCCCCAGGGACGTGGCAGGTGTGGGGCAGCCACTGCTGTGTGGGCTCGAAGGGTGCTCAGCCCCTCTTCCTGCCTGCCTGCCTCAGTTTCCCCTGGCCACCCCTCTCTGTCAAGGCTTTCTCTTGTCTGGGGCTCGCGCTCCCTTCAATCAGAGAGCCCCCAGCATCCATGTGGCTCCTTTTGTTGTCTCCAAATACAGCCTTAGGGGAGACAAAGGCACACATAAGGCCAGTGTCTAGTGTGTGGGGGGGGTCCCAGAGTCAGCCACAGAGACCAGGCACCTGCTGGGCACAATGCCCACGCCTCCACCTGTTCCTCCCAGTTTCTGAGACAGGTGTCAAGTCCACCAGCCCGCTTGGAGGATGACCCGCAAGACTGGCTGAGCACTCTTAAAATCAGGCTGCTGCAGGGGGCTCCCAACACCTCTTTCCTGTCCTGAGTCCCTTGTGTGACTGCTGCTATCTCACCCCAACCTGACCCCCCCCCCCCCGTGGGGGTCTGTCCAGAGTCCAGCCCTGGAGCTACCCTACCCCACTGGAGCAGGTCTTGGTTTGGGTCCGAGGCTTCTTTTACGGGAGTTTCCTGTATGCCATTGTTGTTCAGTGCGCATGTTCCTGGGGACCCCAGTGGCCCCTGCCCCTGTTCCTGCTCCACCAGCTTGTAGCCCCAGCTCTTGCCATCCCTGGGCCCTGGCTGCCTGGGGAGACCTCTGAACCCCACAAGATGCCACACTCCTGTGTGTGTCTACATTGCACATGTCCTCAGCCTCCAGCATCTTCCCCACACCTCGTCCTTGTGCCCCTGACTGGCTGGTGGCATCTCGTTCTGCAGCAGAGAGCAGGGCCGGGCCTGCTGGGCTCCCCAGCTGCGAGGCAGCAGGAACCTGAAGGTAGCCAGCAAGGAGGGGAGCGAGGCACCCCCTGCGGAGGGGCTGAGCTGGGTGACACGGCTCCCCGCTGGCCTCTGGCCGGGGATGCCTTCCCCGAGGCAGGTGAGCCCAGACACCCATGAGCCCCCACAGTTCATGGCCCCCTGTGTCCAGGAGGCCCTGGTCCTGGCTGCACCCACACACAGCCCCTCTGACATCAGGAGCCTGCAGGGGCCTTGCTGGGAGAGGCCAGGTCTGCCAGGGCCCTGTCCCGGTGCCTACGCCCGCGGGGGGCCCTGTGGCCTGGTGCCGGGTGGACTTGGTACTGCCCGGGTCTTGTGTGTGGGTGTGATCGTGGGCTTGAAGCGCTGGCCCAGGCTGGGAGTGCACAGTCTTGAGCCGAGCTCCGGGCTGGGGCCCCACGGCTTCCCCGCAGACACACACAAGCCAAGCCGCTCTTCTGAGTCACTAGACCCACCTCAGGTGGTTTCTCTTCCTGTAGACACCTGCGAGCCACGGCGCACACGCGTGGCAAAAATAGCCCGGGCTTGTCCTGCGCCCAGGGCCCGGGAGCTCACCCGCCAGCCGCGTCTTGGCACCAGGTCTCTGGATGGCCAGGGGTCCCAGCTGAGGGCTAAGGGGACGCGCGGGGGAGGCTCAGCAGTGCCAGCCCCTACAGAGGCCAAGAGGCCCCAGGGGAGTCAGCAACCTGTGAGGTCCAGGGCTGGCCCGGCTCGCTGTAGGGGCGCAGGGTGGTGAGTGGACCCAGCCACGCTGAGACGCGTGTGGGGCCTGAGGCCGCCCCTGCCGGGCACAGACACCTCCTGAGTGTGTGGGTGACCGGCACCAAATCCTAAACCCCAGGTGTCTGCAGACCACGGCCGCCTTCCTCGGCTTGCAGCGTGGTGCCCTCGTTAGACGTCGGGCCTACGCTCCAGAGAGACCCTAGGCCTTGTCGCTCCTGGAAACTCTTTTGAGTTTTGTTTCTGGAGGCTGGGTGAGTGTGTGAACCCTCTTCTGGGACTTCTAAGAAGCTTGCTCTCCCTGCCCCTTGGAGGGGAGGGACCCCCCCGCCCCCCCAGAGCCCTGCTCCAGACCCCAGGGAAGGGCCCCCGGGCCTGACAGCGCCCTTCGCCCTGCAGGCTGCCGCTCAGCCACTTGAAGAGCACCTGGTCCCACCCCCTTAGTTCACCAGCAAGGAAGTTGAGACCCAGAGAGGGGAAGCGCCCCCCCCCCCCAGCAGGCTGGCGGCCAGCGCTGCTGGAGGGGAAGCGACAGCTCACGGCTCGCTCAGCTGCACCAGACCCCCAGCACGTAACAACCTCTGGGCCGGGGAGGGAAACCGAGGCATGGAGCCTCTGACCTGACCTTGCTCTCATGGGACACTCAGCGAGGCTCCCGTGGGCCTGCATGCTGCCCGCACCCGACGCGGCTCCGTGGGCTGGGCCAGGTAGCGGGGCTGGCGGCAGTCCCGGGCTGGCGGCCTCCGAGACAGCAGCACCTGCAGCAGGCGGACCCGGTCTGTCCCGATGATGGGTGAGATTTTTCTACGAGCCCTCAGCTTCCTCCCAGTCTGAGTCAGCTTACAGCCCAGAGTCGGGTGGGGAAACCTCCCCGGAGCCTTCCCCGTGGACTGGGCTCGCGTGCCACCACCCTCCACCAGGCCATGGCCGCTGCCCCAGCTTCCCATGGGGAAAGCACCAGGGGCCAGAGCTGACGCACTGTTGAGAATCATCCCGTGGCCCCTGAGCAAGGCGTGAGTGGCAGCCGCGGGTGGGTGTGGGAACCCGTTTTCCTAGCATCAGTTTACACCTCTGGGTCTTGTGCTGAGGGAGCGGCCGGCCCCTGGGGAGCACGGGGACCTCTGACTGCACTCCATCGTTTAACCAGATGGTTCTCCACCCAGCCTAGTGTCTTTTGGAAAGGCTGGGAGGGACGACACACTGAACGTTCTAGACTCTTCTCTGAGCGAGAGATTACGAGGTCAGGAGCTGTCTGCAGGCCTGGCCTCGCCCGGGGCTGGACTCTGGGCTGCCCCGGAGCAGTGGGGATGGAGGCAGGGTGGGAATGGGCTGCCCGATGACCCACGAAGGGCTGGGCTCTCCTCTGCCTCTTCAGCTTTGTCCCAGCCCTGGGGGAAGCATAGCTGTTCTGCAGCCAAAAAGCAGACAGGGCTATTCATTCATTCATTCATTCATCCATCCATCCATTCATTCATTCACTCCCTCTTTCATCCAACAAAAACTCTCCCAAGGACCCGTCTCATATGAGGCTCCGGAAACAGCATCAACAAGGCACCGTCCTTGTCATGGGAGCTCCGGACTTCAGGGACATTCCCCTGCTGCACACAGATGACCCCGACGGCCCCCACTCTGCCACACTGGCCAAATCCCATGGGGTGATGCAGGCAGATCAGAGATCAGGGAAGGCGTGGGTGGGATTTGCAGCAGTAAGGGACGGTCTATGGGGAAAGTTGGGTGGAGCAAGGCAGTCCGAGGAGTGAGGAGGGGGCTGCATACTGCAGGTGGTCTTGCTGGTTTTGCTGCTGGGGGCTGGGATGAGATACCAGGAAGGAGAGGCTCAGATCAAGTTCCAGCAAAATCCTACGGCAAAATCCTGTCCCTGTCGTGTCTTGTTGCTCCTTGCACTGTGGCTCAGGCACAGACTGATGCCTGGGCACTGTGAAGGTGGACATCCACGCCGCTCACTGTGGCCCATGGGGACTGGAGTTTCAGGCATGGATCCCAGGTAGGACGCCACTGGTCTTGGGGACATTCCAGGGCCTCCTGGAACCGCACCCCTGCAGACTGCTCCCCCAACGACGTCTGGCCCCGAGGTGGCTGAGACTCCAGGGCTCTGAGCAGAGGGGGAGGAGGAGGAAGGCTTGTAGCGGGGGAAAGGGGACTCCCTGCGCGCCTGCAAACCTCCACCAGGCTGTGCTCTTCCTGCTGCCTGAGTGCTCTGGAAAATTCAGGCCGAGGCGGGAGGAAGGTTAGTTTGGTGTTGAGCCACACAGCTCCGTGTGGACCCTCAGCTGTGCAGAGGCAGCCGCAGGGCTGCCCCACGGGGGACGCTGGCTCCTGGAAGTTGTGGGCAGCTGGGGACACGCAGGGCACAGGAGCTGTAGGAATCTGCATCCAGGAGGAGGCAGACCTGGGGACAGGAGCCAGCACACAGAGGCTGGGCTGCAGGTGCCCAGGGCCAAGCCTGGAGAACTGAAACACGGCCCTGGGGCTGGAGGGAGCTCCCAGGCCCTTTGCACACATGGGGGCATTCCCTCTTTGTTAAACCTGAGAAAACAGTAATATACTGAAAGATGCGTTCATTTCAGGGTTTAAAACATACAAACCAACCACCTCCAGTAAGACATTGGGATGTGTGTGTGTGTGTGTGTGTGTGTGTGTGTGTGTGTGTGTGAACTGCCTCTACAGTGTTGTAGATAAGCACATCTCCTGCCTTGGCTTGCATACCTCTGGCGACAGAGGGCTCACTACCCAGCAAGGCCGCTTTGCCTGCTTTCAGACAATCCGGTTGCAGGATAGGTTTGCTCTTGGCAGCTCTGGGATCCGTGTGAAGTCACACCACGGACCTCGGGCTTGGGCAGGTGTGTCGTGGGTTCCCTCTGCGGCTTGGGAGCAGCTGTTCTTTCTATAACTCCTCCTAGTTGTGCCCCTGGCTGCCTGCCACGTGCAGCCCCTGCAGGCGACAGCCGGCAGCCCCTGTGGTGGTGGGGGGGGATGAGAGTCCAGCGATGGGAGAAGTTGTCACCCCACCGCACGCCTGTTCAGTGTCCCAGGTTCTCGGGAGATGCCCTGAGGCCTCCCCTGTCCTTTTTTTGGAAGGATGGCCGATTTTGTTTCAGCCGTAACTGCATCTGTATTTCCTGAATCCACACCTGTCCCTGCCGGTGCCTGGGCCCACCACCTCCCACCGCGTTTGTGACTCACGCGTTGTTTGAGAGACCGTGTGCGGGAAGGTGCAGCGATGTCAGGACACAGACGCCCTGTAGCCCCGCGGGCGGCATCAAGCACCAGCTGTGTTCTTGGTGGCCGGAAGTGTGGCCCTGGCCTTTGCACACCTGTGTGGACAGGGGGGTGGCAGACTCTGGGAGAGACACTGCTCTTCTGAACCCAGCGTACCCCTCTACTGACCCGCCGAGTCTCCTCGTTTTGGGGGGCTGTTCAGAACTCTAATTTCTCCCTCGCCCTCGCGGGTGATATTCTAAGAGGGGAGGCCTAGGGTCTGCCCCTTCCTCCTCTGCTCATGGCTTCCTGCATTCTCAGCAGGTCCCGGTTACAAATGACCGACCGCTGTCTTACCCTCTTGGTTCTTTTTACTAACAAACAAACAAAAACACCAAAGTTATGCTCTTTGTGTGTGTCATCCTCCTCTAGCTATGCCTTTTGGTTTTCTCCTTGTTTCCGATGGACAAAAGGTGCGTGGGTTTTGTTTCTTCAAAGCAATGAGCGAGGCTGATGCTATCATCGCTCAGAGCCCCCGCGGACTTGCCTCTCTCTCTTCTATATTGAGACATTGCAGTGTTTCGCTTCCAGTTTCTATTGTAAATTGTCTTTCTTTCATCCTTTTAAAATAGAGAAGAAAATTGCATCAAATATCCAATTTGAAAAATATTGAAGTTTTAACCTCTGCGCTTGCTTCTGTTACTAGTTGGTCAAACTTTGGGGAAATCAAGTCTTAGCCATCTTCTGCTGCCTCCCCCTTCCTTGTTAATGGGGCATTTCGAGTCTCTTTTACGTTGCTCTTTGCGCCCTGGTGATCTGCACGGCTTTTGTGTCCCGAGGGCAGACCCGTGCCCAGATGAAGCTTTTTGGTTTTGATTTAAAACAAAAGAAACCATAGATTGGCTGCCTATGTCTGCTCTCTCATCCATTATCTGCCTCGACCCATTATCTGTGACTGCTATCTACACAGTGTCTTCATAATGGAAATTTCCATGAACTTTCTGGAAGGTTCCTTACTTGCATCAGTTTCCTTTTTTTTTTTTTTACACCAAAACAAACTTATCTCTCAATTCCACTTCCATTAATTTTGTAGTCCCTGCATGAAAAGGAAAGTCAAAAACTAGACCTGGAGAGTGTCCCCCCACCTCCCAGCATTTAATGTAATTTTTAAAAACTCCAGTTATTTACATAGTAATAGTAAATAACTAGAAAAATACACCAAAGCCAACAAGAAGAGAGAGAGCGATAAAGAGAAAAGATTTGCAAACCCCCTGTGCTCTAACAGTAACTTCTCTGACATATGGATATGTTGTTCTAGGTTTTTTTCCCTCTATGGGTGGGTTTTTAACAATCATAGTTGAAATCATTCTGAATGCATACTTCTACACTTTGTGGGTTTCACCTAACCTAGTCAGCATAAACATGGCGCAGACGGATAGAAACATTTTCCATTGAGTAGATTCACTGTAGTGAAATTAAAACTCTTGCTGATGTTTGAATGTGTGTCTGTGTTGTTTGCTTTGAGGGGAAAAAAATGCCTAGGTGAACGTATTTCTGAACACGGTTTTTCCTTCTGTTGCATAATTTACTTAGGGCAAATTCTCAGAACCTCCAGATAAATGAGTAATACGGTTTTTTTTAGCTTGTCATATAAATTACCGAACCCTGCAAATTGGCTGCGAATCTGTCTCCTCAGTGACTTTCTCACCCAAGCCCTGCCAGCTGCCTGTTAAGTTGCATAAGCAAAAATGTTATCTCTTGATAAAATAAACCTTCTTCTGGGAACTGTGTCCTTTGTCCGTTTATCGATTGTGCAGTCTTGAGAGCCTGCATTTTTGCATGCTCTTCGTAAAGGATGTATGCCGCTTATCTCACGTACTGGTTACATTTTGTTTCCTCTAGTGTATTATTTGGTGTTACAATCTGTTTTAAAGGTTTATTTACTTATTTGAAATCTAGAGTGATAGAGAAGAGGCAGAGACAGAAAGAGAGAGCAAGTGATCTTCCACCCACTGGTTCACTCCCTGAGTGCCCACAGTAGCCAGAGCTGGCCAGGCCAAAGCCTGGAGTGGGGAGCTCCATCCAGGTCTCCTACATGGGTAGCAGGGGCCCAAGTACTTGGGTCATCAAATTCTGCCCCCAACAGCATAGCAGGAAGCTGGATCAGAAGCAGAAGAGGGACTTGAGCCCAGGCACTCGATGTAGGATACAGGCATCCCCAGTGGTGGCTTAACCTACAGTACCACAACGCCCACACCTGACATTTTTTAACAAAATGTTTTCTATTTTCGTGCTGTAAAACCTGTTCCATTTATTTTCTGCTTCTGTTGCTTTTTAGTCATTCTAAGTTGACAAAGAGCATTCCCCTCCAATGACTTTTGCTGGGTATCAAATTTTCATCTAGTTTTCCTATGGTTTGATTAAAAAAAACTTATTTCCATATTGAGTTTAGAATTTCTCTCTTGTCCTTTTCTTTTTTGGAATTTCTTTATCTATAGAGTGTGAGATGCAGATCTAAACCGGGGTTTGCCTGCAACATAAATTATTGGCTAAGTTTCCTTCTGGGTTGCTGATTTTGCTTATTTCTCCCCTATGTTTTAATGCATTCTCTGGGATTTTGGGCTTGCTTAGCAAGTGTCTCATTTCAACAAGACCCCCTTTGCTACCTCACCATGGAAGACCAAGTGCAAAGACTTTGCTTAAAACCTATTGATGCAATCTGATGCCTTCTCATTTTTGCTTTACTGGTGTGTTGCAAAATATTCCTAGATTTCCTACCATTTAAACCATCTTGCTTTTCCATAGGCAGTCCGATTTGGTTGTGATGGGTTATAATTTTAATATACTGAATTCTACCTGGGAATATTTTTATGTATTATATATTATATATATTTATAATTTTTATAATATATTTATAATGTTTTATATAGAGATTTTCCTAAATGCACTTAAGCCATTTTTTTTTCTCTTGTGCTACATTTGCCAAGTTCTGGAATTTGGGCAAATTTAATAGCAGAAACTGATTAATATTGCCATACATTGTGAAATAGTTTCTAGAGGGTGAGAATTGTCTGGTGCATGGAAATTTGAAGTAAGCTCAAGCCTGTTTTCAGAATGATTCTTGGATAACAGCCTCAGTTTCTTGCATGGTCATGGGTCTAATCAACACTTTGACCTCCCCCTGTATCAGTCGCACAATTGTGGTCATTTATGTTCTGCCCCCAAATCATCAGCTCCGTTGAAGCTTTCAGATGGATCTGCACACACGTTGAAAGACAGCTTCTCGCTGTTTCTGGTCTCTTCGCCCTCCCAGCTCGATGTCTTCCTATTTCTGATTATGATGCTAAGATCCGTTGAGGTCTTTGCTTGATCTTGCTTGTTCCAGAAGTACTGCTTCATTTGCTGTTTATGGTCCCAGGGAACAATGGAGCCAATGGATTGATTCTGGCATTTTCTCTTTTCCAATTCATTTGGTTCTGCTTTTATAGGATTTTTTTTCTTCTGGGTCCCCTAAGATTTTTGCTCTGTGTTTCCCCGCTAAGTGCTCACGTTGAGTGCCTAATTCATTTATTTAGTCCCCCCCCCCCCCCATTTTTTTTTCCTCCTAAGTAAGCCGAATGAAAGCAGTTAGGGCAATGTGTTTCTCTCTGCATAGTTTTGGCTGCATCTTGAGAATTTTTTTCCTAACACCCAATCCAAAAAGTTCTTCCAGGCTTAATTACATCTCACACATTTTGTTTTGTAGTTTTCACTTTATTTTTCAATAGCCAATGATATCTCTTTAATTTCCCAGACTTTTGTGCTTGTGGTCAGAGGATATAGCCACATAACTTCTGTCTTTATTTTTTAACGGAAGCTTTTGTTTTTACTGGGCTAGATAACTCACTCTGCCAAATGTTTCTCAGACACATGAGGAAAGAAAATGGATTACCTGTTACCAAACTCAAGTACACTATAATAATTAGATTATTTTTATAATTCTAGGTTCTAAGCTATGTTTTGTCTACTTGATCTGTCCTAGTCTACAATGAATTGATGTCCACAATTAGGATTTACCTTTGCCAGTGTTATTTTGAATTCTAACAATTTCACTCATATACTTTCATGCTGTACCATGTCTGCATCACAGCTACGTGTTTATTTTACTAAAATAAAGTTACCTTCTTAATCCCTCGGCTGTCTTGTACCTTGCTAGTTAGGACTATTGACACTGATTTGCTTCTGTGTCTACGCTGTCATCTAAACACTCAGTGGGAGTGCGCCCTTGATGAGAGCGGAGTGGAATTGTATTTCTCAGTTGAACTGAGGGTAGAGAGAACGATGCTTCACACTGACTGCTGCAATTTCTACGCTGAGCCGCTTTTTCCGTTGTGTTTCCTCCTTCGCATTGTTTCTTTTTATCTTCCTTAGTGACTTTGAAGACAGCCTTCCTATATTTAGTAGTCGGTGGTTACTTAAAAGTTTCCAAAAAAAATCTTACCCGTGTGTTTCTGTAATTATCAAAGCAAAAGAACAAAGCCATAACTTGGGTTCCCCTGTGGAATACACGAGCCGTCTGCTCGGCCTCTCGGATGCCGCTCCGCACCGTCCTCGCCCCCTACGGCAGTCTCCCCGCCGGCTCACTCGTCCGAGGATTACGGCAGTGCCTCTTCACCGCCATTACGGTAGCGAGGGTGGGACAGGAGGCAGGACCCTCCAGAAACCGTGGGTGGTACCGCGCCCGGTGCGGGCCGCCTTTCTGGTAGACGGCGTCCCGTGTCACCCGTGTGTTTAAGGGCGCAGGTGCTCGCTTTCCCCTTACGGTGTGGTCTCTTTCAGAGAGCCGGTTCTGGGCTTTTCCACCTGCAGGCTTCATGGCCTCGTCTTGGGGGCTCCGAACCTTGGAGACGTCTCTCCCCCGCCGGCCAGGTTTCCTCCCTCAAACCACTTCCCGTGTGGGTGATCCGCTCAGAGGGGCTTCCCAGGGACTCGGTTCCTTCGTGGGCGCCGGGCTCTGCGGGAATGAGGCTTCAAGACGGAAGCGGAGGGTCTGGGAGTGGCTTTTCCCACGCCTCTGACCAGGAGCGCGCTGGCGTCTCCTCTCTTCCCCGATGCAGCCGCACCTCCCGGCACCTCGCTGCTGGTGACCCGCCAAGTCGCCGAGGGTCACATCTGCTTGCCCTTCCCCCATTCCGTTCTGTTTCTTTCCTGGCTGCAGGTTCGAATCCTTCAAGGAGGCAAAGGCGCCTGCTGCAGATGGAGGTTGTGGCTGAGCCACAACCGCGGGGGGCCAAAGGCTCTCCCGGTGCACGGTGGACTCGGGGTCCTCTCTCAAATCTCATGGACGCTCGACACTGCCTTAGCTTCTCAGAGGACCAGAAGGGACGCAGCCCCACCCAGCCCTCTGGAGCAGCAGCTGCCCCTGGCCCGGGGGGGGGGGGGGGCAGGATGAACGCTGCACGGACTGGCTTTTGTTAGCAGCTCCTCCTCGAGGAAGTTGGCTGTTGTATCTCCTGCTGCAGCCTGGAGCGTGTTTATGTCTTTTAATCTTATTGCGGTGAAATGTCTGATCATCATTTTTCTTAAAGTTCTTAAGAAGATGGCTTCCTTGAACTTCCAGATTAACTTTTCAGATGTTCTGCTCACTCTGCCATTAGCTGGGAGTTTTTGCAAACTAACCTCTCCCCCCCCCCCACTTCCTTCCTTCCTTCCTTCCTTCCTTCCTTCCTTCCTTCCTTCCTTCCTTCCTTCCTTCCTTCCTTCCTCTGGCTTCAAAGGTTTCCACTGGAGAACTGTCTCAGGTCTCTGGTAACTCCAAAGTGCCCTTGGTGAAGTAGGCTGGCACACAAGCTAAAATGGATCAGATTTGTGAGCTGGAAGACCACGCCTTCGCCACGCCCCTGTGTGACCTCATGCCCCCACCTGTTACCTTCACCACAACCCTGGTGGCCTTATCTCCTGACCTGGCCACACCTGGGTGCCCAACAGCCAATCGGGTTAGTTAACCACTCCCCTTTGGAAGTGGGTTGAAAGCCTGGGACTCGGTGTGTTCGGCCCCTTTGCTTCGGCCCTGGCCTCTTGCCAGGAGGGGGCTTGCTGTAGCCCTGCGCTCCAGGGTGCACGGCCTTCAGGCTACCTGCCCTAGGCTTCCTGGCCTAGATGTTCATCCACGTAGCTGGTTCCTGGTGCTCGGTATGAACCCAGATTTACCTCTCTCTTAGATAAAGCTCTCTGCCTCTCTGCTTTGCTGCCGGTGATGAGCGGTGGACAGCAGCTCCCCGCGCTGGCTGCACGTGGCTTTGGCCTGCTCTCTGAGTGGTGTGGACGCTACCCGGTTCCCAGACTTTCCCCTCTCTCCAACCTGGACTAAAGCCCTCACTTTCCTAGATACTAAATAAAAGTCTAAACTGTACCATGCTGCCTCGTTTATCTGTGCCGGTATTTAGAATTCTTCCCTAAATATTAGGCAAGAACCCTCTTGGGCTTATTAATATTGGGGATTTATTAATACGTATATGGTGAAATCGTATGGCACCCAAATTCCAGTAGCATATGTGGCACCCCAGATAGCACTTCTGGGGAACTTTAAAGGACCACGTTTTTATATAAATTTTAGGGGGTCATGTTGATTTCATTGGGGCGGTCCTGCCGGCGGCTGCTGAGAGCCGAGCCCTGTGTGGACTCTGTGGGTGTGCCTGTCAACTCAATGGCTACTGCCACACGCCAGCATCTTCCGTTGTGTGCTGCTTATCAGAAACAATTCAGCCAGAGTTTGAGTTCATGTCTGTGCTAGTCTTAGCCCCACCAGCAATAGGGTGGGCTCAATCTGTGAAATCTGAGCATGACTTAGCAAAATCTCAGTGAAGTGTGTCTGAGCATGACTCAGCAAGATCACGCCCTGACTTTTTTTTTTTTTGCAGTCTTGTTGGATCGCTTCATTTTATTTGAATTTTTTACTATCTATTTTCATTTATTAGAGAGACAGAGAAAGGCACAGATCTCTCATCCCCTGGTTCATAGACCCCTATGCCCACAAGCGCTGAGGCTGAAGCCAGGAGCCTGGAACGCAATCCAGCTCTCCCATGTGGGCGGCAGGGACTACCTGAGCCATCCTTGCTGCTTTCCAGGGTGTGCGTGAGCTGGGAGCCGAATCAGAAGTGGAGCTGGGACTGGAACCCAGGCGCGCCTCTATGAGATTCTGTGTCAAATACCACCGCTGTTGGAGCTCTTTGAACACCGGCTTGTGTGTGTCTGCGTGGTTCTTGGTTCTCCGCTGCCTCTGCTCTGCCGTCTTGCTCAACCTTAGGAGTTGCAGCTCTTTTCATTCAGACTGGGCTGGGCTTTGGCCCACTTTCCTATCACTTTTGGAATTTTTCGTATTGGTTCCAGATTATGTGAGCCTTTTTAAAGAGAGGCCTGTGGCTGTGACTCATGGCACGTGAGTCGGGGCAGGCTGCCCGCCAGCTGGCACTTCTCTTGGGAAAGCACAGAATCTGTAAGGCCACCAAATCAGGCCATCTACAGAGTCCAATGGATGACCTGTCTACGTATCTATTGAAGTAGCACCTTGACAGTAGGGACTCCATTTTGGAGCAGTTGAGACTCCATTCTGGGAAAGCACCCCCCCCCCCCCCCCCCCCGTGAGACACTGGTCTGAAACTATGATCTCAAATAGTCGGACAATAGCAGTGCACTACATCACCCTTGGCAGAGTATAGAAACCCCCTAGCATAATTGTTCAAGCTTGAAAGTAGAAAGGTTACACCTGGGTTAATGATAAAAATGTAATTTGTCTATGTCCTAACCAATACCTGGATTAATGTCAGGATTATAAGATTGTAACTGGTATTGTCAAGATTATAATTGATACTAGTTTTGCATAGGTTTTAGGTCAGCTTGACCCCGGTAACCATGTATTCCCCCTGTTCCTAGCAACCATGAATTCCCCTCCCGATTTTGTGGTTTTTGCCTTTATAAACCCTGTTGCTTTGGGCTTCAGGGTCGAGAGTTCTTTAGGGCATGAGCCCACTCTCCACCGCCGGCAATAAAGGACCATCAAATTTTATCAATGTGTGGAGCTCCTTTGTTTGCACTCGCTCAGGTACAACATTTTGGAGGCCCCAGCGAGATATGGAGACCACCTCCGGGAAGACCTCGCTCCGATCCTTCCAGGTTGGTGCTCCGGCCATAGGGGAGGCGCCCCCTGATGATGTTCCAGGGCCCCATGTCCCGATTCATCGACCTGGGAGGCTCGGCTCGACCTCTTCACCGACCAATTGGCCTTAGGTCCTCTGGTAAGTCGACTCCTGTCTTCTGGTGGCGCCTTCTGAGTATTGGCAGTCTGACGAGACACCAATACAGTCTCCGTTCCGTTTAAGTGCGACGGCATTAGGACGGGAGACTCTGGTCTGGATAAAGAAAGGCCTTTCCTGGATGTACTGGTTTCTGTTCCTGTTTCGTGGCCACTTTCTGATGTACTGTCTGCATCCTCAGTCCTGGGAGGTAAACTCTTTTCCCTGTCCTGCCTGTTTGTCCCCTTTATTCCCTTGTCTCTGGAGTCTCTCTGTCCCTTCCCTGAGCATGGGCTCTGCTCAGTCTAAGGGGACACCTTTTCAGTGTATGTTCAAAAATTTCTCTCTTTTATCTAAAAAGATTGCTGCCTTAAAAATTGCTTTGTAACTTGCCAAAGTTTTGTGGCTTGGTTTTTACAGATCTGGATGAAAAATAATAATGGGTAATCAGCCGTGATGTGGATTTTTCAATCTCTGGTTTATGTCATTGATTTCTAACTGGAGTTTTATAAAAAGAGTAAAATTCCATGTAAATGTAATTTTGACATTAATTCAGATAAAGGTATGATACAATATCAACATGTTAAGTCACTGAGGTATAACTACTAAATATAAATTGGGTAAAGGTAAATGAGATAAATGTGTCTAACAAAAATGTCTTCATTAGAGTCCATATATAAAAAATAATTCAAGACTGCTTAAAAGTAACTAAGGTTAAAATTTAATGTGTTATTTTATTTTAAAATGTTGTCTTAATTTACAGATTTTTGAAGGATTATTTTCATATAAATCTAAAATTCAGCAGATAAAAAGGCCACAAGTATAAAACTGTTCTTGGTTAAAAAAACAAACAAATAGGTTTCAGTTAAAAAAAAATAACAAGTTTAAATTGTAAAAGGTGTTAAAAGGTCACAAAAGGTAATAAAAATTTTCTAAATACAAAAGCTATTAAAATATGATTCTCTTTTAAAACAATAAAGTTTTTGTAATACATATATGTTAGTATTTTTAAATAGTCTTTAAAATTTGTTATTCTTTTAATAGTTTTTATTTAATTGGTGACTCTGCCATTTTCAAGGTGGATCCCATAAGCTCTCTTCTCTTTCCTGGTTCTGACACTGTTAAAATTGTTCCAAGTTACAGGATGATTCCATGGGCTAACTTGTATTTAAGGATTTTATTTCCGATTTCACTGACAAAAAAAAAAACATCAATTTTGTATCCTATTGGTGTTCTCTGTCTCTCTTTTAGTCCTGATAGTTTAAAAACAGCTGTGTTTTTATTAAAAAATTAAGGTTTGGTCAAATATATACTCATTCTAAAACATTTAAGTGTTCACTTTGTAACAGTAAATTTGGTCTACTCAAACAAATGTACAAAAGTTACAAAAGTCTAATAATTTTGCTGTGTTATCAGTCACGATGGCTATCTTAATAAAAGAAGGCCCAGAGAACTAAAAAGGGATAAATGGTTAAAATAATCTTACAGGTACTTTCTAAAATAGTGTGTGGAGTAAACAAGTGCCTCTTCTTGTTGTCTAGTAAGTTTTATAATTTTAACCATGACCACTTAAAGCCTTTTGTCAGTCACAGTTACTACTCATAAAAATTAAAACATTGTTGGTTATGTGTTTAAGTGTGTCCTCTTTCAGGTTTCAAAGGACTTCTTTTTCCTACCTACCTAAATAAATCTCTGTCTCAGGTGTTTTAAACTTGGTGTTTAAAAAAAAAACCAAAATTTTTCAAAGTCATTAACATGTTTATGCTTGGGCTGACTTGTCAAATAAGTTACAGTTGTGTTAAATATTAAAAAAAATTTTCAACTACAAGTACTCTTATAATTAAAAAAAACTTTAAACTTTTTGGTAAGTACTTTTATAAGTTGTTATTTAACAATTAATGGTTTAAATAAAATGGTCTTCATGTTTAATCTTATACATGCCTGTGACACCACATTTCTAGCCCAGGCCACCAAAGATTAGTGATGGGATTGAGCACCCCCTTGGCTAACATCCTAATGGCCTCTATGGTCTACTTTAACAAGGACAAAAAAAAAAAAAAAAAGTTAACTGGACAGCAGGAGCAATGTAAGGATAGGCCAATTAATAACAGCTGTACACAGCGACCTGCCATCAAGGAGACCCAACAGGCCAGTCCACCCTAAATGGCATTGGTTTTCGATGTGGAAAGCCAGGGCTTCGGACAGACATCAGTCACAACAGAAGCCAGCCTCTAAAGAGCTCCAGCAGCTCTGACAGCCAAGAGCTGGGTCACTAGAAACGGAACTGCCCTGGAGTCGAAGGACTCCTAGGTCAGAGCCGCAGACCTTGTTGGCTGTAAGCTGGAAAGCCCTTCACTCTACTCAGTTTCCAAAGTAACCACCGCCATCAGGGGGACAGCCTAGGGTCAGTAATATTATAGACAAAGTTATAAATTTGCTTTCAAAGATTCTGCCTATTCCATACTGACCTCCTATTCAGTCCAGCTCTGCTCCAGGCCAGCTAGGAACTGGGAGTCAACAGGGTGCCTGCCCTAAGGAGGTTCACACCTCCTTTATGATGTGTCTTCCTGTACCCCATGTAATTAATAATGACCCTGTCCTTTGTTTTAGACCCTATGTATTTAATCTGCTTGTTAGATTTGTTTTCTCCAGATTTAAAGCAGTACAACTCTTGATGGCCGTGCACATGAAACCTTGGATAAAAGCAGTTTCTACAAGCTGACACTGCAGCCCCCTCAAGAGGCCACCTCCTGTTGGAACCCTGTTTTGACTGTCACTCCCCACTCCACACCCTAAGGGGCCCCCAGGACAACGACCCCCTGTCAGCAGGAAGTAGCCAAGATGAGATCGACGCCCTGGGTCCCTATAATAGTAGGGTGTGGATTTAAAGAGGGGGAGGACTGAGACTGTCTGGTTGGGCTAAGTGTCTGTGGGCCTCTCAGGCTTTAACAAAATGTCTTGTACATACAGACTGTAAGCTATGAACAAAAGATTTACTCTAAGACCTGACCCTAACTCTCCCCACTGTGATATTCTGTACCCAAATCTAGCAACAGGGGGGCTGGGTCCACCAAAGCAAACACTAGCTCTTAACACCTCCCATTCCAGTTGTCACCAAAAGGCCCCAGGTTAGTTCTGGTCCTAGCTGGGTCCAGTGTGGCAGGCACTGCTGCCCTCAGCACAGCAGCCCTGGTTCTGGGTGAGCTAAGTCCTCCCCAGATGCCAATTAATGTTACACAGCCAGGTAAAGTCTCTTAAAGGGGTTGTACTGATTGTAGGCCCCTGCATTCTTAGCCAGTTACTAACAAAACTCATGTATATACATACCTGTTACTCTACTGTGAATATCCTTCCTGATCCATGTGATGTGACTAAATCAAGGATTTGATTAGTCTCAAAACAAAAAGGGGGGAATGAAGTAGCACCTTGACAGTAGGGACTCCATTTTGGAGCAGTTGAGACTCCATTCTGGGAAAGCACCCCCCCCCCCCCCCCCCCGTGAGACACTGGTCTGAAACTATGATCTCAAATAGTCGGACAATAGCAGTGCACTACATCACCCTTGGCAGAGTATAGAAACCCCCTAGCATAATTGTTCAAGCTTGAAAGTAGAAAGGTTACACCTGGGTTAATGATAAAAATGTAATTTGTCTATGTCCTAACCAATACCTGGATTAATGTCAGGATTATAAGATTGTAACTGGTATTGTCAAGATTATAATTGATACTAGTTTTGCATAGGTTTTAGGTCAGCTTGACCCCGGTAACCATGTATTCCCCCTGTTCCTAGCAACCATGAATTCCCCTCCCGATTTTGTGGTTTTTGCCTTTATAAACCCTGTTGCTTTGGGCTTCAGGGTCGAGAGTTCTTTAGGGCATGAGCCCACTCTCCACCGCCGGCAATAAAGGACCATCAAATTTTATCAATGTGTGGAGCTCCTTTGTTTGCACTCGCTCAGGTACAACACTATGAATATATATATAGCATTCCATATGGGATCCTTTGTTAAAAAATGTATTTTGCTTACTTACTGTTATCTGGTTGAAAGGCAGAGCAAGAGAGATTGAGTGAGAGAGAGAGACAGAGACAGAGAGAACCTCCAATCCACTAGTCCACTACCCAAATGGCTGCAACAACTAGGGCTGGACCAGGCCAAAGTCAGAAGCCAGGAGCTCCATCGGGGTCTCCTATATGGACGGCAGGGGCTCAAGCACCCTGAGCATCCTCTGCTTCCTGCCAGGTGTGCCTTGGGAGAGAGCTGGATCAGAAGTGGAGCAGCAAGGACTCGAACCAAGGCTCCGGTATGCGATATGTAGGCATCCCCAGAGTCAGCCAAATCCACTGTGCCACAGTGCCTGCCCTCCCATAGGATCTTAAAAATATCCAAACTGTGGAGGCGGCCGTTGTGTTGCAGCTGGTTACGCCTCAGTTCAGAACTCCCACATCCCATGTCCAGGTTCCAGTACCAGTCAGTACAAGATGACCTGTCGGGGACCAGCCAGCGACAATAGGAGAAGAGAAAGAATGACAGGAAACACAAAGTAAAAAGAAGAACAGCAGGATCCCAGAGTCTTCTCTATCTCGGTATCTCTATGCTTCTTGTCTTTTTATTTGGCTCAGAGTGGTTAATCGGTAACTCATGGTGTCGTGGGTTACAATAACATCGCAACTACAAATCTACAAACATGCCAGTACAGAACGTTCTGTGTATAAACACGAGTAACAAGCTTGTGGCCAGCCACAGGGTGCTGTGGTGCCGGTGGAGAGGACGCAGGTGTGCCTAGTGCCCAAGACCGCGGCATGTGGGCCACCATAAACTTTGTCTCTCTGAAGACTTTCCAGAACCGTCTAGGAGGTCTGCCCCAGGGCAGTCACAGCCTGTCTCAGACACTGGCAATGTTCCACAGAATAAGGAAAACCCAACAATTCCCTCTTTTTCTTTGTTCATCTTTTTAATTTTATATTTTTCTTTCAAGATTTATTTATTTACTTGAAACTCAGAGTCAACAGAGAGAGGAGGAGAGGCAAAGCGAGAGAGAGATTGTCCATTCACTGGTTCACTCCCCAGATGGCCTCAACGACCAGAGCATGGAGAATGCAGAGACATTCATTCTGTAAAGTGAAAGAAATAGGCAGATAGGGGACAGGGAATGTCGACGTCCCAGGAGACAGGCTGGTGACTTGATGTCCTGTTGATGGTTGGAAATACTCTGCAGGAGCTCCCAGTCCAATTAAATTATTCATTAATTTGTGCAAAAGCCACTGAGTACCATAGTAACTGTAATCCTCCAGTTTTCCCTTGGAATAGCTATGAATCCCGTTTTCTTCCATATTCACTTAGGATTTCCCACAGAGAACTCATTGACGCCCCATGACCCTAAGCTTGTGTCAGTCCAATCACACCAATCTTTTTCTTGATAGGTAGAATATAACACTTTCCCTTTTTATACCACTCCACTCTCCCCAGTAAATAGTTAGAACAGTTAAGTACACACAGTAACACTGATGGTGCCCCCTCCCCTATTGCAACAGCTACTAAAGTACATGCAGCAGCCGAATTGACCATAGCCAGCATTGCCAAGTCGAGCAGAGCAGTAGGAGGTGGTTGTTTTGGTTGAACCAATGTCTCCATTTCCAAAGTCAGTCTTTCTAGCTGTCCCCTTGTGCGGATGTCACTCTGTTGGTGTTAGCAGACCCCGCATCATCTTGGGTGTCAAACCTTCCCCTCAGAGGCTCCTGGACATCTAATCTCGCCCTCTTGGCCATATCTGCGCTGTTTAGTCCAGCGAGCAGGTAATGGCTTGTGATCTGATTCTATGGAAACACAAGCATACAGTCTTCTCCACGTTACAACCTCTAAAGCTTCCCACTGTCCCATGAGTAGATCCTTCCACCACAGTGGCTGGGCAGCCATGTTGTCCGGGGAGAAGGCCATTGCCTGTCAACTGTGGGAAGCCCTGCTTCATCTACATTTTTGGATTTTGTCGTTGGCAGAGCTCGGGATGGTTGTGCATGAGGGGATCCGTGAAGTCCCCCTTTTTGTTCTACCAATTGTCGTTTTGGAGTTAAATGAGCTCTTCCATCGATAGGTCGACCTTGAGGGTTGTAGGGAAGACCAGTAACGTGTTGTACGTCCCATGCAGTAAAAAAGTTTTGCAGCTTATGACCAAGAAAGGGAGGCCCATTATCGGTTTTAATCTTGCAAGGTTTTCCCAAGACAGAAAAAGCAGACAACAAATGGGAACTAACATGACATGCTGAGAGGTTTCGCCAGGAGAGGCTGTAGCCCAATGAACCTAGAAAACGTATCTACAGAGATAGGAAGAATGCCCAGCTTCACAAATGAAGAAGCTTGCGTGACATCCACTTGCCATAGCTCGTTAGGGTGTTAACCACAGGGCTTGACACCTCAGAGAAAGGAGGAGAGGTGATTTGTGAACAAGAGGGATACAGAGAAAAAAATCAACCTTGCTTGGGCATGAGAAATAGGACATGATTCTAAATGACCATCAACATTAATGTGAGTTAATCGATGCCAATGTTGAGCATCAAGAAACGTATTTGCAACCAATGTATCTACTTTAGAATTGGCTCTGGAGAAAACGGCCCTGAAGCCATGGGGTTCTTGTCTTCTAGCAAGAATTTAGGCGTGAGACAGAGTTAAGTGGTAAGGTTTTGTTGGGGATAGGGCATCTGTCAGAACGGGAGGGACAGATAGACAGTGCCCAGTCACTTGGACTGGGGGAGAGTGGGGTAACACGGCTGAGTGGAGAGAATACACCTGGGCAGGTCGGGAGGGCGGCTCCCAGAGAGCAGAGAGCTGAGCAGTCTGCATTTAGACTCCTGGTTTTTAAGGGAGTCTCTTTACCCCCTCCCTCTTCCCCTCCAGGACAAAGGGTGGGGAGTCCAGGAAAAGGGTTTGTTGGGTGAAAATTAGCAAATTCCTCCCCAGGGCAGAGTAGAGGGGCTTCCCTAGGGCATCTGTGAAAGTTTTATGGCCCCATGTTATCAGGTCAGGTAACCCTGAGAGAATCCTCCTGGGAGCTGTCCTTAGGGGTGGGGAGGGCTGGACTCGTGGAAGGTGGTCAGGGTCTGAGCAGGACTTTGAAGTGCGAGATGCTGAGTTTGGGGCTTCCAAAGCAGATGCTGGTTCTTCAGGCCCTTCCCACCTACACGTAGGCTAATTCTTATTTTTTTTTTTTAAGCGAAAGAGTTTATTGGGGGAAACCAAGACTGGAGGGAAGGGGTGAAGAAGGAGAAAGAGGGGGAAGGAGAGTGTAAAAGAGAGAGAGAGGGAGAGAGAGAGAGAGAGAGAGAGAGAGAGAGAGAGAGAGAGAGAGACAGGTCAGGAGACAGGAGAGAGAGTACATGTTGAGGAACAGGTCCTTTTAAACCTTTGCCAGGGGGCAGGTGGGGAAGTAGGAGCAGCGAATTCCATTAGGATGGGAGTGGACTGACACCACTGTTGGGCTCTGTGGCCACCTGGCTTCTAGCCCTCGGGGGCTAGAGCCTAGGCTAGTTCTTAACTTTCTCCCTAAGAGCATGACTGTCAGCTAAAGGACCAGGTAATTGAGAAAGAGAATATGCTAATGTAGCTAGAATGAGTAAGTTTGCAAGTAAGTATTTGTAGACTAGTAAATAATTGTATCATTGTGGAAGTATCATTGACAGGATAGGATACTGTTTATTTTATTTATTTATTTTTTTGACAGGCAGAGTTAGTGAGAGAGAGAGACAGAGAGAAAGGTCTTCCTTCTGTTGGTTCACCCCACAAATGGCACTGTGCGGATCCGAAGCCAGGAGCCAGGTGCTTCTCCTGGTCTCCCATGAGGTGCAGGGCCCAAGCACTAGGGCCATCCTCCACTGCACTCCCGGGCCACAGCAGAGAGCTGGCCTGGAAGAGGGGCAACCGGGACAGAATCCGGTGCCCCAACCAGGACTAGAACCAGTGTGCTGGCACCGCACCACGGAGGATTAGCCAAGTGAGCCGCAGCGCCGGCCTACTGTTTCTACTTTTTGCACAATTTTCAACACATATTGAGAATCAGTAACGATATTAAGATGTCCTGTTTGGTCTTGAAGGAAAATAATAGTTACCATTAATTCCACCTGTCGTGCTGAAGTATAATTAGCCTGAATACTTTCAGAAAGTGGGTGGTAACAAGCCACTTTTCTATCACTACTGACATCTGAAGCAGATTGGAGGGGTAAGAAGAGGCTCATCTTTAACGACATGGGCAATAGCCAAGAAGTTGTCTTTAAGAAATTAAATAAGTGCAGAGGCTGGAGCTGTGGCACAGCAGGTTAAAGCCCCAGCCTGCAGCGCCAGCATCCCATACGGGCACTGGTTTGAGTCTTGGCTGCTCCTCTTCCAATCCAGTTCTCTTCTGTGGCCTGGGAAAGCAGAAGATGGCCCAAGTCCTTGGGCCCCAGCACCCACATGGGAGACCTGGAAGAAGCTCCTGGCTCCTGGCTTTGGATCAGCTCAGCTCTGGCTGTTGTGGTCATTTGGGGGGTGAACCAGCGGATGGAAGACCTCTCTCTCTCTCTCTCTCTCTCTCTCGGCTCTACCTTTCCCTGTTATCTCTGCCTTTAAAAAATAAAAAAAGAAGAAAGAAAGAAATTAAATAATTTTTAAGAGTGAAAGTGACAATCTAGCGTACCAAAGAAATTTGATAAAGCTGTAATTTGCCACCTAAGAGACTGTCGAAAAGCTGGTTCAATTTGTTTTTTAGACAAAGGAAGTTTAATATGATTAGGATCCTGTCCAGCTAAAATTCTTAGTATTTTATGTTCTTTTTCTATAATCAATCTTTTGATGAACATGATTTTGTATCCATTCTAATTCTTGTTTTGCAAGTGCAGTTAGCTTTCTAGGGCTATTGAAATCTAGGTTGCCCTTTAAGATATCAAATAAATGCCGTAATTTTTAGGTAAGGATTCCAAGAGAAGGTTGTAGCTAATAAATGCTTCCCAACAGCTTTTGAAAATCATTTAAGATCTGTGATGAGTCTGTGTGAATTTGACCCTTCTGTGGAATTGTTACCGGGGAATGGCAGGGTTCTTGTCTTCGCGCAAGAAATAATTCAGGCGTGAGACAGAGAGCAGTGGAAAGTAAAATAGCAAGGTTTATTAGGGAAGGGACATGCGTAAGGACGGATGGGCCCCTCTCCAGACAGAACCTGAGAGAGAGTGCCCAGTCGCTTGGACTGGGGGAGAGCAGGGTTACGTGGTTGAGTGGAGAGAGTACACCTGCCAGGCCAGGTGGTCGGCTCAGCAGAGAGGCAGAGGGCTGAGTGCGCAGTCTGGTTGAGGCCAGGGGTTTTTAAGGAGATGGGTCTCTGTCTTCACACATCTCCTGAAACAAAAGACTTTAAAAACGCCTGAGTTTTCCCTATGAAGGTATCAGACAGGAGGAAGCCTGGCTTAGGGGAATGGTGAGCAAGACCCCCTGGAGAGTCAGGATGGGAGCAGGGTATTTGAAATGCAGATACTGGGCTGCATCTGGAAGATTATCAGGCAGAAGGGGCGGGGACCCCCGCCTGGCAGGTTATCCAGTAGAAGGGGGCAGAGCAGGATGCGAACAAGGGCTGTTGCCCCTGAAACGCTATCAGGATGACTTTGAGATGTGTATGCTGGACAGAGACTTCTTCTCTTTAGGCCTTTGTCACACACACTGTAATCTCATATCTGAGAATCATTTCATTAACCATTTTAGTTCCTAGATAGTCGTACAGAGAGGATCTCTGAGTGTTTTCTACTGCAATATGTAACTGAGCTCTGGTTAAGCATCATTTAACATAATCAATAATTAATGCAATTGAATAGAACCCTGGGTTTGCTATCAAAATGTCATCCAAATAATGGATAAAATAAGCTTTTGGATGTTCTGGCAAACAGGAGCTAACACTTGGCCCACAAAAGTTTGACATATAGTGGGGCTACTTGGCATACCCTGGGGCAACATTTCCCATTGATACAGAAAAGTGGCTTCCTTCATATCAATGGCAGGAATGGTAAGTGCAACTGCTTCACAATCAGTAGAATCTAATGGAACATTTTAAAGAAACCTTTTAAATCAATTATGACCAGAGGCCAGTTTCCAGGGATCAGAGTAGGAGACAGAAGACCTGGCTGCAAAGCCCCCATGGGCTGAATCGCTGCACTGATTCTTCTTAAACCCACTAACATTGACATTTACCTGATCTTTTTCTTTATGACAAATACTGGACTATTCCAAGACCAGTGGAAAGTTCGATAGGACCAGCTCTGAGTTGTTCAGCTGCCAGTTGAAGTAAGGCGTCCGGTTTCCCTGTTCTACCCACACCAGCTTTGTAGTTGCCACTTCAGCAGAATGGGCTGAGGGTATGTAACAGCAGCCCCAGTAAGAGAGATTGGTTAAATGAATTTAATTTTCTTTTGGGGGCATATCCCATATTAAACACAATATTTTACCTTGAGTGTGTAACGGGTGAAATGGTGGTGGAGAAAAGATTATGTCGGTCCTTCTGCCTCATGCAAAAGAAGAATTTCCAAGCCAACAAGGCAGAGAGAACAGCAAGACCTTAATAATTTTTCCCATGTAGACATATAATATATACACACATAGAACATATAACATACATTACAGGGTAAAGCAATAAAACAGTTTCAGTAATAGCTTCTTCAAATCTTTAACATTAAAAAAGCTTACCATCAATTAATTAGAATTACTTCCTGCTCTTACTAACCTAAATTTACATACATACTTTTGCCTCAGTTGGCACCTGTAGTCTCTTATTGGCTTTATCTGCTTACAGAACTGTCCCCAAGTATTGAACACAGTAGAAGTCAGGAAAAAAGAAGTCGTTTGGGACTTAAAAGAGAACACATTTAAACACAGAACCAGCAATGTTTTAACTTCCATGAGCAGATGAGCAGTAATCTGATTTTTAGTGTTTGGAGAATACAAAACTGTGGATGACAAAAGGCTTTAAATAACCATGTTTAAAATTATAAACTCATTAACCAACAAGAGGCACTTGCTTTCTCCACACAGTATTTTTGAAAGCACCTGTAAGATTTTATAAAAACATTTATCCCTTTTAGGCCTCTGGGCCTTTTTAATTAAAATATGCATCATGTCTGATAACAAGATAATTAGACTTTTGTAACTTTTGGGTATTTGTATCAGTAGCATTTTACATTGTCATGACTTAAAATTTAGCACCACTTCACACCTTGACAGTAGCTTTAATTTAATCCACACAGCCTGATTAGCTGGTGTCTCTACAAGATGAGAGATATAACCTTTGACATTTCCAGGAGCCCAACTGGAAATACCAAAGTCCAAGAAATTTGAAACTTTGATTTGATTTTTATTTTTTTGAATGCCTGTCAAAGATGCCAAGAAGGCTTAAAATATCTGGTAGAAACAGCATCCCTTAGCATCATGGCATAACATAGACCAGATATGATCATTGCTATAAAGGGATCGCTCAAATGCTTTAGAATAAGTATATACTCAAATAAAACTTTAATACAAACTCAGCTGTTTTGAAACAGTCAGAACTTAGCAGAGGCAGTAGAGAGCATAAAAAATTCAACAGAAAACAAAACATGTGTATCTTAGGCATCTCAAAAATAAAAAATAAAACCTTAAACATAAGGGTTAACACATGGAATCATTTGGAAATTAGTACTTGGAAAATATTAGCAGAATCAGAAGTAGGGAAGAGAACAGAGCTTGCTGGAGCTGGTTAGAAAACCGTCACCAATTAAACAACAACTATTCAAAGGAGATGCTGCAGTTTGTAAGCAGATTTTGAAAACAGATTTAGGGCTGTTTCCAAATGTTTCTGCTGATCTCCTTGACTTACATTTTTAAATAATGCCTTAAAAATCTCCAAATTAAGACATTTTCTAAATAAGATAACATATTGAATCTTTTAAAAAAAAATAAAAAGATTTATTTATTTTATTTGAAAGGCAGAGTTACGAGAGGAGAGAGAGAGAGAGAGAGAGAGAGAGAGAGAGAGAGAGAGAAGAGATCTTCCATTCGCTGGCTCACTCCCCAGTTGGCCACAATGGCCGGAGCTGAGCTGATCCAAAGTCAGAAGCCAGGAGCTTCTTCTGGGTCTCTCATGCAGGTGCAGGGACCCAAGGACTTGGGCCATCCTCTGCTGCTTTCCCAGGCCAGAGCAGAGAGCTGGATCAGAAGTGGAGCAGCCAGGACTCACACTGGTGCCCATATGGGATGCCAGCACTTGCCCACTACATCACAGCACCAGCCCCGACATTGAATTCTAACTTTAGGTACTTTCAAGCAGTTTTGAATTAGTTTTCATATATGATAGTTTATGAAAATATATGTTAGCAAACCCAATAGTTTTTCTATAGACTATAAGATGAAAAGAGTACCAATGTTTACATTTAGACACATTTATCTCATTTACTTTTAACCAGTGTACATTTATCAATTACACCTTGATGATTTAAGATGCTGATATTATATCATATCTTTATCTGAATTAAGATTAAAATTACATTTATATGGAAGTCTGCTCCTTTTTACAAAACTCTAGCTGGAAATCAGAGATTGCAAAGTCTGCCTTAGGGGGCGTATAGGAAGAGCTGATTTCCCATTGCTATTTTATCCAGATCTGTTTATCTACATCTTTTATCCACTTCCAAAAGGGGAGTGGTTGCGTAATCTAATCAACAGGTGGGTGTATACAGTTAAGATCAGGTAGGGACATAAGATCTCACAGGGGGCAGGAGCGGGCATGGTTTTCCAGCTCATGAGTCTAATTGATTTAATCCTATCTGCCTGCCTGTATCATAAATACTTGGATTCCTGCCACACATGTGGAAGACCCAGATGGAGTTCTTGGCTCCTGGCTTCAGCCTGTTAAAAAAAAAAATTCCCGAGTCCTTTCTTCCCACAGCTCCAGGTGTGATGCAACAGAAGGGCAAGAATGCTCTTGGCCACCGCCGTGGAGCAAGGAAATAAGTCATGGGGGTGGTTACTGTGGGCTTTGGGACATTTTCATCAACAGGCCCCTGGCTGGGCGAGCTGTGGTTTATCCACACACTGGGATGCAATGGTGCCGTTAGAGATAAACAGCTGACTCACATCTGACGTAGGACAAATTCCAGGAAACACTGTTTAGTAAAAAAAGCAAGAGACACAGCCATAGGCATATTTTCCACATTTTACGTGTATGTCTATGCATACGCTTGGCAAATTTCTAGGAAAAAAAATACAGGAAACTGTTAACCGTGAAAGTACCTTGAGGCCCTGGGGTTCCACAGAGGCTGGCGTTCAGTTGCGTGTTCTTTTGTACTGTTGGGTATCTTACTGAGTGGGATGCCTCTTCAATTAAAACAACAAAGAGGCTAGGATAACCACATAGACAGAAAGATATGGCGGCACCGATCACCGGTGAGGAATTCTCCGGTGAGAGACTGTCAGTGCCAGCTGTATCTTGGGACCTTGGCCCAGCTAGCCAGGAAATCATAGGGGTGCCAGAGGCTCAGAGGTGCACAGTAGCTTGGCCTCACTGGCAGGGAGTGGGGAGGGTGGCAAAGGAGGAGAGTGGTGGGCGGGTGGGCACACAGGGGAGGGTGATCATTGTGGCTTATTTGAATTCTCGCTCCTCCCAGGAGGCCTGGGTGGGACATGCTGGCCTGGAGTCGCTCACAGCCACCACCTGGATCTGAGGCCACACAGCAAGGATGCACTCCCCTCTGGCCTCCCAGGCCTGCCTCAGACTCCATCCCTGTGCGGTCAGAGCCTGGGAGTCTTGGTCCTCCCGTCCCTGAGGCCAGCTCTGATTTCCTGCCTGCCTAAGCGCCTGTGTTTGCCCTGTGGGGACTTCAAGCCCTCGCTTGGTTCCAGACACCAAGGCCTTCCGAACTTTGAATCCCGCAGAAGGAGTGTGGACACTCTGCCTGGAAACCCCAGCGAGAGTTTTATTGCTTTTCTTGCCTCTGGGTGAGTCAAATGTTCTTTCTGAGCCAATGAATGGGGAAATAAATCCGAGTCCAGGGAAATCCGAAGTGGTGATTGCCTGATTCCTACGCTCAGGGAAGCCGTCAGTTCTGTCCAAGCACGGGAAGGCGGGCAGGGGAGGGCAGGGGCAGAATGAGAGCGTGGTTAAGTCCTGGAGACGGCGTTTGAACCCGTTCTCAAGCTGCGCCTGAAGCCAGCCCTTTTCCATTACGGGGAATTCTTTTCTGGTTAAACCAGTTTGGGTCAAGGTTTCGTGTTATCATCATGACCTTCAACAGAAGGATTCCAATCACAAGAAAAAAAAAAAAAAGGACCACGTTTGCATGTTTGTACGCAGTACAGTCCACTTTTGTAAAAGAAAAATGTGTGTGTGTGTGTGAGTGTGTGTGTGTGTGTGGTGCAGAAAGAATGAGGCCGCGAGTCTGGAGTGACGTCCAGAGCGTGCCTCACCGAACTGTTTCTTGGCTTTCTCGTGGTCCGGAAGCACATCCGGGCATCCACTCTGCTCCCCACTGCAGGTACAGTATTCAGTCCTTGGCGGTGCCATTCAGCACGTTGCTTGCAAATAGGCTTTGTACTTGATGATTTGGCCCAACAGCAGGCTGACGGGAGTGCTCTGAGCGTGTCTGAGGTAGCAAGGCTGAGCTAGGTTGGACACAGCAAACAGTTCCATCTTACCATGGGCATATGTGACCTCACCGTCCATGCAGAAGCAGCTGCACACAGGTCACAGTGGTTCTATCTGGGTGCCGTGCCGAGAGGTTATTTTCCTTTTCTGTGTTTTGTAATTGGGATTCCATTCACACCAATACATGTGTGGAGGTGTTTATTATTCTTGACAAAATCACTTGAGGAGGGGCTGGCGCTGTGGTGCAGCAGGTTAACGCCCTGGCCTGAAGTGCCGGCATCCCATGTGGCCACTGGTTCTAGTTCCGGCTGCTCCACTTCCAATCCAGCTCTCTGCTATGGCCTGCGAAAGCAGTAGAAGATAGCCCAAGTTCTAACTTGGACCCTGCACCCACATGGGAGACCTGGAAGAAGCTCCTGGCTCTTGACTTCGGATCGGCTCAGCTCTGGCCACTGTGGCCATCTGGGGAGTGAGCCAACGGATGGAAGACCTCTCTCTCTCTCTCTCTCTCTCTCTCTCTCTCTCTCTTTCACTTTCTCTCTGCCTCTTCCTCTGTAGCGCTGCCTTTCAAATAAATAAATCTTTAAAGAAGAAATCACTTGGGTCCGTGACTTGAGGAGGGCGAGAGGAAGGCCCTCTAACCTGTGGCTTGTGTTGCAGGTGAGAACATGAGCAAGAGGAACGTGAACCAGAGCTGCTCGTTCGAGGACGTGGACGAGCTGATGAACACCCTGCAGCTGGCCGTCCACATCCCCACCTTCCTGCTGGGCCTCCTGCTCAACGTGCTGGCCATCCGCGGCTTCAGCTCCTTCCTGAGGAGGAGGTGGCCGGACTACAAAGCCACCTCCATCTACATGATCAACCTGGCCATCTTCGACCTGCTGCTGGTGCTCTCGCTCCCCTTCAAGATGGTCCTGTCGCAGGTGTGGCCCCCGGTGCCGGCCTTCTGCACGCTGGTGGAGTGCCTCTACTTCGTCAGCATGTACGGGAGCATCTTCACCATCTGCTTCATCAGCCTGGACAGGTACCTGGCCATCCGGTACCCATTCCTGGTCAGCCACCTGCGGTCCCCCTGCAAGATCTTCGGCGTCTGCTGCACCATCTGGGGCCTGGTGTGGGCCGGGAGCATTCCCGTCTACAGCTTCCACCGCGAGGTGGAAAAGTACAAGTGCTTCCACAACATGTCAGATGGCACGTGGAGTGCCAAGGTCTTCTTCCCACTGGAGGTGTTCGGCTTCCTCCTGCCCTTGGCCGTCATGGGCTTCTGCTCCTTGTGCAGCATCCACCTCCTGCGGCGCCGCAGGGACTACACCCAGGACTGGGTGAAGCAGAGGGCCTGCATCCGCAGCATCGCCGCCAGCCTGGCCGTCTTCGTGGTCTCCTTTCTGCCCGTGCACTTGGCCTTCTTTCTGCAGTTCCTGGTGAGGAACGGCATCATCGTGCAGTGCGGGGCCAAGCAGAACATCAGCTTGTTCCTGCAGCTGGCCTTGTGCTTCTCCAACGTCAACTGCTGCCTGGATGTCTTCTGCTACTACTTTGTCATCAAAGAGTTCCGCATGGACGTCATGGCCCGCCGGCCTTCCAGGGTGCAGCTGGACACCATGACTTCCAGGGCCTGAGGGCGGGAAGCCCTGCTCGGAGGCAGGAGACCCCAGCCCCGAATCCTGGTATCGGCTGTCCTGTGGCCGGGGCTGCGATGTCGTGGCATGACCGCAGCCCGCCCACGGCTGTGCTTCTCCCCTGCCCACTGAACACCATTTCCACTTGTCATTCCCCAGAGCCCTTTCTCCAGCACCCAGACGGCGCGGCACACATCACCCTGTGTTTGGGGCGCTCTGAGGATCCAGAGGTATTCCCGATGTCTGTGCCCAAGACTTGAGAAGGAGAGTGAGATCAATCCCAGCATGCCCTGTTGGTCTGTTAGAGGAGAAGATTCTGGAAAGAAAGAGGCGAGGAGGGAGGGATTCGGCAGAGCTGCTTGCAGAGGGGAGTGTCTTGGGCAGAGGGGAGTGGGAGTGGTAGGGCCGGCTCAGGCCCGGTTTCATCTGGGGACCCCAGGGGGAGGCAGACTTTTGGGCATTTTCGTCCCATCCGGAGCTCCGGAAGAGAGGAGAGCAGGTGGGCGTACCCGAGAAGGCTGCAGAGGATGAGGCCACGGGGAAGCGGTGGACACTTTGTGGCCACAGTGGGAAGACGGTGCAAAGGCGCTGGTGACTCCTGAGAGCCAGGAGGGACAGGAGAGCCGTGGGGAAGGCAGGAGACGGGCCAGGGGCTGGCAGGGACAGCTCCTGTGCCATGGTCACGCTTCAGGGCGTCCACTGCGGGGCAGGTCAGCGCCTCTCAGGGCGGGGGAGGCTGAGGGCAATGGCCCTGGGAGAGAGGTCCTCCTGAACACCAGCTTTCTGTCCCCAGCAAGTGGGGGGGGCTCTTCATGCATCCTCAAAAACGTTGAGCAAAGCATCAGGCTTGAGAGAGAGTGAGGTGCTGCGTCTCTTGCTCGCTGGGCAGGTGGCATGGGTGGCGCGGCCCACAGAGCTGCAGCGGGGAATGGGGGACCGCGTCCTCAGAGGCCAGAGCAAGGGGCTCTGGGGGCGCTGGGAACTAGAATCAAGTGTCAGGGCTCTGCTGGCCTAAGGACAGCCAGAGTGACAGTGACTCAGCAGTGAATGGGCAGGGTGAGGAGTGCTGATGCCTCACCACGTGAGCCAGGCCAGGAGAGAGAAGCAGCCTCCGCCCACCTGCCCTGGAGGCCTGGGTGGGGAGGGGCAGCATCGTGGGGAGGACTGGGACCAGGAGTGGGAGAAGGAAGGAGGGAGAGGGAAGAGGAGGAGGGGATGGAGGAGGAGGAGGTGGGAGGAGGGCGTGTCAGTGCCCTGGAGAGGAGGAGGATGAGTGGGGGCCTGGCAGGGAGGTGGAAGGCGGAGCTTCATCCTGAGAGTCTGGCTCCCCAGCCAAGGGGCAGGCTCCTGCCCCCTCGTGCAGGGAAGGGTGTGGACTCCAGCCCCCTCCGTGCTGGAGTCTCTGCACTGGGAGGGGAGCCAGAGTCCGCAGGGGCTCTGCAGACCACAGAGGAGGCTCCGTGCAGCCCGGCTGCCTCCCCTCCCCCTGCCCTGGACACTCCTCTCCCTGCCCCCCACCCCCGCCGTCCTCCTATGGCTCTCTCTGCATTGCCTCGGGGAGCCCGGCTGGTGGCACTGACAGGGCAGCCTGCAGGTGCATGTGTACCCATCGTCACTCAGGGCCAGTGGCTTCCCAAGAGGAGAAGCTCAGCGGGCCCCGACACCACCCGCTTCCCCAGCGACGTTCAAACCTAGAATCTTGACTGTGGCCTCTGGGCCCCATCCAGGGACAGAGCCATTGCCCATGAGCTGTGTGATGTCAGGGGCTGGGCCTTGGAGGGGGTGGCATCTCAGTGGGCGTGGTGCCCACGGACCCTGTGGGGAGGAGGGGCCTTCTCCCTCTATCTCTGGGGACACATACTGGCCACAGGGCCTGGTGAGCGGGCATGGATCCCATGCAGCATGCCAGGGTGGGGGCTGTCTTACACGAAGGTCCAGTCTCTGAGTAGCCACAGCCTGAGTGGCCCAGCACCAGCTAGGGCCCTGTGGCTGCAGCTGGGGTGGATGGGGCGGCCCTAGTGTTAACAGGCTCAGGCCTGGGGTGCAGCCTAGGGGGACTCCCCAGCAAGGGGCAGCCAGTGAGTTGGGGAAAGCCAGAACATGGTTCTAGCAAAGGACAGAGGTGCTGGGAGCCACTGTTGGGCTTCTAGTCTGAATGAACCAGAGACACACCTGCTGTACTTGGGAAACCAGCACAATTAATTGCAAAAGCCTTGACTGCTCCGATTTGTCAAATAAACAGATCCACACGATGTTGGGTGTCTCGTCTTGGCCTACTTTTGTGGACACCCAGCAGGGTGACCCAACAATCTCCATCCCTTCAGTGGCCAAGCAGACACGTGAGGCTCCAGGGAGCGGCCCCCAAGCCCGTGCCAGGAGTTCAGCTGGTCTGAAGCAAATGGTAAGAGGCAGGCCCTGCTGAGTCCAGCGTCTCCTCCCCAGCCGCTGTGGGTGCTCTGTTCCCCATGGCAGCAACTGGGCACCACAGAGCCCACACGTCCACCACTGTGCCCCCCGCCCTGCTCCTGCCGCCTGTCTGGGAGCTCCAGCCTAAGAGGCCTGCTGGCCTGGGAGGGTTGCAGTGCCCCAGAGGGCCAGCCTCCGACGGCCCCCTTCTCCCGCCTCCTGCAACGTGCATCCAGCCCTCTCAGGTTGGGTCAGCACTTTTCAGTTCCCCCCGATGTGAGTCCTGGTATTGGGAGCTCCTGGCAAGTGCGACCTCCTAGGCTCTGGCCTGCGCTGCCCCTTGCTCCGAATTCCCACAACCCCCAGCACAGCCCAGTTGCTGCCGGGGTGCCCAGGGCTGGCTGGGGACAGCCTCGCTCCTGGACAGTCATCCCCGACCACCCCAGGAGCCACCTCGCATGTAGGCCACGTCCCCCGAGGAAGATGTGACTTGTAGAGTGTTTCCTCAAGGGCGTTCACCAGCTCTGTACCACTGGTGTCATCACTCTCAGCAGCTGGGGGATGCTAAGGACATTTGGGATAGTGAGATCGACTCCAGCCTCGGGCATCCTGGTACCTCGTTGCTGCAAATAATCAGGAATTGTGTCCTGCTAGACAACCGCAGAGACTCCTGGGTTAAAAAGGCTGAGTGAGGAAGACCCTGGGTGTTGTGTTATGTGGGCTAAGTCCTGGCTTGCGGCCCCTGCAACCCATAGCCAAGTGCTTGTTCAAGCCCTGGTTACTCTGCTTCTGCTAACGCACCTGGGAGGAGCAGCAGACAGCCCAGGTACTTGGGTCCCTGCCACCCTTGTGGGAGACCCAGAGAGTGTTCCTGGCTCCTGATTTTGGCCTGGCTACGGTGGACATATAGAAGGGCTGTGAACCAGTGGGAGGTAAGATTTTTCTTTCTGTCTCTCTCTCTCTCTCTGGCACTCTTCCTTCTGACTCAGTGTGCAAATAAAGCTTCAAGAAACTGGGCGAAGGGGCCGGTGCTGTGGCACAGCGGGTAAAGCTGCCGCCTGCAGTGCTGGCATCCCATATGGGCGCTGGTTTGAGTCTTGGCAGCTCCACTTCCAATCCAGCTCTCTGCTATGACCTGGGGAAGCAGTAGAAGATGGTTCAAGGCCTTGGGCCCCTGTACCCACGTGGGGACCTGGAAGAAGTTCCTGGCTCCTGGCTTCAGATTGGTGCAGCTCTGGCTGTTGCAACCAATTGGGGAGTGAACCAGTGGATCGAAGACCCCTCTCTCTCTCTCTCTCTCTCCCCTTCTCTCTTTGTGTAACTCTGACTTTCAAATAAATAAACACATCTTATATTTAAAAAAAGAAAAAAGGAAACTGGGCAGAGTCAGTGGTGTGGCAATGAGGAGAGATGGAACTGCATGGAGCTCTCCCCACCAGAGTGTGCTCAGCTGTGCCATGGGTGGCAGCCTTCCAGGGCCAAGGAGAAGCTGGCTGGGCCCTGGTGAGAAACCCATGGTTAAGGACAGGGGGCGCAAGGATCCCCAAGCCCCACCCTCAAAATTGCACCTGCAGCTGCCTCTCAGGGAGCCCCAGACACAGAGCCCTGAACTGTTGCTGTGGATTCGTTCTGAGAAGAGGAGCATGGTGGGGGCAAGAGGCGTGGAGTCACCACACAGACCCCAGGAGTTGGGTGAAAGCGGGCCAGGGGCGAGCAGCCTGCAGACTCGTTTGTTTCAGTTGGTACAGCAGCTTATATAGCGGAGGCAGCCAATCTGGTCAAGGGGCAGTTTATGCCCTAACCAATCACAGCCTGTTGCCAGGCAGGCTCCATTGCCAGGGGGTTTCCCAGGGGGTTTCCAAAGCCACTCCTGAGTAACTGATGCTCACTTGCCAGCGGCCATCTTGGCATGACCTCATTCCACCACACTGAACGGCTGTTTGAGGAAGCGTGGACTTTTACACAGATCAAGGGGGGCTCTGGCAGCTTGAAGTGGAGGACTCGGCCCTCGCATTGGGTCTGCAGGCCAGCAGCCTGCCTGCCGGGGTGCTGCTGAGGGAGGGGTCTTTCTCCTGAGCCATGATGGAAGCGGAAGGAAGCGTGGGCTCTGCACTGAGAAGTCTCGCCTCCTCCAGGAGGCAGGATCAGACCGGAAGCACTGTCAATCCAAAGTGGCCTGGGCTCTGTGTGGGGGAGGGGCCCCAAGCTCACTTTTGGGGGTTCAGACCGCACCTTCATTCTGGGGGTTCTTGTGTGACCAAGATGCTCCCTGCAGGGCCGGAGACCTGCACTGCAAGGGCACAGCCACCAGAGGCCACCAGGGCGCTGTGCCAGGAGTGGTGCTGCGTGTTCCTACTGACAACAGCCCTCAGACACACTCGTGTGTGTTTCTTGCTTGAGCTCTGTCTCTTTTTTTATTTTAAAGATTTATTTGTTTATTTGAAAGGTAGAGTTACAGAGAGGCAGAGGCAGTCAGGGAGAGAGTCTTCCATCTGCTGGTTCACTCCCTAGTTGGCTGCAACGGCCAGAGCTTTGCCGATCTGAAGCCAGGAGCCAGGAGCTTCTTCCGGATCTCCCATGGGGGTGTCTAGGGGCCCAAGCACTTGGGCCATCCTCCATTGCTTTCCCAGGCCATAGCAGAGAGCTGGATCGGAAGAGGAGTAGCCGGGTCTTGAACCGGTGCCCATATGGGATGCCGGCACTGCAGGTGGCGGCTTTACCCGCTATGCCACAGCGCCAGCTCCTCAAGCTGTGTCTTGTGGAAGAGAGAGTAGGCACCACAGAGAATTTAGGACAGGTGCACAGGAACCCAACCCTACCCAGCCCAACCCCAGATGGCCCACGTGGCTGACACCCACCCCCCGCCCCGGGCGCTGCATGTCAGCTGACTGACCACATGCCCGTTGTGGTCACCTGTTTTTCACTGTGGTAACAAAACGCACAGGGCAGGCCACTTGCTAAAGAAAACAGCTTTATTTTGGCTATTGGCTTTGGAGGTGTGGGTCGAGAGGTCTCACCTGGCTATGGCTTTCTTACTGAGAGTCCCTGGGCAGCCCAGAGCATCATAGGACAAGAGAGGGGTGTGTGTGTGTGTGTGTGTGTGTGTGTGTGTTTGTTTGTCTGCTGGCCTCTCATGACGGGGCTCACAGCTCACACAGAGAGAGAGAAGAAGAGAGAGAGCGAGTGCACGGGCTCCTAACTGCTGGTTCATTCCCTAAATACCCGGAACGGCCAGGCTGGGCAGGAACTCAAATACCGGAGCGATCCCTGCTGTTCCCCAGGGTCTTCATTAGCAGGAAGCAGCGTGTAGAACCCAGGCGCTCCCATGTGGGATGCAGGTGGACGCTGGCCCCCCACTTGGCCTTTGAGTCGGGGGCCACAGCAGTCTGACAGGTAAGAGGCCAAGAGGAGCAGCCGTGGAGGGAGGTCCCCAGCCCCCACCCCGCATCCCTCTACTCACGCCCCCTCCCATGCTGGCAGCTGCACTAACCGGGGCTCCTAAGGAGCCTCCCCAGGTCTGCAGTGCAAGTGGCCAGTACTTTGGGGGTCCCAGCCCCTGCCCAAGCCCCACCCCCTGACCCCTCCTCTGACATGGGGCTCAGTGGTTAAACAGTGTCCTGGAGCTGATCTCGGGAGGACGGCACGGGAGGGCGGGGATGCAGCTGTCAGAGCTCGGGAGCCTGGTGGGCAGCTCGCACTCAGCTCGAGTTATTCTGGGGGCCAGTGTGGGCCTTGGTGGGGGGGGAGGCGTGCCTGGGGGCCTGAGGATGCAGGGTGACTAATCAGGGCGGTGTGGGGGCCACCAGGGGGCAGAGCGAGACATCTTGTTCCAGGAGGATCTCAGATTGGGGGCTGCACCCAGACAGTCAGGGAGGGCAGGCAGCTGGAGGCAGGGTGCCCAGGGTGTGGGTCCTTGGGACAGTCAGGCCCGGGTGTCTGCCTCGCAAGGCCCGGCCACTGCCCAGGCTGGCTCCAGCCTTCCTGGCTGCCGGCATCTCCCTCTGCTTCAGACAGCTACGGAGGCGCCCAGGGCCAGTGCAGGGGACTTGTTAGGAAGGAGCTGCTCAAGGACAGGGCTGGGGGGTCTTCCCTGGCAGGGGGGCTTCCCCAGCACTGTGACTGGTGCTCCAGGGCTCCCAGGAGAGCGATGTGCAGGGGACAGGCTGAGAAGGCGGTAGTGACACCAGGGACATCGGGGAGTGATGCCAGGTGCCCATGCACATATCCATCCCCAGGGCTCCTCTCCTGTCTCGGCTGGGGTCCTCGGACCCAGCTTAGTACTTAGCTGTTAATGAGATTGAGAAAATAGTATTCAGGGGCTAGTGTTACAGCACAGAGGGTTAAGCCGCCATTTGCGACACCAGCGTCCCCTATAAGAGTGCTGATTCTGGCCGGCGCTGTGGCTCAACAGGCTAATCCTCCGCCTTGCGGCGCCGGCACACCGGGTTCTAGTCCCGGTCGGGGCGCCGGATTCTGTCCCGGTTGCCCCTCTTCCAGGCCAGCCCTCTGCTGTGGCCCAGGAGTGCAGTGGAGGATGGCCCATGTGCTTGGGCCCTGCACCCCATGGGAGACCAGGAAAAAGCACCTAGCACCTGGCTCCTGCCATCGGATGAGCGCGGTGCGCCGGCCGCAGCACGCCGACCGCGGCAGCCATTGGAGGGTGAACCAACGGCAAAGGAAGACCTTTCTCTCTGTCTCTCTGTCTCACTGTCCACTCTGCCTGTCATAAAATGAAAAAAAATAAAAAATAAAAAATAAAAGAGTGCTGGTTCGAATCCTGGCTACTCTCCTGATCCAGTTCCTGTTAATATGCCTGGGAAGGCAATGGGTGATGGCTCAAGTATTTGGGCCCCTGCCACCTACGTGACAGTCCCAGCTGTTTCTGCCACTTGGGGAGTGAGCCAGCCAATGGAAGATCTCTCTCTCTCTCTGCGTCTCTCTTTCTCTGTCACACTTAATAAAGCAGTCTTATAGAAGGCAAGTATTATTTACCAATGCTTGCTTGGTGCCTGGGACTTCAGGGCAGACCACACAGGCCAAGGCTGCCCCCTGCAGGCTGAGTGAGGGACTCCCAAGACCACGCCCCTCCCCGGGCCTGATCCGGCCGAGGCTCTGGGGTAGCTCTGGCTACAATCGTCAGACTCCCGCCGCCTGGGGCCTGAGAATGTGGAAAGTTGGCCCTGGGCCAGAAGGTCAAGGCTGCATCCTGGCTCCAGGCTGCCGGCCTTCGGGCACAACGGTTCTGCCATGGTCTGTGACGTCGGCATCCCCATACGAAGCTGGTTCCAGTCCTGGCTGCTTCCAATCCAGCTCCCTGCTAAGGTGCCTGGCTATAGCCTGGCCCAGCTCCAGCTGTTGCAGCCACCTGGGGAGTGAACCATTGGATGGAAGATGTGTGTGTCTCCCTCTCTCTCTGTAACTCTGCCTTTCAAATAAATAAATCTTAAAAAACAAAAACAAAACCCTGTCTCCAGCACTGGCCACGGTGTGATCACAGCTGAGTGTCTTGGCTTTAACTGGGAAATAGCTCTACCCACGCAGGTGACGCCCGGCACACAGAGAGGGTTCCAAAGTCACTAGCTCTCAGATTTGCAGAGCCACAGCGGGCTACTCTGAAAGCTCCTCTCTGGGAGCCCCGGGGTCTCCGCCCCTTTCCTGCGTGGAGCCCCCTCCTGCGGTCTGGTGAGCCCTGGTTGTCCCGGGAAATCAGAACGCACGGTCTCACCAAGGACCCCAATCGTGCCAAACTCCGGTCACCAAATATTTGCAGCTGCCTGCCGCGAGTGTAGCGCGACACAAAAATCCCCGTGAGCACTACAGGGAGGGGGCAGGTCCCAGGCTTTGGGCTGAGGCCCGCAGGCTTAAGGGAAAGGAATGTAGCGCCAGCTAGTGAGGACTGGCAGTAAGTGTGTGGTGTTTTCTGCTACAGATCCCCAGGCTGAGAACTTCCGGTTTGGGGGTACCTGGGCACAGGTGTTCTTTCAGGTGTGCCCTCTTGATTATGCAAATGAGGGCCGCTAGGCTCCAATCCTCCCTCTCTTGAGGTTTGGGCTGACCCAGGACTTGTGTTTGTGGGGCTTGGCAGAAACTGGGGTGTTGCCCTGTGGGTGAGGGTCCCTGCGGCTCTCTGAATGCAACTCTCCATCTGTAAGGTGTAAAGTCAGGGATACCTGCCCAGGTGTGCTAGGGTGACCCAAAGATGCGCGGCAGGGCAGGGCAAAGAGTCCCCAAAAGGAAACCACCTGGAGGAACAGGCTTGGCTGATGTAGAATCGACGACGCAAATGGGCAGTGGCTGAGGGCAGCCTGGGGCGTGGCTGATGCTGGACAGTCTTCCACTCCCCGCCGCCTGCCCCAGAGCCCGAACTTTGGGAAGCGATGGCTGAGTTGGGGAGAAAGCGGACTGGCAGGAGCTCCAGACCCGAACCGAGACCAGCACCGCACCCCAGCCTCTGGGGGCCGCAGCATCCTCCGAGCTTCCACAGCGACACCTGGCGACGGCAGCGAGAAACAGCAGCCAGGGGCTGAGGGAGCCCTCGTTCACCTTCGTGGCTCCCTCGTTGGGGCCAGAAAGCAAAGCTGACCTCCACGTGGGACTACCGAGGAGTGAGCCGCGGCAACAAATTAAGAAGATAAAAGATCCGAGTTAAGAGGGGGTCACAGCACTGGCAGCCTCACCACCCTCGTTCTGCATCCTCTTTCGTCGCCGGCACTGTCTTCCGGCACCTGTACTGTAACAAGAGCCCCTCTCAGAGCGGACCTTACTCAGTCTTATGTCAAAGTCCTTGGGGCTCCTGTCTCCCCAGAAAGCAGCTCCGAGGCCCAGCCGCTCCCCGCAGATCCTGCCTTTGGCATGGCTGGGAGTTCCCTCCTTTCTGCCCGCCTGTCTCTTCCTGCTGTTTTGCACCTGCTCTTAGGTAGGAAGAGGCGGTCCCTGGTTTAAGTGCTTGGCCACAGCTGATCTGCTTCCTAGGACTCTTTGCCTGGGGCCCAGGAGCAGAGCTGTAGTTCAAAGAAATAACCATGGGAGGAACAGTTCTAGAAGCACCTCTATGCCTTTGCAAGTGCACCAGGAGGCACAGGTGAACTGCATTTGAAATCCACAAACCGGCAAGGGGCAAGGTGGGGCAGACAGGCAGAGCGGGGGCTGGGGGTGCCTCTACGTTGCTGCGCTTGGAGTCCACCTCGCTGGCCCCTGCCTTCAGTGAGGTCACCCCCTCCCTACCCAGATCAGCCTGTGTCACTTGCCCTGTCTGGGAGAAAAAAATTGCTGGGGTGCTCCATGTGGGGGGAGGCCAGAAAGCGAGCCCCCGAGATTGGTGCTGAGCTTCCCGCGTGTCTCCCACCCTTTGTGCATGGAGAGGCTTTGGGCCAATTCCCATGTCCACACCGAGTCCGGAGCACTGCTGGTCCCTCCCCTGAGCTCTTCCAAACTAAACTCATGGTAGGAAGAAGAAAGACTGACTGGCGTCTGCCCCACACTCAGACCTCTGCCACACTCCGTTGTCCTCCATCGAGGAGCCATGGAGGATCATTGCAATCTGCTGTCCCTTCTGCTGGGTCAGAGTGATGAAGACCCAGGCCATTGTGTGCCCCGCAAGCCCAGTGAGCTCCTCCTAAGACTGCGCTTTTTTTTTTTTTTTTAAGATTTATTTATTTAGTTGAAAGGCAGAGATACACAGAGAGAGAGAGAACAGGAAAGAGAGGTCTTCCATTCCCTGGTTCACTCCTCAAATAGCTGCAATGGCTGGAGCCGGGCCACGCTGAAGCCAGGAGCCAGGAGCTTCATCCAGGTCTCCCACATGGGTGCAGGGGCCCAAGTATTTGGGCCATCTTCTGCTGCTTTCCCAGATGCATCAGCAGGGAGCTGGATGGGAAGTGGAGCAGTCGGGACTCGAACCAGCACCCAGATGGGATGCGGGCACTGCAGTCTGTGGGCTGTGGGCAGGACATGGGGATGCTCTCTTAAAGGGGGCAGAGAGGGAGGCTGGCAGGCTAGACCCCGCCCCCCAGCTCCAGAATCCTCAGAACGGCAGGTGCAGAGCTCCGGGACCTTCCCACCTTGACTCCTTGGCACGCCCTGGGGAGTCAGTTCTCGGACAAGACGTCTGCGGTGGTGCGACCGGCAAAGCCCCTGTCACCCTGCCCCAGCCGTGGAGCCCACGTTCTTCCCTTCCTGCGGTGGGGCCGTGGAAGACCGTGCAGCTGGCCTCTGAGGCCCAGTCCAGGGACATGATCGTGGGCAGAGGCTGCCGCAGGAGGGCCCGGAGGGGCAGGGGTGGGTGCTGGCGGGCACATCGGATGGCCTGTGGCAGCGGGCACCTGGCCCAGCTGCTGTGGACCCGCCCCCCACCTCTCCCACGGGATTCTCACCTGTGCCTAAGTCTCTCCAGGAAGTCCCCTGACACCCGCCCCCAAGTCCCAGGTTGGGTGGGGGAGGTGGTCCCTGCTCTGTGTTCCCACAATGCATTGAGTGAGTGAGGGTCTTTGTTGCAGGGAACTCACTTGGGTTCCTTTCCAGAAAAGCAGGTTTGTTATATAGAATGGATGGGACAATGGTTGCCAGCTTTATAAGTTTACTAAAAATTATAGAATTAGAGAGAGAAGGAGAGGGAGAAGGGTGGGGAGAGAATGCTTTATCTAAGGGGAACGTGACATAAAGAGGCTGGGACTCTCAGCTCCAGGGCAAGGCTGCGCGGGAGCCTGGGTCAGGAACATAGTGGGGCCTCCCCGGGCTGGGCCTCAAGGCGCAGGGAAGTTGGTTCAGGTCTGGGAGGGTAGAGAGGACTCCTGGGAGTCTAGGGCTCTGCTCTGCCCTCTCTGTGTCCGGCCACCCCTGTTGCAGCTGATGGCCTGTGTCTCATAGGCAGGTGGCCTGTGCGCCCCATCCAGTGGTGGCCGCCTGAGGATGGGCTGCACCTGGGTTATGGACTGGCGGCTGACCCAGCCAAGATGGCAGGAGAGATGGGGCCATGGGATGCACCACAAGACTGCCTGCGGGGCTGCCTGGCGCTGGTGCCTCCAGCTGGTTCGTTTTGACTGCCCCCCTGCAGGCCCACAGAATCCTTCAGGCCCTGGTGGGGTGACATGGGGTGGGGACGGCTCTCCTCTGAAATACTCCCGTCTCCCCACCTGTCGCCTTCTCTTCCCTCTCCCCACCCAGCTGATTTCGCCCGGGAAGGGATGCCTGTGTAGGTGTCTGGGAGGTCAGCTGAGGCCACACAGACCACAGGGGGTGCTGGCTCCTCCTCCTGCCCCCATCCCCTAAGGGGAGCTCCAGGGAGAAGGGGGGTTGTGCCCACGGGTCCCACCTTCCACAATGCACGGCTGCCCAGGGCCGTAACTCCAAGCCCATCCTGCAGCTCTGGCCAACCCCCGCCTCCCAGCTCTCACTGAGGCTAAGGGGGGAGAAACGAATTCGTGCTACACGGCCCACCCCTCGGCCTCATGCCTAGCCAGAGGGGCTTCAAAGAGACGTCCGGAGACCTCACCACGTGCCCCGGCTGCTGGGCAGGAGGACCTTGCGGATGGACAGGTGTGTGACTGTGACAAGCTCCTGGGAAAGCTACGGGAGGCAGGGCAGGGACCACCTGCTGGCAGCCCAGAGCCAGGCGCGTGTGCACTTGGGCCAGGCTGTGCTGCTGGCTCGGCCAAGGGCATGTGCACAGCTCAGAGGCTGGGCCGAGTGCCTTAGACACAGGCCAGAAGATGACGCTGGAGGGGAGCGGGAGGGTCCAAGTCTCCCCAGGGAGGCAGACTGGTGCCAGGTATTGCCAGTGACCTTCCCGGCCTCTCCTCTCCCCGCTGGCCTGCCCAAACGTGGAGCAGCCCAGGAGCCTGGTGCAGGGGAGCAGGTGTGGAGCAGGAGGCAGGGGCGTGGGCGAGCAGCTGGCCCCGTGCGGGTTTCCTGCGTGGCGCAGGTCTGCACCCAGGCAGGGGAGCCGTTCTGGCTTCCGGCGGCGTCTGAAGTCTCACTGCTTTTCATAACTAGAAATAGCAATCACTGAAATTGGATCTCTGTGGCTAAAAGCGACTCGAGGAATTTTAATGATCTTGGCTGGGCCAGAAAACACGAAAACCCTACCTTTGATTTTATCCAGGGTTAAGGAGGAGCCGATCTCACGGAACAGGTTTTAAAAGGAAGTGAGTGGAGAAGGAAGAATTAAGCTGTTTTTAGATTATACCCATGAATCAGATATAATACCCTTCAATTAAACTGTTACACAAGCAACAGGAAAAATTCTGGCTAATCCTGGCAGCAAGGAGTTTACTGACAGGACACTGGGTGGCTGAGACTCGCTGGGGACGTGGCTTCTACCACTGGGTGGCCACCAAGGGACGACAGAACCCGGAGAGGGATGCCCCTGCTGTACCGGAGCTCTTGGTGCCCCGGGGCCCCTCTCCTGGGATCCAGGATGCTCTCTCTCTCTCTCTCTGTCTCTGATTTATTTATTTGAAAGAGTTACAGAGAGAGAGGTCTTCCATCCCAAATGGCCACAATGACTGGGGCTGGGTCAGGCTGAAGCCAGGAACCTGGAACCCCGTCTGGGTCTCCTACGTGGGTGTCAGAAGCACAGGTATTTGGGCCACCTTCCACTGCCTTCCCCGGTGCATTAGCAGGGAGCTGGTTTGGGAGCGGAGCAGCCAGGACTAGTGCACATTCGGGATGCCAGTGTCACAGGCGGCGGCTTAACCCGCTATGCCACAGCGCCAGCCCCAGGACGCCTTCTTTACTTTCCTGCTTCCCGAATCGCTTGGCCAAGGTGGAAGCCTCTGATCACCTGAGCCTGCTCACAGACCTGACTCCAGCTGCAAAGGGTGCTGGGAAAGCCAGACTCACGCCAGCCATCAGAATAGAAGGGGCTCCCTGTCTCCAATCAAAGCTGTTTTCGTGGGAAGACCCCAAACACAGAACCATGATTCAGGGGATCAGCCCTGGGAAGAGGGGCAAATATGACTCTGCAAAGTAGTGACTCAGTTTACCCAGAATCAGCAAGACCCACTTTCTGCAGCCCGACCCAACGGGAATTTGAGTCCCAGGATGTTCTATAAAATCAACGACTGTAGAAAAACAGGCTTCTTTTTGCACACCTGCATTTATGGCTAGGAAATCCATACTCACCCCACAGATAATTCAAGGAGCAAGCACAAGAAATCGATGCAAGGCGCAGGCACACTGCCCTGAGTGTGGTGAGCACTGGGTCAATACCGGTGGACGAGGGTGTTGGTCAAGGTCATCGCTCCCCCTTCTCCTCCCCGGGAGCTCACGGCTGCCCTCTCCCCCCGTGCTGTTAGGCACAGCCTGGCTCCCGGGGCACTTAGCTTCCAGTGGCTGGGCCCTCTCAGACAGGAGGGGCAAAACGACCCTTCTGCCCTCTGGCAACACACGGGCAGCGGTGCCAGGGCCGCCCTCCTAGGACAGCAGCACCCAGTCCTGCTGCCCCTCTCCTCGCCCCACCACCAAGCCCTGTTCTCAGTCTCCCTCCTGGTCCCATGCCCACCCTCAGGAAACTCAGCCTGCACCCACGGCCCCTGGTCTACACAGGGTGAGCTCCTGTTCTCTGGGGCCCCTCCCCACTCCCTGCCCTTCCTCCTCCCCACCCTTCCACCCTCAGGTGAGTCCCACAAAGCCTGTTCTGGTCACTGCACCCCCTGTGCAGGCCACGTGGAAGCCACGTGTCGTTAAAGTTGGACAAGACCCTCGGCTATTACAGGGCCCAATCCCCCCGTTTTACAGAAGAGCAGGTGGGAACCCAGAGAGGACGTTAGGTCGCCCTAGCTCTTCAGCTACACCTTGGCCAATGGCAGAGTCCAGCCCCCTGGATCTCAGGGGACAGGTCCCCCTCCTCACCCTGGGGACACTCCCTGCACAGCCTTAGGGTCTGCTGCATTCTGAGTGGGGGGCATGTCCAGGCAGACGGTGGCCTGAGCCCCACAGCAGGCCGGGCCAGGCTGGCCCAGCCTGCCATCATTCATCATTCTCTGAGCAGTTTATCAGAGCTCTGAGGTCCCGCACTGACGAGACTCCAGCACGGGTGGGTGGTATCTGCTTCGGGCAGAAGGCTGAGGCCGGTTTCCATGGAGACCGCCCAGGCTCTGGTTTCCAAGGCAACACCTTGCACGAGGTTACAGAGCTTCCTATTTATGTCAACTTAACATTTCCAACCACTCGATTCTTCCGGCCAAAACCGAGCCGCATGCAGGGCTTCCTCCCTAGGACAGTGAGAGACCTGAGGGGCGCAGGGGAAGTGGGTGAGACGGCGCAGGTAGTGTGAGGACAGCTCAGCCAGCGAGTGCAGGACATGCGTGCTGCGACAGACGTGCACACACGCCCTCAAGAGCAAGGGAGGACGTGGAGTCTGCAGCTCCTGCCATCCTTGCTGCCGAGGTGACCAGTCCTGGGAGGCTTTGAGCACCCTTCCAGAAACAACAGGCGCACACCCATCTAGCTGACTTTTTAAAAAGCCACAGATGAGTTGAGCTGTACATCTACGTTTGTGTGCACCTACAGCCTTGCTCTGCTCCCTGCCTTTCCTGAGTTACAGATTTTGGAAAACCCAGTAGCACCAAGAGATCAACCTCCCCTTCATAAACCAAATCTCCCCTTTGAGGGATGTTTCCTTTCTGGTTTCTTGCGAGTACAACAGTGAATGGCTCAAATCATGTATTTTGGTATGCTCATTTGGGCAGACCCAGAAGATAAATTCCTAGCAGTGAAATTTCTAGGTCAAAGATATTGCAGTTTAAAATTTGATATTGTCAAACCAACTTACTCTCATTTTTGGTACAAGAGGGTTTTGCACCCTTGAGAAAACTGGGAATTACTACATTTTTTTTTAAAGCAAAAAAGCATAAAGCTAATTTTCCCAGCTCATCCTAAGAGATCAGCAAAACTTTAGCACAAAAACCCCAGAGGGACAGATGAGATAGAAAACTGCAGGCCAATGTTGCTGATAAACACATATCTAAAACTCATAAATAAAATATCAGCACATGGGATCCACCAGTACAGAAGCAAGAAAATCCACCCTGACCGAATCAGCCGATATTCACATTATTCACCCCATTGAGAGATCCAGTCATACAAATGGTTGTGAAAATACAAGCACTCTTCAAAAAGTTCATGGCAAATACATGTTTTGAAAAAAACTGGGGCCGGCATTGTAGCATAGCGAGTTAGGCTGCTGTGTGGGATGCTGGCATCCTATGTGGTCGCTGGTTCGAGACCAGGCTGCCCCACTTTTGATCCAACTCCCTGTTAATGTGCCCAGAAAAACAGCAGAGGATGGACCAAGTGCTCTGGTCCCAGCATGTGTGTGGGAGACCTGGAAGAAGCTCCAGGCTCCTGGCTTCTGCCTGGCCCAGCTCCAGCCAGTGTGGCCATTTGGGGACTGAACCAGGATGGACGATCCCTCTCTGTCTTGGTCTCTCACACACTCTCTCTGAAACTGTCTTTCAAATGAATAAAATAGATTTCAAAAAGAAAAAAAAAATTAGAAAAAACTATGCAAGGATTTTGATTCTTTTGGCACCAAAATAAACACCTTTAATTTCGTTTCCCATAAACTTTTGAATATAAATAGATGCACAAAACATTTTGATAAAAGAATTCATCATCAATCCCTGATTAAAAACACTTTGAAAATTAAAAACAGAGGAGGACTTCTTTAATCTCCAAAAGAATAGTCTCCTGACACCTGTAGCTAAATCACACTCAAGGCAAATTCTCCTTGAAATCAGAACAAGGATAAGCAGTTAGGAGCAGACCAAGATTCACGGCTCTCATTGTGGAAATGGAGCCCTCAGCTAGTGAGGGAGGACAAGCAACACATGGAAGCTTTAATTATTTGAATGGAAGAAACCAAACATTTTTTTCATTGTCAATAGGGTTGGTTATACAGAGAGCACAGAAGCATTCTTAGACAACATTTTCAAATAAGAAAGACAGCTTGAGAGCTGGCACCGGCATCCCATATGGGTGCTGGTTAGGGTCCTGGCTGCTCCACTTCCAATCCAGCTCCCTGCAATGCGCCTGGGAAAGCAGTGAAAGACGGCCCAAGGGCTTGGATCCCTGCACTCACATGGGAGACCTGGAACAAGTCCTGGCTCCTGGCCTCAGCTCCGGCCTTTGTGCCATTTGGAGAGTGAACTAGCAGATGGAAGACCTCTCTCTCTCTCTCTCTCTGTCTCTTTCTCTTTTTGTAATTCTTTCAAATAAGTAAAATAAATCTTTAAAAGAAAGGACAGCTTGACAAATTTGCTGTCAGTATTTAAAAATTATATTTCTACATACTAGCAACCAAGTTATAATTATTAATGATAATAACAGCAAATATAAGGAACTTTGGAATCAACCTAACCAAAGATTTGTGAGCCTTCTAGTGAGAAAATATAAAACTGTGTTGAGAGATAGTAAAGTGCCAATAAAAACTATGAATACCATGTTCATGGATTGGAGCACTAAGTATCAAATGATTTCAATTCTCTCAAAAGTTGACCTAAAGATTTAATGCAGGCTGGCGCCGCAGCTCAATAGGCTAATCCTCCGCCTGCGGTGCCGGCACACCAGGTTCTAGTCCTGGTCAGGGTGCTGGATTCTGTCCCGGTTGTCCCTCTTCCAGGCCAGCTCTCTGCTATGGCCCGGGAGTGCAGTGGAGAATGGCCCAAGTCCTTGGGCCCTACACCCCATAGGAGACCAGGAGGAAGCACCTGGCTCCTGGCTTCGGATCAGTGCGGTGCACCGGCCACAGTGCGCTAGCCGCAGCAGCCATTGGAGGGTGAACCACCGGCAAAGGAATACCTTTCTCTCTGTCTCTCTCTCACTGTCCACTCTGTCAAAAAAAAAAAAAAAAAAAGATTTAATGCAAGTCCAGATGACCCTCTTCTCTGTCTCTTTCTCTCTTTCTGTAACTCTACCTCTCAAATAAATAAATAAAATATTTTTAAAAAATACAAATCCAGGAAGAATCTTAGAGTTTTTCATGAAATTTGATAATTATTTCTAAAATGCATATAAAGAATAAGGGGCAAAAACTGGCATGGCCCTGCTGGGGGAAAATCAAAGTAGAAACCTTGTACTATCAGAGATCAAGACTTCTTGGCTGTGAGGCTTTGCGAAGCTCCGGCCCTGAGAATACACATGACAGAGAGGCCTGACACATACAGAGACTTGATCCTTGCAGGCGCACACTGTAGCTCAATGGAGAAGGAAAATACCACCCCCCATAAAAACAAAACAAATGGTGATCTCTACCTTACACCATCCCAAGAAATAAATTCTGGGGGGTTAAAAAATGTAAAACTCAAAATAATGATTATAAGAAATTATAGAATAATGTCTCTTCAACATTGGGAAGGATTTCTTAAAGTATATTTATTTCTTTGAAAGGCAGAGGGACAAAGAGAAAGGGAGTGAAAGAGAGAGAGAGAGAGAGAGAGAGAGAGAGAGAGAGAGAGAGAGAATCCACCATCTGTTGGGTTTGCTCCCCAAATAGCCATAACAGATGGGACTGGGCTGGGCCAGAAAAAAAGCCAGGAGCCCAGGACTCCATCCAGGTCTCCCATATGGGTGGCAGGGGCCCCAGCACTTGCGCCATCCTCCACTGGTCTCCTAGGCCCATTAGCAGGAAGCTGGATTGGAAGGCTGGTACTCATATGAGATGTCGTCGCTGCAGGCAGTGGCTTAGCCTTTTGTGCCATAATGCTGGCTCCTGAGAAGGATTACTAAAACAAGCTGTGAAAACTCTAACTATAAAGAAAAAGTTGAATAGATGTGACCACATTAAAGTCAGTAATTTCTGTTCATCAAGGAGACCAGAGGGAAAGTTAGAAGACAAGTCAGAAACTTGGGTAGGGTGTTTGTCATCCATCAATGACATAATAAAAATTATGCAGATATAGGGCAGGTGTGTGAGCAGTAGATCAGCTGCTGCTTATCTGCCTGCATCCCATATGGGAGTGCTGGTTTGAGTCCTGGCTACTCCACTGCTAACCTAGCTCCCTGCGAGCGCACCTGGGAAAGCAGTGGATGATGGACAACTTGGCTCCCTGCCACCTGCATGGGAGACCATATAGAGTTCCAGGCTCCTGACTTTGGCCTGGCTTAACCCTGGCTGTTGTGGCCATTTGGGGAGTGAATCAGCAGATCTCTCTTTTTCTCTCTGTCATTCTGCTTTTTTTTTTTTTTTTAATTTGACAGGTAGAGTTATAGACAGTGAGAGAGAGAGAGAGAGACAGAGAGAAAGGTCTTCCTTCCGTTGGTTCACCCCCCAATGACCGCTATGGCCAGAACTACGCCGATCCGAAGCCAGGAGCCAGGTGCTTCCTCCTGGTCTCCCATGTGGGTGCAGGGCCCAAGCACTTGGGCCATCCTCCACTGCACTCCCAGGCCACAGCAGAGAGCTGGACAGGAAGAAAGCGACTGGGACTAGAACCTGGGGTGCCGGCGCCGCAGGAGGAGGATTAGCCTAGTGAGCCGTGGCACCAGCCCCATTCTGCCTTTCAAATAAATATTTTTAAATATACAAAAATCAATTCTATAAATTATAAGAAAAAGAGTCCAATAGAAAAGTAGGCCAAAGAACACAGATCTTTTATAGGAAAGGAAATTTGAGGGTCCAATAAGCTTATGAAACCTACCCACTTTCTGAATAATCACAGCAATGAAATTAAAACCATAATGAAATGTCACTTAAAAATATTTGAAAGGCATATACATGCATACACACATCCATAAAGAGAGAGAGAGAGAGAGAGAGAGAGAGAGCGAGAGCGTGATATCTTCTATCCACTGTTTCACTCACCAAGTGCCAGGCCAAACCGGAATTCCATTCAGATCTCCTACATGGGTGACAGGGACCCGAGTACTTGGGCGTCATCCAGAGTGTGTGTGGGCAGGAAACCAGATTGGAGGCGGAGGAGCTGGGACTTGAACCAGATGCTCTGATATGCAGGTGTCACAAGCAGTGACTTTGCTGTATCGAATGCTCCGCCCATGAAATACCACTTTGCACCTAATCCTCAGGGTCGTTAACACTATGTGTTGGCGAGGCTGTGGGATAAAAAGAACGCCTGGGCAGTGCCTGTGGCCCTGTGGACTGGTTCTGTTTCTTACAGAAACCAAGCTCGGAGGTTCTGTGTGTTGCACGTTTGCACGCTTCTAGGTATACATAACAGAGAAAATCTCAGGTGTCCCAGCAGTGTTCATGAAAGTGCTGTAACTGAAGTCAGAAGGAGCCCTGGTTCAAGTCCCAGCTCCTCCATCTCTGATCCGGTTTGATGTCCACACACACTCTGGGTGATGCTCAAGTTCTCATCATCCATATAGGTGATCTGAATGCAGTTCCGGTTCGACCTGGCACTTGGTGAGTGAAACGGTGGATAGATCTCTCTCTCTGTCCTCTCTCTCTCTCTCTCTCTCTCTCTCTCTCTCTGTACGCCTTTTAAAAAGAGCCCAAATCGTCACTGGTAGTCAAATGGGCCGGTCAGTGTATTCACAGAATAGACCGACACACTGAATTAACTGTGACCTCAGTAACTGACACAGACAGGTCTCAGAAACAGGGCAAAAGCAAGTCAGAGAACGATGCGTGTATCTCGTTACCACTCTTAGGATCTCCAGATCCAGGTGAAACTGCCTTAGGTCTTCTCAGCTACCCAGTGCAATAGTGGAGCAGAGACTCAGGGCTGGAAGGACCCGAATCCCGAATCGGCTTCGTGACATCCCCCGGGCTGACACACGGGAGCTGGCAAATTCTCCAGGCTGCTCGGGATCTAAGAATAGACGTCTGCATCTGCACCAGCTCGGGGCTTTCATGCCCCTCACAGGAAACTGAAGTGGAGCAGGCTGGGGGTGGGCAGGGATGGTGATCAAGCCTGAGCGAGCCTCCTCCCCCACCCCCGGGCTGCCACAGCGCCACAGTCACCTCCCAGACCAGGCTGATGTGTGCATTGCTTTCATTAACAGACCGCCACCAAGCGATGTTCTGGGACGCGTGGCTCCTGCTTCTCTCCCTGGAGCTCTGCTGGCTGCCGCGAGGCTGCCTCAGCCAAGCTCCCAGGGACGCAAAGCAGGTGCGAGCCGCAGCCCCCATCCAGGAAAGCAATAAAGAAACCACGCTGCTTCTGGGGCACGGGAACAGAGGGAGCCCGGGACACAAGGAAGTATTTTGTGAGGAATGCTTTACAATACGAAAAAGGAAGGAAGCAAAGAAGGAAAGAAGGAAGGAAGGAAGGAAGGAAGGAAGGAAGGAAGGAAGGAAGGAAGGAAGGAAGAAGGAAGGAAGAAGGAAGACCACAGACCCCAACGAGATGTGCAGACACTTTGCGTTCATTTCCTCCGGGGCTGTAACATTTTCTCTGGGGAGGCCCTGGGGCACCTGCTGGCTCTCACCGTGAACAGCCTGTTCACAGACGCTGCCTGCTTACCTGCAGGGCTGTTCACTTCTAATAGGATGCTGTGAATTAGGAAAACAGCTCTTTTTCATACCCCACGTTTGAAACAGAGTCCCCTCGCTGGCTGCTTAGGACACTTGTGACTGCGTGGCATTTTGCCCCCGCACAATTCTCACTTCTCGGAGCGCTGGGGGGGGGGGGGTCGTGTTTGCAAAGTCCTTTCCTCCTCCAAGGTCATTGTCTGGGTCACCTTGCCTTGCGTTCTGATTTCATTTCTAACTTCAGACGTGACCCATTCAGAACTGTCACAGGACGCAGGGCCCAGCTCCACCTCGCCAAACGGGGCAGTGCTTCTGTGGAACGTGGCTCACGTGTCCCCACGAACTCGGCACCGTCACTCGAATTCTGATCCCGGTCTGCCAACTTCCAGGCCCTCTGTTGTGCGCCACCAAACCCGACTTGGGATTTGTGATGACAAACACCTGAGGGCGGGGCATCCCCTGGGCAGCAGCTACCTGGCTTACCTCCCCACGTGCGCAGACCGGAGCAGGGTGCAAAATAAACGTGACTGGCGTTTTGTCCGTGTGTGGCACTTAGGTCAGCGGAAGGCAGGCAAACTGGCATCGTGCTTTGGATCCAAGAACGCGGCGAGTTTGCACAAATGGGGCTTCGGTGTTCTGTCTCCGGGGACTGAGACCAAATGATAGGTGCCTGTCCTCGCTGCTTCTGGGGCCACACAGTCAAGGCTCTGGCCAGCTCTCCCGCAGCTTACGACGCTGTCCCCGATGTCCCTGGCCATGGGATCTAACAGGGTGGTCCACAGGCACTCACACAGCTGGGCTCTTTCCTCCCAGTCCTCGCCTGTGACGCGCGAGCTCCACCTGTCCCCAGAAGCCGTCAGAGGGACAGGGGAGACAGAGAGGTGCACATCCTGTTCTCTTTGGCTGAACCAGGAACAGTCCCTCTCTTTAGGGTCAGCTCTGCTGGCCTCCCCTTGCTGCTTCCCCCTCCGATGCCCACCTCCACCCCTGTGCCCAGGCCACACCCAAGCCAAGGTCAGAAGTAAAAGATTTTTATTCTGCAGACACTTCTGAAAACAGGTCTGAGAAAATATACAAAGCGAGTGAGTCTCCTCCCCAGAGAGCACCCAAGTCCTGCTGGAGGCTCAGGGCTGTCGGCATCAGCGAATCCCAGGTCAGGAAAAACATGCAGAAGGGAGGGGGAAAGGGCGGGCGCCGCACTCGCTGGAGCAGGGGCACGGAGTCAGGACGGGGCGCAGGGCGGGCAAGGAGGAGGCGCTCTCTTCCCTGCGGGGTCCCTGCGGGGTCTCTGGAACCAGCCCTGGGCTCGCAGGAAGCAATGACCCCACTGCTCCTCCCCGGCCTCCGCCACCTGCTCCCGCCCCCACTGCTGCAGGGGACCCACTTGTGCTGCTGGGGCCAGGTTGGGGCCCTGGCTCCCGGCTTCTTTGGTTCCACTCAGGAAACAATTGTGCTTGACAGACATCCCCACCCCCAACCCCAGGGTCCCGCTGGGGGGCTCAAGGCACTCACAGGAGTCCTGGGGAGACGCCAAGACAGCCACCTCCCCTTGTGCTCTGGGGGGATCCCACCCGTGCAAACCCCATCTCTCCCCTCCCCCACCCACCCCCTCACCGGAGGGATCCTCCTTCAGGGCCACCCCAGGGCCCGGCCTGACTTGGAGGAGGCACCCCTCCCTCCCCCACGCCCAGGGTCAGCAGGGGCGCCCCCAGAGGTCACCGCAAGGAATGCAGACAGGGCACATCTAGGGAAAGGCGTCCACAGTACACGCAAGCAAGGTAGCGAGGAGGGCGGGAGTGGCCCCTGAGGAAGTGGGGGGAGAGGAGAGGGGCAGGGGGAGGGGGAGGAGGAGGGGAGGAGGAGGAGGAGGAGGAGGAGGAGGAGGAGGAGGGCAGGGGCGGGAGGGCGGCCGGCCTCACGCTGCCCCACAGATGAGCGTCTCCACCACGAAGGTGTTCTCGAAGTGGCGGATGGCGTGGCAGTTCTTGGCCCCTCGCTTGCTGATGCCTGGGAGGAAAGACAAGGCCCAGTGAGGCCAGACCTGCCTGGAACCAGCCGTGGGGCCCGGGGGAGCAGCCCTGGGTGTGACTGCCAAGGTCGCTGGGAGCGGCCCAGCGCCATGGGGACAGAGCAGCAGCTCCAGTCACGGGTGGACACTGGCGCTCAGCTGGCCCAGCCACCGCGTGGGACTCGTGCACCCCACACGGAGGCTCCAGTTCACGTGCCCGCTGTTCCACTCCCGATCCGGCTCCCTGCTAATGCTGTGGGGGAGGCAGTGGATGGTGCCCCAAGTGCTTGGGCCCCCTGCACTCACTGGGAGACCTAGATGGAGTTCCTGGCTCCCGGCTTCCATCTGGCCCAGCCCTGGCTGTTGTGGGCATTTAGGGAGTGACCCAGTGGATGGCCCCAGGGGTGTCGCGCGCCCTGAGCTGCCCTGTGACTCCAGCGCCAGACACGGCCAGACATGGCCAGATCTGGGGCTGGGGGCAGGTGTCCACGGGGAGTTGGGTGGGGCCGGCCACTCACGCCTGCGCGTGGCCCTGCGCCGCAGCCGGTAGGTGTCTTTCCCGTCGCACAGGTGGTAGATGAAGGAGCCCAGCGCCTCCTTGTCACTGACGTGCTCCGTCACCACCATTTCCTCCTGGATGATGTACGTCTGCGGGAGGTAGGTCCCCCTCTGCGAGGGGCGGCCCGGCGCCGGGTCAGCACCCTGGGCCTCCCCGCGCATGCCCAAACTCCACCCCGCCCGCCCTCACTCGGGGTTCCCACGCTGGCCTTTCCCACTCCCAGGGCAGCGCCTCCCGCGCAGGGGGCGGGGCATCCTCTCCGCCCACCCCAGGCCAGGACTCCATGGGGGCGGGGCTGGGGAGGATCAGACCCCTCTGAGGACCCCCAGCTCGCCCCCACCTTTACGTTCATGAGGAGCTCCCAGAAGTTGCGAGGGGGCAGCACGATGGTGGTGTTGAGCTCGATGACGTAGCACTTGTCCAGAGAGATGTCGTGGTAGGCGGTGAGGCCCTGAGCGGGAGGCGGCGGTGTGAGGCCCCGCGCAGGCCAGGGCGGGACCCAGAAGGCCTCTGGGCTTTGGGGGTGGGAGGTCGGTGCACCCTTTCCGTGCCCTGCTTCTCCTGGGCCCACATTTGCAGAAGGCGCAAACTCCACTGCTCGCAAGCCACAGCGTCATGGCTGCAGGGGCCCCCGCTTGGGGGCTGCAGGGCTGAGGTGCCCAGGATCTCCAATGTGCGCGCCATCTAACCTGTGCCATCCCACCACCCTAGGGGACACCCTGTGCAGGCCTCCACGCGAGAACATCAAGGACCCCAGGGCAGGGCTGGCACCGACAGCCCCTAGAGGAGCGGGGCTGCGGGTGCTGGCCAGGGAGGGTGGGAGCCTGCTTCCCGCTGGCCTCCGGCCACTGGCTATGCAGAGCACCGAACGGTCTGGGTCTCAGCCTGGGTGATGGCCGAGAACATGCACCTGTGCAGAGCCACACACGTGGGCAGAGCCCGCCCACATCTGCAGCCGAGGAAAAAACCAACCACGGCCATTGGTGCTCAGCTGCAGGCAGCCCACCCAAAGCAGCATCTTCGAGGCCCCAGCAAATGGAACCACAGCGCACTCCTGTGCAGTCTGTGTCCACAGCAAGCACCCGGGCTCCTCCTTGGGGTTCTGCATCCCCGGGAGACACCGCCGCCCACCCCCGGCCGCCCGCAGGCCAACCTCACCCGCTGGAAGTCGTGGATGATGTCTGCGGCGTCGCCGCCGCCAAACTGGGGCACGGGGACATTGATGCGCTCGTAGTTGTCCTCGAGGTAGATTTTCACGTCCTCCTCCAGCTCCATCCGGGTGCGCGTCTGGGAGGACAGCGAGTCCTCGTAGAGCACACCACAGTGGAAGAAGTTGTCCCGGGCCAGCTGAGCAAGGGGAGGCAGACACACACACACAGGTCACATGTGCCTGCTCCCCATCCCCTTCCTGGACTGGGCAAGCAGGGCGGGTGGTGCTGTGAGGCCCATTTCACAGAGGGAGAAACTGAGGCACGTGGGGACTCGGGTCAGAGCCCAGGACTGCTGGTGCTGGCACGCAGGTGCGCTGAGCCTTGGACAAGGCACTACAGTGTCACCAACAGCAGGCTGGGTGGAGCCAGGTCTGCTGGGTCCTAGGTGGAGGGCCTCTCCCAGCCTCAGTTTCCCCATCTGTAAAGTATGAAGATTCCTAAAGTTGTTCCTGTCTGAGTCTGAGATGGGGGGGGGGGTGCGGCAGGAGGACCCTTCACCCCGGGCCCTGCAGAGGGAGCCCGGGGCCCTGTGGGGTACTCACCACTGCTGCTATGGCCTGCAGCCGCTGGGGACACGGGGAGGGGACCGGAGCTCCAAGGCCACCAGGGCCCTGTCCAAGCCCAGAGTGGGAGGTCAGCAGTGCCAATGCATCTACTGGACCGGCTGGCCAGGCTCCTGCTTCTCTGGGGACCTCTGGAGTCCTGCTCGGGCCATCTTCACTGGCAGTCCCCTCCCCTAACAGGGTGCACACTCTCCCGAGCACATGTGCTCCCCTGCGGCTGCCTGGTCAGCCCCAGCCAGAACCCCTGGGTCCCAGGACCCAGACCTATGGGCAGCCATGGTGTCTGGGCTGCCCAGGGACTGGATGGGCTGGGGAACCCCAGGAGGTGTGAATGGGGGCTGGGAACAGGGGAGACCACGAGGAGCCAGGGTGGAGAGGGGAGCGAGAGCCTGGAACACAAGGGGAGTGGGCCAGGAGGTGGGCGGAGGGCACTGGGGCTCTACATGACCAGCAAATTCCAGCCCCTGTCCCTTGAGGGTCCTGAGACACACAGCTATCCTCTGCAAGGTCTTTAACTCCACATCACCGCCACCCTTCCTGTTCTGTACCGCGGACATCCATGCGCCGGGTGCAATCAGTCACTTCCCTGGCATGACCCGTGGGCACAGGGTCCGAGCCCTGGTGCTACTGCCCCAGGGTGACACTGGACAGGAGCTGGCCAGGGCCAAAGGTAGCCCTGGGAGGAGGGAGGCTGCGGGTGACCCAGGCTTCTCGCTGTCCCCTCTCCACAAGCCAGGACACCTGAGTCTCTGCTGTTCCCACTCCTCTGTCACCGTCTCAGGCCCCAGGCCCCTCACCTGAGCAAGGAAGAAGTATCTGTAGATGTAGACAGAAGCAAAGGCCAGGCCCATGAGCAGGACGACCACGCCCATGGACAGGTAGCACACGCTGCCCACCGAGCTCTTCTTGGCGCAGTGGTAGGGGGGCCGCTCCTCCTGTGGACAGCAGTGCCGGGGCCGGTCAGGCACCCCAGGGGGTGTGTGTTCCTGCCCCTGACGCCCCCCCCCCCCCGCCCCAGGTGAGGCCTCTCTGTTGGCAAAGGCTCAGAGGACGCCTCGGGGAAGGAAGCATCCCTGGCCTCCTCTGGTTACAGAAACCGAGAGCCACCGGAAAGGCACCGAAGCGCCCCCTGGGATCCAGCAGGTGTATTTTGAATGAGCTGGATTTGTCCCTTTCATGACATCAGCTGTGCCCAGCATCTGTGCCCTAATGTACCACAGGCAAGGACTGGGCTAGGGGCATGGGAGGCTATTGGACTCGCCCGGGAGACCAGGAGGGCAGGGGGCTCGCCTCCATCCCCAGCAGGCCATCAGCATGGCATCTATAGGGTAAAATCTGGAAGCAGCTCGGAGCCAGAGAGCTCCTGCCAGGAGGGAAATGTGGCTGTCACGAGGCCAGACAGCTCCTGGGAAAAACTCTTCTAAGAACCAGGCCTGGGCTCAGGATCGTAGCTGTGGAGCAGCCAAGAGGCCAGCCAGACCCCAACTTCAGGCCGCAGTGGGCAGCAGGTGAAGGTGTGCATCACACAGCAAGCCCAATCCACTCGGAACACTGGGCCACGCCAGCCGGTCACCCTAACACAGGCGCTCATTCCCCTCGGAGAGGCTGCAGAGGCCCTGTCTGTCTGTCTGCCACTGAACCCCTCTGAGCGGCCCAGGGACCGCCACGGGTGAGGTCAGACATCAGTCCCCCCTAGGAGATGGCACAGGCTGGGAGGAAAGCTGGCCCTGTCCCATATGCCTGCTTAGCCCTCTCCTAGCCACAGTTTTCCCCATCGGCAAAACAGGCAGCCCAGCCAGGAGCTCCACCAGGTGTCCTGGGGTCGCACGATGCTCGCACCGCACCGGGCAGGCCAGGCCGGAGCTGTCAGCACAGCAGGGGCCCTGCTCAGGGGGCAGGGCTGAGCCCCACCAGCGGTTCCGAGTCCTCTCTGCCTGGCCCTGGCCCCTCTCCACGCCCAGGGAAAGCACTGGGGACGTGGAGGCTCCTATCCCTCACTCCCACACTGCCCGGGCCCCACCCATTTCCTCAGGACCTAGGGCCACTAACTAAGGTCACTGGTGAGTGGCACAGATGGTAGCGGCCCCATGGAGGCGCTGGGGCTCTGCAATGGCCTTGACTTCCCCTACTGGGCTCCCAAGAGTAGCACCAGACAGGGTGACACTGCCAGCACCTCCCAAGGGACAAGCCACCAGGGAGTCCTGCAAACAAGGTGGCCTCTGTCTTGTCGTGGTCACGATGGGCCAGAAGGTGAGGTGGCCCACCCAGGGACAGGCCAGGCCACCAGCACCTGCTGTGACTCCTGCCCCTGTGCCCAACTGCACCGCAGTTAGGGGCTCAGGAGAGACACGGCGGCTGCCCCGCCTCAGGTCCCCCAGGTAGAATGGGATTAAGACAGACAACCCGGGAGCCCCCTGCAGAGGATAAAGGCAGCACCATCCTTATCAGCCTGGCTCTTCCTTACTGGGCTGCCACGCTGGTAGGCTGCTGGCTGCACCATGGTCCTGCTTTTGCTCCTGGATTCTAGAAAAATTCTAAAGGCTGCTTGGGAGAACTGCTTAAAAAGGAAGGAAGGAAGGAAGGAAGGAAGGAAGGAAGGAAGGAAGGAAGGAAGGAAGGAAGAAAGAAAGAAAGAAAGAAAGAAAGAAAGAAAGAAAGAAAGAAAGAAAGAAAGAAAGAAAGAAAGTCAACGGGCCATGAGGGGGAGCTCCACACATTCACGGGCAAGGTGAGTCTGGATTCACGCTGCCCTCTTTCTGATGCCCAGAGTTGGGGTGGGGGCAGGTCAGACATCTCCCTGCGCTAGGGGAGGGGCCGGGCCTGGAGGGCCCTCGGAGGGAGGTGGGGAGAGGAGGCCAGTGAGGACAGGGGACAGGGCAGGTGGGTGTCCACTTGAGGATGAGGAGGGCAGAGATTCCCAGGACTCCCACATCACCCAGCCGAGGCAGTAGGCTGACCTCTCTCCTGGCCAGGACTATCGTGGGAGATTAAGGTACCCAACCCCAAGCAGCTCTCTGGCAAATTTCCATTGGTTACTGTGAAACCGCAGACCTCTGCAGACACGGGCGGGCTCTGACCCCTGCCTCCATCGGTAGCAGCAGATGCGGGCAGAGGCTTTCTCTCTCAGATCTCCGCACCTGCCAGGAAAGCCGACCCCTGACCCAGGCGGAGGTCACCACACGTGGTCATCTGGGGGTGGTTACCTGTGGGAGACTTGATCTGCACATAACACAAGCCCTGCCCCTCCCCTAATCTGCGTGGCCACCTCCCCAGCCGCCGGGAGCCCTTATTTCCTTCTGTGGCTAGAAATGCTATTTAAGCTTCAACCATCTGGCCCTTTGAGTCTCACACTTTGTTCTGGGGTCTACATGTGCAATAACACCTTTGTTTCCTGTTAATCTGCCTACTGTCAGTTCATTTCACAGCCGGCCAGGATCAAACCGTCAGAGGGAAAAGAGAAAAGCTCAAACTTCCGTGACACTCAAACATGGCCCTCACGCTCACCCCCTATGGACAGCCAGGCACACATCCGGGGCTCTGCCACCTGCTCTCTGCTGCAAACCCTCCAAAGCACAGAGACTGAGCAACAGGGCTGGCAGAGAGGCAGGGCCAGGGGCTGCCAGGAGACAGGGAAACACATGCACGGCCCTGTCTGGAGGCAAAAGGCCCCTGGCTCCTGCCCCAGCCTCCTTTGCCGGCTGGGCCCAAGCTCATATTCTGCAGCCTGGAACCCCAGCTGTGGCCATGGATGGTGGCCTTGGGTTGACAGCGGTCAGCCTGGGCCCGACCCTGAGACCCCCACAACCTCACCTGTCACCCACCCAGAGAAATGCTGCTCCCCAGACGGGGCAGCAACTGACAGCCAGGCGTCTGGGGGGCTTGTGTTGCAGAAGTAGAAAAATACCGCAGTTTCCAAGGCAACGGGACTCCCGGGCAGAGTGCCTCTCTGTGCACTCGTGCGGGCGCGTGAGCCAGACATCCGGAGACCTGAGAGGCGCCTGGGCCCACGATAGTGCTGGTGCAATGATTTAGCAAAGCCAGGGCCGAAAGGGACAGCGGGAAAGCAGTCCCCACGGCCCGGGGGAAGGGCTCCCCCGGCCTCCTTCCCTCAGCAGCAGCATCCGAATTAACTGCGCGCAGCTTCAGCTGCCAAAGGCCGGGGCTGAAGGCCGGGGGTGGTCCCAGCTCACTGCCCTCACCCCGTTCCTGTCCTCAGCACCCTGAAGATCCAGGCCCCGGGGTGAGGGCACCAATGGGTATGCGTGCGGGAGAGAGAGAGAGAGAAGAGAGAGAGAGAGAGAGAGAGAGAGAGAGAGAGAGAGAGGGAGAGGGAGAGGGAGAGGGAGGGGGGGAAGGCAGGCAGAGGCCCAGCCCAGGGGTGGGAGGCGTGGGTACCCCTGAGCACATGGGCCCAGCAGCACAGATGTCACTAGGAACACGCCACATGCTGCCAGGGCTCAGGGGTTCACCATAAGCGGCCCCCACCCCTTCTCCCTGGAGGCTCTGGGAGGAGCAGCTGGCAGAGCTCCCCAGGGAGAGCTCAGAGGTGGGGGGAACCTGGTTGTGCTTCTGTGACAACCTCCGAACCCTCCCCCCACCCTGACTCATCCTGGCTGGCAGTTTGTGGCAAGGCAGAGAGAACAGAAAATGAGGGCGACACGGCAAAGCCCTCTTAGCACCCCGCTCCTGGGACAGGCTAGGGACGGACGTCAGCGGCGACAGTCCCCATGCCTCCAGCCAGCAGGCACCAGGGGCCTTGGCGCAGAGCGGGGAGAGTCAGAGCTGGCCAGGCCGGCCTGCAGGACTGGCAGAGAACCCTTCCCCACAGCTTCTCCAGCCCAGGGCCCAGGGCCAGGACACACAAGGAAAGTGAAATCCGATCCCCAGGTATGCGGGCTGGGGGAGGGGGCGACACAGGGGCCATTAATCAAAGGCAAATGCAAGGAGAAAATCACAGAGCCCAGTATTTAACCTGTTCCACTCCCCCATGGCCCCACAAGCCCACACCTACGAGTGTGCGAGTGTGTGCGTGCACACCCCAGCACAGGCCGACTATCGGGAGAAGGCAGCGGGCTGCGGGGCCAGGGCTGGCCACGGCCTCCACAGAGGACCCAGAGGGGCTGCTCCCCGCCCAGCCCCCTTCCCACGCTGCAGTCACACCAGCAGCCTGCCCTTCCGTGCAGGTCTCTCAGGATCCCGGAGTCAAAATACCACGTGGGGGAGGCGGAGGCCAGGCAGCTGCCCCCTCCCGCCCCAGGCACTTCCCTCCAGCCTCAGGTCTGGGGACAAAATCCTCCCCGGTTCCTGAGGGTGTTGCCCTGAGGGTGTCGCGTGGCAGCCTCCTGGCCCCACAGGCTCTGCAGGGATCACGTGTGGACACGACAGAGGGGTCTGGGGTCAAGGCAGAAGAGACCTGCTAATGAGCTGTCCTGCATGAGCAACAGCAGAGGCTCTGTCCTGGGGCCACCTGTGACACGGGCTGCCTGTTTTCACCGCTGGGGGCAAGAGGAACTGGCTCCCCGCCAGGTGTGCTAGGCCAAGGTTGGGGGTGGGGGTGGGGGGGACCACACCTGTCGCCCAGGTGAGGACAAGAGGCTGGCAGCCGTGAAGTGTCCTCGAAGGCTCCAGGCAGCGATGGGCAGAGCCAACCCAGGACAACCAAGCTGCAGCTGCTGCAGTGCCTCCTCCAAGCTGCCTCCCAAGCTCCCCGTGGAGGCTCAGAGCTGGAGGGGGAGCCTGTGCAAGGAACCAGGTCTGCAGCAGGCCCCGGGCCGTTACCAACAGCACGAAGGGGGATGTTGATGTTTCCATTTCACGCCGGGTCAGGGAGAAGAAACCCGGAGCAGGATGGAAAGCCAGGAGCCCGGGGCCCGTGCTGCTGGGAGGCACCCAGGCCACCCCCAAATATACGTCCCGAGCGTATTTAGGACGGCTGCTGGCAGGAGTAGCTCTGAAAGCCATCCTTGGGTGTGTGTGTGTGTGTGTGTGTGTGCGCGCAAAGATCAGCACGGGTGGAGAGCACCCACGGTCAGTGAAGTGCGTGGGCGCAAACATCGCTCCCTGCCCACCCAGGAAGCATCCTCCCACAGGAAGAGGAGGCGAGGAGTCCGTTCTACCTGGCTCAGACACAGATCGCCACTACAGGTGGTCTTCCAAGGTGGGCACCCGGGACACTGCATTAGCAACTTGGATTTGTGGTGACTCTCTTACTTCTCATCCTTCCAAACTTGGGTCTCCCCCCACCCCCCGCCTGCTTTGTACTGGATAATGAACTCCAGCCACTGGGACTCTCCTCTGAGTCCCATGTGTTGAGGTTCCCATGCTTACGCGCCCAAACACTGCTTTTCTTCCCTATTAATCTGTCAGTTTAGGGGACCGGTATGGTGGTGTAGTGGTAACGCCGCTGGCTGCAACGCAGGCATCTTGGAGGGTGGCCCAGGTCCCTGGGCTCCTGCAGGCGCGTGGGAGACCCAGATGGAGCTCCTGGCTTCAGCCTGGCCCAGTCCCTGCAGGTGTGGCCATTAGGGGAGTGAACCAGTGGATGAAGGATCTCTCTCACTCTCCCTTCCCCCACCCCCCCCAACTCTGCCTTTCAAATAAGTTTTAAAAGGAATCTGTCAGTTTACTTCCTAGAAAGTCATGGGATGTTCAGCTGGAAGAGAAACTGAACCATCCTGGTGTGGGACTCTGCCACCTGCTCAGCAGGTTGCTGCGAGAGGAGGTGCCTGAGAAATACTGGGGGAGGGGGGGGCTGCGGAGCTGGAGCCCCAGCCTTCCACTGTCCAGCCCAGGTCTCCTCCCCAGATGCAATGGCTCTCAGCGCTCAGTCCCAGCTCCAGCTCTGAGCCAGGTGCCTGTCCAGGGAGAAGCAGTGGGCATGAGCACCACCTCCTGCCAACAGCCCTGCCCCTCCAAGAGCTGAGAGGAGAGGGCAGGTGGCCCTTGGTAAAGGGCTTTTAAGAGCTCCCTGCAAACTCTGGACGCAAACTTCGGAAGCTGCGGCCCAACATCTTCAACCCCTCTCCACTCTGCTCTCAGACCAAGGAGCCCCTGCAACCCACCAGGAGGCAGGGTGGCTGCTGAGTTCTTGCGACTGTGCACCTGCTCGCTGTGGTGGGCACCCCAGGGCAGGGAGCTCACCCCACGCTGGCTCTGATCAGGGCGACCCCCATCTCTGAGGCTTCTCTGCAGCAGCCCCCTCCTCCAAGGCCCAGCTCATCCTCTGCCGGCCCCTAAATAACCCGGGGCAAGACCATGAACTTGGCCTGCAGAGAGCAGGGAGCCGACAGGCTTGCTCAGCTCGGCCTCCACGGGTGGCTGTGGCTTCGGGTCCCGGGGACACCTTTGCCTGGGTAAAGGTCTGGCAGCTCGCTCTCCGCGCGTCTGGACACTCCGCTAGCAGACACGGCTGTCCACGACGGCAAGCCCCCACCCCTCCTCGGGTCGGAGTGCAGCCCGGAGGAGAGGGTCGTGCCCCGCAACTCCGGACCTGGGAGACCCGGGATGCGGAAGGCGCCCGGGCCGCGGGGGAGTCCTTGCGGGGCTGCAGCGAGGCGTGGAGTCTGCTGGCCTCACGCCCCCGCCATGCGTTCCCGGGGCGCGGCCCGGCGGGTTCTGGTTCATTTTCAATCACTCTCCGGTCGATCTGTACCCCGGGAGACCAGACCCACACTTCCTGCCCCCAAGCAGGGGGCGACATCAACGCCACCCACCCACCCATCCAACTCCCCATCCAATCGGGACCCACCGCCGCACTTCGGGGAACCTGCGGCCACCCTTCCTCCCATCCCCCACCCGAGGCCAAGACTCGTGCCCCTCCCCCTTGATTGGAACCAGACGCTCCCCCTCCCCCTGCCCGCGGCCGGGAGCCAGGGTCCCCTCACCCCCCACCCCGCCGCCACCATCACCACTCGGGAAGGGACCCGGAGCACTTGCACCTGAGGACCGGCGCCTCGGACCCCAGCCCGCTCTTGTTCGGCTGCCGCTTTAGGACGCGCCCCGAGCCCCCTCCTCACTTGGAGAGGACGGCCCTTTGGGATCGCCCCCTACCCCAGCCCTGGGCGCCCCGGCCCCGCTCACCCTGGCCGGCGTCAGCAGGATCTCGGCGGCAGGGGCGGGCGCCGCTGCGGGGGCCGCCGCCGGACCCTTGTCGGCCTTGTCGGCCTTGACGCCGGCGACGGCGGGCTGGAAACTGATCTTCACCATGGCCGCACCGGCCCGCGTCCGCCCCGCAGCCTCTACCCGTGCAGCGTCTCCCGTGCGCCCGCCGCGCAGCGCTCCGCAGGCACCGGAAGTTTCGGCGGCGCTGGGTCCCTGTCGCTGGCGCCGCCCCCCGCCCGCGGGAGGGCCCCGGCGCCCACCGCGCCTGCGCCCCCTGCCCGCCCGCGGGGTGCGCAGTGGCCGCTGCCCGGATCGCGGCTCCCCGGCGGCCGGGGCTGGGCTGTCCTCTGCCTCCCGCTCGCCGGCTCGCCTGGTGGTCACGCGTAGACCCAGTCCCCTCGCAGCCTGATCCCGTCCCGCCCGCTCTCCACGACGCAAACGCGGCAAGACCTTCCCACCACCCCGTCCTTGGGGACGCTGGGGCGACCTCCTCCTCCGGCCCGCGCTGGGCGGCGGCTTCAAGGCCAGGAGCCTGACCGCCCGCGCCTGGCGTGGCCCCTGGATCCCTGGCGCCTCCCGCGTTCTCCGCCAGGCTCCTGGCGCCCCTGGTTCCCGAAGAACCTGCTCGAGGAGCGGAGGCCGCCGGTGCGCTTCGACGCCCGGTTGCAGCTGCGGCTCCAGGGTCTGAGGCATCGGCCCTGGCCCACACGGGAAGATCCCCAGGGCAGGTGTCAGAGACTTGCTTTCCAAGCCGGGCCTTGCCCCTGCCGAGTGGCGAGGGCGCGGTTCTTGGCACCAGAGCCCTGCTCCCTGTCCCGCCAATGTCCCCGGTCCAGGCTGCGCCCAGCGGCCCACCCCCAGCCTCTGCCCTTGGGCTCAACAAAGACCTCCACCTCCCTCCCACGCAGGTCTCGAGGGCATTCCGGCGCCCGCGTCCTAGGCCTGAACATCTTGGCTCAGATCTTGCACAACCAAGCAAGCTTGAGGACAAACCCATCAAGAAGGAAAGAAGCCAGCAGCCTGGGCCCCGGGCAGGGAATGGGGAGGTGGAGGAGGCGTTTTTTGGCGATGCAGCGGGATCTGGTTTGGACCAGAGCCAGAGGGGCGGTGCATGGACCACACCCTGCAGCCCCAGTGCTGTCGGTTATTAGACACAGACTTTGGACAACAGATGCCTGGGGTTTTCCACACACCGGGGCAGGTCCTCTGAGCGCAAGGATCGTCTCACTTCCTTTCCTCCACCTTTGTGCCTTTTCTTGCTTTTTCCTGCCCTACTGAGCGGGGCTCTGGCACCAGGCTCAAGAGAGAAGTGCTGAGCGAGGAGGTCCTCGCCTTGCTTCTGAGGCTGACGTCATTGGCTTCACAGATGCCCCTTGCTGTACCCAGAGCAAGACAAAAGCGTCCCTGGGTCCACAACCGACTCTCACTCTCCTCCTCCCTCCTCCTGGCACCCAAGGGTAGCCACTGCGCTCCCTCCCTGCCCGGGGAACTCTGCCTGTTTTTAAACACGTGTGCATGCACGTGGTGTGTTGTTTTCTGCCTGGCGCTCTTAGCTGCACACGTTGAGTGTGGGAGTTCATCCCTGCAGTATGTGGGCAGTCCATTCATCCTCCTGACTGTGAGGGGCTCCTGCGTGTACCCCAACGCTGCCACCCGCTGCGGGAGTGACATGGCTCTGCCGGCAATCCGCAGTGGGACTGTCACCATCTGCTGCTGCCAACACGCTGGCACAAATGACATCTCAGTGTGGAACACATCCACATCCCAGACAGGAGGTGAGACGGCTGGGTCCCAGCCGGGAGCCGGCGACGGGGGTGAGTGGACAGAGCGAGGACAAAGCCCCTCCTTGTCAGCTCAGAATCTGCAGGTTTTTGGTTTCTGGCGTCAAGCCTCCTGCATGGTCTTAGGAGTGATCCTCAGCGCTGGGTTTGCGATGTGAGATGTTTTGGTGAAAAGTGCATCTTTGAAGAGCATCGGTGTGATGTCTCCTCTGCGGAGCGAGCCCTTGGGGTTTGTACTGGTTACAAACAGTACATTGTTACTGTAATGAAACTGGAGGCAGCCTAACTTTAGAAAGCTCTGGTTTTCTGGGGGGCCCCAGTCCAAGATCAGGTGTGGTTCAGCTTCCAGTAGTGGCACCGCTGCTGGCAGTGTCCAGAGGTGCCACAGGCATCACGTTGCCAGAGACAGAGCCACACCTTCAGCAGGACGCAATTGGAATGTGACGCCCCGTCCTGCCCTCACAACAGCGGCTGCGACGTCGAATTCGATGTCGCATTCCTAGCAACAGGTGTAGCACCTCGGTAAAGAGAGGCACAGAATTCTACGGAAGGAGTGGAGCTTGAGTGAACGGAGCGCAGGTGCAAGGTCCTGGGTGGGAAGTTTATGAAAATGTCAAGTCTAAAATAAACAAATAATAAATAATTCTAAAAAAATGAAAATGTCAGTCCCCTTGCAAATCAAAGCAAATCCAACCAGACCCTAACGGGTTTCTGCAGACAAGTGGAGGAACCATCCTAAAACTGCTGGGGCAAAGCTAACACCTTGAACTGCTGAGCGCTTTAAAGGAAAAAAGGAAAGAGGCCGAAAGATCTCAACACAGCAGAAATAACAGTTCTGGAAGGAAACCTTGGTGAACAGGAAGTTTGGAGTGAGGACTTCCTAAGTGCATAGGCAGGACACCAGGATGGAAACATCGATGTATTTACCTATCTGGAAATGCCATGAAAAGGGGTGGGCACGTGGCTCACCAGGTAAGCTGCTATTTGGAGCACGGGCATCCCATATGGGATTGCTGGGGTCCGAGTCCTGCCTCTGCTTCCTAGCCAGTGTTCTGTTCACGCACACCCTGGGAGGCAGCAGATGATGGCTCTAGTCCTTGGGTCCCCGACACCCACGTGGGAGACCTGGATGGAGTTTCTGGCTCCTGGCTTTGACCTGGCCCACCCTCGCTGTTGGAGGCGTTTGGGGAGGGCACCTGTGGATGGGAGACATGGAAGACAGAGCTCTCCATGTCTCTCCCTCTCTCTCTAACTCTGCCTTTCAAATAAGTAAATCAATCTTTAAAAAAAAAAAAAGACCATGGGTAATACAAAGAGGCTGATATCAAACTGGAAAAATTCTAATGATTTCCAATGGATTCAGGGAAGGTTGAGGATTTTTTTTTAAAACTAGGTAGCAATGAACTCAGAGAAGTGAGTTTTTATTACTAAAGAAGAAATGGAAAATGCATATTGGGAATCAGCACAGTTTCACCTGGAGAAGGCAGAAGAAAGGACATAAATTAGTGAGAAAATAGGAAAACAGAAGAACAGATAAGTATTGAAGAGGCATTCTTTCGGAAGAAATCAGTCAAGCAAAATAAGTCTCAAAGATATAATTATTAAATAAGAATACTGATACGATAAGAATAATGTAACTATTAACATGGTGGGTTTGACAAATTACGAGATATTTTTACAGTCCTATGGAATCAATATTCTTTTTAAAAAGATTTACTTATTTGTAAGGCAGAGTGACAGGGAGAGAGAGAGCGAGAGAGCGAGAGAGAGCGAGCGAGCTTCCATCCACTGACTTCCTCACCAAGTGCCCACAGCAGCCCACGCTGGGCCAGGTTGAGGCCCAGAGCCTGGGACTCATCTTGGCCCCTGAGATGAATGGATGGCAGGGCCCAGGGGCCGTCAGCCGCTGCATCCCAGGCACATCAGCAGGGAGCTGGATTGGGAGCAGAGGAACCAGGTGCTCTGACCCGGGGTGCAGCCACCCCAAGCAGCAGCTGAGCCCTCTGAGACGCAGCGCCCACCCCAGATAGATACACTGAAATGGATATGCTTGGGGAGAGGTTTCAGCAGCCAAAATGGACTGGAGAAGTAGAGACTCACACGGCCTTATAACCAGGGACACTACTGAGAAAGAGTCTCGAGCAAAAATCTCCAAAAAATGGTTGTGAGCAGCCGGATCCTTTAGCAGGTGCTTTCTTTCAAAGAAACGATCAGCTAACTCTATTGATGCGTCAATTAATCGCAGGCACAGATTATATATTCTGACACGAATCTGACACATGAAAGAGAAAAACATCACTTCAGCTATGAGTGGGGGTGTGTGTGCAAAATCCAACGGAACAGTGGAAGAACAGCGAGTAGCCGCCAAGTCAAACTTCTCCTAGGAAATAAAGACAGAAATTTCGTGTTTGGAAAATCTATCCAAATTGAAAGAAATTGCTTTGTAAAATAATGCTGAAGAGAAAAATCTATTCAAACTTGAGAAAGCAGAAAGGGGAAAAACAACTCTAAAGACAGAACCCATGATGAGTGCAATTAATGCTTTGTTATTTTTCCTCCCGTGTGCTTTACCTTCCAGATGCGGGCGTGTGTGTGTGTACTGAGCGTGTTTTGCAGAATAGGGACCACACCGGTGTGAGTGCGTGCGTTCTCAGCAGGGGGCATATGGGTCTCCCCCAGGTGGGACATCTGGCCACTCTGGGACATTGGCAGCCACCACAGAGCCCAGAGCTGCTACTGAACACCCAGCAGTGCCGGGGACAGTACCCACGACGACAGAGTTGTCCAGGCTGAACTGTCAGTAGCTCCAAGGTTGGAAAACCCTATTGCAAAGTTTGCTTCTCCCCCCGCCCCCCACTCCGGGAAGGCAATTTCAGCACCTGCTCGTGTTCCAGGGACACCCACACGCCTCCTACTGAACCGCGGTCCCATTGCAAGGCCTCTGCAGGTGCAATTGAGGTGTGGAGTTGTGGAGCGGTCCTCTGGCTGCATCCCGTCGAATGCAGGAGCCCTTCAGCCAAGAGAAGCTTCTCTGGTGAGAGGGAGAGGGGTCGCAGCAGGAGTTGGGGAGATCTGAGCAAGGGGACTTGTGGATGGTGTCCAGGCAGGGGAGGGGCGACGTGGCCGGGAACGTGTGCTCAGCAAGACCTCAGCTCTGCCCCACTCGGGAGCTGAGCGCCACCAACCGTGGGGATGAGCACAAGGCAGACTCTCCCCTTGGCCCTCCCGGCCAGAGTCAACACCTTGATGGTGACCTTGGGAGACCAGGAACGGGGCGAGAGGAGGTATTGTTGGCCACAGACCTCCAAAGCTAACATGTTTGTGTTGTTTAAAGCCACTCAATCTGTGGTCATGGCATCCGCAAAGGGCAAAATGTCTCTCGTTTTCACGGACGTCTCTGTGTGAAAATCTTTGTCTCCAGCTCACGGCTTCTTATTGTTACTTTTAAATTTTGTATTTATTTCAAAGACACAGGGAGAGAGAGAGAGAGACAGAGAGAGAGAGACAGAGAGACAGAGAGAGAGAGAGAGAGAGAATTTCCGATCTGCTGGTTCACTCCCCAGATGTGTGAAACAGCTGGGCCAGGCGGAAGTCAGGAGCTAGGAGCCCAGTCCCGGTCTCCCATGGGGGTGGCAGGGACTCAGCTGCTGGAGCCGTCCTCTGCTGCCTTGCAAGGTGCACACTGGCAGGAAGCCCGAGTCGGGAGTGGAACAGGGATGCAAGCCCAGACTCCGGCACAGAACGCTGGTGTCCCGGCTGGCAGTCTAACCACGAGGCCAAATGCCTGCTCCGACCTAACGCTTGTAAGTGAATGTTTTCCTGAGGACTAAATGACACATTGTGAGACATGCTGACACAGCTCAGGGTGGCCATAGCAGAGCGCCCCCCGGGGTGGCTCAAACAACAGAAACTCCTCAAGTCCAAGTTCAGACGCCCCTGCGGGAGAGCCCGCTGGCTTGACATGGGCAGGTTTGCGGGTGGTCCTGGGTATGCAGAGGCACTCCCCTCCCCCCACAACTTTCTTCCCCTCGCTGCCGCTTGTGTGTGGGTCTGTGGCCGAGCCTCCCCCTTCCCAAGCGCACCAGGGCCCACCCTGATGCCCTCATCGCAACAAAGGGAGTCTGTGGTGGCCCTGTTTCCCGCATTCTGAGGCCCTGGGGGCTGGGACTTCAACAGGCAAACCCTGTGCTGGCCACACCCACAGCACGCGGTTGGCCCTCCCTACATGCGTATCCACACTTTAAAATTAATTAAAAAGGGGGATTATTCTATTTCCTGATTTTTTTTGGTCACTCCACAAAGTACTCTGCATCCCCTTCCACATCATCAAACGCATCCTAATACTTTTAATGGGTGTATAGGGTTCTACCTGCTGGTGCATCGTATCTTATTTGAAGAATCTATGGCGCTCCCTTCGTTTGCTCGAACAAACATGAAGCTACCTGGATGCCTCGCACCCTTCTCACTCCCTCTCTTGCTGTTTTCCTACAGTATGTTGCTCCAGGTGGGTCAGCTGGGTTTTAATTTAGAATCTTTCGGATGGGGCACACTCCTTAATGATCAGGAGAGACACAAGGTGGAAACAAAGATTTTATTACTTACAGGGCCTGGAGGCCACACACACACACACACACAGGTCACGGAGCTGGTGAGCATAAAGCATCCATGTGGAGCACTGGGAGCAGGGTGGTGCATGGGCAGTTTAATCAAGCAGGTGTGAGAGTGAAGCTGATACAGGGGCCAGTGTTGTGGCTCAGTGGGGTAGGCCACCACTCGAGGTGCCAGAGCCCAGGGTCAGCGCTGATTTGAGTCCTGCTGCTCTGTTCCCAGTCCAGCTCCCTGCCAGTGCACCTGGAGAGGAGCAGGTGATGGCTCAAGGACTGGGGCCCCTGCCACCACGTGGAAGACCCAGCCAGACTGTCCTGGCACTGGCCACTGTGGCCATTTGGAGACTGAATCAGCGGTGGAAGATCTCTGTCTTTCTCTGTCTCTGTTGCTCTTTCAAATAAATAAGTCTTTTCAGAAAGGAGCCACGCTGATGCAAAGCCTTTCCTGCAAAGAGCTCTCATCTGGAAGTCCTGCCAGCCCCAGGCGCTGTAGACAGGAAGGTAGTGTCCCAGCTGGATGGCCACGCTCGTCACCGACCCGGGAAAGTAGTGTCCCAGCTGGACGGCCACGCTCGTCACCGACCCGGGAAGGTAGTGTCCCAGCTGGACGGCCACGCTCGTCACCGACCCAGGAGGCCTCGCAGCCGTGGCCGGTGACAGCTCGTGCCTCGCCAGAATACCTGACACGTTTTGACAACCTGCAGAAAAGCTGCAGCTCTATACACTCCCACCACCAAGGTCTTTCCTCTTCTGCACCCGCCCCTTCCCCAGCCTTCCCCCTGCAGCAAGGATGGCCCTAGCCTCGCAGTGAGGCCAACCTTACAGCCATCCCTGTCTCCTCTCCTTGTCTCTTCGTCCACACTGAGTATATCAGCACGCTCCGCACTCTCCCCAGCACTGACTCTCACCGGGACCATCTCTGGCCAGGTCATGCTCCAGGAGGCCGCCAGAGGGCGCACTGTGAAACGTAACAGGGCCATGCCGGCCTCTACCTCAAACCCTGCCCTGGCATCCCATTTCTTTTGGGATAACCTCCAGAGGCCTGCCCGGGGTTCCAGACTCGACTCTTATCAAGCCTCTGCTGCTTGCTGCTTGCTGCTCCTCCTCCTCCTCCTCCTTTATTTATTTATTTATCTAAGCGGCAGCGTTATAGAAAGAGGTCTTCCATCCGCTGGTTCACTCCCCAGATGACCGCAAAGGCCGGAGCTGCGCCGATCCGAAGCCAAGAGCCAGGAGCTTCTTCTGCGTCTCCCACGCGGGTGCAGGGGCCCAAGGACTTGGACCACCTTCCACTGCTTTCCCAGGCCACAGCAGAGAGCTGGATCAGAAGAGGAGCAACCGGGACTCGAACCAGCATGCATAAGGGATGCCGGCACTGCAGGCGGATGCTTAACCCTCTAAGCCACAGCGTTGGCTCCTCTGCTGGCTTCTTGACCTCACTGCTGCCTTCTCTCCCCCCCCCCCCCCCTTCACTCCTCTTTCTGTCACGTGTCCGTCAGGCTCCTGCTCCTGCCTTCACACCTGCAGCCAGGGATGTTGTCTCCCGAGTTTCCTGGTTACTTCTCCTTCCCTGGCCTCTGCACCGTGCGGTGTCTCCCCACTCCCTGCTGAGATCGCATTGCTCACAAATGTGGGACCCACTCACCTGCTCTGCCTCCTGCCTCTGCACTCCGCCTCTGCCCCAGGAACCGGGGGCTGTCTCCGTTCCCACTGCCGTGCTCCGTGGGAAGCCAGCAAGCCTGGCTCGTGGCAGGTGCTCAAGAGAAACTGGCTGAGCCAAGGACGCTTAGAGCCCCTGGTACCACACTTTTATCTTTAGCACTTGCTTATTTGGTATGCGGACGAGAGCGTCACGGTGCCTTAATTTCCATTTCTCTGGTTACTGAGAGGTTTGGATATTTTCTCCTGTTGGTTACAGAGTTCTTTCTGAATAGCCTGCCCGCGTCCTTCCACAGACTTGTGTTTTACTTATCTTCATAAAAACAGAAGATGCTCTTGCGTGCTAACATGAGCTCTGTTCTCAGAACTCGCCTGCATTTTCCCACTGTAACACTTTCTTGGTTGCACTCATGAATTCTTTGCAATATCTTCCTTGCTGGGACCCACTTTTAAAAAAAGTAGGTAATTTTTCATTTGATTTGAAAAGCACAGAGAGAGAGAGAGAATCTTCCACGTGCTGGCTCACTCCCCAGATGCCCACGACAGCCAAGGGTTTGGGCCTGTAGCGTGCACGGGGTGGGTGGCTGTGGAAAGGGAAGGCCGTGGGCAGGGAAGCCAGAGTTGGCTCTGCCGCTGTGTGGGTTTGAGATGCGTTCCCGGCATCCAGGGGACATCAAGCAGCGGTTGGTACTTGAATCTGGGGGTGGGGGGCAGGTTCAAGTTCACACAGCCCTTTACAGTTTGACTCCCATGAGAGGTGGAATTTACTTCCCGGTCCCTTGAGTGAACGCTCTGGTCTGTGATTCGCCTTGACTCTGAAAGGCGGCGCACGTGGTGCCTGACGTCTTGTAAGTTTCGCTTTTGCTGTCTTGAAATCCAGCCGGTGTGTGAAAGAGACAGTGGCCTGCTGCAGAGGTCGCGTGGAGCAGGTGCCCTGGCTGACCGTCTCAGTCACTGCCCAGATAAGAGCGAGGCTGTGGACCAGCCAACCTCCACCCATCTGCCAACCACTGCGGATCTCCGAGCGAGCTCGGTCAACACCACGCATCACCGAAGGCAGGCTGAGCCCTTCCAAAAGTTCTGACATGCAGAAGTGAAAGTAAATAAGTGATGCTGTTTTTCTTTAAAGATTTATTTGAAAGGCAGAGTTACAAAGTGGGGGGAGGAGACAGAGAGAGAGAGAGCGTTCATCCACTGGTTCATTCCCCAAATAGCCACAACAGCCTAGGCTGGGCCAGGCTGAAGCCAGGAGCCAGGAGCTTCTTCCAGGTCTCCCATTGGGTGCAGGGAACCAAGCACTTGGGCCACCTTCTGCTGCTTTCCCAGGTACATTGGCAGGGAGCTGGATCAGAAGTGGAGCAGCCGGGACTCAAACTGGTGCCCATAAGGGATGCTGGCACCATAGGCAGTGGCTTTACCTGGTATGCTAAAACGCTGGCCCCAAGTTCAACCATTGAAGTATAAAATTTAACTCCGAGTTTCAAATGTTGCTACCTGTGGCTGGCGCTGTGGCTCACTAGGCTAATCCTCTGCTTGCGGCGCCGGCACCCCAGGTTCTACTCCCGGTTGGGGCGCCGGATTCTGTCCTGGTTGCTCCTCGTCCAGTCCAGCTCTCTGCTGTGGCCCGGGAGTGCAGTGGAGGATGGACCAAGTGCTTGGGCCCTGGCTCCTGGCTTCGGATCAGCGCAGCACACCGCCGTAGCGGCCATTTGGGGAGTGACCAACGGAAGGAAGACCTTTCTCTCTGTCTCTTTCTCTCTCACTGTCTAACTCTGCCTGTCCAAAAAAAAAAAAAATGTTGCTAACTGTGAGATTTCTTGTTTAAAGCTCTGACCACAGTTTATGTTACAGGGATTGGTTGGATGGCATCAACAGAGCTACTATCCTGCACTCTCTGAAAACAAGAAAAAAAGAAACACTTTACTGATTTAATTCACTTTTAAATAAGCTACACTTATAGACCATTATTCTAAGAATTGCAAATCCATCAAGCTTCCATTTGAACAACTGTATAATCACTTAACTAGAGTATTGGAACTAAACAAGAGAATATCACAAATTGCTTTAACGGAGAGAAAAAAGATCACTAACCGTGATGAAAATCCTGTATTTGCATTATCTAGAAACAACTTACTAATGGACACAACTTACTAATAAGGTCCACGTTTATAAAATGGACATTCATTAAACACAATCCTAAGAATTACGGTTCTACGGGCAGTAGGCACAACAATCAAGACAGTACTTGTACTCGCATCCTGGTCTGCTCCGGCTTCCGGCTTCCGGCTTCCCGCTTCCGGCTTCCGGCTTCCGGCTTCCGGCTTCCCGCTAACCTTCCCCCGGCGGGCAGCAGGGATGGCTCAAGTCGGCTACCCATGTGGGAGACCCAGATGGAGTTCCTGGCTCCCAGCTTCCACCTGGCCGTAGCCCCAGGTGGGAATTTGGAGGCATGAACCCGTGGGTGAAAGATCTCTGTCTGTCTCTGTCTCTCTAACTTACAAATAGATGTTTTAAAATGAATAAAACAAATGTTTCTTTTAAAAGCATTTTATCAGATTCCTTTGTATTATTGTATAACAGCAACAAGATAGAAAATTCAAAAGTATTCTTAACTATGCCATTTTTATTCTCTGTTGTGAATCCTCCTTTTACAAATCTTGCTTTTTATTTTTTTCATTGTTTATTTACAGATGTTTATTGATCTGAGAGGCAGGGCCACAGAGAGAGGGTCACAGACCCATGTGGAGAGACTGATTCGCCACCCAAATGCCTGCGACAGCCTGGGCTGGGCCAGACCGAAGCCAGGAGCCAGGAACTCCATCTGGGTGTCCCATGTAGGTGGCAGGGGCCCAAGTACTTGAGGCGTCACCTGTGCCCCTCAGATGCACTGGCTGTTCTGGAAATAGCGCAGACGCGAGCGGCCCTCCGATACAGGGTGCAGGCGTCCCATGGGGCAGCTTCACTCACGGCACCACAACACCTACCCCCAAATTATTTTTGATGAAACACAAAGAATATTCTCGTGTGTGTGAATATTTTGATGGACCTGTTAACAGCAATAAAAAATTGCTACCTGCAAATAGAATGAAATGGAAGCAATCATAGAAATTCACATTTAAAGTAATCACCATTATACAACAATCTAAGAATTAGAATCCTATCATGCTCGCATTGGAGCCTGGATAGTTAGTAGCAAAAACACCGGAAGAAAGTTCTGGAGAGCTATAAAGTGCTCTGGTTCCAGGCCTTGCTAGAAGGCACAGGACCGGCTGGGAGGCGCCTGGGGCAGCGGCAGGATGTGCTTGGGGGAATTCCTGGGGAGGTCCCCTTGTCTTAGCAGTGGGAGGAGACAGGGAGTTCTCCTCTCTGGCCCCTGGAGAGGCTCGGCCTGTGCCCGGAGCTCAGCTTGGGAAGCGACCCTTGACCCTGGGGTAGAACCAAAGGCAGATCCCAGCATCTGCAGTGGCCAGCAGGGGGCGCTGGCTGGCTGCCACGGCTCTGGTGGAGAAGCTTACCAGAGCCTGTCACCACCACGTCCTCACCCTGAGGGGCCCTCGGAGGGGCTGCCCTGGGCACCAGCCCCTGATGCCCCCACGTCACAGCCTGACGCCTTCCTTCCTCCACATCATCTCGGGGTTCTAGAAGATTCTCTGCACACACGCACACACACCACACCACTCCCCTCCACACACCACACACACTGCAGTGACACTCTGACAGCAGGACCCCCACCCCACCGTAAAACTACAAGAACAGTAGGCTACATCCCGCTGGGCAGGGCATAAACATCCCCCAGCGCGATCGCTCAGGCTTAAAACAGGCTGCACCTGGACTAATGTCAAGATTGTAATTGACATTAGTTTCCCACTAGCCCTGGGTCAGCTTGACCCTGGCAGCCACGTGTTCCCCTCCCCTCCTCGCGGTTTCGCCTCTATAACCTTGTTGCTTTGTGCTCGGGCCTGGGAGTTCTGCTCTCCACCGCCGGCCATAAAGGGCTCCAGAGTTTGTTGGTGTGTGGCGCCTCTGTCAGTGCTGGCTCAGGCACAACACCTCCCCATACAAGCCCTCACACAGCACACGCGCACACACACACACACACACGCACACACACACACACACAAGGCACACATGCACACACCACGTCCGCCCTCAGCACCAGCCACTCCCCGGGGCTCCCCCAGCCTCTGCACTGCAGCCTGCAGGGTGCTGCTCTTCCAGCCTTCATCGGTGACTTCTGTCCCTGTGTCACTTGTCCCAGGAAGGCTTCCTTGGCCAACAGAGCCCTCCGACGGAGGGGGGACATGCAGGTCCCCGTACGTTCCCTCGGGAGCCTGGCCAAGTTGCGGGAGAGGGCCGCGGGGTGCATCCACATCGGTGCCTTTCTTCTTGCTGGAGATCAGCCAGGACCTGGGGGGCCCCGCCTCCACCCCTTGCCTGGGTTGCCCTGACCTCTGTGTCGCGCAGGGACATCGGTGACTGCATTGTCAGCGAATTCAGGACACACCGAAACTCCCTTGAGTTGTAGCGGGGTTGCCTCCACTGCCTTTGACTCATCTCCCAGGAGGCAACCATTCCCCATGCAGTGCCTAGAGCCCCCCAGGCTGCCCCCCCTCGGGTCTTCCCCCAGGACTGCCGCCCCCGGGCTCCTCCTGGCTGCCTCGAGTCCCCCAGCTCTGCGTCTGGCTAACACAGCCCCTTCCCGTGTCTCCCATGCAGGCGGCAGCCTGGCTCCTGACCCAGAGTGACCCTGGGGCTGTCTGCAGGTGCTCTGGTCCCTTCTGATGTATCCTAGGGGCTATTGCGGCAGCGGGCACCTGACCTTGGATAGAGTTCCAGGCATCATCTGACCCAATGGCTCTGGTCACGCCAGCCGCCGTGTTTAGTTTCTCCCTTCCGTCTTTTCTAAAAGCCTCTATTTTAAGCGCAGGTAAAAAGGTAGCAATTTCCAGCTCTTTATGAATGCTCCAGTTTTTGTGTTTCCAGTAATGTATTCTCTGGTCTGGTCTTCACTAAACTGCATTCCAGACAGTCATTTTGCACGAGGCTGTTTCCAAAAAACTGGACGTGTTTCCCCTAGAAGAGCCGACATTCCAGCAACCGTTTTTGCAAGAAGTAGGCAATTGACAAAACTCTCATTGTAGCCATGACCGCCGCTATTTGCCTAAGGGAACTTGAGGAGCTGCGCCTGCTCCAGGTTCCCCGCACCACTGCCACCACCTGGCACCTTGGCTCCAGGACCAGTGTGACAGAGCCTCGGGGCCATCGGCAGACCCTACATGGCCTTGAGGCCACGGTGGAGTCCACCAAGAACACAGGAGCACACCCCCTGCAGCCTCTCCTGTCCTGGCATCCAGGGCGTGTGCCCCCGGAAGGGGCCAGGGCTCCCCTCACAGTAAACCTGGCTCAGGGCTTATTCTCATTGTGAACTTTTCCTCCTGGGACCCTGGAGGGCTCATCCTGCCCACATAAAATTCCCGAGGCTCAGTTCCTCTTTGGTCTGGGTCTGGCTGACCTTGACTGTGTGTAGGGAGGGGTGCAGCAGGACTTCTGGGGACCCTCCAAAGGCTTTGCTTTACTTCGCTAACCTCACCTTTAAACCCTAAGGAGCTAGTAAAGGGAATTTTCAGCCTCTGCATTTCAAGAACGTGCAGGCCAGAGAGAGCAAGGGCGTGAAATCAGCTCCTGCAGGGGCCAAGTGCTTGTGGAGCAGAGCCCTCGCAGGGGTGCGGTGCCCACATGGCTGGGCCGAGTGCCCTCTCCTCCGTCAATTTCTGTTTCACGTGTTTTGGACCTGTTTTAGGTGTAGACTCGCTTAGGGGTGTTTTCTTCTCCGTGAAAATATTCACGTATCTCTAAGAAATAGACCTGGTACTGCTACTTGTCTCAAAGTCTACCCTACTGCTGTCATAATGTCCTAGCAGCCTTCTGATAATGAGTGGTAGCACGTTGTTATTGGATCCGTCTACGTCTAGCTTATCTGTGTCTTTAAAGTGCATCTATTGTAAGCAGAATATAGCTGGATCTTGCTTTCTTGTCTAATGTGACAATTTTTGCCTTTTAGACGGACTATCACTATATATATACAATGAAGGAGAGAGACACTCATAGAACTCCCAAGTGCCCACACTGGCTGGGCTGGCCGGCTGGAGCCAGTGGCTGGGGACATAACTCAGGTCTCCCATGTGGGTGGCAGGAATCCAGCTACTTGTGCCACCACCTGCTGCCTCCCAGGGTGTGCACTGGCGGGAAGTGGAGTCAGGTGCAGGAGCCGGGGCTCAAAGCCAGGCACTCTGGGAAAGGACGGGGCTCGCTGGGGCAGGCCCACGTACACGTCCATGTTTATAAAGCTGAGTCCGTGGGCTTGCTCTTTGTTTTCTGTGTATCCTATCTGTTCTTTCTTCCTGGCTTCTCCTTTTCTGTCTGTTTTGGGATTAAACAGGGATGCTGTGCTGCTCTGTTGTATCTCCCCCGTGGGGTTTCCAGCCACGCATTTTTTTTTGTTCATTTTAGCTGTTTCTTCCTAGCGACCCAGGCCATAGCAGAGAGCTGGATAGAAGTGGAGCAGCTGGGGCTCAAACCGGCGTCCATGTGGGATGCTGGCACTGCAGGCGGCAGCTTTACCCACTATACCACAGTGCTGGCCCCGGTCAACTGCTTTTTTAAAAATTAAAGACAGAAAGAAATTGTCTTTGATGTGTACCCACATATTTGTATTTCTGGCTCTTGATTCGACATCCTGTTTCCCAGAGGCGAGTGAGCCTGCAGTAGCATCTCCAGTGCACTGAGTCTGCAGGTGATACTTTCTCTCGGCCATAATTCATCTGGGAATTTCTTTATTCCAGCCTCATTTAGTGTAGTAGGGACTAAAGCCGCTTCTTTACTTCCACATCACAGTAATCACTTACCACTACTTTGTGGTAGGAAAAATGCATTATCAATTATTACTTTATTTCACAATGGATGATACATAGTCCATAGGAAAAAATTAACTTTTTAAATACTGATGGGTTTGTAAATTATTTAAAAAAGGTTTATTTGTTTACTTGAAAGGCAGAGTTACTGCGGGGGTGGGGAGAAGCTTCCATGTCATGGTTCACTCCTCAAATGCCGGCGATGGCCTGGGCTGTGCCAGGCTGCGGCTGGGAGTCCTGAATGCAATCCAGGTCACCCACACCAGTGCAGGAACCCACTTTCCTGAGTTATCACCTGCTGCCTTCCGGGGTGCACACTAGGAGGAAGCTGGCATCAGAAAAGGAGGCGGGACTTGAACCCCGGGTACTCTGATATGGGATACAGGTGTTCCAAGCAGGGCCTTAACCACCCTGTGAAATGCCCACCCTGGTTTACGTTTAACTGCTGGCATGGTTTATTCTTCCATTCTTTTATCTCTAACTTATTTGGTTTAGGATTTGTCTCCTGCAGACAGAACACAGCTGGATTTGGTTGTCTACACAAATAGCATCTGCCTTTTGATTTGGGTGTTTTGACTATTGACATTTATTGATATGTTTGGATCTTTATTTACCATTTTGCTGTGTATTTTCTATATGTCATCCCTAGTTTCTCATTAGTGCTTTCTTTTATGTTAAATACATGTTTTTATGATGCCATTGAAATTCTTTTGTGAATTTCTAAGCAACATGTTGAGTCTTTCCTTGGTGGTTGCTTTAGGCGTTACAGTACGCATCTTAGCATGATTTACTGTGGGTTGACACTCAATTTTACCAAAATGTAGAGACTTGCCTTTAGGATAGCTCGATGGCATTCCTCCCTATCTTGTACTGTTTTTGTCATCTACATATTCTAAACACAACAGCACAGTGTTATACTTAGTGCTTTGTACAATGCACGTATCTCCCAAGTTAAGAGAAGAAATTGGCGGGAAGCCTATTTTCTGCTGTATATACGGATGCGTTTTCTCTTTCCAGTGCTTTGACTTCTTCTGTGGATCCGACTTCATGCCTGATGTAATCTCCTTTCTCTGATACAGTCATCCGCTGCTTTATGACAGGGATACTTTCTGAGACAGGCATCATCAGATGATTCTGTCATTGTGCAAACATCATGCTTCATTCAACCCGAGATGGCTGTGCTGTCACTAGGTGACATCATCTTAACGGGTCAGCACTGTGTCTGGGGTCGGGTGCTGAGTGACGTGTTATCATGTGGGACGTGACAGTGTTTCTTTTGAGGCAGGCCTGCAAGTAATACCTTCTCTTCTTTTGTGGTAAAATATCTATTTCACCTTCAGTTCAGAAGGACAGTTGTTCTGGGTATAGAATTCTCGATGGACAGTTTTCTTCTTTTCTGAATATGTCAATCATTCTGACTTGCATCCTAAGAGAGACATAAGCTGTTAACTGTATTCTATTCCCCTGACTAATCTTGCTGCCCTCAGGATTTCCTCCTTATGCATTCAACATATGGATCCCTTTGCATTCAACTTGGAACTCGCTGGGTTTCCTGGGTGTGTGGAATGATGCCTCCATGGAGCCCATCACATGGATGCCCCAACGCCCTCCCCTCTGGTGCAGGGGTCCCTTCAGATTTCTCCCAGAACAAGCTTTGGGCAGCAGCTTTCATGAGAGCCCAGCCTCCATCTCGTGAGCCATTGCCTTTCCATCTTGTCATTGGGATTGGGAGCTGATGGCCTCCAGTTTCAGCTGTGTTTGGTTCACCCTTGGCTCCAACTCCAGGTGAGCCCTGGGCTTCAACCACTACCTGAACATCTGAGACTGCGGTTTCCCTCACTGACTATCCACTGCCCTGTCGTTGCTTTCTCAGCAAACCCAGAGGAGGATGTTTCTGCCTTTGTGCCTGGCTTCCCCAGATTCCAATCTGCCCCATGGAGCTGCTGTCTGCAAGGTATGGCTCACTCCCACTGTCCTGGCCAAGTCTCAGCAGCCTCGGCAGGCTGTTCACATGCAGGTCAGTCCTCACCTCGATATAGGAGCTGTGCTTTCTTTTCCTTAAGGCAGAGTTACAGAGAGGCAGAGCAGAGAGAGAGAGAGAGAGAGAGAGAGAGAGAGACTGAGAGAGAGGTCTTCCATCTGCTGGTTCACTCCCCAGATGGCCACAACAGCTAGAGCTGCGCTGATCCAAAGCCAGGAGCCAGGAGCTTCTTCCAGGTCTCCCACATGGGTGCAGGGGCCCAAGGACATGGGCCATCTTCCACTGCTTTCCCAGGCCACATCAGAGAGCTGATTGGGAGTGGAGCAGCTGGGACTAGAACCAGCGCCCATATGGGATGCTGGCACTATAGGCGGTGGCTTTACCCACTACACCACAGTGAACATACTGTTTTTATTCTGTTCATTTTCTTCTTGTTACAACAGGAGGAAAGTCTCTTGGCTGGGGGCAGAGGTCAAGCTTGGAACTTTCCTCCCACAGGTGGTGAGAAAGACAACCTGTCACTACCTTGCTGTATTGACTGGTCAGCTCTGACCTCATGGGGCTACTGTGAGGATTCGATGAGCTGATGCCCAGGCACACTTTGCCCCAAACACAGTGGGTGGTCAGCATCCAGCATGGAGTGGCTCCAACAGCAGTTACAGAGTCTGGGTGGGGAGGCGCCATGATGTTCCCAGCACAGCCAGTGCCAGCGAGTAGATTTGCTTTTGTGATGGGTCAGGGTGATGGGTCAGGGTAAGGCAGGATTCCCAAGGGCAGCACTGACCATGCGACACCTGATGGATTCTCCAAGTGCACGGGGACCAAGGACCTGCTGTGTGCCGGGTGCTCTCCAGGGTCTGCAGAGCTGACCTCCTGAGGCCTCGTGGAAAGCCTCAGAGAAACTAGTGCTGGGGAGGGGGCAGGGCGTGGCACTGCCTTGCACTTGGACTCCAGGATATACTTGACAGTCCTCACATTTCAAGTATGGTGATATTTAAAGTGACAGATGGACCAGTGAGACGGTGCTTCCCACGTGCAGGTCACTGTGGCTCTGTGGCAGCCCACTGGTGTCAGGGAGATGCAGCTGTGGTGTCCGTGGGGGTGGCCCCCTCAACCAGGTCTGCTGACCTCTGGCGGAAGTTCTCACCGTGTGAGTATTCCTAGTGGGTGTGTCCGGGTCTTGGACCTGCGTCCAGTAAGGCCCCCAGGCTCTGCATCCCTTCCCTGTGGCCCAGGCATCAGTGGGGTATGGACACTGGCCTTATGGGTTTGTCCCCACATCTGCAGGTGAATCCCACAGAGCTAGCGATTCCCAGGGATGTGCACAGCCCTGACCCCGCCTCACCCCAGCGTGGGCACAACGAGGGGCCCAGGGGGCCAGAGGGGCCGTTGCTAGCCAGCAGCTCGCTGTCGTGGAAGTGCCTCCCGTGTTTCGGGGGGCTCACTGAGGGCCCTCAGCTACTGCTTCCCCTCTGCACTGCTCCCCAACAAGCCGGTGCTTGGGGGGAAGAACCACGCCTGCAGGGGTCCCCACATGCCTGTGCATCCCAGCTCCACCTGCATCTGCCTGCACGCCGTACATCACATGGAGGGCATCACGCTGCATTAGCAGGGAAACAGGTGCCAGCCAGACTCCCGACCCCCCCAGGCGGTTCTGGAATGTTCTCCTCAAAGGCCCAGTCTCTCTGATGGGTGCAGGCTCCCTCGGAAGATCTGAGAACAGAACTGTCCCCAGGGTCCTCACTGCCCTCAGGGCTTGAGCTCTGCTCCCAGACCCGTGCCTCCCTCCCCACCCCAGCAATTCTGAGCACCCTGGCTCCACCCTGCAGGATGCTGACATGCAGGTCTGCTTCTCCGGGACGTCCAAGGCCATGCACTAGCAGAATGTCCTGCGAAATTAGCAAATCAGGAAGCAGTTTGAATGTGAGGACGCTCCTACCACAACACAGGCGTGGCCACCCTGCAGCTCACAGCTAAGCCCCGAGTAGCGGCTGAGGGTGTCAAGGCGAGGGGGTACCAGCGAGAAGCTCAGGGCAGCAGGGGAGGGGGCACCACAGGCACGGTGTTGCAGACACCCCCGGGGGCTCCTGGCATGCTCAGGATCCCAGCCCTGAGTGCTGGCCCAGGCCTGACTTAGCAGTCAGTTGGGCTGCACCATGGCCAGGGCTCTCTGAGATCTGGAAGCTGTGCCCATGTGCCCTGCCAGCCCTCATCCTGGAGAGGTCCCCCTCAGGCCTGGGCATGATCCTGGCTCACTCGTGCTGCCCACCAAAGAGCTGGCGACCTGGCTGTGCCCGGCAGCAGCGTCTAGGAGCTCTGGGCGTGAGTGAGGACTGCTGGCGTTGATGGAGAAGCTGATGGGACAGGGGCATGGCTGGTTAAGACGAGTAGGGACAGGTGCACAAAGATTCACCTGCCAGTCACCAGGAGCTTGAAATGAAATCCAGACCTGCTCTGCATTGCTTCCGCATAAATATGATCTTCTGAGCCTGCTCCCTAAGACAGGGAAACAGCCGTCGTGTCATTTTGGCCGCTGGCTACAATCGTGCCAAGGACGCTGGTGGCTTGAGAAGGCGGGGGCAGGGGCCAGTGCTGAGTGTAGCGGGGTGAACATCCCCACGTCAGAGCACTGGTCAAGTCCCGGCTGTGCCACTTCCAATCTCACTCCCTGCTAATGCGCCTGGGAAGGCAGCCGAAGATGGCCCCAATGTGTGGGGCCCTGCACCCACGTGGGAGACTGGGATGGAGTTCGCTCAAGCATGCGGACGGCTGGAGGGTTTCACACCATGGCGGAGAAGGCCAACACCTGCTGCCTACACAAGTGCCGTGCAAAACGACTCCCTGCAGGCTCTGCCCTGAAGAAGGGGGGACCTTGGAGCATCCTGGCAGTGGGAAAGGGGGGCGCAAACAGGTCTTCACCCCTCTGGTCGGCTCCCCAGCGCCAATCAGGAGAAAGCATCAGAGGCATCCCAGTCAAGGGAGTGTCTCCAAAATACCTGAGCAGCACTCTCCTCCAAGCTGTCATTCAAAACAAGGGCAGGGGACATCAAATGCCTACTCCTTTAAGTATAAACTTCCAAAGCTTCCAGAAAATGCAGTTTATTAACAAACGAAACAAGCAAATACCACCCCTCCACCACCTAGGTTCTGTGGTTCACTCACACACCTGCTCCTCCCTCTCCCCTCTGTAAGCCACTGGATGAGCCCTGGTATCTGGTACCCGACTCACTCGGATCTGTTCCCTTCCCCACCACAGCAGATGTTGCTGCACTCAAGGAACTCTACTGCCACCCAGTGGAGCTTTTGGGAATGAGCACAAGCCGACCACAGGGGAGGGAGACCCAGGTGCGGCTGGCCTGGTTCAAATTCTCATCTCCACCAGGACAGCTCCTTTAAACGTTGAAACAGAGTTGGCAGGAAGGATGCTCCCAGACGGGACAGCAGCCAGAGACGGGACAGACCCCCGAGGACAAGTCTGCATCCAACTGGCTGGTGTGCTGGGCGTGGGGCTCTGAGGGCAGGAGCAGTGGCCGCTACCATCAGTGGCCCCAGTTAGCAGAAGTGTGTGTGAGGGGGATACCCCAGGACCTCTCACCCCGAGAGGGAGAGCCCCACGCCGCAGAGGGACTTGGCTAAGTTTGAGAGGCTGCCACATGGGTTAGCAGTGGTGGTCTGACTTGGTGGGACCCCGGCACCATTTTCTCCATGCAGGTAGACTTTGTATCATGGGAGGGAATGCCCAGGTGGGGAGGGGCCTTGGCTCCCTGGGACCACACCCACCTGGCTCCAGTCCCCCAGGGGAGGGGGGGGGGCGGCTGTGAAGCCTGCCCCGCTGGCTACTGGCAACTGCTGCCAGCTCGGGTCGTCCCTGGAGAACTGCCAGAGATTTAGGTGCTGGGAATTTACAGCCAAGCGACAGGGCACCTGGCAAGCTAGAGCTCATGTGTGAAACCCTCCTAGGCCTGTGGAGAACCCAGGAAATGTTCCCTAGAAACCCCTGGTATCTGTTTTTGAATTTCACACCACCTTGGAAGGAGATTTTGGCAAATGGCAGAGGACGCCATCTCCTGCCTAGAAACAGCCCCGATTCGGGTGGAACAGTGCCAGGTGGGGGAGGGCCCCTGCAGGCCTTTTGCAGATTGACCGTGACCACCAAGGCCTCCTGCGTTCTCAGGGCAACGCAGGGAGGGGACCGCCCTTATCGGATCCTGGGCTGCACTGGCAGGTGCGTGGTGGAGCTGTGGTTGACGGAAGTGAAATCCTGGTGGCTGGCAGCTGATGGGCGTTTTTAGGGCAGTGTTCAGATGGCTCCTCCTGGGGGGCTGCTGTGATGGGAGCCAGAGGGAGGATCTGGGTGCCACGCAGGCTGAATCTGACCTGTCCATCACACCTGTGGCCAGGGGGTGGGCACTAGGCTCTCAAAGACCACACTCAGCCAATCCAGGAGCTCCTGCAGGGCAGTGTGCCTCGAGCCACCCTCTGCTCCCTGCAGGTCACCTTGGGCTCCTGTGGGATTCCTCCTCATCTGCAGGGGCCCCAGCGTCCGGCATGGAACTGTGCAGAGCTCTGCAGCCCAGAGTTCACGTGACCTTGTCTGACTTTTGCAAATCAGGACAACGGGGTGAGAAATCACCCTCCCGGGCGACCCTGGGTCTCAGTGTTTTGTGGCAAGGGGAAGTGGACATTCAGCTGGTGACTGGTAGGAAGCAGAATGGGGGCTGATGTGTGAGCACAGCCTTGGGGTGGCCATCCAGTGACTCTAGGACCCGACAGGACCCTGCCACTGCTGCAGCAGCACAACACACAGGCAGACTGAATTAGCTGGCAGAGGCGAGGTGTGGTGGAATAAGGCCATGCCAAGATGGCTGCTGGCAATGCAGCCTGCCTGGCAACAGGCTGATTGGATAGTTTCGGAAACTACATGGCAACAGAGCCTGCCTGGCAACAGGCTATGATTAGATGGCTCTGCAAACTGCCTGGCAGCAGGGTGTGATTGGTTAGGGCATAGACCGCCCCTTGACCAGATTGGCTGCCTTGGCTATATAAGCTGCTGTACCAACTGAAATAAATGAGTCTGCAGGCTGCTTGCCTGCTTTCACTGACTCCCGGGGTCTGTGTGGTGACTCCGCGCCTCTTGCCCCCACCACGCTCCTTCTGTCAGAAGAAATCCACAGCAACAGTGAGGTGGCACCATTGGCCAGGGCATGTCCTCCGCCCTCAGCAGAGAACGGAGATCCCACTTACTGACAAGGGGTTGAAGAATACAGGGAGGTGCACATGCCCCCCAAAACAAGGCAGCCCAGCAGACAGGGCCTTTGTCCACCTCGCCTGCATGGTTCTCTCATCTTTGCTGTAGTTTCGTGGTGGTAAGCAGTAAACATTTTTTTGGGAAAGATAGAGTTAACAAGAGAGGCAGAGGGAGAGAGAGGTCTTCCATCCGCTGGCTGGTTCGCTCCCTAGATAATCACAATGGCCAGAGCTGAGCCTACCCGAAGCCAGGAGCTTCTCCCATGCAGGTGCAGGGAGGGGCCCAAGGACTTGGGCCATCTTCTACTGCTTTCCCAGTCCATAGCAGGGAGCTGAATCGAAGTGGAGCAGTTGGGACTCGAACTGGCGCTCTTAGCTTTAACCTGCTAAGCCACAGCACCAGCCCCAGTAAACACTTCTGCCCAGGTTGGACTGCTAATAAAGGGTCAGGGACCAAGAAGGATCCACTCACCACTTCATGGTCTACATGCATGGTGCAGCACTGACACCGTGGGGAGTGGGGCGGGCCCCTGGCATCCTGTATCAGAGCACTGGCTTGAGTCCTGGCTGCTCTGCTAGTGCTCCTGGGAAAAGCAGCGGAGGCTGGCCGAGTGGTTTGGGCCCTTGCACCCATGTGGGAGACCCAGAGGAAGCTCCTGGCTTGTCTTCAGCTGGGCTCAGCCCTGGCTGTTGCAGACATTTGGGGTGTGAACCATCAGATGGAAGCTCTCTCTCCCTTTCAAATATATAAATCCATCTTTTAAAAGGCATAGCAACGACTTCACTGTGACACCAGGCAGAGCAAGGCTAACATGAGTGTGGGAGTGGGGAGGGAGAAGACAGGTGACTCCCAGGGCAGAACTCAAGGGGAGAGGGCATTAACTGTTTCCTGCCCAGGCTGTGAGAGCACGCATACCTGTGTCTCCCGACTGGGCTGTCCAGTGACACAGACGCAAGAATCTACAAGGTATCAAAAAGACAGACAATGCTGTTTCTCCAAAATTTTTATTTTAATTTAAATTACAGGGCCAGCCAGATATTCTAAGAAATTCACTTTTCCTCAGGAGAAAGGAAACGCTCTCATGGCATTGCTAACAACTGTATACATCTCCACTTTTTTTCTTAAAGGGTTAAAATCACATTAAGTAACTGCCAAATGTAATTAAACCTTTATAACACAAAAAGAAACCACTTTCGATAGAATAGTTTTGGTAATATGAATATATTAAATGATCATAGCTTCAAATGCAACTGTTCCACTTTGAATGTTTTCACATTGCTTTGTTTAGAAACCAACAGAGTGTGAAGGACCCTCAGCAACCCCCCTCGCCTGCCCCCCTGCCCTGGCAGGGCCACTGAGGCCACCCCCTCCTCACAGAGCAGGCCCAGTGGGAGCTGCTGCGTTGTCCGAAGTCCTGAGAGCTTTCTGGCTTGGCAGGGAGCGCGTCTTCCGCTCAGCACCCGTCACCGCAGGATGGCGTCACACTAACCCAGGTGCCCGGCATTAGCCTGCAGGAGCAGTGCCACAGCCCAGCCACGGCTGTCTTCCTAAGCACCCCAGAGTGTTCTGTAGGGCCGATCGCTTTCCCCACGTCTGGCCGAAAAACACGACTCACTTCCCACAGGGTGTTACAAAGATGGGCTTGGGAAAACCGGTTATAATGCAGACTGCTATTTTCATAAATTTGAATTCAATAGGTATTTCGGGAACCACTTTCCTACCTGGTGTTCCTTGGAGGGGACCTAGAACCTGCTGGAACATCTGTTTACTGGCTGATAAATCATTCAATTAGTAAGAGAGGCTAGCGGAGAATAATTACATGAATTTCTTGATCAGCTACAGCCATGCTGAATTTGAACGGGCAAACTCTGATTGGTAAGTTGTTAGTTGTGATCTTCGTATCTCTAAGATGAACAGATCCCATTCTAATAACTTGATATAGATAAGAGTCTAGGAGACATTGTTCTGCCATGGTCACAGTAACAAAAAAGTGGTGCAAAATCAGTTACTTTATAAATACTGGTAATTTGCAGCATTAAGGAACAGGACATTAAAAAAAATACATTTCCCACAGGACACCTCTGCCTGGGACTCCTGTCCTAGAGAAGCCGAGGTGGTCACCACTCGGCTTCACGACCACGGGCGGGGTCAGCTGCTCTGAGCAAGAAGAGGCGCTCGCTCCACGAGTCTTCCCCGCACGGAGCCCCAGCCTCACCCAGAGACCTGGCAAACTCACGACTCCGTGTTCCGAATGAGGTCGATATTGTGCAGGAGTAGCTGACCCGGTTCCAGGTCTAGAGTTCAGCCTGTTGATGGCACCCCATTAGGGAACTAAATACAAAGGATTGGTTTACTTTTTGTTTCTTTTAATGCTGTGATATTTAAATGTTAAATCAGCATTTTCATGTGATCTGAAGTATTTCAATTACATATGAGCATTCATTTTTTTTGCAAAAACTCAGTATTAGGTAATAGTTACATACTACTACAATAACATTCCTCTGCTGTACAAATTAAACCATTTAAAAGAAATGAGCATTCTAAGAATTATATACAAAAGAAACCTGTGAGCAGTGTTGAAATGAAATGCAAGGTGTTGTTGCTAGCTCTACTGTTTTAAAATACCTGCAAAAAGTAAAATCAACAAATACCCTCAACATATCCAGGTTTACAAGTCTCAAGAAAACCAATGTCAGAAACCCTAGAAAGCCGTGAAAAGCATATGTACACTTCCCTCGTGACCCCAGGAAGCTTCACACCGTGAGAAGTTGCTAAGTGTATCAATTTATTCGCACGCCACCCTCATCTTCCCCAGAGCCTCCCGCCTGGGACAGGGCTCCCCTGACTTCCTTCAGCGAAGGCCCAGGAGCTGCCGCGAGGGTCAGGTGTGCACGCCATGCCGCACGCTGTCTTCAACAGGGCAATGCCTACACACAGGTCTACGCGGACGGGGTCGGCGCCTGCCTCCCTAGCCACACCCGGCTCTGTGCTCGCCTTCAGGAAGCCAGCTGTGTCCAGCACTCCCACAGCAGCGGAGTCTTTGAACTCTGAAATGACACAAAGATCAAGGAAAAGCCCACGTGTGCTCTAGTGTGCAAGCAGCAGCAGCTACGCTCTCCAACCTGGACTAAGAACAGAAAGGTCAAACGAAAACCGTTCACTTAACAGCAGATTAGCAGTAATGTTCCTCATGAATCGGGAAGAGTGCCTGACGCTGAATAGCTAACAGCAAATGCTGAACTTGCATTTAAGATTTTAAGGGTTTATTGGAAATTAGGCTTCTTGCTGGGCTGGTCTCTTCAGATCCCTGATCTGTTTGACTAAGTAGGTCTTCTCGTCGTTGAACTGCTCGTCCTCGGTCCGGTCGTTCTGGAACTTGCTGAGGAACTCGATGAGCTTGGTCTGGTTCTTGAGCAGGATGTCCAGGATGGGCTGGGTCTTGTTCGGATTGGCGACAAACACCTGCACAGGGAGAGGCCGCGTCAGTCACAGCACGGAGCAGTGCCCTCCTGGGGCAGGCGGGGACATCAGGGAATTGGATTTTGCTTCAGAAGATCTTATTTTACAATTTGGAGAAAAAAATTCAATGTTTTAGCACAGGAAGAATGGACTAGCTCATCCCGCTAGCCCTGAAACAGTGGTTGGTGCTGACTACAGACGTCTACTGCAGAATAAAATGAGCAGAAACAACTTCTGGGCACGGGAGGGCAGACCGGATGCTTCTTTTCCTTTTACTTGAAAGGCTTGATCTCCCATCTGCTGGTTCACTCCCCAAATGGCCTTAATGGCTGGGGCAGGGCAGAATGAAGCCAGGAGCCCAGACTTCCATCCAGGTCTCCTATGTGAGTGGCAGGGGCCAAGTACTCAGGCTACCCTCTGCTGTTTTCCCAGGTGCCTTAGCAGGCAGCTGGACGGGAAGTGGAACAGCTGCTCCAATACAGGATGCTAGCATTGCAGACAGTGGCTTATCCCACTGCACCACAGTACAGACCCCAGATTTTAGGACCAAAATCCAAGGGGCGGACGTGTGAGGGGTGCAGTGACTAAGACGCCGGCTGGTGTACTGGCATCCCATCTCACAGTGCCTGGGGACGAGTCCGGCTTCCTGCAAAGTGCACCCCGGGAGGCAGCAGGAAACACTCAGGGACTCGGCCTCCTGTGACCCAGGGTGGAGACCGGGACTGAATTCCTGCGCTTGGCTTTAGCGGGGCTGGGCCCAACGCTGGCTGCTGCGGTCACGTGGGGAATGAACCAGTGCATGGGAGATCTGTGTGTCCCTTTGCCTTTCAAATAAATCAAAAGCTTCAAAGAAAAAACAAACAAACAAACAAACAGAGGGGTGGGGGAGGGGATAAAAACCCCAGGGAGGGCACAGGCTGACTCCAGCTTTTCTGCTCATGCAGACCAACGATGGCTCAAGTGATGGGTTCCTGCCACCCACCTGGAAGTCCTGGCTTGGGTTCCTGGCCTAGCCCTGCTGTTGCAGGCATCTGGGGGTGCGCCACTGACAGGAACCTTCTCTATCTTACAGAAGGGGAGAAGGAAGGAAGCAAACTAGCGTCTATAAAACCACTAAGAAGCGGTTTTGCTTTGGGGCCAGCATCATGACACAGCGGGTTAAGCTGCTGCCCGCAGTGCAGGTCCATGTGGCTGCTGGCCCGAGTCCTGGCTGTTCGACTTCTAATCCAGCTTCCTGTTAATGCAGCGGGGAAAGCAACAGCAAGGCCCCGCCCCCCAGGTAGGAGACCTGGATGGAGCTCCTGGCTCCTGGCTCTGGCTTGGCCCAGCCTGGGATGTTGCCGCCACTTGGGGAATGAATCAGTGGATGGAATCTCTGTCTCTCTTTCCCCCTCCCCTTTTAACTATGCCTTTCAAGTAAATAAAAACTTTTAAAAAAATTAAAGAAGAAATGGTTCACTTTGTGATAAGCAATCCTCTAATGTGGAAGATAAACTTTCTTGCGCTCTAATTCAGTATCCCACATTTCTAGATCTTTCTGCTTAAATGTGACATATACTACACGAACATGAACACTGACGACACGGAACTCCATCACTCAGACGACCAGAGTGAGGCTAACACCCCGCAATCTGTTCGATGTGCACTGAGCAGCTCTGGATGAGGCTTTGTCTTCGTACTCTACCTTAAAAACGTGAAAGGCCTCAAACTGGATGTTGCGACTTTTGTCTCGCAGGAGGTTCATCATTAGCTTGAGGTTCTCAGGTTTACTGATGTATTTCGTCATAATTGTGAAGTTGTGTCTATCTAACAGTAGTTCACCGAGGAGCTGAGAAGACATTTAAACAATCATTCTTACATTAGGATTTAAAGAAACAAACATCTTGTCACACCTTTAGCAAGCACATATGAGCAGGGACTCGGAGGACGGGAGTACTAAGTGGCTGTGAGAGCCAGGGGCCGCGAGGCCTGTGGGAGGAGCAGGCGCTGACCTGCAGCGCCTGGGGATGGAGCCCTGGGGCGAAGCCGGCCTGGCCTCTGATCGGCTCCCTACTCCTTGTCAGCGCTGTAGCCCTGAGCATGCTGCTTAACTTTCCCGTGCCTCAGTTTCTCATCTGTGCACTGGGAGTGGATCAAAGGTGCCTGCATCTCAAGACAGCGCTGTGGGCGACCAAAGTGTGCGCATGTACCAGGGGCACGGCGGGCCTGAGAGGAAGAGGTGGGGTCTGCGGGAGAAGCGCCCACGCACAGCTGCTGTGCTGGGCTCCGCTGCTCCTGGCAGCCTGACGTCGTACTATCAGAGGCGGCCGCCAACGGCTCACTTCACTGAGCCCCAGGTCGCTGAAGGACTGGCAGTTCTTCACATTTCTTTAGACACCAAATTGAAGAACTGAAAGTCTCACACAGGGAACCATCCACTGACAAGACGACCTGCTTCGTGTCCACGCCCAGGGTGCACAGAGGAGTGGCCACATCCTTTTCACGCTGGTAGTTCTGAAAGCCTTCTCCTTAACCAACGAGCTGCAATCTGGTCACAGGTTATTGATTTGTGAAACATGGCCACCCTCTGCTCTCGCACGCCACAAGGAGGCACTGCTGTCCTGGCAGTCCTGTCTGGCTGCTGTCTCAGAATGCCGGGGAAGAGCGCTATGCCCTGGCCCTTTGGGGCCGAGTCAGAGGAGCTAGGGCACTGAGGTGTCCTCCCGCCGCATGGACGTGCAGGGAGGAAGTGCCTCCAGCAGCTCCCGGAGTTCTGCAGAACACTGTGAGGCGGGAGGGTCCTCACGGGCCATCAGAATCATCGTCAAGCCGGAAGCCCTGGGGCTGGGGCCCTGGCTGAGATCAGGATCCTCAACACTGGCCTGGGCGAGAGCATCCTGGCATGGCGCTGACCGGGTGACTTGCGCAGCGACCGCAGGGTCAGCAGACAGCATTCCTGTTGAAGGCTCCTGATGCCCTTCACTGTCTCTCCAGGGAAGACAGTCCTAGGTCCTTGTCCTCAAGGTGGGACGAAGGCAGGCATAGGGCCTTCATCGACATGAACTCCAGACCTCGGAGGGGAAGAATGAGCAGAGCAGAAGGTACGATGAACCTGGCCGATGGCACACACACAAGCGTGCGCCCCCGTGAACCCTTCACGATTCCCACGGCAGTTCCTGTTGGGCCCACTCACTGACAGAATGGGCAGCAGGTTTTCATTAACTAGCCTAAGAATTTTCTGGAGCAGGGGTCAGTAAACTGTAAAGGGCCAGTGAGTATACTTTAGCCTTCGCAAGCCATTCAAATATGCTGTCACACCTGGAGCAGCCGTGGACAACAGAGAAATCAATGGCTGTGTCTGCGTCCCTGCACGACTTTATTTACAAACATGGGCACTGGCTGCACTTGGGCCATGGCCTGTTGTTTGCCAATCTGTTCTAGAGTTTACATCCTAGTTGTGACATTTTTAAGTTCCTGAAGGACCTGTCCATCTCGGATTTGACACGCAGCAGCCAGAGCTGTCCACGAGCCACAGCCACACTGAATGCTTATCTAGTTCATGTGAATCCCAGCCTCAAATCTGTGCCCACTGCCTGTGGGGTCTCTGCATACAAGGGCTGGGCACACGCAGTGCTGCTGAGCCCACTGCTTTCTGTGGAGACGCTGGCCACAGACAGGTGTGTTCCAGCCCATGCCAGCCCATTCCCTTTCACAAACCCAAATGCCAAACACATGTGAAGAGAAATAAACTGCACAAAATAATCTTTCATACCTTGAGTGACTGTCTCTTCGTCACATAATTTTCTGAATGGAGTAATTTCTCATATTCACTGAAAAACTAAGACAAGAAAACATTTATCAGTGTTATTAAAAAAAAAAAGACTGGCAGCTAACATTATAAAATTCAAATACAAACATTTAACACCATACAGGCCAGTGGCTGCCCAGCTCTCCTGTCCTCTGATGCTCAGGGAGCCCCAGGACCATCTTCTCTTGGCTCCAGCTAGGTCCTAGTGCAGATCCAGTGCTGTCACCCCAAGCTCCACATCAGCTCTTTTTCTTTTAAAATTTATTTAAAAGGCAGAGGCACATAGAGATCATCGATTTGCTAACTCATTCCCCAAATGCCTGCAACAGCTGGGGTTGGGTCAGGCCATAGCCAGGAACCCAGAACTCAATCTGAGTCTGGAGAGCATCAATGAGGGCATTGGGAAAGTGAATCAGCAGATGGGAGCCTTCTCTCTGTGCCTCTCTCTCTCTCTCTCTCTCTCTCTCACACACACACACACACACACACACACAAAGATAATGTGCATTTCCACAACCTTCTTGAAGCTTCCCCCTCAACATGTGTGTGTGTGTACATGTGTGTTGGCATGTGTCAGTGTGTGTACACATGTGTGTGGGCATGTGTGTGTCTGGGCGAGGATGAGTTGGAGATGTTCCAAGATTGCAGAGCTGTGACTTGGTGCAGGTGGCAGGTCCTGGGGGACGCTGCTTTGTCACCTGTCCCCGTGACAAGCACCTGTGCTGGTGTGTCAGGACGGGTCCTCATCCGCCATCCATCTGTGATACACAGCAGGGAGTGACAAGCTGAGGTCCACGTGCCGGCCCTCGCCCTCTGTTTTATAAACAGTCCTCACTGGCCCACAGCCCTTTGCTGGTTGTAGATGGATTTGCTTCTATCTTTCGCCCGGAGCTGTGTATACTACTTCCACGTGGAGGACAGACGGCTGCCCGATGTGCTAGCAAGCTGGAGCTTCTCAGATGCTCATCACACCGATGCTCCAAATAATCAGCTCTGCCTTTAACGGGCAACACAAAATACACCTATTTCAAGTTCCTGGCAGAAAACGCAGGTTTTCTGCTGCCCCTTGGTCACCAGGGATGCTTTCCTATGGAGCTCCGTGGGGGCACACTCAACACTCAGTCCGTGCCTTCCTCAAGAATGTGACGGGGCGGGAATACACCCAGCCACGCCCGCACCTACATCTGCGCCCAGAGAATGGCCCTTCTGCGGAGCACTGTGCCACTGCAGTGTCACCCTAGGCGATGGCGTCACTTTGACACTGAACTGCACTTCCCTTGAAGAACGCCAGTGGGACAAAGCTGTCCCAGGTTCTGTGCCAGAAAAGGCTATATTCTTTCTTAAGAAACCATTTTGCTTTAGAAGTGTGAGTATTGTGGTCTTTGAAAACCAGAGCCAAAGTACACCTCAACGCAAGACTCTGACTCACCCACACCTCCGCCTCCTCTCCCTCGATCTCACTGCTCTGTATACAGGCCTGGGATGTGCTTCAGAGTCTTCTAGAACCCTGTTACCCGTGTCACCCACTAGTACCATGGAGGAAGCTACTGTATAACAAAAGTTCATAAAAGACTCGCTGCTTACACTAAGTGTCCTGGAATGTAGCTCATCTGTGTCTGGTGGCCTCTGATGTCAGAATGCTGAGAAACCCCTGAGACTGTGTGACAAGGACAACATGGCTGCTGTTGATCAAATGTTTACGGAGTTGCGTTCCTGACGACACAGGAAGGCTGCTGCTCCCATTTCAAACCAACAACACACACAGAGAAGCACACAGCACCCAAACACACAGGGGCAGAAACGGAAACAAGGGGCCACAAGGTCGAAGCCCTTACGAGGGCCGAGTGTGCACTCAGCACTGTCAGATGCTGCTGGTGGGCGGGGGATGGGGAAAAACACAGAAGCAAGCACAGCTTTGTGCCTCCCAGAATCTTAAAACTAAATCGAACAGCAAAGAACACAACGAAGTGCACTGTTACTCTAAGTCCCTAGGAATCCTCTCCGATCTTAGACGATGTGTAGGTGAACCACAGGGTGGGGGAGAGCCGTGCGTGTCTCAGGAGACACGCACAGCTGCAGAGGTGGAGGACAGGCTGGGGCTGGTACTGCGGTGCAGCCCTGTTGGAGTCCCGGCTGCTCCACTTCTGGTCCAGCTCCCTACTAACGTGCCTGGGACAGCACAAGCCCTTGGGCCCTGTGGCGACGCAGGAAGCCTGGATGAAGCTCCTGGCTTTGGCTTGGTCTAGTCCTGGCTGTTGAGGCCATCTGGAGAGTGAACCAGCAGATGGGAGATCTCTCTCTCTCTCCCCCTCTGTAACTCTTTCAAATAAATAAACAAATCTTTTTAAAAAACAAATCTGTCCTCCCTCCCTAACTCGTTCAAATAAATAAATGTTAAAAAAAAAATTAAAAAAAAAAAAAAAGAAAAAGCAGAGGACAGGTGACACTGCAGCCCGCGGGGTGCTGGCGTGGCTAGAGGCAGTAACGCAGCAGCACGAGTCCTCCACCAGCCCTGGGGACACTCAGGCCACCCATGAGTCCTACACCCAGCCCTGGGGACACTCAGGCCACCCACAAGTCCTATACCCAGCCCTGGGGACACTCAGGCCACCCACAAGTCCTACCCCAGCTCTGGGGACACTCAGGCCACCCACGAGTCCTACACCCAGCTCTGGGGACACTCAGGCCACCCACGAGTCCTACACCCAGCTCTGGGAACACTCACGCCACCCACGAGTCCTACCCCAGCTCTGGGGACACTCAGGCCACCCACGAGTCCTACCCCAGCTCTGGGGACACTCAGGCCACCCACGAGTCCTACCCCAGCTCTGGGAACACTCACGCCACCCATGAGTCCTACCCCAGCTCTGGGGACACTCAGGCCACCCACGAGTCCTACACCCAGCTCTGGGGACACTCAGGCCACCCATGAGTCCTACACCCAGCTCTGGGGATACTCAGGCCACCCACGAGTCCTACCCCAGCTCTGGGGACACTCAGGCCACCCACGAGTCCTACCCCAGCTCTGGGGACACTCACGCCACCCACGAGTCCTACACCCAGCTCTGGGGACACTCACACCACTCACGAGTCCTACCCCAGCTCTGGGGACACTCAGGCCACTCACGAGTCCTACCCCAGCTCTGGGGACACTCAGGCCACCCACGAGTCCTACACCCAGCTCTGGGGACACTCACGCCACCCACGAGTCCTACACCCAGCTCTGGGGACACTCACGCCACCCACGAGTCCTACCCCAGCTCTGGGGACACTCACGCCACCCACGAGGGTGACGCTAAGAGCTGGAAGGCGCCTTGCCGACGGCTTACTGCAACGTCCTCCCCTGTGCACAACCAAGGGCAGACCTGTGACAGCGCAGCGCCCCCCTTCCCGGGCCGCGGCCCCAGAGGCGTCGGCACAGCCGGTGCCCACCCACCCCGCAGGGCTGCTCTCGTCCTAGCACTGCTGCCCCCTTCTCGCCACCTGTGTGCAGCAACTGGCGAAAAAGGAAGAAACGGGAGGGAATCAGACAACACGTTCATCTTCCTTTTATCTTAACTACGGTGTTACTGGGCAGCAAAATGCTCTCTCTTCCTCTTGTGAAGAAAAGATGCCGAGAGCAAAGCGCTGACCTGGAAAGATCCAGTTTTGCTTCTGGCGAGCAACACCGAGCCAGCACCATTCAGACAGAGGAGCAAGGTAAATATCCTGGAACATATCATTCTAATCACTCATTTCTGGGGAGAAAAGTTATAATTTGTTACTTGAGTACATTTCATATACTTACTCTATCATAATGCTGTTCCAAAAACTCTGCACTGAGCAACTTGTGTCTTGTAAGTAAATCCTAGAAAAAGAAAATCCTTTTATAGTGGTTCTCTACTCAAATTCTTTCAGAAAAGATAATCCTAAAACATTCCACACCATTTTACCTGATAAAAATGTTAAAAATTACCATATTTAACATTGTAGCATGAACTACACTGAAAACATTCACTCCATACAACAGTAAATCAAGTCGTCAATAATTTGAAATTACAACTCCAATGAGTACTAGTCATGGATCTATAGCTCTTAACAGAAACATTAAGAAACAAATATATAAGGCAATGGAAATATAAAAAGAAAGAGAACAAAACAGTGGAATGGAAGTTAGCGTTAATTGTTGGGGTAAACCATCAAACGGAATCCTGCGCCAAATGCTCATGGTAGACAAGGGAAATGTCTTTCATTAGAAAAAGTTTTGGTGCCGGTGCTGTGGTGCAGTGGGTAAAGCCACCGCCTGCAGTGCCAGAATTCCATATGGATGCCGGTTTAAATCCTGGCTGCTTCACTTCCAATCCAGCTCTCTGCTGTGGCCTGGGAAAGCAGTAGAAGATGGGCCCTGCACGCTCGTGGGAGACTCAGAAGCTCCTGGCTCCTGATCGGCACAGCTCCAGCTGTTGCAAAAAACTGGGGAGTGAACCAGCAGATGGAAGACCTCCCTCTCTGCCTCTCCGTTCTCAGTGTAACTCCTTCAAATAAATAAATAAATAAATAAATAAATAAATAAAATAAATAAATAAATAAATAAGTCAATCTTTAAAAAAAGTGCTGGAGGCTCTACTTTCTTCCTCCTGAATTCACTCTATTCAGTTTCGTATCTAACGCAGTCTTTTTTCAGACAGGATGCTTTTTTTAAATTTATTTTTGACAGGCAGAGTGGACAGTGAGAGAGACAGAGAGAAAGGTCTTCCTTTGCCATTGGTTCACCCTCCAATGGCCGCCACGGCCAGCGCGCTGCAGCCAGCGCACCGCGCTGATCTGAAGCCAAGAGCCAGGTGCTTCTCCTGGTCTCCCATGGGGTGCAGGGCCCAAGCACTTGGGCCATCCTCCACTGCACTCCCAGACCACAGCAGAGAGCTGGCCTGGAAGAGGGGCAACTGGGACAGAATCTGGAGCCCCAACCGGGACTAGAACCCGGTGTGCTGGCGCCACAAGGTGGAGGATTAGCCTGTTGAGCCACGGTGCCAGCCAGGATGCTTTTTTAAAAGCCGCAACACATTATAAACTTTGTGCCTAAGTAAGCAGAATGACAGTGCCAAAAAATGTAGAATTAACAATCAGTTTAACCAAAAGTCTATCCTGTATTCCCTGAAACAGCCCAGACCTCACCCCACAGCTTTCCCAGAGACAAGAATCATAAACCCACTAGTCCCTCCTATGAGCCTACGTGAAGCTCCAGGTGCTGGGGCTACAAAAGCAAAGCAGGATCTCGGCTTCTGGGGCCGAGAAGTTCGGAATGGATGAGCCCTGGTACCAGCAGACGGGAGAACGGCAACTTGGAGTTTCCTTCCTGTTTTTGTTCAAAGGTTGCCCAGGATACAACGCAGTGGTATATCCTGAAGTACGCCCAAGTTTAACATTGGTCCTAAGCAGTGCGCAAAACCGTTCCATGGTCAACGCGCCAAGTGTCAGAGGTGACGCCCATGTGGAAACCGAGGAGTCTGAGACCCGCAGGAAGCTCCTCGGTCACCCACCTCCGGTTCACATGCTCCCCCAAGGGCCTTGTGCAGCCTGCTCTCCCTTCTGCCTGGATACCTGCCACTCATCCACAGATCTCACTCGGAGCACTTCTAGGGAACCCCTCTTGACTGCTCACCAACCTGACAGACCGGCCTCAGCTGTGACTTGACCCTGTTTGTGCAGTTATTTGATTCAAGTCTCTCCTGTACTCAGTTTGGCAATCAAGTTGCACAGGTCACGGGCCCTTGAATTCCTAGCACCTATATGCAGTGCCCAGCACACAGCAAGATCTGAGTACTGAACCCACTCACGAATGACTCATAAAGCCAGGGAACACATCTGCACACGTCACACGTCACATCAGGCCATCTCCAAAGCGCATTTTTATGAAGGCTCCTGATCCCACCCCAGAGGTCTGTTCAAGCTGCTGGGGAGGGCCTGTGTGCTGCAGCTCCTGCCCAGAACAGTGATGCCTAGGACGCACTTACCCAGTTTTACTCCACATGCTCCTTGGTTAGAAAAGCAGGAGCTTGAGTATGCGCAAGCTCGAGAACTTGGCAGAGCGCTACAAGGTTCCCCCAGGGGAAGGAGGCGCTGAGGGCGGGAAGGGAATTTCCAGGATGCGAGCACCTGGGTCCCTGGGTCAGATGCCTGGGAGAGGGACGTGTGTGGACTCGATACAGCAGGCATAGAAGGCGCTGACACACATACTCCCACGGCCTCTTAATGTGCTCTGCTGGTCTGTTTGCGGCTGATGTCCCCCGTGAGGTGCTGCAAGGACAGGCACTCGGAACCTGCTGACCGGACCAAGGGACTCTCGCTTCTACTTCTCTGTGGCCAAGCTGCTCTGGAGGCCAGCACAAGGAAGCACAAAAAGGAGGCCAGTGCTCACTGTGCTGACATCATCTGTTGAAACAGAATGCCAAGGGCAAGGAAGGGTCTTGGGCGTCTCTGGCTCTCAACCTGGGTTGCATAACTATAGACGTAAACACGCTATGCAATAGGCTTTTACTGAAGATTTGATTCAAGTGACCACTCACTCGGAAAGTTATATTTTAAATTTTATTTACTTGAGATGGAGGGAGGGCAGAGGAGGAAGAGAGGGATGAGGTGGGGGGGTGGGGAGAGAACTAGACATAGATATTCCTCCCATCTGCTAGTTCACTCCCCAGATGCCCAGTTTGGGGCTGGAGGCAGAGGCTGGGGGAACACATTACACATCCCAGGTCTCCCACTGCAGGGCAGGAACCCATTACCTGCTGCCACCTAAGGTGGAAGGAAATGGGAAACCGGGAGTTGGAGGTGTGAATTAAATCCAGGCACTCCAGCATGGGACACGAGTATCGTAACTGTCAGGCTAAACACCCTCCCCGAAGAATACAGTTCAAGCAGAAGCGAGAGGCTCACGGCTGGACACACAAAGGGGCAACTCGAAGATCCCCCCTCTATTTGTTATCATCTGGAAACTCAGGAGCTGGTTACCAATCTGGCAATCAAGTGTCAGCGGCTTTGAGGTAGAAGAGATTGAAAAGGGACACTCTCAGGGCAGTGCAGCAGGTTAAGCCATCACTGGGGAACACTAGCGTCCCCTATCAGCCACACTGTGCCTTCAATTCAAGCAGATAACGGCTGAAGTACCTGGGTTCCTGCCACCCACATGGGAGACCCAGCCGGAGTTCCTGAACCCTGGTTTCAGCCTGGTCTATCCTGACTACTGCAGGCATTGGGGAATGAATCTGTGGATGGAAGATCTTTCTCTTTCTCTCTCCCCTTATCTGTTGGTTTTCAAAAAAAAAGCAATTAAAAAAAAAAAAAAAAAGAGGAGGACACACTTTGATGTTAAAATAGATTCAGAGCCCCAGTGCCATTTGTTAAGGATATTCCATGGTCTGGGGATGAGGGTAAACATTTGTGGGAAAGATGCAGCAGCAAAGAGCCAGCACCAAGAAGGCCAATTTCACGCTGGGAAAGGAGGTGATGGGGGTTGGGGCTGGTGCTGTGGTATAGCGGGGAAAACCGCTGCCTGCAGTGCCACCATCCATATGGCTGCCGGTTCAAGTCCTGGCTCCTCCACTTCTGATCCTATTCTCTGCTGTGGCCTGGGAAAGCCGTGAAAGATGGCCCAATCCTTGGGGCCCTGCACCTATGTGGGAGACCTGGAGGAAGCTCCTGGCTTCAGGTCGGCACAGCTCTGGCTGTTATGGCCAATTAGGGAGTGAAGCAGAGGACGCAAGACCTCTCTGTCTCTCTGCTTCTCCTCTGTGTAACTTTCTCTCTGACTTTCAAATAAATAAATAAATCTTAAAAAAAAAAAAAAAAAAAGGAGGTGATGGGGACTTGGGCAGTGCCTCTGCTTGCAGAGAGATGAGAATCGTGGCTTATGAGAATGCGCTAAGAGCTCTGGAGAAGAAAAAGCAGCGTATGGGTAGGAATCGGAGTCGCAGATGAAGGGGAAAGGGCATGCAGTCAGTGCCTGGACAGTGGCCTGACAAACTCACAGCACACGTGATCCTGGACCAAGTCCAGGAGGTAACAGGGTTTCCCATCTCCTGCCTCTCTGGATTCTAGAGTAGCCACAGCCCTGGTGCCACCCAGAGAAAGGCAGCGATCACCTCCCCGGTCCAGCAGACACAGCAGCCAACTTCTACAGTGAATGATTTTAAAGACTTGAAGCCTGCCTAAGGACAAGGAACTCAGTCCTTACAGCCGTGCAGTTCCTTACTGGAGCTCTTAAAGTTAGACAGCTCTTCCTGTGCTAGAGTCAAAACATATCCCAAGTCATTTCCAGAAAATGTCAGTCCTGACCAAAAAAAAAAAAAAAAAAAAAAAAAAAATTGGCCACTGTGGCCATTTGGGGAGTGAACATGGAAGATTTTTCTCTCTCTCTGCCTTTCAAATCTAGCTCCCTGCTAATGTGTCTGGGAAGCAGTAGAGGATGGCCAAAATCCTTGGGGCCCTCCCACCCATGTGGGAGACCTGGAAGTTCTTGGCTCCTGGCTTTGGCCTGGCCCAGCCATGGCTGTTGCGGCTATTTGGGGCGTGAACGGGACATGTGTTGGCCCCTACTTCAAATATAAGCAGTGCTTAACACAAGTCCCTACCAAGTCTTCTCTCCTTCAGGCTAAATATGTGCAGTTCTTTTAACCCTTCCTTCAATGACAGGGTTCTGAGTTCCCCTCACCATCTACTGTCCACGTGTCTCTTATAGTGTAGTGCCTGGAATGCAATGCATTCACGTGCTGTCACCTGATAAGCCCAGAGCAGAGTGAGACCACCAGTGAGCCCCGTACATCATCCACCATGCAGGCACAGGGCGCTCTGTGGGCAGCATCAACACCCTGTCTCATTTTACTGGGTATATTCAGAATTTTGTGTGCTCTAGTGCTAGGCTTCCTGGGTTCAAATCCTGGCCTCGCCATTTACTGCTGGATTCCACTCAACATCTCTAGGCTTCCAAATCTTCACCCATAAAGAAATAATGCCACCTTGGCTGGCGCTGCAGCTCACTAGGCTAATCCTCTGCCTGTGGCGCTGGCACACTGGGTTCTAGTCTTGGTTGGGGCGCCGGATTCTGTCCTGGTTGCCCCTCTTCCAGGCCAGCTCTCTGCTGTGGCCCAGGAGTGCAGTGGAGGATGGCTCAAGTCCTTGGGCCCTGTACCCCATGGGAGACCAGGAGAAGCACCTGGCTCCTGCCTTCGGATCAGCGCGGTACGCCAGCCGTGGCGGCCATTGGAGGGTGAACCAATGGCAAAGGAAGACCTTTCCCTCTGTCTCTCTCTCACTGTCCACTCTGCCTGTCAAAAAAAAAAAAAAATCTGTAGAACCATTCGATATCCTGCAAATGTTCCCTGTCCTGAAGGAGGCATGCACACGGCTAGTTGTTCACTGACACAGACGACATGAAGGCACAGAGCTCTTTCCTTAGTGTTTGGCTTTTAACAGATGGAGAGACACGGGTCCCTTTATCAGCAGAGCCAGGCAGCCACGTCCTCAGCCCCCTGACCTGCTGGCACCTATGAGCCTAGGATGACTGAGCGCACTCCGAGTGAATCCATGCTGGCTGTGGGTACATGCTTCCCTTTCCAAAATGCTTGGGAATCACCTCGAATCTCTCTGGGGAATCTACCTTCTTTTATTCTGGAAACTGGAAATATATTTGTTGGCCTCCTAACGCTCTTCCCTATCTCAATCCCTCAAAAAAAGAAATATTTGGCCATCTGGTTACTATCTCAGTACCCACTCCTTCAAGCTATGACTGACTGACTTCAGGTGCACGTTTAGAGCAGTGTTACTGTCTTTGTAGGATTTAGCAGGCGCTTTACTCCAGGGCTACAGGTGAGTCACGTCTGTGTGAGGAGTGCATTCTCTGGGGGCGGGAAGGGCAGGTTGGTCCCATGCTCTGAACGGAAAGCAGGCCTCTGCGATCTTTCTCCCTGCTGACTGGCGTTTCTCTTGGGGAGGCATGGTGCCACCCTGAGGTGACAGTGGTAGGCCTGTGCCTCTCTAGGAACTGTCACAGCTGCAGGTTCTACACTGTGTTTCCTGGGCAGCTCTCTGTTTAGGGGCCTCTGTAATGAGTGCTTGCTTTTCCATGTGATGAGAACATGAGAGATACCGAATCCCAAATGCTCAATGTATTTTTTTTGTTTGGACAGGCAGAGTGGACAGAGAGACAGAGAGAAAGGTCTTCCTTTGCCGTTGGTTCACCCTCCAATGGCCGCTGTGGCCGGCGCACCGTGCTGATCCGATGGCAGGAGCCAGGTGCTTCTCCTGGTCTCCCATGGGGTGCAGGGCCCAAGCACTTAGGCCATCCTCCACTGCACTCCCGGTCCACAGCAGAGAGCTGGCCTGGAAGAGGGGCAACCGGGACAGAATCCGGTGCCCCGACCGGGACTAGAACCTGGTGTGCCGGCGCCGCAAGTGGAAGATTAGCCTAGTGATCCGTGGCGCCGGCTCAATGTATTTCTTCTAACATCCATCCTTAGAACCCAAATGCACTTTTTCCAAAGTTTCCCTCCTTCGGGGTGGAGGCTACCATGAACCAACAGGGCTGCTTCGCTCATAGGGCTCCATCGCCACCATTTTCTCCTTGGTGAGAATTACCAGAAAGAAGCAACTAATCAAGACAAAATGATCAGTGAGCCAGTCAAGACTGCTAGACACTGAAAGTCACATTTCGTGCATGCAGTCAGCACACCTCTCTCACTGGGGAGTCAGTCTGGTCACCCAGGAATATGTCCTCCACGTGGCCAAGGGCCGAGCTCTCACTGCTGCTCCTCCATCCTCTCCCATGAGCCTCCTGCAGCCAGGGCTGCCACTCTCGGGGTCCTGGCTGCCTGACCTTCACACATGGTGCCACCACTTCTCCCTTCAGCCGGGTCTGCTGCTTCAGACCAGGGCACCCTTCCGTCCACGGAAGCTAATCATGGGCCCAGCCCACCAACTGCAGTGCCACCTAAGACATCATGCTGGCCATTCTGCGTTATCATCCCTAATTCACTTATTTTGCTTTGTAAACTGACATAAATATACCTGAGTCTTACCCTAGGATTCTGACATCATGCTTAGTGGTTCTGGGAAATTAATCCCTGGGCATCTCTCATGTAATGGGCGACTTTATTCTCATTCACTGTGAAGCCCTAACGACCAGGTCCCCAGGCTTTCATTCGCTACTAAGGGCATCCATTCATTCTGATGCAGGCATTCCACCTGGTGTATGCTCATATCTCACGGGCTCTGCATCACCACTAAGACCACTTCTCCCTGTTCAATACTGGTTATGTTAAAATAATCCTGAATAGTCACTTATACATTAAGACATTTTATAAAAGAAAATGCAATATACAAAGGCTTGCCTTCACTGTGAGAAAATAAAGATTACTGTTAATTTACACATTATGCAACACAACACTTAACTACTAAAAATAAGTCTGCTGTATGTTGTAGAGTGGCATCACACGACAGGCGTGTAACACCAACCTACAACACGGGAGGTAAGGCACACAAGGGGATTTAACAGACATGTTCTGGCATGAGCAGAGGGTGGCGGGGGGAAGTGACTCCACTGTCCCCGCAGGTCTGCTCACGATGTGGGTGTCTCCATCTTCAGTGTGGTTCTAGTATTTGCTAACACGTATTTTCCAAATTAATATGGCCCCTGAGCAGAAGCCAGTGACAGCACCTGATGCAGAATGTCCCAACACAGGAGACAACCTGGGGCTGAGTGCCCCGTATTTCATGTACCATACTTAGTGAGTAATTTAATGCAAAGGGGGAATTTTGGCCATGTAGGACATGTCTTTTAGACAGACTTTAGAATCTAACTTTCCCATTCTTTCTAAACTGTGACACTATTGCATAGTCTTAAATCACACATATAAAAAATACTCTCTTCTTTCTTCCCACTAGAGGGCAGCCGTGTGGAGGATGTTAAGCAAAAGCTGCAGAGGCGTCCACCGGACCTGGGAGCACACTGAGCGTCTGAAAGCTTTTGTTACCTTGAATGTGGCAAACGCATCTGAAGCTATGTCAAATGTTGACATTTCGACATATCTGAAGAAATCATAAAACTGCTCTGACCACAAAATGATTTTTGCGAGTGGTTCATGTCTGATGCATTCTCTTAACATTATTCCACAATTCAGAGCTATTTCTGGAGATTCATATCTGTAAAAACAAAAGAGAAAAAACCCAAAAGTGATATCTCTTTTACAACCCCAACACTGAACAGCTTAAACTTTCAGAACAGGAAGTGTCAGAGCCACGTCCTAACTAAGTGGCTGCGGCAGGTTACAGGGGCCTTTCCCTGGGCGCAGAGCCTGTGCGGGTCAATCTCCCTGCACAGTGCACAGGCGCTGCCTGGTGACAGAGCCTTCAGCCCAGGAAAACAGTCACGAGGAGACCATGTGACCACCAGTTCATTATCTAAGCTAAAACAGGTGGAAAAAAGTACTTAAGGTCACAGCGCTTCATATAGGGGTTAGTTTTTACACATGGTGCCCTCAACACTAAGACAAACCCAAAGCACAATAAAAACAATAGAAAACAAAATTCATAAATCCAGCATTTAAACAGGTCTATTAAATATTTAGCATTGATCTCATTGCATCAACACTCAAAACAGTTCCCACGCTGGAGGCAGCTCGTAAACAGGACGGGGCTGAGGGCTTGGTACTAAAGGAGGGGATGCGGGGGCTCTCCACACACAGCGTCTCTCATCTCGCCCCTCCCCAGGCCCGGAACGAGCACCTCAGAGCTGAGCGGGCAGCGTGGTCCCTTCTCACAGGCACCAAGTCTGGGCTTCCCTGCGCAAATCCTCCCCTACCTCTTCTGCTTCCTTTCAAATCACACACATTGGTTTAATTTCTTCCCACGCAGATGCTCCTCTGGTTTTGTACAATCAAATCCTCCATAACGCCAATGAAACAACAAATAGGTCTCTTGGCTAAAAAAGCACTCTTTACCTCATAATCTATTCTAATGAATGTCTGGACAGTGCCTATCTTTGTATCTGTCTTAAAAAAAAAAAAAAAGAGAGGCCGGCGCCGTGGCTCAACAGGCTAATCCTCCGCCTTGCGGCGCCGGCACAACGGGTTCTAGTCCCGGTCGGGGCGCCGGATTCTGTCCCGGTTGCCCCTCTTCCAGGCCAGCCCTCTGCTGTGGCCCGGAGTGCAGTGGAGAATGGCCCAAGTGCTTGGGCCCTGCACCCCATGGGAGACCAGGAAAAGCACCTGGCTCCTGCCATCGGATGAGCACGGTGCGCCGGCCGCAGCGCACCGTCCGCGGCAGCCATTGGAGGGTGAACCAACGGCAAAGGAAGACCTTTCTCTCTGTCTCTCTCTCTCACTGTCCACTCTGCCTGTCAAAAAAAAAAAAAAAAAAAAAAAAAGAGAGAGAGAGAGAAAAAAAAAAAGAAAGGAAAAAACCCTCCCAGTTCTCCTTTCTATCCCCCTGTTTCTATTTCTTGCCGGGCAATTCTACCTGTCCCCTCCAACCAGCTGTGAGCATCCATGCAATCCCACCTCCCACCCTACTGGCTGGCTACCTCTCCCCAGGGCCCCGCTCTGCAAGTACTCAGGCACTCGCCATTGGCTCTGCACAGTTGCAGCTAAAGGCCTCAGATCAAACCTGGTCAGCCTCAACAAAATAACTTCTCTGGAACATGGTTTCATTTCTATGTATCCATCCCCATTGTGCAGTAACTTACTCCTGAACACTTGCAGTCTTTGTTCAAGAGATCTTTTAAACATATACCCAACTCACAAGTATACCAACAGTACTTCCGGTTTAGGATCTTGCTAATCAAATAAGGGGCACATGTCTGGGCATAATGGCCACCTGCCCTTGTCAGGTCTACCATTCTGTGGACCCACCAGCCCCCCACCATGCCATGAAACATGCAGATCCCTCCTCACTGCTGCCAATCATGTCAGGTCCAGCCCCGTTCCTGCACCTGTGTGCCTGCAACATGCTGCCAGGATGCCTTCTCCCGTTCTTCTGCCTACAGAAACACTAACCACCTGAAGCGCCATTCCTGTGACCAGTTCCTGTCTTATTCACCAGCCTCTACTTCACCCTCTGAAATCCTAGAGCAGTAATTTCTTGTCTGGTAGTTTTACCCTCCCATCGCAGAAACACTCATCGTAGATCCTCACCAAGATCAACTCTACATTCCTTCGTAGGGTTGTGGCACGGCGCCAGCACGACCTGCCCTGGCTGACTGGAACGCCTGCCCCAAACGGCTGACTGCACACTTCATCCTCGCTGATCTCCCAGAGGCAGCAGAGGACGAGGCATGAGGGCTCTGGATAACAAGTTGGGCAGGTTTTGACGGAGGCTTGTCAAGATTGTCTGAATGATTAAACCATAACCCAAAGAGTACAAGGCAAACAGTTATGCTGTACAACCTGTTAGCACTAGAGTGGAGAGCACATTAACATGTGAACTGCCAGTAACAAAGCCTCCCAATGCAGACCAGCACTAGCAGTAAGAGTGCAAGTGCAGCACAGTGCCCCCAGTCTCTAACATTAAAGTACTTCAGTCTCAGAAGATAACCACGCTGTATGGAAGTAGTCTAAACTCACGAATCTATGAAAGTCCTTGAAAAAGCGGCTGTTTCCAGGCCTGGCGGGAGGCTCTGAAATCAGCGTGGTCGTCTCCTATGCCAGAAAGCAAGGAGGCTGCACAGACCACTCAGGCCTTAGGAGGAGGATACAGGAGCAAACTGAGAGGGGGCCCAAGAAGGGCCATCTGGACATAAGGAAGCAATGACTGCAGTGGACTGAGACACATCAAGTATCTACTTTTTAAAGAAGAAAACCTGAGGCCAGTGTTGTGGAGTAGCAGTTCAAGTACCGGCTGCTCCACTTCCAATCCAGCTCCCTGCTAATGCGCCTGGGAAAGCAGCAGAGGATGGCCCACATGTGTGGCCCTGAATCCAAGTGAGAGACCCAGATGAGGTTCCCAATTCCTGGCTTCAGCTTGGCCCAGCCCTGGCGGCTGCAGCCATTTAGGGAGTGAACCAGCAAATGGACGATCTCTGTCTCTCCCTTTCAAATAAATTTTAAAAAATCTTTAAAAAACAAAAACCTGCATTTGTAATGTTTAAAAAAACAGCAATTCAATGCTTATCTAAGGAAGTGTTCAGGGCACGAAAAAAATGATGCCTCAGCCCAGCTCCGGCCATTGCAGTCATTTGGGGAGTGAATCAGGGGATGGAAGACCTCTGTCTCTCCCTCTCTCTGTCTGTAACTCTGCCTTCCAAATAAATAAATAAAGTCTAAAAAAAAAAAAAAAAAACCACACACACACACGCACACACACAAAAGATACCTGTCCTACAGACAGTATTTTGGAATATGTAGGCCATCATTAAGTGGATAAAGGACAGAGCTAGGAAAATGCCACTTTAATCTAGGCAATGATCCTCGGAAGATGCTAAAACCACATGGCAGGAGTCTGATGGAGCACTTCAGAGTGGGCAGATTACAGAGTAACAACACCTGCATCCACCGGTCAGCAGTAGGAGAACCAGCTCCTGGAGAGCTCTTGTCCCTAAAGAGACCATGACTCTTACCAAACCATCAACTTACGGTGGAACATGTTAAAGGAACACACAGAAATGTAAATCCAAAATGAGATTTTTCTAAAGAAATGACCCAGTTGCTTAAACAAATACATGGCATGGCATTCTTTTAAAAAGGGGATTAACTATTATAGATTACAAGACAGTTAAGAACTATAATCAATCATATTTAGTTTGTGAACCCTGTTTGGAACCTGCTTTATACAAATTAACTGTAAAATGACATTTTTGTGAAAATCAAGGGATCTAGGCCTGTACATGGTACCATGACTATGTTATGCTGTGTTACATGTGATGCTGTGCCTGGCGTGTTCCGCCATGGCGTGTGTGTGATGCTGTGTTGTGTATTATGTGCTGGGATGCCTACTAAGTGCTATCACATGTGAAGAGGACGAAAAACAGGTAAGGAGGAGAGGAAGCCAGAATGACAGAGCACTAGTAACCCTGTGGTGGGGGGCTGGGGGTGGGGCGTCAGTGACATCATTCCTGCAGCAAAGGGGGGGCGGGTTCTGGCGGACCCCAACACCAGTCACCACCTCAGCTTCCCCTTTTCCTCTCTGGAGGAGGCTTCTGCTTTGAGCTCTAGATTGCATCCCAAAAGTCTTTAAGTTACTCAGTGTTTAACAATGTTCATGACATAACCCTGGCTACTCTGAAACGAACACACAGAGAGAGTTAACTAATTTATGAATTTAACAATCACTGGTTTCTATGGAAAAGGAAATAAAAAAATACACAAAGGCATCTGGAAGCTGCTCTAAGAACATCAAAATTTCAGGCTACTCACTCCATGTTTACACACTCAACTCTGGATTGATACAAACAAAATCAGAAGCCACAAGCTCTGTATGGCAACATCTGAAGAAGCAACAGGGATGTCAGAAATAGAAAGGAGGAAGCGAGATTGCTGGCATGCAGCACACGCACTGACTCCTGCTTTGTCTAAACAAGTCTGAACTTGGGGGAAGTGTTAAACCACAGAGACATGAATCAGAGCGAGGGAGCCAGAGAGCTGGGGCGGGGCGGCAAGCTGATTCACGCCGCCAGCCATTCCAGCAGCAGGCTTGCCTGCCAAGGGAACAGAACACCGCCAGGCCCGGGCAAACACGGGCACTTCATCCCCGGGGCTGGTGCGACAGCGGGAGGTTCCCTTGCCAGGTGGGGAGGCTAGGTGCTCAGGAGAAGAGGATTTGGGGTTTTTTAAGTTTTAGTTCTTGGGATTTTGTTTGCTTTTTAAGCTGACAGTCTAGCCAAACACAAATGCCTGTTTAGTCCTGAAGTAACTCCAGGAAGATGCGCCATGACTCACTAAGGAGAGGGGCTAATGAGTGGACACAGGTAAAAATCAAAGACATTGCATCATAAACAAGTCCCTTGTTGAAACAAAGTGAAGCCACACAGCAGCCACACTCCACCGACAGGCGGCTTTTCCTGCCACACCGGGTGAACGGCATATCCAAAAGAGGGATTTTTAAATGCATAACCAATATTTCAATGGAATTCAACTTTTTCATCTCAGAAAACAGAAAAAAAGACAACAAAAGACGTATTTTTTACGACAGACATGTTAGATTTGTGAATTTGGAGGCTCACTCCCCATGTACAGGGCATTTTCAAACTCAACTTAGCCCAGACACTGAAGTTTCAGGAGGGAAGTACGTTCAAGATCCAAGGAAAATGAGCTGACTGAACTACAGAGAACATGCTTCCCACATTCACCATCCTGTTTTCTCCCAAGGCGAAACTTCCCTTTTTATTTTCAGCTAAGAATATAAATTTTATTACATTGTACATACCCTTTCAATAACATGAACAAAATATTCTGTTGGGTGCAGATGTATTCAACAGTAGGAGTTCTTGTACCAATTTGTCTTCTGAGAATATTGTTGAAAATTTGAGCCACGTCTTTTTTGCCCTATTAGGAATACAATCATTAAAATATTTACCTGACTAAACATTAAAATGCCCACCCACCCGCCCAAATAAACTCAAATAAGGACACTACATATTCATAGTTAGGACTGAATATCTGAATTACAAACAATGAGAGAGAGTGCATTTTCTTACTTTACTGCTTCCTTTAGAACCCCAGATCCTAAGTTTTAATGGTGTACTCTTTAAAATGAACAACGCATTGGCACTGATACCTCACTACATTCCACATATCATTGCAATCATTTCCAACCTTCAGACTCATGCTGACTTGGAGATGAAAAACAAAGCTGTGCTATATGCTTACAGTCTACAGGGATCTGAATCCCACCCAGCTGGGACAGCAGCTTCAAAGAGGACGCCTGTGCTGTGCACAGCACACACACTTTCCTTCTAGAGAGACAGCAGGAGGGGACGCTGTACTACCTTAGTATAATGAGCATGACATAACTGTAAGAAGCTGAGCTCTACTATCAAGTAGACACATCCCCCTGTTAAACGAGATCTACTTAGAAAGAGTGCACGGATTAAAAGTGAAGGCAATGAGTATTATATAATGCAGTGGTTCAGAGATCAAAACTTTGTTACAGCACTGTACAAAAACAGATGGACATTATTATCATCTAGTGAACTTTACAACCAAAAAGCTGCACAAGGAATTAACAAATGGAAAACTGGACCCCAAGAGAGACTTCAGAGCAGCCACTTGATTCAAGGCTGACAAACTCATGGGAGAGCGAGTGAAATGCTAGCTTTCCAGGGCCTACCTAGAGCACACACAGAGATCATCCTGGGGCCTGAGCTCACACAGGAACAGTAACAGCAATCTCTAAGAACCAGTCTCAAGGGCACACACTCTTTTCAGCTGATATCCCTCAAGTCCCAAATGAATATTCAGTTCTGTGTCCAGGCTGAGGAGTGGGACGGGTGGAGACAAATGAAAAGGAACTAGATGTTCCAGTGCATCCCCAACAATAAAAACTGTTGTTGATGGAATTTGATACAACATTAAAAATACATGAGACCAGCTGTATAAATGGAAATACCCCAGTCTATCTGCTGCACAGTGAGAAAGACATTTTTGTTTTCTTTTATGATCAACATCACAGCCACATAACCTGTGCCCCAGGTCCTCTCACCCTTCTCCAGCACTCACTCTGGCTTTCTGGCTGCAGCTTCTCCCCTGGGACATACACCTGCCTTCCAAGTGCCCGCACAGACATCTGATCTCTTAGGTTGATAAACACAGGGGCTTAAAACAAAGCACACTTGGAAAAGAAAGTCAAAGAGGAGGCTGCCCATGACCTTGCCACGGAGCTTCACTGCCATACACGCTTCGCAGACTGGTATAAAGGACGGGTATTAGCCTGCTGCTAGAAGTCACTAAGTATCTGACATGACATGATCCAGCTGTGTCAGCCTGCGCCACAGTCCCAAATGGTAAAGCAGGCTCCGAGACAGGAGAGCCAGCTGTGCTGTCCACAGCAGCCCTCGTGAGGACTCCTGCGAGCGGCTCTGCTCAGATGACAGGCCTAGCAGGACCACAGGCCTAACACTGCCAGCGTCAAGCTTCCTGACAAAAACAGAACTTCAGAATCGCCTATAAGATCCCCTGCTATTTCAGTGTTATACTAATTAAAAAATGTAAAAGCTGTGCTGAACAAACTTAATGAATTCTTAATAAGTAAAAAGAGAGACAAACCTAGACATTCTCTGAAAAGCTTTCTATCTCTAAAACTCTGAAACATTCTATGGCTTTCTTCTTTAGATTGTTGATTCCTTGAGAGGCCAGGGCCAATGAGTTATAATCTACTACAGGCTCCGAAGGGCAACTACTTACTATATACAACCTAAATGAAAAGGCACAATGAGCACCCAAGAAACTGCATATAGTGAGGTGAAGCGGAGGGAAAACTGGCCTGGGCCTGAGACGCACTTGGGTTCCTGCCTGGCCCTGCTAAGGTGGGCGGCTTGGGCATGCTTAGCGCAGTCAGGAGCCCTTGAGCGAAGAGCCCAATAGGAACCTTAAGATGCTCCAAAGGAGAGAACATACAGAAAAGACTATGATTATTGTAGTGTTTTTGAAAAACAAGGAACTGATTTCTTACCTCGAAGTCAATGAGCTGTAAATCAGCTACCAGGGTGCTAAGGAGCCCACTGTTATACAGTTCCTGTGCCAGCTGCGCCACTGCTTCCGTCTGCGGCTCCTTTTCATTTGTGCCATACAGAATTTCTTTCATGGCAACCAGATTTTTGGATACTTCTTCTGTAGCCTGGATTTGGAGGCAGGGTTTGGGTAAGAGGAGGAAAACAAGTCATTTTAACAAACATAACACACCCACACTTGTTAAATAACTTTTCTGTGTATTACATGCCTGCAGAACTATGTACAAGAAGCAGAGTTGGGCAAGCTCCCTGCCTGCCCTTAGGAGCTGCACACTGTGAAGGTGGGCCGACACGCCTGCTCCACAGGGACCAGCCAGCGCACTGAACACCGAAAACCCTGCATGTGTGTTGGGTTTCAGAGAGAAAAGGTCCAGTCCTTCTCAGGTGGGAGACAGACATCAGCAAAGAGGCACCTGAGCAGAGCCTAGAATGAAGACACTCGGACAAGCAAGGATCAGGGAAAAGGACCAGCATGAGCCAAGGATGAAGGAGTGAGAGAAGGCCAGGGCCTGTCAGGGACGAGGTGTGGAGGGAATGAGGTGGCAACAGCAGAAAACGAAGCTGATGGAGGCTCTAAGTGCAAAGCTAAGGCACTGACAACTCAAAAGTGACTGAAGGGGCTGGCGCTGTGGCATAGCAGTGAGGCTGCCGCCTGTGGCACTGGCACCCCATATGGGCGCTGATTTGAGTCCTGGCTGCCCTCCTTCTGATCCAGCTCCCTGCTAATGTGCCATGGAAAGCAGCGGAGGATGGCCCAAGTGCTTGGGCCTCTGCCCCGATGTGGGAAACTGGAAGAAGTTCCTGGCTCCTGGCTTCCGACTGTCTACCTCCAGCCATTGTGGCCATATGGGGAGTAAACCAGTGGATGGATGACCTCTCTGTCTCCAACTTTCAAGTAAGTAAATAAATCTTAAAAAAAAAAAAAAAAAAGTGATTAAAGAGCCTCCACTTCTGGCCAAAATGGAGGAATAGGGGTCAGGCCAAAAACTAGCAAATGGGGTAACCCCCATGAAACAATTAATTTTTGAACCCAGGCAGCACGGGACAGCAATCTCCAAGAGAAGGGAAACAGACGAGGGAGCTCAAAGGCCTGACCTGACCGCCAGGCCACAGCCATGGGCAGGGAAAGCCAGCAGAACAGGGAGTCTCCGTGAGTTGAGAAGGCAGGGCTGGGAACTGGTGACGGGACAGGGCAGGCAGGGAGGAGGGAGCTGCAGAGTGTGTCGGAGCTCTGCAGGCAGTAATGACAGGCACGTCCCTGACGGGAACAGAGCAGCAGAGCTCCCGCGGGCTGCAAGCTAACTCTGCTCCCATCAGCTGCAATGGAAAACCTGCTATTCAAGGGGCATCAGGCAGAGTAATTGGAAGGTTCTGCTTCAGTTTATAGAAAATTAGTCCTAAACTAATGATGGTTCCCAGTGAGCCTGGAGAATCCAAACTGGAAGATACCACCAAGAACGGGAAGAACTGATCAACAGAAACAGCCACAGAAATGACAGATGAAGGAGGACGTTCACACCTAAGAGCGCTCATTGCTGAATCAACAACAGGAGTCACTGTGCACCAGCTTCCCAGGCAGGACCTTTCCTCAAAGAGTGGTATTGTAATTATGGCTGATGCTTGCAAAAGATGCATCATTCTTGGGTGCTTCTTTAAGTTTAAAAAAAAAAAAAAGTGAAATTAACTTCGAGAGGCAATGACTTTGAACATCCATTGTCTTGACTGTTGAGGAACAGTTTTTTTTATTTTGTTTTGTCTTTTCTCTCCATGCAAACTGTTGAACTCTGCTTAGTATAGAGTTGGTCTTCTGTGTATAAAGTTAATTGAAAATGGATCTTAGTGGAGAATGGGACTGGGAATGGGAGAGGGAGGAGGAGGAAGAGTGGGAGGGCAGGTATGATGGGAAGAGTCACTATATTCCTAAAGTTGTACTTATGAAATCTGTATTCTTTAAATAAAAAGGTTTCTTTGGGGGGGATTAAAAAACAGGACATTAAAAGTTACTACAATTATATTCAATATGTTCAAGAAAAACTGAGCACATTAAACAGAGGAATAGAAGACACAGACTCAAATCAAGCACTCAGAAATAAGAACCACAATGTCCGAGATGAAAATCACCCTGGAGAGCACTGGCAGCAGTGTACACACTGCAGAGGAAACAGTCAACGAAGACAGAGCAGTGAAACTATCAAAAAAGAAATAGGGAGGAGAATAAAGACATCACTTCACTGACTTGTAGGATGGCTTTTAGCAGTTAAGTGCAGTCCCCAAAGAGGGGGAAGTGGACACAGAATATCTCAAGACATAGTAACTGGTTTCCCCAAGTTAAAACTACAATACTTAACAGCCAAAAAGTTGAACGATCTCAAGCACAAAAGTGGGCAAAAGATTTTACATCAAGGTAAGGAGTAATCAAATTATTTAAATTCAATAATAAAGAGACTATTATTATTGTAAGATTTTATTTTATTTATTTGAAAGAATTACAGAGAGAGGCAGAGAGGGAGGTCTTCCATCCTTTGGTTCACTCCCCAAATGGCTATAACGGCTGGAGCTGAGCCGATCCAAAGCCAGGAGCTTCTCCTGGTCCCCCAAGTGGATGCAGCGGCTCAAGGACTTGGGCCATCCTCCTCTGCTTTTCCAGGCATGTTGGCGGGGAGCTGGATGGGAAATGGAGCAGTCGAATTCGAACCACTAGCCGTAAGGGATACAGTGTTGCAGGCCAGAGTTTTAACCCGCTGCACCATAGCCCTGGCCCTGAATCTTAATTTTTTTAAAAAATATTTATTTGAAAGGCAGAGTTACAGAGAGAGAGAGACAGAAGGGGGGGGGGAGAAATAAAGGGAGAGGGAGAGAGACAGAGACAGAGACAAAGAAAGAGAGAGACAATCTTCCATCCACTGCTTCATTCTCCAAATGGCTGCAACAGCTTGGGCTGGACCAGGCTGAAGCCAGGAGCTTCTTCCTGGACTCCCACGTGGGTGCAGGGGCCCAAGCACTTGGGCATCTTCCACTGCTTTCCCAGACACATTAGCAGGGAGCTAGATGGGAAGTGGAGCAGCTGGGACTCAAACGTGCATCCATATGGGATGCTGACACTGGGCCACAGCACCAGCCCCAAAAGAAAACTTAAAGAGCCATTACAGATTAGAAAACAAGAAAAAGAAAAACAACAAACTTCTTGGCACAAACGGCCAAAGTCAAAAGTAGAACACTGCTAAAATACTGAAAAAAAAGACCAATAAACTGTCACCCTAGAATTTTATACCCAGCAAGAGTACCTTTCAAAAAATGAAGATGAAATAAAGAGAAAAGCAAAAAGATTTTTATTCCAGAAGACTTGTCCTACAAGAAATGAAGTGTTACTGGCAGAAGGAAAATGATTCAAGATGAAAATCTGTATGAAGTGCATGGGAGACAGTGATACAACTAAATATAAAAGATTTTACCTACTAACTAATAAAATTCTTTAAAAGAGAAATGGCTAAAGCAAAAATAACAATGTTTTCTGGAGTTATGACATGTAGAAAGAAAATGTATGGCAACAATGGTTCAAAGGGGGTTAAAGGAAGCACAGTGGCATAAGGTTCTAGCAAGTGTAGATGCATATCCCTAAAGACAACCCAACAAGGGGGTTATATAAAACCTAAAACAATCATTAAAATAATAAAACCCAACACTCTCATAAAATAAGCTAGCCATAAACCAACAAAGGAGGCACACATGAAATATTGAAAACATAAAGGTTGTGAAAACCTATATAAACATTTTTCACCAGAAACACACTTCAGGAAGGTTACTTAGCACAAATTCACAGAATATAAGCATTTTAATGGTACTTAAAGAATCCCTTTATAACCTTCTCACCAAATGATCACATTGCTTCACCTTAAATATTTCCAGTGTCAGTAATGCAGTATTAGCAGATTTCAGAATCAGATAGCTGCCAATTTTATAAGGAGACAAACATTGCCTCACTACACTGTTGGCCCTGGGTCTGTACTGCGAATCAGCTAGTAGTCTAACTTCTCTTGCAGGTGCAAGCTGTGGGTGAAGCAGTGTGCCTATCTACCCTAATTTGTCTTCTCCAGAAAACCCCCTTTCAACTTCTATAACTAACCTCCTAAGAATGGTAGGGCTAACGTTCTAAGCGTATCCAGAATGGTTATAAGACCACCGAGTTCCCATTGCAAACGTTAATGCAGCCCTAAGGCACCTTTCAGAATTTTCCCAACTATGTCATATAATTGATTCACAGAGCATTCAGGGTAAACTGAACCTCTGACTTTCACAGGCATGGCTTGTTAAAATCCTATTTCTCCAAAGATGTTCTTAAACTGGGATGAAGGATACTACAATGAGGGCTTTAACTCATCGCACTAGTTAACCTTATTATCACTCAGGATTATGGAGTATCTGTGACTTCTGAAGGGCATTCAGGACCCCAGCGACTGCTCTTGCATCTGCATCATCTGAAAAGTTTCATGGGTATACTTTCCAGAGCCTACCTCCATCACGGATCAAAAGACTGCAAAAGAAAGAACATGAATATAACCTGTCATGCCTTTCACATCACCATACCCTTTTCAGTGGAGATCTTAAGGCATGGCTGCTCAGTCAGACACATGTATCTATTTCCAAATCATATTCATTTCTGTTAAACATCTTGATAAAAATGAAAACATGCTAGTTCTTACATATTTCTTCCATGTGAAAATGAAATGAACTTGTTATAACCTTTTTACTATGCCAATGCTGATTTCTAGTAACTTCGCTTTCTTGCTGAAATGCCAATAACCAGTAACCTCATCACGAAGTCTTATTCAGTACCAATGTTAAGGAGTCCTTACCATTCCAAATCTGCTGTAATCTAAGAACGTTATTCTCTGTAATGCCTTGAAGATTTCTGATGGCAGTTCATCACCCCATAGGAAAATTTTAAATAACCCAGAATGCAATTTTTCTGGGCAGGAGGCAGCATTTGGCAAGAGTTAAGTTGTTCTCTTACAATCTATTCACATGTGTTGTGCTTTCAATCCTATTTCATCAACCTTGACCCTTCAGATGATTCTCTCTGACAAGGAAGAATGAGACAATAGGTTCTTTGAATGCATATCTTCTGGCTTTACACCAGTGACTCCTAAGTAGAAGCTCTCCGCCTCCTTTGCTTCTCCAGGTAGACTAAGATTTTAAAGCTCATAGTTAGCCTTCACACATCTCCATTTACACTCTTCTTTGAAATCATTACATGATTTTAACTTTGGATTCAGATCATACTCTTATGCTCTCTTCTGACAGAAACAGACCACTGAGAAATAAGAGGTGATAGCTAAAGGGTACAGATTTCTTTTTGAAGTGACCAAATGTTCTAAAGTTGACTGTGGTGATGACTGCACAATTCTGTCAGCAAACTGAAAACCACTGAATTTTACCCTTTAAATATAGGTAAACTTTATGGCCTGTGAGTAAAGCTGTGCTTTAAAAAAAAAGAAGAGTGGCAGGAATACACTTAGGAAGAAAGCTCTTTACTGTATTTCTGCCCTGAACAGCAACTGGACTCACCTAGGACGTCCCTTCCTTGTCAGAAGAGAACACTGCCACCCAGCACCAGGCAGACCATTCCACTCTCCTCACCTGCTCTGGATCTCCCCTCGTCTTCCTCTCCTTCTCATTGTAACCAGTTCCTCCTCTCACCTGACTTTCCCTATCAGTTTTGAAACATGACCAAGACATCCCTTAACAAAATTAAATGAGCTCTCCTTTGACCCCACAACTCCCTCCCAGCTACTGCCCAGCCCATAATTAAACTTCCCAGAGCATCTGCCTGTGTTTATTAAAGTCCAGCTCTCTTTCCTCACTTCCTCCTCAGCCCAACCCCCCATGGCTTCTATGCCAGTATGTCATGATGTTTGGCCAATCACCAATCAACTGCACGACACTAAATACAATTTCCAGTCGTCATTGTACCTGGGCTTTTGGCAGCATCTGGAGTTGTGGGTTACACCCTCCTTCCAAAACTGCTCCTCCCTCATCCTCTGTGACTCAGCACCACCCTCTCTCCCCGCCCATCTCTGTACTTGCTCCTCCTGTCTCCTTCTTGGTTCACCCTCCTTGCCTAGGCCATTTAAGTTTGGGGCAATACTGAAAGCAGGACCAGGCCTTCCCCTTTGCGCTCTCTGGTTTGTATGATCTCATCCACACCCACTGTTTTAATTAAATGCAGATGCTTCAGAGATTCCTGTCTCATATCCAGTTCTCCTCTCCCAGGCCTAACCAGCACATTCATCAGCCTACTCAAAATGTCTCCACTTGGTTCGTCCCAAGGCACTTCAAACCTAATGCATCCAAAACAGAACAAAAGATTTTACCCCAATGCCTGGCACCCTTCCTTTGTTCTCTACTGCAGATAATGATACCACTGTCGCTGCTGTATTTCAGAACTCTTCCCTTGTCCTCATCCAGCCCCATAACTAATTTACCACAAACTCTCCCAACTCCATTTATCCCTGCAACTATTACCACCCAACCAAAGTTGCAATAACTCCTGGCCAGACTATTAAATAACCTCTGACTGATTTCATGCATCCCTGTTAAGTCCTCTACATTCTATTCTCCACATCATAATTAGCTTGATCTCTCCATAACACAAATATAATTAAGACATCACATACGCTTAAAATTAAAATGTTTCAGTGGTTACCTATCACTTCTCAGGATAGAGAAAAATTCCTTCTTAACATGGCCTGTAAAAGCCTGCAAGGTCTGGCCCTCCCTCTGTAACTGCACCTGATGTACTGCAATCCCTCTCCACCGTCGTGCACCGAGGCTCCAGCGACACCGGTCCTCTCTCATGTCCCTGCACATGCAGCTTCCTGTCCCCCACCCCCACCCCCCCCCCGGCCAACTCCTGCTCTTCAATGGACTCAGCTGCTCAGCCTAACGATTCCTCAGAGAAGTCCTTCTAGGTAAATTCTAGCAGTGCAATGTCTTACCATCGTGTATTTCTTCACAGTATCCCTCACAACTGCATGCAATTCTACTTCTCCTTGAGATTTCTAAATTACTGTTTCCTCCTGTTTCAGTAGGATCCTGGTGCTCGCAGGTACTCCATGCTGCCCGATGAGCAGTCGAACATCAACTCAGCTAACAATGGGGAAATAAAATCCAGGGTAAGACTAGATGCAGGAGGCCGGCCCCGCGGCTCACTAGGCTAATCCTCCTCCTGCGGCGCTGATACTCTGGGTTCTAGTCCCGGTTGGGGTGCCGTTTCTGCCCCGGTTGCTCCTCTTCCAGTCCAGCTCTCTGCTGTGGCCCAGGAAGGCGGTAGAGGATGGCTCAAGTCCTTGGGCCCTGCACCCCATGGGAGACCAGGCGCCGGCCGTAGCAGCCATTTGAGGGGTGAACCAACAGAAGGAAGACCTTTCTCTCTGTCTCTCTCTCTCACTGTCTAACTCTGCCTGTCAAAAAAAAAAAAAATAATATATATATATATAAAAGAAACTAAGGATGGAACCTCAGCAGTCCCAGAAACAGACACTGCTACACCAGTAAGAAACATTTAATTCTAGCCAGAGGAAGAAGGGGGCAGTCCACTTGGTTTACTCCTGGAAACAACACAAATGGGGAAGAAAGAAACCAATTTGGACTCCTACTTCTAAACTCCCTCTGAGGCTGCTGGATCATCAAATGGGCAAAGCAAGATCACAATCGAGCTAACCTTTTACCATTGACAAAGGAAAGGGCGGGGAAACATTAAAACCAGAAATCAAAATCTTGGGGCAGACGCTGTGGTGTGGCAGGTAAAGCCGCTGCCTGCAGTGCTACCATCCCATATGGGCACCAGTTCATGTCCCAGCTGTTCCACTTCAGATCCAGCTCTCTGCAATAGTCTGAGAAAGCAGTAAAAGATGGCCCAAGTCCTTGGGGCCCTGCACCTATGTGGGAGACCTGGACGAAGCTCCTGGCTCCTGGCTTTGGATCGGCACAGCTCCAGCCGTTGGGCCAATTAGGGAGTGAACCAGTGGGTGGAAGACCTCTCTCTCTCTCTTTCTGTGTAACTGACTTTCAAATAATCTTTAAAAAAAGATCAAAATCCTAGTGCAATATTGGGCAAGAATGGGCCTTCCTCTAAGAATGTACGAAGAAATGTCACCCAAGAGGTAGAAAGGGTGACTGCATTTCAAAGGAGGCAGGCAACCCATGGATGACAAAGACTTACAGTGGTGAGCAGAGATGGCCGCTGAGCACAGTTAGCATGCACCTGAGTGTGGGCTGACCTCGCCCCTGCTGGCCTCACGACAGCCAGCTACAGCACCTTGTCCCCCACTGAACGAAGCGCAGCCTCTTTCCAGGCTCGAGGAAACACTGCTGTGCTGGAAATCTTAGGTCGCTCTGTGCTCACGCTGTGTTTTGTTCTGTTTGGGCAACTTAGGGGTTTACAAAGCTAAGTTTGGTTGTGATCTGTCTTGAGATCTCAGAGAAAACTGGAAGAACACACACAACACTGATACTGCCTACCTATGAAGAGAGTAAGAAAAGCACTTTCATTTTTCATTCACTCAATTTCACTTGTTTGGATATAAGTCATCTTCCTTTTTTTAAGAGAAAAAAATAGAGGATGAGATAAGTAGATCAAAATGTTAACTATGTTGGTACTAACTGCTTCTTATTTCTTCTTTTATTTGAAAGGTAGAGTTAGAGGGAATGAGCGAAAGACAGGGAGAGATATCTTCATCCACTGGTTCACTCCCCAGATGGCTCCAGCAGCCGTGGCCAGGCTGAAGCCAGCAGCCCTAGTACTTGGGCCCCCTTCTACTGCTTTCTCAGGTGCACTAGCGGGCAGCTGGATAGGAAGTAGAGCATCAGTGACATGAATCAGTGCCCATATGGGATGGCACTGCAGGCGATGGCTAAACCTACTGCATAAGAATACCGCCCCTATTTCTTCTTTTCCATCTCTCACCAAATTTTAAAAATTTATCTCTACATATGTAAGTAAGTAAACCAACCACAATGAAAAACTGCCACAAACAACATCAATATAAACCCACACTGGAATGGGATTTTGACAGTTAGAAAGTGCTTAACTATTCAGAGGTAGATAATGGGAGAAGCAATTGTAAACCTGGATACTTCCACGGCTAGGTACCATCCACACAGGTTAACTAGCATCATGACAATGACACACACACACACACACACACACACACACACACACACAAACTAAACCTAATCAACCTAACAAAGTTGTCCTGATAAGCAGAGATTATAAAAGCCATTTCAATGGATGATTTTTCGTTTACATGTTTTTCAACTGTATGTGTGACTTCTGTTCCCCATTACAGGGACAATCACAAGGTGATAAAACAAAGTTTAAGAAAGGGGGGGGGGGAGGGAGGAAAGGTGGGAAAGATCACCAGTAAAGTTAAGAAGTAGTTCACAAGGAAAGGCAATTCAGCAAACCTGGTCATTCTTGTTCTAATTTGACCGTGCCTGGGTGCATTATGTCAGTGTGCTCTCTGCCTCTCGGGCCACATCCTCCTTATCTGCCACCACCCATCTGCCTCTTCACACCTACCGAGTAAGCTGATCACAAGGGCAGCCCCTCCACACACGACCCTTGGCAAGCTGCTGAATCAGCATATGTCACCTGATCCACTGGTCCCCTAATCACTGTGCTGCCTGTCCTCCTAAGACTGCGCAGGCTGGTGGCTCAGTCTCTGGCTGCCCTGCACAACCTTGGGTGTGCTCTACTGAAAACGCTCCCTTCCAGCTCTCAGAGCTCCGAGCACTGAAGAAAAGGTGACGATTCCCTAATAATTCACGCTTTCAACGGCTTTCAATCCAGCTAAGAAACATTACTTCAAACTGGGCTGACTTCAACCAGGAGTCCAGCAGCACGTATTTCAAAACCGTCCCATCTTCCCTAAGAGAACGAGTCTTTGCTGACTCCCCGTGTGAACATCTAGGCTCACTGCTTTACTTTCTGACCAATCAACACTTCCTCACTTCCTGCTCCACCTTGACGTATTTCTGCCTCAAGTCTAGCAGCACACTCAGGGAGCTTCTGGAAAAGATGCCCGGTCCCCCAGGCTCATTACTAACAAAGGAGGAGACACACCCTCAGCACGTGACCAGGTGAGCCTCACCAGCGCTGAGACGGCTGTGTCATGTGCCCTGGACAGGACAAGCAGCACTGCTCTCTGTAGCACTTTTGCCCAACATGCATACCCCACACTGAACCAGGCAACACCAGTCAAATCCAAATCAAGCAACATTCCAAATAACTAGCTGCAACTTTTTCAAGACTGTAGCCATTAAAAAAAAGGAAGATGGAGGAAAGTTCTAGATTAAAGGAGATGTTACAGCTGAATGCACCGTGGGATCCTGACCATTACTAGGACAACTGATGTATCTGGAAGAGGTTTGTGGTTTAGCTCACGTGCTGTACCAAGCTTCTTTGCTGATTTGAATCACTGAGCTCGGGCTGTGCACAATGTCAGCATCTGGAGCAGTTGGAGGAAGGAGCCTCTCTGTAGCTATGCTGTAAATCTGACAAGTTCATTAGTCCTCCATTTTGCTTTTTCTCACGGGCAAGGGCCAATTCATGTTCGTTCCAAAGCTGATGGCTCTACCTCTGTGTGCTACACACAGGGCTCCTAACCAAGAGAAAATGACCTTGACTCAAGTTTCCCCCACGCAATTCTCCCAGTTGTGTGGGCTCATGGAAACGCTCTGGATTTCTTCTAATTAAGGAGGCAGGGCCAGATGACCCCGGAGAGCCACTTAATTTCTTAAGATCTCAAGTTCCAAATAAAGCCCTTCAATTCTTTTTTGCCCTGTCTTGCACTCAACCCTCTCACCCTGCTCAGGCTAACCTGAATGCCTGTCGGCTCTCACCCCTCTCCACCCAGAGCCTCAGTGTCCTCAAACCTCCCCTCTGCCCTGAGCCCACAGCAGCTGGGGCCTTCCCTCATCACTGGCTTTAGAGTTCTCTTTCGTCTCCCTCATTTCTCTAACGTACTCAAGAGCTTGGGAAAGGGCTTACTTACATGTCTTTATTATATTCCACCTCCACACCAATGTCAAAGATGACAATTTACACACAGTATGACTTTGTGGTTCTGTTAGCTGAGTGAATTGTTTGGGAGGTGTCTGTCAGCTGAACATGGTGTTCTGAGACAGAAGCACTTGTATGGGCCAGTTACCCTCATATTATGTTTCATGGGCACAGACTGCTTTCTTAATAGCAGCCAAATGTTTTATAAATACATGGGCAGGAGGAGAACCATGTGATAGTAAAGTGCCCTGTATGACAAGCATACTCGCTTGACTGGATAATGTGGACTGTCCATCACTGCTGACTCGTCTAGGTGAGAGGTGGAGAGTTTTGTTTCTTGTTTTCTCACAGCATTTAGGTCATTTGCCCTGTATGTCTCTACAAAGCAGCTACACGCAGAGGGAGTCTAGAGACCCCCCAGCAGAGCAGGGCCACAGAGACTTTGGGGGCTTGGTAGAACTTCTCAGAATCAAGAGTCTGAGGGACAAGTGCAGTCCCTTTGTCACAAGGGGGCAGGCATACTGATCGGAAGCTTCAAAGCCCCACTCCTACAACTGAATGATCACAATTTGTTAATTACCTTTAAAAATATATTTAAAATTTCTTAGCTCAGAGGGAGACAAATGAGTATCTATTTGAGAGAGAGAGAGAGATCCCATCTGCTGGTTCACTCCCAAAATGCCTGTGCAGGGTCAAAGCTGAGAGCTGGGAACTCAGTTTCTTCAGCTGTCACTCCAGCTTCCTAGGTTCTGCATTTGGAGGCAGAGGTTGGAACCAGAGGCAGGTATCACCTCCAGTTACTCTGACACACGACACAGGCTTTTCAACCACTAGGCTAAGTGCCCACCCCAAGAAATAACTGTAAATGAAAGTATTTAAGCTGTAAGATCAACGTAAACAGTACCCAATATCCCAAAGTTCGCAGCTAATACTCACCTCACTAACAGCAACGTTAGCACTAACTTCTTTCCCTCCCAGGGTGAGGTAGGAGAGGTAACTATTTCAAAATTTTAAGAGTGGCACCCCTAATAACCTCTCCAAGTCACACCCAGGCTACAAGACTTTATACTGTGTGCTTTTTCTATAAATAAATAAAAAAAAAAACAAAGTGGGAAAACAGGGGCTGGCACCATGGCATAGTAGGTTAATCCCCCTCCTGTGATGCTGACATCCCATATGGGCGCTGGTTCTAGTCGTGGCTGCTCCTTTTCTAATTCAGCTCTCTGCTGTGGCCTAGGAAAGCAGGGGAAGATGGCTCAAGTCCTTGGGCCCCTGAACCCACGTAGGAAACCCAGAAGAAGCGCCTGGTTCCTGGCTTGATCTGGCCCAGTCCCAGCTGTTGTGGCCATTTGGGGGATGAATCAGCAGATGGAAGATTTCTCTCCCTCTGTCTTTCCCTCCCTCTCTCTCTGTAACTCTGCCTTTCAATTAAGTAAAATACATCTTTTTTTAAAAAAGAATAAACTGTATCCCACTGAAGAGGTTAAATCACGATACAACCATAAAGTGGAAGACCATGAGAAGCTTGAAAAATAAGTATATCTATACTAACAGGCAAATAACACTCAAATTAAAAAAACAAAGCAGGTTACCCAACAGCACGATCCTATACTCATTTACTTGTCTGTCCCAGAGTTGGGGGACAGAGAAAGACAGAATCCATAAGGCCATCTCAACATATTAATGATAGTCATTTCATGTGGCAGTGAATTAAGAATGAGTGTTATTTTTTTCTTTACACTCTTCTGTCCTTCCTGAATTTTTCTGAATGAACATAAGGGTATGTTAGAATATGTTACTTTGTATACACAGATTTAGAGCTAAATTTAAACCACTAGGCTTAATGAAGGAAATGCAGGTCTCAAACACAGGCCCACACTACAATTTTATGTTACCTAAAAAGCTCTTATGAAAAGAGAAAGAGGGGGAAGGTACATGTTTGTATCCCTTCCCTAACCACTGATTTAAAATGAACAGATGTTGAAGTAAGAAGAAAGAGTGTGATGACTGCAAAGTTTAGGGCAAGGATACCGAAGCAGTATTTCTTACAGGAGTCAGGAAGAGAGGGACCAGTTCTAGGGAGGAGAGAAGTTTTGAGTTGAACATGTTAAATTGAAATGCTGCTGCAGCGCAGCATCATAGCATCCTAAGTGTCGAATGAGATGTCTGATGTCAACCAGGTCAGTGATTTCCAACTTTTCTGGGGGTCACTGATACCCTAATCTCCATCCCTGCGTGCTATTATTTTTCAAAGTAAAACATGTTACACAGATTCCCGATACACAAATTAGGATAAAGTAAAACTTAAAAAGTGCACTACGGGAGAAAGAGCGCCTGCAGCCATGACTAATTTGTTTCTTCTGCGCATCCTTTGCACATATATGGACCACTACGTTTAAAAGAAACACACAGACACACTCCATACTCCCCCATCCCTGCCCCAACTTCTAACTAAAATCCTATCTGCTACAGTGCAGCTCAACAGAAGGATGGACCACATTTCTCTAGAAATGCAGGTAGCAAAATTGGATGGCTGACAGGGTCTGTTGCCATTGCTCACCTCACACTGCAGCAGGGAGGCAGCCACAGACCACATGGGAACGGATGGGCCTGCGGTCCAGCACAGCCCACTTAGGAAACCCGGCAGGGGCCACCTGGGCTGCAGTCTGCTGACTCCCGGACTGAGTGTGCACAATCACTAAGTCCTCTCAGTTCCCTCTCAGAAATTGAACTTTACATCTTCTTACCAAGTTCATCTTCTGCCCTATGGCAGTCTAGTTTCCCAGACAGTCACTCCTATCCCATCTCTGACCTTGCTTCTAGGAATGTAAAGTGATACAGGAGCTCTGGAAGGTCTGGCAGTTTCTTATAAAACTAAATATGCCCTTGCCATATGTCCAAGGAACTGTACTCTGAGGTAGTTATCCTAGAGGAGCGGAAACACGTTCACACAAAACCTGCACAGACATGTTTTAGAGGTTTCATAATTTTGATGTTATTCCAAATGGAGTTATTTATTTTTATTTTTAAAAAAATCTCATTTGAAAGCAGAGTGACAGAGAGTGAGGGAAAGACAGAGACACAAAGAAATCTTCCATCCCCTGATTCATTCCCCAAAGACTGCAAGGGCTGGGGCTGGGCCAGGAGCCCAGAGCTCCATTCAGGTCTCCCATATGGATGACACAGGCCGAAGGACCTGGGCCATCATCCACTGCTTTCTCAAGCCCATCAGGTATTGCAGGCAATAGCTTAAGCAGCTGCATCACAAAGCTAGCCCCCAAATGGGATTTTTAAACTGTTCAAAAATTTTTGAATTGTTCACTGCTACTATATAATTGCCCTTTGTATAGTGATCTTGTAACTTGTGATCTTGCTAAATTCAATTATTCTAGGTTTTCTTTTTTTGAAGATTCCTTCAGCATTTGTTTGTAGATAATCGTTGCCATCTACAAATAAAAAGTTTTGCTTCTTTCCACTCTGAATCTCTCTTAATTCTTCTTGCCTGATTGCACAATCTAGAACCTCCAAATACAAAGATGAACAGAAGTGGTGAAAGTGGACATCTCTTATTCTTGCTTTTAGCAATAAAATGATTCAGCTTTTCATGCATAATGCTAGCTATGAGGTTTCTAGATACCTTTATTAGAAAGCACTTTTTTATTATTATTAATAGAAGTTCCTTTCTATTCCTAGTTTGCTGAGTTTCCTTTCTTTTTTTTAAATCAGAAACAGAGGCTTTTTTCCTCCCTATTGACAGTTTAAAACAGTGAATTATATCGATGGATTTTTTAACTCTGGACCACCTTGAATTATAGGAATAAAACCCAGGTGGTCATGATGCTCATATTATCCTACAGTTAGATTCAGTCTGCTAACATTTAGTTTAGAATTTTTGCATCTATCTTCATAAGGGGTATCAGTCTGAAGTTTTCTTTTTCTTACAATGTTGTTGTCTTAGTTTGGTGTCAGGGTAATGCTGATGGGATAGAATGAGTTAAGAACTATTCCTTTCTCTTAAATTTTCTGAAAGAGTTTGCATAGAAAACCTTAGCTATTCAAATCCCATGAAGTCTTCTGGGCCTACAGTTTTCTTTATGGGAAGGTTATTAACTAAATATGTAATCACTTTTATATAGGGCTATTCAGATTATTTATTTTTTTCTGAGTATGACAATTTTTGTCTTTTTAAGGAATTAATCATTTTCACCTAGAATATCAAATTTATTTATATAAAATCTTTCATAATATTCCCTATTATCCTTTTAGTATCTGTAGGATCTGTACTGTTAACTCTCTCACCCCAGATATTGGTAATTTTTGTCTTCTTTCTCCTGATGAGTCTTAGGTAGAATTTGTTTTATTCATCTTTTTATTTTCTTCTGCTGCCATTGTTTTTGAATTAATTGGTTTCTGCTTTGATAGTTATTTCCTTTCTCCTGTTTACTTTGTGTTAAATCTGCTATTCTTTTAGTTTCTTAGGGTGAAAGCTTAGACTCAGCTGATTTTCTAATACAGATATTTAGTGCTATCAATTTCCTGAAATAACACCTTAGCGGCATCCCACTAACTAAAATGTTTCCACTTTTATTCCAATCTCTTTTCTAGTTTCTTCTTGGATCCATGAGTTATTCAGAAATAGGGTAGTTAACTTCCAAATATTTTGGAGATTTTCCAAGGCTCTTTCTGTTACTAATTTCTTTCTTTCTTTTTTTTAAGATTTATTTATTTGAAAGAGTTATACAGAGAAAGGAGACGAAGAGAGAGAGCGAGCTTCCATCTGATGGTTCACTCCCCAATTGGCCACAACAGCCAGAGCTACCCCGATCCGAAGCCAGGAGCCAGGAGCTTCTTCCGGGTCTCCTACACAGGTGCAGGGCCCCAAGGACTTGGGCAACCTTCCACTGCTTTCCCAGGCCATAGCAGAGAGCTGAATTGGAAGAGGAGCAGCCGGGACTAGAACCAGTGGCCACATGGGATGCTGGCACTTCAGGCCAGGGCATTAACCTGCTGCGCCACAGCGCCAGCCCTCTATTACTGATTTCTAATTTATCTGTAGTCATGGGAAATATGTCATATAACTTTAGCCTTTAAAATGCACTGTGACTTAGTTTTATAGCCTAGAATGTGATATATCTTGGTAAATGTTCCCAAAATTCTTCAAAAGAACGTGTAGGTGTGTTCTGCTGTTGTTGAGTGTTCTATAAATGTTAATCAGGTCAAGTTGGTTGATGGTATCCTTGTGGTCTAACTAGAAAGTTGATTTTCTGCCTACCTGTTCTATCAGTTATTGAGAGTAGAGTATTGATGTTTCTGACTATAATTGTGGCCATGCCTTTTTTTTTTTTTGCCTTCTCTCAGATTAATCACACATTTTTAGTGATGCTATTTTATTTTTATGGTGCTATCTATACTCCATTTTTTTGGACTGACACAGAGCTATAACTTTATCTATATGGTATTTTTATATTAAGATTCCCTTCAACCCCCCTCTCCCCAGCAAACTGACCATTCTTTGATGCCTAATTCAGTCAGGTATAGAATTTTCTATCTTTTTTTATCTACAAACTCTGTTGACTAAGTGATTTAAGTCTCCTCATGTAAGTTAACCAACAAATATTAGTTCAGACTTGAGTACCATGTCGAGAAACAGACCACTCAGATCCTGCTACCAAGCTCATGGTGAGTCATCCCCAGGTCCACTTGTTATGACTGCTTGACTACTCATGAAAAAACATCCTTGGGCCGGCGCCGTGGCTCAACAGGCTAATCCTCCGCCTTGCGGCGCCGGCACACCGGGTTCTAGTCCCGGTCGGGGCACCGGATTCTGTCCCGGTTGCCCCTCTTCCAGGCCAGCCCTCTGCTGTGGCCCGCGAGTGCAGTGGAGGATGGCCCAGGTGCTTGGGCCCTGCACCCCATGGGGAGACCAGGAAAAGCACCTGGCTCCTGGCTCCTGCCATCGGACAAGCGCGGTGCGCCGGCCGCAGCGCGCCGACCGCGGCGGCCATTGGAGGGTGAACCAACGGCAAAGGAAGATCTTTCTCTCTGTCTCTCTCTCTCACTGTCCACTCTGCCTGTCAAAAAAAAAAAAAAAAAAAAAAAAAAAAAAAAAAAAAAAAAACATCCTTGGGCCAGTGCTGTGGCACAGTAGGTTAAGCCTCTGCCTGCGGTGCCGGCATCCCATATTGGTGCTGTTTCTAGTCCTGGCTGTTCCTCTGCTGATCCAGCTCTCTGCTATGGCCTGGGAAAGCAGAAGAAGATGGCCCAGATGCTTGGGCCCCTGCACCTGCGTGGGAGACCTGGAAGAAGCTCCTGGCTCCAGATTGGTGCAGCTCCTGTGCTTTGGGCCAACTGGGGAGTGAACCAGCAGATGGAAAATCTTTCTGTCTCTTCTTCTCACTGTCTCTAACATTTCCTCTCAAATAAATAAATAAAATCTTAAAAAAATTCCTCTGATCATCCTTAACTACAGGCTAAGGTAATGAACACAAAACGATTTGGACTGTGCCAGGGCCACCAGGACAGGTCTTACTGCTCTAATGGCAGCGCTGATACTCGGCCACCGTCATAGACACCTGGAGGAACTTGGCTATGGTGCCCCTCCTTAGTCACAAAGTCAGTACATACATTGTTACATTACTTAAAGCAGTATCTGAGTGAATTCAGCAGAAGAGAACAAGGTGACAGTGTTTCATGTTAATGGTGTTTTCTAGTCCATGTTGAAGAAACACAAACACTGGGGGCGGGGTTTGTCACAGCAGTTCAAATGCTGGCTGGCACACCTGCAACCCATATCCCAGCTCCTCCATCTCTGATGCAGCTTCTTGCTGAAATGCACCTTGGGGAGGTAGCAGATGATGGCTCAACACGGTTTCCTGCCACTCACTTGGGAAACCTAGACTGAGCTCCTGGCTCCTGGCTCTGGCCTGGCCTATCACAGCTATTGGAGGCACTGGGGGCGGGGGCAATGTGGTGTGGTGGTGAATCAGCAGATGGAAGATCTTTCTCAAATAAAGTTAAAATAAGTAAATAAAAATTTAAACAATACAAGTGCTTATTTATTTTTTTTTTGACAGGCAGAGTGGACAGTGAGAGAGAGAGACAGAGAGAAAGATCTTCCTTTGCCGTTGGTTCACCCTCCAATGGCTGCCGCGGTCGGCGCGCTGCGGCCGGCGCACCGTGCTCATCCGATGGCAGGAGCCAGGTGCTAGGTGCTTTTTCCTGGTCTCCCATGGGGTGCAGGGCCCAAGCACCTGGGCCATCCTCCACTGCACTCCGGGGCCACAGCAGAGGGCTGGCCTGGAAGAGGGGCAACCGGGACAGAATCCGGCGCCCCGACCGGGACTAGAACCCGGTGTGCCGGCGCCGCAAGGCGGAGGATTAGCCTGTTGAGCCACGGCGCCAGCACAAGTGCTTATTAAGCCATGTTTTTGGAAGGCTTCTATTCTAGGGAGGAGAAAGAAATAGTAAACAAATATAAACTTCATTATACAGGAAAACAGAGCAAGGTAAGGGGGAACAGGGATGCCACAGGGTGGAGCTGCATTTCAAATAGGAGCTGGGTGAGAATTGACATCTGAGGTGAGACTTGAAGATGCCAGGGAACAAGCCAAGTCACGAGCTGCTCCGGGTCAAGGGAACAGCCAGGTGCAAAGGCCTAGAGGCAGGAGTACGGCTGGAGCAGAGGAGGCAAAGACATGGATGCTGGGAAGAACAGGAGGACACATGGGCCTGATCGTCTGTGACAGGGGTTGGCATTTATTTTTCTGTAATAGGCAGAGTATAAGTATTTTAGGCTTTCCAGACTACATAAGATCTCTTTCACATATATTCTGCTTTGATACATAAAACCACCTGTGAAGAGCCTTCCATGCACCCAGACACAATCCATCCACAGAACTTCCTTGAGGCCCAGGTCGTTACTCTAATGGAAGTGTTTAGAAAGAATCACTGGGGTTGTAGGGAGGTGAGAGAGACCAGTAGGAGGGCATTACAATATTTCAGAGCTGAGATAAGAGCTCACACTTTGGAAGGGAGGTGAGAAAAAAGAGAAGTAATTAAATTCTGGATTTAAGATTTTTACTTTCAGAGTGGATGGATTTGGAGTGAGAAATGAACCAATGAAGACGCTCGAGACTTTTGGTCTGAAAAACCCAGAAGGATGGTATTCTGTTAACCACAGCCACGGAGATTCAAAACAGTAAGAATTGGTACACAGCTAGTGCCCAAAAGATCCTACTGTGACCTGAATGGAAGTGCTTTAAACCTGAAAATTAATTCGGGAGGAAATGATATCCTAACGATATCCTATCTACCTGATAACACAGGCCAAGACCAAGTATTCTTTTGAGCTTCTGAAGAAAGTTCCCACGGCTTTTTCATATTTCCTGATAAAACTATTCGTACACTTTTTAAATGAGACACTGTTTTGAAAAATTTCATTCTCGGCCGGCGCCGTGGCTCAACAGGCTAATCCTCCGCCTTGCGGCGCCGGCACACCGGGTTCTAGTCCCGGTCGGGGCGCCGGATTCTGTCCCGGTTGCCCCTCTTCCAGGCCAGCCCTCTGCTGTGGCCCCGGAGTGCAGTGGAGGATGGCCCAGGTGCTTGGGCCCTGCACCCCATGGGGAGACCAGGAAAAGCACCTGGCTCCTGGCTCCTGCCATCGGACAAGCGCGGTGCGCCGGCCGTAGCGCGCCAACCGCGGCGGCCATTGGAGGGTGAACCAACGGCAAAAGGAAGACCTTTCTCTCTGTCTCTCTCTCTCACTGTCCACTCTGCCTGTCAAAAAAAAAAAAAAAAAATTTCATTCTCAAGTTGGTTTCATTTAGCATTTAGGGAAGTTATGAATATTCTATTCATTTATTTAGATACTATAATAAACTATCATTTTCCACTGATTCTCTTATGTGTTGTAAACATTTATGAACATATCTGTACTATAATTTTCTCTGAGAGCTGAATTTGTCATTTCTTTTTTTTTTTCCTAAGATTTACTTTATTTATTTGAAAGACACGGCTACAGAGAAGGAGAGACGGACAGAGATCTTCCATCCACTGGCTCACGTTGCAATGGCTGGGTCTGGTTCAGACTAAAGCCAGAAGCCAGAAGATTCTCCCTAGACTCTCAGTGGGTACAGAGGCCCAAGCACTTGGGCTGTCTTCTGCTGCTTTCCCAGGCACATTAGCGGGTATATGGATTGGAAGTGGAGCAGCCAGGAATCAAACGTCAATAATGGATGCTGACATTGCAGGCAGTGGCTTATACCCGCTATACCATAACACCTACCCCAGTATTTGTCATTTCTAAGCCATTTTTTAATGTACTGGCCAGAATTTCAAAAACAAAGCTAAATATAACAGGTCACAGCATGCACCTTAGTTTAACAGGACTATCTAACATCAGTTTTCAAGTATGATACTGACATCTATGTCATTTTTCATGGTTTTAAATTCAGTGACTTGATTTTCATCTTCTCATTGTTTTCAGAACTTGGGTCCCTTCTCCTTCTCCACTGCATTAATTGATACTCCTTTAGAGTCCTGATAAGAAAGGGAATGAGGGGGCCAGCACCTGCGTAGGAGACCTGGAAGAAGCTCCGAGCTCTTGGCTTCAGATCAGCGTACCTCCAGCTGTTGCAGCCACCTGGGGAGTGAACTAGTGGATGGAAGATCTCTCTCTGCCTCCATGTAACTCTTTCAAATAAATAATAAACAAATAATAATAAATAAATCTTTAAAAAAAGTGAATCAGAAATTCCAGATTCGTCAAAGTAGTTTGCAAGGACTGCTCTTCAGAGTTGTCCTTCCTTTAAACAAAGATTATTTTTCCCTAAATTTAACAATTTTTTCTTCGCTTTGTTTTTCCAAATAGCAGGAAGTTTGGAGCAGCAGTTCTCAAGCTCGGCTCCACTGACATTTTTGGTCAGGTAATTCTCTGTAGCACGTATAGCAGTGACTGCAGTCTGAGCTGATTAGGCGACAGCAGCATTGCTCCCTAATGTTACAACCAAAAATGTCTCCTGTCATTCCAGGGGACACCTTGGAGGGCAAAATCATCCCAGGTAGATGATAAGTAGACAAGGATTTCATCAGATCCCAGGAAGGCCTTCCGCCACTTCAGAACTCAGCCCTATGCCTGGAGCACTGCCACACAGACCTCTCAAGAATCATCAGAGGAGATTTCCAAGTGTGGATCCTGGGTTCCTTGAGACGTCTTTGAAGGGTCTGTGAGCTCAAGGATAACTCTCCATCGATACTAGGACATTATTTTCCTCTCCCCAACTGGATTGGTATGTGCCAGCATTCACCGTGCTGGCACCCCAGCATGATTCAGGGTGGTGACACCAAACTGAACCAGCAGCCACTGTGTACCAAGATTAAAAAAAAAAAAAAAAAAAAAAAAAAAGCCAATTTCAATTAACAATGCCCATGAATAAGCAGAAGAAAGTTATTAATTTCATTAAATTCTGACCTTTGAATATGCATACACTGGGTGTGACAAACAGGAAGTATATACCAAGTTCAGTCAAATTCTTACTGAATATGGCTGATTGGCTGTCTTATGGAAAAGCAGTTATTTTTTTTAAAATTTTTTATAACGCTTTTATTTAAAGAATATAAATTTCCAAAATACAGCTTATAGATTACAATGGCTCCCCCCCCATAACTTTCCTCCCACCCGCAACCCTCCCCTTTCCCACTCCCTCTCCCCTTGCATTCACATCAAGGTTCATTTTCAATTCTCTTTGTATACAGAACATCAGTTTAGTATATATTAAGTAAAGATGGAAAAGCACTTATATGACTGTTTCAGGTGAGATGAACTAGCTGTTTTTATAGGACACCATTTTTACTTGGAAAAAAACCTGACAAATTATTCAGAACTGAGTATTCGGCAGTTTTCTCAACAATGAATGAGTGGGGCAGGCAGTAGGGCAGTGGTACGATGCCCACATGACACAGCTGGAACACTAGGTTCAACCCCTGGCGTTGGCCCCTGACTCCAACTGCCTGCTCATGCAGACCCCAGGAAGCAGGGGGGATGGGTCCCTGACACCCACAGGGAAGACCTGGACAGAGTTTTAGCTCCTGGCTTGAGCCTAACCTAGCCACAGCCCCAGCCTTAGCTATTCTGGGCATTTGAACGAACAGATGGGAGATCTCTTTGTCTTTCTCTTTGCCTCTGAAGTAAAATAAATACTTGAAAAGGCTTATTTTATGTTACTAAATATAATCTACATATTTTACTATATAGGGATGCAAAAAACTAGAATTTGCACAGAACATCTAAAGGTAGAATTATAAAAACTTTTACAGATTGTGTATTACTTCCAATAAAAGAAAACACATCTTCATGCCATAAGTACGAATTTCCCTGCCTCATCAGAACACAGGCAGGGGCCAGCGGTGTGGCTCAGAAGGCTAAGCCTTTGCCTGCAGTGCCAGCACCCCATATGGGCGCCAGTTTGAGTCCCAGTTACTTCACTTCTGATCCAGCTCCCTGTTAATGTGTCTAGGAAAGCAATGGAAGATAGCCCAAGTGCTTGGGCCCCTGCACCCACGTAGGAAGCCAAGTAGAAGCTGCTGGCTCCTTGCTTCGTCCTGGCCTGGTCCTGGTCATTGTGGCCATCAGGGGAGTGAACCAGCAGATGGTAGATCGGTAGATCTCTCTCCTCCTCTTTCCCTCCCTCCCTCCTATCTATCTCTGCCTTTCAAATAAATAAATCTAAAAAAAAAAAAGAAAAGAAAAGAAAAGAAAACAATCCTCTACATAAAAGGGTGGGAGATTTATTCTAATCAAAGATTCATTCAACAAACAACAAGCTATCCAGGCCATGGAAGCAAGTACTATGGAAGGCACAGGTATGTCAGAAATGACACATTGGTCAAAGGGCTCATGATCTAGAGTAAGAGACCAAAATACATCACCAACAAAAACAGGGAGAAGACAGCAGCAGTTTTGGCATTTTCCTAACAGATTCCCAAAATGGTGAGGACCTGTTGCAAGGTGCAGGGCTGGGACAGAAGATAACCCAGACAGGCTGGGATAGGGTACTCTATGAAGCCATCAGGGAAAAAGAAATGCAGGAGAGAGTATGGAAACATGAATGGGGCTTTGGTGGAAATGGGCTATGGGGCATAAGACTCCAAGCAGAGGCAACAAGACAAAGGCACTAACACAAGACATCTGGTATTTAACTTGGCAGTGATTGCTGTGGCCTACAGAATGCCGGAGGGAGGGGCTATAATTCACCAGATCACAAAGGCCTTGTGTGCTCGGACAGGAGTCTGCTCTGAGGGGCTAAGGCAGGGGTGCAGTATAGGAAGTGCAAGAAGGTGACTGCCAAGCACCCTCGGGAAGATGACCAGGGTCTTCTTCAAAACGGAAACAAAGTCAGAATCAATTCATAACCTTCTAGGAAGTGGAAAACACATATTTGGCGAAAAGCATCGTTTGAGGGACAAGGGACAAGGAGAGATCGGGGTGAAAGTCAGGTTCCAGACCATGGCGACTGGGTGGATGAGGCACTCGGCATAGAAAGGGAGAACCTGAGAGAGACTCCGGAGAAGATGCTCGCAGGGAGGAGGCAGGCAGAAAAACCGACTTCAAAAACAAATAAAACACACACAACTGAAATTAGTCTGCAACGCTCAAATGAAAAACTGAGAACAAATTTGGGAATATACTTGTGAGATGAAGTATAGGAGGAAACGAATGTTCCAGCAGCAGCAAACGCCACTGTAGAACCATAGTTTAGAAACCCCAAATAAACTCAAATTTGGACTTACTGATGTTCAGAATCGCCTCCTAACCACTGCATCCTCCTAATGAAAAGACTCGGGGGGAGCGCAGCCAGACACATACCTTCTCTGCCTTTTTGTCAGAGATGTCCTGCTTCTCGAGCACAGCCATGCTCTCCTTCAGGTTCTTCACAATGTCTGCTGGCGACTTGTGAGACTTCCCGAACGGGAACGGCATGGCGGCAGCGACAGAGGCCCGCGCGGCGCTCTGCCTGCGTGACCTGTAACAGAGCATGCGGCTCCCGTGAGACAAGAGTGGGGGCAACCAACAGAAGACAGCCAGTGCTTCCAAAGCCATTTTTGTAAGACTTTGAAAATCAGTAGGAACTGGGCAGCCCACTAAGGTAAGACGCGATCAGACAGCGATGTCTCCGAAGGACAGGGCATTCTGCACCTCTCAAATCCCCCAACACAGGTGAGGATTCTGCTCTTGCTGCTCCCGCTCACAGGGCAGCCACTGTGCCTGGCCCGATGCTGAGTGCTTTAGTTCATCATCTCATGGACTCCTTCCAACAATCCCTGAGGGACGTGACTGCTCTCATTTACAGGTGAGGTTGAGCAAGGCTGAGAATGTAGCTCAATGTACCAAGCACAACAAGCTCAGATCTGTCCTGATCCCGAGCATCCTTAATCCCCACCGTGTACCTCCCCAGCAATAAGTATCTCTATTTTACAGCTGAGGAAAACTGTGGCCAAAAGTTACCTAAGAAGCTTGGCCATACAACATTTAGCAACAGGCCTGTTCCATAGCAGTCTCCACATGCTCCTCTCCCAGCTCACAATGCGCCCCCTAAACACTGCAGTGGGCCACTGCCCTATGCAGCACACACCCTCGTCCTATTCAGCCAGTCTCAGGTCTCAGAGCTAGAGACAGTGCTTTGGACAAATCTACTAGATCCTCAACTTCCTTATGTGATAGTTTCAATACACAGTCTTTCAGCTGAACTGGAGAAAACCATGAGAACAATGAACTTCTAGAAGTTTTTAATTTTTTGTGGGTAGCAGAAAACAACATTTCAGCAACATAAACCACAATACTACATTATGCAAAAGGAAGACATACAATTATACTACACTACAAAGATGCCATAAAAAAATAAAGTGAACCAGACAGACAATGGAAGGACTTGAGAACAGGCCAAAAGTTAAAATTTCTTTTATTAAATAAAGAAGTTAAACTCACAGGCATTAAACAACTCCATATCAGATACCAAAAGATAACACTTTTCAGAAGAATGTTCAGCATCATTTAGATCAGTGATCTGCTCTCTCTTTTTTTTTTTTTTTGGACAGTGAGAGAGAGAGACAGAAAGAAAGGTCTTCCTTCTATTGGTTCACCCCCCAATGACCGCTGCGGCCAGCGCACCGTGTTGATCCAAGCCAGGAGCCAGGTGCTTCTCCTGATCTCCCATGGGGTGCAGGGCCCAAGCACTTGGGCCATCCTCCACTGCACTCCCGGGCCACAGCAGAGAGCTGGCCTGGAAGAGGGGCAACCGGGACAGAATCCGGCTCCCCGACCAGGACTAGAACCCGGGGTGCCAGCGCCACAGACAGAGGATTAGCCTGTTGAGCCGCGGTCCAGCCAAGCTCTCGTTTTTCAACTGTACCAGATGTCTTCCCCTGAAGTTCCCACACCAAAGGAAGACGTGGTAGGTCTCAGATGTCCTAACCCCACAGAACTCTTCACTTCGTAACTCCCAGGACTTCCTTTGAGCTTCATCTGAAGGAAGAACCTGAAATGTTTCCCTTGAGGTTTGAGACACAGTGACTTACATTATCTGTTTACAAACAATAAATATTCAGTGCAAAAACAATGCAAGTGAATGCCAAAGTCAAGCCTATAATTAAAGTATAATTGAGCAAGTATATGATTTCTCAACATGATTTGATATGATCTGTTCTGATCGATCTCTATCCCCAAACATTATCTATACCACTTCCTATAATCCTTTTTGGATCAAATTAAAACCATAGTGTTTGGGGCTGGCACTGTGGCATGGGAGGTAAAGCCGCTGCCTGCAGCGCTGGCATCCTATATGGGTGCCGGCTGCTCCACTTCCAATCCGACTCTCTGCTATGGCCTGGGAAAGCAGTAGAAGATGGCCAAGGGCCTAGGGCCCCTGCAATCCTGTGGGAGACCTGGAAGAGGCTCCTGGCTCTTGGCTTCAAATTGGCCCAGCTCTGGCCATTGCAGCCATTTGGGGAGAGAACCAGTGGATGGAAGACATTCTCTCTCTGTCTCTCCGTAACGCTTGACTTTCAAGTAAAGTAAGTAAATCTTTAAAAAAAGAAAAAAAAAAACCCCACATCTTCATTCACCAAAGAGAAATAGCCTAATACATGTCTTCAATTACTGGTTCTCAAAATTTATGTGTGCTTAAATCCACTGTTAAGTATCTTTTCTATGATGAGAAGTCTGGAGTGGCTGAAGGAGAGGCACCCCAAACCAGCTGCTGCGTTACTTCGGAAGCCCTCTGGGAACACCACCTGTCCCCTCGGCGCCTGCACACCACAGCAGTGATGCTGTGCACGGCACTGCTGGGTGCCGGCGGCACTGCCATTTTGCAGGAAGTGTTACGGTGCTACGCAACAGAGATATTTTCAGTTCTGACTCAACAGTGGAAGAGGTGACTTTCCAGGGTAAAAGAGGCTTAAAAAGTCCTACCACACACCAGTGCTGCTCACAATAGAGTACAGCTGCCAAGGAGAAACACAGATAAACACTTCTGTGAGGGAGAGGAACACGGCACAATTATTCTTCTTAGTGCATCAGGTGCCTAAGACTTCACAGAACATATACTTGTAAACTAAAAGACTTTACAGTTAGTAACAAGAACCCGAAATGAGACGTGGGCATTCCTCAGGAGGATCCAATCACATGTGTAAAATGACTCATGACATGGTCATAATCTCCCCTCCCTTCCTCACAAATTTTTTACCTGTACATTCTTCAATGATTCAGCTTTTAAAATAGTTAAGTAATTGACTGGGGGCAGGCATTCAGTCCAGCAGCTGGGATGCCCCTTGCGGAACCCATATCCCATACTCGAGTGTCGGGTTTAGGTCCTGACTCTTCTGATCCCAGTCTCCTACTAATGCACACTCTGGGAGGCATGCAGGTGAGGGGTTAAGTACTTGGGTCCCTGCCACCCTGGCTGTTGTGGGCATCTGGGGAGGAGGATTTCTGTCTCTCTTTTTTTCTTTCTTTCTTTTTTTTTTTTTTAAGATTTAGTTTATTTTATTTGAACGGCTGAGTTAGAGAGGCAGAGACAGAGGCAGAGACAGAGAGATGGAGACAGAGAAGTCTTCCATCCACTGGTTTACTCCCATATGACTACAATGGCCAGAGCTGCACCAATCCAAAGTCAGGAGCCTCCTCTGGGTCTCCCACGTGGATGCAGGGCACCAAGGACTTGGACCACCTTCTACTGCTTTCCCAGGCCATAGGAAGAGCTGGATCAGAAGTAGAGCAGCCGGGACTAGAACCGGCGCCCATATGGGATGCCAGCACTGCAGGCGGCGGCTTTACCTCCCATGCCACAGTGGCGGCCTTTCTGCCTTTCAACTAAAATGAAAATAAATACAAATGCTTTTTTAAAAAAGAGCAAGAACAATCACATTTCAAAAGATAATTTAGGAAAATTACATAGTTCTTATTTTAAAAAGTATGAGTGCAGTAATTCTCAACATATCCTTCTGTTTCCTTCTAAATGCCTCCAGACTCACTTCTTAACATAATACCTCTGTTTAAGATTGCAGTGGGCACCAAAAAAGAAATAGCATTCCCCCAAACTGCTGCATCAGATAATTCTGTTTCTTAGATCTAGGTTTGCTAAGTATTAAATGTATCAATGGTGTCTGTCAGTTAGTGATCCAACTTTTTAAACATTTATTTATTTATATAAAGGGAACAAATATCATGTACTTCATATTGCGACCCAACCTTTACAACAATTAACTGAAAATACAGAAGAGTTTAAAATTCAAGAAGTGTGGTGTGATGACCAAGTGCACAGTCAGCAAATGTACCAACAACAGTGCTAAAAGAATGAGTAACGCTTTAAGAAATAAAGTTCTCAGACTAATGTACATGGAACCACTAAGTATTTAAGTACTGACTTCAGTTACTGAATTTACAATGAGTGTAATAAAATTAAAGCATCTACTGAGACAAAAGTATCTGTCTCAATGCACTGTCTCACAAGCAACACGATGAAATCACAGATGTGTCACAGAAGCATGGTCACTGAGGACGTGGAGAAAGAGACCAACAGTCTGTGGAACAGGAAAAGGGTGGGGATCTCATTTTGTTGTGGTAGTGGCTGGGAGCCTTTCTGGTACCTAACTGCCTCCTTCATTTATACAATGCATAACTCTGATAAACATAAAAACTAAATTTAACAAAATCAATGTATAAAATGAAGCAATTCACCCTGAATATAGAAAGGGCACTATTAATAAAACATCTGAAAGGAAGGCAGAATAACAGAGCCACGTGAGGCTGCCAACCTTCTCATCTCAAAGGCAGGGAAAGCCAAGACAGTATGGCACATATTTAGTTTGTTACACACATGCATATGCACACACATACATATAAAGCTAAAATTTTTGTTTTTTCTACTTCATTCAGTTTTGTTTTTAAAAATACAGGTGAGTGAGGCTGGCGCTGTGGCTTAGTGGGTAAAGACCCCTCCTGCAGTACTGGTATCCCATATGGACGCCAGTTCGAGTCCTGGCTGCTCCACTTCTGATCCAGCTCTCTGCTGTGGCCTAGGAGAGCAGTAGAAATGGCTCAAGTCCTTGGGCCTCTGTATCCATGTGGGAGACCTGGAAAAAGCTCCTGGCTTTGGATTGGCCTAGTTTCTGTCGTGGCCAATTGGGGAGTGAACCAGCAGATGGAAGACCTCTCTCTCTCTCCCTCTCTCTTTGCCTCTGCCTCTCAAATAAATACATTTTAAAAAAAGTAAAAACACAGGTGACTAAACAGATTTCCTGAATCACTAGTTGATTAACATGGTAATGAAGATGAACAAGAAGATTTGGAAACAAACACAAATTAGGTTTTTTTTTTTTTAGAAAATATTTTATTTATTTGAGAAGTAGAATTATAGACACTATGATGGAGAGACACAGTGCCGGTCCCACAAACTAGATTTAAAAAGAGTTGAGCTTCATGTTTCAACTCTTGCTTCCATCTCCTGACTCCAATCCACACTTAGAAGAAACACAGAACCACACATGGCCTTCATGCTCAAATGACAGCAAAAGTGCCTCTCACAGCGGAGTCTTTAGCTAGTGCTGCTTCCTCCCAGGACGGGAGATGGTGCCTTCAAAAGAGCCTGGTCCACCACCAGGCAGCACCATTTCAGAGCACTCTGTGCCCTGAAGGATGGTTTCACAACACAGGCACCGAGCTGCCTTTAGGACCAGACAATTTCAAGCTGGAGGCTTTATGATCATCAGCATTTCCTTGTGTAAGCACTGCAGGAATTTTAGGCAACTGTAACACAAGAATCAGTTGATCGAGGCCCTTCAATAACTTTTCATTGCCTTAAATAAAACCCAATTCCTTACCAAACCCTTTGGGCTTTTTACACACTTTGTCACAGGGGTCCAGCCACACTGTTGTCCTTTTGGCTCCTCGAAGATGCCAATTACTTACTTCTAAGATATATGACTCTGGTAAAACTGTAATTTTATTCTTATTTTTAAAAGATTTTTATTTATTTATTTTAGAGACAGAGTTACAGAGAAAGGGAGAGACACAGAGAGAGGTCTTCCATTCACTAGGTCACTCCCCAAATGGCTGCCAACAGCCGGAGCTGGGCTGATCCGCAGCCAGGAGATTCTTTCAGGTCTCCCACATGGGTGCAGGGGCCTGAGCACTTGGGCCATCCTCCACCGCTTTCCCATGCAATTAGCAGAGAGCTGGTCCAAAAGAGGAGCAGCTGGGACACGAACCAGCTCTCATATGGGATGCTGGTGCTGCAGGTGGAGACTTAGCCTACTACAGCACAGTACCAGCCCCATACTTTAATTATTAAATCTAGATGTTGGGTATAAGGGTTTTCATGGTTCAAGTTTGCTATATGCTCAAAATTTTTCTTAAAACAGTCTAAGTTATGCTTTGGATGTACCAGAATACATAAAGAAAAAGGCAGAAATACATATCACAATTGAAAACATTCATTTAGAATTCAAATACAATTAACTTCCCTGTCTTTAAGAAAATTGTGCGGGACCAGCACTGTGGCATAGTGGGTAAAGCTGCCACCTGCAGTGCCAGCATCCCATATGGGTGCCAGGTCAAGTCCCGGCTGCTCCACTTCCGATCCAGCTCCCTGCTATGGCCTGCAAAAACAGTGGAAGATGCCCAAGTCCTTGGGCCCCTGCACCCGCTGGCTCCTGGCTTCAGATAGGCGCAGCTCCAGCCATTGCAGCCAATCAGGGAGTGAACCAGTGGATGGAAGACCTCTCTCTCTGCCTCTTCTCTCTGTGTGTATCTCTTGACTTTCAAATAAATAAATAAATAAATAAATTTTTTTTTTAAAAGTGCTTCATAACACGCAGGATTTCTTGGGCTGAGACAAAAGTATCGATCAGAACAAAGCCATTCACAGTGAGACAACTAAAGGAACCTGTGGAAACCCATGCCTACACTTCTCAAACTGGGGATAGGCTCGTTCTTGAAGATAATCAGTAATGTGTGCTTGTATCCAAAAGATGAAGATACCCTGGAGGGGAAATCTAGCTTGAAAATGGGCTGTACACAGTATGTAACATGCTCTACTTGCATAAATAACACCTATGGCACTGCACGCTGAGTCTGTATGCGAGTCGGCAGGGACCTTCACTTCCCCTCAGCTGTCAGGCAGGGCACTCTACTAGAGGTTTCTCTTTCCAAGTGCCTTTTCCTTTCCTCTTCCTCTCTTTTGCATTAATTCACTAACTCATCTTTACTCTAATGTCGATCCTTCAAGTTTCCATCCTTGGCTTCTCCTTGCCCTGTATTTTCTGCGTGATCTCATCTATAGCTAACAATCTGAGATCTAGTTCCAGTCTACATTCCCAACTGGAGCTCCCAAGATAGCCTCTAGGTGACCCAAGCCTCATCCTAGTTTTTTTTTTTTTTCTTTCCATATTCCCCTTCACAGTGAAGAAATCCACTGTTGATCCAATCATAACATTTGGTTGTCACAGTAGATTCTACTTAACTCCTTCATATATAATCAGTTCACAAGTTTAGTCAGTTCTATTTTCTCAATTTATTCCTACAGGTAGCACACGTGGACTCCAATCCCCTACACAAGCTCAGGGTTGCCAATGCGGCCAGTGCCATCCTTACAGTATTGCTGTGGTTCTGATGTTTCCCAAACCCATGTGGTGGGGATTTTCATCTCCAGTGCAAGTCCTAGGGGTGGGGCTTAATGAGAAGTGTTCGGTCACAGGGCTCTGCCTTTATGCACTGATTACTGCAAGTACAGAACGGCCTCCCAGAGGTGCACTGGGTCTTTCTGCCCTGTGAGAACCTGGAGGTCAGCCCCTTCTGAGCTGCCACCTTCCAGCCTGTGAGGACTCGGCCTTCACCAGATACCAGATGCCACATCTCAATCTTAGACTTAGCCTTCAGAACTGTGAGAAATAAACTGTGCTTTTAAAAAATGAATTACCAAGTCCCGGGTATTGCTATAGCAGCACAAGCACACTAAGGCAGAGATGTTCCAGAAAATTTAGTTGCCACAATGACCACTGAAAAATGAAACTGTCGTCATCATCATTAAGAGAAAGACAAAGCACTGCCGCTGTCCCCGCAGCACGTCCTTCTGCCAGTTCCCGTGTCCCGGAGCAGGTGGAGGGCAGAGGTCAGAACAATGGAAACCTTCTATCTACTCCTGCACTCAAGTCCATCACTGAGAATTAAAAAATCAGTGTCTATGAAACTCAAACACTAAAGGTAGGAAGCAAGCATTATTTCAAATGCCTATGCTCATCATCATCAGCTTGGTATATCTCATATTTGTGCTGTTCAGAAGTAGAGATATGATGATGCTAGAAATGGGCACTTCTGCCTTACAAAGCACAAAGACTTCAAGTCACTGCCTTGTTATGTTAATATTCCTAAGAGTACAAAGATTTACCCCAAGAAAGTGTTGGAGAACACAAACACCCACTGGGAAAATAATAAAAGTCCACATTAGGACAGTTAGGGACTGCCCAGCTTTGGCAATCTGCTGTTGGCTTATGCAACACACCTGTATTCACCTATGCACTGACAAATACCAAAACGTAGTCAAGTGGTCCATAAGCCAATTATATGAGCATTCAGTCATTCAGACCTGAACTGTGTATTCACTATATTCCACAAACATAAGTCACCAAGAGTGCCTACTACATCTCATCTCCATTTAACAGGCATCATGGCTGCCCTCAGACCCCGGTGAAGCACAAAATCATCAAAAAGAGGGACAAGTCTTGCACCAATCAGATCAATATGTCATAATATCAGATCAATATGTCAGGATTAAGCATAACTTGCAGAAACTCAGAGGTACAACAGGGTGTGGAGAAGACTCCGGTCCAGATCTTAATCCCCAACACTGATAACAGGAGCAACAAAAAACAAAGCACATGCCACCCAGTAGCTTCTGGAAGTTTGTAGCCCACACTGTCAGCGGTGGGAGGTGCTGCTGATGTGCCACAAGTCTTCCTGTACAGAGATCGCTCTCAGCATTTCCTCCAAAGCCACAGTGAAAAGAGCAACCCAGCCAGTCATCATGGTCACTAGAGGCTAGGAAGGGGAACGGGGACACAGGGAGACTGGATAACAGGCACCAAAACACAGGCAGATAGGAGAAATACTCTGTGTTTGTTTTACAGGACAGCAGAGTCACCAGAGCTTGCAACAATGTATTACATACCTTAGTAAGAACTAGAAGAGTAGTTTGAAGATTTCCAACACAAAGAAATGATAATCTTAAAAGTTTTATTTATTTGAAAGGCAAAATTAGAGAGAGAGAGAGAGAGAGAGAGAGAGAGATCCTCCATCTGCTGGTTCACTCCCCAAATGGCTGCAAAAGCCAGAGCTAGGCCAATCTGAAGCCAGGAGCTTCCTCCCGGTCTCCTATGTGGACACAGGGGTCCAAGGGCTTGGGCTATCTTCTGCTGCTTTCCCAGGACCATTGGAAGTGGAGAAGACGAGACTTGAACTGGCACCCATAAGAATGCTGGCATTGCAGGTAGTGGCTTTACCCACTATGCTATAGCCACAGCATCAGCCCCTGATTGTTTTCTTTTAAAGATTTATTTGAAAGGCAGAGTTACAAAGAGAGAGAGCGATCTTCTATCTGCTGGTTCCTCAGGATCTCCCATGTGGGTGTAGGGCCATCTTCTACTGCTTTCCCTGGCTATAGCAGAGAGCTGGATTGGAAGTAGAGCAGCCGAGACTCAACTGGCACCCACACGGGATGCTGGCACCACAGGCAGTCACAATGCCGGTCCGCCCTGATTAAATTTTAAGGAAGTGCAGACACTGCCCTGATTTGATCATTATACATTATACACACATACTGAATTATCACACAGTGCTCCTTAAACATGTACAATTATAATAATGTGTCAATTTAAAAAATTTCTACTAAAGGTGAGATATTAAAGAGGCAGTGGGTATTTAGCCTAGTGGTTAAGATGCCCACATCCCATGTCAGAGTACCTGAGTTTGATTCCCAGCTCTGGCTTCAGCTTCCTACCAATGCAGACCCTGGGAGTAAATAATTTGGTTTCCACTACCCATGTGGGAGACCTGGATTGCAAGTTCAGCTCTCAGCTCTGGAACTAGGTCAGCCCCAGCCTTTGCAAGCATTTTAAGAGGGAACCTGTGGAAGGCCAGGTTCTTTTCTTTCCCAAATAAATAAAAAATAATTTAAGAAAGAATGCCTGCTTTCAAGACAACATTCTGGTGTGCACTGATGAGTGTGTGTGTTTAGTGACAATAACAAAAAGCTGCTGAATGACAGCACATTCCTAGACAGCTGTGTTCTAAGACTACACTAACATATGCGTTAAATCTGACTCATAAACTTGGTGGTCAAGTGCAAACAAACGAAAAAGAAACCACACAGAGTAATAACACTGTTGTACAGAAGGACAAATGCAAAAAGCCCATGCAATTATAGGAAGCACAGCAGCTACAGACAGGCAGGCACTTCGAGACAGCCTGGTTTCAGACGCTGGTGTCACCAACCTTAACAGACCTGAGAGTTTCCTAAACCCCATCGCTCATGTCTACCATGTTGCATACCTCACAAGGTGGCATAAGAATTATATTACATGTGTTTGAAATGCTTACATCTGCATGTAGTAAAATATGCATAAACAGTAGGAGTAGCTTTTTTCCCCTCCTCACCTCTAAAACCTGATTCATGACTATTTCCAGAACCAAAATGGGTAGATAAGGTATTTGTCTAGGCAAACTACATAACAATATAAGATGCAATTAAAGGAGCGATTATATCCTTTTAAAAGCCCCATCTGAAAGTCCTGATTCACCTTCTGAAAGGATGGGAGGCCAGGTCTTTCTTAGCTGCTGACTCAGCTCCATTAGAATAAGCCAGGAGGAGCTTTACGAAGCAGCTCAATCTTTTAGTAGTAATATTTAAAAGTGTCGGATGTCTCAGGCATAGCTTACAGAGCATTGTCCTGCTTCCCCACCTATGCAGCTTCTCCCCAGGGGTTCATGCGCTGCAAGGCTTGTCCTTAGTGTGGCCACACTAAGGTGGGACCTTCACAAGTACAGCTCAGCAGGAGGTCCTTCAGTCGACTGGGGGTGTGTCAAGGACTGGTTCCCTGTTTTGTAGCTCCCTCTCATCTGTGCTCCAACCATTGCCACCTGCCATGTGGAATGCAGCCTTTGGGGGCTAGCAAAAGCCTGCACCATGCTATCTGGACTTTCAGCCTCCAAAATCGTGAGCTAAATAAATATCTTTTCTTATAAAGTTAACCTTCCTTTGTTACTTTGTTACAGAAATGCAAACTGGATTAACACACTTCAATAAAATCTGAACACCTGACCAAACCTACACGGCCCCTGTGATGTTCCTCTCTGATCTCACCTCCTTCACTCTGACTTGACATTTCTGGACTAGACCTAAGCACATTCCCCATAGCCTTCAGAGAGCTCTTAGCTTCCATTACCAGGACGGTCTCCCTCACTATCACTTTGTCCCACTCCATACTGTCCCCATGCTCATCACCACCACTGACGTACGTTTATGTATCTCCTTCTCTATTAATGTAAGTCCTGTGAAAACAAAGGCTTAGTTCATTTCATTCCTTCACAGTTGTATCCCCAGAAATTGGAATAGTGTGTGGCTCATACTTGTAGAATATTTGTAGAATGAACTATTTGTTTTGATCTTCAAAGAAACAGTGAAATTCTTTTGATATTCATTCCTCAAAGATGTTCTGTTTCTGTTCTACAGATGAATTTTTAACTCAGGCTCAAAAATACTGGATGACTTGTTCCAATGTTATGAAGCTAGCTAGAAGTTTAAGAGCTGAGACTTCAAAACTAAGCTTTGGCTAACTCTTAGGCAGTGTCTACAGGGTTATCCAGTAACTTTTATATTCATTACATATTATATTAGTAGCCTTAAACATGTTTTGCTCAGAGTGGTGCTCTGGTGTAGTAGGTTAAGCGTCCACCTGTGATGCAGCATTCCAGATGGGCGCAGCTTCGAGTCCATCAAACTTAGAACACAGGACATACGACAGGACAAAGGTTGGGTTTCTCCAACAAATCAAACAGCAGGAAAGGAAAAAGCAGTGGAGACTATTAAATAAGAAAACAGACTTCCAAAACAGTCCAATACAATGCATGCTCTTCTCCGAAACCTGATTCAAATAAACCAAACGACAAAAAGGTATGTTGACAATCAAGGAAATGACGCATTGAACATGATGACTAAGGAATCACTGTTAATTTTATTGGGTATTATAATGAAATACAGCAAATATATATCAAAAAAGTCCTCATCAGGCTCCAGTACTCAAGTATGAGTGAGTTGGAATTTGCTTTAAAATACTTCAGCGCGGCCCCTCCCAAACAGCAAGGAAGGGGCAATAAATGAGACAAAGTAAACAAAGTATGGGTAACTGTAGAAGGGACTGGTGTCACTGCACAGTGGGCAGCCCATACCAAAGCCATGACTTGAGTCACACTTGCTTTACTTCTGATCCAGTTCCATGCTAATCAGCCTGGGAAGGCAGAGGAAGATGGCCCAAGCACATGGGTCCCTGCCACCCACGAGGGAGAGAGACCTGGACGGAGTTTTGGGCTCCAGGTTTCAGATCAGTTTGTGACCATTTGGAGAGTGAACCAGCAGATTAAAAATTTCTGCTTCTGTCTGTTTCCCTCCCTTCCTCCCTGTCTTTCTGCCTTTCAAATTAATAAATCTTTTATAAAAAACTGTCAAAGCTAGAAATTACACTAAGAGTATGTTTGTATATACTTGAATGTTTTCTTATTTTAAGAAACTGGTAATGGGGAAAAGTTTCTATTTGAAGAAACGATACGCCTCTTTAAATAAGTTATTGCAAAGTAGACTATATAATTGTGTTTGCTTTGCTTTACCTTCCCCCTTGTCAAGAAGCCCAAAGTTAAATTTACAAGTCACTATAAAATGAGCCACATTTCTGACATAGAAACAATTCTTTCTCCTCGGTGGGGGTCTCAGAGCTTTATTATTTCACTGTTAGAATACACTCGTGTTTCCATTTCGTCCACTGCAATTCAACTAAACAAATTCACTTTGTTGATGCCAAATGACAATGCAAAGAATACTCTACAGGGGAAACAGGCACACGGGCAACGCCTTCAACAGCCGATTTGCATGCCTCCCCACCCCTACGCTCCCCTCTCTCTCTTTCTGAAATAATCTTGGAAATGACAGCAATGCTATTATGCATAACTCCTCCTTAGTGACATCCTCTACCTAGAAAATAATCAGCTTAGTCCATATCTCTGCTTCAGACACTTTCAGAGGCTCCTTATTAATCACCATTAATCCATGTTCCTTTTCTATTAAGTCTCAGACACATACTGCACAGCAGGCTGAGCTCTGAACAGTGTGTCCTACAACCAGGTCCAACCACAGCTCTGGAGCACAGCACAGGTGAGTGACTGGAAGCTCCCACACACTCATCCTTCAGGAAAATGCTCTGTAGCCAAATCAAACATGTTTTAAAAAGAGAGACTGTCAAAGACTTCAAATCTTCTCATCTTTTCAGAATTTGGAAGTAAGGGTAGCCCATTCTTAGTGGAATATTCTCTTAAAGCTAAATGTACCTACTATACTCATCATAAGGATCATTAATTCCAACTCTGCTATGAAATATATCAAATCTCAGGCTAATCTATACTTAATAGTATTCCCACAAGTTTAAATATGTAGAAAAATATCTTAAATTTAAATGAACAGCTTTTGTTTTGAATCACAGAATGAGTACTTAATTAACTGGGCTTAGCAAGCATAATATTTGTGTTTCTCTAAAAAAGGTTTTCTGTTAATCCTTGAAAGTTTATTATACTACACATGAAGAATGTCAAATTATCAATGTTTATAAAATATGCTGTAATGGTACAGTTCACTATTTGAGTGACAAAACAGGATATACCTGCTTATAAGAGACAGCTTTGCTTTAGCAGTTGATTGATTTTAACAGCTCTTGTAAAAAGTTATGTGTTAATTTTACAAAAAGGAACCTCATGTTAAACCTCAAACACTTAGTGAGAGAGTCACAGTACTACTGTCAAGTTTTACTGTGGTGATTTTACTGTACCGTGTGGTCATTATGGATTTAAAAAACTGAAGTAATGATAATTAAGTACAACAGAACATTTCAAGCTGCCTTAAATTCTTCTGGAACAAGACAGAGCATGCATAAAGATATTCTTACATAGTTTTAACATGTACTTAAAGATATGGTTGGAGGTGTTCTAATCAAACTGAACACAGCTGATTTATAAGAGCTTTGTCACTTCATTCTTCTAAGTTCTAATAGACATACACAAACACACTTGATGACATGTTTTCTTTTTAAAAGGTTGCTTTTGGGGCCAGCGCTGTGGCACAGTGGGTTAAAGCCTCAGCCTGCAGCGCTGGCATCCCATATGGGTTTGAGTCCTGGTTGCTCCACTTCTGATCCAGGCCCCAGCTCACGTGCCTGGGAAAGCAGTGGAAGATGCCCAAGTGCTTGGGCCCCTGCATCCTTGTGGGAGACCCAGATGAAGCTCCTAGCTGAACCATCCCTGGCTGTTGTGGCCGTTTGGGGAGCGAACCAGCAGATGAAAGGACCTCTCTTTCTGTCTCTACCTCTCTCTGTAACTCTTTCAAATAAATAAAATAAACCTAAAAAAAAAAAAAAAAAAAGTTGTGGGGCCAACACTGTGGTGCTGCAGGTTAAAGCCCTGGCCTGAAGGGCCAACATCCCATATGGGCATTGGTTCATGTCCCAGCTGCTCCTCTTCTGATCCTGCTCTTGGCTATGGCCTGGGAAGGCACTGGACAAAGGCCCCAGTCCTTGGGCTCCTGAACTCGCATGGGAGACCCAGAAGAAGCTCCTGGCTCCCAGCTTCAGATCAGCACAGCTCTGGCCGTTGAGGCCATTTGGGGAGTGAACCAGCAGATGGAAGACCTCTCTCTCTCTCTCTCTGGCTCTACCTCTTTCTGTAACTCTTTCAAATAAATAAAATCAATCTTTAAAAAAAAAAAAAGTTGTTTTCAATGGGAATGCTCTAATAGAATCATTGATAAAGTCAGGTTTAAAATATTAAATTTATGTCTTTGTTTCAATTTTTTTGCATGAATGTTTGGCAAAACTTTCAATATTTTTTTTTTTTTTTTACAGGCAGAGTGGACAGTGAGAGAGAGAGACAGAGAGAAAGGTCTTCCTTTTGCCGTTGGTTCACCCTCCAATGGCCGCCGCGGACGGCGCGCTACGGCCGGCGCACCGCGCTCCTCCGATGGCAGGAGCCAGGAGCCAGGTGCTTTTCCTGGTCTCCCCATGGGGTGCAGGGCCCAAGCACCTGGGCCATCCTCCACTGCACTCCTGGGCCACAGCAGAGGGCTGGCCTGGAAGAGGGGCAACCGGGACAGAATCCGGTGCCCCGACCGGGACTAGAACCCGGTGTGCTGGCGCCGCAAGGCGGAGGATTAGCCTGTTGAGCCACGGCGCCGGCCAAAACTTTCAATATTTTTATCAATAATTCCACAAAAATATCTTCAACAATGTCTTTTAAAGTAAATACACCATTTCTTCGTAATTGAAACTGCTGGACCAACGTAGTTCTTTTCTGTGTCAGCATTTGTCCCAAAGACAGACTGCTCTGTAACTATTTCAGCAAAAAGACCCAAGCCCAGGGCTGGCCCGGTGCCAGCATCCCATACAGAACACTGTTGAGTCCTGGCTGCCCACTTCCTCCAGTCTAGTTCCCTGCTACTGTGACTGGGAAAGCAGTGGAAGGTCACCCAAGTACTTGGGCTCTTGCCACTGGTGTGGGAGACTCAGGTGGAGTTGTTGGGTTCTGGCTTCAGTCTAGCCCAGCTGTTGCAGCCATCTGAGGTGTGAACCAGTGGACAGAAGATACAAATGAATTAATCAACCTTTACAAATGTGCATTACACATGTATTATTATGCACAGATCTAAAATTTTTCACACCAACCCCCTCCTTTTAATCCATCCCCCTCCAACTTCCTGAAGTACCTCTTTTCCTTTCTGCGCAGACCAGTCCGAGGTTGCTCCATCTTAAGGCACCTGCCCAGCAGTGCCAGGAAGTCATTTATCACATGCGGGAAAGAACTGACTTCTTGTCCTTCTCTCTACTAAGCAGAGCTGTCTACTCCCAGAAGTTAGAGCTTAAACGCCAATTCCTCATCTTTATCAAAATTGAGGAGATGATCTCCGATGTGCCCACCTCTAAGCTATTCACCACTAAGGAAGGACCAAACAAAAGGCTGTTCTGGCCACAAAAGACCAGAAGCCATTCTGCGCAGTTCTGAGTAGCAGACACCAGAGTCAAAGGAAGCCAAGGAAGATCCTGAGAATGACTCAGATAAAGCAAAGTCAGGTCATGAAGACCCCAACTCAGCAGAAAGAACACCAACCAGCATGGCCATCAGCAGCTTCCGGGGCAGCCCCTCCTCCTCAGCCATCCCTCTACTCTCTAAGGCATCAGATTTAAATGCTATCTTCCTGACCCTCTCTTCTCCCCCTCTCATCAATTCAACGGATTTTAATTGCTGATCATATCACTGATGCCAATGAACATATTTGTAGGCCTATGCTCTTAGTTTTCCAATTGCTTTTCAACACTGTCACTTTATGTACAAAATTTTCATATATATATAGCTTTTATTTAAAGAATATAAATTTCCAAAGTACAGCTTATGGATTACAATGGCTCCCCCCCCATAACTTCCCTCCCACCCGCTACCCTCCCCTTTCCCGCTCCCTCTCCCCTTGCATTCACATCAAGATTCATTTTCAATTCTCTTTATATACAGAAGATCAGTTTAGTACATATTACGTAAAGATTTCAACAGTTTGCCCTCACATAGAGACACAAAGTGAAAATACTGTTGGAGTACTAGTTATAGTATTAATTCATAATGTACAGCACATTAAGGACAGAGATCCTACATGATTTTTTTTTAAAAGAACTGATTAATTATCTATGCAATTTCCAATTTAACACCAAGATTTTTTAATCATTTGCAATTATCTTTATATACAGAAGATTGATTCAGTATCTACTATGTAAAGATTTCATCAGTTTGCACCCACACAGAAACACAAAGTGTAAAAATACTGTTTCAGTACTAGTTATAGCATTACTTCACATTGGATAACACATTAAGGACAGATCCCTCATGAGACGTAAGTACACAGTGACTCCTGATGTTGATTTAACAATTTGACACTCTTGTTTATGGCGACAGTAATCTCCCTAGGCTCAAGTCATGAGTTGCCGAGGCTATGGGTTCGCCAAATTCAGGGTTCGCCGACTTCGATCTTATTCAAACAGGGTCATAGTCAAAGGACTTCAGAGAAAGGTACCTCCTTCTTTGATGGTCCTGTTCTTTCCACTGGGATCTCACTTGCAGAGATCTTTCATTTAGGTCCTTTTTTTTTTTTTTTTTCCAGAGTGTCTTAGCTTTCCATGCCTAAAATATTCTCATGGGCTCTTGAGCCAGATCCGAATGCCTTAAGGGCTGATTCTGAGGCCAGAGTGCTATTTAGGACATCTGCCATTCTATGAGTCTGCTGTGTTTCTCGCTTCCCATGTTGGATCATTCTCTCCCTTTTTGATTCTATCAGTGTTAGCAGACACTAGTCTTGTTTGTGTGGTCCCTTTGACTCTTAGACCTATCAGTGTGATCAATTGTGAACTGAAATTGATCACTTGGGCTAGTGAGATGGCCTTGGTACATGCCACCTTGATGGGATTGTATTGGAAGCCCCTGGCACGATTCTAACTCCATCATTTGGGGCAGTTCCGATTGAGCATGTCCCAGATTGTACATCTCCTCCCTCTCTTATTCCCACTCTTATATTTCACAGGGATCACTTTTCAGTTAAAATTTAAACACCTAAGAATAACTGTGTGTTAATTAAAGAGTTCAACCACTAGTACTAGGATAAAAAAATACTAAAATGGATAAAGTATTACATTGTACAACAGTCAGCACAAGGGCTGATCAAGTCACTGTTTCTCATAGTGTCCATTTCACTTCAACAGGTTTCCCCTTTGGTGCTCAGTTAGTTGTCGCCAATCAGGGAGAACATATGATATTTGTCCCTTTGGGACTGGCTTAATTCACTCAGAATGATGTTTTCCAGATTCCTCCATCTTGTTGCAAATGACTGGATTTCATTGTTTTTGACTGCTGTATAGAATTCTATAGAGTAAATGTCCCATAATTTCTTTATCCAGTCTACTGTTGATGGGCATTTGGGTTGGTTCCAGGTCTTAGCTATTGTGAATTGAGCTGCAATAAACATTAATGTGCAGACAACTTTTTTGTTTGCCAATTTAATTTCCTTTAGGTAAATTCCAAGGAGTGGGATGGCTGGGTTGAATGGTAGGGTTATATTCAGGTTTCTGAGGAATCTCCAGACTGACTTCCATAGTGGCTTCACCAGTTTGCATTCCCACCAACAGTGGGTTAGTGTCCCTTTCTCCCCACATCCTCTCCAGCATCTATTGTTGGCAGATTTCTGAATGTGAGCCATTCTAACCGGGGTGAGGTGAAACCTCATTGTGGTTTTGATTTGCATTTCCCTGATTGCTAGTGATCTTGAACATTTTTTCATGTGTCTGTTGGCCATTTGGATTTCCTCTTTGGAAAAATGTCTATTGAAGTCCTTGGCCCATCTCTTAAGTGGGTTGTTTTGATGTTGTGGAGTTTCTTAAACTCTTTTTTCTTATAGCTCTCCACATAAATCTTTTTCTTTATAAATTTTGGATTTTCGACTAGGCGCACAACTGCCTGCACGGGGCCAGCAGTGGAGTAGTGGATGAATCCACTGCCTGTGATGCTGACACTTTATAATGGGTGCCGGTTTGAGACCCGGCTGCTCCACTTCTGATCCAGGTCCGTGCTAATGCGCCTGGAAAAGCAGGGGAGGATGGCCCAAGTGCTTGGGCTGCTGCACCCACATGGGAGACCCAGAAGAGGCTCTGGGCTCCTGGTGGCTTCAGCCTGGCACAGCCCTGGCCATTGCGGCCATTTGGGGAGTGAACCAGCAGATGGAAGATCTCTCTCTCCATCTCTCCCCTCCTCTCTCTGTAACTCTGCTTTTCAAATAAACAAAAAATAAATCCTTAAAAGCTGTCAAAAAATATGAATGCAAAATTTCTTATTCAGAGACTAGCTATTATTGAGAATGAAAGAAGGCTATCTTTTTCTGAAATAAGCTGTGCTGTAGAAGCTCATTGACAACCTCATTACCCTACCCAGTTTGAAGAGTAGCAGCTTTCATCACAGCACACTGCTTAGGTAAAAAAGTCAACCAAGGAGTCCACTCTGACATACGTGACTATGCTCCAGTCAACCACCTACTGAGAGTTTGGGGTGGGGCTGGGGGCAGTAGCACAGGATATTCTTTATATATTATTATACTACCTAAATTGTATGCTATGTTAAATTTTTGTTTATACCTTATTTAAATTTGATAACATTTTTCAAAATTATAAGCCCATGATCTGAGGGTATTTTAAAAACTAAATTAATAGCATGCTTTTTAGAAATGGATTCTATATTAATGAAGTGACAGAATTTCTATTCCTAGTCCTCATGCAAATCAGTGGCAGTTAAGTTGACAAAATACACCATCAAGCCTGGACAGTCATTTTAGTGTGTATCAAGCAGAAACATTTTGATGCAGACCTGTGTCTTCATGTCCTAACAGGCATGGAGGTATCCATGGCTCTGGTGAAGTGGAAGGGAGAGATGGCATGAGCAGAGAACTCAGAGCATCTTAAACAGTCTAATTAAACAAGGTAATATGAGGATATTTCTAAACATTTGTGGGAAAAATACAATTAAAAGATAAGTTTATTTTGGTGTAAAAAAAAAAATCTTGAAATCCACAGGGCTACCACTGTGGCAAATGGGGAAAGCTGCTACCTGTATGCTGGCATCCCACATGGGTGCTGGTTCGTGTTCTGCTGGTCCTCCTCCAATCCAGCTCTCTACTAGTGGCCTGGGAAAAGCAGCAGAGGTTGGTCCATGTGTTTGGGCCCCTGCTAACCATGTGGGAGACCTGGTTTTGGCCTGACCAGCCCTGACCATTGTGGCCATTTGGGGAGTAAACCAGCAGATGGATCATCGATCTCTGATAATTTTTTTTAAAAAAATCTTAAAATTCATGATTAGTTCTTTGCATAGTATGCTTTTCCACAAACTTTTGAAGGTACCTCATATATAAATTACCAACTAGACAGGAACCAGGGGGCAAGAGGCTACGTTACAGGTGAAAACAAGATGAGCGTTGGGGGGAGCTGACTCAATCATGGGACACCCTCAATTATTCTCCCACCACTTAATTTGCCATTGATGCTCTGAGTGTGGTGTTCTAAACTTGGTCTCACATTCCAAATGTGATTTGATCAGTGAAGACAAGCTATCCATGTATTTCATAAATGTAGTCTTAAACGTCATTATTAGTTTTAATAGTCTTATTGCATGGCTAAACGTCTTTGTTCGGGGGCCAGCACTGTGGTGCAGCAGGCTGAGCTGCTGCTGCAACACGAGCATCTCGTCCCGGATGCCCTGTTTCCTCTCCAGCCTCCTGCTGACACGCCTGGGAAAGCAGCGGAAGATGCCCAAACAGTTGGGTCCTGCAATCCATGTGGGACACTCAGACGGATTCAAGGTTCCTGGCTGTTGAGGCCATCTGGGGAGTGAATCAGTGTCTGGAAGATCTCTTTGTCTTTGTCTGTCTGTCTGTCTGTCTCTGTCAAATAAATAAAACAATCATTAAAAAAAAAAAAGCTTTCCACTGAGCAATTTAATTGACCCAAGTTTTCATATTTCATATTTCAAGTTTTGCATATTTCATAGTGAGCCACATCCTACCATTGTTTTGTACTGCATTTAGGGTCCTTGCCTACAGGACTGAACAATCATTCCTATTAAATTCCTCCTGATTTAGGTTTAGTATGATATTCAGAATGTTTCCTTGGACCTTGATTCTGTTATCCAGAGTACTATTAGCGTCCAATCAGATTCCAACTACAAATCTGATCAGCAAGTCACATAGGTGTTCCTTTACTCTCTGCTCAAAGTACAGACAGGAAAATGAAAACACAGCACTGGAACTTTCCAACTAAAGCCAGCCATCAGACTGTATTCTGTGTGCAGTTATTCCAACAACCAGGAGGCCACCCAGCTGCATTACCACACCAAGGGTGGCTACAAATTTCCTGGTCTCCAGAAACAGATATTCATCAACACTGTTCTATACTGCTCCCCCACTGCCTCCCCTCCATTTAAATGCTGATCACAACCCAAGACAGGATGAGGCCTGCAGTTAACAAAACAAAGACTCAGAATCAATCTAAGCATCTCTTTTAATAATAATAATCTTACTAATAACCTTATTCACAGTGCTGAACTCCTCAAATCATCACAAAGGTCTGATTGATTTAAGGCTTCAAATTAAAGTTATATCATTTAGAAACATCTTTACTTCATCACAAACAGGTTTCTATGAATAAAGATCTTTTACCAATATGGATCTGTGATCTTCAGTTTTATTTACAATGATTTATTCACAAGATAGCCTACAGAATTTAGACATACAGTATCCTATTTTTAGAATAAGTATCAGAATCTGTGAACTTCAACTATTTGACAAATTACCAATGTATTTAACAAATGAAAAGTTTACCAATGTCCACATTTTAAAAATATAAACCTTCTATCTTCAAAGATGAGTTATAATTTATATTTCCCATCTGACTACCACATTTTCTCCAATTAATAGATTTTAGTGGCTATGCTTATGGGATAGATTAAAAATGCCATGATCTGAAGAGGGCGTGGTTTTGGTACCCTCTTTCTTTATGAAATGGCTGAACAGAAAAAAATTATAACTTATTTTTTCTTCTGGTTAAATTATTCACTTTGCCAAAAGGTTGTGCAAGCACAGCCATATGATCATGGCAAACATCACTGTCTTACCCATGTGTTGGTGAATAAGAAAAGCAAACAGCCAATCCTGCTTTTAAAAAATAGTTCCTTAAAAATAATGCCTTATTCAATTCAAACCTTGAACTGTAAACAAATAAGAAAATCTGAAACAAAGTTCAAATACAGAAAAAAGTCTTTTAGAAAATTACTTCGGTTTTAGAGAGTAAAGGCAAATTTAAAATGCTATGGTTCTAAAACGCTACACCTGAAAGTGGTGAAATGATTTTTATTTTTTCCTTTTAGTCACGTTGATGAAGACCTGTGTTTGTTTGTTTGTTTGTTTTTTACAGACAGAGTTAGACAGTGAGAGAGAGACAGAAAGGTCTTCCTTCCGTTGGTTCACCCCCCCCCCCAAATGGCTGCTACAGCTGGCGCTGCACTGATCTGAAGCCAGGTGCCAGGTGCTTCTCCTGGTCTCCCATGGGGTGCAGGGCCCAAGCACTTGGGCCATCCTCCACTGCCTTCGCAGGCCACAGCAGAGAGCTGGACTGGAAGAGGAGCAACCGGGACTAGAACCCAGCGCCCATATGGGATGCCAGTGCCACAGGCAAAGGATTAACCAAGTGAGCCACGGCGCCGGCCCCGTTTTTTGTTTTTGTTTTTTAAAAAAACCACCAACAATTTTTCTTTTATAAATATACACCCTTAAACTTTTTCTACAGGATCAGATACAAACCTGGAAAACACTCTCCTTCAAGGTCCAAGCCCTGCTATTTCTGTTCTGGCCAAATGCCCACAAAAGCATAATCATGCCACAAAACCAGCCTGCACCAAACCACCATAGTTGGAGATTTAAACCACTCAAAGGTTGCCATTTGGTCTATTTGGTAAATAAACTTTTTCCAGCAGAAATATCTAGAGTCTCAGAATGCAGGATCACATGGGACACTCCACCCACCCAAGGGTGATTTCTCTGAGAATTCTCAGTAAACCTGGCCTTGCATACTCTACAGCAACACACTAACTGGCCTAAGAAGGCTTCACTCTAGGTTGAGAGAAAGATTCTAGATGAAGAAATGAGAGTTAAGAACTGTTGGACTCCAAGGAAACTACTGAGCCTCATTTGTCAGCTGACTGCATGATCCAATGTGACAGCTCTGCCTGGATCTGAAGGAAAAGGTTCACAATGATACAGCTAAGTCAGCTCACAGAGCACAGGATGACCTGGCCTGGAAGCACACTAAGAAGTGGGACATACTCATCAAGCATGGTTCCAGGACACAGACTGTATCTAGGGAAGTAGGGGGGCAAGTGGCACGTGTACGCGCGCGCACACACACACACACACACACACAGAAGATTAATACGTGCCACATTACCAGATCTGGTAGGAAAAAACTATAGGTAAGTGAGATGGGTATCAAGTGCAGAGGACAGACAAGGCACTATACCAGACTTCAACAGTCTTGTAGATGGAAAAATTCAGATAAAGTCAGAAAATGAAGAACGCAACTGACTGGAGAGCTTTATGCAGTAGTCTGAATTACAACGAGAACAAAAATTATCTTGCAATTTCATCGAGCTCTTGTGAGTAATGATGGTCAGGTGAAAACCTCACTGTAAACTCAGGTGCTGTGCACGAGCAGTCACATGCCTGGCTTTACTGCTCCAAGGACATTCCACACTCGATGGAGTGGTGCTTCCAGGCAGTGCTGACATCACATGACAGTCAAGCTCAAAACTTGCTTTTAGCCTGAAAACTGTATCTATAAGGCACAGGAAAAGCATCTCCTATCCAAGCGAACGTATAAAGTTAGGTTTCAGTGAGAGGCCTCAGGAAGAGCTATAATGGATAGAGTACCTTAAGTTAAAAATGTATTTCCCTCTGCAAAAATTCAGAGTAAGAGATTTCATTTTTCCTTTACTAATTCAGCAGAAGAATGTTAGTAATTGATTGTGATGACTAAGTATTTGTGAAAGTACCAGGTAATCTGCAAAAAAAGAGATATTATCATTTCTACACATAACTCAATAATATTATCCTTTGATTTTGAACTACAAGTCCACCTCAAAAACTTTGTGGAAATGGAATTAAAAGATTGCTATTTTAGGGCAAAAAATGCTGAAATTCAGGGTTTTCATAGTATGCATTTTTCACAAACTTCTTGATGAACCCCCACACAGGCTGGGTTCCTGTTAAGTATATCTCAAGCATCACTGTGGTCTGAATAGGAAGTTAGACTGATTATCATTTCCTACAGGTGTTGTAGGGGAAGGTGGGCGCACAGGGCGAGCTTGTTCCCCAACAGGGTAATCCTGACTTTGAAATACTTTCAACTAAAATGACATCAGTTATGATTCTGGTGGTAACTGTTAAACCTTGTTCTAGCTAAACTAAGATGTGGAGCAGGGGAGGACCCACCTCCTCTCCAGCCCACATACCTCACTCCTACCAGGCTCGACACAGTGCTAAAAACCGTTACTGTTGTTCCTTCCCTATGTCTGTATTACCCAGAGAACTACCTTCTCAGGAAAGTCCCACCCAGGCTCCACGTCGACATAGACACCAGCCGTGGAATCAAGTCCTGGGTGAGCTCCTCCGTGTTCAAAGGCAGGCAGGAGCTGGCAGTGCTGCCCATCGGCTCAGCCAACTACTAAACCAGAGCAGCTGCAGAGGCACAACCTCGGACCTCTGGAACCCAATGTTAACAGAAGTTCAGAGGCACAAATAATTATACAGACCAAGTGTTAGGAAACGACTGATTTTATTAGACTGTCCTTGCACCTACCTGCTACTGTCCTTTCTGTCTTGCACTACGATATCCTAAACGTGAACCCAGGTACTTCACTTCCGCAGACACTCTAGAGCTTTGAGGAAAGTATACAAAATATCCCAAGCATGCCTAAAGAGCAGGGCTCTATCTCTGGACAACTGTGCTTCTGAGTGGCTGGTTTGCTTATCTCACCAACAGTCAGACTTCTCTAGCTTCCCTCTTTGTTCTGGCTCATCAAACTCACGTAGCTAGCATAACAGACATGCATCTGCTCGTGCACTGTGTCCCAGTAATCATTTTCTGTGTCCTTCCTTATTTTTTTCTTGCTCCTATCTAATCTAGGGGGAGGTGGAGAATGGGAAAGGGAGAGGGAAAAGAGAGAATATATATATATATATATATATATATATATATATATATATTCTCCATTTCCCTAAGATGGTAGGCAGGAAATATGAAATGAACTAATTTTAGTGTAAGTGTGGTATAGCTTTTAATCTTACCACTAAGGCAGATTTGTTACATATGATAAGATCATGTGTCAATTTTCCTGCAGATGTGTAAATAGGTAACGATGCTAACTGGGACATCCTGTCTAGAGAGAGATTACCAAATTAAGTCAGAGAAAGTGCACCAAGGCAATCAACAAGCATAGTGTACAGCAAAATAAAGGACTTCTATCATTTTTTTAATTATTTTTTTTGACAGGCAGAGTGGACAGTGAAAGAGAGAGACAGAGAGAAAGGTCTTCCTTTTGCCATTGGTTCACCCTCCAATGGCCGCCGCGGCCGGCGCACTGTGCTGATCCGATGGCAGGAGCCAGGTACTTATCCTGGACTCCCATGGGGTGCAGGGCCCAAGCACTTGGGCCATCCGCCACTGCATTCCCTGGCCACAGCAGAGAGCTGGCCTGGAAGAGGGGCAACCAAGACAGAATCCGGCGCCCCAACTGGGACTAGAACCTGGTGTGCCGGCGCCACAAGGCGGAGGATTAGCCTATTGAGCTGCTGTGGTGGCTTCTATCATTTTTCATAAGAGTGAAATGTAATTTCTCTCCACCTGCAGCCCTACCCCTGCGTCCCTTGTATCGTGATCTGGTGCCAGCCCCTCCGTGGGTCAGAGAGCCACTACCAGGTCCTGTGTGCAACACCAGTCTTGCTGCTGTCATTCTCCTTCCCTGTAGGTAAGGAGAGACAAAAACATTTCCAAGTTTATTCACCAATGTTTCAAGCCCCTATTATGTGTGAGGCATTACAGACATTAAAGTCTAAATGGCTGCCTTTACAGAAAATTATTTTTAATCAGGTATATAAAATAGATTCAACAAGGGAAAAAGAGCACTCATAAATTAAAATAATGGCTGAGTTGTATCTGGAAACCACTAACCCACAGTCTACTCCACTCTCCAGGGAAATTAAGGAAATCAACAAGAACACAAGAGGGATGAAGGTGGTGGGGGAGGTGACAGGCAAGAACAAGGAAAACAGACAGCAAGCTCAGGGGGATGACACTGCCACCCAATCAGATACTGGTGGCTTAGAGCAGAAGAACAATAATTCAACAATGCAAAACCACCTTCCACCCGAGGGCAGCAGACACCCCAGTCACTCCTTCCACTGTTCCGGGAAAGTTGAGTAGATTCAGGGGCAGGGGCCTTTGGGATCCTGTGGTCCTCCTCCAGCCCTTTAGCCTATCTGTGGCCAGAGGGCCTGCTTCTAAGGTTAAAATGAGAGATAAAGTGCAAAAAGAGGTTTGATGTGGCCCAGGGAAGACAAATATTCAGGCAGTCCATTAAGCTCGTCTTGGATAGTTAAGCCAATCAGACAGGAATAAGAGAACAGTCACAGCCACCTTCCACTCCCCCCAGCACCATCTCCTGGAAACAGTCCCCACCCTCACACGGTGCCATTCTCCGCTCTCCAGTGGGAGGTGCTGTCGTCCTACGTGAACCACACTCACACTGGCTCCAGCAGAGCAATGCAGACATTTAACAGTGAGGTCAGTCTCTACCCAAGGGCTGAAGTTCCACACATCGGCAGACAGGAAATACAAATGGCCAGCTTTTCAGCTGGAATAAGTTGGCAGCCTGCACAGGGAAGGCAGGGTGAGTAGGAAACGGACCATCTTCATGGTGTTTGCGTTCCTGAAACCCAGCAGTGCCATTTCCCATACCTGGAGTGTTTGACCCTTCCATGAGAAAGGAAATTTTATTAAATCTTGACTGTAATGGAAAAAACAAGAGCGTTCCAATGAATACAAAGACTACCTCCTAGGCTTCACTGCTCTAATCCCCAGACCTAGAAAGGTAGCTCAAGGGTAGTTAGTTTTCCTACTAACTTTTCAGAGTGCATGACTAGCTACCAAAGACTGAGAGTGGCATGGTGTTAGACTCTTCCATATACTCTGGAAACTTAACTTTAGGGGTGGAAATCTGCAATGGGTGAAGAAACATGAAGAAAATAAAAGTGTAACAATGGATATGCCTATTTATTCTCACAAATTGAGACTATAAAGTTCAAGATTATACAAGCAATTACAAACTAAATGCAATTTTCCTCCAGTCATCCTAAATAGAACTCTCAAGACGACCTCATGAAACTCCTGATTCTTCCTTGGTTCCATCTGCTCTAAAACTTGGAAAGGATCAGAAAATCAAGAATTAGAAATTACACTTTGGTGCCGACGCCTGCACCTCACATCAGAGTGTCTGGTTTTGATCGCCAGTTCTGGCTCCTGAATCCGACTAAGGCAGATTCTGGGAGGTAGCAGTGACGGCCCACGGGAGGAGGCTCCTGGTTCAAAGCCTCAGTCCCAGCCAGAGGTCACTGTGGGCATTTGGGGAGTTCCAGTGAATGCGGGCAAGCTTTCTCCTTCAGAAACAAAATTTACATTAACAAGTACATGAAGACTCTTAACAGTCCTTTCTGTGACTTCTATAGAACCTAATAATTTATATAGAATCTAACTTTACAAAGTAGTGCTCCCCATCTCTCACTAGTTTCTGAGAAGCTATATATGTGAGAGTGGAGGCAGAGGGAATTTAGGAAAAACAAAGTGTGCGTCAGCATCTCACCTTCCAAACATCTTAGCTAGAGGTGCGATAACATCAGAGCCCTTGTCTGGAGGGAAGAAAAGGCAAAGCAATCCACAGAAAACTCTTTTGGACCAGCAAGCTGTTACGGCTCTAGAGTCTGCATCAGAGCCAAGCTCCGTTACAGGGAGGCACCAACCGGAGCTGAGAGCCTCATATCCTTAGCCAACAGAAAGAGGGGGTGGGGTCCAGAACGGCAGTTTTGCAACCATGAAATGGTAAGAAAACAACTGGTCACTAAGGCAATCTGGAGACTGAAGGAGGCACAACGAATAATTATTTGAGGACAACAGACATACAGGCGTATCTTCCCTTTCAAATCAGGAAATTTGCTCATATCATGAATTCTGACACTCCAGGTTCTCCAGAGAACCAGCCAATGTTTGTTTGTGTTTATTTCCCAATCTAGCAAAGCAAAGAACCCTCTACTTAGAGAAGGGCCTGACAGGGTTACCTGCACATAAAGACTTGTTAGTGATGATGAAAAGAAATTTCTCATGGTAATATTTGTTTGCTCGAATCAGTACACATTCACAATTCACTACATCTTGGTAACTCTTCAACTTCCCACTAACCACACTGATCCAGGTCAGGTGATCAACTAACTGCTGCTTCTCCTACAGGCACACACTTCATTATCATCCTAATGCATCCGTCCTGGTCTCGTTGATGAGGCGGACAGCAGGCTGATCTAATTTCCCTGAGCTCAGTCTTTTCAATATGAGCTTTTTTTTTTTTTTAAAGATTTATTTATTTATTCAAAAGGTTGAGTTACGGAGAGGCAAAGAAAGAGAGAAAAAGACATCTTTCATCAATTTGTCCACTCCTCAGATGGTCACAGGACTGGGCCAGGCTAAAGCCAGTAGCCTGAAACTTCACCTGGATCTACTGCACGGGTGCTGGGGCCCAAGCACTTGGGCCATCTTCTGCTGCTTTCCCAGGCCATTAGCAGGGAGCTGGATCAGAAATGGGGCAGAACTGGAACCAGTACCCATGAGATGCCAGCGCTGCAGTGCACTGCAAGGCCAGCCCCTCAATCTGAGTTTTTGTTGCTGTTGTCATTGTTTTGTTTTTTAACCAATGAACCTTTAAGCTATTTTACTCTGGCTTATGTGCCTTTATATTTGAAAACTGTAACAAACACAATTTTCTTTCAGACACCATTTTTGTGTATTCGTCACAAGGTGGGACACAAAATGAAGATTAATAGGGACAGACTGTGTGTGTGCATATGCACAGGTGAGCTTGAAATAAACATGAGATACAAGGTGTCTCCTAAAACCAAAACATGATTATAAGACTGACTTTGATAAAGCTGACACTATAAAATTTCTGAGTTCTACTGCTAAGAGATAATCTCATCAGTGTTCTCTTTATCACTAAGATAGTCTCAGCACTAACTCCACTAAGGGTTCATGACACTGCATCAAACAGTTACCAATAAAATCAGTGCAGCACAAACTGGAAGACTCTTAACTTGTCTTAATATCTTTAACAGTTCCAAGATTCAGAAGTAAATTCAATTTCCATCTTCCATCCAATAGCTACCAATGGATATTTTTTAAATAACAGTTTTATTGAGATAATTCATATACCATAAATTTACCTATTTGGATTACACAATTGTTTTCAGTATATTAAGAATTGAACAACCACCACCACAATCAATAAAACAAAAATTTTTAAGACACTGGACACCACTTACAGTAAGAACAAAAAAAGGTTTTATTTTTTTCCTGGCTTACATGAAATGAACACCCTGACAATCTGGATCCACACTGAACCAAACCATTTCTCAGACAGGTCCTACTGGCAGTGTAATAAATTGTCATCGCCAGTCTTATTGCATCCTGACTAGCATATGTATGGCCGCTTTCTACAATCTCTACTGAACAGCACCTCTATCACCTACTTGTGTTGATTTTATTTAGCCACTATCTGAATGGACGGTTCATTTATTGAGTGCTGTAGCCTCTGGCTTGTTTGAAAGGTCTGGAGAACAAGCTCTTCTCAGGCGCCAGTCTGAACCCCAGCTCTGCTGTGTGGAGAGGTGTATCCCAAACCCACTGAACAAAGCTTTCACCTTCTTTTAAATAATTTTTTTTCCTTTTATTTATTTCAAAGGCAGAATTACAGAGAGAGGGATCGTTCATCCATTCGTTCACTTCCCAAGTAGCTGCAACGACCAGGGCTGAACCAGACAAAAGCCAGGAGTCTGTAACTCCATTTGGGTCTCCCATGTGGGTGGCAAGGACCCAAACATCTCGGCCATCTTCCATTGCTTTCCCAGGTGCCGTATTAGCAAGGAAGCAGATCAGAAGTGGAGCAGGTGGGACTCAACCTGGTGCTCACATGAGATGCCAGTGTCAACAGGCAGCAGCTTACCAGCGGTGCCACAATGCCAGCCCCCAACTCTGCATTCTTACTGAAGTCTTTTTCCTTCTTTTAAAGAAATGTTTATTTATTTGAAAGGCAGAGTTAGAGTGAGAGAGGGAGGAAGAGGGAAAAAAAAGGACATCTTCCATCTGCTGGTATATTTCCCAAACAGCCACAATGGCCAGGCAAAAACCAGGAGCTAGAATACCATCCAGGTCTCCCATGTGGGTGGCAGGGGCCAAGCACTGGGGCCGTCTTCTGCTGCTTTCTGGTGCATTAGCAGAGAGCTGGATTCGAAGCGGAGCACCTGCTCATATGGGATGCCAGCGTCACAGGTGGCAGCTTACCTGCTGTGTCAGGTCAGTGGCCCCAGTAAGTCTTTTTTCCCCTCAAGTTTATAGTTTTCTTCACAGAGATCCCAAATTTTTCATACAGAATTCCTCACCTTAGGCATTCATGTTTTTATTGCTAGAAGAAACATGATTTTTCTCCTAATATTTTTGTAACTATCACTAGCAAAAAAAAAAAAAAAAGTTACCAAATACCTTTACGTGGTATATGGCCATCTTAATGAACTCTTATGTTTAGCTCGTTAGTCGGGTTCTCTTGATTCTTCTAGGTTTAAGATCATGATCGTCTGCAAATATTGCTATTTCCACTATCACCACCCCAAGTACCTTTTATTTGATGTATTCTTGCACTGGCCAGTATAATAGCAAACGTCAACAAAGTTACTGGGCATCCTTGTTTTCCTGCATGATTTCAAGAGTTCATATAGCAGGAGGAACTATTAATTAGCACTGTTATTTGGCAAACATTGGGATGAGCTGGCCCGAGGGTTAAATACTCACTGCTGCCATACTTCAAGGATGCAAAAGTAGACTCTGTGGCTTAGTCACAACTAATCTTTGGGCAGATTATTTCACTTCTTGGCCTAAACTTCTTAATCTATACAATGAAGGTAATAATAATAACAACCTCTTTTTTAGAGTTTTGAGACTGACCGAGATAACACTGCTTAGAACAGTAAATACCAGGAGCTGTCTTCCTTGACAATTTCCTACTTAGTTGAAATTGCTGGTGCTTCATATGAACTTGATCTCTTTTTGGTATTTCCCTAGGATCTAGAAGAATTGAGATAGGTTTACTAATTTTTTTCAAAAAAACATATAATTTCTATACCCCATGGCTCTGGAGCTCCCACTCCTTTTGGTTGGGAGGCCACGGCCTTTAATGTATATTTACTACCTTCCACGATTAACCATCTACTCAAGAAGTTCTGTTTCTTTAGGCAACTGTGAAAAGCAACCAGTTCCATTTTCATCGTGAGACCTTTCAGAGTTGTGTATGACATACAAATTTAGAATCAGTGTCTCTCTGGTCACTTTCTATGGCCTGTTTTCAGGATTTCTTATTCCTTACTCTTTTCAATGAGATAACAAAAGCCTTTGTAAGATACTTTTTTAAAAAAGAGATTTTATTTATTTATTTGAGAGGTAGAGTTACAAAGAGAGGGAGCGACAGAAAGATTTTCTATCCGCTGGTCCACTGCCCAGATGGCCATGATGACTGGAGCTGAGCTGAGCTGAGCTGAGGTCAGGAGCCAGGAGCTTCTTCCAGGTCTCCCACGCAGGTGCAGAGGCCCAAGCATTTGGGCCATCTTCAACTGCTTTCCCAGGCCACAGCAGAGAGCTGGATTGGAAGAGGGGCAGCCAGGACTCGAACTGGCATCCATATGGGATTCAGGTGCTGAAGGCAGAGGCTTAGCCCACTATGCCACAGCACCAGCCCCAAGATACACTCTTGACCTGTTTACACATCCATGGGTGTGCATATAATATCCTATGCTAAGCACACTGACCCCTTTGGTCTGGTCCTCCTTTCCCTGCATTTAATTTAAAAGTGGGGAAGTTTCTGTAAGATAAAAGAACTAGCATTCTCCATCCTTCTCTTCCCATCAACTCAACTTCCACTCACTCTACATGAACAAGACCAAGATAAGGTCCTGGGCAAACAATGGGTTATGAGTAACCTTAAAGAACAAGGATGAATGATTTTGAACATAACACCCGGAAGGCTTTGCTTTGCTTTGTGTACATACAGGAAGATGTTACCAGTTCCTAGTTCCTTCTTGCCTAATTGAGAAGGCAGACACAGGGATGCAAGCTATTCTATCTGCAATTAATATGCCATGAACAGCTTGGGAAAGCATATTAAATAGCTACATACACGTAAAATCACCTTGTAAAAATACCAAAATGACTATCAAGTTCTAGAAGATATTCCAACTGAAACTGTGTAACATTTTTCAGATAACCTCAAATAGGGAAAAAAATATGAATTCTTTCAGATATCCATCTCCTGCCTACAACCTTATCTAAGACCCTTAACGGAATCTTATTAGGAAAGACAATAGTACAGGAATGGTAGCTTCTAGAAATCAACGCCCAACTAAGGACTCAGTCCAGCTATCAACATCAAGTTCAGTCTCTGTGATCTGTGGATCTCACTTTTTGCTTTTTTGGGAAAAGAGTACTTTAGTCGCCAATCTTCCTCCACATGGCTTCATTTCTTTACGGCCCCTCAAAAATCACAGACAGCAAGAAAGTAACGTGACTGTCCTCATAGTGTCCTGGCATAGCACACATGCCCATCTGTTTTTCTATTGGAGGCTTCCTTTGTCCCAGGGTAACTCTACATTTCAATTTCTCATGGCAGAACCAGCAGAGTACAGTCAGCTACAAGTTCAAGCTCCGTAACCAGGGTTTCAAGTCCAGGGCCCCTTCCTAGGTGTGTAACTTCATCCAATTACTTGGCCTCCTTTTCTCCACTCTTCACCAGGAAATATGAGGGCAAAACAGAGCAAGTACACAGTTAAGTGGGATAACTTGGCAAGGATCTTTAGCAGTGTTCGGCAGCTAACAAACGCATGTGCTATGTTAGCAGTTATTTATTCTTTTTGCCTCATTCTTTCTGCTCATACAAACACAGAATCTATGCGGTTTTCATTCTGAACTGGTAAGTGTTAGGGAGGTTGATTGGAACCTCTTATTTCAGCAACTCCAAGCCACACTGCAGACAAATGAGTAAAAAACAAAAACAAAAAACAAAGCACCCAAATTGAGGGCTGCAAACTTCAAATGCTCCACAGGTGAGATAAGGAGCCAGTTATGTTTAAGACAACAGGGAATTTGGCCTGCACCATTGTTAACCTCCAAATGTCACCTTGTGAGGTCAGGACACAAAATTTAACCACCAACAGCATTAAAAAAAAAAATACTGAGTATGGAAGAACTAAAAAGCTGTGGAAACTAGGATAAAACAAGAAATAGCAACTTTTATTCCTTTAAGCAGATTAAGACTATAAAAATGCTAAGTTAACGATATGGGCATGCACATGTATGTAATTACATGCAACTAATAAAAGTTTACTCTGAATTTAAGATACTGTTAAAGAAAAAATGTTTTATACGGTAATATAGCATTTACAACTATGAGGCAAAGAAACTTTTAGGGAGTCCAGTCCTTTTGGCTATTTTAAAACATACTATTTCAGAGGACTGATATCACAACAATATTTCCAGCTACAGATCCAAAGAGTTCAGGTTCACATATAAACTGCTTAGACACTTTCAAAGTCATAAAATATTTCTGAAACTACACTGCAGGAGAAAGTTTGAGAGCTTCGGTTATCGTAAGTCAGGGCACACTGGGCACTTGCAGAATCCGAGAAGACCTACATGCAGCATTTCTTACTGAGTCTTCACAGCTGCTTTATGCTATTCTTGCTATCTTACAGATGAGAGGCAGGAAGAGACACACATTAAACACCATGCTCAGCCACACCAACCAGGATTTAAATTCAGAATTCTAACACTAGCCCAAATTCTTAAGTCTACATGGATCTTCAGTTTTCTCACTTATAAACAGTATCTATGACATATCCTCACTCTAATATCTTAGAAGTTTACAAATTTATGCAACCTCAGTGTTTCTTAAATTGCATGGTGAACTATTTTAGTAGATCATAACAAGCATTAACAGAACAGAAAGTATTAGAATGTGTCACACATACTAAGGCCTATGTATTGTCTCATCAAATTCCTTTTTCAGCTTTCAGAGTATACATGCATTTTGAGTCATCAATGCAAATTCTCACTGTAGGTTTAAAAAAAGTTTTAGAAAAGGGCGGGGAGGGAGCTTGAAAAGTGTTCACTCTTTTCCTCAACAACACTGAAAATAGCTCGTTCCAACTTCAGTTGAATTCAAATGCTGGTATAGGTGATCACCCCATGATTTAGAGGCCATGCCAATAAACAAACAAGAGGGCTTTCTAAACCGTGCTCCGGGAGGGTTCTCCTCAAAGAGGTCTGTGGGCATTTCCTGGAGAAGGAAGGTACTCTTAGCCCCAAATAAAGCTGACAAGCTGGGCAATGCTGGTTCCTTTCTGGACAGTCAGGATTCACACTATCACAAACTTCTTACAGGCTCAGCAGAAAAATCACACTACAGACACCATCAAAACCAACACTCTGAGGTGGGCGTCCGGTGCAGCTGCTAAGACGCTGCCTGCGATGCCCAGACCCTTGAGTGCCTGGGCGAGTCCCGGCTCCACCTGATTCCAGCTGCTGCTGACGCGCCCTGGAAGACAGCAGGTGATGGCTCAGGCTGATCCCCGCCACCCACAGCCGAGACTCGGATGGAATTCAGGTCTCCTGGCTCCTGCCTGGCCTGCTCCCAGCTGTTGCAGGCATTTGGACAGTGAGCCAATGGATGGAAGACCTCTCTGTTTTTCCCTCTCACTCAAATAATAAAAAAATCTTAAATAAAATTCCAACCTTTAAAAAATACAAATATGCTTAGCTGTATTTAACCCAGTTTTTTTCGTCAAGCTAATATTCACTCTAGCATCTCTCCTAACGACTAATTTCTCATGACACTAGCATTCTGAGAAATACAATATAGGAATCACCACATTGTGTGGAACTCAGCTGGGAAAGGGGAACCCATACGCTCTAGCTGCCACAGTAAGTAAATCACTGCCAAATAAGCACTAAAAGAGCAGAAACAAAATAAAAAGAAACTGTATTTTGGTTAATCATTTTCATCATAAATCTCATAGCTGTGTCAATTAATACTTATGAAAAAAACATATTATACCCTAAAAGTACAAATTGAGGGAAGAAAGAGAATTGATATTTGAAACATTAAAAAAAAAATACCTCAATTCAAATAAATCACAATCCAGAGTCAAAACTTAAATACACAGGAAAAAACTTACACAATACACCAACCAAGTCTGAACGGAGGGTAAACCACCCTGTGTGCAGATGGAAACCAAAAGATCTGCACAGACAGTTCCTGTCCCCCGCTGGAGGGTCCACAAGTCCATGGCCTGGCAGCCACTCAGAACAGCACCAGCATAAAGGAGGAACCACGGAGGCTCCTGGGAGGTAAACAGCACCCTCGCCTCTGTCGGTGATGAACTCAGGCAGGCAGAGACCCTACCAAGCTTGATTTGACCTGTTCAGTCTTTCTTCTACCCTCACTGCCCTTGGTTAGCGTTATTCCCCACTTCAGAACACAACTGCGACAATGGAACTGAGGTGAGGCTTGAGGATTTGTAAATCATTAGCCTGACTTACTGAGCTTGTACTTTACAACCATGTACATTTACTTCTTAACGACTTACTCACAAGCACCAAGGCAGAAATTGGAAAACACACGCGTTGATGTTATTCACATTCCCTGGAGCAGAGAACTTCATCCGGTGAAGTAACTCCAGGCATCTGATCAAATGAGAGGGGAAAGGGAAAAGAGCTGCAGCATGGTCACACGCCACCACGGTCTCCTAGAGAAACACTCCACAAGCAGAGAGGGGCACCACACATGCGAGAAGGCAAGTCCACATCCCTGACCAGGGAGCAGGAGCACACGGGAGGAAGGCGAGCCCACATCCCTGACCAGGGAGCAGGAGCACACGGGATTAGAGGGGTTTTCAGTCTGGACCTCTAAATATAATAATGAGATGACTGGAACCCAGAGGGGTGGAGCTGCTTGTTCCAAGTGACAACACGATTAGTCACCAAGTCAGTACCCAGCCCTGATCTTCTGATTTCCCAGTGTATCATGGGCCTCCTATCTGCTCTGTAAGATTAGTAAGAAAACGAAATACTACCTACTAATCTAACTAAACTATAAATCACTAATCAAATTATGGTTCTGTACAACTAAAGCATTTAGAATAAACCATGTCACTTTGGATTATATTATGTGGTTACTCTTGGCAACCTATTAAAATCCTCATTAGGTTTTCTTTAAGGACCTTCATTCTAAAACGCTAAACCAGTAATCTCCAGAAGAAACCGAGATCCCATGGAGGAAAGTCCAATTATTTCACATGAGGAAGTCAGGCCCTGTTCCAGGGAGCCACACATTTTGGAGAGAAGCAGACCTGGGTTCAAATCCTGACCCTGTTTGCTTTGATTTCCCATCTGTAGTGACACTGGGAACATACTACTGCCTCAAGGGTGTGTCTGACAGTAAGTGGTACCCAAGGATAATTTGCTCTCCCAACTTGTCTACTAATTTTTGTTCAGCTCCCTTGATTCTTTGTCTATTTCAACTTTCAATTTCATATAACCCCTGTATTATAAATATTAGTATATACACCAAACCTTAAGACAAGGACTTTGTGCCATAGAACATTTAATATACTCTGAATACCATCTTTGTAAGTTTTAGTGGAGGAGCCAGTGCTGTGGTGTAGTGGATTAGGCCGCCACCTGCAGTGCAGGCATCCCTTATGGGCACCAGTTCAAGTCCCGGCTACTCCACTTCTGATCCAGCTCTCTGCTAATGCACCTGGAAAAGCAGCAGCAGATGGCCCAAGTGCTTGGGCCTCTGCATGCATGTGGGAGACCCAGGAGAAGCTCCTGGCTCCTGGCTTCAGATTGGCCCAGCTCTGGCCAGTGTGACGATTTGGGGAGTGAACCAGTGGAGGGAAGACCTCTCGGACTCCTTCCCTCTCCCTCTCCCCATTCCTCTGTAACTCTGCTTTTCAAATAAATAAACAAATCTTAAAAAAAAAAAAATCTGAGCAATCCAAAAAAAATTTAGTGGAAAGGTCCAAAGAAGACATTACTGCATTAAGTTATAAAACTCAATTTCATTCAAGCAAACTGGACAAAAAATGAAGAACATCAGCCTCTAAATCTAGTTCTGTGGCTAATAAACTACACAGTTCTAGGCAAGGAACTCTGTACCACAGAACGCTCAACCAAGCCTGCTCCAGCTGCAGTGGCCCTCTGAGCTCCCACCTGCAGAAGGAACCCGTCCAACTGGGCTGTTTCCACCACCAGCTACTTACTGCGTCCAGTCCTGTTCCAGGAACATTGGGATGGAGTAACTCACTCAATCCCAGAACTCTCTCAGATAGGGTCTATTATTACCCCATCTAAGGAATCTAAACCAGAGAGAGGTTGAGAACTTGCCTAAGGCTACATATAAGCCCACAGAAGGATGGGTGAGGGGTCAACTCGACAAGGCCCACCTGCCCCTGCTTTTAACCACTAGATACCATTGTCTCTCCAAATTTTATAAATCTAAGAATGGCCCTTAACTACAGACCTGTCAACAGAAACCTGTTCCTGCTACTTCTTCCATCTGCCTAAATACAGCTGATATTTAATCTGGGTGGAGGAGAACAGTGACTAACATGTTAACAGTACTTTGTAAAAGAGCAAGCTACAATTCATCACACAAGGTTATAAAGTAGCACCTTCATTAACATCAAGCCACAAAATGTCTATTTTGTTTTTCATAGAACACTTAATCCAAATAACCAAAGTGTTGTGATGTTTCAATATTACCATACTTCCTAGGTCCTCAAAAACGTACCTGCTGGATAATGTTCCCAAGGAATAATCACAATATAAAGGCTGATTGCCACTAAGTATCGGTCTGGGTAACCAAGCACATACACACGCAATATGCAAACATAAACCCACAGCTTAAAGGCTATATTCTGAGTCTGGGTACCAAGAACTCACGTTAGACACACCCTGCTAAGAATTACACAAGGCAATAGGTATGTGCTGGACGCAGCCAACACAAATGGCCAGGGCTGGCTTCACCTCTCTGCTTTGCACCTGACTGACCTCTCACAAGGCTCTGCATGCTGTACGCCCTTCCTCTACTGGCTCAACAGCACAGCTGCCACAAATCACAGTTCTGCTGTCCCTTCACGAACCCTTCCACATCAGAGAAAAAGTTAAAAGCACAGTGGGACTAGGAAGGTCAGGGAACCAGAAATGGCATAATGCAGAGCCGCATGCACCCAAAAGAAACTGCCAGCAACAAGCTGTTTACCTTATTTCCTTGCTGCCCATCTAAGATCTTTCAGCCCCACTGAACTTTTTTTTTTTAATTTATTTATTTGAAAGGCAGAGTTACAGAGAGGCAGAAACAGGCAGAGAGAGTGACAAAGGTCTTTCATCCGCTGGTTTGCTCCCCAAATGGCCACAATGGCTGGAGCTGGGCTGATTGGAAGCCAGGAGCCAGGAGCCAGGAGCTTCTGGGTTTCCCACACGGTGCTTTCCCAGGCCATAGCAGAGAGCTGGATCAGAAGTGGAGCAGCCAGAACTGGAACCTGCGCCCATACGGCATGCCAGCACTGCAGGTGGCGGCTTTACCTGCTACGCCATTGCTAGCCCCTTTTTCTTACAATCCTTGGAGGGCCTGAGAAACAAAAGCAAAACATCCAGCATTTTATTCCCAGAGTGATCTACTCCACCAGTGATGGTGGTGAAAATACCTACCCCCCCTGCTGTGCTCTGCTAAGCAAGACCAATACAAGCAGTGTTTAGGGTCACCAGGGACACAGAGTAACAATCCTCACCCCGTTCTTTCATCAAAGAAGGGCTCCACGAAAGTCTTCTCTCCAACAAAAGCGAAAAGACTGAGCAATTTTTAGGCTGCTTGGCTTCATCTGCATTGATCTTTAAATCAATTAAATATCAAGCCATAAGAAATTAACCCCCAGGTTCACAGAGATGTGATCTTTCCATAGGTTTGTCACACAACAAAGTTCTGTTTGTAAAAACCAAAGTTTTACCCAACAAAGTTTTGTCTTTATCCTTATTAATCCACCTATTCCTACTTCAATAGCAACTGAGGGCATCCATAAGCTCAGACTCTTAATTAAATGTCCACAGGAAAGAGGCAAATGGACTTTAAAGAGCTGAAACAGAAATGCCACCAGACGGGTCACCAGGCATCCTGCGATGAAGGTCTGTCCTGCTCTAGACGGTACTGAGGGGGAGGGCTGGATGTATACTTTTTTTTTTTTTTTGACAGGCAGAGTGGACAGTGAGAGAGAGACAGAAGGAAAGGTCTTCCTTTTCTGTAGTTCACCCCACAATGGCTGCTGCGGCCAGCGCACCGCGCTGATCCGAAGCCAGGAGCCACGTGCTTCTCCTGGTCTCCCATGCGGGTGCAGGGCCCAAGCACTTGGACCATCCTCCACTGCCCTCCCGGGCCACAGCAGAGAGCTGGTCTGGAAGAGGAGAGACAGGGACAGAATCCGGTGCCCCAACTGGGACTAGAACCCGGTGTGCCAGCGCCACAGGCAGAGGATTAGCCTAGTGAGCTTCGGGGCCGGCCAGATGTGTACATTTTTACGGCAGATAGCAAAACTGAATTTTCAGCCACCATCTCCTGGAAAAAAGGGCTCTTGGAAAAGTGTGGCAGCAAAAACAAAAATCTACAATTACACAAAACTGATTTAAAAAATCTTTAGAAAATATTCCAAACTAATAAAGATGCAATGTATTTTTTGTAAATCTGCAATATACAAATAAAATCAGATCTTATATTTAAATTAGATCTTCTTAGGTATTCCATTAACTTTATGAAAGCTTACAGTCTAACTCAGCATTTCACTTTATGGGATTAGAAAGAAAACAATAATCTATTAACATATTTCAGATTGCAAAGCATAAGATGAAAAACACTTAATATAAGAACCTGCAGGGGCCAGCGCTGTGGTGCAGCGGGTTAAAGCCCTGGCCTGAAGCAATAGCATCCCATATGGGCGCCGGTTTGCGTCCCAGCTGCTCCACTTCCAATCCAGCTCTCTGCTGTGCCCTGGGAAAGCAGTGAAAGATGGCCCAAGTCCTTGGTGCCCTGCATCCACATGGGAGACCCAGAAGCTCCCGGCTCCTGCTGTTGGATCGGCACACTGTGGCCATTGCTGCCATCTGGGGAGCGAACCAGCAGATGGAAGACCTCTCTCTGTCTTTCAAATAAATAAAATAAATCTTCACACTTATCTTAGCCAAAAGGCCGAGAAGCGATTAAATAAAATAAATCTTAAAAAAAAAAAAAAAAAAGAATCTGCAGCCTGGGGACCTGTAGTCTGGGGCAGGCATTGTAGCACAGTGGGTAAAGCCGTCAGCTGAGACGCCAGCATCCCTTATGGGTGCCAGTTCGAGCCTCAGCTGCTCCACTTAGGATCCAGCTCCCTGCCCATGCACCTGGGAAAGCGGTGGAAGATGGCCCAAGTGCTGGGCCCCTGCACCCATGTGAGGCTCCTGGCTTCGGCCTGGCCCAGCTCTGGCCATTGCAGCCATTTGGAGAGTGAACCACCATATGGAAGGTTTCTCTCTGTAACTCTTTCAAATAAATAAAATAAATCTTAAAAAAAAAAAAAAAGATGCGAATGCACTTGAGTGAACTGCCCTGCAATCAACGTCACAGAGCTTGGTCAGGCAGCCAATCACTTCACGACTAACGCCCCTTACCCAGAAGAGCCGCCGACAGGAAACCAAACCCCGGCTTGGAGCACTGGAAGAGACGGGGGAGTGGGAGGAGCAGCACCCCTCCGACACGGGGCTCTGGACACCCCCTTGCATCCCTCCTGGCAACTCGCATCCTGCCAAGCACACGCCACAGGACGCAACCCTGCAGAGCAGTTAGGACGCACACGCCTGTCAACCCTGCGACACACGTAAGGGGCTTGACTTCCTCGGGGAAAAACATTTTATATGACGATATACAACCACAAAAGAAAAAAAATCAATGAGATGCGAGGTCTACAAAAAGTTCATACGAAAATAAAATGAGAAGTTTGTTTTGGAGCAAGATTTTTACACGCACGCTTACTGTGCACAGACACGTTTCCCAGGGTCATTCTGATGCCCCCGGGATGGCATGCACGCAGCACGCGCAGGTGAAGAAGAAAAAAACAAAAACACAGGCAGAGACTGGACGGGAAACACGCAAAAACGCGAACAGCGACCAAACCGAAGTGGTAAGACTCGGGAGACCATTTACAAAAGCCCTTTTCGCAGGGCTGGCTTTTTCTACCGAGCACGGTCCCCCTGACCAGCAGCGCACAGCTGGGAAACACTGGCAGTCGCCCGTCACACCCACTAAGCTCACCTCCGAAAGCTGCTCACAGAGCAAAAACCTCAGACTCCCCGCGCAGCCGCTGAGTACTCGATCCTCATGGGGGGGGGGGGGGACTACAAAATAAGCTAAACTCTCGCTTCTGGCCTTCTGACAATACAGCCATCGCCGCCTTCCCCTGGAGGGGTGCAGGACGGCCTCCGCCCACCGGACCGGGCCGCCCGCGGGCCGCCTCGAGCGGAGCCCCGGCGCGGCCTGGGACACGCGGGGCGCCGAGCTCGGGCTGCGCGTTTTAGCCAAGTCACCGACAGCCACGCCGCCAGCGCGCACCCGAGCCCGGGCTCCGGCCGTCTCGCGAGAGGCGCCCCGCGTCCACCTGCACACCCAGGAAGCCGCCGCGCCGCGCCGCGCCGACTCCGGGCCCGGCCTCCCGCGCGGCCCTTTGGCGAGGGCGCCGGGAACATCCTCTAGCCTACATTTCCGGGCTCGTGAGTCACCGAGAACCGCCGCTCCGACAGCTCCTGCGCAGGCCCCCACGCCTCTGCAGCAGGCGACCCCGGCCCACCGCCCTGCACCAAGCCCTTTTCTTTTTTTTAATACCTTTGTCCTCCTGCACCGCCCCCACCCCAAGGCCTTCGAGACGCGGCAGCCCTGCCTCGCCCAGGAAGCCCGCCAGGGTTTCTGCCGGGCGGAAGCCATCGATCGGTCGGGTCCCCCTCCCCCCGCCCGGTACCCTGCTGGCACTCGCGGGGTCTTATCGCCTCCTTCCCGGGATCGCGGTTACTGGCGGACGCGCCTTATCTCCCGCACCAGAGCCCGGGGAGGCGACCGCGGGGCCGGCTGCACCTCTGAACGCATCCCCGCGGCGCCGCCCGCAGTCAGCACCGGGCTGCAGCAGCCCAGCTCGGCAGCGCTCGGCCGCACAGGTCCCCGTCCGAGAGCCGCCGGGGCGTCCCCCGAAAGGACCCCCGCCGGGGCGCGACCCGCCTCGCGGCACAGGCGTCTCCCGGCGCCGCGGGCAGTGACAGTTACCCCGGCCCGCGCCTCCCCTGCCCTCCCGAGAGCCGCGCGGCCGCCCCGGGCGGAGAGGGCAGGGCCCCAGCCCGGCCGCTCCCGCCGCCCGAGAAAATGGAGGCAGCCCGGGCCCGGTGCGGGGCCGGCGGAGGCCGGGTCACTCACGGGGCTGGGCCGGGCCGGGCGGCTCCCTCTCCGCCTCCGCGTCGTCGCCGTCCCCGTCCTCGGCGGCCGCCGCCGCCTCGGGCTGCTCGCTCGGTGCCCGCGGCGCGGCGCGGGCGCTCGGCCCCTCCGTTGTCTTCCGCCCGCTCCTGCTCCCGGCGGCCCGGGGCTCCCGCGGTGGCCGCCGCGCGGCTGCGCTCGCTCGGGCTGCGGCTGCAGGCGCTGAGGGGCCCGGCACCGCCTTCGCCTCGGCCCTCGGCCCCGCTCCGGAAGGCTCGGCGTCTCCCAGGCCCCGCGCCCCGCGCCCCGCGCCCGGCCCGAGCCCGGCTTTGACGTGCGCACTGCGCAGCCGCCGAGGGCGCGTCGTCGGGCGGCGCCGCAACGCCCCCTTCGGCCTCGGGCGCCCCCGGGCGGCCGGGCGGACTCAGGGCGCGGGGGCGGGAGAGCCGGGACCCGAGCCTGCTGCCCGGTCAGGCCGGCTTGCCGCCAGGGCTCCCTAGCAGAAGGCCTGGAGCCGACTTTGCACAGACCTGCCCTGCGCGGAGGCGCAACAGTTCAGCGTCCCAGCGAGGGATGGGGATGCAATGAGTGGCAGGGTTCAGTCTGGACTTCAGTCTCAGCTCTCGCATGGTCCACTTCATGTCCCCGTGCCTGGATTTCCGCACACGTTAAAACCCGAAAAGGGTAATAACGCAGGGACCCGAGCCCAGGCCCATGCGGAGGAGCTCGGACTGCGGAGGCCAGGACAGAAAGACACCGGCCATGTCTGCTTTTGCTTCTTCGTAAATGACCGAGTGTTTCTGAGCGCCTACTGTATGCACTGTAAGTGGAGGGGCTGTGTGTCCCTCCCCCAACCAAACAGTGAATCCTGGGCGGCTTTGGGTGCTACGCAGAAAGCCAGGGCTGGGTGAACGGGGAGAGAGGCGGGGAAGGGGTGTTACTTATGCTCCTCTGGGGGCAGCTACTTGAGGACAGTGAGGGCCTTGGCCCTTTGTGCAAAGGGGACAGCGTGCAGGAGGCGCTAGGCGAGTCCCAGGGCAGGTGCGGAGCCCTGCGGAGGGGCGGGGGGAGCACGGTGGAGGATGCCAGGGTCTGACATTCCACAAGGATCCCCGCTGGCTGCGGGGTGAGGAGCAGCTGAGTCCTGCGGGGAGGCCCCAGAGGCTGATGGAGCCGCAGGCGGGCGCAGGGCAGGGGGGCGCACGGAGGTGGCGGGTTCCAGCCGCATTCGAAGGCCCGGCTGCTCGGGCTGCGCTCAGCTTGGTTTTTCTCGAGCAGCTGCAAGCTAGACTTTGGTGGCACGGGGAGGACTTCCACAGAAACGGGGGGAAGGAGGCACTCGGGACTTCCCTCGGCGGGATCCTGCGCCCAAGCTGCCTGCTGGGCACAGAAACGGGAAGTTGACACCGGGGCCCAGCGAGCGGCCCGCCCGGGAGTCTCCGGAATAAAAGCTCAGGACCCCATGAGATCATTTAGGGAGTGAGTGGGAACAACAGACGAGGCCAAGGAGCAAGCTGAAGATGCCAGCGCCGCGAGACCGGGAAGGGAGGACTAGTAGGGGATTCTGGGAGACCAGCAGGGCATTCTGGGAGACCCACGGGGGATTCTGGGAGACCAGTGGAGGGTTCTGGGAGACAGTGGAGGATTCTAGGAGACCAGCAGGGGATTCTGGGAGGCCAGCAGAGGATTCTGGGAGACCAGTGGAGGATTCTAGGAGACCAGCAGGGGATTCTGGGAGGCCAGCAGAGGATTCTGGGAGACCAGTGGAGGGTTCTGGGAGACCAGTGGAGGATTCTGGGAGACCAGTGGAGGGTTCTGGGAGACCAGTGGAGGATTCTGGGAGACCAGTGGAGGGTTCTGGGAGACAGTGGAGGATTCTAGGAGACCCGCGGGAGATTCTGGGAGGCCAGCGGGGGATTCTTGGGAGGAGGAGCCAGGGTGGCGGGAGCAGATAGCAGCGGATCATCTTCTGGTGGAGCAGGCCGCCTGCCCACCCTCCGGGGAGACTGGGGTCGGCCCTGGAACCTTGGCCTCAGCACTGGAGACAGCTGGTGACTGTTGAGGGCTGTCTCAGTGGGCGGCAGTGGGAAGGTGGCTGGAGCGCTCGCTAGAAAGAGTGAGACCAGAAAGGATCCGGAGAGACCGGAGTGAGACCTAGGACGGATCTAGACTGTGCGTGTCGACGACTTTTCATGGGTTTGGCTTCTAAGAAGGAACAGAGGAATTGGGGATGGGAGAGGAGCAGGAGAGGGATGTGGAATCAAAGTCGGTTTTTTGTGTGATTTTGTTTTTTCGGATGACAGCTGCGACCGCATGTTTAAACACCACTGGGGGCCGACGCTGTGGCTCACTAGGCTAATCCTTCGCCTGCAGCGCTGGCACCCCCGGTTCTAGTCCCAGTTGGGGCATCGGTTCTGTCCCGATTGCTCCTCTTCCAATCCAGCTCTCTGCTGTGGCCTGGAGTGCAGTGGAGGATGGCCCAAGTGCTTGGGCGCCTGCACCCGCATGGGAGACCAGGAGAAGCACGTGGCTCCTGGCTTTGGATCAGCGCGGTGTGCCGCCATAGCGGCCACTTGGGGGTGAACCAACGGCAAAGGAAGATCTTTCTCTCTGTCTCTCTCTCTCTCACTGTCTAACTCTGCCTGTCTAAAATAAAAAATAAAAAAAAACACCAGTGGGAAAGGTTTAGCACTGGAAATCAAGGGTTGCGCGTGTGGAAATTAAGCCCCCAATGTGTGGCATGAGGTGGGGGGAACCATGGTGTTTAGGGGTGGGGCCTTTGGGAGGTGATTTAGGATTAGATAAAGGAAGGGGAGAAGCTGGTGGCTGCGTGAGAAGAGGACTCATACACGTGTGTGCACACACATGCACACACACACACACACGTGCATGTATACATCAGTGGGCTCCCTGTCTCTGGCCTTGTGCTGCCCCGTGCGGGGTCTGGCCTTGGCTGCGCGCCTGGTGGGGCTCTCAGCACCAGGATCGCTGGGCAGCATGGGCACAGAGGCAGGAAGCCAGGTGGGTGAGGGGCAGGGAAGTCAGTCCTGAGGGCCTCTGGTTCTCCAGCGAAGCAGGAAGCAAGTGCTGTGAGAAGGAGGTGCTGGAAGTTTCTGGGGAGAGCAGAGGTGTGCAGGGTCCTCTCGGGGCTGCTCTGTGTTTCTCACCAGTCACATTTTGCTGGGAAGGTGCAGGCATGGAAGGTGGCAAGCTGGATTCTCCTATAGTCATTTTTGCTCCATAATTCCATGGAGGGCTAAGGGGTGGGGCAGGGGTGCGCAGGGAGCACTGGGAGCAGTGGGAGGCCCTGGTAGGTCAGAGGATCTGGGAATCAGCCTCGTTTGGGGAGCGAGCAGGAAAGGAGGAGGTGCAGGTGAACAGCCAGGTTGCCTGCACAGCCTCTCTAATGGGAAATCCTGTTGAAGTGCAGGTTGGTCCTAACATGGGGAGAGACCCCTGGTTCTGCATTTCTAATAAGCTGGCACGGGGGGGGGGGTGCTAGTTAATCTTCTTATTGGCATGATACCAAAACCTCGGTAAATGTAACTATACTAGGCTGGCTTGTGAAGATGGCTAGCTAGGTAGGTAGTGAAACACCTAAGTAAAAAAGATGAAATGTAAATAAAAAGGAAAGTCCAACCCAACCAAGCAGTTTATTTATCTCAAGCCTGTTGGGAACACTTAGAAAAGCCAGGTGATCCTGTAAGGAGGAGGCCTGCTGGGCCTAGGAGGCAGTCTGGGTTCAGAGAGACCCCAGCTGGGGAACTGCCCCTGGCTGGGAGGGCTGCTGGCTCGCCCCTGGCTCTCTGCCCCTCTTTGCTGACTGTGGGAGTGGGGGAGGCCATGACTGGCCCTCAGTCCTAGTCAAGACTCCAAGGGATAATTAATTTTGAAACTTTGTTCATTAAAGACTTTACCCAGGGGCATTTAAAAAGAAACTTTTGTAATTTATTTTTATTTGAAAGGCAGAGTGGGGGGTGGGGGTCAGAGACATAGACAAAGAGATATTCTATCTGCTGGTTCACTCTGCAAATGCTCATAAGAGCTGGACTTGGGCCATGTCAAAGCCAGGAGCCTGGAACTCCGTGCAGGTCTCCCTCATGGGTGGCAAGGACCCAGGTACTTGAGCCATCACACCTCCAGGTGTGCGTTAGCAAGAAGCTGGGTCAGATACAAAGCAGCCAGGACTACAACTGGCACTCTGATATGGGAAGCAGGCATCCCCAGTGGCAGCTTAACCTGTTGTACCACAATGCCCAACCTGCAATTTTTTTTTAAATGCAGGTTCTTTTAGTCTTTTTAGTCCCGAAGAGCAGTTTTGACTGTGCCAACATTCCACCAAAATAAGCCTGGACTATTTCTCCCTGAATAGAACACATGGGAATGGCTAATCTCACACCCAGGGTTTTGATTCCTTTGCTTTAAGGGTCAGAGTAGGATTCCTGATTAATCTCTTAATGGGGATAAACTCAACAGAACTGAGAATTGTAGCAACAAGGTGGCAGAAATTTCTGGAGCAGGGGCTTGCAACAAATTCTGAAACTAAGCTGGAAGGAACCGTGGCATTTGACCGCTTGAGTTTGCCCTGGGGAGACACCTTCTGAACACTTCTCTTGGGCTCCCTGCAAAGCCCTTTCTACTAACATATTCGTGGGCACAACAGTTTCCTAGGACATTGCCCTACCTCTTCATCTTGAAAGCTGGCAGAGGCCCTTTGTTCTCCTATGCTGTGCCCCCAGAGGCAAGGACCTAGGCCATGGTCCTCGTTCTCTGCCCAACAGTGTTGGGTCTGTGTAAATTTCCACTCCTCTCATTTCCCTTTCTCTCCCCCTTAGAGGCAGGGAAGGCACCTCCCTGCCTTAATCAGATCATCTTCAAAAGGACTTTGGGCCCTGACTCATAGCTGCCCATCCACCCCACCCAGGGCCCGAGTTCTCCCAGGCAACACCATGGCACCCATCTGGTCTGTTGGATCATGGTTCCCTTGTAAGCTTTGCTCTGGTGACTTTCACTTCCGCTGCGCTGCAACAGCTGCATGGACAGCCCCGCCCTGGACATTGCAGGCACTGGAGCCACTCTCCCTTGGAAGCCTGGACTCTGGAGCTCTGCTGTTTACTGACGCTTCCCACCCACCTGCCCTCCCCATACCCTCACACTCGCCCAGCCTGCTCCAGAGGTCCTGGAACCTGTTTACTCTACTCATTCTTTTTTTAAAAAAAAAAAGAATTAAAAAATTACTCAACTCATTCTTTTTTTAAAAAAAAATTTATTTACTTGAAAGGTAGAGTGACAGAGAGATAGAGGGAGAGACGAAGATCTTCCATCTACTGGTTCACTGTCCAGTGGGTCACAACAGCCAGGCTGAAGGAGCTCCATCCAGGCCTCCCATGAGCGTGGCGGGGGCTCAAGTACTTGGGCCATCTGCTGCTGCTTTCCCAGGCGCATTAGAGGCATCCTGGTGCGTCAGAGTGAGACAGCAGTGATGTGAGGGTGACGCCGAGGGAAATATGCTGGGAGACCCTTTGCAGCCAACTGTGAGGTGGAGGAAGAGGTGTGAGCCAGGGGTGAGAGGAGCCTGTAGACGCTGGGAAAGGCAGGAAACTGGACTGTTCCCTAAGCCTCCAGGAAGAGCCAACCTCGCCGATCCCTGACTGTGGCCCAGTGGGACTGGCTATGGACTTCTGAGCCGCAGAACCGTCCCCTCCTGCAGCCACGAGATTGAAGTCCACACACGTGTGGTGATTTCTCGGAGCGGCACGAGGAAATGCACGCAAGGTTGTGAAAGGTTATTCTTTTACCCTCTGTGTAGTTGCCTGGGGAACAAAGTTTCTATATTTGAGCAGAATAACCTTCTCTGCTTCACGCTGACTTTATGATAGCCCTTGATTATTTAAGAGAACAAAGTTTTCTCACTTAGGAAAAAGTCAGATTCTTCATAATCATGTTACCTCTCTCCTTTCTTTCTTCCTTTTTTTTTTTTTTTTTTTTTTGGACAGGCAGAGTTAGTGAGAGAGAGACAGAGAAAGGTCTTCATTTTCCATTGGTTCACCCCCCAAATGGCCGCTGTGGCCGGCATGCTGTGCCAATCCGAATGCAGGTCCAGGTGCTTCCTCCTGGTCTCCCAAGTGCCATCCTCCACTGCCTTCTCAGGCCACAGCAGAGAGCTGGACTGGAAGAGGAGCAACCAGGACAGAATCTGGCACCCCAATCGGGACTAGAACCCAGAGTGCCAGCGCTGCAGGTGGAGGATTAGCCTAATGAGCCGCTGGCCAGCCCTCTCATTTCTTTAAGAAATAGATATGGTAACTCTAAGTTGTCAATCATTGTCCCTTGACATCTTTTAATAGTTAGCCTTCCCCACATTTATTTTTTAATTTCACATATTCATTTTCTTTCTTTTTTTTTTTGAAAGATAGACAGACAGACAGACTGATCTTTCATCAGCTTGTTCACTCCCTAAATGCCCACAGCAGTGACGGTTGGGCCAGGCCAAGCCAGGAGCCCAGAACTCCATCCAGCTCCATGTGGGTGACAGGGAGCCGTCACCCGCCACCTCCCAGGTGTATTAGCAGGAAGTCAGAAGAAAAGCGAAGTAGTAGGGACTCCAGCCCAATGCTCCCATAGACAATGCGAGCATCCGAATGCCTGCCGCTCCACGTTGATTTTTAAATGATATATTTTGCACCTAAAACTGCCTTTGATGTTTCCCAGAGGAAAAACATTAAGAATTTGTCCTCTTTCTTTGTACAAAAGAGAATCATTGGAAATACTTAGTTGTATTTGATTTGTTACTTTTGATGAGTTGTGCAGGAAGAGTTGTCGAAACAGAAGAGACACTTCGCTTTCCTCAGATTAAAGTAGTATGGTAGGCCAGCGCCGCAGCTCACTAGGCTAATCCTCCACGCTGCAGCTCACTAGGCTAATCCTCCGCCTGCGGCGTCGGCACCTCCTGTTCTAATCCCGGTCAGGGGACCAGATTCTGTCCTCATTACTCCTCTTCTAGTCCAGCTCTCTGCTGTGGCCTGGGAGTACAGTGGAGGATGGCCCAAGTGCTTGGGCTCTGTACCCACATGGGAGACCAGGAGGAAGCACCTGGCTCCTGGCTTTGGATCGGCGCAGCACACCAGCAACACGCTGGCTGTAGCGGCCACTTGGGGGGTGAACCAATGGAAAAAGGAAGACTTTTCTCTCTCTCACTGTCTACCTCTGCCTGTCCAAAAATTAAAAAAAAAAAAAAGTTGTGTGGTAGAATGCTATGAAATACAGGTTTTCTTAGGAATCATATGCTATGTGGGAAATTCCTAGAGACTTATCAATGCCTCATTGTCCATGAGGTGCTTTTATTTTTTTAAGATTTATTTATTTAACTTGAAAGTCAGAGTTATACAGAGAGAGGAGAGGCAGAGAGAGCGAGGTCTTCCATCTGCTAGTTCACTCCCCAGTTGGCCACAATGGCCGGAGCTGAGCTGATCCGAAGCCAGGAGCCAGGAGCTTCTTCCAGGTCTTCCATGTGGGTGCGGGGGCTAAGGGACTCCGGCTATCTTCCACTGCTTTCCCAGGCCATAGCAGAGAGCTGGATTGGAAGTGGAGCAGTTAGGATTCAAACTGGCACCCATATCGGATGCCAGCACTGCAGGCGGTGGCTTTACCTGCTAAGCCACAGCGCCAGCCCCTCATGATGTATTTCTTGGTTCTGCTTTTCCAGATCTTAGACAACCATAGTAGAATGTTATCAGTCATAATTTCAGCTGTTTCTTTAAATGGTAACCCAGTCACAGCTTCTTTGATTTGAATCTAGTGTCTCTGAGGCCAGCGGTTTTCACTTACCAATGGAGTGTTATTAAACTTAAGATCTATTCTAAATGTATAAATCTCTTTACTTGAAATGCTTTTATGTATCTTTATATAGTCTTAATGTGTTTGAACATATGCTTAGTAATGGTAGATTATGTACCAATATTATTATTATATATCTGAAATTTTTTCTGTATAAAGATTGTTCTTTTTTTTTCTTTTTTTAAAGCAAGAGTTACAGAAAGAGAGGGAGAGACAGAGATTTCCATCTGCTGGCTCACTCCCTAAATGGCCACAATGGCCAGGCCCATGCCAGGTTGAAGCCAGGAACCCCATCCAGATCTCTCACTTGAGTGGCAAGGGCCCAAACACTTGGGCCGCCTTCTGCTGTTTTCCCAGGTGCATTAGCAGGAGCTGGATTGGAAGTGGAGCAGCCTGGACTTGAACTGGCACTGATATGGGGTGCTGGCATTGCAGGCAGCAGCTTAACCTGCTGTGCCACAATTCTGACCAGTTCTTTTATTTTTATAAATTATACACACCATCTCCTATTTAGAAATAGGGTTATCCATTATGTTAATAGGGCTATTTTGTTTTTAATTTGAGAGACAGAAGAATAAAGATAGAAAGAGAGCTCCCATCTGTCAGTTCATTCCTCAGGTGCTTGCAATGGCTGGAACTAAAAACTCAGTCTAGGTCTCCCACATGAGTGGCAGATCCCCAATTACTTAAGACACCACCTGCTGCCTCCCAGGGTCCACACCAGCAAGGAACTAGAATTAGGATTGGAACTGGGATTCAAACCCAGGCACTCGATATGGGATATGGTGTCTCAACCAATGCCCCAACCTTTAAGCCAAATGCCCACCCTTTTCATCTAAAACATTTTAGGCTGATTTTGCTGTTTTGTTTTGCACGTCACAGAAACAACCAATTTTCCTTGTCAGTTGTACCATCCTTGTTATGAACTCCAAGCAGGTCCTTCACATTTGAAACTTGTCAATAATAGGTTAACCACAGTCATTTCATTTTGCCATCTACAGATAGTTTTTTGTCTCACTCTGGTACTTCCTTGAAAGCTCTTACAGTCAACTGCAGACCACAGCGTCTCGTCTTCCACCAAGAAGGGGTGTGTCCGGGCCATGTGGTCAAGACCTCTGCTGGGTACGTCAGGGAATAAGCTTGTGACAGCATCATGTAATCAGCTTTGAGGCCATACCAGTACACTGAGTCAGGATTTCTAGATCTCCAGCTGAGATACCATTGAATGCATGAGATGACTAACCCAAATCCAGTGCATCAGGGATTTATTACCTGAGACTGAATGAACTATGATCAAGGATTTTACTTGAAATATATATTTATAAGGTATATTTATTTATCTGAAAGCAGAGTGACAGAGAGAAAGGGAGGGAAGGAAGGAGAGAGAGAGAGAGAGAGAGAGAGAGAGAGAGAGAGAAATAGTTCACCTGCATATTCACTCCCCCAATGCTTACAACAACCAGGGCTAGGCCAGGCCAAAACCAGGAGCCAGGAACTCCACCCAGGTCTCCTGCACGGGCGGCACAGACCCAAATGCGTGGGCCATTATCTGCTGCCTTCCCAGGGTGCACATTAGCAGGAAGCTGGATCAGAAGCAGAGGAGTTGGGACTCCAATCAGGTGCTCCAATATGGGGTGTAGGCATCCCAAACAGTAGCTTAACACACTGCGCTATACACTGTATTTGGAGTATTGTTGATATTACTTTCATGCCCTGTGCCCCAGATACCTAAGAAACCTACTTTTCCTAAGCTGTCTGTAACTCATAACAGTTTTTGGCTATACCTTGGTAACCAGAGCAAACCATTTGTGGCTATTTTATTCTCTCTCCTTGACTCCTCCAAAATTCAGAAATTCTCATTAAACATTCTTTTAAAAGAATTTTTGTTGGTTTGAGAGGCAGAGTGACAGAGAAAGAGGGAATGACAGAGAAAGAGATCTTCCAACTGCTGGTTCACTCCCCTAAATAGATAGAACAGCCGTTGCTGGGCCGGGCTGAAGCCAGGAGCCCAGAACTCCATCCAGGTCTGCCACTTGGGTTGCAGGGGTCCAGGTACCTGGGAAATCTGCTGCCTTCCTAGGCCATTAGCAGGGAGCTGGATCGGAAGTTGTACAGCCAGGACTTGAACCTTTGATCTGATATAATGCCAGCCTCGCATGTGGCAGCCCAGTCCACTGTTGCCATAGCACTGGCCCCTCGGTGAGCACTCTCAGTTCTGTGACAGTGTAATCATTTGCACAGGTTTACTGAGAACTTATTTTCCCTGTTAACAGGACATAATTGGAGACACTGATCACACACTCAAAGCTTTGCTTGGAATATCCTATCAGAGAACGAGGCTCATTTAACCAGGCATGACCCAACACTTTTGAGCAACTAGGGTTGTCTTTATGGAGCCAATGTACACAAGATCTGGGAAAAGTGGCCTAGAGCCTGGCTTGCAGAGTTCCCAGCCTTGCAGGTGCATAAGGAAGGTCAATTATTGGCAAGCCCCTGAACTTCTAGATACAGACCTGGGAAGAGTGGAATTTGCTGACTGATAGGTACCAGCAGTGAACATGATGTTAAGTTCTTGACTTGATTTCCCAACCTCAAGATCCATTCAGAATTCCAGCCTGGATTCCTTCCCAAGGCTTCCAGCAAAGCAAACAGAAGGAGCTCAAATGGGAAATGACCATCCTCGCCGTGAGACCAAATTGCATGAGACTGGTCTAATTTTGTGACCAAGAAGAATCTGTCTTTGAGATCATCCTAATGAAAAGCGAGGTGACTGAAAAGAGAAATGCTGTGTGTCCAGATTCCTGGGGAGCAGACACCAGCCCTTCTCCTTCTCTGAGTTTTCTCAAGCTTCTTTCTACACTGCAGGTGGCTGGTGACTGTGCAGGCTCTGTCTGTCTGATGAGATTAATTGACTTCCTTCTCATACCCCTTGTGGAAAAACCAGTTTGAGTGCCAACTTTTCAACTGGACTGGATCCTATTGTTGATCCTTACCAAATGTCTTCTTCCTCTGGTTTTCCTCAGTATCTCACTATTAGGGAACATCAAGGAGTCCATGGAAAAATAGAATTAAAGATAAATTCATTTTGGTGCAAAAGTTTTGAACTTCATGCGTATTTTCCCATAGTATATTTTCCATGAACTTTTTGAAGATCCCTTGTACACACCCTTCCCAACAAACCTGTCACATTTTTCTTCCTACAGCCTGAAGTGGCATCACCAGGAATTAAAACCTGACTGCCCAGCTCCCATCAGGACTCCGGGTTGCCTTGGGGGTGGCCTTGTCTCACAAGATATGAAGTTCTGAGAGCTAAAGCCCCGTGACTTGGCCTAAACCTCAAGAGACCCAGCAGTTTAGCAAACCATGGACAAACCATTGGCTGGACCACGGAGGAAGTCCATCCATCAGAATGCTCTGGTCCTCCATTCCCTCCTGTGAGAAGTAGGCAAGACCGTGGATACACAAAGGGCATCAACATCTCAGCTTCATCTCAGAGATTCGGGGAGCAGGGCTGAGGGGTTTTCTTTTGCTGACCCCTTGGAATTCACAGAACTGCTTCCTTCTCAGGGTTCAATTCCTGGCCGTTTGCTTTAATACCGCTTCTACATTATTACTTTTCTGTTTCGGGCATCCATCTTTTAAGATGCCTGGGTCTCCAGGACCCTCAAGCAGCTCACCTGTCAACAGGTGGCTCAACAGCTTTTGTGGGAACAACAGCAACAGGAGTCCCGGCGGGACTGTTTCTTAGGCGCCGGTTTAGGAGGTTTGCGCTTTCTCCGAGCGAGCTGTTAGTGATGAGCGACATTCACCCGGGGCCAAAGCTGGGACTGACAATGCTGAACTTTACCCGAGCCTCATGCAACTCAGCAGTGATGGTTAGAAACACCACCCTTTTGTGTTTCAGAAAGAGCCAGCCAGCTGACCACAGAGCGCCAAGCTACTCTCTGGATTCCTGATAGAAGATCAACCTCCATCCATCCCATGATGCTCTTGCCTACCTGCCTCTCTAAGACCCCAGGCTCCCTGCCTCGTCTTTGAGATGTTCCTCGGGAACGGAACTTCTCCTTATCTCACTGGCCTGAATGAAGTCACTTCCTTAATGATCGGGTAATTCTGTGTGCCACAGCCGGTGAGTGCCTCCTTGGGTGGCGGCAGCCAGCACCTCACCCGTGACTGTGCTGCTGGAGGGGCAACCACCTGTGCCCCGGGGTCTTTCCAGTGCTCCTGTGGCTTAACCCTGTGTACAACCATCTTTCAGCAGCTCAGGACGTGAGCCAACCCAGAGAGGGATGCCTCGGGTAGTGGAGCAGGTGGAAGGGAAACGCCTGCCTCCCGTGCTGACTGAGACAGGAAGGAGTCAGTCTGAGATGCTTCTGGGCTGAGACAGTGGTGACACACGCCCAGTTATGCCTTTATTGGAAGGAGGAAATAGTATCCAGCCTGGACAGGTATTGGGTAGAAAGCAGGCCAAGTCAGAGCTGGGCTGGCGCAAGTGTTGTAAAGTGTGCAAATTTTAAACCCACGGATCCCATCTCATTGCTCTTCTCAGTGGAGAGAAGGCAAGGAGGGCTCCCCTGGGTAGCGTGTGCATGGTCAGGGGTGTTGAAGGCAGGGAGCAATGGAATCTCTCAGCTCTGTGACTTTGCAGGTGGATTTTAGCAAGGGCCTGTGATGTAAGGACAAGGAGACCCTGATAATGTCGCCACTCCATAGCCATCTCTTGTTGCCCGAGAGGAACCCAGGAGTTCCTGAATTCTTTATTGTCTGTTTCCCCCGGTGAAGTAAGTGTAAGGAATCTTGTCTGTAGCAAGATCCCGGGGACCAGCGATAACCAGGAAGCCCCTAAGAATTCTTAGGGCCCTTGGATGCTGTGTGTGGTGTCCCCAAGCCTAGCACAGTACTTGGTACCGGGGAGGCATTTCATGGTGCTTGGACATCTGTCCTTACTGTGAATCACATGTTCTGGGTCTTATAAAGGATGACAAAGCAAGGAAACTTGCCGGGTAAGGCAGGGGGACTCTTGTTACTTGGACTTGTATACACAAAGTTGTAGCCAAGTGGTTGCCTAGAACCCTTTTGGAAAACACTGGAAGTCAAATGCCCACTTTTAATTAGCCAAGGCTGGGTTTTCCTGTCTCAAGCCGCAGTGCTCAGCCATCAAGGCCGCCTGCTGCAAGACCCGTTGAGTTCATCTCTGCCAGCCTTCATGCCTGTCTCAAAGTCATTTGTGTGCTGGGAGTTGGCTTTGAATAGAGCAGATTCTTTGAAAAACAGGCAGAAAAACCAAAGTCCTTTAGCAATAAGGTAGCCCCATATACGTGGCTGGGAGGCGTCCAAGCCAGGCAGCCCCAGGAGGATGGAGTTAGTGTAGGTTTGGATGAGGGCAGAAGAGAGCAGGTTCTTGGTTTCCGGGGGAGTTCATGCTCACTTGGTGGGGTTGGGGGTGGTATGTCCAAATCAAATTCCTTTTATTTTGAGGGCAGCCCATTGACAAGGCAGTGATGGAAAAGTGAAGTTTGGGATACCAAAGGGAACCAGAGAATTTTGATGTCATAAGGGTTTGTAATTGAACTGCAAATACCTGGTCAAGTCAACCTCAAGTAAATTGATTGATATTTGGGGGAGGGGATGCCGACTGACATGTGATAGAGATAGACCTAGGAAATAACCGTAGGTCAGGACATCAGCCGAGCACAGCTTGACCCCTGCCCCGGGAAGCCTCAGAGGATCACGCCTGTGAGCCCTCCCCAAATACCCGGACTGGTCCAAGCTTGTCCAGAGGGCCTTCTTTGCTGGCACACACAGACCCACCCCTGAACTGTTCGCCCGAAGAAAGTTCAGCTTCACAAATGGACTGGATTGGTTCCATGGGTTGAAAATGGTGAAGTGAATGAGGGTCTGTTACCGGGATGGCCTAGACTAGGGTCACCAAGACAGGGTCCGAGGCCCAGTAAGAAACAATGGCTCAATGTGTTCACAGGGGTTTGCATGAGTGAACAGCATAGTTACAGCCTAGCCTCCCTTCTTCTAGGTGGATCTCTCTGGGTGGTCCCTGCCTTGGTCCTGCACGGCCCTGTTTCAGCTTCAGTTGCCAGTTTTCTTTCTTTAGAAGAACATTAGTCCCTGGTGGGCATGTTCAAGTACCTCTTAAGTCCCCATAGTAAGCTTCTTCCAGGTTGTCTTGAGTGGAAGACCTGAACTTCAAAAGATGGATGTAACCATCTTGCTCTGCTTTGGTGTAAGTGGGATGGACAATGCCTACCTAGGATAGTGTTGGTTGCAAGAAAGTAGATGAGCTCCATGTCCAAGTATCTAAGTGAGGATGAGACAAGGGCTTCCAGTTAGGTGGGGCTAGGAGCAGTGGGACATTGAGCAGAGATCATAGGTAGCAGTCAAGGGGCTCTGCGGGTATGCGCATGGCAGTGGTAGGATGCCCCAGCACCTGGGACCCATCTGTGCCATGCCACCTGTCCATATTAATGTAGCCCAGCATCTTGAAGGATCCCTGGCATCCTGAAATCTGTGGTGACAAACATCAGATTTACCTGCATAGCCAGATTCTTTGTGGGTCTTAGAGCAGGGAACTGGGTTTGGGTTGCTGGCAAAGGACTTTGTTCTTAGGGGCCGGGAGGAGACAGTGGACAAAAACATCTATTATTAAGCTGAGGAAAATGCCGTGGTTGCCTGGCTGGCTGGTGACAATGTGTGGTGGGGGTTTGTGTACAGGTGCAAGAGTATATGTGAGAGTGAGTATATGCACACAGTTGTAAAGGAGGTGCAGCTCTCATCCTGAGACCCACTGACTCACCCCAAACAGTGCCTGCCAGGCTGGAAGGCAAGAAGAGGTGGCGCTCTGTGAACCTGGCCTCTCCTGCCCTGTCCACTCCCTAGCAGAAAAAATGCACTGAGCCTGCCAGGTGGGACCAGCTCCAATGCGAGCATGCATGACCTCCCACTGAAGGGCAGCCAGTGACCTCTGGAAGAAGACAGACCCAGGGGTCAGGGCTATGCGGCCAGTGGCAAGCGGCAGCCGTGGCTGGAATCTAGCCTTCTCAGGATTTTGCTATGGTGGGAGAGTCTGAGGAAGATGCCAGCCACTGTGCTCTCGTCCCACTGCTTGTCCGAAGGGAGCGTTCAGACCCTCCTAGGATGGCACAGAAGATGGGCTCTGTCTAGTCCAGGTACGGTCCAGGCAACAGCGTCAATCATGACTCATGCCATGCACTGGCGTGACAGGAACGCAGCTGGTGGACTTGGCCGCTGGCCCTCACTTGCCATCAGTGCCCCAAGAAGGAGCTGCAGTATCTCTAGCTATTTTAGGGCTGATGCAGAAGATATCTTTGTATTGCCAGTGTGCGAAGAATAGCATGTAATAGTACGTAAGGTACATAAAGTGGGCTGGAGAGGGCCCCGATCAAACCAAGTCCATCACATTGAAACCTGATGTCTCCCTGGCCAAGGAGCCATGTGTACAGTTGCCGTGTCATGGCGACCTTTGCAAATCCGGCTGTACCCAGCCGTACCAGTGCCACCTCCATGGCACATTCCATGGCCACTCCCAGGATCATTCAGGTACATTTCCAGCCAGTCCGGGAGCCAGCCAGGGATATGCCCTTTGTAGTAAGTCTTGGACTAAAAGAGATAAAAATTAGTTATACAATGCATGAAGCACCAGCAGTGTAACATCTTCACTCCATGTGTCTAGTCTGACTCGCTCATCTCCGTTCTTGCAGCCAACACAATCCTAGGGAGGCGTCTCCCACCCTGTTTACATTGGAAGCATAGTCAGATGGTTACATCCGTCTTTTTTTTTTTTTCTTCATGAACAGATAGGTTTATTTCAATAAGTTTGAAACTCTTGCCTTTATGCAAGCGTACTACAGTAAGTATATCAGGAATTGACGATGCCCTACACTGTCAAATGTATAAAGTTATACAAATGTATAAAAGTTCCCTTGCACTTTCTTCAACACTGTTGTCCACTTCTGCCTTGACCTCTACTGAGTCGACCCGGGCTGCTTCTGCGGGGACTCTGGCATCTCAGGTGGGGAGGGGGGCGAGGGAGCCTGAAGTAGACCTTCCCCTCGTCATAGACGAGCCACCATGGCCCAGGCCTGGTGTATGGGGTTACACATACCTCACCCCACCCCAAAACACAATGCTAGATTGTGGGTAGATGAGATATCTCTAGTATCGTAAAATCGCAATAAATAAACTCCTAATTATAACTGCATGCCCCTGGTTAAAATTACCAGCCAGATTAACTCTAACACCATGGAATGTTTCTAATTAAAATTACATTATGACAGGCCGGTTTCTGACTAAGCATTTCAAATGAAGTTCCAGCACTGATTGCCCTAACCAAAATCAGCTCCAAAGACATCTTGATCATATTAAAGCACGGATTATGTCATAGAAAACATTTGTAAACATGTGGCTCTTTGCCAAGCTCTCTCACTTATGATTAAAAATAAGTTCTACATTCTTATATTATCTGTGTTTTCTGAATATCAATCTCCCATACAACTTTATTTAGCAGAGTTGGCCACAGTTACACAAAACTGAGCGTTTTTACGTTTGATTTATTCTGCCTTAGAAGTCACAAAGCAATTGGCAATTCTGCCTCTAAAGCAATTCATTAATAATTCCCTTGCCCCAAAATAATGACTGCCCAAGTCATGACTTACCCGATTTCTGCGTAAGCATATTTTCTGTTTCCAGTGTCCTTCCTAATTCTAACTGAAGCCTGCGGAACCACAAACATCTGATCTCCTGCAGAACCTCTCCAGGTCGATACCGATCGGATTTTGATTTTACTTTAAAAATTACTCCATTCCATTAGCTAATGAGATGCTTTTATAAAAAACCTTTCACAAACCAAATTAGACTTTCAAATAGTAAACTCAAGTATATGTACTCAGGTAGTCACACACCTGCAGTATTTTAAGATAATGGGTATGGTTCAGATGGAACAGGGTGGCATCTGACTCGACAGTTAAGACACCTGCATCCCTTAGGGGAGTGCCTGGGTTTGAGTCTCTGCTCTGTTAACAATTCAGCTTCTTGCTAATGTATCCTGGGAGACAGCAGGTGATGGCTCAAGTACTTGGGCCTCTGCCACCCATGTGGGAGACCTGGGTGGAGTTCTGGGCTCCCTTGGCTGCTGTGGGCATTTGGGGCATGAATCAGCAGGAAGATCTGTCTTTCTCTTTTGTTCAGCGTTTTTTTTTTTTTTTTAAAGATTTATTTATTTGAAAGGCAGAGTTACGGGGGTGAAGGGGAGAGAGAAATATCTTCCATCCACTGGTTCACTCCCCAATGGCCACAACAGCTGGAGCTGTGCCAATCCAAAACCAGGAGCCAGGAGCTTCTTCGAGGTCTCCCATGCAGGTGCAGGGGCCCAAGCACTTGGGTCATCTTCTACTGCTTCCCCAGGCCATAGTAGAGACCTGGATTGGAAGTGGAACATTCGGGTCTTGAACTGGCACCCATATGGAATGTTAGCACTACAGGTGGAGGCTTTACCTGCCACACCATAGCATCGGCCCCATGAGCCTTTCAAACAAACTTTTAAAACACAGAAGGCCAAATTGAACACATCCCTTGTGGTTGTGGGGAAGGGAGGGGAGCAGTGAGCTGAGGCCAGGGCTGGGTTCTAGCCCCTGAGCCCATCTGGGCAGGCTTTCCAGATCTCCCATGCACCTGACACACTTCCTTCCTTTAACAGTCTACAGGGAGGAGCTTTGCCCCAAAGTGTCGTCTCCATTTTCCAATTAAAAAGAAAAGTTGTATTTACAACTTCCAGCTCGACAATCATCAAGGTCTGTGGTTTATCGACTCGGGTCTCTGGCTCCCTGGGGCCAAGGACTCCTTCTTCTCCGGGATGCTGCGCTGTGCCCTTGCCTGAGTCATCTATGAGGCTGGATCCCTGCACTCACCCCCTGCCCTTTGGTCGGGCCTGGAACCAGCACCTCTGAGATTCCCGTCACCACGGGGAGGTGCCAACGAGGGCACGGACTAGTACTTCACCTTCAGGTTTCCTTCTCGGCGTCTTCTCTCACTCTGTCTCTTTCTCCATGCCTCTGTCTGTCCGTCCACCTCTGCCTCTTGCTCTCCATCGTTCTGTCACTGTGTCTGCTTCTCTGGCTCTCTCCTCTGTGTCTCTGCCTCCCTCTCACTGTTTATCTCTCTCTGCCTCTGATTCTGTTCCCTGCGTCTGTCTCTCTCTGTCTCTGTCTCCCTCCGGGCTCGGTCCGGCCTTTATCCCGCCCCACTTGCCAGGTCAGCGCCCTTTGCCAGGGCACCTCCCAGGCCTGCAATGACAGCCGTGTGGAATCTGAGGGTGGAAGCAGATGGCTCACAAGGACTTTGAAGATTCTGTTTCATATCTGAAAGTCATGGGAGTAAAAGCAGTGACTTAAAAAAAAATCCGCGCGTGGGTCCTGTCCCGGGGCATCTCCTATGTTATTTCTGACCCTAAACGAAGAAATGAGATGCCTTATTCCATGGCACCCAAGACACTTTGCTTGTAGGACCACCATTATATCACATCCATTCAGACAAAAGGTCCACCGTCTACACCGCAACCCGCCCTTGACGGCTGCCTGCGTCTTCATTTCAGCCATGCTGAGACGTGCAGGGACTGAAATACGTGGAGAGCTGGGGAGCAGGGTGAAGGCAGACAAGGAAGCTGAGGACAGAGGAGCCCGGAGCCTCCTTCGAGGGGTCGGGCTGGCCCCAGCCTCTGTGTCCAGCTTGGAGGCCTTTCCCCCCAGCAATATCTCCTTTCCTCCCTGCTTGTCCCCAGGGACACCAGAAGCCCCCTGTCACCGACTTGGGGGGGCACTGTTCAGCACTGGGACTGCTGCCCCCGAGGCCACCTCCCCGTGTCCACTGCAGAGCCTGGTACGGGACTGTGTGTTCCGCGGCCGCTCTGGGATTGCTGGCCGTGGTGGGGTTGGCATGGAACAAGCGGGCACTGGCTGTGGCCACCAAACCCACTGCGGAGCTCCACTTCTCTTTTTAAAAGGATTTATTTATTTATTTGAAAGGCGAGAGAGAGAGAGAGAGAGAGAGAGAGAGAGAGAGAGAGAGAGAGGTTTGAACTGCTGGTTTCACTCCCCAAATGGCCACATTGGCTGGGGCTGGTCCAAGCCAAAGCCAGGAGCCAGGAGCTTCTTCCAGGTCTCCCATGCAGGTGCAGGGCCCAAGGACTCGAGCCATCCTTTGATGCTTTCCCAGGTGCATCAGCAGAGAGCTGGAGCAGAAGTGGGGCAGCCGGGACTCGAACCGTCACCCATATGGGATGCCGCTGCCCCAGGGGCCCTTTACTGGCTACACCACAGCACCAGCCCCTCTCCACTTCCTGTCCTGGCTGGGGAGAGAGCCACAGCTAAGGCAGCTGAACTGTCAAGGTAGATGTGGGGCTCTCACTGCTTCTGCCCGCCCCACCTGTTCTTCTCCGTCCACAGTGGCCGCCTCTCGGGTCCCTGACTCAGTGTTCCTGGTCTGCCTCCACATGTTTCCTAGAGTGACCGGGGTCTCTGTGGCTGAACCGAGCTGCCGTGTGCTTCCCTGTGTGTGTTTGGTGATGCAGGCCGAGCTTACTGACACCTGCACACACAGGAAGGGCTGTCCCCGCAGCCCTGGGAGGGTGAGGGGCCACACACGCAGTCCCCACCCGGCTGGAGTCCACAGCCCGGTGAGCGAGCAGAAGTCGTCAGAGCAGCTCAGAATAAGTGGAGATGGGAGGAGCTGGGTTGGAGCAGGCACCCCCGACACACACACACACACACACACACACACACGCTCACACACACACTGTACGCCCCTTCCCCTTCACTTATGATTGAGGGTGGAGCCATGTGGTAGGTGGGCACACCTGAGTGGGCACACCTGTCCCCTCCAGGCACAGCCTGTCAGAACCGGTTGTCTCGCCAACCCTCTGCCCACACTGATGACCTTGGGCCCCCGCGCTACCCAGCCCACAACGAGCCCAGAGTTCCCCAGAAAAACCGGAACTGAGTTCCTGGGTTTGACTCAGTGCCTGGTGGTAACCACCTCACCTAACAGGGTCACACGTTCCTACGAGGGGAGACACGCCAAGAACGAACCAGTCGGGCAGGCAGTGTGGCGCGTGGGACACCCACATCCCCTGTCATGGTGCTGGTTCCAGGCCTGGCTCCTTGCTTTCAACCGGCTCCCTGTTATTGCACCTGGGACGCTGCAGATGATGGCCCCGGTATTTGAGTTCTTACCATCTGCGTGGAGACAGGGATGGAGTTCCAGGGTCCCACAGCCTGAGCAAAGGCCCTGTGGTCAGAGAGCACTTGGGATGCACAGTGCTGCGTCTGCTCCCTGTGCGGCTGGTTTAAGGAGGGCACCCTGGGGTGCACGCTGGGATGGTGCTGCCTGGCTCTCCCAGGCTTCCACAGCAGGGGCTGCTCTGCCTCCCCTCCTCAGCCCCTCACAACCAGTCCGCAGCCCCCTGGACGGGGTCTCACCCGTAGTCTGCCTCGTTTGTCACCCTGTTCAGTTCTGCTCATGGGGCTGGGGACCCTGGGGAGAGGCAGGGGCAGCGACTTAGAAGCTTGTCCCCAGTGTTGCTGGGGGTGGAGCCAGAACACAGCCTGGCAAGGGGGCTGGCATCGAATGTGAGGCCCTTGGGTGGGAGGCTGAGGCGTGGGCAGGGGCAGGAGGGCTGTGGAGGGCCCCTTGTGTTCACTTTGCAAACCCAGCTGGTGAGCAGCAGCCTGGGTGGCCCAGTTCGTCCCCCTGGGGTACCCCAAGGCCCAGATGGAGTGCTGGAGGCTGGGCGGCCACTTGCTCCCATGCAAACTGCTGGCACCCCCTCCACACACACTCTGCTCCCCACGTGCCCCCCTAGCCTAAGCAAGCCTGCCCCTTCCATGTCAGCACAGCTCCACCTGTCGCACACCTGCCCCAAACGCCTCCCCTGGGAGTGCAGAGTCAACCCTGGCCTGGTGTCCAGTGTTTTCGAGCTGCGGCCTCTGACCCCTTCCTGGACTTGCCCCCAGCTCCACCTGACTGCTGTCCCTGTCCCTTACCAACTCACGTTTCCAGGACAGGATTTCAGACACCACAAAGGATGTGGCGAGGCCGCTCTCATCTCTGCCTAACCTGGCCCAGCCCCGACTCTGCCTCCACGTGCCACCCCGGCAGCAGCGTGCCCAGCCTCTGGCGGCGACCCACTCTGCATGGCAGCCTGTCCCAGTTCTCAAGATCTTCTTGCAGAGACCAATGACTTGGTTCTCTCAAGGGGACCTAGTGGGAATCTGCTGGGGCAGTATTTTCTGGAAAAGATTTATTTCCTGATAACAGGGGGGCATATGTATCTGACTCCACCTTTTCTCTTTCCTCCTTCCTGGATGGCAGAAGTGAGGGCTGGAGCAGGGGCAGCCATATGTCAACTATATTTGTCTGCTTCTAGATTGATTATGTATCCTCCCTCCTCATTTAAGCCACTGAAACCATTTTTCTTTCTTCCTTCCTTTCCTTTTTTTTCTATTTTTTAAAGATTTATTTATTTATTTGAAAGTGAAAGTAGAGTGGGATTTATTCCAGTAGGAAAGGTCCCGCCAGAGCGGCAAAGCGGGGGGGCGCCAAGAGAGAAAGACCCAAAGAACCCCACAGCGCTGGGGGACCAAACTGTCAATCAACAAGGCGGGGACAAACTCCACAAAAGACCTGGTTTACAATTCTCCATCCTGTCCGGCTCGCTGAGGATTCAAGAAACCATGGTAAATTTGTAAAAATTTGGAGATTCCTAAGCAGCCGGACACTTTGATCTGCTACAGAGAATCTTTTGGGGGGAGCGGGCACCTCCTGTTCCAGATTTCTACCAGGGGACCACCCTGACTGCCTGTTACGTTTTTGGTTCTCAAACACAGGCACCTGATTGCACAGGTTACCGCCTGCCCCCGACTCTGCTCTTGACCTTGCTGCGGTGCGGACAGTGGGCTCCCTGAGAAGGAGCCATGCACTTGGAATTGCAACGTTTTTCTGGTCTCCGGCGGCACAGGGCAGGGCCCTGCATTTCCCGCCGGCACGAGCGGTGCTGCCGCTGCTTTCCCTGTTCCACGCAGACCCCTCCCGGCTCCCGTGTCCCCAGGACGGTGTCACTCCTCATGGGCAGGGGCAGTCCCTCTGCAGGTGCTCTCTGTCCAGGCGGTCCAGGCTCCCCACCCTGAACACCTGCCTCTCATCCGTACTTCCCTGCCTCCCCCCCACACACACACACCGTGACTGCCCCAGGCGAGCAGAGCCCCAGGCTCCTCTCCATCCTTGTTGCAGGAGACCACTGCCTGAGCTTCCGGCTTCGACCGCCGCCACCTGGCGGCTCCACCCACTCACCACTCACTCCTCGGCCCTGTGGTTCTCTTCCCTTCCTCCCTCTCTTAAGGTTGAAAACTGTAGCCTGGGGGCTACAGGGCTCTGACAGCCGGAAACGCCTCGAGGGACCCCCACGTCCCTCAGGATGGCGTGGGCCCTGTTTCTCTTCCACCCTCCTGCCCTAGTCCGTCCCAGGCACAGGACAGGCCAGAGCCTCGGGCCTCTGAGTTTGGACCCGCGCAGGGGAAGCTTCTCCGCTCTCTCGTCCGCCTCATTCTTCTCTCCTTACTCATTCTCAGGGCCTGCCTCTGTGTGTCACCTCTGCCAGGAAGCCTCCCTGTCTGACAGCCTCAGGCGGAGCCATGTGCCCCACTGGGCACACCTCTGTCGTGGCACGTATCACACACACAGCACATACCACACACACAGCACATACCACACACACAGCACATACCACACATACAGCACATACCACACACAGCACGTATCACACACACAGCACAAATCACACACACAGCATGTATCACACACAGCACGTATCACACACACAGCACATACCACACACACAGCACATATCACACACAGCACGTATCACACACACAGCACATACTACACACACAGCACATATCACACAGCACGTATCTCACACACAGCACATACCCCCACGTAGCACATACCACACACAGCACATACCCCACATACATTCCACACACAGCATGTATCACGCAGAACATATCATCCCCGTGGCTGCTTGGTTGTCTCGAGAGACTCTGAGTCTAACACTGCAGGCTGTTTTCTTGCATAGTCCATTTATTATTGGGCTCCCTCACACACATTCTAGGGCATCAGTTCTGCAAAGTCAGGGGAGCTTTGTTTTCTCTGCTGCACCCTGGTGCCTAGGGACAGGCGCATAGTAGCTGCTAAAGTATTTGTCAGATGAACGAATGAAGTACCAGGAGCCAGATCCGTGCAGGGTGCTGGCTAGTTTACCCCACACTGGGCATTCAGGGACTGCTTCCTGCAGCCAGCTTGCTTAAGTGGCATCTCGGGGTGTCAGCCAGGTAAATCCAGGGGGGCAGAGGAAAGAGGGTTTCCAGGCAAAGGCTTAGAAGGAAGGAACGCCGGTGAGCGGAGGTCGCAGCTGAATGGCTTCACCATGAGGAAACAGCCACAGCTGATGCAGGGGAGGGGAGGGCACCAGGCAGGTGGATGCTGATGGCACGAATCTTGGGTTGACGCGCAAGCCCCTACCCCTGCGTTGGAGTTTAGCGCCGGACTGGGAGGGAAGGGGACTAAGGTATAGGGTGGTCACCTCCTGTAGGTGGCCAGCTGCCCCAAGGAACCCGGGGCACCTGGGAACTCTCCGTGATAGGACAGAGGCTTAGGACGGTGGCCGACCCAGGGACAGTGGGGGCGGGGGCCTCGTGACAAGCCCCGCGGATGGAACAGGTTGCAAACGCCAGGGATGGGACCTCCAACTCGACTCCTCGCTTCGGCTGCCTTGGCTCCTGCGCCTGCCACGCGGCGCCGGTGTCGGGCGGGGGTCCTCCGTGGAAGAAGAGGCTCTTGTTCTCCATCGGGAGGGCGCCCAGGCTGCTGCGCTTCTGCACAGCCTGCAGAGAGCCGCACCCTCGGCTCCCCGCGGAATGAATGCCCCGTTCACATCTCAGGCCCAGCTGCGGGCTTGGCGGAGGCCGTTCCCTGGGGAACCGGGTCTGTCCGTCTGTCTGCAGCCTGAACTCGGCTTTCTGAGCCCTGGGTGTTGGACTTCGGCCCTGAGTCCTTTCCTCAAGTGAGTTCCCCGTGGACCAGCGCTCACCAGTGGCAGTCTCAGTTTCCATCAGAGATTTCTTGTGATGCTGAAGGTCGAAGGCCCCGCGCGCCAGCGTCTGGGCTGCTTTTGTTCCCAGAAAGCCCCTGGGCCCCTGTGCCTGGTGCCCAGGGCCAGCTCTCCAGAGCCAGGTCACCACCTGAGTCCATTCCGCGCTCAGGGTGGAACATCGCGGGGGAAGTCTGCCTGGAGCTGGTACTTGGTTCCGTGCCACCATAGTGTTTCGCTTGCGCCCTAAGTCTCCTGCGACAGCGCTACTCTCCCCCTAGCCCCCGGGAAGTCCCCCAGCTCCTTCCATGTCTGGCTCGTGCCCCTAGGATCCAAGGGGGAGCTCAGCAGAGCTCAGCCTGGCCAGGGCGCACTGAGAGCCGGGTCCCAGGCGGGACACGGGGCGCGGGACACAGCGAGAAGGAGAGGGGGTCCCTCGCCCCTCCAGCTTGCTCTTGGGGCTGCCTGGTCTTGCCCCTCTCTATGCCCCAGCTGCTCCCTCTTCCCTGGGCTGGAGGGGCCTGCCCTGCTGCCTCCACACAGAACGGGGAGAGCTCACCTTGTTGAAAAGCTACCTTGCGGGTGGTGGAGACTGTTAGCTAGAATCTCTCTTTTCAAAGCAGTAGCCTGTCGTGGGACTGAATGCTGGGGGTCCTCCTACAGCCTGGGCGGCACCCGGATTTCTTCTTTCTTAATTTTACTTCTGTACCAAATCTTAAAATCTCCCTAGGCAGATGGAATGCAGACTAAAGTAGAAGTTGAAGTTCTCATTAATATTTTTCAAACCCATGGCCTGGTTTTCTATCCATCCATTTTTCATGCAGAAGTACAAAGTTCTTGATCGAAAAAACTAAAAAGAATAGAAGGAAAGAACTGGAATCTCTCCCTTTTCCATCATAAACAAAGTTTTCTGGATAATGAATGATTCAAACAATGAAGGAATCTCTTCCTTTTTTTTTTTTTTTTTTTGAGATTTATTTTATTTCTTTGAAAGGCAGATTTACAGAGGGAGAGAGAGGTCCTCCACCTGCTGGTTCATTCCCCAGATGGTTGCAACAACCAGGAGCCAGGAGTTTCACCCGAGTCTCCTACATGGGTGGCAGGGGCGCAAGCACTTGGGCATCTTTTTCTGCATTTCCCAAGCTGTTATCAGCGAGCTGGATCAGAAGAGGAACAGCCAAGACAGGGACCAGTTCCCATGTGGGATGCTGGCGTTGCAGGTGGCGGCTTAACCCGCTACGACACCGGCCCCCCGCAGGAATCTCTTGAGGGCTGTCTTAGTTCTTCTCCAGTCTCGAGTTCCTCCATCTTGGCCTCCCCCTATCCCACACAGCTGTCCTCTACAGTGAAGAAGAATGTGGGGTATCTTCCTCTTGTCACCTGCTATGGAAAAAATCCTGCTGCCCCTTGCCCCGGGAGACAGTGCCAGGGTCTCAGGATGCGACCTGAACACACACTCCATCCGCACAGTTGCTCCCGGGTCGACGGTAGAAAGGGCAACAGGACACAGATGGGAGGGTCTCAGCCTTCCCTGGCTCCTCCACTCCAATTCTGCCATCCGGACAGTTGCTCAGCGGCTTGGATGAAGCAGGAATAAATGACATGAAGATACCTGCCCATGCTCACCAGTTATGTGGCACCTGTCGTGTGAGATCCGAGGAGAAAATAGAATCTCTTGCTCTGTGGGACTGTATGTTTGGGGAACACAAAGCTCACACAGGAAAGAGAAGCCCAGTGTTGCGGGCACAGTAGGCTCCATGCCAGGGCCAGCGTCGGCTTCTCCCTGCCCCTGCCCATTCCAGTGTGCATGGGGGATTGCATTGTCCTAGCCCCATCTCTAGTGCCCTAGGTGGCTAAGAGCCTGGCACTTGGCTTCTGAGTGACCAGTTCAGGTCCCTCATGGACACAGTGGCTACTTCCTAGCTGTGTGACTTCTGATTTAGTTTTTTTTTTTAGAAAGGTTATTTATTTCTTTGAAAGGAAGAGTGTGTGTGTGTGTGTGTGTGTGTGAGAGAGAGAGAGAGAGAGAGAGAGAGAGAGATTGAGAGAGAGAGAGAGGTCTTCCATCCACTGGTTCACTCCCCAAATGCCTATAGCAGCCAAGGCTAAGGCCAGCCTGAAACCAGGATCCAGGAATTCTCTCTAATCGCCTACGTGGGTGACAGGAACCCAAATATTTGGTCCGATTGTCAGCTACCTCCCAGGCACATTACCAGGAAGCTGGATGGGAAGCTTAGAGTAGCCAAGAAGTAAACCAGGCACCATGAATTGGAAGGCAGGCATCCCAAATGGTGGCTTAACTGGCCACACCACAGTGCCTGCTCTGTGTGATTTCTGTTCATCCCCCTGAGCCTTGGCTTTCTTGTCTACAGATCAGGAATCACACTGGTGCCCACATCGCAGGGCTTTGTGAAAATGACATGAGATCGTGTCTGGGACAGGCTCAGCTCAGCACCTGCATGCCAGGGGCTAGGGATCCTATGAGATTCCCAGCTTCAGCAGGGCAGCTGTGAGCTCTGGGCTGCACAGGAAAGGGGGGGAGAGTCTTAGGCGATGATGGTTACAAGACGAACCCAGGGGGGAAAGTGGAGGAGGATGAATAGAGGAGCTAGACTGTGACTCTGGTCCTGGATTGGTCAGCACCTTCTCAGCAGGAGAGCTGGGAGAACCTGGCTTCCAGGGAGATCTCGTCTGAGCAGCTGGTGTTGGTGTCTGGTAGGACCGGGGCGGGGGTGGGTGTGTCATCTCATGATCAGGTAAAGCCTGTTGCTTGCAAGACTGGGTTAGGGCCGGTGGAACCATCCCAACCCCATACAAGTCCAGAAGGTGGGGACTTTGAAAACTCTCTACTGCCACCAAAGCAGAGTTTGCATTTGGATTTATTAAGCACCTACTATGTGACAAGCAGGTGTTTGTGGAACAGCTGTGGCTACACACAGCATCATGTTGGGAGGTCTAAACATCTGACTTGGAGACTTGCCGCTCGACGTGCATTTCTAGGCTGAAAGCTCACTTGCTCGTTGTGATGAGAATCCAATTTAGTTTTTCAGGGCAAACCTAGGCTTGGCATGGAATGGTTTTACCCTGTCGTCCCTGACCCTCCCTTATTTTTCTAGTCATGCAAAGCTTCTTTATTTAGCAAAAAACAAAATAGTACTAGTATGTCTTTTTTCCTTTTTAAAGTCAAACAGCCATTAACCTTGGTTTTGTGGTTCTGTAGGAGAATGGACCATTCTTCGGCGAGGCAGCTGACATACTGGGGCCTGGCAGGTCGGGATTTCAGGGAGAGAGAACAGGAGAAGCGTGACCAGCTGTTGCACACATGTGCGAGGTTTGTGAGTGCTGAGGGTCCTATCTGCATTTCTAATGTGCCTGGAAATGGCAAATAAACCAGGAGGAGGATGCTAAGCCAACTGCAAAGAAAGATCAGAGCCCGAGGAGCCGGCGCTTCCTCTCCCGGCGGCTCTTATGAGACCCTAGCTCAGGGCCTGGGGCCGTGGCGTCCCCCCTTGTGCTGTGCCCAGCCCACTCAGGGGTCTTCAGAATGTGAGCATTGCACTGCGCCCCAGGGGCCTGCAGTTTCTGCTCTCTGTCCTGGTGGTCCCCCTCTGTCTCTCCAGGATTTCATCCTCAGCCCTCCGGACTGTCCCAGAGCCCACCAGACGCTGGTGCCCTGGCTCAGAGACAAAGAACCTCCCGAAATGCGTGTCCTTTCGGGCACCTGCTGCACAGACCCGCGAGAGGCCCTGAGCAAGCCCCTGTGAGTCCCAGGTCAAGCAGAGGGCTAGGAGCTGGGGCAGAGGGCCAGGTGCCTGTCCTAGCCCGAGAGCGGGGGTGGGGGTGGAGGTGGGGGTGGGTGGGGGCGGGGAGGTGGGGTGGAGCAGCGAGGACTTGCAGCTTCCCCGAAATGATGTCAGCCCTTCCTGATGGAAGCTGGGGGCTGGGGGTGGGGGTGGGGGGCGCTGAAGCGCTGAGCTCTTGACCTTACGCTATTTGCTCACTGTCGACTCAGCCTCCAAGTCGCACCGCTGCCCCTGTGTCATAAAGCGCTCATTCATTCGTTTATACTTCCATTCCACCCATACTAAGCGCTTATTTTGGGCGTCGCGTTGTGCCAGGGCCTGGGACACTGGCTCCACTGTGGCTTCTGACCCCAGTTGCCCCCACGCGCTGGGAGGGGACGAGCTCTCTTGTGTGTGTGTGTGGGGGGGTGGGTGTGGTCAGGGCAGGTAAAAGAGAGACTGAAACTGGCCAGAGGGGGGTGCTTCCTGCGGGGTGGGGGGTGGGCACCACGATCGAGGGAAGGCGCCCTGTGACCCACGCGTGCATCCCCTGGGACGATGGGGATTAGCGGGCCTTAGTCAGGCTGGGAAAAACCTAAAATTAGCACAACCAGCTGGGCCGGGGCTGTGCGGGCCTCCTCCGGTTTCAGCAAGCCTGGGTGGGTGTGCGCAGCAGTGGCGTGCTTCGCCCGGGTCACGGCAGGCAGAACGGGGCACCTGGGGCCAGCCTGCAGGGACAGGGTGGGGGTGGGGGTCCCTGCCCTCCCCCTCTCCTCCTTGACACTACTTCCTCTCCAGCTTCCTTGTTCAGCACCGCAGGGCCTGGCTTCCTCCTTGGGAGGAGGCTGCTCGCCTGGCCCAGTAACCGTGCCCCACTCAGCACACCAGAGACAGCAGCAGGACAGGCCCAGCCGAGGGCAGGGGCCTGGACACACAGCTTCCTGGCGCACTGGCAGAGGCGCAATCAGCAAACCTCGCTTTCAGCACTTGACCCCGGGCAGCCTCCTCGCTGGCCCTGCCTGGATTCCTACCAGCAACTCCTCGGGGCAGGGGCTTCCACGCAGCCTTGGGAGGCGCTGCAGCTGGTCTGAGTGTGCCGCTGTGGGGAGCAGAGGCAGGTGGGAAAGAAGGCCCAGCCTGGAGGCGCCAGCGGGCAGCCTCTTTAGCGCCCCCCTCCCCACAGTCCCCACGTGCAGTCTTGCCCGTGCCTGCGCTCCGCTTGGTGTCTCCCAGACCCGGCTGTGGAATTCCTTGCTTCTCCCTCTCAATGGGCCTGCACCCTGTTCCCAGGAGAACACCAGGCTCTGCCCCTCCTTGCCTTGGGAACTGGGGCAGCCTGGGGGTGTGTCTTGGGTCAGCCTGCAGTGGGCGGTGAACTGGCCACCCACAGGCTAGACACACCCAGGTGGGACCCCACAGGGTTTGTAAACTCCTTGAATTACATGTTTAAATGCCTCACTTGAAAACTGGGAGATTTCACATAAAAAATCATGATTTCAGGCTCCTTTTAGAAGCTTAGAAGAGGGGAGCGTGTTTGGTCGCCGGTGTCCTGTATCAGAGTACCTGGCTTTGGGTCCCAGCTCCGCTTCCATCCAACTTCCTAATTAAGTGCACCCTGGGACACAGCAGATGATGGCCCAAGGGTTTGGGTCGCTGTCACCTGGCTTCAGCCCTGCCCCACCCTGGATATGCAGGCATCTGTGAAATGAACTGATCAATGGAACATCTCTCTCTTTCTGCCTTTCAAATAGAATGAAAATAAACATTCTTTTAAAAAATCAGCATTTTGGGGTTACCACCACCCCCATTTCCTGGGACTGTCCTGGTGTTGGCAATGAAAGTCCCTCCTCCCAGCAAACCCCAGACTGGTGCCAGCAGCCCTGGGGGGCCACGGTAGGCAGGGGCAGGTGGAGCCGCCCCTCTAGTGGGGCTGAGTCACACTCCCCTCCCCAGAGCTCTCTGGCCCCGTCGTGGGCTGCATTATGTCACCTTGCACATTGGTGGGCCGAAGTCCTAACCCTCAGTTCCCCCAGAATGTGGCTTCTCTGGGGAATTGGGTCACTGCAGACGGTAAGATGAGGTCACTCTGGAGTAGGGTGGGCCCCCCTGCCTGACTTCTGTCCTTGAAAAAGGGGAAATGAGGGGCCGGTGTTGTGGCTCAGTGGGTTATTGCTACCACTTATGATGCTGGCATGCCATTTGGGTGCTGATTTGAGTTCTGGCTGTTCCACTTCCTGTCAATCTCCCTGCTAATGCACCTGGGAAAGCAGCAGAGGATGGCCCAAGTACCTGGGCCCCTGCACCCACATGGGAGACCAAGATGGCATCCTTGGCTCTTGACTTCAGCCTGGACCCATCCTGCCTGTTGAGGCCATTTGAGGAGCAAATCAGGGGATGGAAGATCTCTCTCTCTCTCTCTCTCTCTCTCTCTTTCTCTCTCTCCCTCCCTCCTCTCTCCTTTTGAATAAATAAAGTAAACCTGGAAAAGAAAAAGGGGAAACAGGAACACAGACACAGGAAGAATGGCACGTGGAAATGAGGACAGAGCCACGTCTCTAAGCCAAGGAGCACCCAGGGCCGCCTGCAAACCACCAGGAGCTCAGGCAGAGGCCTGGGTGGCCCCTCTGGGGGCTCTGCTCACACCTGGGCTGCACACTGCTGACTCAGGCACATTGCTGTTGCCCTGAGACTCCCAGTGTGTGGCACTTCTGCTATGGTGCCCCACACAGCTGCTGTCTCTTGAGGTCTGAGGTCACACACTCACCCAGCAGCCACAAATCCCCAGATGGATGAAGTCAGGTGTTGATGATATCATTCTAGGTGTCCTGGGTGGGGAGGGGACCGTAGACTCCACCTCTGGAGGAGACAGTGTCCCCAGGGTGCAAGGACTGCAAGTGCCCCAGTGCCCAGGAGGTGACCAGAGAACCCAGGGCGGGGAGGATGTGGTACAGCAGGGCTGACATCAGGTGCCCAGCCTGGGCAGAGATCCCCCCACCTCAGTGAGTCAGGGCAGAGAGAAGCCAGTGGTGACCCTGGGGCACAGAAGCCTGGGGCCCCTGCCAGGGCTCAAGGCATCGAGGCCTCCTGGGCTCTGCTGGAGGAGAGGAGCTGTCGTGGGTGGGACTGGAAATCCAGGCCAGCTCCTGGAAGGAAGGTTGGCCTCAGAACGCAGCGGGTTAAGGCACTGAGGAAGTGCGTTACTGACCCATTGCACAGATAAGGCGACGGAAGCTGTGGCAGTTAAAGCTCCCAAGAACAACAGCTGGGAAGCAGGCAGAGCACCAAGGCGGGGCAGGGGCGGGGCGGGGGTGGGGTGGGGAGCAGCTGTCGCAGCAATGTCACCCTGCACCCATCCCCCCCACAAGCAGCTCCTGGGACAAATGAGGGCTTTTCCGTCAGCCCGCACCACCTCTGAACACCACCCACCTCCAACTTGGCTTCTCCATCGGAAGCGCTCCCTCTCATTCTCTCCTGGTTTCCTGGAGTGGCTTTCAGAGGGCAGGTTTGGAGGGTGAGTATTTGCCCCGGCAGTCAGAATGCCCACGTCCCACCCTGCAGTGCTGGGGTTTGGCCCCTGGCTCTCGCTCCTGACTCCAGTTTCCTGCCAATGCAGACTGTGGTGATGGCACAAAGGGGTTAGTCTCCTGCCACTCTTTGCAGGGGAACTGGATTGCGTTTCCAGATCCTGGTTCAGCCTGGCCTGACCCTAGCCGTTGTGGGCATTTGGGGAGTGAAACAGTAGTTGGCAGCTTCCTGTCTGTCCATCTGTCTCTCTCCACCTCCCCTAAAATAAGACAAGTCTGAGACACATGCCCAGTAGTTCATGCAGGGGGTCCTGTGAGACCACGGCCCCCTGCCCCTTTTTTTGGGTCTCCTTAGGGTCATTCATTCACTCTGTACAATTGGGGACTTGAGGCGCAGTTCTGGGTACTTGGGGTTTAGCAGTGAACAGAACAGACCTGGTACCTCCCTCAAGGTATAACTCTTGTGTCTGGAGGAAGCCCACCCAGGGCTCTTGGGGGAGGGGCATCACTGACAAGTGCAAAGGCCCTGAGGCAGGAACACATTTCCCGAGGGGCTGGAGGGGGACTGGGGTCTGGAAGGAGCCTGGGAGCCACTGTGAAGACTTGGGGGACAGTGGAGGACTTCTAATGCGGGAAGAGTGAGCCGTTGGCTGCTGCGCTGCAGGTGGGCATGGAGAGGCACACAGAGGGAGGCCAGCCAGGAGCCCCTTGCAGCCCACTCCAGGGGGTGACGACTCAGCCTGGGCAAGGGCAGGGTCTGTGGAGGCAGGAGCTGTCCCTATCTGGGTGGAGTAGATGGAAAGAGAGGCAGAGCCAGAGAGGGGGGTGCTGGACAATTGGTCCGAGCATCCATCCTGAGATGGGCAGGCTGTGGGAGGGGGAGGCCCCCTGGGGAAGGGTTGTCAGGTTTGTTTTAGGATCTGTCAATCCCACATGCCTCCAATCACACACCCACATGGAAGCTGCCCGAGGAGCAAGGCTCAGGTTACAATTTTTGTCCAAGTCAGCTTTAATTCCTGCTCAGTGCTCACTCGCCTTGCTTGACCCACAAGCTCTGGGCCTCGGGGCCCTCCATGGCCCCACCTTGTGATCCCTAGGTGGGGCGGGGGCAGCAGAGGGGGAACCTTGGAGGAGCAGCGATAAAGAGCGGGTTCATCCCTGCCCTCCTCCACACGTACTGACTCCAGGTCAGGGAGCTGTGAGTGACAGAGGAGAGTGCCTGGACCTGGAGAAAGGGGGTTGCAGGATGCATGGGTGTGCGGGAGTGTGCGGGAGCCAGGAGGGCCCAGGACAGAGCGGAGCAGGAGAGCACCTTCCTGCTGCCCGCCCGCCTCGCAGGCCCCCAGCCCCCCAGCCCCAGGCCCTGCCCCTCTCTGATCTGCACCCTTGAGCAGGTGAGGGGCACCACCCGGCCAGGCTCTGAGCTCCGGGTCTTGCCAGGTAGGGCCGGGAGGTAGCACCTGTCCTTGCCACCCAGCTGTGCAGGGAGCAGTGTGCTGGGTACCCCCAGGGTCTGGGTCTCCTCCCTCCTCACTGACAGCTCCCTGCTTTGGGAGTGGTCCATGTGCTTGGCTAAATACGTCCTAGGATCCTCTGTGGAGCTGCTCATGCTGATCTGTGTCTGCCTTCTGAGTGGGGTAAGAGGGGAGGTCAGGGGTCGATGTTTAAAAAGAAACTGACTCGGCCGGTGCCATGGCTCAACAGGCTAATCCTCCACCTTGCGGCGCCGGCACACCGGGTTCTAGTCCTGGTCAGGGCGCCGGATTCTGTCCCGGTTGCCCCTCTTCAGGCCAGCCCTCTGCTGTGGCCCGGGAGTGCAGTGGAGGATGGCCCAAGTGCTTGGGCCCTGCACCCCATGGGAGACCAGGAAAATGCACCTAGCACCTGGCTCCTGCCATCGGATGAGCGCGGTGCGCGGGCCGTAGCGCGCCGTCTGCGGCAGCCGTTGGAGGGTGAACCACCGGCAAAGGAAGACCTTTCTCTCTGTCTCTCTCTCTCACTGTCCACTCTGCCTGTCAAAAAAAAAAAAAAAAAAAAAAAAGAAACTGACTCAGCTGGCATGCTGATCACCATGGGTGACTTCCTCTTTCTTCCCTTCTGCCTTCCTGGAAGGCTGCTTGGAAGCCTGGAGGTGCAGCAGCCATCTTCAACCATGAGGATAAAACCAGGAAATGAACAATAGGGGGAGGAAGAAATCCAGACCCTGGGGGCCAGTGCGGTGGTGTAGTGGGCTGAGCCTCCACCTGTGGCGCCAGCATCTCATATGGGTGCCAGTTCGATCCCGACTACTTCTCTTCTGATCCAGCTCTCTGCTATGGCCAGGGAAAGCAGTAGAAGATGGCCCAAGTCCTTCAGCTCCTGCACCCACGTGGGAGACCCAGAAGAAGCTCCTGGCTCCTGGCTTTGGATCAGCCCAGCTCCAGCTGTTGTGGCCATTTGGGGAGTGAACCAGTGGATGGAAGACCATCCCCCTTCTCTTTCTCTAACTCTAGCTCTTGAATAAATAAATAAATAAATCTTAAGAAAAGAAGTCCAATCCTTAGCAGACACTCTGAGCAGCAGCAACAGCCCTTGGCTCTTGACTACCAACTCCTATTTTTCTGCACAAAACCAACAACAAACAAATCCCTTCTTTGTCGAAGCCCCTGTGGCTCTAGTTCCGAGTTACTTGCAGCTGCGAACAGACCTGATCCACAGCCCAACCTGTGAGAAACCCAGTAGCTCCTTCTGAATCCTAGCACCCATCCCAGCTGGCCCCAGCCCACTGATGGCCGTCCTGGGGCCAGGCCTGCGCCCTGACCCCACCACACAGAGGTGACAGCCCAGAGGAGTGCCAGGTGTGGGGCCCAGGCTCAGAGAGGCCAAGTAACTTGTCCAGAGTCACAGAGCAAGGAAGGAGCAAAGCCAAGTGTCAGAGCCACACCTTCTGTCTCGGGGGCGTGGTTCTCCTCTGATACCGGAGATGTGGGTGTTCGAAGCTCACGGGTCCTGCTGTGATTCCCTAGGAACAATAACAGACAACAGGGGGCCCGTGTTGTGGTGTTGAGGTGTGTTGGTGGTGTTGAGGCCACTGCTTGTCATGCTGGCATCGCATATCAGAGAGCCAGTTCCAGTCCCGGTGGCTCCACTTCCCATCTACCTCCCTGCTTATGGACCTGGGAAAGCAGCAGAAGATGGCCCAAGTGCTTGTGCCCTGCACCTGCGTGGGAGACCTGGATGGAGCTCCTGGCTCCGGCCTGGCCCAGCAGTGGCCTTTGCAGCCATCTGGGGGAGTGAACCAGCATATATGGATAATAGATCTCTTTCTGTGTGTGTGTGTGTGTGTGTGTGTGTGTGTCCCTTTCTCTGTCACTCTACCCTTTTTGGGGTTGGGGAGGAGATAGAGAGAAGCAGATTCAGGAAGGCGGATCTCAGCAGAGCAGGGTCCTGTACCCCCCTCGCATGCTGCTTGGTAGGGAAATTAAGACTGTGCCTGGGGCAGAAAAAAGAAAGAAACTAAAAACAGCAGACAACACATCAGCTCCTTGGAGGCCTTGTCGAATCCTGTCCCAGTGTGGCCTTTCCTGCCCACACACCCTGCTCCAAAGTCCCATCCCGACCCCTGACTGCCCACTGCCTGCTCTGTTTTTATTCATGGGTACGTCCTGTCCTGTTGAGGGCACTGCTTAATTCACTTCTCGTTCTGTAGCCGGGGTCTCGGGCTGCTTTGCTCACAGTGAGTTCCACGTGCCCAGGGTGAGCCTGGCATAGGGAGGTGTGTGTTGAGCCGCTGCCGGGGGCTGAGTTGCAGCCTTTAACACACTAAGGTGAAGTCCCGACCCTCACTGCCTCCGAGGGCGGCTGCCATTGGAAACTGGGCTTTCCAGAGCTTAAGTTAAAGTGAGGGTGTGAGAATGGCCCCTATGCCATGTGACCGACTGGTGTCCTTTAAGAAGAGGGGCTTGAGGGGCGAGTGCTGTGGCTCACTTGGCTAATCCTCCACTGTGGTGCTGGCATCTTATATGGGCGCCGGGTTCTACTCCCGGCTGCTCCTCTTCCAGTCCAGTGCTCTGCTGTGGCCCAGGAAGGCAGTGGAGGATGGCCCGAGTGCTTGGGCGCCTGCACCCGCATGGGAGACCAGGAGGAAGCACCTGGTTCCTGGCTTCAGATCAGTGCAGCACGCTGGCAATAGTGGCCATTTGGGGGGTGAACCAATCAAAGGAAGACCTTTTTTTATTATTATTATTTTTGACAGGCAGAGTGGACAGTGAGAGAGAGAGACAGAGAGAAAGGTCTTCCTTTGCCGGTGGTTCACCCTCCAATGGCTGCCGCGGACGGCGCGCTGCGGCCGGCGCACTGTGCTCATCCGATGGCAGGAGCCAGGTGCCAGGTGCTTTTCCTGGTCTCCCATGGGGTGCAGGGCCCAAGCACTTGGGCTATCCTCCACTGCACTCCCGGGCCACAGCAGAGGGCTGGCCTGGAAGAGGGGCAACCGGGACAGAATCCGGCGCCCCAACCGGGACTAGAACCTGGTGTGCCGGCACCGCAAGGTGGAGGATTAGCCTGTTGAGCCATGGCGCCCACTAGGAAGACCTTTATCTCTCACTGTCTAACTCTACCTGTCAAATAAATTAAAAAAAAAAGAAGAAGAAGAAGAAGAGGGTCTTGGGACACTGACACACATAGATGGAGGCCACAAGAAGACACATGGTGTCCTGCCAGCCAAGGGCAGAGCCCCAACCCGCCCACACCTGGTCTCAGACTTCCGGGCTCCAGAGCGCTGAGGAAGCCCATCTGCGTGGTCTAAGCCACCGGTCTGTGGCATGTGATGGTGGCAGGGCCGGCACACCAGCACACCATCCATGTCCAGTTCAGTTCCAGGTGTTTGGCGTGCATGGGTCGTCTCCTTGGGTACCCCCTAAGAGGAGGGTACTCATTCCTCAAATTCAGAAATTGAGCTACGTGGTGATGAGGGCACCTGGGGCAGGCAAGGTCTCGGGGTGCTCAGACTCGTGGGGCTGGGCAAAGGGACTTTGGATACTTGCCTTGCCGGGGCCCCTTTCTATCTGGAGCTTTGTGCGTAACTAGGTCCATCCTCCACTCTCCCCCGCCCCACCCCCACCCCCATGCACCCAGGTCCAGCAATGCACCTGCATCTGTCTCTGTGCCTGGCCTGTGATCCGGCCAGCAGGGGAAGGGGAGTGAGATGCCTTCGGCAGGGAGCTTTCTTCTGTGTCCATCACGGCACCTGGTCTGCCGGCACCGACACCCAGGTCTGCGACTCTCCAGGATGAGCGAGGAATCAGGACGCCAGGGTGGTTGACATTCACGCAGGCCCCGCTGCTCGCCCGGCCTCATCCTGAGAGCATTCCTGAGAGTTTCTCGTTTCATTTTGACAGCCCTGTGGGATGGGTGCAGAGAGTGTGACCATTTTACAGACAAGGAAACTGAGGCTTTGAGAACTCAAAGCGGGGCGGGGATCCTGTCTGACTCCAGGGCTGGCTCTCTGGGCCGTTCACGGGCACCAGCTGTATTTGCTGCCCTGGGCTGCCTTGGGCTGTAGCTGCTAGGAGCCTTCCCCAAACCCCTTCTGCTGGGCAGAGAATCAGGAAGGAAGTGAGGGCGAGCAGACGGAAGCTGCCAGCGGGTGTGCCCGAGACGCATGGTCTCTAACCTCCTCTGCCCGGAGCCTCTGCCCAAAAGCGGGGGCTGGCCCCCTTGGCTTCCTCTCTGCCACTCTGGGCAGATGTGTTGATTTCATTCGGTTTTTCACAGATGTGGAGGACAGGGCACGGGGAGGTGCCTGCTGCCCCCAGCTCTGACCTGGGGCTGGCTGCGAGATGCCCTGCAGGCCACACCAGAGGAGGGAGAGGGCGGTCCCCTGGGCAGGGGCTGCCCAGGCCCTTCCTAGAGGAACAGGGACAGCCTAGGACAAGCCTGAAGCCAGGGGCAGTGGAGTGTCCAAGGCTGGGGCCCAGAGGCGGGTGGACGCGGCAGCCTTGGTGGGAGGCCACAGGGTGGAATGAGGCTGCACCTGCTTCCCCGGAGTCTGCAGAGGCCACAGGGCTCCAGGTGCAGATGCCTGCCCCGCCTCAAGGGGCAAAGGCCGTGGGCTGCACATCCGGGGCCTCTGCAGCTGTGGGCCCCGGGGCTGGGCTTGGCACCAGCTGCTGGTGGAGGCCACAGCACAGGGAGGTGTTCCTGTGTGTCCCTACGCCCCCAGACCACAGCTTAGCCTACCTCTGGACTTTTTTTTTTTAGATTTATTTATTTACTTGGAAGGCAAAGTTACACACAGAGAGGAGAGGCAGAGAGAGAGAGAGAGAGAGAGAGAGAGAGAGAGAGAGAGAGAGAGAGAGTTAGGCAGAGAGAGAGAGGTCTTGCATCTGATGGTTCACTCCCCAATTGGCTGCAACGGCCGGAGCTGTGCTGATCCAAAGCCGGGAGTCAGGAGGTTCTTCCGGGTCTCCCATGTGGGTGCAGGGGCCCAAGGACTTGGAAATCTTCTACTGCTTTCCCAGACCATAGCAGAGAGCTGGATTGGAAGTGGAGCAGCCAGTTCTCAAACCAGTGCCCATATGGGATACTGGCGCTTCAGGCCGTGGCATTAACCAGCTGTGCCACAGCGCTGGCCCCCATGGACTTTCTTTGGAAACAGCGTAACTGCCTTCCCTCCTGCCCCCCTCCCCCCAGAACCTGTGTCCTCTCCAAGCCCCCATCGTCACTTCTCAGATGCCCAGAACCCTGTTTCTCACTGTCCATGCACGATGCTGCAATTCTAGAAATTTCAGAACCTGCTGTGTTCTGGGAAGGTGCTTCAGTCTCACCTGGGAAGCAGACAGCAAACCCCTGAGGCTCCACCAGGCTCCTGTGGCTGCCTGCAGTGAAACGGGCAGAACCGGAGGGCACAGGCCCCAGACTGGGCTCTCCGGGGAGGGGCTCCGAGCCGCAGGTGCTGGGGGGAAGCGGGCAGTGTGGAGAGCACTGGGGTTATCTCAACAGGGGATGTTGGGAGACCATGAAGCAGGTAGGTGGGGGGCATCCAGGATGGCAGCAGAGGCTGGCAAGGCTGGGGACATCCTGGGTGGGGTGGAACTGGGGCATGAGGCATGTTCTCAAAGCAGGGACCGTCCCAGGGGACATGGTCAGTGGGACCGCTGCAGAGGGTCCTGGGGGCAGAGCTGAGACCCACCCTGGGCTCAGGTGGAATGAAGGGGCAGGCTCTATTTGACCCTCAGGGGTCACTGGGACCTGCGGAGGAAGCAGAAGGCCTGTGTGCACAGTGGGACGGGGCATGATCAGACAGGCAGGTGAGGGGTGTTGTGATGCAGGGTCCCCATCTGTGAGGGGGTGCTGCTGGCAGGAGGAGGGGGCCCGTGCGGGACAGGCTCCCCGTGGGGCACCCAGTCACAGGCTCATCCCACAGCTGCATTGGAGACCTGTGGCCCAGGACACAATGTTCCTGAGGGCCTGGCTGCCCCAGAGGACAGCCCCAAGCAGTTCCTGTCCAGCACCCCCCGAGGACCCTGACACAGGCAATCAGCCCTACACAGATGGCCTTGAGAGGGAGGGGCTTAGCATGAATGGAGAGGGGGTGCTTGGGGGAGCGGACCGGGGCCCTGAGCTAGGCCTGCAGGGCTCCCGGGGCCAACAGAGGGGCCGTCATGGAGGGAGGGGGAGGAGGGAAGGGGACAGCCTGGGCAGAGCCACAGTCAGAAGGGCAGAAGCTAAGAGTAATTAGTGCATGTGATGGTTCCTCTTTGCCACTCAGGAATGCTGGCCCAGGGCCCGGCTGCAGTGGGCCTTGGTAAGTGACTGAAGAGGCCCCAGCACCAGCGGGCCCGGGGCCCCAGCCTCTTGAAGCCAACCCTCTGGTACTCTTGGTGCCCACCCCTTGCAGGGCTGGACCCTGCATGGGCCCAGGCCCCCAGCCCAACCTCAGTGCTGGGACACTGCTTGTGTGGCTCTGCCCCCACTTCTCCCAGCCCCCGAGGGCCTAGGAGGACCCACTCTCTCACGGTCACCTGGTGCTTTGTCTCAGGGGACAGCTGGTGACTTTAGTGCTGTGCTGTGACCACCAGGAGAGGACCTGAGACACGGCTACTTTGGAACACAGGCGCTCTGGCCAGGCGCCAGGGGGCCGATGCCTTCACTGTCCTGGAAGGAGGTCCTGAGAGGCCTTTTGGGTACTTGGAGACTATTCCAGAAACTCCACCTCAGCCCCACCCCAGGAAAGCTGTGCCTGAGAACCCAACCCGCTCCTTATCCTGAGCCGGGGCCCAGCATCTACCCCGGCACTCATCTCCTCCTCACTTGCTCTGTGACTGCCACCCACGCACGCCTGTGTCCACAGGTGCACACGGACCCTGCGGAAACTGCTCCCCTCCCGGGCCCTCAGCTTTCCCCACCGGTTGTGGCACTGGCCTCTCCACGGCTGGCTCGCTTCCAGACACTCCCTTGCTGGGCCATTCTCTGCAGAGCTGCGCCAGAGTCACAGGAATGCGGATCCCACAGCCTCGTTCCCTCTCCTGGCTTATCAGTCACCTTCGAGATGAAAACCCAGATTCCCCCACCCCCTCCTCCCTGAGGGCCATTTCCTCTTGGGCTGTGGGCTCCAGGCCCCGGCGAAATCACTACCTGAAATCTCTTACCTCCGTGTCTGCCCGCTGCACCTGTTCCTCCCACCGGCCACCTTCCTACCCTCCCCCCCCAGCTCCTGTGCCTCCTCATGGGCACCTGGCCCCGGTGCCTCTGGTATGCACCTCCTCCCTTAGCCTGGAGTTGCACGTCTCTGCACTGAGGGTCACAACCCCTTCCTTTCAGGTCACTCACTAAAAGAAGGGGGCGGGACCAAGGCCGGGCTGGCCCTCAAGACCGCGTGTCAGAAGCTTCAGAAGTCAATGGTTCTGTCAAAAAAAAAAAAAAAAAAAAAGCCAGCGCCGCAGCTCAATAGGTTAATCCTCCACCTGCGGCGCCGGCACACCAGGTTCTAGTCCCGGTCGGGACGCCGGATTCTGTCCCGGTTGCTCCTCTTCCAGGCCAGTTCTCTGCTGTGGCCAGGGAGTGCAGTGGAGGATGGCCCAAGTGCTTGGGTCCTGCACCCCATGGAAGACCAGGAGGTCTTCTGGCTACTGGCTTCGGATCAGCGTGGTACGCCAGCCGCAGCAGCCATTGGAGGGTGAACCACCGGCAAAGGAAGACCTTTCTCTCTCTCACTGTCCACTCTGCCTGTCCAAAAAAAAAAAAAAAAAAAGTCAACGGTCGCCTCTGTTGTTAACATCCTAACATGTGACTGTGTTGAGATGCATCATGGGAGCCAGGGCCCTGAACAAAGCAATAACCCATCTCCCAGTAGACCCGGACCCAAGCCCGCTTCACCATCGCGGCCTTACACTGCGGTCACTATCACACGGAAGGCCGTGAGCACTGTGGACAGACCAGGGACCTGCATGCGGCTGATCAAGCATGCTCAGCCCCAATTCTAATCTCTGAGACTCTGCCCTTGGGGCTGCTGTGGTGCAGCGGGTTAAGCCCCCATCTGTAACACCAGCATCCCATAGGAGTGCTGATTGGAGGCCTGGCTGTTCCACTTCCAATCCAGCTCCCCGTTAATGCACCTGGGATAGCAGGAGAAGATGGCTCAAGTGCATGGGCCCCTGCTCCCACATGGGAGACCCGGCTGGTGTCCCAGGCTCTTGACTTTGACCAAGTGCTGCCCCAGCCATTGTGGCCATCTGGGGCTCGACAGCAATCTTGGACTTTATTTTCAATGTGTATGTCACTGTTTTGTTTTCATTTTTAAAAAAGATTTATTTATTTTATTTGAAAGGCAGAGTTACAGAGGGGCAGAGCAGAGGCAGAGAGAGATCTTCCATCCCCTGGTTCTCTCCCTAAATGGCTGCAATGGTTGGAGCTGGGCCAATCCAAAGCCAGGAGCTAGGAACTTCTTCTGGGTCTCCCACATGGGTGCAGGGACCCAAGGACTTGGGCCATCTTCCACTGCTTTCCCAGGCCGTAGCAGAGAGCTGGATCAGAAGTGGAGCAGCCAGGACTTGAACCGGCACCCATATGAGATGCTGGCACTGCAGGAGGCAGCTTTACCCACCACACCACAGCACTGGCCCCTGTTTCCAGTTTTTAAACTTGAAACGAAAGCAACTCCTATGTCTGCTGCTGGTGAGACCATCCGATTCCTGGGCTCAGGACTCTGCCCTGGGGAGCCAACCCAAGGCCCCCTGCGAGGAGCACCCCGTGGCCTGCCATGGTCCACTCTCTCCGGGTCCCATGCAGGACCACGCGCCCCTCCACAGCATGTTCCCAAGGCTTTTCCGCGGTCCCAGCACCTGAGTTACATTAGGTGCTTTGCACACAGATAGCAACAAAACAAAGCCGTCATTTCCCCCAAACATTGATTACCCTCCTGTCGGGGTCTGTCCTGGGCCCCAGTCTGCCTCCTGGGGGACTATCCTGGCCAGGTCTGGGTGGGCCACCCCTCTGTGCCTCTGCCCCTCAGTCTGCTTCTCGCTCGGTGCATTCTGGTTTATCCCTCCTTGCTCTCACAGCAGAATCCAAGTTGGGCTTTCTCTCTAAAGTGTCCCAGCACTGGGGGAGGAAAGACCGGTCCTTGGGGACATTTTTCCGCTTCCCTACTTCGGCTCTGTCCTCTGTCCACAGTCACATCTGGAACGTCAACATTGTACACTGCAGACTGGAGCCCTCCGGTGAGGTGTGGATAGGCAGCTGGGGAGGGGCCAGAGTGTGCAAACAGCACTGGATGGGAGCTACCGAACTGTTCAGTGTTGGGAGGAATGCAGGTGGGGGGGTGAGGGCATCAGCCTAGGGGGTGGGTGGGTGGGGGGCGTGGAGTGATGGCATGGGTACTGGCAGAATGGTGAGGCCCAGTAAGTTAGGGGTGTGGGCTCCATCAGCTCCCCAAACCTTCAATTACATAGGCTGCACCCTGGTGGGAGCTCTCCGGCTGGCCATGGAGGGGCGACTGCTTCCGGCCCAGGTCTGGACTCCCTGCTGTCCCCTTGCCCTTGGGAGGCCTCCGGGGAAGAACCAGGAAGACGTCCACCCTGGTGTGGGCAGCAGCAGTGCGCTGTGGAGCAGGCTGTTGTGGGGAGCGGACACCTCTGAGCCACGAGGTCACCTGGACAAACCTGGGTGTGGACGGACTGGTTCCCCCACCCTCCTCGCTGAACACCCTGGGCTCTTAACACTCATCAGCTCAGCAGACATGGATGTATGCCCCACAAATGTAAAAGAAAAACTGTCCCCAAATAGGTCGGGGACAAAACTTCCTGAGTGTGAGGCAATTCACGGCCTTGTGGGGGGAGAAGCCAACACTTCTGATGAGATGGACAAGCGATTGTCCCAACTTCAGTGGGACGTTGCCTCACTCACAAAGGAGGCAGAGCGGTTGTGGACAAGCCTAGGTGTAGAATCACCTCCTACCACAGAGAGGCCCCCCCCCCCCCCACAGGTCCTGAAATAGAAGGCCTCTATAGATGGTCACATACATTCAAGCTGAGACGTGGGCAGAGGTGGGCATGTGTTGACCTGTGTTTAGGTGGTTTCTGGGTGGTACACTCATCCCCTTGGGTCACACCAGGGTGGACAAGAGGGAAGTCCAAACCTCAGATGGAAAGACCCCCCTTCCTTCTCCTAGGGGACACGGGACACTCCCACTTGAGTGCAGAGACACCAAGAGACTGACGCACTGCGCTGATCCGAAGGCAGGAGCCAGGTGCTTCTCCTGGTCTCCCATGGGGTGCGGGACCCAAGCACTTGGGCCATCCTCCACCGCACTCCTGGGCCACTGGAAGAGGGGCAACTGGGACAGAATCCGGCGCCCCGACCAGGATTAGAACTCGGTGTGCCAGCGCAGGAAGTGGGAGGATTAGCCTAGTGAGCCACGGTGCCGGCCGAGACTGACTTTTGATTTCCTTGTCCATGAAGATGATAGTTGCCCCTCCCCCCGTTGCAGGTTGTAAAAATCAAGTGCGCTAAGGATTACATGGGAACATTCTTGAAAAACTGGAAGGCTGCTTGCAAGTCAGAAATTGTTATTACTGGCATCCAATGCAGAACCTATCCCATTGTCAGAGAAGCTAAGGATGAGGTCTGGGTGTCTACCCGAAGCGTTGCAAGCAGGGTCTTGGAGACCTGTGTTACTTGCAAAAGCTACAATGGAGGCAATCCAGATGTCCATCAGTGGATGAACGGATAAATACAGTATGTAGTCCATACGATGGAATATTATTCAGCCTGGAAAAGGTAAGGAATTCTGACATGGGAAGTTTTATTTTTATTTTTGTAATTTAAAAAAATAAATGCTTGTTTGAGAGGCAGTGAAAGAGGGACCAAGAGAGACATTTAATCTGCTGGCTCACTTTCCAAATGCCACATAGCCTTCGCTGAAGCCAGGATCTGGGAACTTGGGAACACAAATGAGGTCTCCCACATGGGTGGCAGGAACCCCATTACCTGAGCCACACTGCTGCCTCCCAGGGTCTGCGGTAGCAGGAAGCTGGAGTCAGGGGCAGAGCTGGGCACGGAAACCAGGCACTCTGACCCCTGCGCTTGAGGGAAGCTCAACAATGTGAGTGTCTGGAATGAACTGACCGTGCACAGGCTAACTGGAGAAAAATCCATTCCAATCACATGTGTGTGCCTGGGAGTCACACAAGATATGAGACTCCAAGATAATGGAGCTACAGAAAGAAACGGGGGCTTGGCGCTTACAGAGGGTGGTGCTTTCTGGTTAGGTGAGTTGAGAGGAGGAAATGTGTGGTGAGCACAGTTTGTCTTACGGAGACGAAATCTTTCAGGATTTGTGCTCAAAGGAGTCGGCGACAGGCCGTGCCAAAGGTGTGTGGTTGAGGTGTTGACCTTCGGTCTCATTTCCAGCCGCAGTCGGTCTCCTGGGTGATGGCATATCTGGGGGATGGATGGACTGAATTCTTCCTGGAGGATGCAGCCTTCAGGGGAGATAAGGGAGCCCCCAGGGGCCTTCCTCAAAAGTCTTCAGCATCCTCAAGTGCCAATCTGTGGGGTACACTTTTTTCTGATCCCCTGAAAGCGAAACCTGGTGTAGTCAAAAATTATAGAGCTAGATAATAGCGTGGTGGCCACCAGTCCTTTTGGGAGAGGGGGAAATGGGGGATTATGGTCCAATAGGCCCAGACTTTTTGTCTTCTAAGATGCAAAGAATTCTGGAGGGGCTGGCACTGTGGTATAGTGGGGTAAGCCTCTGCCCGCGGTGCTGGCATCCCATATGGGTGCTGGTTCAAGTCCCAGCTGCTCCCCTTCTGATCCAGCTCTCTGCTGTGGCCTGGGAAAGCAGTAGAAGGTGGTCTAAGTGTTTGGGTCCCTGCACCTGCATCAGAGACCTGGAAGAAGCTCCTGGCTCCTGGCTTCAGATCTGCCTAGCTCCAGCCATTGTGACCATATGGGGAGTGAACCAGCGGATGGAAGACCTTTCTTGCTGTCTCTTTCTCTTTCTGTACCTCTACCTCACAAATAAATAAATAAAATATTTAAAAAAAAAGGAGATAATTCTGGGGATGGATGGTGGTGTTGGCCACACAAGAATGTGAGTATAGTTGATAGGACTGCACGGTATGCTTAAAAATGGCCAAGATGGTGACTTTTATGTTACACATCTGAGAACTTGACCACAATAAAGTGAAATCATAGAGGACAGTTCCGGATGCAAGGTCTGCTCCAGTCTTGCTAAAATGGGCTTCCTTTCTTTGGCACCCTCTCCCGATCACCCTCCATGGCCCGTCTCACGCAAGCCAGCACCGCCGCACTCCTAGCAAAGCCGGCATTCTCCTGGCCCTGTGCCTTCCTTCCCCAGCCTCTCCCCACCCCCAGCGCAGGCTGAACGTCTGTCTCTCCGCTGATGATGAGATAGCTCATGGCTGTTAGGTCTGCTTGAATGGGCTCCTTTGTCTTGGAGAGTTTTCCCATGTCAAACATTTAGTCTGTTGTGTCACGGGTCAGCGAGCAAGGAGATAAGTCTGAATTCTTAACCAACTTCGGGAACGTAAGACATCTGTCTGACAGGGGACTAGCAGCATCTGTTGCGCTGTCCCCGACTTTCAGACCCTTTCTTAAAAACAAAAAACAAAACCAGATCGTTATTGAATGCTTTAGGTCGCAAAGAAATACATTTTTTTAAGAAATGACAGAAATACAAACTTCAGAAATTGAGACCCTCTTGCGTCCCCCTACCTGCTGCCCACCCTCCAAGCACCTGTTGACAGGGCAGCTGAGGAGCAGGGTGCAGTGGTTCCTTGTGGGCACAGTTGAGCAAGAATTCCTGTCTGCCCCCGAGGCTGTGCACGCGAGCACAGAGGCACAGGCCATGGTCTGGGAAGGATGGAAGGCACGGGGTGAGTGAGCTCCAGGGAGTCGGGGCCTGAGTGATGTGGGCATCGCTGAGGTTGTCTGTCTGGCACCACTGCTTTGTGGAAATGGGACTTCTCTTTGGAGAAGAGCACTCCCTTTGGGAGACCTCTTCCTGCCCTCCATCCCAACCACAGGGATCTAGTGGGAGCTGTTCTCCTGTTTGCCAGACTGGCCAAGCAGTTGGTACATAGAATCCTTTGTTAATTAGAAGCCTTTCCCAATATTTTATTTAGTTACTTATGTATTCAAGAGGCAGGGAGACACAAGACATACAATACACACACACACACACACACACACACACACACACACAGAGAGAGAGAGAGAAAGAGAGAGAGAGAGAGAGAGAGAGAGAGAGAGAGAGAGAGAGAGAGAGAGAGAACGACAGAGGGAACACCCATCTGCCAGTTCACTTCCCAAATGCCTACAATGGCTGAGGCTGGGCCCCGACCAAAGCCTGGAGCCTGGACTTCAATCCAGGTCTCCCATGTAAGTGGCAGAAACCCAACCACCTGAGCCATTGCCAGATATCCCCCTGTCCCCAGGGTCTGCATTGGCGGGAAGCGGGGATTAGGAGCCAGAGCCAATGCTCAAACCCAGGCACTCTGTGGGAACTGGCATCCCAACCTGAACCTAACTCAGGTGGAACACCCTCCCCACTAACTTTTTTTGAACGCGAAGGAGAGGAAGAAAGGTGAAGGGGGCTGGAACCTGTGTGTCCAGAGTCTCGCAGGAACCCCACGTTGCGGAGACCGAAGCAGACATTTGTGGAGCCTGAAGCAGCTTCTAAACAGAAGCCGAGACGAGAGGCAGGGAAAGTCCCAGAGGCCAGACGGTGGCTGAGGTCTTGATTCTGGCCAACCCTGAGGCCCAGGGGCTGCTGGCCCCTCCCCCACACTTTGATGAGTCACATCGATGGGATCCTGGAATCTGTACCCATTTGCCCGACGCTCCTTTCATTCGACAGCGGGTCAATGAGGCTCACCCGCGCTGTTGCACACAGCAGTCTTCTCATTTTGATTATTTTCACAGAATCCCATCTCTCTTGGGCATGCATCTACGAGTAGAACTTATGGATCTGTGCTAACCGTTGGAGGAGCTTTCAAACTCTTTTCTTAGGCAGTCCTAGAGGTTTTCAGTTCCGAGCCCCAAAGTATGAAGGCTCCCATTTCTCCACACCCACGTCAGTCCTTGCTGTTGAGTCTTTGCATCCTAGTGGGTGTGCTTCTGATTTGCATTTCCTCAGGGACTAACAATGATGAGCATCTTTTCACGTGCCCTTTGGACGTCTTCTTGGGAGAAGTGGCTGTTCCAAGCCTTTGCCAAGTTTTAAATCGGGTTATTTTTCTTTTTTATTGGGGATAGTGGCTTTTAAAAATATTCTGGATACTGCACCCTTATCACAGATGTGTTCTCCTATTCTGGAACCGACCCTTGTTTGTAAAACATCACTCTGGCTACTGTTTTGACAGTTGATTGTGGGGAGGGGCTAGAACTGGAACCTGGGAGAGCAGACAGGAGGTCCCTGCAGTAATCCACCGAGAGAGGATGGATGTCAGAGTACCTTCTGACCCCCTAAGGTCAGAGCTTTGGGTCTGCTCTGAAATCTTGGTCTTTAAGGGCTCTGGCACTGCCTTGGACCTTGGCTTATCCACGCACCATGGCTCTGCTTCTGTGCCTACAGCTTGGCTCACCCCTGCCTGGTTTCACTTTATGTCCCCGTTTCCCCTCCAACTTCCTTATGTATTAATCTCATCCTGCCAGACTGTACACAGATTTGTGAGTCACCTTACATCCCTCTGTAGTCACAATAAAAGAATGAGAAGATAAAGAGGTGGGAGGGAAGGAGAAAGATGGACTTCCAGAAGCTGGGCCACTGCTGTGATCTGACTCATAACTCACGTTGGAGTTTGATTCCTCAGTGTGGCAGACAGGAGCCTTAAGAGCTCTGTAGTGGGGAGGAGGGATTGATGTCTTTTTTGCAGTAAGGGAATCTCACAAGAGCAGGTTGTTACAGAGCAATCCTCCCCCCACCTCCCCAAGCTTGGCACTTTGCATGGAGCCATTGCTTCTCCTCCTCTGTGAGTTGATGCAGCACAGGACCCTCACCAGAAGTTCATGATCTTGAACTTCTCTGTCTCCAGGACTGTGAGCTAAATCAGCTTGTTTCCTTTATAACTACCCAGCCTGGGGTCCCTGTTTCTGCAACACAAATTGCTCTGAGACTTGCATGGCTGCCTTTCCCCAGCTGCTGTGGCCCTGAGGCGTGGTTCCGTTCTGTGGATTCCCAGTTGCATTGGGAACCTGGTGCGAGGCTCCCAAGTGGAGGGATGTACTAGAAAGCTCTGGGGGACAGCCTGTTCTTTTCTAGACTGTGGGATATCATCTTTTTAGTTTTCCTGCAGTCAAGCCACAAATGTCCACTCTGGGAGGTAACAGTCATGACTAAGAAGTCCATATGCAAGAAAGGACTGAACATTTATAGACTAGAAACGTAGGGCATAGAGACAGCATTTTAAGGAGGTCTCATGTAGAACAGTCAAGGCTGGGACTCGAGTTGGGACCAAAGGTGTCTGGGGCACAGATGGGTTCTCCTCTAGCATCAGAAGCTATCAAACACTCAGGAGTAAACCTAGATCAAGATGATCAAGAAATCTACAGTGAGGGGCGGGCCTTCAGCCTAGCAGTCGAGACCGCTGCTTCCCAGCTTGGAGCACCTGGGTCTGATTCCCTCCTCAGCCTCCTCACTCCAGCTTCCTACTAATGTTCACCCTGGGAGCTCACAGTGGTGGCTCAAATCGCTGGATTCCTGCCACCCATTGGGGAGACCTGCACAGGGTTCCCAGCTCCTGGCTTCTGCCAGCCATTGCAAGCATTTGGGGAGTGAACCAGCAGGTGGGAGGTATCTTTGGTCTGCTTCTTTCAAAAATAAATAAAAAATTATAAAAAGATTTCTAGCATGAGACACTAAACATTATTGGTACCAAAGTAAGTAAAGATCTGTGCCTTGTCTCTACCTTGTTAAGCTGTTGGTTCTTCCTATATTTTCCTATATTAACCTTATTGGTGGTTTTGTGACAACTTGAGATGATTTTGAAATTTAGATGGAATTTCAAAGGATTTAAAACAGCCAAGGAGAACCTGAATAAAGATGAAGTTGGAAGATGTCTACTACATGATTCCAAGGCTTATTACATAGTCACAGTAATTGAGACAGTCTGGGAGTGACACAAGAATACAAGTTCATGGAAAATGTGTATCATGAAAATATTGAGCATAGATTTCAAAATATTTTTGCTCAAACCAAATATCTTTTAATTCCATTCTCCATGAATTTTTTGAAGTCTCCTTGGAGAGGAACAGACTGTGGAATAAAAAAGAAAACTGTCCTCATGGGTTTGGTCACTTGGATTTGTTACAAAAGCTCCCTAGTGAGTCAGTGAGGAAAGAAGTTTTTTCAGTAAATGGTGCTGGGTTCACTGAACACCCACATGGAAAAAATTGGTCTTGATCCCTACCTCACACTACATACAGTAAATGGTCTGAGATGGGTCACTGGCCTAATGTGGAATTGGGGAAAGAAAACATTTTCTTTACTCATTGCAAAGTTCATAGCTGACCCTCCTAGAACAAAAGACAGATCAACAAGAGGAAAACAAACAAAGTGTATTTGACTTGAGTTTTATGTGACTTGGGAACCTTCAGAAACAAAGGCCCAAAGATCCGGAGAAAGCCGTATTTTTATGCTTGAATTTGATGAAGGATGAGTAGCTGTGTGGAAACGTGATCGGACGACCCAATGGCAATAAACTGGGGGTGGGGGTGGGGGGATTAAGCAAGGCTGTTTGTTCAGATTCTTCTTGGCTCCCAGGTGTGGGCAGGACACCTGTCGCATGAGGGTCTCATGGCCTAATTTCAGGAGAGAGGGTCAGAGAATTTCCCGTGGCCATGTTTCTGGGAAGAAGGAGGAAGAGGTTCAGAGGGTGATCTTGCTCCTGTAGTTTTTTCAATTTCCTTTGGCTTCAAATGGTCAGTAACCAGGGTACCATGTTTTGGGATGATCTTTCCCACATCCCACGAGAATTATGTCTGACTGCTTATTGGTATAGGACTGTATGGAAGTGGTCCAAGTTTCTCCATCTAGTGACAGTGCATCCACACACACACACACACACACACACACACACACGTATGAGAGTCCTTCAAGAAGCTGGTGGAGAATGAATTACAAGATAAGTTTATGGGTCATGCACCGTGGTGCCACAGCGAAGCTGCCCCCAGCAATGCTACCATTCCCATATGAGTGCCAGTTTGCCTCCCATCTACTCCACTTCCAGTCCAGTTCTCTGCTAATGGCCCTGGGAAAGCAGCAAACAGTGACTCAAGAATTTGGGCCTCTGACACCCATGTGGAAGACTCAAATGGAGTTCCTGACTCCTAGCTTCCGCCTGGCCTAGCCTCGGCTATTGTGGTCACTTGGAGAGTGAACCAGTGGATGGAAGATCTCTATCTTTCTGTCACTCTGCCTCTCAAATAAAGTAAATAAATAAATCTTTTAAAAATACAAAAAAACTTTGAAATGCATGCCTACAAGGAGGAATGTGTATTATGAAAAAACTAATCATGAATTTCAAAATTGTTTGCATTAAACTTAATTTTTACTTTGAGTTTTCCATGAACTTTTGGAAATAGCCTTGTATTTTTGTTTTATGCTCTTTTATTTTATAAAAATATTTATTTTATTTGCTTGAAAGGCAAAGTTACAGAGAGAGTGACAGAGACAGAGACAGAGAGAAATATTCCATCCGCTGGTTCACTCCTCAAATGGCCACAATGACCAGGGCTGGGCCAGACCAAAGCCGGGAGCCAGGAGCTTCCTCCGGGTCCGCCATGCAGGTGCAGGGGCACCAGCACTCGGGCATCCTCCACTGCTTTCCCAGGCTCATTAGCTGGGATCTGGATCAAAAGTGGAGCAGCTGGGACTTGGGCAGCTTTACCCAGTACATCACCATGCCAGTCTTCTATGTTTCATGCTCTTTTAATCTTTGCATTATTCTTCACAATAAAAAAGCTTTAAAAAATCCAAAAAAGTGTCAGAATTGACACTTTATTGTATGTAAATTGACTTTTATTGTATGTAAATTGCACTTTAATAGAACAACAACAACAAAAAGAGCAAGCAAGGCTGTTGGGCTGTTGGAAACTAGCTGTCCCAATACAGGTCAGACAGCAGCACCAACTTTCTGAGCTCAGCACCATGTGAGCTGGGGCCCCCATCAACGATATACTCCGTTCCAGCAACATGGGAGGAAATGGAAAGTTCTAGAATGCAGGAAGAAGTCAGCAGCGTTGGGTGATGAGTCTCTATTCAGCTTCAGTTAAGATGTGGTGAACATGCAGAGGAGAATGGAAACCCCCGTGGCCTCCGTCCCCCCGTCTTAGGCAGACAGCTTGATTGTGAGTCAAACCAGAACACCAGTGCGATTGGTCGTACGGACGAGTAGAACAATTCCGCCCTTCCCCCTTGCGTGGCATCTTGGTTTTTTGCTCTCTTTGGAAACTCACCCTGAGACATGAATCTGAGTGCAAACAGTGAGGAATGGAGATAGGAAAGGGAATGAGAGGGTGTTTTGGGACCAGCACTCAGAGTTATCCACCCTGAGCCAGTGGACAGTAGGCTGTGGGACTTATCCAACAGCTTCCTGGCCTGCCTTGGGTGAGGATGGCTTCAGCACCTCCCATGTGCCTTCCCAAGCAATGGGCACCCTCACTGTCCAAAGAGGAGCTGCAGGCAGTCGCAGGCATCAGCTAGACACAGCTGTCCTGCACGGGGTGAAGGTCAGGGGCATGGGGTGTAGACCGCGCCCACTGGACTATGGTTAAAATTTGAGAAAGACCCCATGGTCTTCCAAGCCCTCTCAGTCATAAGAAAAACTTGTTTCAGGAGTCAAAAAAGTCCCACACGCCCTGACATTCAAGAGTTCGTCTGCCCAGATGCTGCCCCCTACTTGAGCCGGGGTCTCTGTGTCTGGCCTGGGTTGGGGGCTTGGGGGGGGGTGTCTGTTTTCTTTCTGACTCAACCTCTTCCTCCCTCACCACCTGTTCTTCACTCTGTGGGGCTGGAGGAGCAGAGGAGGAGAGGGGAGGGACAGCAGACTTTGGCTGCTCCACTGTGATCTGGCCCTGGGGTCCTGTGGCTGGGACAGACACCCAGGTGTGGGGTCATTTTCTTGAGCATTTTTTTGGGAGCTCTGGAGGACTTCTACTATGGCTGCCTCGGTTGCAGCCACACAATTCCTTCGAAGTGGGAGATGACGCCCCCTGCTGGCCAATTAGGCGTACTTCCACTCATTTCTAAGTAGCCCCTGCCCCACTTCCTTCAGCAAGCCCACCTCTGGCCTCTGGGAGACACTTCCTTGTCCAGCCAGGATCCGGAAGTGCGGGTCATCCCAGAAGCTACCAGGCAGTGCGTGTGTCGCACTCTCACCTGGCCGGAGGTGGCGCATGCTGCCCTGTGGTGCTAGCCAGGAAGCTTTGGTTGCAAGGCATACACCATCCAAGCCAGACGGCGAAACTCTGCAGCCTGCAACTGTGATGCTGGTGTGTCCCTGGGCAGTGCTGGTCCAGCGCAGTGAACACCTCTCCAAGGATTCAGGGCCCCTGCGTCTCTTCGCTCAGTGGCCACCTTGTTGCTTCCTGCTTCTGGTTCACATCTAGGGAGGGGGTCAGATGCCCACCCACCCCCACCCCCCACTGACCCCTCTTTCCTATCCTTCTGAGAGTCCTAGGAGTCACTCTGGACCAATTTAAGATGCATGTCTATTCCTGAACCAACTGGTCCTCAGTTTGTCTACCTCCCAATGATGACCTGTGTCTTGTATGTCTAGCTCCCATTCTTGCCTATTGCACATTATTCCTTCCTATCATCTATCTATCTATCTATCTATCTATCTATCTATCTTCCATTTATCCACCCATCATCAGTTATCTATTTCCAAAAATATTTAGTTTTTGCTCTACAACCTAATTCTCTCTCTCTCTTTAATTGTATTCATTTGAAAGGCAGAGGGAGAGAGAGGGAAAGAGAGAGAGAGGGAGGGAGAGGGAGGGAGAGGGAGGGAGAGGGAGAGGGAGAGAGAGAGAGAGAGAGAGAGAGAGAGAGAGAGAGAGGTCTTCCACCCACTAGTTCATTCCCCAGTGGCTACAACAGCCAAGGCTGGGTCAGGCCAAAGCCAGGAGCCTGGAACTCCATCTGAGTTTCCCACGTGGTGCAGGGGCCCAAGCACTTGGGCCATCTTCCACTGCTTCTCCCAGGTGCCTTAGCAGGAGCTGGACTGGAAGCCGAGTGGTTGGTACTCAGGATTGGCACTCTGACATGAGGTGCTAGTGGCTCAAGAGACGGCTTAACCCACTATGTGTGCTACAGCTCTGCCCCCGTGTTAATGATTTTATATCTATCACATCAGTCTTCTCATTAAAAAAGCTTAAAAATAAATTAGCATATTCATATAGTTAAAAATTAGGAATTTGAAAATTGTATAAAGTAGAAACAGTCTCTTGGAAGCAGTTATAGCCTATGAGAATCTTTTAAAAAAATCCACAAAGTGGATTATGCAATAATGCTGTCATGCATTTTGCTTTCATTACTTAATGATAAACCGTAGGACAATTCCCATATCCACCCCATTCTTTGCCACGGTCATGGCCTTACCTATTGTTCCAGTGACGGCCCATAGCTCTTTCTACGTACTGCTGACACAGGCAGCGAGGCCTAGCTATTTCCACACCACTTGTGAGTGGACCCCAAAGAAATGGAGTTGTCGAACCAAAGGAGAGGAAGCTGCGTTTAGGTAGGTAGCGGAAAATTACTCTAAAGACTGCCTCATTTGCATTTCCCGTTATCCCTTGCCCACAGCCTCCCCAATAAAATACTGAAAATCCACTAATCTGATTGAACAAAAACTGTATTGAGGGGCTGGTGTTGTGGTGCAGCAGGTTAAGCCATCATTGGTGATACCAGCATCCCATATCTGAGTGTCAGAGTACTGGTTGGCTCTGCTTCTGATCCAGCTCCCTTCTGGCCCAAGTACCTGGGCCCCTGCCGTCCAGGTGGGAGCCCAGAACGGAGTGCCTGGCTTCTGGCTTCAGCCTGGCCCAGCTCTGGCTGTTGTAGTCTTTTGGGGGAACAAAGCAGCAGGTAGAACATCTGTGTCCCTCCCTCATTCTCTGTAACTCTGCCTATCAAATAAGCAAATCTTTAAAAAATGCATCTAGTTGTTTACATAAATACACTTTTTTATTAGTAAAATTGTCCATCTTTGTGCTTAATAGTTGCAATGTTTTCATTACCTTTGCCTATTTTTTTCGTTGTTGACTCTTACAACTTTTTTGGATTTAATGGAAGTTGTCATACATCGGTAAGTGGTTTATCCAGTTTGTCTTTTTCCTTGAAATCTAAGTTTTTATTTAGACAAAAATTTTAAAATCTTTTCCTTTTATGGTATCTGGATATAGCATGCAACAGGGTCTTTTTCTATGCCAAGAATATAACTCAATTCACATGTTTGCTTTTTATGGCTTCATGTTTTGCATTTCATTAACAAATCTATCTTAGATTTATTTTTGGAGGTCAGGAGAAGAGGCAGCCGGTCCCCCACCCCTGACCCCATACGGCACCTTTCACCGTGTGCACACGGCTGGGGGTGCTTTCGGAACTTGTGCTGTGTTTCATGGATTGCTCTACTTTTTGTGCCAATGACAAACTTTACTGTGGCTTTATAATGTGCTTTTAGCTACGGGAAGTCTAATCCCCCTCCTCACTCTTCCAAACTTTTCCAGATAATTCATACATTTGCTTTTAAAATAATCACGAAATAGCTAAAATATATAAAATAGATGAAGAAAATTTATTTTCAAATGGGTAGTGAAACAGTAGCTTTTTTTAAAAAAAGATTTATTTATTTGAAAGTCGGAGTTACATAGAGAGAGAAGGAGAGGCACAGAGAGAGAGAGAGAGAGAGAGAGAGAGGTCTTCCATCCAATGGTTCACTCCCCAGATGGCTGCAACGGCTGGAGCTGCGCCAATCCGAAGCCAGGAGCTTCTTCCAGGTCTCCCACATGGGTGCAGGGGCCCAAGCACTTGGACCATCTTTTACTGCTTTCCCAAGCCATAGCAGAGAGCTGGATTGGAAGTGGAGCAGCCGGGTCTCGAACCGGCGCCCACATAGGATGAAGAAAAATTTGACGAACACCTAGTTGGGCAAGTTGAGGTGACAGGACCCCAGCTCCCCCCATCCCCAGCACCAGCAGTTCTGAAGGCAACGTTGAGCTAATTTCCATGAAATCTGAAATGCCTGTAGCTCTGTCTATATTTACCCCTACAGTTATATGCAGCGCAAATGTTCCTGTTTTAAATCTGCTTATTTATTTGTTTTCTTTGGGAAGCAGCCACATTCTTAAACCAACCAAACCACCAACCAGCTACCCCGGTGCGATGCTTAATTTTATGCATGGACAGCTGGGCCCTGGAGTCAGGTGTTGACGCGTGGCCCAGCATCTCTTGAGCTGGATCTGTGAGGGTGTGTTGGGAAGATTCATGTTCAATGGGTGGACTCTGAGTGAGGCAGCCCCCGGCCTCCGGGTCGTGGGCACAACTCCTCCCCCAGTCCCCAGCCTGTTGACCCACTCTGCAGATTATGGGCTCCGTGAGGAATTCCTGCCATCAGTGCCTTTCTGGACAGGCTCATCCCACTGGCGCTGTCTCTCTGGAGATCCCCTCCCCCTCTCCACATCCCCTAACCCATGTGGCACAAATAGCTCTTCCTCAGAGCTGTCCAATCAGAGAGGGTGTGTTCATCTCCTATGGCTGCAGAGAGAAATCCCTACAGACCCAGAAGCCTGCAAACAACACCCACTCACCACCACGCAGGCCTGTTGGTGACAAGTCCCAGCTGGGCTCAAATGGGTCCGGGGACAAGGGTCTCACGGGCCCCCAGTTAGGGTTCGAGGCAGCTGGGTTCTTCCCGGGAGACTCAGGAAGGCTCTGTCCTAGGCCATACAGGCTGTGGGGTGACCCTGAGGTCTCTGCTTCCCTAGGCACTCGCTGTCACCCGGAGGTGGCTCTCAGCGGCCGCAGTCCCTGGCCCGAGGCTACCTCTTCCCTGCGGGTGACACCTTGAGCATTTCTCCCCTTTGGTTCCCTCTGCCTGCCTCTTCCACTCCTGCGGTTACGCTGGGTCCACCCAGCTAAGCCAGGATAATCTGCCTATTTTGCAGCCATCACTGCACCTGCTAAGTCCCTCTTGCCACTGGAGGTCACACAACCACAGCCACGACACCAGCAGGCAAAATTCCACGGCGCTGATGGATGTCCCGGCTTCAGCTCCGGGAGACGGAAAGCGGCCGGTTTCCCTAATGGAAGCCCGCAGGGGATCGGCCGCTCAGCGCCGGCTGGGCTTGCCTGTGGCCCGTTTCCTGGCTGCGCTGTTTGCTTCCTTACTGTTCCCTGAGGTTTAAGAGCTCTTTGTGGAATTTGGGTGGCAGCGCTTTATCAGATGTCGCTTCGCAAATATGTCCTCCTAGTCTGTGTCTTCACGGTTGTCTTTCACAAGGCACGAGTTTTTCATTTTAAGGAAGTCTAGCTGACCAGTTCTTTCATGGGTCACCACTTGGGTGTCGTCTCTGAAAAACTGATGTCAAAACTTAGGCCATGGGGCCGGCGCTGTGGTGTGATGGGTAAAGCCGCTGCCTGCAGTGCCAGCATCCCACATGGGCGCTGGTGTGAATCCCAGCTGCCCCTCTTCCAATCTCTGCTACGGCCTGGGAAAGCAGTAGAAGATGGCCCAAGTGCTTGGGCCCCTGCACCCATGTGGGAGACCCGGAAGAAGCTCCTGGCTCCTGGCTTCAGATTGGCTCAGCTCCAGCCGTTGCAGCCATCTGGGGAGTGAACCAGCAGATGGAAGACCTCTCTCTCTCTCTCCTTCTCTCTCTCTGCCTCTGCCAATGCTTCTCTGTAACTGCCTTTCAAATAAATAAGTAAAATCTTTATTAGAAAAAAAAAAAACTTAGGTCATGGAGATTTTCTTTGACATTGACTTCTAGGAGGTTTCTGGCTTTGTATTTTACGTTTAAAACGTGATCCCTTTTGAGTTGGTTTTGGGAAGGTCTGTGCCCAGATTCTCGTTCTGTAAGTGGATGCCCTGTGTTTTCAGTGCGAGACCACGCCTGCTCCATGGCCAGTGCCCCTGCAGGATTTTAGGCCCAGGAGTGACCAGATGTGAACCACACTTAGAGGATCGCACCGGCTCCAGGTAGAGGTGTTAAGTAGGCAATAGACACTCTGACAAGCTGGGGTGTGAGAGGTCTGCCTGGATGATGCGGGGCTGACAACAGCCCATTGGTGGGTTCTGCGGCGGGGGGGGGGGGGGGGGGGGGACTACACAGGACCGGGAGGACGGAGCAGGGTCAGGAAAGGGAAGCCGCCCAAGAACTGACCTTGAGTCACTTCCTCCTCTCCAGGGCAGGATGGGGGAGAACCTGCAAAAGAGAATGAGAAACAGGACACCCAGGAGGCCGCCCAGGTGAGTGTCCGGAGGGCCCTGGCTCCCTGCTGGGGATGGGCGGTGCTCTGCGGGGAAGCCACGCCCAGAGCGCTCCGCAGGGCTCGTCCTTGGGACCGCCAGGCCCAGGGAGGAAGGCAGAGCTCCTATGGTGACAGGAAGGTTAAGGGCACAGCCCGTCCCTCACTGTTTGAGGTAAATTTGCCCTGCCTGGATCATAAACCCATTATGGGCATTTGACTGCCAAGCAGGCAGTCCGTTCCCACACCCATCTTTCACGCTATTGCACCCGTGTTTAGAAGGAAAAATGCTGCTTCTAACTTGATTGTGTGCAGCTTGTTTAGAGGGTTGAGAAAAGGTTTCTGTTTGAATTAATTACGAGGGGGAAAGATACAATGCTCGCGTACAGACTGAGCGTCCTTAATACGAAAACCCCAAATCCAGAACTGTAAAAATTCAAAACTTTCTGATGCCCCAAGTGGGAAATTCCACACCTGGTTCGTGTGTCCGGTAGCAGTGGAAAGTTAGGTGCACTAAAATCACTTGTAGAACATGGTCTTCCAGCTGCGTGTACAAGGTGTACATGAAACAGAAATGAGTTTTGTGTTTATAACTGGCTCCCACCCCCCAAGATAGCTCATTACATATATGCAAATGTTCCAAACCTGAAAAAAAAAAACAAAACCAGAAATCCCAAACATTCTGGCCCCCAGCGTTTTGGTATAAATGACAATGCACTTGTAAAGCTGGCAAGCGCACCAGCAACATGCTGCCGCCAGAGGGCAGTGTATACGCTCTAGAGACTCTGGAGCGAGGCGAGGAGGCGGGGTCCCCACCTCGTGCGGGCGGTGAAACGCAAATTTCGGCTCGAGTTTCTCTTGCTAGTATTTTTTTAATTTAATTTTATTTTTCTTATTTAGAATATAAATTTCCAAGGTACAACTTGTGGATTGCAATGACTTCCCCACCCATACCTCCCCTCCCCCCCGCTACCCTTCCCCCTTACCCACTCCCTTTCCCCTTTCATTCCCATTCAGATTCATTTTCAATTCTCTTTGTATACAGGAGTTCAGTTTAGTATGTGTTAAGAAAAGATTTTAAACCATTTGCCCTCACATAGCATCCTAGAGTGAAGCATACTCTTTGAGTACTAGTTGTAGCTTTAAATCACGTTGTACAGCACATTAGGGACAGAGATCCTTCATGATATTATTTTGTTAATTGATTGATTTTTATGTAACTTCCAATTTTTTAAATCATTTCCAATTGTCTTTCCATACGGAAGATCGATTCAGTATATATTAAGCAAAGATTTTGTCAGTTTGCATCCGCGTAGAGACACAAAATGCAGAAATACTGTTTCAGTCCTAGTTATTGCATTACTTCACCTTGGACAACACATTAAGGACAGATCATACATGGGCCGTAAGTACACAGTGACTACTGTTGTTGATTTAACAATTTGCCACTCTTGTTTATGGCGTTAGCAATCTCCCTAGGCTGTAGTCATGAGTTGCTGAGGCTATGGAAGCCTTTAGTGTTCGCCGACTTGGATCTTGTTCTGACAGGGTCATAGTCAAAGTGGAGGTTCTCTCCTCCCTTTGGAGAAAGGCACCTCCTTCTCTGGTGGCCCTGTTCCTTCCGTTGGGATCTTACTCGCAGAGATCTTTCATTTATGTCTTCTTCTTTTTTTTTTTTTTCCCAGAGTGTCTTGGCTTTCCATGCCAAAAATATTCTCATGGGTTCTTGAGCCAGATCCTGATGCCTTAGGGCTGATTCTGAGGCCAGAGTGATTTATTAGGATATCTGCCATTCTATGAGTCTGCTGTGTATCCTACTTCCCATGTTGGATCAGTCTCTCCCTTTTTTAGTTCTATCTGTTAGTATTAGCAGTTACTAGTCTTGCTTGTGTGATCCCTTTGACTCCTAGACCTATCAGTGTGATCAATTGTGAACTGAAATTGATCACTTGGGCCAGTGAGATGGCTTGGTACATGCCACCTTGCTGGGGTTGTATTAGGTTCCCCTGGCACATTTCTAACTCCATCGTTTGGGGCAAGTCCGATTGAGTTTGCCCAAATTGTACATATCCTCCCTTTCTTTTTCCTCTCTCCTAAATTAACAGGGATTACTTTTCAGTTGAAATTTAAACATCTAGGAATAATTGTGTGTTAATTCTCTCCTGCTAGTATTAACATGAAAAGCTAACCGCCGCGCGGGGGACTCTCCCTCGCTTCTGCCGGGTGCGCTCCCCCTGGAGGGTGGGGCGGTCTGGGGGGGGGGCAGCGGCCGCGCCCTGCGGGGTGCAGGGGAGGGGGCATGCCGTGCACCTTCCGAGGGTTCCGCAGCGGCCTCTTAGCAGGCGGAGTGACGCGAGAGAGGGGGCGCCCCACGGAAGACGAGCGGACTCAGGCGTGAGTTGGGGAGGGGACAGCTAACCTAGGGGCCCGCGGTCCACTCGGCGTCTCCGGGTGGGTGGCCACTGAGCTACTTTTGGGGGGTTCTTGGTCTTTGGGCCGAAGAGGGGAGACCTGAGGAAGCCTCTCCCGAGTCGGCAGTGACGGACTTTGCAGGTGGCACTTCCGGAACCCCCTGGAGGGGCTCGGGGGTCGGCTGCTGACCGGCTGGGTCCGGAGCGCGCGCTCCGAGCTCGGGGCTGGGCCCTGGGGCCGGCCCGGGACACCTGCTGCTCCGGCGGCGGAGCGGACGCTCGCGCCCCCGCCCGGATGCCGCCGCCGCGCACCTGCTCCTGCGGGCGCACGAGCAGCAGCTGGGGCTCCGGGCCCCCGCTCCCGGGTCCCTGCGAGGGAGGAAGCCGGCCGCCGGAGGCCGGGCGCGGACGCGGACGCGGACGCGGGCGGCCCGCGGTTTCCTCCTCCGTGGTTTCTGCCCTGTGTTCTAGACCGCGACGCTTGCGGGCAGATGGAGTTGACTCCGGGCTGCGAGCAGGGGAGGGGGCCAGGCGCCTGCTGCAGACCCGGAACGGCCGCCGGCTCCTCGCGAGGGCGCGGATTCACGCCCCTGCCCCCTCGGCCTCGCCCGAGGCCGCCCCACCCGCGGGATAGCACAGAGTTCCAAGTGCCAAGGGCCCGAGCGCCGCCCGTGGCTGCCAGTTACTATAAAAGATGCGTATTGACCATCTTCACTAAGTGATCTTGTATCGTTGTGAGCGTACAGCTCCGAGTCCGCGCGTCACGCGTGCTGGGTGGCTGTCGCCCTTGATCCCAGCGCAAGCTCTACCCGCTGGACAAACCCGTGTCTGCCTCCTGCTCCTGCCGCTTGTGGGTCTCCATTCCACTTTCTGTTGGTATGAATTGTCTGTTCTATTTTTTTAAAAAGATTTATTTATTTATTTGACAGGCAGAGAGAGAGAGAGCACTTTCGTCTGCGGGTTCACTCCCCAAATGGCCACCGGGCTGAAGTCAGGAGCCAGGCGCTTCTTCCAGGTCTCCCACATGGGTGCAGGGGCCCAAGCACCTGGGCCATCCTCCACTGCTTCCCCAGGCCATCAGCAGGGAGCTGGATCGGAAGTGGAGCAGCCGGGACAGGATGCCCCTTTGGGGAGCCAGTGCTACAGGGGCCCCAGATTTGCCGACTCTAAGTGCCTCATATAAGTGGAATCTGTGCAGCTATTTCATTTATCTTAATGTTTTCAAGATTCTGTGTCACAGTACCCACCAAAGACTGATGGGGTGGATAACACACCGCTGTGCGTGCCGCTGGTGCTCCTGGGATCGCTGGAGTCCAGGTACCCATTTGAGATGCTGGCTCTTGGAGTACAGCCCTGGCGGTGGGCGGGCTGGCTTCCCACGGGAGCTCTCCGTGCTGCTCCCTGTTCTAGACCCGCGTCCAGAGCCAGTGGCTGAGAAGGCGGAACCGGGAGTCCGTCTGTCTGTCCGTCCATCCCAGGGCTCCACGCCGCCTGCTTCTCTTCATCTCCTTAGCGCCTGGCTTTGTGTTTGGAAGGAGGTAGGAGTGGGGCAGAGAGGAGACCTTCCCAGCCAGGGTGAGCTCGTTAATAGAGAGGGGCTGTCCACACTTACCCAGGGTTTGTGCGGCCCGGGCCAGCTAAGGGCATGGTGGGAGGGCGTTGCTGCGCCGGCCGGTGCGACTGGCTTTGTATTTTCTTCTGGATGGTGGGGAATTGAGCTGGGTGAGGAGAAAAGCTGGGGTGGGGCGAGATGAGGGTAGAGAAGGGTATCTCAGTGGGGCAGGGGCTGGTATTTGCAGAAGCTGTCAGAGGCGGCATTTCTGTGGGGTGTCCTGACTGGGCGGGCTGGGCGTCGTGACAAGGGAGGTGCCTCAGGAATGCAGGCGATGGCCCCGTGGAGCAGGGTCTGGGATCACAGGGCCGGGCAGTCCACTTCTGATAGGATGCACGCCTGGCCCTGGCACCAGCTCGGCGTCACTTCTGCCAAATTCTGCTAGCCAAGCACAACCGGGAGCCCACCTGGCAGGGAGAGGCGGCGTGAATGCAACGCCTCCCGCTTTCTTTGAGAGGTTGGCCTTGCCCGCCAGCGTGCCTGCTGCCTCTGGCCCCAGTGACCTGCTGCCTTCCAGAAATTCTAGGCACATTCTCCCTGCTTTATAAGGTACAGCATTCAGCTCCCTCCAGCCCTGGAGCCAAGACCCTGTAGGGGTCTAACTTGTCCACTCAGCGGACAGTGTGCTGGCCAAGCCAGGCCAGGCCAGGCCTGAGCACCGCCTGGAAGCTTCTAGCTTCCCCTCTCCCTGCCCACAGTAATCTCAGCAGGGAAAATGGCGGACAGAGGGGTGTTGAGGTGGATTCGTTCCTGAGAGGAGGAGCGTGGTGGGGGCAAGAGGTGTGGAGTCACCGCACAGACCCCGGGAGTCAGATGAAAGCAGGCCAGAGAAGGGCAGCCTGCAGACTCGTTCATTTCAGTTGCTACAGCAGCTTATATAGCCAAGGCAGCCAATCTGGTCAAGGGGTGGTCTATGCCCTAACCAATCACAGCCTGTTGCCAGGCAGTTTCTGTTGCCAGCGGCCATCTTGGCATGGCCTTCTCACTGCACCACAGAGGGGTTCCTTCCCTGCACTGTAAACTGCTTCTCACCCAGAAGCAGCTCTGGTCCCGTTAGGTCAAGCACACTTTCCTGGCCCCTTGCTCCTGCCCTGGTGGACCCCCCTGAGCTGCCCCTGCTCCTGCCCTGGGTTGAAGCTCTCCCTGGCCCTCCAGGCCTTGATGCCACAGGTCCTTCTCCTCGTCCCTGCCACCGCGTTCCCATGAGAAGTGAGAAACTCAGAAACCGGAAAAGAGACCCCCACATTCCTGTGTGTTCATAACACTGCCACCTCACCTCTGGCTCTCCGGGCGAGAGTCGGTTCAGACCTGCTGTTCTGACCCTGGGAGCCTTGTGAGGAATCCCAGACTGGACCCAGAAGAGCACAGATAACTCCCATGGTGGCTTGTCCCCGTCACACTCTGAGGCTAGGAAGGGGCAGGACCAGGCGGCCCGCAGTGGGGCAGCTGACAGCCGAGGATCTCTGCTAGTGCGGCTTTTCCTGTTTGCTACTTACTTATGACTAGGTTGGTTCCTGGATTTCTTTGAACTGGGTTATAAAACCAGCTCTAGATTGTGAAGGAGGAAAAGCTGAGCTCTGAGAAGTGAGGTAGAAAGTGGCAGCTGCTATGGAGAAGCCACAGCCCCTGACTTGGGTGTGATGGAACCGTGTGAAACCGGGCCTGCTTTGCAGGCTTTGCATCATCTCTGGTGTAGCCTAGGGGTGTCACTCCTGGGTCACCGGGTGGCCTCAGCAGGCGTGGCTGGTTTTCTCCAGTACTGATGCCCACGCCATCAGTGATACCCAGGTTTGCGTTCATAACCTTCTTCTCAACATTTGACAGTGTCCATTTTTTTAAATAAAGATTTTATTTATTTGTTTGAAAAGCAGAGAGAGAGAGAGAGAGAGAGAGAGAGAGAGAGAGAGAGTCTTTCATCTACTGGTTCACTCCCCAAGTGGCTACAACAGCCAGAACTGGGCCAGGCTGAAGCTGAGAGCCAGGCGCTCCATCTGGGTCTCCCACATGGAGACAGGGACCTCAGCATTTGGGCCATCACCTGCTGTTTCCCAGGCGCGTTAGCAGGGAGCTGGATCAGAAGCCACCCCAGGCTCTCCTACGTGCAGGCCAGCATCCCAAGCACGGACACTAAAACCCCTGACAAGTCTTCATTCTGTTGGAGATGGTTCCGCCTGGATGGGTAGGTCAGTTCCTCCATGTCGCCTCTTGATACAATCACAAATCATTTTTTATAAGTAGGTATACACTCTAAAATAACAACAAAAGCAGAGACTAGTAAAAGCATAAACCGGTACCACAGTCATTTATAGTCAATATTAACTGTGCATCATTGCACCTGCTATTCCGTTCCACACCTGGCGGCACAGGAAGGTTGTTTGTGCCAACGTCACTGCAGACAGGAGTAATGCCTGGCACCATGGTGTTAGGAGAGCGTCACATCGCTGGCTGCCCTTATAGATACTGCCCATCATTGGCCAAAACACCATTATGGAGCACATGACTATACAGACATGGGCAATACGCAGGGACAGTAGCAGCTCTCGGAGAGGTGGCTTGTAATTCAAGCTCAAATACCATCCAGCTAAAAAGGAAAGAAGGGTGTGCAAAGACCAGGTATGGGGGTGACCAGGAGAAGTATGGTACACAAGAGTTTGGTTTGTGGGACAAATGTAGGGCGCCTTATCCGGTGATGGAATCCTTCTCTTGCTGGTACACGGGAGCCCTTAAGGGACGGAGGTTTTCTGCTTCTGGGGCTTGTCCTTAGCTGCTGTTTCTCAAAATCTCCCGTCTGCCAAAGCGGCACGTTTTGAGTTGGCGTAGTCTGGTCTCTGACTCCTCTGCTGTAGACCACACAGGAAAAACTTAGCTGCAGCTGATGGAAACGCTGGCAGAACGTGAGCTGGGGGCCCGAAAGGAGCTGCCCCCGGGCTTCTCCCACTCTCCTGCACCTTCCCTGGGGGCTGTCGTGACTGCTCCTCCTCACTCCCCAAGTTCTGGTGAGACGCGAAAACCCCTTGGCTGCATCATGGACGCGTGCCATCACTCCTGCCGCATCCTATGTCACCAGCCCCTTTTTCATTCTCATGAGGACACAGGACACGGGCAGCTGGCACCTTTGCCCTTGGATGATAAGGATGGCGGACTTCCGCTGGACGCGTACTGCCCGTCCTGCTGGTGCTTGGCACCATGACGGAAGGAGTGAATGCCAAGGCCGTGCCTCCACAGAGGGGCTTCCTGGAACTCAGGGATCCTGAGGCCATGGACCGATTGCATATTCTTTGAGCTATGCTTTAGATTTTTTTTTTTTTTCTGGAAGCCCTGCTACTACCCTAAAAATTGAATGTATTGTAAAACAGACCTATGGGGAAGCGACTTCCAGTCATTTGGGAAGCATGGGATGCAGAGGAACCTTGGTGAGCGTTCTGATGTCTGCAGGCTTTGGCACAGTGTAACGGGATTATCAGTAACAGCTTCACTGTAGAAACGCCGCCCGGTGCTCTAGCTGACAGCAACTGGGGACGAATCCTTCCCGTCTCTCGGATGGCATTCATGAAGCGATTCCTGTGCTGCTCGCTCTGATTAACTTTGTAAACAACAAAAAAGCAAGGGACTGGCCGGTGCCGTGGCTCAACAGGCTAATCCTCCGCCTTGCGGCACTGGCACACCGGGTTCTAGTCCCCGTTGGGGCGCCGGATTCTGTCCCGGTTGCCCCTCTTCCAGGCCAGCCCTCTGCTGTGGCCCGGGAGTGCAGTGGAGGATGGCCCAAGTGCTTGGGCCCTGCACCCCATGGGAGACCAGGAAAAACACCTGGCACCTGGCTCCTGCCATCGGATGTATAAGTATACACTCTAAAATAGGTATACACTCTAAAATAACAACAAAACAGACACTAGTAAAAGCATAAACTGGTACCACAGTCATTTATAGCAGCGCGCCAGCCGCGGCGGCCATTGGAGGGTGAACCAACGGCAAAAGGAAGACCTTTCTCTCTGTCTCTCTCTCTCACTGTCCACTCTGCCTGTCCAAAAACAAAAACAAAAACAAACAAAAAACAAAAACAAAAAACAAAAAAAACCCAAAAAAACAAAAAAGCAAGGGACCAAGGTGAAAAATGTTCATTTTATTCATTGAAATATATAGCTTACTTTTAAAGTATATGACATAAAATTACGTAAGACATAAGCAAGCTATAAACCACATGATTAAGAAATTTATTAAACTGTTCAAATAGAAAAAAAGTCTCAACCTAAAAAGGCCCATCATTTCTTTATCAGCCGACTCTGCCACCAGAGGCAATGTACTCATCGCGGGAGGAGGAGCGCCACCTATTGGAAGCGGGACGACCTCTTTCAGGACAGTGGCTGAGTCTCTTTTTTTAGTTGGTACAGAAATTATTTCTCCAGCACACATGTCCCCATTCAATTTTCACAGTCGGAATGGGTAATTTTGAATTTTAAATGAGTTTATGTATTGTGAGTGAAAGGTTTAAAATCGTATCTGATGGTCTAGCACTTGGCCAAGTACTTAAGGGTGTTGGTTGGGTACTTGGGTTCAAGTCCTGGGCCTGCCCCCAAATCCCAGCTTCCTGCTGTTTCTGGTACCTCTACGTCGGCTTCAGCCTTGAAGACCTTGGAAGCCACTTGGTGACAATGGCAGAGCCACCATCAGCCAGAGTTCCTACAAGACTGCGTGGAGCAAAGCCCTCCAACAAGCAGGACCCGCCTTGCACTGATCGTGTGGGCAAGAAATAAACGTCTTCAAGCGAATCAGCAAGCGGGGGCCTGTCTCTGACAGCAGCCATCCTACTTGCTGTAGAGACGCCTCCGTCAATGCTGGATGTGGACGGCACTGACTTCACTGTCAGGAAACACGTCAGAGGCTGGAGGGGTGGGGCCCAGGTCATGCAGAGCAGGGAGGCTGATCGTTTCTCTTTGTCTGGAGGACACAGGACCAACAGTAGCACTGCATGTGGTGCATCCCTTTGTCCGCACTTTCAGGTACCAGAAGGATTTCAGATTTCCGGTTTTTGAGATTTGGGGATTTTGGCATATATAACAATGAGATACACTGTGGATGCAACCTGGGTTTTTACACCAAAAAATTCATTTATGTTCCATTTCCGCCTTGTATACATGGCCTTCAGGTAATTTTATACATTCTTTTAAATAATTTTATGCATGAAGCAAAGCTTGATGGTGTGGGATTTTCCTCTTGTGCTATCCTGTCAGCAGCACTCAAAACATTTCAGATTTGGAGAATTTAGAGTTTCAGATGTTTGGGTTAGGGACGCTAAACCTATATATCACAGGCTAATTCCTAGTGGGACATTTATTGATATATTTTACTTGTCCAGATTCTAGCTGCTTGGCATTTAAACACAGCATATATTATTTGTAATAACATCATGGTACAGAAACATCTAGGGCCAGTGAATGACCTTTTCCTTTTTCTTTGACTCTTGCCCTTGGGAATCCTTGTTAACCTTCTATCACAGGAATAGGAAATTCCAATGTCAAGAAATCCAAGACTTTGAAATTGGAGAAATTTGGTGTGGTGTTGAAACCAAGCGCCCACCCCCAACGCCTTGGATGTAGACTTTACCCCTCCCCCAGCTGTGGTTCCTTTGTCTCCACTTTGACAACTCCCCTTGGAGGATGAACTCACCAATTTAAGGGAAGTGGTGCACGGATCAGGCTAGTCCCATATAATCCAGCTCACAAGACTCCCAATCAGTTATTACCTCCACAGTTAATCTAAAACTGGGCTCCATTTGAGATGTTACACAAAAACCCCCAGCCCTGACCAAACAAGAGTCCACGTGGCCATCACAGCATTGTCAGGAGAACACAGTGGCTTCCTACCATTGACCAATCAAAGGAAAGCTACCAGCGCCGTGGACCAGCCAGAGACCTGCACACAAGCTCATGGTGCACTGCTGAATCCCAGCTTTAATCTGTAAGATCTGCCCCCCATTAATCCCTCAGGTACTCCAGGAATTCAGCGATAGCAGCCCGACTCCGGTTCCACCCACGTTCCGCCACTGCCCTGGTGTTTGGGATTGACTTGCTGCTTTGAGACAAGCAGACCCTGATGTAACGGGGGGTCTTCAACAGTAGCTTTCTTTAGAGAAGAGAAGCGCCAGTTGCCCTAAGCACACTCTTCTTCCTGCCTGGTGTCTTCTGTGGGTGACAATCACCTGTCCAGAAGACAGCACAGCCAGGGGTCCCTGGTCACGTTTGCAGCCACACCCCCAGCTCTGTTCTTATTTGCCCCACCTGTACCCTGGGCTGTTGTCAGTTAGGGGCTCTGCTGCCGGTACGTACATCATCTGGTACTGAATCACAGTGCACCTGCAAGAGGAGCAGCTCACATTCCTGCAGAAGATGAAGGCGATTTTGAGGGGAAGGCAAATGGAGAGAACGGCTCATGCGCGTGTCCAGGCAGGACACGCGATTCCCAGGCCACGGACTCTTTAAAGCAAACATGGAATGTTTTGATTTACTTATTTATTTGAAAGTCAGAGTTACACACAGAGAGGAGTGGCACAGAGAGAGAGAGAGAGAGAGAGAGAGAGAGTCTTCCATCCCGCGGGTTCACTCCCCAATTGGCTGCAACGGCTGGAGCTGTGCCAATCTGAAGTCATGAGCCAGGAGCTTCTTCCAGGTCTCCCATGCAGGTGCAGGGACCTAAGAACTTGGACCATCTTCTACTGCTTTCCCAGGCCATAGCAGAGAGCTGGATTGGAAGTGGAGCAGCCAGGACTCCAACCAGTGCCCATATGGGATGCCGGCACTGTAGGTGGCAGCGTTACCCGCTATGTCACAGCGCTGGCCCCACAGAATGGGGTTTTGTTTGGAATCCAAATTCTGGTGTTTGAGCACATGGATGGAAACACAGTGGTTTGCCTTGAGACACAGTCCTCCCTCTGGCCCTCTGCAGGACGGCACTCCTCCTGCAGGAACAGAAAAGAGCAGGCTTCGGGCTCACAACACGACCCATCAGCTGGTCCTTGGACAGCCAGACAGCATCAGCCTCATCAGGACCTCAGACTCCTGAGAGGTGGGTGGTTCTCTGGGCGCCCTTCCTCAATAGCTTTTTCTTGCAAACGATGCAACTCTGAGGGTTCCTAGGAGGTTGAGTATTCAGTGAGCAAAGGCAGGGTCTGTCAGTCATGGGTCCTAGGATGGCTAAAGTCCTCTGTGCTGGATTGACTAGTAGTTCCCATCTTATATCCAATTTCCCTCTTGTAGATACATGGGGTTCAGTAGCCAAAGACACCCCACTCCTGTCAACAGTAGTGGCACTGGTGGCAGCCTCTTGAGTGAGATGCTCACAGTGATGGACCCTCATTCACCTTCAAACCTGGAGTTTCCATATGAGCCTCTGTGAGTTTCATAAAGAGCCCTGTTTGCCACCACCAAGTCTTGGAAATCAGAAGCTTAAGGACTGGAGTCTCCGGCCATGTTGAATCAATCAGACCACAGGGAAACTCAGGGGAGCCAGTTTTCATGTTTTAACTTTACTGAATAAGCACAGAGCAACAGCTGCAGGCTTCCTCGGCTCTGCCATTGCCTTGAATCCCTAGAATCCTCCTGCGGGAACTTCTCAGAAAAGAAATCCGCCAACAGGGTCAGAGCCTTTCCATTTGCCCAAGGTCCATTCTCCAGCTGTGTGTACCAGGCTTTGTGCTGCAGGGCTCTTGAAAGTCAGGGAGACGTGGTGAGCTGTCCTGGAGATGCTCTCCCCGTGGCCACTCTGTTCCTGCTCCAGGGACCCATGTGCAGAGCTGGTGCTGTAGACGGGCTTGATGACAAAGCTAACCCGTCTTCTGCCTCTACAGACTGCCCAGCGGGCAAAGGCACACGTTGACACCCGTCCCCTCTGATGGCGCCCTGGGGGCAGGTGGAAGGGACAGGGCTGTGTCTTACTAACCCCCAGTCTTCTACAGGTGGGATGTGGAAGTCCTGACGATAGGATGTTGAACGAGTGACACGGCAGAGCAGTATTTGCTCTTGGTTGCACACCTCACATTTTGAGTTTCCTGGCTGAAAGAGAAGAAAGTGAAGACATCACTGGGATTGGTGAGACTCCACAAGGTCAAACATTGGGATTCCAGAACATGTGATCTTGGCAGGTAGCAAAGCGACACTTAGACGTCTCCCTCCTCAAAATAAAAGGAACCACACTGAGCAGATTTCTCAAGAAGACCTTGTGGTCCACAGCAAAGTTCAGGAGGCAGTGGCTCTGTGTCAGATGAGAAGTGTTGTTTCATTTTGTAAGATACTTTTTTTTATTTGAAAGGCAGTTAGAGAGAGAGAGAGAGAGAGAGAGAGAGAGGGAGAGAGAGAGATCTTCCATTGGCTGGTTTACTCCTCAAATGGCCACAACAGCCAGATCTGGGCTGATCTGAAGCCAGGAGCTAGGAGATTCTTCTGAGTTTTCCATGTGGATGCAGGGGTCCAGGCACTTGGGCCATCTTCCACTGCTTTCCCAGGTGCATAGGCAGGGAGCTGGATTGGAAGTGGGGTAGCTGGGGGTTGAACCAGTGCTGATGTGGGATGCCGGTGCTGCAGGTGGCGGCTTACCCTGCTAGGCCACAGCACCGGCTCCCAGCTTGGATTCTCACATCTTGCTATCCCTGAGCACCTGGTCTCTCACTGGTGGGCTAACAGGACCATATGGGCACGGAAGCTGCCAACAGCAGTGCCTGGCACACGGTGCTGAGGGTGACACAAGAGTTAGAAGCCATGGGCGGGGCTGGAAGAACCTGGAGAGAGCCTCTGAGAACCGAGGTGGTTCCACTGCTGGAGCTGTGAGCCCATGCGGAATGGGGAGAGGTGACTAGCCTAGGCTGAGCTGCCCCGGCCTCTCTTAACGAACGAAGCAAGTACTGTCTCCGTCTCCAGCAACTGCAGCGGCTGTTGGCGCTCGTCAGCGTCTCTAGTCGCCGAGCCAGAGGAGGAGGCCCAGGGCCAACTTTGTGACGACTGTGACTTCCTGGGGTGGGAGACACGTGGAAGTTCAGCTCTGTCACAGGCTATGGAAACGGAAGTCCTTCCTGCTTTCCAGATCAGCAGGGTGCTCTGTTCCAGTCCTTCTATTCTCAAGTATGTGGCAAAGGAAAAAAAATCCCTCTGAAGAAGTCCTGTGTATGTGTGTATGTGCTGTGTGTGTGTGTGTACGTGTGTGCATGTGTGTGTGAGTGTGTGTGTGTGTGTGTGTATACACGCTGCAGGCAAGGTGTGAGTGAAAGGGAGAGAACGCGTTCTTGTTTACTCCACTGGGCACTGTGCGTCCCCGGGGAATTCTACATTAGGTCACTTGGAGTGACCATGGGATGTTTCTAAGGACAGTTTTGCTCCTTATTCCATTAAGGATAGAACTCAAACAAACTCAAAACTACAACGGAAATGATCAGTGATTAAGCTGAGGGTGCAAAGGCCTTGCTCATTCTCAAACTCATGCTTGCTTCTCCAACTTCAGTCCCATCTTTTAGATTTCATCCTAAGAGAGTCTGACACTCAGATCTCCTACCGAAACACATGCAGGGTCAGGTCCCCTGGGATCTATTCTTGCAGGACTGTTCCCACCTCTGTCTCCACGTCTCAGTGCTCGAAGATGTCCTGCCTCTTACACTGCGTGATGTTTGAAAGCATCAACTGCAAAAGGCACCATTTATAAAATCGCATTTTATCACGATTGGTCACTTTAGAAAACTCTAAAGTGATGGACATGGAAAATCAAAGATCTGACAGATGTGGCGTTGGCGGGAGGTCATGTGATAATTACTTTTTTTCCTGGTTCCTTTTGGCTCTGGTAGAAGACCTTCCTGAAAGACACAAATGATGAATGAAGTGATCGATCTTTGCTTTTATTCTGTGAGCTTGTGTCTACGACTACCTTCCTGTAATTTCTGCCTGGATGTCTCACTGTCAGCTCAAATTCAAGGTGTCTTCTTGAAGATTATTTTTCTTGATTCCCTAGTGCTGAAAGGCTTTGTACCCTCCACAGTCAGCTCAGCCAAAGTCTGGAGCCTCATTACCTGCAATGTCTCAGCACACCGTGCAACGGATTTTTACACTGTCCTTTCTTTTTTTTTTCTTGACAGGCAGAGTGGACAGTGAGAGAGAGAGACAGAGAGAAAGGTCTTCCTTTTTGCCATTGGTTCACCCTCCAATGGCTGCCACAGCCGGCGCGCTGCAGCCAGTGCGCTGCGCTGATCTAAAGCCAGGAGCCAGGTGCTTCTCCTTGTCTCCCATGCAGGTGCAGGGCCCAAGCACTTGGGCCATCCTCCACTGCACTCCTGCGCCATAGCAGAGAGCTGGCCTGCAAGAGGGGCAACCGGGACAGAATCTGGTGCCCCGACTGGGACTAGAACCCGATGTGCCGGCGCCGCTAGGTGGAGGATTAGCCTATTGAGCCATGGCGCCGGCCACACTGTCCTTTCTATGTATGCAGAAACACTCTAGTTTGCCAGAACTGTTCTTGTTTGAAGGCTCAGCTAAGAGCAGAATGTTCCACGACACTGCCCTTGATCTCAAAGCCAGAAACAACCATCCCTCCACCAGCTGCTTCATCTCCTCCTGCTGGTGCCTCTCATCCCAGCCTCAGCACGACACTGTTCTGGGCTTATGAGGGTGCACCTGTCCTCCTGGTTTGGGGTTCACACCTTGAACTCCCTTGTGGTCTCAGATGGAGCTCACTAAATATTTGCTTTGCAAAAATCTTTTCTTTATTGCAAGAGTGGGACAAGCAAGGGCTGTCTAAGGCTGTGCAGAAAAAAAAGCACTGTACCTAGAATCGAAAGACAGAGGTTTGACTGCAACAGAGACCCTGTGCCTGCCGTGTCCATGTCAGGAGGTTAATAAGAGCAGCGAAGACATGATTTATAATGCAATGAACCTGTGTCCTTTTTCAAGGATAACTTTGAGTGGCTTATCAAAAGAAATCTAGTGGAAATACACTGGAATCCAGGGGCTACCCACACTACTCATCATGTTCAGATCTACAATTCTGTGATTGTACATGTAACACTGGCTCCCAAAGCTCAAGACCTTCCCCCTCCTCTCAAGTAACCCAGTTGCACAGTTCCTTAGTGGCAGAGTGGAGATCACAAAGTGCCATCCTATTCTCAAAGGGATGCACTGAGAGGACCAGGCTGCAATGGAATAGGGGGAGGCCTGTGAGCGCTACCACAGGCAGGATGGACTTCCTGACGTGGAGAAATTCTACCAAATTCTGCCAAAGCTTGGGCTGGGGAATCCTGACGGTAAACTTTTGATGGATGCCACATGTCCTCAGAATACCTCGATCAGAGATTTCAGAGAAAATCCGTGGCACTGCAAGCTTTTCTTCCAGTTCTTGGATGCTATGTGGTTTCCTGCAACTTCAAATTCTCGAGGGGAGAGCCAGCCGTGGTCACACTCTATACACCTTGCCGAGGCACCTGTAAGACCAGGACAAGCTGAGCTCCTCCACAGTGAACACACCAAAGAAAGCCTAGCCTCCTACCATACTTGATCTGGGGACTTGGGGCTACCCATCTGGGGCTCAGGGTCCATTGTGTTCCCCTAACAGACGTCAGAGCTCCCTACTCAGCCTGAAAGGTGAGGGCAGTAGGGGACTCTACGTCCTATGAATGTCTTTGATCTTCACACAGCAAGGTAGAGAATAACTGTCATCAGTATTTACCCTTTTGTAGTATTTTGTAGTATTTGTAGTATTTTGAGGGCACAGAATCACCCTCTGTGTTCTTGTGAGCCCGCTGGCCATGTGGAATTGTCACTGCACTTACAACCACCATGTCTTGCATAACTTTATTCCTCCAGCTAATGACAATCAATTATTTCTCATAGTTTGGACTCATGGCTATTTTATGCTAAAAGTGATTATGGAAATGTTTTCTCATGGGAAAAGTTGGCATTACAAGCATGTATCTGAGTCATGGGGCAAACACTTCTACTTACTGGTGCCCAAAGAGCTGTGCTGTGGAAGTGGGGCGCAGTTGTGACAGATGAGCAGTACAACTGTAAAATATTTCCTATCTAGAACCTCATTTTTATTTCTCCTACTAATGTGGAGAGGCAAGTTTTATGGTTGTTCTCAATTTGTAGAGGAGGAAGTTCAGGGTCAGAGCAGCTGATGTCTTTTCACACAGGATGAACCTGTCAGGGTAGGGGCATGTTCTGAGTGTGTCCCCCAAGTCTTTGTGTGTGGGATGCTTGGTCTGGAGTGGGGCCACATGAGAGGTGGTGGGACCTTGAAGAGGTCAGGCCTCATGGGAAGTCCATAGGTTATTGAGGGACTGCCTGCAGAAGGAATCATGGAGACCCTGGTTGGTCTCTGGTCTCTCGTTTTGCGGTATGCTCTTTCTCATGTCCCCCCGTCATGGTGCCATCCATCTCTCTGGTCCTCTCTGGAGGCTGCCTCCTCTTAGACTTCTAGCCTCCAAAACTGAGAGCTAAATTAACCTCTTTTCTTTGAAAAGTAGCTCTGGTTTTTCACCATAAATGGAAAAACAGACTGATATACTGTAGATGCAGCTGAAGCTGGTTGCAGGTCTTTCTTCCGATTCCAAATTCTGGGCTCTTCCCACTTAGCGTAAGGCTGTTCCAAAGAATGTGGCCATGAAGGTTCTGTGGGATTTCTCAGATGTGTGCATTTTCCACCCGGGTCTGACGTGCTTGACTTTGTGTTGGGTGCTCAGTGGCCTCCCTTGGACCTTTTCCATGGTAAGAAGGAGAGGTAGCCTGACAGGCTAATGCTTTATGAATTTCAAAAGTTGGAAAATGTTGTGCAGAAAAGAGTTAGCACCATGGGCCTGGGACTCACCTTAGAGGGCCCTCCAGGTAAAGTTGGCCCTGGACTGGCCTTGGGGTACTGGATTTTGGGAAGGGTTCTACCCTCTTCAGAACTGACAAGGGTGGCCAGCTATGCCCAACCATGTGTGCAAACAATGCAGTTTCTACAGAACATCTGCTGCCTATGAGACTAACCTCTGATAAAAACCCTGGACTCCTAGGCTCTGGGCAGATTCCCTGGAGGTCAACATGTGGCATGTGTAGTGAGAACCCTGTGTGCTGAAGCTCTTAGTTTCCTCTGGACTTTGCCCAAGCACCTTTTCCCGACACTGCTGTATGTCCCTTCACTTTAATAATCCCTGGCGGAGAGCATGGCTGTGGACTGAGTCCTACGGGTCCTCCTAGTGAGTTGCCAGGCCAGGGCTAGACTTGGAGGCCCCAGGACAGGGATCTACTCCCCAAACAGTATGTTCTTTGCATGGATATTTCCAGGGGAAGCAGACAAGACCACGGAGCTCACCTTTCAGCAACTTCTTATGTAAAATTCCCTTCATATGTCCACAGGTGACAGGAAGTTCAGGAAGTAGGAAGTCTGCATGTTTGCCAGTGGGATTTCTTGGACCTGCAAGGAAGCATTTATGTTTCATTCCATCTTCTTCTGCTATTATGCATTGTCTCTCTCTGCTTGTCTTGCAATCTCCCTCCCCCTCCCCCCTCCTTTTTTTTTAAAGATTTTTTTTTTTTTTACTTCTTGGAAAGGCCAAGTGACAAAAAGAGGGAGAAAGAGAGATTCTGTCTACCGATTCACTCCCCAAATGACTGCAACAGCCAGGTCTGGGCCGCACTGAAGCCAGGAACCAGGAACTCCATCTGGGTCCCCAATGTGGGTGGTAGGGGCCCAGGTACTTGGGCCATCTTCTGCTGCATTTCCAGGCACATTAGCAGGAAACAGAGCAGCCGAGACTCCAGCTGGAGACTGATATGGGATGTCAGTGCTGCAAGCAGTGGCTTAACCTGCTAAGTCACAATGCTAGCCTCAAGATTCTTCGTATAACTTAACACGCAGTGCAGAGAATTCCCTGTGAGTTACATTTTTAAGGTCTTTCTTTTTTGGCAGACTAGATACCTATAGATGATGTCATCTTCCACTCCAACCCTCCAAAATCCTGCCTTGTGTGGCAGAGTCTGACTCCTAATGCTGCTGGCCACACCCACCTACCTCATGGCTTGCCTCCTGTCCAACTATGCATTTGAAGTTTTGCAGACGGAGAAAAGAAACCTCAACTTTTAGTCTTGTCCCCCTGTTTGAGGCATGAACTGGGGGAACAGGGAGGGGTAGCTGTGGACAGCCCGTGGGAGGCATCAGTCTCCCTCTCTGCCCTCTGTCCTGCTTCATTTCTTCTCGTCAGCTCTGTGTGTGTGTGGGGGGGTCGCTTAGAGGAACTTGCTGGCTGCTCAAGGAGAGCTGTACCCTCCACCAGGGGTCTGCTGGGATCTGATTCCACTGAAGCAGGTGGCAAAGGTCTTAGAATGAACTTTGGCAGCAGGAGCAGCTGTTCCTGGCCTTCTGGCCACAGACTCAGGGGTGGGGAGAGGGCGCCGTCCATGGTCCTTCCACAACCACTGATGAATAAACCATCAGAGCTGTGGCGGGTCTAGCAGGACACTTTTTTTAAAAAATAAATATATTAGAAAAATAATTTATTTAAAATAGTTTACAATCATTAAAAACTAAAAATAATCTGACAAGCCCCTTGCACAGAAAATTTAGCTGACCCAATATTTGCACAGAAAACTGTTATTAGTTGCTTCTAGATCAAAGGTTGGCAATTTTTTTCTATTAAAAGCCAAATAACGAATGTTTGAGGAGTTCTCATTCATGTGGCCTCTGTTGCAACTGCTCAATGTTTTACTATGGCATAAGAAGAAGTCAAAGAAAATATGTAAATTAAGTGGGTGTGGCTGTGTTCTGCACCTACCAAAACTGGCAGCAGGCTGGATTTGGCCCAGGAGCCACAGTTTGCTGACCCCTACTCTAGAAAGTAACTCCTTTAAGTGATGAACTATGTTTATCTTCTTATTTGTTAATTAATTAAATTTTTAAGGAATACAAAGTTCATAAGTACAACTTTGGGAATACAGTTGTTCTTCCCACCATACCTGCCCTCCCACCCAACTCCCAACCATCATCTTCCTCCCTCTCCCCTTCCCAGTCCCATTCTCCATTAAGATTCATTTTCAATTAACTTTGAACACAGAAGACCAACTCTATACTAAGTAAAGATTTCAATAATTTGCCCTCACAAAAAACTGTTTGAGAAGAAGTTTTATAGGTAACTCTCATAATACAACTCATTGAGGACAGAGGTCCTGCATGGGGAATTAGTGCACAGTGATTCCTATTGTTAATTTAACAATTGACACTCTTGTGTATGACATCAGTGATCACCCAAGGCTCTTGACATGAACTGCCTAGGCTATGGAAGCCTTTGGAATTCACAAACTCCATCAGTATTTAGACAAGGCCATAAGCAAAGTGGAAGTTCTCCCTTTGGAGAAAAGCACCTCCTTCTTTGATGGCCACTTCTTTCCGCTGGGGTCTCACCCACAGAGATCCTTCTTGTAGAACATTTTTTGCCACAGTGTCTTGGCTTTCCATGCCTGATATGCTCTCACGGACCTTTCAGCCAGACCAGGAAGCCTTAAGTAGCAGGACACTTGGTCTTATTCACCCTCCACCTCCTCCCATGCCACGAAGAAATTGAAGCCTTGAAAAGGGCGAATGATAGTCACAGCAAGTGTAGGAATTAGAACATGGGTGGGCAACCTGTGGCCTCCATGTGGACAAGAGTAGGGTCAGCTAAGTATCATGTGGGATGCATACTTTCTTTTCCTTTATATTTCCCTCCTCAAAAGGTATCTACAGTTAAGGGGGACCTACCCAGACCCATGGTGGCCTAGGGTGTCTCTTGGATCATTGGCTAATCAGTGAGGTAGGAGTTATCACCTATCTGTCACATTGTCAGAACTCTAATGCATGCTATCAGCCCTAGGAGCCAGTTAAGGAGACACTTTGAACACACAGGATTGAATAAAAACTTAGACATTTAATTATTACCAGTACACTAGTCACTTCTTTGTACTGTTTTCCTGTTTCTTTTCAAAGGTCCACTGTTGAATCTTTTTATCCCTGAGAAAGCTGGAAAACAATGTGTGTCTTGTGTATAAGACTGCATTGCAAATAGTAGTGTAGTACAAAAACACCATGTTAATGTAACTTTCCAGGAACCTATCTAGTACCTCAATATATTTACAATTTAATTATACAGAATTATACATTACATAATTATATGTGACAATTATTATATATTATGTTTTGACTACTATTATATTATTATATACCTGTTACTGGATAAATAATATACTATTGTTGTAAAAAATATTTACTTATATTTTACTGGAGAGAGGGAAGAAGAAAGACCTTCCATTTGCTGTTTCAGTCCCCACATGCTAGGAACAGCTGGGGCTGGGCCAGGCCAAAGCCAGGTGTCAAGAGATATATTAATTACTAATTAATTGGTAATTATTAATCATTAGAAGTGTAGCAATCACTTATTTTACACCTTTTCCTGTTTCCTTTCAGTGGTCCACTGTTGAATCTTTTTATCCCTGAGAAAGCTGAAAAACAACATATATGTCTCTTATTTATAACACTGCATTGCAAATAGTAGTGTAGTACAAAATACCATTCAAATGCAACATTGCAGGAGTCTGGTACTTAAATATATATATATATAAAATTTTAAAAATATATTATATAATATAAATATTATTTAATTATCAAATAATTATTGCATAACATTATTATAATATATTATATACCTAGTAATGCTATATACTGTTTGCTAGGGATATATAAAATGCATTTTTAAAAATTTATTTATTTATATTTTACAGAGAGAGAGCGGGGTGGAGGGAGAAAGATTGCTCATCTGTTGTTTCACTCTCCAAATGCCAGCAACAGCTGAGGCTGGGCCAGGCCACAGCTAGGAGCCAGGAACTCAGTCTGGGTCTCCTACATGAGTGACAGGGACCCAGCTATTTGAGGCATCAGCTGCTGCCTCCCAGGGTGTGCACTGGCAGGAAGCTGGTGTGGGAAGTGGAGGCAAGATGGGGACCCAGGTGCTGTGAAACAGGACGCTGGTGTCCCCAGTGGGGTCTCCACCCTGTGCCACGTGCCTGCTCTTAGGAGAATGTTTTCTTGAAGCAAACAGTCACGAGTTTCAGGCCCTGGAAGTCAGAGCTTGTCCTCTGTGGTCTGTGGTTGATTTTTTCCAACTGCCCTGATACTCAGTGCTTCTCCCACTTGGGGGTGCGCCAGAGTCACCTGCAGGGCTTGTTCCAGCACGGGGTGCTGTGCTCTAATCCCAAGACTGACCCAAGGAAATGTGCATTTGTATCCAGCTCCTAGGAGGAGCTGAAGCTGCTGGTCCTGGGGATCCCACTTTGAGAATCGGGGGCTACAGGCATAGTTCCTTCCAGTCCTCTCATGTCCCTCTGGGTTCTAACCCTTTATACGTATCTCAAATCCATTAATCAGAAGTCAGGAGCTTTTCTGTAAAGGGCCAGCTAGTAAATATTTAACAGTCCACAATCTTTGCTGCAACTAAGCTCTGCAGTTGAATCATGAGCATTCACACACAACATGTACATGAAAAGATGTGACTGTGTTCTAATAAAATTTTATTTGCAGTCATCAGGCTAGATTTGCCCTACTGAATATAGTTTGCTGACCCTGGCCCAGACTTAGTTACAAAGGCAATGCTTCTCATTCATCCTGTTTTTTTTTTAATTTTAAAAAAATTTTTAAAAAGATTTATTTTATTTATTTGAAAGGCAGAGTTACAGAGAGAGAGGCAGAGACAGAGAGGTCTTCCATTCACTGGTTCACTTCCCAGATGGCCACAACGGCTGGAGCTGTGCCAATCCGGAGCCAGGAGCCAGGAGCCAGGAGCCAGGAGATTCTTTCGGGTCTCCCATGTGGGTTCAGGGGCCCAAGGACCTAGGCCACCTCTGCTGCTATCCCACCCATAGCAGAGAGCTGGACTGGAAGAGGAGCAGCCGGAACCAGAACCGGTGCCCATATAGGAGGCCGGCGTCTCAGGTCACTATGCTACAGTGCCAGACCCCTGTATTTTTTTTTTCATATCACCAAATCACTACAAATAAACTTGAAGTAGTATTTCATGTGTTGTAGGGTGAGTACAATAATGAAAATGAATATATGTTGACTGTCTATTTTTTGGCTTTTGCTTCTATGAACTCATTTCATCCTTGGAACAAATCTATCAACTAGGTGCTAATATCATCATTTTACAGGTGAGAAAGTTGATGCTCAAGAGACAAAAACACAAGTAAATACAAGTGTCAAAAGTTTCTTTAGAGAAAGAAATGGAGACAAAAATTTAAGAACAGCAGCGTCAGAGCTCAAGCCAAATGTCATGGTGGATTCCAGTGATGAGATTCCTGCTACAAACCTAGACTTGGCACAAACTTTTTGCACTGAAAATGGCCAAGAACTTAAAAACCAAGGCACCGCAGACTACTCAAGGGGGAAATTTGTAGAAATGAAGGTCCAAGGTCTGAGAGTTCTGGAGAAAGTACAATGGATTGACTTAAACGGCATTTCAGAAAGAACGTGGTGCCTGATTTACATGTTGATTGGGTGTGTCGCCAAAAATGTGAGTCACTCCCCATATGGGTATTTAGGGCTGCATCATTCAAATATGTCTGGCTGTTGAAGTCAAGGACACAGAGGGAATGCTCCTTCTTTCTAAAGTTCTATATGGATCATTCTGTGCCCATGGCTGGTACTGATCTGGGTATTTCCTTCCATCAATAGCACGAGAAGCCTTGGGGTTGATGACGTTACCTCACCTCCTGGGCCTCTGCCATGACAGTTACTCAGAGGACTTTTCACCAGGATCAAACCTCCGGGGACATTCAGTGATGATTCACCTGCCAAGAAGACTCACATCCCAAGGTCGAGCCATGTTCTACTTCACAAGTGTCACCCTTAGGAAATGAGTAAGAGAAATACATGTAGAAAAGAGATGACTAAGCTTGCATCAGAGAATAATAAACTTGGCTGTTGATACTAAAGGTTTAAGAGAAACAAGCCAAGTAGGGGAAATGGAGACCTCAAGGAGATAGACGGAGGCTTCTTAATACTTCTTGCTTGAAGTTCAGGATAAAATATTGCTCTGGATTGATCAAAGAATGGGACTGAGCCAAGCAAAGTAGCTGGTGTGACTGCCAGGGCTAAGTCATCCATACGGTTGTTCTGTGTGGGACTCTATCCTGTCACCCATGATGCTGAAGGTGCTGGAAAACTGGCCAGATTTGACTCTCTCTTAATCACCCCTCCCCTTCTCTTCCTCCTCTCCTCCCTCCCTCCTTCTTCTTTTTCTAATTCTCTTTCTTTCTCCCTCCCTCCCTGCCCTGTCTTCCCCCCTCAATCTCTCCTTCCCTTGTCACTCTGGTCCCATGCAATGTGGCAGTCCAGCAGGTGCCTGTATTCTGCTTCGTTCCCCTGTGCTACATCTGCTCTCCCCTTCTCCATAGGTAGCCAACCTGATACCTTGGCCCTGGCTGTAACCTAAGTCTCTTTAGCAATTCTCTCACTCTCAGTCTCTTGATTTAAATCTTTCTAGGACCACCAGATTAACTGGATTCTCCCCTTCAGTCAAAACCTATTGACAGCAAACAACTTCAGAGCAAAAAACAAGATTGAGCATGCTCTCATCTGGTTCTCAGCATGCAGAAATTTGGCCTGTATATCAGATTACAGGTAACAAAGTGTTGCTCAACTCTGCTATACAATAGTTCTTTGTGTGTCAGTGTGCTCCAACTCCTTGCTACTGTCTTGTAACTAGAAAGTAAAGTGCCTGGAAAAAGTAGGATTCCACTATTCTTGGGTCAATCAGCATTTTTTAGTATATGTGCTGCTGAAGCAAGCACTCAATCAGCCTTAATAACCACTGCATGATACTAAATTTCTACATCAGCTCTTTTAAATAGTAATAAGCTTAGAAAAAGTAAACGTTATTTAAAAAACTCTGTTGCTAGTTGGGACTAATCATTCTGGGAAAAAAGTGTGTGGGGATGTTTAGGTGACCCTTTAGTTTATTCAGAACATCAGCAGAGGCCTCACCATCCAAGGAAGATGCAATAGATGCTGTGTACCCTATGGCAAGGTGCCCTTCTAATCATGCTGAAGGGACGTGGTGGGGGCTCTGTTTCTGCCAGCATCAGCCATCCCTAACTCCATGACTTCAGAGAGAGACAACACTATGTAAAAGCCAAGAAACAAAGTTTTAAGAGTTCCATACTTGGTTTGGGGGAGACCCAGGAGAAGCAAGACTGTCAGACTCACTCTCAAGAAGTACCAAGCTGCAAGGTCACAAGCAGAGGGATCAGTGGTGGCTGAAGGCAGGACTGGGAGCCAACAAGGGCATCAATGAGCAACTAAGATTCCCGTGGCCTGATGGGGAGTCAAGACGGGAGTTTGACACAGTGCTTTTGAGAGACATTCTGTCCCGGGTAACTTCTGGAAGCACCATCCAATGTCATAATTTCCAAGACCATCCAAAGTCTTAATTTCCAATCAAGATGGCCACTTATCGATATGGAAAGGTAACAAAATATACTGCTCCTGCTAGACTAGTGGGGGCACTTAAAGCCAAAAACATATATAGTAATGTGCCCAGAGAGAGTTTTAGACTAATTTGTCTGTAACTTGACAAATCTGTGTATAAATTTGTGCCACAGAGACACAAACCAAAGATAACAGCCACCAGACAATTAAAAAACTACACAAATGATAAAAAACAAAGGAAGAAACTTAAGAATAAGGAAGACACTATGAGACCTCTAAAGGAATACTGCAACATTTCAATATTAGAAGGTGAAGATGAAGAGATTGAGGAAATACTAGAAATAGATTTCACTAAGCGAGTATTGGAATTCATGGAAGAGCTTGGAAATGCAGCAGGATATAAAATCAACACACGGCCGGCGCCGTGGCTCAACAGGCTAATCCTCCGCCTTGCGGCGCCGGCACACCGGGTTCTAGTCCCGGTCGGGGCACCGGATTCTGTCCCGGTTGCCCCTCTTCCAGGCCAGCCCTCTGCTGTGGCCCAGGAGTGCAGTGGAGGATGGCCCAGGTGCTTGGGCCCTGCACCCCATGGGGAGACCAGGAAAAGCACCTGGCTCCTGGCTCCTGCCATCGGAGGAGCGCGGTGCGCCGGCCGCAGCGCGCCGACCGCGGCGGCCATTGGAGGGTGAACCAACGGCAAAGGAAGACCTTTCTCTCTGTCTCTCTCTCTCACTGTCCACTCTGCCTGTAAAAAAAAAAAAAAAAAAATCAACACACACAAAAAATCAACAGCCTTTGTATACACAGACAATGCCTTGGCTGAGAAAGAGCTTCTAAGATCAATCCCATTCACAGTAGCTACAAAAAACAAATAACTTCTTGGAATAAATTTAATCAAGGATGTCAAAGATCTCTATGATGAGAATTACAAGACTTTAAAGAAAGAAGTAGAAGATCCAAAAAAAAAAAAAAAAGGAAAAATCTTCCATGTTCATGGATTGGAACAATCAATATCATTAAAATGTCCATGCTACTGAAAGCAATTTACAGATTCAATGTGATACCAATCAAAATACCAGACATTCTTCTCAGACCTAGAAAAAATGATGCTGAAATTCAAATGGAAACACAGGAGTCCCCAAATAGCTAAAGCAACCTCATACAACAAAAACAAAGCTGGGAGGCATCACAATAGCAGATTTGAAGACATACTACAGGGCAGCTATAATAAAAACAGCCTGGTACTGGTACAAAAACAGATGGATAGACCAATGGAACAGAACAGAAACACCAGAAATCAATCCAAGCCATCTACAACTAACTTATCTTTGACAAAGGAGCTAAAATCAATCCCTGGAGGAAGGACAGTCTCTTCAACAAATGGTGCTAGGAAAACCAGATCTCCACATGCAGAAGCATGAAATAAGACCTCTACCCTAAAGCTTTCACTAAAATCTAATCAAAATGGACTAAAGACTTAAATCTATGACCCAACTCCATCATATTACTAGAGAACATTGGGGAAACCCTACAAGAAACCCTACAAGACATCAGCAATGACAAAGAGTTCTTGGAAAAGACCACAAAAGCACAGGCAATCAAAGCCAAAATTAACAAATGGGATGACATCAAACTGAGAAGCTTCTGTACTGCAAAAGAAACACTCAGGAAAGTGAAGAGGCAACTGACAGAATGGGAGAAAATATTGCAAACTATACAACTGATAAAGAATTAATAACCAAAATATATAAAGAGATCAAGCAATTCAACAACAACAAAACAAACAATCTGGTTAAGAAATGGGCAAATGACTTAAACAGACATTTTTCAAAAGAGGAAATCCAAATGGCCAGCAGACACATGAGAAAATGCTCAGAATCACTAGCCATCAGAGAAATGCACATTAAAACCACCATGAGGTTTTTTTTTTAAAGTCTAATGTTTAACATTCACCTATAAAGTCACCTAATGAAAACAGTGAACTTAACACAAAAATTGTGGGGGCTATGAGCACCCCTGCTTCTGTGGGCTCCAGTGGTACCACACTGGGAACAAGACCCTGATGGATATTCTCTGTGAAGCTCTATGCAAAAGAAGATGCAGATGAGGCAGTGCCAGGTGCACGCTGAAGGTTCTAACAAGAAGTAAGGTTTGATTGGTGGCAACTGGCGGGTGTGGGCATTTTCTCATCTTTACTTTCAAATATATTCTGGGTACTGGAGAGGGATGTCAATCTTGGGCCCAATGACATAGTGGCCCTCCTCCAGCATGTGGGCTGTCACCATGGTCCACTGGTGACAGGAGTGGATGAGTAGAATGTCTCACTCCCTGACACCCTCTGTGTACACCCCTGGCCCGAGGCAGGCAAGTGAGGGCAGGTGGCAGCAACTGATGTTGAGGTCGAGTGGGAAGGTGCCCATGCTCCAGGGCAGGCCGGCCAGCCCAGCCGCCAGCTTCTTCATGGCATGGGTGCACCCGGGGCCGCCATCCTGGGACCCCAACGGCCAGTCCCATGTGGCCGGGCTCTTGTGCCTGCCACCTCCCAGGGCTGCCGCAGTGATCCCTCGAAGCCCAACAGGGCATGGCATTATGAGCACGGCCTCACATGCTCAGCCTCACAATGAGGTTTTACTTCACTCCTGTTAGAATGGCTTTCATACAGAAATCAACACACAAATGCTGGTGAGGATGTGGGGACAAAAGTACCCTAATCCACTGTTGGTGGGAATGTAAACTGGTAAAGCCACTGTGGAAGGCAGTATGGAGATAACTCAGAAATCTGAATACACATTTACCATATGACCCAGCCATCCCACTCCTGGGAATCTACCCAAGGGAAATGAAATCAGCATATGAAAGAGCTCTCTGTACCTCCATGTTTATCACAGCTCAATTCACAATAGCAAAGACATGGAATCAACACAAATCCCTGTCAACTGAAGACTGGATCAAGAAATTAAGAGTTATGTACACCATGGAATACTACACAGTGGGAAAAAATGAAATCTGGTCATTTGCAATAAAATGGATGAAACAGGAAAACATCATAATTTCTGAAATAAGCCAGTACCAAAAGGACAAATTCTATATATTCTCCCTGACCTATGATAACTAATAGAGCACCTAAAAGGCAACCTGTAGAAATGAAATTGACACTTAGAGAAACAATGACTTTGAGCAGCCCTTATCTTGACTGTTGAGGAACAACTTTTTATTCTATATTTTTGTTTTTCTTTTCTTTTCCTTTTTTTCATATCTTACATATCTTTTTTCTTTCATACTAATCATTGAACTCTTTACTTAACATAGAGTTAACAATATGCATATAAAGTTAAGTGAAAATAAATCTTAGTAAAAAATAAAAGTGAGAATAAGAAAGGGAAGAGGAAGGGGGGTGGAAGTGTGGGTGGGAGGGTGGTTATGGTGGAAAGAATTACCAAGATCTTAAAGTTGTAATCGTGAAATGTATGAAGTTCATAACTGCAAAGCAGTATAGTTCTGCATATATTCCTACAGACTTACTTCTAAGGGTACAGTTTAAAAACTTGTCATGGGACCCCAAATTCCCTTAAGCTGACAGGTAAAAATAGCAGCTTAAGTGTTATAGAGATCAAATTGATAGGATTAAGTGATAAAGTGACCACATAGATAGGAACAAGTGTTAAAGTGATCATATAATAGGACTAAGTATTTAGAAATAAAATAGAATTAAAAAGGAGTGAATGCTCCAATATGGGATGCAGTCCATAGAACAGACTCATAGAATGACAATTGCTTTAAGTAGCACTCCAACCTCAGAATCAGCCCTTAAGGCATTCTGGTCTAGCTGAAAAGCCCAGGGGAGCATTTCAGGCATAGAAAGCTAAGACACTCTAGCAAAAAAAAATGTTCTACATAAAGGACCTCTGTGGGTGAGACTGCAGTGGAAAAAGGGGCCACCAAAGAAGGATGTACTTTTCTCTGAAGAGAGAACTTCCATTTTGCTTAAGGCCTTGTTGAGCTAATGGATCCAAAATGCTTCCACAGCTGAGGCAACTCATGTTGGGTGATCAATGACGTCATACATAAGAGTGCTAATAGTTAAATAAACAATAAGTCACTGTGGACTAACTTCCCATGCAGGACCTCTGTCTCCAAAGAGTTGTGTCATGAGACTCAATAGTAAAACTTGTTCTCAACAATCATTTCCTTTTAGTATATTAAGTGGAGGATATTATTATATCTTGTAAGTTATAGTTATATGTAAGAGCCTGCAGAAGATTTCTCATTCTTGGGTTCTTCTTTAATTAAGTTTCTAAAAGGAAAGAAATGGGAGGAAGGAAAAGAAAAGAGGAAGGGAACAAAAAACCAAAATCTCCTTCAAGAAGGAATAACTTCAAACAGCCCTTGAATGAACCAGTGAGGAACAGCTTTCTTAAGTTTTTTCATTTTATTTTATTTTTTCCTTTCTTTTTCTTTTTCTTTCTCAGACTGAAATAGAAAGGGAAGAGAAAGAGGGGTGGGAGAGTGGGTGGGAGGCCAGGTACTGTGGGAGGAATTTCTATGTTCCCAGTATTGTGTTTATGAGTGGATGGCAGGATCTCAGAGAGGCAGTCCCGCAGGTGCCTGTCTTTTGATTCTCTTATTCCCTGCAGCTTTCTCCTGGCATCAGGAGTAACTCACAGGAGCTCCTGAATCATCTGCAAATTGCACAGGGAGGAAAGGCAGTTTTGTATTGTAGAACCTGGATCTGGGTGGAGTGGGGTGGGGACCTGACCCAAGAGAAACAGAGACAGAGGTTTTCAGATGAATCTCAGGATGATGAGCTGCTTGCTGTTCTGCACTGCCAGCCAGCGACCTTGGAGAATCAGTTAGACTCCACAAGGGCCCCCAGTCACAAGGCCAAGACAGAGCACTGTCCATGGTCCTTACCTTGCATTGGGGTGGATGGAGTTGCAGAATGTGAAGCCACACAGGAGGCTGGGATGGGCCCCCAAGTGCAGCAAACTGACAGCTCCGAGTCTACACAATTACCAAGGAGAGTGGGCCAGAAGGTGGACAACTACATCACCTGTGAGTTGCAGTTTATTTTCTTTTTTTTTAATGTCTACAACTGTCTAGAGGCAGCACTACAAGGGCCCCAGGGCCCTGGAGTCTGGTTGCAGATTCATCATTAAGTTACTGGTTTAATTCAAAATTAATTGCTCCACTTAAATACTTTCTATATGCTAGATACTAATAAAAGAATTTTTCATCTATTAATTTATTTAGGAGTAGAGACTTTTACTTTCCCCATAATCAATGAAGAAATCGAAGCACAAAGAAGTTACAAAATTGAATGATGTGTTGATGAATCACTTTGGCTGAAAGGAAGACATTCATGGCAGCTGTATACAAATTTGGATGGTCCAGAGAGACCTGAGGGTGCTAGGCAGAGGAGACACCAGCCACCGTCTTTGCCCTAGATGAAAGGTGTGGGGCTGGGAAAGGAGCAGAATGACCAAAGACCCTGCTTGCATGGGTTTGGACAACTAGGATCTGAGAAACCATCCAAGAGAAAACTGTCCAGGAGAGATTTGTAGAAATAGAACTTTGAGTTCTAGAAAGCCTTAGGGATAGAGATGGCAAAAAAGGGTTGAATGAAACCCTGTCTCAGGGAACTTGGTCTCAGACGCAGCAAGAGAGAGGTTGTGGGGGCAAAGACAGTGCGGTATGTGCAGGTGAACCACACAAGTGCCATGCTCAGATGTGCTCATCTCAAAGGCAGGATTGATCCTCCCTCCCTTTCTCCCTGTCTCCTCTCCCCTTCCCTCCCTTTCCCCATTCTCCTTTCTTCCTTCTTTCATTTCTTTTCTTCTTTCCTTTCCTTCCTCCTTCCTCTCCTGCTCCTACCTCCTCTCCTTTCTCTCTCTTCTCTTTCTCTTTCTCCCCTACTCCTGCCCTCTCCCTCTCTCTTCTGGCCACTACTGGGATTGGCCAGCCATGAACAAACACAAGTCCTTTTTCTGTCCTTCTGCATCTTTCTCTGGTATTGTTGAACTCAACTCTCATCAAAGCCTGTTGAGCTGGCTCCTGCCTTCGGATCAGCACAGCGCGCCGGTCGCAGCGGCCATTGGAGGGTGACCCAACGGAAAGAGGAAGACCTTTCTCTCTCTGTCTCTCTCTCTCTCACTGTCCACTCTGCCTGTCAAAAATAAAAAAAATTTAAAAAAGCCTGTTGAGATCAAACATAGTACAGCTGGGTCAGTTTACTCAAGGGTTACCTTCCAGGAGATTTGGATTTTAAGACCTGCTAACACTACAAAGCTCCAAGGCCTTCCTTTATAATTGTTCCTTATGGATTTTCTTTCACAACTACCCAACAGGAAGCAGCGTGGCTGTTTTTGGGTTTCCTGTCCGTAATGTTATCCATACACACACTTGCTGTACAGGTGGGCAAAGTGCTCCCCTCTTCCCTAGGGAAGTGAGAAGGATCTGCAGCTCCAGGAACGTGAGGGAGGCAGAGCTACTTACAGACTCTGTCTGGAACCTCTAGAGGGGTGACTGCTGGGCCAGCTACAGGCTTTCTGGCAGCAGAGCATGAAGAGGTACTTAGCTCTTCTTGAGAGATATTCTGCCCAAAGCGCTCACTTAGATGGGTGAGGTGACCCAGCAGGAATGTGAGATGAATAAGGATGAGCTAAGCAGCCGGGTGGGTTCCCATACTGGGGGAACTTTAGCTGAGTCTCTCTAGCCTGGGTGTCTCTGAAGATCTCATACATGATCGTGACTCATGTACCCACATTATCGGGGGGCCCCAAGGACCTATCACAAGATGAGGGCCATCTCACTCCTTACCATGTCCTCTTCCCTTCCTCTCCAGACCCAGATTAACTGAAAGCAGAGATTCCAAAATGAGCGAGCGAGCGAGCAAATGTGATGACAGAAGACACTGGCTTCACTCAATGTCCTCACTACATAGTGTGCAGTTTCAATAGTATTTAAGTCCAGGCTTCTTAATATTGCCACGGTTGGAGAGGAAAAAATGAAAAGAGGAAGACAAGGAAGAGAAGAAATAGAGAAATGCAATAGAAATGTACAATTGCAGACTGTGGTGCACAGAATGGAGCATCAGACATCATTCTCACCCTCCAGTGTCAAAACACAGTGTGGGGTACACTGTGAGTTGGGTTTAAAGAACCATGGTTTTCTTTCCCAGGATTTGATCTGATGTCATTCCAACACTTTGACTTCTATTTAACTGTTCAAGTTCCATCTGTTTCTTCTCATTCTGTCATGGATTAAATTCATCATTACAACACATAATCTCTCTAACACTTCCTTCTCTTTCCTCATTTCCTAGTCAGTGCTGGCATGTCCTCTGGGTTGCATCCCTTGCTCCAGCTCCTGTTCTTCTCAAAGAGGGTTGGGTTTGAACCAACTGAGGCTCCCCATTATTTAAGGAAATCAGTGATTTTGGATGCAAATATGTTCAGCAGGTAGGCAGGCTGCTATCTGTCACCCACGATCACTCCCTTTCATGGGCACAGAGTTACAGCTTGAGCACTTGTTGCCTGGCAAAGATCATATTTCTCAGCCATACTTGCAGCCATTTCTGGATAAGTTTTAGCCAGAAGGATGTGAGCAGAAAACTTCCATTAAGGCAATGAATGGCTGATTCTCTTGACTGGTTCTTCCATTTCTACTAGATGGGAGACAATAACAAGATAGGTCTTCTTGGGCTTAGAGATGCAAACATTAAGGAAGGCAGATTCTTCCTATCATTTCTGGGCTGTTAGATGAAAGAGAAATATATTATTTGGGTTGAGTCAGTGTGTTTGGGGATCTATTTGTTGTAATGACCTAGTCTACACTCTGAATAACTCATTTGCTATGGAGCTATGGTGGCCCACAGGAGATCTGGGGGCTGCAGCAAACATGGCATCTGGCAGGAAGATCAGCACCATGGTGAGCTCAAAGGAATGAACACTTAGGTTTCTTACCTCGTTGGAGGCTTCTGCGCCTACGTTTGCGTGTACGTCTTCTCCTTTTCCCTTCAAACAGAAAAGAAGCAAAACAATCATTTACAACTCCAAAAGAAAATTAACAAGCTTTGTATGTCAGTAGCCTCCAACCATTTTATGTCTTGATCGTCTTCATTCCCCGGCTACCAACACACTGTCTTGGTTGCTGTGGGCACGTGGCAAACCATAATACCCATGGAGACACCATGCATTTTTTCAGAGCTCTAATGAATGCCGGGCTTCTACATATCTACAGGACGCTTTATTATTTATTTAAAGTAAAGTTTGAAAAGCGGCTGAAATCAGGCTGAGGCTGATAGCAGAGGAAGGGATATGTCAAGGAGGCCAGGCCACAGCAGCTCTCACCTGGACCTCAGAGGCACGACGTGAACACCCACGAAGCTTTGTGACAGCCAGGGCTTAAGATTTAGGTAGAAGGAAAGTCATCAGAGAAGTGAAGACAAATTTATAGGGATAACAGAGATTAGGCATCGGGGAAATTAAAGTGATAGAAACAAGGAAATAAGGAAGTTTAAGAGCGATTAAAAATTACAAAGAAAATAATCAGTGACTAAATCACTGGAGTTCCTGAATAAGAAAATCAAAACAATAGAAGAAATATTTGAAGATAAATTCAAGAAAAACGTTCGTGGAGTTGCAACATAAAATGGAATACACATCTCAAAACCACATTTTTTTTTTACCCTGCAGCAGAGAAATTGACAGTCAACAATGAAATATGATCCAGCAAATTCATTGGACTTTAAAGATAAAGAAAGAACCGAATGCATAACTAGACCCCGGAATGAGTTCATTTTTGTGGGAGAGAATTAGAGCCAGCATTGTGGTGCAGCAGGCTAAGCTGTTGCCTGTAGTGTTGGCATCCCATATGAGTGCCAGTTTGAGTCCTGGCTGCTCAACTCCGCACCTGGCTCCCTGCTAATGTACCTGGGAAAGCAGAAGAACTTGGTTCAAGTACTTGGGCCCCTGCCACCCATGTGGAACACCTAAATGAAGCTCCTGGATCCTGGCCATGGCAGCCATCTGAAAAGTGAACCAGCAGATGGAAAACCTCCCCCTCTCTGTCACTCTCTCTTCCTAACTCTGACTTTCAAAAAGCAAATATTAAAGAAATAAATTTACATTGCACAGAACTATATGGAAAACGGAATGCAGAGTGTTGACTTTCTAAAAGTGTAAAACTTTGAAATATACTCAATGGTAGTAGAATATGATCAAATGTCTTTGTCCTTTCAAAAAAAGTAAATGGGATAAATTTACTTATTTGGAATAGAAAATTTAAAATCTAATTTTTCATCATATGCAAGAGATCCACTTAAAACATATTTTAAAAGCATCGAAAATAAATATATAAGGACATTTTGCAAAGTTTGTAAAAAATAGAATTAAAGACATGCTCATTTTAATGCAAAAGCCTTTTGAAATTAATGAATAGTTTTTTAAGGCTGCATTTAAAAATATTTATTTATTTGAAAAGCAGAGTTATCTAAAGGGGGAGAGAGAGAGAGAGAGAGAGAGAGAGAGAGAGAGAGAGAGATCTTCTATCTGCTGGTTCACTCCCCAGATGGTTGCAATAGCCAGAGTTGGGTCAAGCCAAAGCCAGGAGCCTGGAACTCCATCCAGGTCTCCCACAAGGGTGGCAGGGACCCAAGTACTTGGGCCAACTTCTCCTTCATTCTCGGGCACATTAGTAGGAAGCTGGATTGGATGTGGAGCAGCTGGAACTTGAACCCGTGCTCATGTGGGATGCCGGTGTGGTAGGCAGCAGCTTAGCCCACTGCGCCACAATGCTGCCCTTCAATAGTTGTTTCATAACATATATTTTCAAAACACACAGAGAGCGAACATTTTTGCACCAAAGTAAATAATCTTTTAATTCCATTTTCTACAAATTTTATGAAGTAAATTCATATAGACAACAATATATTCAGCATATAGCAACAGAAGGAAACCAGGGGTCATGATCAGACTATCAAATAAAGTATAATTCAAATCAGAAAGTTTCAAGCAAGTAGAAATTACAGTAGGAACTAGAAACACTATATTATATAATTTTATTTTTGCTTGTTTTCAGCCCACAAGAGATCAATGGACAAAACAGAGGAAGCTATGAAAGACCCAAATAGCACATTTAATAAGGTTGATATGATTGTTGCATATTGAATTCCATCACCAGAAAATGTAGTACATGATTTTCTCTCAAACAATTCTTAAGCCAAAGAGGAAATATACATCTGAATTGCAGAATAGGTAGCAAACAACGATGAAAACCCAGCCTTTGAGAACTATGGGAGACTGCTAATCCAATGCCCACCAATGGAATTAAACATCTGCCATAGAAAAGTTGGGAGATTATGATGAAATTAACCAGATGATGGTGTGGAGAGCATGGGAGCCCACAGTTCGGAACACCAGCGGCAGACTCAACACACCAGCGCTGGAACACAAGATGAGTCAAACCTCAATAGCCCGAGACATCGGCAGGCAAGCGGAAAGAGGAGACCAGATGGAACGAGACTTGAAACTTCGTGGGGAAAAGTTCACCAGGCTAAATAGAAGAGAGAGAGAGAGAGAAAAAAAAGTGACCGATATGGATACGAGTTTCTCTCTCCACTCACCTCTCAAAGGTGAGCAAGACAAAGAGCAGGCGCCATTTTGGACATACGTCATAAGTAGGGCGACCTCAGGTCTGCACCGGCCCTGAGCCTAGCAGAAAAACCTGACTCGGGGTGTGTGTGTGTGTGTGTGTGTGAAATAGTGGGAGACTGGGACCTAGTTAATGTGTGGTGCTATGAACTGAGACTGTGAAGGGAGAGATGGTGGGGGAGAGAACTCACGGAGTTCACGTGAGTACTCTCCAGAGACGCTACAGTTCGGTAACCTTGGCAACCCTGTGGGAGACTGCAGGAGAATTTGAGCCCACACTGAGGGCAGCACAGATGCCCTGTGAGGTCCTTGGGAAAGAGCTTCCGACCTCTGGCTCCTGTGGGTAGACCATTCGCTTGCTGACGACCTCTGATTCTGTTCAGCTATGCGGAATTACTTCCCTTTTGAATCAAAAAAAGAAATAAAGAAAGAGAGAGAGATTTACCACACCCAATCTGGGAGTGGCACCTTTGGCACACGCTTAACCTGAGGAACGAAACAGAGCTCTCAGGCCACACCCATCTCTAGCCTCTAAGGCTCCATCAAAAGCAGACAGTCCACTTAATCTAGAGTCATAGTATAACAAGAAAAAAACACCACAGCGAAGAAACCAAATATCTCCAATATGCCAAACAACAAATGCAAAAACCGAGGTAACAAGAACAAGGAAGACACTATGATGCCCCCAAATGAAAAAGATGCTCCAGGCCAGTGCCGTGGCTCACAAGGCTAATCCTCCGCCTTGCAGCGCAGGCACCCTGGGTTCTAGTCCTGGTCAGGGCGCCGGATTCTGTCCCGGTTGCCCCTCTTCCAGGCCAGCCCTCTGCTGTGGCCCGGGAGTGCAGTGGAGGATGGCCCAAGTGCTTGGGCCCTACACCCCATGGGAGACCAGGATAAGCACCTTGCTCCTGCCATTGGATCAGCGTGGTGCGCTGGCCGTGGTAGCCATTGGAGGATGAACCAACGGCAAAGGAAGACCTTTCTCTCTGTCTCTCTCTCTCACTGTCCACTCTGCCTGTCAAAAAAAAAAAAAAAAGAAAAAGAAAAAGATGCCCCAATTCAAGATTACGAAGATGATGAGATAGAAGAAATGCAAGAAGCTGATCTAAAAAAATTGATAAGAACATTAAGAAGTTCTCAAAAACAAATTCTTGAACTACAGAAATCTTTAATGGACAAGGTAGAAAATCTCTCTCATGAAAATGAAATATTAAGGAGGAATCCAGCTGAAATGAAACAACTAGTAGAACATGAAACTGTGATAGTGATGAGAAATCAAAATGAAATGAAGAATACAATAGATCAAATACAAACACATTAGAGAGTCTTTTTTTTAAATTTTTAAAAAATTTTTTTATTTTTTTTGACAGGCAGAGTGGACAGTGAGATAGAGAGACAGAGAGAAAGGTCTTCCTTTGCCGTTGGTTCACCCTCCAATGGCTGCCGCGGACAGCGCGCTGCGGCCAGCGCACCGTGCTCATCTGATGGCAGGAGCCAGGTGCTAGGTGCTTATCCTGGTCTCCCATGGGGTGCAGGGCCCAAGCACTTGGGCCACCCTCCACTGCACTCCTGGGCCACAGCAGAGGGCTTTCCTGGAAGAGGGGCAACCAGGACAGAATCCGGTGCCCCGACTGGGACTAGAACCCGGTGTGCCGGCACCGCAAGGCGGAGGATTAGCCTGTTGAGCCACGGCGCCGGCCATTAGAGAGTCTTAAAAACAGAATGGGTGAAGCAGAAGAGAGAATATCGGACTTAGAAGACAGAGAACAGGAAAGGAAACAGTCAAACCAAAGAGAAGAAGAGGAAATTAGAAATCTAAAAAATATTGTTGGGAATCTACAGGATACTATTAAAAAACCTAACATTCGAGTTCTGGGAGTTCCTGAAGGTATGGAGAGGGAGAAAGGATTAGAAGGCCTTTTTGGTGAGATACTAGCAGAAAATTCCCCAAGTTTGGAGAAGGACAGAGACATCCTAGTACAGGAAGCTCATAGATCCCCTAGGAAACATGACCAAAAGAGATCCTCACCACGACACATTGTGATTAAACTCACCACAGTGAAACAGAAAGAAAAGATCCTAAAATGTGCAAGAGAGAAACATCAGATTACTCTCAGAGGATCTCCAATTAGACTCACAGCAGACTTCTCATCAGAATGAGAGGGAATGGTGAGACATAGCCCAGGTACTAAGAGAGAAAAACTGCCAGCCCAGAATATTATATCCTGCAAAGCTCTCATTTGTGAATGAAAGTGAAATAAAGACCTTTCATAGCAAACAGAAATTGAAAGAATTTGTCACTACTCGTCCAGCCCTGCAAAAGATGCTTAAAGATGTGTTACACACAGAAACACAGAAACACGGCCATCAATATGAAAGAAGGTAAAGGAAGGAAACCTCACAGTAAAAGATCACAGGGAATTTCAAAGAACATATTAGAAAATATCTTTGGTAAATGGCAGGACAAAGTTACCACTTATCAATAGTCACATTGAACGTTAATGGCCTGAAATGTCCAGTTAAAAGACACAGAGTGGCTGATTGGGTTAAGGAACAAAACCCATCTATTTGTTGCTTACAAGAAACACATCTTTCCAACAAAGATCCATACAGACTGAAAGTGAAAGGCTGGAAAAAGATATACCATGCCAACCGGAATGAACAAAGAGCGGGCGTGGCCTTCTTAATATCAGACTACATAAACTTTAACACAAAAACTGTTAAGAGAGACAAAGAGGGGCACAATATAACGATTAAGGGATCAAGTCAACAGGAAGATATAACGATTATCAATGTATATGCACCTAACTACAGGGCACCGGTTTATTTAAATGATTTGTTAAGAGACTTAAAGGGAGACTTAGACCCCAATACAATAGTACTGGGTGACTTCAATACTCCACTCTCAGAAATAGACAGATCAACAAGACAGAAGATCAACAAGGAGACAGTAGTTCGGTAGCCTTGGTAGCCCAGTGGTGAGACTGCAGAAGATTTTGAACCCACACTGAAGGCCGCAGAGATTCCCTCTGTGGTCCTTGGGAAAGAGCTTCCGATCTCTGGCTCCTGTGGGTATATCATTTGCCTGCTAACCACCCCCAATTCCATTCAGCTGTGTGGAATTACTTCCCTTTTGAATCAAAAAAAGAAATAAAGAAAGAGAGAGAGATTTACCACACCTAACCTGGGAGTGTCACCTTTGGCACACCCTCAACCCTGAGGAACCAAACAGAGCTCTCAGGCCATACCCATCCCAAGCCTCTAAGGCTCCATCAAAAGCAGACAGCCCACTTATCTAGAGTCATAGTATAACAAGAAAAAACACCACAGTGAAGAAACCAATATGTCAAAAACAAACACAAAAACCGAGGTAACAAGAACAAGGAAGACACTATGACACCCCCAAATGAAAAAGACACCCCAATTCAAGATTACGAAGATGATGAGATAGAAGAAATGCAAGAAGCAGATCTCAAAAAATTGATAAGAACGCTAAGAAGTACTCAAAAACAAATTCTTGAACTACAGAAATCCTTAATGGACAAGGTAGAAAATCTCTCTCGTGAAAATGAAATATTAAGGAGGAATCAAGCTGAAATGAAACAACTAGTAGAACATGAAACTGTGATAGTGACGAGAAATCATAATGAAGTGAAGAATTCAATAGATCAAATGAAAAACACATTAGAAAGCCTTACAAACAGAATGGGTGAGGCAGAAGAGAGAATATCGGACTTAGAAGACAGAGCACAGGAAAGGAAACAGTCAAACCAAAGACAAGAAGAGGAAATTAGAAATCTAAAAAATATTGTTGGGAATCTACAGGATACTATTAAAAAACCCAACATTCGAGTTCTAGGAGTTCCTGAAGGCATGGAGGGGGAGAAAGGATTAGTACGCCTTTTTGGTGAGATAATAGCAGAAAATTTCCCAGTTTTGGAGAAGGACAGAGACATCCTAGTACAGGAGGCTCATAGAACCCCTAGTAAACATGACCAAAAGAGATCCTCACCACGACACATTGTGATTAAACTCACCACAGTGAAACAGAAAGAAAAGATCCTAAAATGTGCAAGAGAGAAACGTCAGATTACTCTCAGAGGATCTCCAATTAGACTCACAGCAGACTTCTCATCAGAAACCCTACAAACTAGAAGGGAATGGAGAGACATAGCCCAGGTACTAAGAGAGAAAAACTGCCAGCCCAGAATATTATATCCTGCAAAGCTCTCATTTGTGAATGAAGGTGAAATAAAGACCTTTCATTGCAAACAGAAATTGAAAGAATTTGTTGCCACTCGTCCAGCCCTGCAAAAGATGCTTAAAGATGTGTTACGCACAGAAACACAGAAACACGGCCATCAATATGAAAGAAGGTAAACGAAGGGAACCTAACAGCAAAAGATCACAGGGAATTCAAAGCATACATTTGGATAAAGAAATTATGGGACATGTACTCTATAGAATACTATACAGCAGTCAAAAACAATGAAATCCGGTCATTTGCAACAAGATGGAGGAATCTGGAAAACATCATTCTGAGTGAATTAAGCCAGTCCCAAAGGAACAAATATCATATGTTCGCCCTGATCGGTGACAACTAATTGAGCACCAAAGAGGAAACCTGTTGAAGTGAAATGGTCACTATGAGAAACAGTAACTTGATCAGCTCTTGTGCTGACTGTTGTACAATGTAATACTTTATCCATTTTAGTATTTTTTTATTCTAGTACTATTGGTTGAACTCTGTAATTAACACACAATTATTCTTAGGTGTTTAAATTTTAATTGAAAAGTGATCCCTGTGAAATATAAGAGTGGGAATAAGAGAGGGAGGAGATGTACAATTTGGGACATGCTCAATCGGACCTGCCCCAAATGATGGAGTTTGAAATGTGCCAGGGGATTCCAATACAATCCCATCAAGGTGGCATGTACCAAGGCCATCTCACTAGTCCAAGTGATCAATTTCAGTTCACAATTGATCACACTGATAGGTCTAAGAGTCAAAGGGATCACACAAACAAGACTAGTGTCTGCTAATACTAACTGATAGAATCAAAAAGGGAGAGAATGATCCAACATGGGAAGCGAGAAACACAGCAGACTCATAGAATGGCAGATGTCCTAAATAGCACTCTGGCCTCAGAATCAGCCCTTAAGGCATTCAGATATGGCTCAAGAGCCGATGAGAGTATTTTAGGCATGGAAAGCCAAGAAATTCTGGAAAAAAAAGAAGACCTAAATGAAAGATCTCTGTGAGTGAGATCCCAGTGGAAAGAACGGGCCATCTAAGAAGGAGGTACCTTTCTCTGAAGGGAGGAGAGAACCTCCACTTTGACTATGACCCTGTCAGAATAAGATCGAAGTTGGCGAACCCTAAAGGCTTCCATAGCCTCGGCAACTCATGACTAAAGCCTAGGGAGATTACTGAGGCCATAAACAAGAGTGTCAAATTGTTAAATCAACTTCAGGAGTCACTGTGTACTTACGTCTCATGTGGGATCTGTCCTTAATGTGTTGTCCAATGTGAAGTAATGCTATAACTAGTACTGAAACAGTATTTTACATTTGTGTTTCTGTGCCGGTGGAAACTGATGAAATCTTTACTTAGTATATACTGAATCAATCTTCTGTATATAAAGATAATTAAAAATGAAAAAAAAATCTTGGTGTTAAATTGGAAATTGCATAGAGAATTAATCAATTTAAAAAATATATCATGTAGGATCTCTGTCCTTAATGTGCTATACATTGTGAATTAATACTATAACTAGTACTCCAACAGTATTTTTCACTTTGTGTTGCTATGTGAGGGCAAACTGTTGAAATCTTTACTTAATATATACTAAACTGATCTTCTGTATATAAAGAGACTTGAAAATGAATCTTGATGTGAAGCAAGGGGAGAGGGAGTGGGAAAGGGGAGGGTTGCGGGTGGGAGGGAAGTTATGGGGGGGAGCCATTGTAATCCATAAGCTGTACTTTGGAAATTTATATTTACTAAATAAAACAATAAATTAAAAAAAGAAATTAACTGGATGATAAGATTATATACCCAGAAATCCCAAGAGAACCAACTAAAATACACCATAATAAGAAAGTTTAGTAAGTTTCAAAATTACAGAAATGAGTCATTTTCAAATAACAACAATTTGGAAGCTACAATGCAATCAAAGGCCTCATTTACAGTGAGGGCACTTCAGAGAAAGTCTGCATCATGCACGGAGTGGAAACACTAGCCCCCTGACACCACAAGGGGGCGCCTGACCGAGCAGACCCGTACTCCGGGCTCTTGGACCGGCCGTCTCAATAGCATTGCAGTGGGGATTCTCCCTGTATTAGCCTGGAAATTAAACACGATTCCACTACAAGTGTCAACAGGTTTTTTTGGCATGTGTGAAGGTGATTTTAAAGTTGATCTGGAAATATAAAGAAGGATACAAGGAAAAAGAAAGATGATCCCAGGAGGACTCCGAGAGAGTTGGATGTCCAACACCAGGAGTGCAGCCAGGGAGCGCATGTTGCATCAATAACAAATGGGACTAAGAGAATGCAGCGCAGTTCAGAAATACGCAGATGCCAATTCTTATGGGAATCTTAACTCTAATAAAGGCAGTGTCTTCAATTATTGGAAAAACTGAACATTTTAATAAATATTAGGATCACTGAAGATCCATCTGTAAAGGAAAGAAAATTCAGTCTCCATATAGCAAACCTGGATGAACTCCAAATGCAGCAATGCTTTCAATGTAACACAGTGACAGCTTGCAACATAAGGAAAAGTGCAGAATTATTCTATAAACTGTGAGTGGACTAGATCTCTCTAACCATGACATACAATCCAAAACCATAAAAGATTGGCAATCTTAGTAACATTAAAACATATTCTTGGCTGGCAATGTGGCTCACTAGGCTAATCCTCTGCCTGCATTGCCGGCAGCCCGGGTTATAGTCCTAGTCGGGGCACCAGATTCTATCCCGGTTGCCCCTCTTCCAGTCCAGCTCTCTTCTGTGGCCTGGGAGTGCAGTGGAGGATGGCCTAATTCCTTGGGCCCTGCACCCACATGGGAGACCAGGAGAGGCACCTGGCTCCTGCCATCGGATCAGTGCAGTGCGCCGGCTGCAGCGGCCATTAGGGGGTGAATCAACGGAAAAAGGAAGACCTTTCTCTCTGTCTCTCTCTCACTGTCCACTCTGCCTGTCAAAAAATAAATAAATAAAAATAAAATATATTCTTATATAAGTATGTCACTCATCTCAGGCTTTGAAAATTTTTAAAAATTTATTTTTATTTATTTGAAAGACAGAGCGAGTGATCTATCTTCCACCTGCTGGTTTGCTCCTCTAATGCCCTCAACAGCTGGGGCTGGGCCAGGCTGAAGTCGGGAGGTAGGAACTCAATCAGGGTCTCCCACATGGATGGAGGGACCCAAGTGTCTGAGCCGTCACCTGCTCCCAGGGTACACATCACAGAAAGCTGGGATGGAAGGGGAGTGGGGCTCAGACCCAAGCACTGTGATATGGGATGCAGGTATCTCAAGCAGCTGTGCCAAACACCTGATCCTAAAAATATTTTCTGTAAGCAGAGTCAAGAGACAAATATTAAACTAAGAAAAATTTGCTACTTAGCTTACAATGGTTAGTCTCCTGAATACAGAGAATTCTCAGAAATCGGTAGGAAAAGTAAAAAAATGCAGCCAAAGGAATTGGCAAAGAATATAAACAGAAATTATAGGGGAAAAAATCACAAATGAATATTAATGATATGCAAAGCTGTTCAACTTGATTTACCAGGAATGCATGCAAACAAACTTAAAAACCCTGAAATACCTTCCTCCCTCCCTACCACTCAAAACCTCACTTTTTTAGGGGCAAGTGTTAAGTCGCTGAATGAGGTGCCCCTATGCTATGTCAGAGTGCCCGGGTTCAAGTTTTCTAGCTCCCCATCCATCCCAGCTTCCTGTAATGTGTACCCTGGGAGCAGGTGACGGCTCAAACACCTGGGCCCCTGCCATCCAGGTGGGAGACTCTGAGTTCCTCAATCTTGGTGAGGCTTTGAAGAAGTTGTCAAGCAGATCCATTGCCAGTGGACATGGTGATTCACACAAAACCAGAGCCCAGCGATATCTATCAATGACTAGATACTGACTGTGATCCCACATTGCAGATCTTGTCCCATAGATTTACCTGAGCACATGAGAATGACCCACATGTACAATTATTCATTGCAGCATTTGTGTTCCTACAACGTATTCAGCAGGGGATTCTGGTTCATTCAGACAATGACACAGTATACAGCTGGGAGGGAGATCGGGAAGTGTTCTTCCTGCTGGTGGAAAGGCCACAACGCGGTGATAAGTTTTAAACCATGTGCTCGCTTCGGCAGCACTTGTACTAAAATCGAAACAACACAGAGAAGATTGAGCATGGCCCCTGCGCACGTTTTAAACAAGCAAACGCAGAGCTGGGTGTCTAGTATACAATCTTCTGTGAAAATCAGAAGAAATTAAAATATGCAAACACTTTTGCCACAGATGCATGAAGAAGCTCTAGAAAGATATCTAAGAGGGGCCGGCACTGTGGCACAGTGGGGTAAAGCCCTGGCCTGCAGCGCCCACATCTCAGATGGGCACTGGTTCAAGTCTTGGCTGTTCCACTTCCGATCCAGCTCTCTGCGACAGCCTGGGAAAGCAGTGGAAGATGGCCCAAGTGCTTGGGAGAACTGGAAGGAGCTCCTGGCTCCTGGCTTTGGATTGGTGCAGCTCCAGCCATTGTGGCCATTTGGGGAGTGTGAATTAGTGAATGGAAGACCTCTCTCTTTCTCTGTTTCTCCCTCTCTCTGTCTATAACCTTGCTTCTCAAACAAATAAATAAAATCTTTCAAAAATATTTATTTATTTATTTGAAAGAGTTACACAGAGAGAGGAGAGGCAGAGAGAGAGAGAGAGAGAGGTCTTCCATCTGCTGGTTCACTCCCCAATTGGCTGCAATGGCTGGAGCTGTGCCAATCCAAAACCAGGAGCCAGGAGCCTCCTCTGGGTCTTCCCACACAGGTGCAGGGGCCCAAGGATTTGGGCCATCTTCTACTGCTTTCCTAGACCATAGCAGAGAGCTGGATGGGAAGTGGAACAGCTGGGACTCGAACCAGTGCCCATATGGCAGCAGTTTACCCTCTACACCACAGCGCCAGCCCCTGAATAAAATCTTAAAAAAAAAAGAAAGGTAAGTAAGAAATGACTAACAGTGGCTTCCTATCTATGAAGGTCAGAGGAGGAAGAGGGAGCAAGCAAAACTTTTCACTCTGTAGTATAACTTTATATGATACTGTTTTAGCCAGGTTAATGCAAAGTCTAGTTTAAACACTAACTTGAGAAAGACTGGACACCCTCGTGCATATATATGCATCAGCAGAGTCTGTCCTCATAATTCACAGCTCCATGTTTGCCCACTTGCGTACTAAATGTCTCATGAACTCGTGGCACTTTTCTGGTCGCTGGTGGACAGGCACGGAGCAGGGAAAGCTGTCGCCAGGACACGTTCTTAGGTTGGGCAAGGTGACAGGTGACGTGTTTTCCCCTGGTGTTGGTTCCTGTAAACAAGTGTCCTTTTGCAGCTTCATTAGAGCCATGTTTTACATGGATTTTGTTTTTCCTTGGTGATCTGTTTAAGATGGTCCCCCAGGGTAGAGCTAAGGTGCTGTCTGAGGACAGGAAGGCTGCAGGGTTCCTTGGGAAGAAAAATGCGTGTTGAATAAACTCCCCTTGGGCTTGACGTGAGCCATGTTCTTCCAGTTCCCTCATCTAATCCCAGGGAGGCCATGGTCTGTTGAGGGTAGGAGGCAAGGGGCGGCCAACAACTCCCAGACAGAAAGGCCGAGAGCAAGCCACCGCTGCAGGCCATCCTTACGCAAGCCACACCAGCTAGATCCCGAGGCTGGAGAAAGCAGCTTTCTGGCCACAGATCCCTTCAGGTCCAAGGCCCAGGCTCCTGGGAAGAGGTCCACTCCCCCTTCCACCACTGCTCTCCCACCTGCCACTTCCGCCTGCTCACCTGTGAGGCCAGCAGGGCCTCTCGTCTATGGCCTTTCTGTGCAGGCCTCTGGGAAGAAGCCCAGCCCACTGCTCACTGAGACTGTGCAGCCTGGAAGCAGCCTTGCTCTTGTAATGGGAGCAGAACTAGCTGACAATAGGTCACTACCGCTGCCATTACCACGTCACTGTGTGTGACAAAGAACAGTGAGAAGCCCCCAGTCTTCTAGTTTGTCATTTTCTGACATTTCCTGATGTGTCTTCTTGCTGTGAATGGTTATTTTTGTATGTTTGCCTTTGGTATATGTTTCACAAATCACATATTGGGATTAAAGTTTCACAAACTGGTAGAATTTATTTATTTGTGTAAATTACTCATCCAGTAACCCTTTAATGGGCACCTGCTGGGCATCAGTGCGCTGTCCTAGGTGCTGAGAATACAGCTGTGAACAACAGAAAGCTCTTGCTGGCATAACGCTTACATTCTAGAGGGGAGACAATGAGGAAATACACACAAAAGATGGCAGAGAAAGTGCATGGAACAAAACAAGCCAGAATGAGAGGGTCAGGACTGGTGCATGGGTATGTGTGTGCATGTGTGTGTGTGTCTGTGCACGTGTGCACATGTGTTATTTCATAGAGAAGGTCAGGGAAGGACTTCTGTCAGGTAAATAATCAGGTATAAATGACTGGGGAGGGGCCACAGGATCCTTATCCAGGGGGAGGCACCAGGGACTCTGGAGGCCCACCCAAGACTGCCCACTTTGCAACTTAACTTGCAGCTAAACTATCCTGATAAAATAGCAGCTCAGCCAAACTAGAAATTCCACTCTGTAGCCACATGCACAGAGTTCAAAGGTAGGCCTCTGTCGGATGTCAATCACAAATGCCAATCATAAGTGTGATTGTCACATCATCAATCAATGCCCTTCATACTCGAGGGATAAAAGCCTCAAGCCATGAAGAAAGGGTGCCACGTGCTCTCTTGACTGTCCATTTCTCCCTCGGAACATACTTTAGTAAACTGAGCTTTACTGCCCTTACTTTGGTCTTTTTGAACTATAATTCCTTATTCCATCAGTGCAGGGAATTGAGGTAGGCTGGCCACTGCTGGTGACACATCCAATAAGTCAACATTTGACCAGAGCCTTGGAAGAAGTCAGAGCGTCAGCTCTGAGTCCTGCCTTCACTGGTCAAGATGCCCACAACATGGGTTCCTAGAAAGATCTTTATAGGCTCTTGGTTCGCAGCCTTATCTTACGCTGGTGGGGGTCACTGTGGATTATCCCACCATGTCCTATAGGCTGAGCTTTGGTGACTTCCTCTGCAGCCAGCAAAGTTCTACGACGAGTTCAACCAAAATCTCAGGTTCGTGATCTCTCTGCTGCAGTCCTCTACATTTGTGTTTCGGGAAGCTCCTTGTCTCTCCACATCGGTCTCATGCTTCCATTCCGCCAAATTCGCTTTCTTACCCCAGTGACGCTGGGCAGTCCTGAAGCCTGTTTGTCTATCCTCACCCAACACAGGTCCCTTGAAGGAAGACAGATTCAGCCATCCTGGGCATAGATGTGATCTCACCAGGAGAGAAGAGCTGTGGAAGGGGTGGGGTGTTGCAGGGGGGAAGTAGGGCAGTAAAAGGGGAAGGTTCTTAGGGACAGGTCCTTAAGGGATGAGGCCCTGGGGATGGTGCTGTGGCATTGCAGGTAAAACCACCACTGGCACCCCATTGCCCATCCAGTTCTCTGCTAATGGCCTAGTGGATGCGAGATCTCTATTTCTCTCTCTCTCTCCCTCACTACAATTCTTTTTTTAAATTTGTATGTATCTCATAAGTACAACATTAGGAACATAGTAATTCTTCCCATCACACCTGCCCTCCCACCCCTCCCCCCAACTTCCTCCTTCCTCTCCTGTTTAGTCTGAGAAAGAAAGAAAAAAAGAAAGAATGGAATAAGAAAACTAAGAGAACTGTTTCTCGGTAGTCTAGACAGGGGCTGTTCTGTTATTGCTTCTTGAAGGTGATATCGCTTTTTACCCCTTTTCCTTTCTTCCCTTCCTTCCCCCCAACACTTTCCTTTTAAAAACTTCATTGTCTTTAAAGAAGAATCCAAGGATGATACTTCTTTTGTGAGCTCTTAGACATATCTATGATTTGTGAGACATAATAATATCCTCCATTTAATACACTAAAAGGAAGTGATTCTTGAGAACAAGTTGTACTCTGAAGTCTCACGATACGACTCTCTGGGGACAGAGGACCTGCATGGGAAGTTAGTGCACAGTGACTCTTCTTGTTTATTTAACAAATAACACTCTTATGACATCAGTGATCACCCAAGGCTCTTGACATGAGCTGCTTCAGCTACGGAAGCCTTTTGGATCCACTGGCGGGAAAAGGCCATAAGCAAGGTGGAAGTTCTCTCCTCCCTTCAGAGGAAACTATATCTTTCTTTGGTGGCCACTTCTTTCTACCTCTCCCCCTATAATTCTGACTTCCAAACTAAATAAATAAATCTTCAAAAAAAAAAAAAAAAAAGAGGGGAAGAGGCCCTTAAGAATATGGTCTGGTAAAGAGAAGATTTATCCGACTCTATATTCCAACCATGGGTGGAAGGATGCTTCCTCCATCTCTCTATAATAAATGCATCGTATTTGAAAACAGAAAAAAAATGTAGAAAGCATTTTAATGGTGCCTGGAATAATGGTCCTATACATCTTTTAAATGGCTTTCATAAGCATCCCCACCCAAGTGTAATCACTCACGTTATGAATTGAGGGGAAGAAAGGAGATCTCAAAATACAGAGCAGTGACCGACAACTGGTTCAGATTTAAGCAACAGGGGCGGGAGGCTATAGCAGACAGAGCTACACACCTCCTTCTTCGTTGCTTTTAGTTGAAATTCTTTCCAGATCCTTCTCTTATTTCTGCCAATAAAACTGACTCTATGGGCCAGTGCTGTGGCTCACTAGGCTAATCCTCTGCCTGCAGCGCCAGCACCACAGGTTCTAGTCCCGGTTGGGGCGCCGGATTCTGTCCCGGTTGTTCCTCTTCCAGTCCAGCTCTCTGCTGTGGCCCGGAAAGGCAGTAGAGGATGGCCCAGGTCCTTAGGCCCTGCACCCACATGGAAGACCAGGAGAAAGCACCTGGTTCCTGGCTTCAGATCTGTGCAGCGTGCCGGCCGCAGTTGCCATTGGAGGGTGAACCAACGGTAAAGAAAGACCTTTCTCCCTGTCTCTCTCACTGTCCACTCTGCCTGTCAAAAACAAAAACAAAACAAAACAACAACAACAACAAAAAACAAAGAAAAAAACCTGACTCTATGGCCTGCATTTCTTATAAGGGTAACTAATGAAATTCCACAGACCAGATTTCAAGAATGGAAATTATAGAAAGTAATGGAGGAAAAGCCGTTCTACCCTCAGTTGTGAAAGGAGAGAGAGCATTCTTGCCTCTAAAATTAATACACAGAATATGACTTGACCAAGCATTAACCTGAGAATTCTCATAAGAAGCTAAGCCTTCCCCTCTAGGAAACTGTGTATTCATGAGCACAATTTATTCTCTCTGCTAAATGCATCCTTGCAGATGTTTTTGAAGGAGTCTTGTTATACTCCATCCCAAATTAGAAACTAGTGCCACTTCCTGCAAAACCTCTTTCCAAAGAAACTAGTAATTCTGATTATGTTACCTGATGATTTTTTTGAAACTGACTCAAGTATTTTGGGGCCTGGCCCATAATATTTTAAGTGACATCTGGATCTTGTATGAATGCTTATAGTTTATATGAAATCAGAAGAGGGTCTTTGGCGCTCTGGTTTCCAAGTAGATGACACAATGTCTACAGATTTCCTATTTACATAAAGATTTTGAGAAAGTTGTCTCGCTAAGTTTACCTTCGCTCTTACACAGTGGGAAAAAAAGAGATAGTCACAGTAACATACAAATTAGAAAACAAAACTTTTTCTTAAAAAGAAATGAAGAGTTATACAAAGAAATTTCCTAAGGGAAGCACATTAACTAAGATTTGAATCAATAAGTAAAAGTTTCTGTTCTCCCTGAAAATGGTCTGAAAATGCCATGTGTTTATAACCAGAGGCTACGGTGGACTGGGTAAGTGGATCTCCCTCTCTCTGAGCCTCCTTTTCTTCTGTGGTCTATTTGGCTGCCAGAGAAAAACCAGCACAGTGTTACCAAAGTGGTGATGGGGGCCACTTAGGGGACTACTTAAAAAATTCCCACTCACAAGTACACGAAGAAGAAAACTCTGCTTGTATCACAGGTGTAAACATTAAAGGTTATCAAGGTGCAGGTGCTGTGGTGCAGAGGGTTAGGCTGCAGCTCGGGGCACCTGCATTCCACATCCGAGTGCCAGTGCAGATCTCAGTCGCTCTGCTTCCAATCCAGCTTCTTGCAAATGTTCCTGGGAGGCAGCAGACGATGGCCCAAGGACTTGGGTCCACGCCACCCATGAGAGACCAGGATGGAGCTTCCTGGCTCCTAGCTTCGGCCCAGCACAGCCCTGGAGTTGCAGGAATTTGAGGAGTAACTGGTGGCTACAAAATCAAGCTCAATCTCTCTTTCTCTACTTCTCTCTCTCTCCCTGACTTTCGAGTAGATGAAAATGAATAAATAAATGAGAAATACTCAATTTCACTGAAAATGAAAACAACGCATCCTAAGGCATCCATATAATAAGACCTTACAGTTTAATGAAAAATTCTGAATTTTTTTTATTGTCTAGAAACAATATATTAAACTTAAAAAGCAGGGAAAGGGAAAATACATAGAATCACCTCATTTAAAAAATATTATAAAATGTGTTATATATACCTAGAAAAATTCTAGAAAGTTAATCCTCCAATGTTTACAAGAAACATCTATTTTAAAATCAGAGTTAAAAAGCAACATGAAGACAGGTGCAGCAAAAGACCCAGCAGCTTGGTCCTGGGGAAGAAAGCACCTGCCCCGGCAAACCAGTGAGATCAGACTCCACAGGCCCGCTGTTGTCACAGTGAGAGGGAGAGCACGGTGAACTGCACCTTTCCGGGATCCCTCAGGACAGTGGCAGAGGGGGCTGGAGAAGCGAGCATCTCTCGTCCTCCCCCTCCCCTTGCTCTAACAGGGACTTGCAGCCAGCAGCAGGAGAGCTGGCACTGTTGTTGGACACAGGCAGGCAGTGGCCACGCCAGATCATATGCTTGCACCCAGCAATTATTGGGGTTGCCCTCCACCCAGCCAGCGGGGGCAACCACAGCAGTGCAAGAGCAACTGAGGGAGAGGGTCTCCACCACGCCAGCTGCACCCACCCAGAAACAGGTGGGGATGGGAGCCATCCCCACAGAAGGGAAGTGCCTCCTGTGGGACTGCCCTAGGCACTCAGCACAATTGTAAAGTGGGGCAGGGCTGCGGCAGGCGGGCATTGTGCCTGCCTGTGAATCAGAAATCTTACCAGAGAGAAAAACCCGTGTTCCCCACTGGGAACTGGTTGGAAGGACCGGACTCAATCCAGGGGGCCCTGGGAACACCTCAGTCTCCCTGCAGACAGGACGGGTTAGTGGGGCTAGTGGGGCAGGGTGGCCCCGCTGGCACTCCTTGGCCCGGAGAACCCTGGGAGCTGAGACTGAGAAAACACTGCGACTGCGTGAGAGGAGGAGGGTGTGGCTGGTTCTGGGCCATCACAGAGGGCTGCTGCCCATGGAGCTCCTGGGTTGCCTAGGGCAGCTCATAGCAGAGGGAACCGGCTCACAGGAAGGACTCTGCAGGTCATATGTGTGGTTCACGTGGTAGTGCAGATGAGTGTTGAACACACTGGGGAATAGCACCTGGTGTGCCTCAGCTTGGAGAAGGGGTGGGCACACCAGTAGAAGTGACCATTCCTCTCATCCAGTTAACCAGGGGAGAGCTGCCACACCCAACCTGGGTGTTATCCTGGATACTCACCCCATCCTGGAGCACTGACCATAACTCCCTGGACACACCCACCACACTCCTCTTGGTATTCACTGAAAGTGTAGATGTTCCACTAAGCCACAGAGGCATAGTTCAAAGATAAAATCCATCAGAAAAAAAAAATAAATAAAAAATCATCCTACAAATGCCTAAATATAAAGGCAGATATTCAAGAAACAAGAATAAGGAAGAGAGACCGGCACTGTGGCATAGCGGATAATGCTGCTGCCTGCAGTGCCGGCATCCCATATGGGTGCCGGTTTGGGTCCCAGCTACTCCACTTCCAATCCAGCTTTCTGCTTTGGCCTGGGAAAGCAGTAGAAGATGGCCCAAGTCCTCAGGCCCCTGCACCCATGTGGGAGACCCAGAAAAACCTCCTGTCTCCTGGCTCCAGATTGACATAGTTCTGGGTGTTGCAGTCATCTGGGGAGTGAACCAATGGATGGAAGCCCTCTCCCTCTGTCTCTGCTTCTCTGTAACTCTGCCTTTCAAACAAATAAATAAATCTTTAAGAAAAAAAAGAATAAGGAAGACACTATGAGCCCCCCAAGGGCAACATTTCAATATTAGAATGTGAAGATGAAGACATTGAGCAAATGCTGGAAATGGAATTCAAAAAATTAATCATAGAATGACTCAAAAGCAGTCAGAAACAAATCCATGAACTAAAGAAAATCATATGTGAAATGAATGAAAATTTTCCCCATGAATTTGAGATCTTAAAGAGAAATCAAAATGAAATACTGGAAATGAAGAATTCAATAAATCAAATAAGAAATGCCATGGAAAGCCTTAACAACAGAGTTGGTGAGGCAGAAGAAAGAATACCCGAGCTAGAAGACAAATCTCTGGAAATGTTACAGTCAGACTAAAAGAAGTTAGAAAACTTTAACAAGAGTTGGAGATCTATGGAATGACCTCAGAGTCCCCACATCCTACAGCTTGGGCCTGCTGGTGAGCCAGGGGCTGCCTGATGCACTTGTTGAGCCCTGACCTCCTGCCCCAGGCTGGTGCAGGGGCTGTGGCACCTGCTGAATCCTTCTCTCCCAATGCCCTTGGGCAGCCTTCCCTTACCCATCTTGCCTGATGCTTGGTTACTTTTGGTCCGTGCTTCTTGGCCTCCTGGGTCACCACTGGGGGCACACATGACACAGGAACACTCTTTATTTCTGGGTCCTTGTGGTTCTGCTCCTAAAATGATTTGTAAAGAAGTCTCATTTGTGACCCTTCCCCCTCGACAGTGATCCCCTTTCCCCCAACCTTAGGGCCTCTCCCCTCCCCACTGCTTCATCGAGAGGGAATCCCTGTCCCCTTTGTGTTGCCCATGTTTCTGTCTCTCCCAATCAAGAATAACCCAGAGAATTTCAACTTGAAAGAAAAGATCAATTAATAGTGCATTTTGGAGAGAGAGAAGTCTGGAGAAGCAGAGCCTGGCTTTAGGGGAAAAGGTGATGTGTCCAGTTTTGGAAGTGTTGGGATTGGAACTGAAGGTCTGGAGACATCCAAGTGCAGAAGGCGAGGGCCCTAGGGACCATGGACAGGGGTGTCCTCTCGCTCCAGTGAGTTTCAAAGTGCACAGAAGAAGCCTGGCTGGAGGAAGGTGTGTAGGAGCTGTTGGGTGGTGGGTAGGGATTGAAGCCTGGCTGAATGCCAGGGGAGAGGCCCCTTCTAAGTGGAGAGAATCCCAGGAGCTGCTAAGACTCCCAGGCACACCTGACTCTGAGAACTCACTGCTGTTGTCAGCAGAGCTGCTTTGGTCTCAGCTCATCTCAGTCCCACAATTTCTCCACCTCCCCTCCCTCTCCCTTTGGCACTGCTCCCTCCCCCCACCACTGTTCCCTGACTCTCTCTCTCTCCATAGCTCTCATCATCGTCTGCATCTCTCCGTTCATCATCCCCTATGTCTCATTTTGCTGAGTTTTCTGTTTGTCTCTGGCTCTAGTTTTATCAGTGAGGCAGTTCTTCTCCTACTGCTCTTTCCTCTTCTGTTTTCTCTTTGGCGGTAGCTCTGTTTCCCTTAAGCTTGTCTTTATCTTAATAATTTCTTTTTAAATTTACTTTTACTTGAAAGTCAGAGAGACCCAGACAGAGAGACCTTCCACCTGCAGGTTCACCCTCCAAAGGCCCATGTCAGCAGCAGCTGGGCTAGACTGCAGCCAGGAGCCTGAAATCCCAAATCCCACATGGGACTGAAGTACTTGGGTCACCACTACTGTCTCCTAGGGTGCACATTAGCAGGAAGCTGGAGTTGGAGGTGGAGCTGGGACTCAAACGCAGGCACGCTGATACCGAGCCTGGGTATCCCAAATGGCATCTTAACTGTTGTGCCAAATGCCTGTCCCTGTTTTTGCAGTTTCATCTTCATCCATATGTTCATTGTCTGTATTTGGCTTCATCTCACAACATCACTGCTTTTATCATCACCAAATCCCTGCTCTTTCGGCACTGGTCACCTTGTAAGTTCTATCATCTTTTCCAGTTCCCTGCAAACTTCCTACCTTGCAAGCTGTCACCAGGCTTAGATTTTATCTCCACATTTCTGGCACAACTTGAAAAGCATTCCTCCTTCCACACAACTCCCCAGCCTGGGATTTCACGTCCCCTTGGGAATACTTGAAATGCGCTCAGGTATCTTCTCCAGAGGCGACCACAGCCACGTCTTCCGTTCTCCGCACGCTGTCAGCACAGCGTCCCCTCCCTGCATCGCGGAGCCCAGCTCTTTTTTCCATTCCGGCTTCCCCAAACCTGCAGAAAGCAGCCAGGGTCTGTGCGCATCTCTCCTCTCTCCTGCTCTTTGCAAATAATCTGGGTAAGGCTCTGAACGGCTCTGGACGTGACGAGAAGGAAGGAAGTGACAGACTCCAGTGGGTGGCAGGGGACACACTCCACAGCCACCAGCCTGACCTCTGTTCAGAGCTCAACAGAGCTGAGAAAATAAAAATGCACCTGCCCCAGGGCCTACACCTGGAGTCCAACAGAGGTTGGCCCTCTCCTCCTGTCTGGCCACGCCTCCTTCTCCGCCTCCCTTTGCTGCCCGTATCCCTGTCTCTATCTCTGATTCTGGGAGCTTCTGTCTCCCTGATTTTTCTTGTTGCCTGTGTTATGTTTTCCCCTTTTCATCAAAGATGACTTTAATCTGCCCTTTATTTCTCTGGTCATCCTCTTTCTGAATCTATCCTTCTACATACTTTGCACACCAAGGAGCTGGTTCTACTTGGGGTTGTATATGTACATTGTGTGTGTGTGTGTGTGTGTGTGCTGTGTTTCTTTCTTGCATTGGGCACTGATCCACTTCTCAGTCAATGTCCTGGGTTCCTTGTCCCCTGTCTTGGGATTGCTGTCATCTAACACAGCTCTTATCCTCTTGCCTGGTAGATATGAGAGTCACCCACTGTGAGACACCTGGGCTGTCTCTGCTGTTCCTTTAGTTTCTTTGACCCTCATATATTTGTACATCTATGTCCTTATCCCAAAATGAGGAAGCCTAAGTCTTCTAGGTTTTGTAATGACAGAAGCAGCTCTGATTTGTCAAAGTTCACTAAGTAACACTATGTGATCAAATGATACGGGGGCGGGGGTATCTAACAAAAACTAAAGTTGGAGAGTGGTTGAAGCTTTTATTTCTGTGTATAATTTCATAGCCAGACCAGTCGTCTTATGAGACTTGTTGGTTGTCAACCAACGTATCACAACAGAAATCTAACTATCAGCGGTAGGTGTGACAGTGGATATTAAACAAGACATCATCGTTTTGCTATTTATTTTGTCCACAGCAGAAACGTCATCACTTTTAGCCAACAGGACTCATCCCGGTGAACGTGAATTCATAATAATTGCCTGCCTCCTTCCATTTTTTAAAGTGTCGAAAAGGGGTTTCCGGGAGTAACGGGATGCAAGACAGTCAAGGTGCTGAGAATAAAACACATCTGGAAACAGCAGCTTTGAACCCAGAGTTCTGACATCTGTGGCCAGGGCTTGGCATCTTAATCTTCTTTACCTGACCCACTCAGGAGGGCTGAGCTGGCGGCTTCCTGGGGCTCCTCCCCACTGCTCAGCGTGGAAGAGTCTCCGCTCCCAGGCCCTGCAGAAAGACACACAATTCCTTAGGAAGCCTGGCCTGGGTCTCGGCCACCCCCACGCAGGGAATTCTTCAAATGAAAGAGTGCAGCAGGGAAGGCGCCGGAGGGGCGGGGCTAGTGCCACCCCCAGGCCGTCCTCTGGCTTCACCTGGCCTGTGGGTCAAGGTTGTTTCAGGAACCACCCCAAGGCTGGGACCGAGGCCAGCTTGGCCACAGCAGGCACGCCCTTTTGTCACCGTTTCTTTTTTATTTTAATTTTAATTTTAATTTTTTTATTTCTGCTTCTTTGCACATCCCCCTCCTGCTTCTACTTCTGTTTCTACCCCAGAGACCATGGCAGCGAAATTTTAAAGAAGTCAGAGCTTCCACCAGCCAGGCCTCGGCGACTGTGTGGAGTGCAGGGCCCTCTTTCTAGGAACTGCTTTATCTTAATCACGTGAGCCAAGAATAAGCTCATACTGCACTTGTGCCTCTGAAAATTTGAGGCCCGCGTGCAACACCAATTAGCCCAACTTACTTAATTCAAAATACATAATCTAGAATCATCTAAAATGCCAACAAATTCATTTATTTTAAAGAATGTAACAAAAAATGAAATGAAGTTTTAGTAACAAAGAAAGGTATTTGAGGGGCCGGTGCTGTGGTGTAGTGGGTGTAGTGGGTGTAGTGGGTAAAGTGCTGGCATCCCATATGGGTGGCTGTTTGAGTCCCAGCTGCTGCACTTCCGATCCAGCTCTCTGCTATGGCCTGGGAAACAGTGGGAGAGGATGCTTGGGCCCCTGCATCCCTGTTGGAGACCTGGTTTCAAGCCCAGCTCCAGCCATTGGACCATTTGGGGAGTGAACCAGTGGATGGAAGACCTCTCTCTCCCTCTCGCTCTGCCTCTCTGTAACTCAGCCTTTCAAATAAAATAAATATTAAAAAAGAAAGATATTTGTTACATCAAGAGTTTTAATTGCTCTTACGTCTTTTCCGGTTGTGATTCCACCAAGTAGATGTGGTTCCAGTAGTCACAGGAGCTGGAAAGAGAAGGTTTATAAATCTTACTACTGCTTAACCGAAGGCAGGATTCAGACCACAAAGACTCGATGGCGATCCTTTCTCTCCCTTCCATCTAAGGAACACGACCACTACCAAGCGGAGCAGAGAGCCTCCCCCCTTTAACTTGAGTTACAAAATCAAAGACAGTTTGAAAATCAGGCTGCTTGCCTAGGTCTGCAGTTAGTTGACCAAGTTAGCTGAGAGTCTGGAGGTGAGCTGCCAGGACTCCAGGTATGATCTCACCACACTTGGTGTGAAAATTCACACAGCTTGCTGAAGATGTGTGGATACAGAATATTGGAGGATGGGATTCTGGCCAGATACAATATAAACCACGCCATCTAAAATGATAAACCCTTCACAATTCCAAGATACACCTGGCTCCAGGGATTTTTGTGTAAAGGATTATGGGTATTTGGAAGGAAGCGAGGTCAGTCTTGCCCCTTCTCCTAACTGACTGTGTGTGAAGTGTAGAAGATCCTGACATGTTTATGTGCTGGGCCCCCCACCTGCAGAGAGTGGGGATCAACTGTTATCGTGCCTGCCTCTCACGTTGTTGTGAGGATGAATAAGGATTTCATTTGCCAAGATGATTTCAACATCACCACGTGGCCAATGTCACGGTGCAGGTACGTGTCAAAACTGAGCCACGGGATTTGATGGTAACAACCAAAGCTTTTCTTTCCATCAATAATTAGAGAGTATGACCAGGCTCCTCTGAGATTTGCATCGATCTGCAACAAAATCCAGCAGCAGTGTATTAGCCTGCTTTCTCTTTTCTATGAAACAGAGGATGGGTGAGGCTCTGTAGTACGGCCGCAGCCAGGCCGTCCAAGGGCCCACTACAGTCCGTTCAGGTCTTCGGACGGAAGGAGGCAGCCACCACCGTGGTGCACTGGGGCTTATCAGGCTGAACAGAGGCCCCTGGGGATGATCAAGCCACGCCCGCTGCAGTACAAGCTGTGCAGCCTGCTCTGTTTCTCAGCAAGGAACGGTTCGCTGGCCTGGACGTCCATGTCCGAGTGAAGGGTGGTGGGCAGGACGCTCGGATGTATGCTATCTGCCAGTCCACCTCACAGCCCTGGTGGTCTATTACCAGAAATATGCGGATGAGGCTTCCAGGAAGGAGATCAAAGACATCCTCAGCCAGTATGACCGCACCCTGCTGGTAGCTAACACCCCCCCCCCCCAGAAAGTTCGGAGGCCCTGGTGCCCGTGCTCGCTACCAGAAATCCTACCGATAAGCCCATCACCCCGATCAGGGATCAGATCTATAATAAACAGTGGCTGTGGGATTTTAAGTTTAAAAAAAATGAAAGAAGAAAGAAAGAGAGGCTACAGGCAGACAGAGACCCAGTTCTCTGGGGGTCACAGGACTGGCGGTGTAGAGTGACAAGGCCACTGCTGTTCAGCTGTAGCCCTCTTGTTAAGCCCAAACTCATAACAATTTTCTTCTTTCAATTCTTCTTCAATTTTCCAATGCAGCCCGAAGGGGTAAATCCAGAGAACGGGCCCCCAGGTTTAACGAGACCATGGCTGTGCTCAGCCCTCATCGCCGGAGGAAAGCGGGGCTCTGGCCTGGGGCTCCCGAGGCCCTGCGACCCTGGGCAATCCTTACCTTGCTTCCCCAGCTCGGCTTTCCACCCCAAGATCCAGGAGAGGGGGCGAGGCTCGTCCTCACCGGATCCTGAGGAGTCCTGGTCCTGTCTTCTCACTGCAGAAAGGAACACAGGTGCCCTTGGGGCCCTCAGTGTAGGACAAGAGGCGGGAGACGGAGAGCGTTCTCTTCAGTGTGACTGAGCCCCACCCGGGTAGCCTTAGATGGCGATGTTACCTCCTCCTCAGCCTAGGTTCCTCTGGAGAGGCCGGCTCACCTGCCCCTGCAGTTAGCATCGCCATGCCCGCCTCCAGCCACGGCCAGCCCTGCAGGCTCACCTACGGTCCCTGTAACTAACGCCCTGCTGTTAGACTCCAGAGGAGATGCTTGTCGGAACATCAAGCCCTGTTTACAACCAGGCAATAACCAACTACAGGCCCGGGAGCCCACCTAGCATCCCAGCATCTTCAGAAGGCCACGCCAGTCCCCTGTCGCTGACCAATCAAAGAAAGGCCCACCAGTGCTGGGGACCAAGCAGAGACCCACACACGAGCTGATCACTCCCTGCTGGTTCCCAGCTTCTAACTCTAAGACTCATCGTCTTTACTCCCACAGGGAACCTGGGAATTCGGCCATGGCTGCCTGGCTCCTTGCTCTGGGCTTCCTACTAAACACCTGCTTCTTTCCATTGCAGTGGTATTGCTGGGCGGCTGGCTGGATCCAGTTCAGGGGTGCTGTAGCAGCTCCAACCCATTTTGGGGTTGTTCTACAGCAAAGGGCACTAAGAAATGCCTGGGAAGCTCTGAAACTCTGCAGCAAGAAGGGCTCGGCCCCCAGGCCTCCACCATCTGCCTCTCAGATTCAGTCTTCATACCTAAGCCCGGGGACCGTTACACCTGTCGTCACCTGAGCCGGAAGCTGAGATACCATCCCCAGTGGGCGTCTCTGCTTTGTCTCAGCCTCTTGTGTCTTCTGCTATATTGTCTGTCTTCTCTGACCTGTCACTTTATGCCTGTGTTGGTTCAGGCCTGTCTTTGCTCTGAATTACAGCTTTGCTTCTCTCTCAGGGCAACCAGAGAAGCCTGGATTGGAGAAGGCAGACCTTCAACCGGCTGGTTCCTTAAGTCTGCTGCAGATGGGGCCCCATCCTCTCCATGTCTGAAAAACCCCTGGACTGTTTACTTGAGAAACCAGTGAAACCTGGGTTGTATTGGAGTCACTGACTTCTTTGGGTCACGTGGTATAGCAGTGAGCCTCGAGTAGGGGGCTCAGAACGTCAGGTTAGCTCCAGTGAACTCCATGATGCCTGCTGGTGCACCTGCTGTTTCTGACCCCCGTGACAGCAGGCCGGGGACTTCTGGAAATTCTCAAATTTTGAAACTTCAGGTTGATTTACCACATCCTGTTTAACAGCACAGTCTGCATGTGCCAATCAACTTATGACAATGATAACAGTCAAATGTCAACCGCCTGATCCTTGTTCCCATTTGTCCCTCTCCCAGTGCGATTGTAGCTTTCAAAGCCCAACCTTTGCTTCCGCTTGGGTGGAGAGATCTTGAGGCGTGAGCCTGCTCTCGGCCACCGGCCACCGGCCACCGGCTCATAAAGGACTTATTCCAAATTCTCAGTGTGTGGCGCTATTCTGTGACTCGCTTTGGGTATAACAAACCTACTACCTAATACATCAGCTACATAGGAACCACCCAAATGAAAACAAATTTGTGTTTTACTTTGAAGGCAATAGTAAAGAATAGAATGAACCCCCTTAGGAAAAAAAAAGCTGTTTGTTGATAACCGTGAAGAAGTCTTATTTTTCTCTAACCTCTTTTCGTAAGGTTTTTCCTAATTGGAGATGATTTTCTGAAATCCGTGGGCTCTGGAAGCAAAAGACAGAAAATTATTATTTGGATACAAAAGACAGAGTCTGTGACAGTTCACATGTAAACAGGCTTGTGATCATAATGAAACTGTGATGAGAATTTTTCCTCTTTCCTTCTGAGGCAGGAGATGGCTAGGATCTAAGGAAAACAGCAAGAAAAAGGAAAATGCAGAAAAATTCAAAAACAAAAGCTGAAACTGTTTTTAGTTGCTTAAATGAACATTTCCTGTTTACCTGCTTAAAAAATGCCAGTTTAGGAAGCAGCTAGCTCTATGGGGCTGGCGCTGTGGCATTAGTGGTAAAGCTGCCTCCTACAGTGCCAGCATCCCATATGGGTACTGGTTCAAGTCCTGACTGATTCACTTCTGATCCAGCTCTCTGCTATGGCCTGGGAAAGCAGTAGAAGATGGACCAAGTCCTTGGGCCCCTGTACTCACATTACAGACCCAGATGAAGCTCCTAGCTCCTGGCTTTGGCCAAGCCCAGCCCTGGCTGTTGCAGCCATTTGGGAAGTGAACCAGCAGATGGAAGATCTCTCTCTCTCTCTCTCTCTCTCTCTCTCTCTCTCTCTCTGCCTCTGTCTCTCCTACTCTGTATCTCTGACCTTCAAATAAATAAATAAACAAACAAGGAGAAAAGCAAGCTAGCAAGCAGCTAGCTCAAAGACAGTCTACTTCTATGGATGAGATAAAGACAAATCCAGGCCAAGCCCAGGGAGGGAGCGGCTAAAGCTAACCTGAGAAATACATGAGGCATGGTGCCAGACAACCCCGGCCCAGTCCCCTGTGATCTCTCGCAGCTCAGATTCGCAGCATCCTCCACCCAGGACTTCTGGCAAGAGCCTCCCTGGCAATGACTCCCCCTCACCTCTCTAGAAACTGGGCTAGAAATGAATGGTCCACTGATACTCAGGGTCCTGAACCCTGTTGGCGGCCCGCTCCTGCAGTCTTATGGAACGTACTTTGGCTTTGTGGTCCTGGGAGGAGGCTCTGAGCTGCGTCGTCCTGAGACTCTAAGCCGAGTGCCTCCCAGAGGCCGGCTTCCACTCTCCTTATGAAGTGTACTCCGCTTGCTTTAATACATCTTTGCTGCCTACACTTACACTTGCTGTTCCTGTGAGTCACTGTAATTGTCTGAGGCTTGAAGCACCTGTCTACACCCACACTTCCACCGAATCCAGTCCTGTAGACCCAAGGACATGATTCTGGGACCTTACCCCACTCTCCTCTTATTTCCTATGTACATTTTCAGTGATCCTCAACAGTTACCAGCTTCAGTTTTGTCATTTATAAAGCCAGGATAACTTGGCTACCCGACTTCCTTGTTAAGATTTTAGAGATGACAAAATGAAGTTTTACTTATGAAAGCACTACTCAAAAAAAAATCACAATATAAGGCAATGGTGAACCCATAGTACGGACTTGGATGTAGTTGATCTGAAGTCATTTTATCCATTAATAATTAAATAACAACAAAAATCATTCTTTGATGCCTTTTTAACCTTGTGATTACTGACAATATCATCAGTACATAGAGGAACACTGTTAATATGCTTTATAAACTGTAAGGTGTGGTGATGGGAAGTAGTTAGATTATTTCACCTAACAGCATTAACAGATACAACCACGTGCATCAGAAGAGACAATCATTCTACTCCGGTTGCCCCTCTTCCAGGCCAGCTCTCTGCTGTGGCCAGGGAGTGCAGTGGAGGATGGCCCAAGTGCTTGGGCCCTGCACCCCATGGGAGACCAGGAGAAGCACCTGGCTCCTGCCATAGGATCTGCGCCGTGCACCGGCTGCAGCGCGCTGGCTGCGGTGGCCATTGGAGGGTGAACCAATGGCAAAGGAAGACCTTTCTCTCTGTCTCTCTCTCTCACTATCCACTCTACCTGTCAAAAAAAAAAAAAAAGAGAGAGAGAGAGACGATCATTCTGACACTCCACGGGCAGCGAGTCAGTGAGCTAAAAGCTGAGAGCTTTCCAGCAGTCTCTGTGCCTTAGTCCTGCATTGCTAAAACAACAAAACAAAACAAAAAAACCAAAAACTCCACCACCTTCCAGGCCTGATCAGTACACCTGCTTTCCCATGATGCACCTGAGCCGCCTCCATTACAAAGACACCACAATGAACATCTGTGTACTGGGTTCCACATGGAGACGCTGTGAATCCTTCCCAGAGATTGTCCATCTCTCTCTCTCTGTCTCTCTCTCTCTCTCTCTCTCACACACACACACACACTCAACTCCACCTCGTCTGTATAAGCAATTAGAGTACCACCCGTGTACCCAATAAACAGGGCTACTGAACCAGGGTGGATCACGTTTCTGCTACACTCTCACCTCTGAATTCTGAATGTGTAACATCTCTTGAAATAAATCCTGCTCCTATTCTTGCACTTATTTCCGTGTCTCTCCTTTAAACTCTTCTCTTATGCAGAGATAAGAAGTTGGGATAAACCTAGCTAGGGGACCACTGAATACTCCACAACCATTTTGCTGCATGTTTTTGCTGCATTTTCAATGTATTAACCCAACTGGATCCATCTAGTTAAACAGTGCCTTCCTGATACCTTCCAGGTCCCAAGCGACCACAAAGGTTAAATGCATACAGTTGTATCCTAGAAGTTATAATGTTCTTTACCAACCTCAGGACCAGGGAACATTTTCATGTCTTTCCCTAGTGTGTTTCTAAAATCCTCGGGTTCTAGAAAGGAAAGAGGAGTCACAAATCTCACCCCACCTCCTGCTATATCCAGGATTGAGATAACACCATACTGTGATCACTGTTTCTCTCTCTCATTTTACACAGCAAATAACTCAGAATCCAGGACGCTAGTCTTGTCTTTCCTTTATTTGCTCCACGGTATTGTGGAGAAGACATCATGACATTTGTATGATTGCGTTTTTCTCATCTAAGAAATAAAGATGAGAGTGTGTGTCCCTCTTATCCTTTAAAGTTGTCGCAAAGAGAACAATGAAATATTATTTACAAAAGTTTTTTGACAAATCACTACATATGCTGTGGCTCGTGGAAGAACTGTCAAATACTTCAGGTCCCAGAGTACTTGATCTCAGGTCTTTATAGCTGCTAACATTAGATGCTGGATGAGTTCTCTTTTGCCAGTATTCAAAGCTTGTGTTCAGATGACAATAAAACCTTCCAACAAAGTAATATTGAGCCTTCTATTCTCTACAGAAATCGCTGTGCATATTTAAAACTTTACAGAGAAATTAAAGAAAAACTCATCACGTTGCTAGCCTATTTCTTTTTGTACCCCCAGAAACCTTTTATTTAAGGAATACAAACTCATGCATTTCGTTAAGTACAACTTAGAACATGTTCCTTGGGTAAATTCCCAGGAGTGGGATGGCTGGGCATATGGTAGGTTACATTTAGATTTCTGAAGTATCTCCATACTGTCTTCTATAGTTGCTGTGCCAGTTTACATTCCCACCAACAGTGGATTAGTGTAACTTTTCCCCCACATCCTCACTAGCATTTTTTGTTTATTGGTTTCTGTATGAAAGCCATTCTAACTGGAGTGAGGTGAAACCTCACTGTGGTTTTGATTTGTAGTTCCCTGATGGCTAATGATCCTGAGCATTTTTTCATATGTCTATTGGCTATTTGGATTTCCTCTTTTTAAAAATGCCTGTTTAAGTCTTTTGCTCATTTCTTAACTAGGTTGTTTGTTTTGTTGAGTTTCTTGATCTCTTTATATATTCTGGTTATTAATCCTCTATCAGTTGCATCACTTGTAAATGATTTCTCCCATTCTATCAGGTGCCTCTTCATTTTCCTGAGTGTTCCTTTGCAGTGCAGAAGCTTCTCAATTTGATGTGGTCCTATCTGTCAATGTTGGCTTTGGTTGCCTGTGCCTCTAGGGTGTTTTCCAAGAATTCTTTGCCTATGCCAATGTCTTACATTGGCATTTGCATTTCCCCAATGTTCTCTAACAATTTGATATTATCAGGCAGTAGATTCAGTCCTTTGAGCCATTTTGAGTGGACTTTTGTGTAAGGTTAAAGTAGGGATCTTGCTTCATACTTCTGCATGTGGAGATCTGGTTTTCCCAGCACCAGGTGTTGAAGATACTATCCTTGCTCCAGGTATTGATTTTAACCCCTTTGTTAAAGGTAAGTTGGTTGTAGATGCTTGGATTGATTTCTGGTATTTCTGTTCTGTTCCATTGGTCTATCCATCTGTTTTTGTACCATCACTAGGCTTTTTTGATTATAACTGCCCTGTAGTATGACTTGAAATCTGCTGTTGTGGTGCCTCCAGCTTTGTTTTTGTTCTATAAGGTTGCTTTAGCTATCTGGGGACTCCTGTGTTTCCATATGAATTTCAGCATTTTTTCTAGAATTTCAGAATTTATTCTAGGTCTGAGAAGAATGTCTGTTATTTTGATTGATATCACATTGAATCTGTAAATTGCTTTTGGTAGTATGGACATTTTGATGATACTGATAATTCCAATCCATGAACATGGAAAATTTTTCCATTTTTTTGCATCTTCTATTTCTTTATTTAATGTTTTGTAACTCTCATCATAGAGATCTTTGACATCCATGGTTGAATTTATTCCAAAGTGTTTGATTTTTATTTATTTATTTATTTGAAAGGCAGAGTTACAGAGAGGCAGAGGCAGAGAGAGAGAGAGAGAGAGAGAGAGAGAGAGAGAGGTCTTCCATCTGCTGGTTCACTTCTCAGATGGCCACAACAGCCAGAGCTGTACTGATCTGAAGCCAGGAGCCAGCAGCTTCCTCCAGGTCTCCCACATGGGTGCAGGGGCCCAAGGACTTTAGCCATCTTCTACTGCTTTCTCAGGCCAAGCAGAGAGCTGGATGAGAAGTGGAGCAGTTGGGACTTGAATAGCACCCATATGGGATGCTGCTGCTGCAGGTGGCGCCTTTCCCTGCTATGCCACAGCACTGGCCCCTTGATTTCTTTTTGTAGCTATTATGAATAGTATTGACCTTAGAAATTCTTTCTCAGCCATGGCATTGTCTGTGTATACAAAGGCTATTGATTTTTGTGTGTTGATTTTATACCCTGCCACTTCTATGAGATCCAATACTCTCTTAGTGGAGTCTTTTGGCTCCCCTAATCGTAGAATCATGCCATCTGCAAATAGGGATAGTTTGATTTCCTCCTTCCCAATTTGTATCCCTTTGATTTCTTTTTCTTGCCTAATGGTTCTGGCTAAAACTTCCAGGGCTATGTTGAATGGCAATGGTGAGAGTGGGGATCTTTTTCTGATCTTGGATCTCAGTGGGAATGCTTCTAACATGTCCCCATTCAATTGGATGCTGGCCATGGATTTGTCATAAATTGCCTTGATTGTGTTAAAGAATGTTCCTTCTATACCCAATTTGCTTAGAGTTTTCATCATGAAAGGGTGTTGTATTTTATCAAATGCTTTCTCTGAATCTATTGAGATAATCATATGGTTTTTGTTCTTCAGTTTGTTAACGTGATATATCACAATGGTTGATTTGCAAATATTGAACCATATCTGCATACCAGGGATAAATCCCTCTTGGTCCAGGTGAATGATCTTTCTGATGTGTTGTTGGATTCTATTGGCTGGTATTTTATTGAGGATTTTTGCATCTGTGTTCATCAGGGAAATTGATCTGTAGTTTTCTTTCACTGTTATATCTTTTTCAGGGTTAGGAATTAAGGTGATGTTGGCTTCATAGCAGGAATTTGGGAGGATCCCTCTCTTTCTATTGTTTTGAATAGCTTGAGAATAATTGGAGTTAGTTCTTTAAATGTCTTGTAGAATTCAGCAGTGAAGCCATCTGGGCTTTTCTCTGTTGGGAAGATCTTTATTATTGATTCAATTTCTGTCTTGATTATTGAACTATTTAGGTTTTCTATGTCTTTATGGCTCAATTTAGGTAGGTTGTATGTGTTCAGGAATCTATCCATTTCTTCTGGGTTTCCTGATTTGTTGGCAAACAGTTCTTTGCAGTATTTTCTGATGATTCTTCTTATTTCTGTGGTGTCTGTTGTTACATTTTCTTTTTAATCTTTAATTTTATTGATTTGGGTCTTCTCCCTTTTTTTTTTTTTTTTTGGTTAGTTGGGTCAATGGTGTGTCAATTTTATTTTTTCAAAAAACCAGCTCTTTGTTTCACTGATTTTTGTTTCAATTTTTGTTGATTTCTTCTCTAATATTAATTATTTCTTTTCTTCTACCAGTTTTGGGTTCAGTTTGCTGTTGTTTTTCTAGGTCCTGAGATGCATTGATAGTTCATTTATTTGGTGCCTTTCCAATTTCTTGATGTAAGCACTGATTACGTAAACTTTCCTCTTAACACTGTTTTCACTGTATCCCAAAAGTTTTGATATATGGTATTGTCATCTTCATTTGTTTCCAAAAATTTTTTGATTTCTCTTTTGATTTTGTCAATGACCCACTGTTTATTTGAGCATGTTGTTCAGTCTCCATGTATTTGTATATGTTCTAGAGATTCCTGAGTGTTGATTTCTCTCTGCATTCCATTGTAGTCAGAGACGATGCAAGGTATGATTTTGATTTTTTTTGAATTTGCTGAGACTTACTTTATGGCCAAGCATGTGATCTATCCTAGAGAAAGTTTCATGCAGCTAGCCTATTTCTATATACATGTAAGGAATGGTCCAATCCTCAAAAATGTTTATCATGATTTTTTTGTTTGTTTTATCATGACTTGTATTCCTCCCATTTCCAAAATAGATCAAGTATAATAGATGCATGTAACAGGATCCTGGGATAAACTGGATTCATCATACAGAATGGACTCAGAAAAAATGCATAAGGAAACGTAGCTCTTAATTCCGATTCCCACCCCCAAGCTTTGCTCTTACCAGGCTCGACTCTCAGTGCTGAGGTGGAGGCTTTCGGGGGCTCCTCTCCATCACTGGGATCTTCAGAGTCCTCGCTGCTGATGACTGCATAAAAGAACAAAACCCCTTAAGTCTCAGGAGGTGGCCATGGAGCCCATGTGGCAGGAAATCCCATCCCTGGGAAGACCTGAGAAGCTGGGTGGACTCAGGGCCCTGGTTTATTCCTGGAATGTGTGGGCTTCTCAGGTGGTTCCGGATCCTATGGCAAAAGCTGCTCAGACTGGTGCAGAGGGGGCAGCTTTGCCCATCCCCCCACATTCTCACCGCCACCCTCTGTATCTTTCCCCACCTCACACTTCTCCTTCACTTCCCCGTTTCACTTCTAACTTTCCTCTTGGTTCTGCCCATTTCCCTGTTTCTGATTCTGTTCTGGCGATGGTGCCCCCTACACCTCTTTGTCTTTATGCTGCTTCCTTCTCCATCTTTATCTGTGAATACGTTCGTTCCCTGATGGGTTTTCCTGTTACTTTAGCTCCTAGCCCCTCGCTTTCTCTCGTCATTTAGAGATGGTCTCTGTGAAGTCAGTACTCAGGGCCTCCATTTCTGTCCTTCTGCAGTTCTCCATTCCTAAGGACTTCCTTCTGTTAAACTGGAGGCTCCCTTCAGCCCAGACAGGTGACAGCCCCTCCCCTTGCAGCCGCAGCCCAGCTCCCCCCGCTCACCTATGATGTCAGATGGCTGCTTGCAGTTTGTCTTTGCTTGGGCTCGTTCCTCAACTTCTGAATTAAAAAATGGCTTCTCCTTCTTGATATCCACCAGAAGCACAGAACAGGAGTTAACTTGGATCCCTTGGCTGGGTGGCTTTGAACCTGGGCCAAACAACAATGAGGGACTTTCATCTGTCTCTCCGGGGGCCCCTTTCACCACCCCAGTGATTTTCTCTTCCTGCAATTTCACCCCTGGGGATGAAGTTTCTCCTCCTCCTTGCCCATCTTCTTCCTCTTCTTCCCCTCTGCCCCTTCCTTTGTGTCCCTCTTGACTCTGTATTCTTTTGCCTTGTTCTTTTTATTCTCACATTTCAATGGGTATTTCCCCCTCTCTTTTAATAAAATTAAATTTGCAATATAGCACACAAAATAACCTGGGGTTTTAAATGGTCACACAGCAAGCACATTGCTTTGGTCAGGAAACAGATCATCAACACTAGGAGCCACCTGCTGACTTTTCCCACTAACCGTTCCCACCACCTTGCTCAAAGTCACCCCCCCTTGACTTCCAAGATTAACTTTGCCTTTTAATGCAATTTATATAAAAGGAATCATGCTCTCTTAATATTTAGATATATAGTCCCAAGAGAATACTTAGTCCCAAGAGAATCCAACTCATACACATATGTATTATTCAATATGTTTCTGAGATCTATTTATATTCATTTTGTATAGTTTTTTTCACTGCTATATATTATTCCATTATATACATCAATATAAAATATTCACCCACTTGTGCTGTTTTTTTTTTTAAGATTTATTTATTTATCTGAAAGAGGAGTTACAGAGAGGCAGAGGCAGAGAGAAAAACACCTTCCATGCTCTGGTTCACTACCCAGATGGCTGCAACGGCCAGAGCTGGGCCAATCTGAAACCAGGAACCAGGAGCTTCCTCTGGGTCCTCCACATGGGTGCAGGGGCCCAAGGACTTGAGCCATCTTCCACTGCTTTCCCAGGCCACAGCAGAGAGCTGGATTGGAAGTGGAGCAGCCGGTACCCATATGGGATGCTGGCACTGTAGGCAGAAGCTTTACCCACTATGCCACAGGGCCAGCCCCTGTGTTTGGTTTTTAGGAACAACGCTGCCAATAACATTCTTTTCCATGTGTTTTCTATGTGATGAACATGATATGCATTTCTACTGGCTTCTGCTGAGGAATGTAATTGCTGAATTCAAGGGTATGTATATTTTTAATTTGAGAAGATGATACTGAACTATTTTCCAAAAGCGTTATGTAAAGACTGGGATGTAAGAGAGGCAGCTTGGCAAATTCAGATGACTAAAGGAATTCTGGCATTATGGCGTGAGTGGCGAGAGACGGGAGTGTGAGACTATGAGGGGCACCCGTCAATGCACAGCACAGCCACAGCGACCTGCTGCTGGGGGCCACAGGAGGGACGCCGTACGGACTGGGCTGCTTGCTGGACAGGCTCATTCATAGAAGTGCGGGAGGTTGAGGAGAGAAACACTGCAGGGAAGAGGCCAGAGAGACACCAGACAGGAGACTAGTCCTCCACGGAAGTGAGAGTGCTGGGGCTCTGGGCTGGGGTGACCAGGCTAGGGATGCAGAGACGTGGACAGGCGGAGGTGTTTTAATAGGGATGGACATCTGCTCCACTTCCCATCCAGCTCCCTGCTATAGTCTAGGAAGGCAGTGGGAGACAGCTCAAGTGCTTGGGGCCCTGCCCCTGCGTGAGAGACCCGGAGGAAGTCCCTGGCTCCTGATTTCAGATTGGCCCAGCTGCAGCCATTGCAATCCATTTGGAGAGTGAACCAGCAGACAGAAGACCTCTCTCTCTCTCTGCCTCTGACTTTCTGTAACTCTGCCTTAAATAAATATTTTTAAAAGTAGGAATGGACAAAAATGGCAGAGAAAATGATGACTGTTTGAAGCCTCCAAGTCTTGGTGTGGTTTGTTACATTACATGCAACAGATAACCGACTGCTGCCCAAACGGAGATGCCGTCCAAATATTTGAATAAAAGTCTTCAGCCGCTCTGAGCAATCAGCCCAGAAGGCAAGACTGGGCTAGAGGGGTGCATTTCAGAATCAACAGATCTTGGATGCTGCCTAAACCACAGAGAGGATGTGGAGAGACTGACCGTAACCCGAGGGGTCACAGGACCGTGCGGGTAAGGGTGCACCTGATGCTTCACTGTGGGAATGGGGATGACTCTATGCTTTTTGCTGTCTCTTTAAATCCAGCAATGTCTCTCGGCTTTTTAAATAAATAAGTAAATAAGTATTCTAAAAATGCACTCTGGAACAGCCAATGTCTCACTGAAGAAATTAAAAGAAAATCATTTTTAAATCTTGAAACAAATGAAAAGGGAAATACAACACCCCAAAACTATGGAATGCAGCAGAAGCAACACTAAGAGGAACTTTCTAACAATAAATATCTGCATCAAAAAAGAAGAGATGTCAACCTAGCCTTATGCTCCCAGAAACCATAAAAAGACAAATAAAGACAGAGTTGGCAGAGAAGGACATAATAAAGGAGAGAGCAGCAATAAATGCAGGAGAGACCAGAAAACCAACAGAAAGGGGCCGGCAACCGCATCCCACATGGGCCTCGGTTTGTGTCCTGGCTGCTCCTCCACTTCCCATCCATCTCCCTGCTGGTGGCCTGGGAAAGCAGTGGGAGATGGCCCAAGTGCATGGGCCCCTGCACCCAGGTGGGTGACCTGGAAGAAGCTCCTGGCTCCTGGCTTTGGATCAGCTCAGCTCCAGCCGTTGAGGCCATTTGGGGAGTGAACCAGCAGACAGAAGACCTTTCTCTTTTCTCACTCTCTGTCAAACTCTACCTGTCAAATAAATATAAAAATATTTTTAAAAACATTCAACATATGGAATCTACATAACATACCACATTAATAGACACATTAATACACGTTAATAAAGGACAAAACCCACATGATCACTGTAAAAACCCACATGGATGCAAGAAAAAGCATTCAGCAAAATTCCATATCCTTTCCTGACAAAAACTCCCTGGAATTGGGTTTAGAAGGAAGGTGCATCACACAATAAAGGGAATATGTAGCAAACTCATGGCCATCAACACTCAACAGGGAAGCTGAAAGCGTTTCCTCTAAGATCAGGAACGAGAGAACGGTTCCACTTCCATCATTTCAATATACGGTCCTGGGAGTTCTAGCCACAGCACTTGGGTCAGAGGGAGAAACACAGGCATCCAAATCGGAAAGAAAGGAGTCTAATTATCCCAACTTGCAGACACCATCATCTCATATATAGAGAACCCTAGACACACCACCAAAAAGTATTCAAGGTAATAAGTGAATTCAGCAAACTTCAGGATATTGATCGACAGACAAAACTCAATTGTATTTCATTACACCCGAGAACTGTCTGGAAAAGAAATAATGAAAGCAATCCATTTACAAAGTCGCCAAAAAGAATAAAACACATAGGAATGAATTTCGAGTGAAAGATGTGCACACTGAAAATTATAAAACATCGGTAAAAGAAATCAAAAGTGGCAAAAAGAAATGGCAAGATATTCCGTGTTCGTGAATTTGAATGATTAACATTATTAAAATGTCTATACCACCCAAAATGCTCTACAGAATCAATGCAATCTCCTTCAGAATTCCAATGACATTGTTTACAGAAATAGGAAAAACAATACTAAAATTCTTACGAAAGCACAGCAGACTGCATGGCTAAGGCAATTGTGCACAAAAAGAACAAAGCTGAAGGCATCATACTATCTGACTTCAAAAATATACTACAAAACTATAATAATCAGAACAGTATGGCACTGGCATAAACTCAGAGACATAGACAGATGGAACAGAATAGAGAGCCTAGAAACAGACCCATGCACCATCAACTGCTTTTCAACCAAAAACCAAAGTGCCAGGAACAAACAATGGGGACAAAAGTCTTGTCAACAGTGGTGTTGGACTGCGTAGATATCCACGTGACACTGGACCCTCAGCTCAAACCACACCTGAAAAATCAGCTAACAGTGCATCACAGGCTGAGATGGGAGACCTGAAACTGTGAAACTCCGAGAAGAAAATGTAGGGGCAAAGCTCCATATCGTTGGTCTTGGCAATGATTTGTTTTCAACATGATGCAAAATACACTCAACAGAAGCAAAAATAAGCAAGAGGAACCAACCGTATCAAACCAAAAAGACCGTACCGCCAAGGAAATGATTGACAGGGTGAAGAGACCATCTACAGAACGGGAGAAAATATTTGCAAACCCTGTATCAGATAAAGGGTTAATATCCAAAATACGTACGCAACTCAAACAACCCTATAGTAAAATAACAATAAAAGTTAATTGAAAATTGGTCAAAGACCTGAGCAAAGAACATCTACAAATGACCAACAGGTGTACGAAGAACGCTCAGGGTCCCGAATCATCAGGGAAACATAAAGAAAAACCACAAGCCCTCACTTCACACCTGCTGGAGTGGCTGTCATCAAAAAGACAAAGGATGACAAGTTGGCGATGATGTACTGGAAAGGGAGCCCCGACACCACTGTTTGGGATGTAAATTAGTTCAGTCATTATGCAGACAGTACAGGGAGTCCCCCAAAATTACAAATGTAGCTTCCATAAGGTACAGCAATCTCACTACTAGGTGAGATTTTAATCCAGAGTATGTGAAATCAACACGGTACACAGGCGTCTCCACTCCCACGTTCACTGTTCCCAAGTGTCCATCAACAGGCAAAGGACTGGAGGAAACAGGGCACTCCACGATGGAATACTGTTCAATCCTATCATCTGAAATCACCCGATGAAGCCAGGGGACAGTGTATTAAGTGAAGTAAGGCAGGCACAGAAAGGGAAATATCACACAGTCTCACGTGTACTGAGAGTTAACAACATACTGCATTCTTGAAAATTGCCAAGAGAACAGATTTTAATTGTTCTCACTACAAAAAATGAAAAGTATATGAGCTGATGCATATTTTCAATTAGCTCAATTCAACCGTATTACAATGTATACATATTTCAAAATATCATATAGGATATAAATACAAGTATAGAGAATCTTTTATTTGTAAATTTAAAATAATGTATTTAAAAAAAAAACACCTAAGAACCAAAAAAATATAGAACACCTGACCAAAACAATGGACATTGGTCAGGCAAGTAATAATTGCTTTGTTCGAGGCTGAACACTGTGGTGTAGTGGGTAAAGCTGCCGCCCGCAGTGCCAGCATCCTATTCGGGTGCCAGTTCAAGTCCTGGCTGCTCCACTCTCAATGCAGCTCTCTGCTATGGCCTGGGAGAAGATGGGCCAAGTGCTTGGGCCCCTGCACCTGCATGGGAGACCTGGAAGAACATCCTGGCTCCTGGCTTTGGATGGGTACATCTCCAGCCATTGCACCATCTGGGGAGTGAACCAGCGGATGGAAGACCAATTACTTGGTTCACCACAAGGCAAGGGGCTGGGCGTCTCGGTCCTTGCATTGTCGTTCTTCGCTGCACCAGTTACAGCGCTCTAAAGAGCAAAGCAGCGGGCTGAGACCCCGCAGAGCCTTGCGTCTCCCATCTCCACGCTGCTGGATCTGACTTTCTTTCCCTCCTCTGCTGTTTGCACACAGCGCTGTCCCCGCCTGTGAAGCTGTTTCACTGGGTTTGCAGCCAATCTCGCTGCCCTCCCCCTCCCCCTAGAAGGCTCTGCCTCTCCCCCGACTTTGCCTCTCAGGGTCTCCTTTCTAACTTGCTTCCTCCAGGTCTCTCTCCTCAGTACTCAGCCGGCAGGCCTGCCTCTGTGATTTTTCCCTTTCAAAGACATCCGTCCACTCCACTGCCCCCGCCAGCCAGGGACCCTCTGCTCTCACAGATGTAGTCAATCAGCCTTACCTGCAGGCTCAGCTTCTTGGGCACTCGGTTCACTTGCTTGTTGGCTTCCTGGAGCATCATCTGGGGCCCTGGATGTGTCCTTTCTCCTTGCCTGTGTCTGTTCTGTATCACGGGGCGTCTCTGAGTGTCCATTTCCAGGCAAAGTTGTGCCTAAACCACATGTTGATGCTTAGACACTGCATGTGTCTCCTGCATCAGTCAGAGCCCAGTAGGGAATAAATACAACGCCCTGTAAGTTCTTACAGCAGAGAGAACTTGAAGCATCTGAGAAGTCCTGGTGGAAGAACGTGGCCACCTAGACAGTCAAGAGGAGGCTGAGGGCGGCCCCAGGGGTCTGACCCTCTGGGTTACAAGAAGCTGGACCCACGGCCTGCATGGTGGGAGGAGGAGCCGGGAGGAGAGGAGGCAATGCTGGGGAGCAGGCTTCTCCCTTCCTCTCACTTGTCCATCTCTTGCTAACGTCTCTCCTGTTAGGAGCCCAGCAGGAAGTGAGCCAGCAAGGCGAGTGGCCAGGAAGTCTGCAGAGGCCAGAGACAGAGGCAGAACAGAGCAGAGGGAGGGTCAAGCATCAGTCTCAGAGCAACAGTCCCGGAAGCTGCATTCTCCTCTTGAGCCTCGGGGAACCTGCCCAGCTCACAGCCCGCTCTGCTCCACGAGCCTCCACAGCCTCTAAGCGGGCAGAGGTATTCTCCAGTGCTTTTTTTTCTTCTCTTAATGTTATTTTTCTTTTCTTTTTTTTTTTTTTGTGACAGGCAGAGTGGACAGTGAGAGAGAGAGACAGAGAGAAAGGTCTTCCTTTGCCGTTGGTTCACCCTCCAATGGCTGCCACGGACGGCGCGCTGCGGCCGGCGCACCGCACTGATCCGATGGCAGGAGCCAGGTGCTTCTCCTGGCCTCCCATGGGGTGCAGGGCCCAAGCACCTGGGCCATCCTCCACTGCACTCCCAGGCCACAGCAGAGGGCTGGCCTGGAAGAGGGGCAACCGGGTTAATGTTATTTTTCTAAACAAAGTGACTTCCAGAAAGAACGATTTAAAGACCTTTCCGGAAGTCTTAATGTAGAACAGGGGCCCAGGTGTTTGACCTGGTGATGCGTCTTTGGGTGGTGGCACGACACACAGCCCCCCCCCAAGCCCTGCGTGTCACAGAGTCCCGGACAGATGCTCTCTGTGCGTCACTTGGTCTGCACGTTGCAGTGCTTCTCCTTGTATTCCTCTGTCCCCCAACTCTGAGATGGGTGGGGATTCTGTCTCCAGGAGGGGTTGCTCCCAGACCACACCGGGAGTTTATCAAGAATTTATTAGCCTGGCCACCTCTCCACTCTCCCGAATCGTCCCTTCTCTTGTATTCTCTCCTCCCCGCTCCCAGCATCTGCACTAGGAGATGAATATTCAAGAATAGGGATTCATCCACGTTGAATTTTTAATATATTTAAATGTGGGGGCCGGCGCTGTGGTGCAATGGGTTAAAGCCCTGGCCTGAAGTGCCGGCATCCCATATGGGCGCCAGTTCTAGTCCCGGCTGCTCCTCTTCCGATCCAGCTCTCTGCTATGGCCTGGGAAAGTAGCAGAAGATGGCCCAAGTCCTTGGGCCCCTGCACCCATGTGGGAGACCCAGAGGAAGCTGCTGGTTTCGGATGGGTGCAGCTCCGGCCATTGTGGCCTTCTAGGGAGTGAACCAGTGGATGGAAGGCCTCTCTCTCTTTGTCTCTACCTCTCTCTATAACTCTGTCTTTCAAATAAATAAAATAAATCTTTTTAAAAAAAGAAAAAATATATTTAAATGTGACTTTTAAAAGAAGTGGTTTTCCAAAAGAGTAACTTTTTTCTCTTTTATAAAAATGTCATTACAAATTTTAAAAAATCCTTTCTTAACACCTCACCCCATCAGAAGCTACATAAAAAGGACTTTGCAGAGTTGAGATTTCCCAGCCTGTTCTCTGCTATCATCTCCGAAGAAGATCATGGAATACAGACTTAGCATTAACTATATGGCTGGTGTGCTCTAAGGGGGAGGAGCCCTGGCCCCTTGGTCTCTAACACTGGCATTGCTTCTATCAGTGCTACTCCAGCTGGAGAGCTATTATGTCCACAGAGAACACCTGCGTCAGAGCATGCCAGAAGGAAACCTCAGAGTTCACAGCAATGGTCAGACAGACGCTTCGATCTGCAGACAGGTGCACATAAGACTGATAGTTAAGTTAGTGATGAGAAGGGCACGACACCGTGAAGCACCAGGCAGGATGGTGACTGCTTCACGTGATGGAACTTGGCACAAACACATGGTGAAAAGGCACGTGCTTTGTGGGACAAAGTGGAGGCTCAAGAGGCAGCCGGCATCACAGGGGCAGAACGTGTACCAGGCAAGTGGGCACCGGAATCCCTGCCACTAGCTGGTAGCAGTGTCAAGTCCCAATTCCTAGGTGAGTGAACTTGGACAGGACCACACTCCCTCACCCAGCTCTTTCTCCTCTGAAAAATGAGGAAAATATACTGCATTTTAAGTTTTCTGGGAAAATACATGAAATATTGCCTGCATCAATACATGAGGCACTGTAACAGATTGGACAAACAAAGGCATTATAATTCACATCTTAAATGGACAATATTTTAAATAGTTGAGCCACATATCAAGAGTGCTGTGGATTAAGGGAGAGCCAAGAGTTGGCAGCTGTGGTTCTGGGTTACTAAGGAGCTTGGCAGTGCCCTGTTTGGTGTTCGGCATGGGGGACCCTGGCTTGCTACCCCAGGAGTGAGGGGTATGTCGTGGGGGAGGCACAGTAGCGTCAGGGCCCCGTGTGACGGATCCTAGGAAGGAGAGAGCAGAGACAGTCCACAATCGCCCCCCTCCCCACTCCTCCCAGCACTGGCCTTGGCCACAGCCAGGGCCAGATGTGAGGAAGACACAGGCAGATGACTGTGGAGCCAGGAGCACGCACGGGGAGGCACCCAGGCCCCGTCACCCCGAGCTGGCAGGAGGATGAGAAAAAGAAAACCCTGAAGAGAAAGACCCGTTATCTAAATCCTGAACTCGGAGAAACCACAGGTGGACAGACTGAACGTCCCAGGCAATGAGAACCAGCAAGCGGCAGCCACCCCGACTTCCTGCCCCCAGCCCCCAGCCCCCAGCCCTTCCCAGACTGGGCCAAACGAGCAACGACCCCCAGAACAGACCGTCAGAAGACGAGGCGTCTGAGGGGCACCAGGGCAGGCTATGTTGAAAAGAAGGTTCTCCGGTTCCTAGGAGGCAAGAGAGCAGAAGTCTGTTTCCACACTGAACCATGAATGCTGCTCTTCTCCCCTAACCCCTTTAAAGACCTCCTCTAAGTACCAATCCAGTGCCCTTCGGGGGCTGCCAGAGCCACACACAATCCTTTCTTAAAAAATACTGAAGTGATTTGAAAGGCAGAGCGATGAGAGAGAAATCGCAGAAGCCAGGGTCCTAGGACTCCATCGGGGTCTCCCATGTGGGTGGCAGGGACTCGAGCACTTGGGCCATCCCTGCTGCCCGTCCAGTACAACAGCAGGGAGAGGACTGGAGGCTTAACCTCCTGCATCCCAACGCCCACCCCTCCACCTGGATTCCAACCCTGAGAGAGGGGGACCAGGCCGGCCACACCCTCAGCTGAGGGTCTCCCCAGGCTTCCCCACTAGGGTCCTGCACCAGGCAGTCTGGCAACGGGTGACGAAGGCTTGACACCGACAGCCAAAGTGAGCCTGCTTTGCCCCAGAGCCTCCCCTCAGATCCCAGCAAGTCCTGGGACCGGGTCCCGCCCCTTTCACACCACACCCTCCTTGGCACATCTGCCCCTCCCCCTCGGAGCTGCCTCCCTGGGAATTAGGTGCCCGGCTCTCCTCTGTCTCCAGCTCTTGCTACTCTTTGTTCTGCCTGTTTCTGCCTTTTCCATTCGATGAGTACAGGGCTCCGAGTTCAGAACACCTGGGCCCACCCTGCCTCCCCAGCACCTCCACACGGGGTCTCTCCCAGTTCTCTACACAGAGGTACCTAAGCGACAGCAGCTGCCAATGGCAGTCCAAGCACTAAGTCCACAAGCGCTGAAAGCAGACGTCCAGAGTGAGCCGTCAGCCACGTGTCCTCCTCCATGCCGTCGCTCACCCCTTCTCTGCGTTCTCCCTCTCGGCACCCATATCCTGTCCTCAGTCTCCCCCACTTCCTCTCTGCGTCTCTCTAAATGAGTGCCATTCTCTTTGCAGCGTCCTGCTCTTGGACAGCAGCCCCGCACGGACACTGGTCCCTGCCTCTGCCATCAGCGAGTGTAATGCTGGGACGGCATCAGAACTCAGAACCGTCCCCTTTGGTTTTTAGCTCCTGTTCCTTGCCAGAACCCCTAAAACCCATGCAATTCCATAGGTGATGAAGATGTGAAGAGCGCCTGGTGTGACAACCCACCCCTTCTAACTCCCCAGAGTGTATGGCAGCAAGGTGACTTCTGGAAAGCCCCCAAGGATGCAGCCCCTAAGGAGAGAGGGCTGGAGCCCCTCACCTCCAGGCAGGGAAGAGAGGACGAAGCTGCTGCAGTCACAGTGGCCAATGACTTGAATAGGTCAACGCCAGTCAACATTACCCTGAGTTCTGCAAGCCATACTAGATTATGAAACTCAAGGAGGGGATCAGGGCACCTTCCAATACCAAAACCCGGGACTTTCAGCTGGCATCCAAAGGGGTGGGTTGCAATCTTGTGGAACTGAGCCCTGCATATGCACCTGGCTAGTGCCTGGATTACATTAAATCATCAAACACCTGCTACTGGCTGCTGCGGGGAGAACCACACACGTGGTGCCGGAGTGGGTGCATGTGCAGATAAAGACGAAACAGAGGGTTCATTTTTACCAACTGCTTTCCTCTTCCAGGCTGGACACGGGCCATGTTTCTGAGCCCTGCACAGCTTCACTCCCAGCTTCTCCCACCTGGAAGTTTCTCAGCCACAGTGTCTTCCAGGTGGCTTGTCCCTTTAAGCCTGGCTGCCTCCACTCTGGGCTCCGCTGCCTTCATCTTGCTGTTGAGCCTGGCTCTTCCCCCAGGAACCCCACCCAAGCAGGGGCTCGCCCCAGCACCCCTCCTGACCTTCCCTGCGTCCTTCTGTGTTTTGTCCCTGACACGTGCTCTCCACCCACCCCACCCCCCCGCCTCCATTCCCCACAGCAAATGAGAAGTGCTTTTTATCCAGTCCCTGTTACCTTGTCTGAGGCGCAGCCGGAAGGTGGACCTCTCCCCTCTCTCTCCTCCATCATTGTCCTGGGAGGGCAGCTTGTCATGGATCACTGAGGACAGGGAGACACAAGAGGGCAGTCAGAGACCTTTGCAGGGATGGGGGAAGTCTCAAAGCCACCCTCTTAGGATTCTCCAGCCTCCAGGCCACTCAGAGCTCAGTGCATCCCACAGGACTGAAAGTTCTCCCATTAGCCTGTGAGGCAAAAGACGACACCAGCGAGGGAGCCTTGATGTGTCCCACACAAAGAGACACCCACGAGTGGAGGATAGAGTGGTGGAGGCATTGTGGGCTGTGTTCCCTAGGGTGATCAGAGGCAGGGAAAGCAGACATCAGAATACTTAACAGAAGTGAAATGTGGGTGTTTTTTTTAGCCCCCCCTTTTAAGATTTATTTATTTATTTGAAAGGCAGAGTTACAGAGGGGCAGAGGCAGAGAGAGAGGTCTTCCATCACACTGGTTCACTCTCAAATAGACCCGATCTGAAGCCGGGAGCCAGGAGCTTCTTCTGGATCACCCATGCAGGTGCAGGGGCCCAAGGACTTGTGCCATCCTCCACTGCTTTCCCAGGCCAGAGCAGAGAGCTGGATGGGAAGTAGAGCTGCTGGGACTCGAACTGGTGCCCATATGGGATGCCGGCACTGCAGGCGGTTGCTTTACCCACTACCCCACAGTGCTGCCCCATCCTCTCTCTAAGATTTTCATTGATTTGACAGGCAGAGTCAGCGGGGTGGTGGGGAAGGGAGAGATCTTCCATCCGCTGGTTTATTCCCCAAGTGCTCACAACAGCCAGGGCTGGGCCAGGCTGAAGCCAGGAGCCTCAAACTCCATCTGGGTCTCCCACTTGGGTTCAGGGGCCCAGGCACTTGGAACATCCCCAGGAGCATTAGCAGGGAGCTGGATGGTGGAGCAGCCAGGACTCAAACCAGCACTCCGACATGGGATGCCGGTGTCCAGGCAGCTGCTCCACCTGTTGTATCACAGCGCTGACCCTCACACATGTGTTTTCTAAATTGTTTAGATTGTGAGGAAGAAGCAGTGATGTCTTCAGGAGAGGGTCTCAGGTTCTGAAGAAGTCGGCACGCAACAGAGAATATCCTACAGCGTTAACGATGGAGCTAGAAAGGGGCGGATTGGCGCTTAATTGGGTGAGAATGAGCTGTTCCCAAAGGACAGCACCAGGAAACGCAGGCGCGGCTTTAGGGACCTCAGGGTCCAGAGAGCAGAGGCAGCAGTCCAGGGTGGACGGTGAGCCTCAATTGAGTCTGAGTTGCTCAAGCAGCGGGGGCACCAGAGATGGGCATGAGGCCACAGCCCACGAAGAGGACCCACGGCCTGCAATGCGTGTACGTAGCACCATTTCCTTTGTACCCGTGGACTGGGGAACTCATGCCTATAAATAGAATATTCACCCAGAATTTGTGCCCCGGCACTTGATTTCATCTTTCTGTGACTTGATTTGCTATAAAAATTATTTCATGATTAGATAAGATCATTATCAATCAACGAGGCATAAATACCTCTTTTTCATTTTCCCCCTTGTTTATAAACCTGTAGTATCTCTTTATTGTCTAGTAAATAAACTTCATATCCCTTAGCTGTATGTGCCTGATCCTTCAAAAGTCTGCCTCCACCTATCTCTTGACTCAGCACCCCCTCTGCTTCAGTCGGGGTTCTGCAGACTTCTTTTCCCACTTCCACTCCTGTTCCCGTAGCATCCGCCCTCCTGAGCAGACAGCATCGGGCAGTTTTTCTCCAGATGTCTCTTATCTGGATAACATGGTTGAGACAAAACTGTGTTGGAATAAAAATACAGGCAAGTAATTAAAAAAAAAAAAACACAGGGGCCGGCGCTGTGGCATAGCAGGTTCAAGTCACAGCCTACAGCACTGGTATCCTCTATGGGTATCGCTTTGAGTCCTGGCTGCTCCACTTCCAATCCAGCTCCCTGCTAATGCACCTGGGAAAGCAGCAGAAGATGGCCCAGGTGTTTGGGCCCCTGCACCCACGTGGGAGACCCAGAAGAAGTTTCTGGCTATTGCGACTATTTGGGGAGGGAACAAGAAGATGGAAGATATTTTCTCTCTCTCTCTCTCTCTCTCTCTCTCCCTCTCCCTCTCACTCTCTCTCTCTGTGTAACTGTTTTTCCTCCTCCTCTCTCTCTAACTCTGTCTTTCAAATACATAAGCATAAAAAAATTGGAAAGCACACCTTTTGCTGTGCACAAAGGAGTGTAAACCACACCTTTTCAGGAAAAAGCAGAGAATAAACCTTTTAGCTTTGTAGAGCACCAAAACTAGTCCCTAGCAGAGCAACTTGATACGCGTTTGTTCTGCCCATTTTAAAAAGTAACTCCATTTCTCCTGGAAAGGCAGAATTTGAACCCAGGGTTAACTTTCTTGCTCATTACTCTGGAAACCTAACAGCGGTAGTGTCTTCCCTGGGTTTAGGGATAACAGTGACCCTTGGCTAATAGACTTGGAGGGGCAGTACGTGAACCACAAACACCTGGTGGGAGGCCATAGGTCCTCCTTTAATGTGGCGACTCTTGTAGCCCAGTTTGTCCCTGTGGGGCCCCTGGAACTCTGACTGTGGACTGACACCCATGGGCAGAGAGTGCTGAGCCAAGCTGTATTCTGACCCTCAGTTCAACTGTCACTCAGGGCAGGTGGTAGTCAACTTGGTGGGCTTCAGTGTAGACTACTGCAAGGGCTCCAATGGCAGGAAAGCCACTGATACAGCCTGTGGGATTCGGTTACTTGCCCTACGTAGACCTCATGCCCATGTCATTCTGGCTGTCTTGTTATTCTAAATGCCCAGCTCAGCAGACCTCTGGGTAATGGTTGTACACCGCCCCTATACTACACGCTTTGAGGAGGTCCATGATGTGTCTGTTTTGACAACTACTATATCCCCACTGTCTGGCATAGTGTGTGGCAAGCGGTAGAAACTCAACACATGGTTGCTGAAAAAATTAATCCTGGATCTCAAAAGGTAGATAATAAACATAATTACCACTTTCAAAGCTTTTATAAACGGAAATTAAATCAGGGTATTCCTGCAGGTTGACCTCGCTGAACAGCGCTTCCAGAACTGCCCAGTGAAAGGTCTTCTCCAGCTCTCTGAGGACATTGTACACCACTTTTTGCACAGGGACAAGGTTTCTGCAAGAGTCTTGAGAATCCTGAAAAAATGTGCAATAGAGAGACACAGACTTTCAAGTGACAGAAGAGCTCTAGAAAATAATTTTATTCTTAATGCATTCCAATTTCTCTACATAAGTATTATCTCATGGAAAGTTCTAGAATTTTTGTATATCTGTATGGCTACCAAATGAAACAACTAAATCCTTTCACCTTAAAAATTTCCTTTGGATGGGGCCGGAGCTGTGGCAAAGCAGGTAAAGCTACCACCTGTGGCACCGGCATCCCTATGGGCACCAGTTCGAGTCCCAGCTGCTCCTCTTCCGATCCAGCTCCCTGCCATGGCCTGGGAGAGCAGTGGAAGATGACCCAAGTCCTTGGGCCCCTGCACCCACGTGGGAGACCCAGAGGAAGCTCCTGGCTTTTGGCTTTGGATCAGTGTAGCTCCACCATTGTGGCCATTTGGGAGGTGAACCAGTGGATGGAAAACCTTTCTCTCTGTCTCCCACTCTCTTTGTCTGTAACCCAATTTCTCAAATAAATAAATAAAAATCCTGAATCTTTTTAACAGTGTTAATTTTTAACGACAGTAGGCATTTTGCCTACTGGTTGAGATGCTGTTCAGGCCTGTGTCCCCATCAGAGTGCCTGTGGTCGACTCCTAGCTGCTTGCTAAGGTAACCCCGGGAGGCGGTACTGATGGCTTTAGTACTTGTATCCCTGCCATGCACATGGAAGACCCGGATTGAGTTCCTGGCCTCGGCCTCGGCCTGGTTCAGTTACTGCCATTGCAGGTCTTTTGGAAGTAAAGCTGCACACGGGAACCCCACTTCTCTCTCCTCCACCCCCCCCCCACGTCTCAAATAAGTAAAGTTGAAAAATTCTCATTGGTAAGTCGGAGCTTCTCACCTTCATTGCCATTAAATGCAAGAAGGAGCAGTGTTGAAGGAAAAAAGTGGATTCAAAGTTAAGTGACATGGAATCCTGTGAGAGGCTGGCCAGACAGTGTAGCACAGAGCACTGAGCAGCATTTCTGTCGACTGGGCGGCCCCTGCCCTCCCCTGTGACTGACTGGGCCAAGGGGCTCAAGGAAATCAGGTGACCACCTCCCCACCTCCACCCCCCACGGCCGTGAATTTGGCCATGAGAAATGCATGTCTACAGGGCAAAGAAAAATGCACTCTGGATCACCAAGGGGGCCTGTGGGTAAAATTTACCCAAACTCGAAAACTCTGTAAGTTCCCAAAGAAAAAATAAGGAAAACCATAAGTTATGGTGTCCACTCCCGAAGTTATCCCAACAAGACACCCATTCCTACGGGTTTTGAGGTTTTCAGATGTAGGTATTTTAAATATTTTAAACCAGTTCGGTATTCATTGAAATAAAATGTTGCGACTATAACTGTTTCAGTAGCCCAATGAAACCATTCATCAATGCATTAAAATTATCTTAAATGTTTAGTTTACGTTGTATTGAATGAACTGTCTGAATTATAGGGTATGGAAAACAGGAGACATCGCCCATCGATGGACAACAGTTTCCAATCTGCAGTGCATCCCTCCCGTCTGCAGAGGGCGCCATGTAACACCACTGCTTCGGTCACAGCAGGTCGTTTCCCGCCATTTCTGCTTCCTGTCTCCCGCCATTTCTACCTCACAGGAGCACTTACAGGAACACCAGAAAGGGACCCTCGCGGGAGTGAGACTCTGAAGTTTGCGCCCAGAGTCTCAACGCGCACGTCGCCTCGGTGCTGCCTGGCCAGGTGGCGACAGGACAGGCTGTACTTACCTCAAACATTTTGTCTGTGATGAGTTCGCGGTCGCGAAGGCTCTCAAGGAAAGGGAACGTCTTTCTGATGGCGTTTGAAATCTCCACTTTATGTCTTTTGAAATGTGTGAACACGGCCTCGTAGATGAGTCGTTCCTCTGCGCTCTGGTCTTCTATGGACATCCTGGGGGGAAGGACAGCCCGTGAACACGGGGCCAACATGGATCAGACAGGGGCGTCAGCAGGAATCGGTGGGAGCACAGCAATGGGGACGAAATGGAGGAAAGCATGGAGGTTATGAAGGACTGAAATGCAGGACCCACGAGCCCAGCCTGTCCCGATTAGAGCGATTAGAAACACATCTTCACGGGAAAATTTCTTGAATTAAAACCTTTTAACTCCTATAAAATGAAGATGGAGTGAGCAGGTCCTTTACAGAGGAATATAAAATAATAGACTAAAATAGAATCTAGCCTTCAACATACATCTTAATGAACAACTAAGAAAGCAGATCACAGAAAGTCCCATCTCTGACTAGTCATTAAGCAAGAAATACCATCCTTCCTCATAAAATTAATTTGTGATACAATACTGTGAACTGAGGATTTCACAAGCATGTCAGTCATAGCCCCTAAGAAATCTGGCTCTTTTTTGTGTTAATATAAATCTGTGTTATTGTTAAGTACACTGTCTTTTTAGTCATCTAAACTTCAGAAATTGCAGCTACTTTCTGAGAAAGAAATCTTAAATATGAGTCCAATTCTGTAATAAATATGACTCATTGCTCACTTTATTGCTCTGAATAAAAATGCTTTAATCAACATCTCTGCATCCCTAAATGTCCCGAAAACTCGTATGTTTTCCTTGTCAAACCTGACAAGAATTATGGGCACTGCCCAGTCCTCAACTTGCAGCAGGAAATAATAAAGACACGTGGTTATTTTGAATTTGAAGAAATCCATTCGTCTTATCTTTTATTAAAGACCCCACTAAGATGATGACAAAGGAATTAGATTCACAGGGACAAAGACGATGGCAGAAGACAAGGAAAAAGTGCGAGATCTCAACTGAAACCTCGAAGACAAAGGGTCAGCTGGAGGTGCCCTGAGCTGGGACGCGGCCCGGGAGAGGCGGTGGGGAAAGCGAGGGGGACCCGGGGCTCCAACCCAATGTGTGGCTTGAGAAAAGGGCAGAGCGCAGAGCTCCTGCTGACCACTCCCCGAGGATGCCCGGCCGTCACCATAGGCTAATGGTGCCTGTTTGGCTTTCATAGGAATGGATTCACACGTAACGTGTGCTTTGTGGCTGCCTTCTTTCATGCATCACCTGTGTTGTATGGGACGAATTTTGTTCCTTGTTATTGTTGAAAGAATTCATTGCATGAGTCTACCATGGTCTAATATGTTCCCGTTGATGGACACTTGGATGGATTTGTGTCTGGAACTAGCAAAATAAAGCTACTGTTTTCGCATCAAGGTTTGAGTGTGTGTGTGTGTGTGTGTGTGTGTGTGCGCGCGCGCGTGCAGGTGTGATGGGGTTTTCATATCTTTTGGGTAAGCATTTAGGAGTGGAATTGCTGGGTAATTGTGTAAAGTATTTTTGTCATTTAAATAGAAAAAAATAAGACAAGGATGCCTACCTCTACTGTCATTATTTTAAGTAGTTTTAAAATAAATTTTAGATAATGCAATAGGATAAAAAATAATTGGTATATATACTAAAATGATGTACAAAATGGTATGCCCTATAATTCCATTTATAGAAACAACAGCCGTATAAAAGAAAAAAAATAAAAAGCAAAAACAAAAAAACAAAAAACAAACAAACAAAAAAAGAAACACCAGCCGCCTAAGAAAATGTCTAAGAGCCAAGATAACAATTTGTGAGGAGTATGAATAAAGAATATTTATAAAATAGTTATGGCTTTTATATGGAACAACAAAAACAAAAGGAAAGAAAATAACACTTCAGACACAATAGCAAATACATTTCCATATATTTTTTTTTTTACAGGCAGAGTGGACAGTGAGAGAGAGAGACAGAGAGAAAGGTCTTCCTTTGCCGTTGGTTCACCCTCCAATGGCCGCCGCGGTCGGCACGCTGCGGCTGGCGCACCGCGCTCGTCCGATGGCAGGAGCCAGGAGCCAGGTGCTTTTCCTGGTCTCCCCATGGGGTGCAGGGCCCAAGCACCTGGGCCATCCTCCACTGCACTCCTGGGCCACAGCAGAGGGCTGGCCTGGAAGAGGGGCAACTGGGACAGAATCCGGCGCCCTGACCGGGACTAGAACCCGGTGTGCCGGCGCCGCAAGGTGGAGGATTAGCCTGTTGAGCCACGTATATTTTTAAAGATTTATTTACTTATTCGAAAGTCAGAGTTACACAGAGAGGAGAGGCAGAGAGAGAGGGGGCGGGGGGGGGGTTCTTCCATCCAATGGTTCAGTCCCCAATTGGCTGGAACTGCCGGAGCTGCACTGATCCGAAGCCAGGAGCCAGGAGGCTCCTCCTGGCTCCCACGCAGGTGCAGGGGCCCAAGGACTTGGACCATCTTCCATTGCTTTCCCAAGCCATAGCAGAGAGCTGGATCAGAAGTGGAGCATCTGGGTCTTGAACTGGCACTGATATGGGATGCCAGCGCTTCAGGCCAGGTCATTTACATGCTGCGCCACAGCACTGGCCCCTACATTTCTATATATTTATAAACAACTGGAAAGTATGATACTTTTATGAGGAAAATATAAAATTTTACTGAACACCTAATGAGATAGAAATAAATGGAGATATGAAAGTTAACTTAGGAAAACATACCAATTTTAAAATGTTGGGGCCAGTGCTTTGGCATAGCAGGCAAAGCTGCCGCCTGCTGTGCCAGCATCCCATATAGGCGCCAGTTCAAGACCCAGCTGCTCCACTTCTGATCCAGCTCTCTGCTATGGCCAGGGAAAGCAGTAGAAGGTGGCCCAGGTCCTTGGTCCCCTGCACCCACATGGGAGACCTGGAAGAAGCTCCTGGCTCCTGGCTTCGGATCGGCACAGCTCTGGCCGTTGCGGCCAATTGGGGAGTGAACCAATGAGTGGAAGACCTCTCTCTCTTCTCTGCCTCTACTCTCTCTATGTAATCCTGACTTTCAAATAAATAAATAAATCTTTTTAAAAAATTGATCCTTCTGAAATTAAGTGGTACACCTGCAACCTGAGACCCCATTAAAACTGGATAAAATGATACAAATATTCATATAATGTAACAAATGTCTGAGTCAGAATAAACATGGAAGAGAACATCTAGGGGAAAATTTCCCTTAATAGATTCAAATGTTGTAAAAAGGCAATCAAGGGGCTGTGCTGTAGCGTAGGGGTAAAGCTGCTGCCTGCAATGCCAGCATCCCCATGGGCACCAGTGTGAGTCCCCGCTACCCCGCTCCCAAGCCAGCTCCCTGCTCATGTGCCTGGGAAAGCAGCAGAGGACGGCCCAAGTGCTTGGACCCTGCACCCACGTGGGAGACCTGGGAGAAGCTCCTGGGACCTGGCTTTGGATCGGTCTAGCTTCAGCTGTTGCTGTCATTTAGGGGAATGAATCAGTAGATGGAAGATCTCTTTGTTTCTCCCTTTCTTTCTCTTTGTAACTCTGCCTTTCAAATAAATAAATAACTCTTAAAAAAGCAATAAAGATATTAAACACAGTGTAGAAGAATATTTTCAACACACATGACAAAAGATTAATATACCTGATATATAAAACTACAAATCTATGAATAGAAGGTGACCAACAATCCCCCACAATGGACCTGAACAGGCAGCTTAAAAAAGAAACTTGGCCGGCGCTGTGGCTCACTAGGCTAATCCTCCGCCTAGTGGCGCCGCCCCCCCCCCCCCGGGTTCTAGTCCCGGTCAGGGCGCCGGATTCTGTCCCGGTTGCCCCTCTTCCAGGCCAGCTCTCTGCTGTGGCCAGGGAGTGCAGTGGAGGATGGCCCAGGTGTTTGGGCTCTGCACCCGCATGGGAGACCAGGATAAGCACCTGGCTCCTGCCATCGGATCAGCGCCGTGCGCTGGCTGCGGCGGCCATTGGAGGGTGAACCAATGGCAAAGGAAGACCTTTCTCTCTGTCTCTCTCTCACTGTCCACTCTGCATGTCAAAAAGAAGAAGAAGAAGAAGAAGAAGAAGAAGAAGAAGAAGAAGAAGAAGAAGAAGAAGCAGCAGCAGCTGCCCAAGTGTCTCTCAGCAAACTGCTCTCAAATTAGAGGCTGGGCCTCAGTTTCTGCTTGTGCCATGGGTGGATGGGCACACTAGCCCCTACAGGAACGTGGCAGCGGGAGCAGCAGGGGGCTAGTGGTACCTGGGGTGTTTTCAGGAATTTGTAGATTTGTGGGAACATTTAAATCAACCTATCTGAAGATTTACAACAGATCTGATCCATATCTTAGTCCACCAGATCTTTCCCCAAATCCTTAGGTTGATGTATAAACTTGCCTACCTGCCTGTTGGCTTATAGAATTGTTGATATCCTCTAAATAAAAGCAGAACCCAAGGCTACCCAGAGGCTGGCTCTTAGAATGGATGCTCCCATGTCCTCATTTGAAAAACCACACACACACACTCATTCACTGCTCCTGTAAGCATGAATCACTATAGCTTTCTAAAGAAAAGATCTGGCAGGACCTACCATACTTTAACTTATGCTCACTTTGGACATCCATCCCATAGAAATGGGCATCTTACACAGACAAGAGCTCCGCAAAGTTATAAATATGTCCTGTTGGAAAATTTACATTTATTTATTTCTAGTAATTGGATGGAAGGTCATAGGTTTCGTTGCTGAATAAAAATTCCTCATGTGTGAGAAAAAAATTCATAATAAGCTCAGGATGCCACACCCCAGGCTGTTAATAGTGGCTGAGTGAACAGTGGTAAGATTCCACCAAAGGACTGGCACTGTGGCATAGCGGGTAAAGCTGCTGCCTGCAGTGCCAGCATCCCTTAGATGCTGCTTCGAGTCCCAGCTGCTCCACTTCTGATCCAGTTCTCGGCTATGGCCTGGGAAAGCAGTAGAAGATGGCCCTAGTCTTTGGGCCATTTGTGTGGGAGACCCAGAAAAACTCCCGGCTCCTGACTTCAGATAGGCCCAGCTCCAGCCTTTGTGGCCATTTGGGGAGTGACCCAGCAGATGGGTCACTCTTCCTCTCTGTAACTCTGCCTTTCAAATAAAGGAATAAATTTTAAAAAATAGTCTGTTAAATCCAATTTATTTTATTGTTGTTATTTACTTTTAGTTTTTTTTAAAGATTTATTTATTTATGGGGCCACTGCCTGCAGTGCAGGCATCCCATATGGGCACCGGCTGGACACTTGGCTGTTCCACTTCCAATTCAGCTCTCTGCTATGGCCTGAGGAAGCAGTGGAAGATGACCCAAGTGCTTGGGCTCCTGCACCCATGTGGGAGACCTGGAAGAAGCGCCTGGCCCTTGGCTTCGGTTCAGCACAGCTCCAGCAGTAGTGGCCATCTGGGGAGTGAACCAGACATGGAAGACCTCTCTGCCTCTCTGTAACTCCGCCTTTCAAATAAATAAATAAATCTTTAAAAAAATTCTTAAACAAAAAAAAAGACATCACCCAAGCCGTTCTGATCTCCCTTCTATCATGTGTCGGGGTAACATCAGAGGAGGCAGAAATATTAGTCAATAGGACAAGACTTTAGAGAAAGTATATTTAATCCTTGCACAGCTTATGAGATGCTGTTATTTATATGAAATAATCAACAAAGAAACTTTGATTTTTAAAAGTTGAGTTTTCGGGGCTGGCGCTGTGGCATAGTGGGTAAAGCTGCCACCTGTACATTCCATATGGGCACGGGTTTGAGTCCCGGCTGCTCCACTTCTGATCCAGCTCTCTGCTATGGTCTGGGAAAGCAGTAGAAGATGGCCCAAGTCCTTGGGCCCCTGCACCCACGTGGGAGACCTGGAGGAAGCCCCTGGCACCTGGTTTCGGATCTGCACAGCTCAGGGTTGTTGTGATCCCGCACCCCTTTGGGATGCCAGTGCTGCAGATCATGGCTTTATCCACTATGCCACAGTGCCGGCCCCAGCAGTCATATTTCTAATAAACAAATTGCATAAATATGCAACTCAATAAGAAGACAACACATCTTTTAAAAATGATTAGATTTTCACCCAAAGGTGTATATAGAAAGAAATAGAAACATGCAAAGATGGTCAATATCCGGCCCTGAGGCTTGTGAGGAAAGATCTGCACAGGTCGGGAACGCAGTTCAGCCTGTGTTCTCTGATCCGCACACCGAGAGGAGATGCAGAGAATGTTCAGCCAGATCCAAGGCAAACACCACCCTTCAGTGTTCCTTAGTATTTGCGGCTGAAGTTCCTCCCCCAAGAAATTGCCTAGTTTCAGAGCACGGATCTGTAGCACTCATGAGGAAAGACAGCTGTGGAGCAGGCAGGAGGGGTGAGGGAACCTGGAACTGTGAAGGGGCAAACCTCAAACACCTGCTAAGGCTGAGCACGTGAACTTGACAGACGTGTCAGCTTGGCTCCAGAAAGCATTTTGTGGGGCTTCAGCTGCTCTTTCTCTCCAACTCTGCCTCTATGGTGTGCAGACGTCTTTGTGATTGCAAGGGGCTATCCTGTCCTCCCCGTCCCCACCGCCTGCCTTGTTGAGGAACAATGCTTTTTCTTCATGATATTTGTGGAACTCTTTTACTTAGTGTAGGGCTAGCCTTATGATCATTAAGTAAACTAAAAGTAGCTTTCTGTAAAAATTCAGAGTGAGAATGGGAAAGGGAGGAGGAAGAAGTGTTGGGGCATGAGTGGGAGGGAGGGAAGTACCATTATATTCCTAAATCTGAGTATATGAAACTTGCATAACAAATAACATTTTTAAAAAATAGAGATGCCTGTGTGTACCAGTTTTCCTGCATCATGTTTTGTCAAAATTTGTTTTAAATCTTTGTCAAACAAATTGTTAATATGAATATTTAAAAATTTACTGTTTATGAGTGAAATACATTTTTCTATTCAATTATTGTTTATAGCTTTCTCCTATATTTCTGCTAAACTATGTGATCTTTTTGCTTTTTGTATGTTGAACTTCTTATTTAGTGGAGCAATAAATCTTTGACTATAATGTAGATTATACTTGTTATATCAAAAATAAAAAAATGAAAAACAGAAAATTAAAAAAAAAAAGATGGTCAATATCATTAGTCATGAAGGCAAAAGCAAGTTAAAACCACAATGGGGTACAATGCATTCCCCTGGAATGGCTACACTCAAAACATAACATTCATGTTAGGAAGGTTATAGTGTTTACAGTGGGAATGTAAAATAGTCCTTTGAAAATGTTGTTAGATAATTTTTACTGCTACTTTAAAAAATTTACTTACTCATTTGAAAGGCAGAGTGATGGGGAGAGATACAGAGAGGAAGAGGTCTTCCCTCCACTGGTTCACTCCCCAGATGGCTGCAACAGTGGGTCAGGGCCAGACTGAAGTGTGGAGCCACGAACTCCATACAGGTCTCCCATGAGAGTGGAAGGAATCAAGTACTTGAGCCATTGTCTACTGCTTCCTAGGCATATTAGCAGGGAGTTGGATCAGAAGATTTTCCAGGACTCAAACTAGCACTCCGGTATAGGATGCAGGTGTCTAAAGCAGTCACTTAACCCACTATACCCCAACAATGCCCCATTTTATTTTTTGTAATATTTATTTATTTTAAATTTGAAGGGCAGGGTGACAGAGAAGGAGAAGGGGTATAGGGAACACAGCAGGGGAAAGGGAGATTGAGATCTTCCATTGGCTAGTTTGCTCCCCAAACACCTAGTACACTGGGCCAGGCTGAAACCAGGAGCCAAGACTTCCATCTGGATTTACTGAGTGGCTGGCTGGACTCCAAGAACTTAGCCCATCATCTGCTACCTCGCAGGTGCATTAGCAGGAAGCTGGATCTGAAGCGGAGGCAGAACTTGATCCCAGCACTCCAACATGGGATGTGGACATCTCAAGTGGCTGCATCACAGCGTCTGCCCCTGGATAGTATTTTTTTAAAGAGGGAAACACAACGTTTCTGTGAGCCAGCAACTCCGCTTCTAGGGATTGACCTAGAAATGCAAGCATACGCCCACATGAAGACTTGTCTGCAAATATTCATGGCAGTCTTATTAATAATAGCCAAATGTAGAAACAGTCCAAGCACTCACCAGCTGGTGGATGGATAAATAAAACTGGTAGTCATACAGCAGAAACTACTCAGCAATAAAAAGGAACCAACTACTAATCCATGCTATAACACAGAAGAACCTTAAGTATATATATTATGCTTAATGAAAGAAACCAGATGCAAAAGACCACCTAATGCTTGATTCTGTTAACATGAAATTTCCAGATAAAGGAGATGCAGACAGAGGAAAATATATTAGTAGTTACCTGGGGCTGGAGGACAGGAACAGGAAATGACTAAAAGTAGCCAGGAGGGAACAGGGAGGGGGGGTAAGGAAGATGCTCTGAACTTGTGCTGTGGTGCTGGTTGCACACTCTGCAAATTCACTAATAATCATTGAATTATATACTTAAAATAGGTGAATTTGACAGCACACAAATGATACTTCATTAAAGCTGTTTTTAAAAACAAAGGTGGATGTGCTAACAACTGAAGAGACTCAGTTGAGGAATCAGTTGGTGAGCCACATTTTCTCTTTGGAATGCAGGGGGAAAAGACAGGGGACACGTAAAAAAATAAATATCTACTGCATAGTCGGGGGATTCATTCTGCCGACAGGACATCCAGAAGGAATGAATAGGAAGAATGAGCATAAGGAAATCGAATGAAATGAAGAGTTTCCCAGAACAAACGTAGCTCCTCACGTGGAAAAGACTCATCACGGTCCTAACACATTGGTAGCCAGACTTTAATCCCCTCAAAGAAAAGTCAACTAGAAACTACCTAGAGACAAGAATACCTACTCCTGCATCACAAACACTCAGAAAAACTGCATCCGAAGAGTTAAGAGAAGGAGACAGCATTGTGGTCTAGTGGGTAAAGCTGTCGCCTGCAACTTCGGCATCCCATATGGGCAACAACTTGAGTCCCAGCTGCTCCACTTCTGATCCAGCTCCCTACTAATGGCCTGGGAAAAGCAGCAGATGGTGGCCCAAATGCTGGGGCCCCTGCCACCCATGTGAGAGACCTGGATGAAGCTCCTGTCTTAGGCCTGGCTCAGTGCTGGCTGTTGTGGCCATTTGGGGCATGAACCTGCAGATGCAAGATCTCTTTCTCACCATCTCATCCTCACATTCTGTAGTTCTGACTCTCAAATAAATAAATAAATCTTTATTTAACAACAACAACAACAACAACAAAAAAAAAACAAGAAGAGGAGGAGTTAAGAGAAGTGGTTTCGCTTTGACTTCCTGTCCCTTCCCCAGCCTGGCACAGTGATACCTGGGGAGAGCTCCCTTGGGCCCAAGATTTCTCTAGTGGAGAAAGAAGAGCCCGAGGAGATTTCTAGCTTCCCTGGCATTCTGGGTGTCTACTGGAAAGACTTCTTTCTTATCTCATGAGGAACAATGTGGAACCAGCAGGGGAGACCAACTGAGGCCAACAGAGAAGGGGCCCGGACTCATACCCACCAGCATGTGGTCCTGGCAGTGCCACTGCATTCAGACTCTCAGTGAGCTACGCCAAGCAGGCGGCCCTGTCTGGCCAGGTATCCTGGGCGGCAGCTCTGCCTGACTTGGTTCCTACCCTTGCTCAGCTGCGGAGCCCAGCCTGTTGCCTATCCTGGGCAGGGAGCCAAGCTGCAGCATAGTCTCTAGCCCTCACCTAGGGAAGAGACCAAAGAGTGACACAGTCCAGCCCCAGAGTCCAGCTTGTCACTTCCTGGACAGACAGATGGCCAGACCAATGCCCCTGCCTTACTACAGAGGACGGCCTCTGGTCCTGCTGACCAGGGAGCCCAACCGCGACCCCGTCCAGCCTCAGAGCCCACGTGGACAGGAACCCAAGTTAAGGGCCTCTGTGGATTGTGGGCACAGGCTGTGGCTGTACCTGACAGGGAGCTAAGACTACAGCTTTTTCTCTAAGATTAGGAGCAGGAAAACGATGCACATTCTCATTACCACCCCTTCAACACAGTACTGGAAGTTCCAGCCAGAGCAATGAGGCAGAAAAAATACAGGCATTTGAATGGGGAAGAAAGAAGTCGTATTGTCCCTGTTTTCTGATAACAGAATCTCACATATAGAAAACCCTAGCGACCCCACCAAGAAACTGCTAGAACAAATAATGAATTTCAGGTTACAAACTCAATGAACCAAAATCAATAGTGCTTCTATACAGTACAGTGACCCACCTAGAAAAGAAATTAAGAAAACACTTCCACCTAAAATGGCATCAAAATAATAAAATTCTTAAGAATAAATTTGGCCAAGGAAAGATTTTACTGAAAACTTTAAGATATTGAAGAAGACACAAGTAAGTGGAAAGATATCATGTGTTTGTAAGTTAGAATATTGTTAAAATGTTAATATTAACCAAAATCAGAACAACTCTAATCAAAATCCCAATAGATTTTTTAATAAATATTTTAAAAGGCTCTAGATTTTGTATTGAACCACAAATGACCAAAGAAATATTGAGAAAGAACAAAAAGGCTAGGTGGAGTGGGAGTTGGCTCGATGACACAGCAGGTTAAGCCTCTTCCTACAGTCCCGGCATCCTGTACGGCCACCAGTTCAAGTCCTAGATGCTCCACTTCCAATCTGGAATCTTTGCTGATGGCCTGGGAAAGTAACAAAAGACGGCCCAAGTGCTTGGGCCCTTGCAGCCACATGGAAGACCTGAAAGAAACTCTTGGTTCCTGGCTTCAGATTGGCCCAACTCCTGCTGTTGCAGCCATTTAGAAAGTGAACCAGTGGACAGAAGACCTCTCTCTCTGTCTCTCCTTCTCTGTGTAACCCTGCCTTAAAAAAAAAAAAAGAACAAAGCTGGAGGCATCATACCCTGATTTTAAACTGTCTTAAAAGCTATAATAATCAAACATAATGGTATTGGCAGACACATATACCAAAAACAGAATTGACAGCCCAGAAATAAACTCTCACTGACATAGTTGACAACTACTAGTTGATAACAGCACCAAGAATATACTAGGAGGAAGGGACAGTCTCTTCAATAAATGATCTGGGACCATCAGATGTCCATATGCAAAAGAATGAAACTAGAGTTTATCTCACGCCACTCACAAAAATGAACTCCAGATGGATTAAAGACACCACTGTGGTGTAGCAGGTAGAGCTGTCGCCTGCAGTGCTAGCATCTCACATGGGCGCTGATTCAAATCCTAGCTGCTCCACTTCTGACCCAGCTCTCTGCTATGGCCTGGGAAAGCAGTAGAGGATGGCACAAGTCCTTGTGCCCCTGCACCCATGTGGGAGACCTGGAAGAAGCTCCTGGCTTCAGATTGGTGCAGCTTCAGCTGTTGCGGCCATCTTGGGAGTGAACCAGCAGATGGAAGACCTCTCTCCCTTTCTCTCTCTCTCTCTCTTTCTTCCTCTGCCTCTCTGTAGCTCTGCCTTTCAAATAAATAAATAAATATTGAAAAAATGAAGACACAAATATAAGACCTGAAAGAATAAAACTCCTAGTAGAAAACTTAGGAAAAAATTTCCTTGATATTCTTGACAGTGATCTTTTGGATATGTCAGTAAAAGCATAAGTCAAAAAAACAAAAATAAATACATAAGAACTATATCAAATTAAAAAAACAACTCTTGCACAGTCACGGAAACAATTGACATAGTGAAGACACACAACCCATAGAATGGGAGAAAATGTTTATAAATAAATCATCTAATAAATGGTTAATATCCAAAACATATTCACATAAGGCCCTTTTATAACTCAATAGTAAGAAACAAAATAAGTGGTTTTTAAAGTTGGCAAAGAAAGGCTGGCGCCGCGGCTCACTAGGCTAATCCTCCGCCTGTGGCGCTGGTACTCCGGGTTCTAGTCCCGGTCAGGGCGCCAGATTCTGTCCCGGTTGCCCTTCTTCCAGGCCAGCTCTCTGCTGTGGCCCGGGAGTGCAGTGGAGGATGGCCCAAGTGCTTGGGCCCTGCACCCCATGGGAGACCGGGAGAAGCACCTGGCTCCTGGCTTTGGATTGGCACAGCACGCTGGCCACAGTGGCCATTGTGGGGGTGAACCTATGGAAGAAAGACCTTTTTCTCTGACCCTCTCTCTTTCACTGTCTAACTGCCTGTCAAAAAAAAAGTAAAACTGACAAACTGAATAGACATTTTTTAAAAAACATACAAATGGCCAACAGTTGCATGAAAAGGCGCTCAACATCACTTACGAGGGACGTGCACACCAAAACCACAACACCTTACACCTGTGAGTATGACTATGTCATAATAATAATAATAATAACAATAATAAGCAGAACTAGCAAGGCTGTGGACAAAAGGCGGCACTTTCACACTGTTGGTGGGAATGTAACTGGGTACAGTCATTATGGAAAATAACATGGAAGTTCCTCGAAACATTGCCAATAAAACTACCGTAAGATTTAGCGACCCCACACTGGCTACGCATCTGAAGGAGACAAAATCAGCACCTTGAAAAGTCCTCTGCATTCCCATGTTCACTGCAGCCGTGTTCACAATGGTGACAACATAGAAACAACCTGGGTAAAGACAATGCACACATACACACACACAGAGGACTGTTACTCAGCCATGAGGAAGGAAATGCTGCCATTTGGAACAAGGGAGGTAAAGCTTGAGGGTATTATGCCGGGTGAAATAACTGGGACAGAGGAAGGCAAATTCTGTGTGCTCTCACTTCTTTCTTTCTTCATTTGACAGATAGAGTTAGACAGTGAGGGAGAGAGAGACAGAGAGAAAGGTCTTCCTTCTGTTGGTTCACCCCCCAAATGGCTGCTACAGCTGGTGCTATGCCGATCCGAAGCCAGGAGCCAGGTGCTTCCTCCTGGTCTCCCATGCAGGTGCAGGGGCCCAAGCACTTGGGCCATCTTCCACTGCCCTCCTGGGCCACAGCAGAGAGCTGGACTGGAAGAGGAGCAACCGGGACTAGAACCCAGTGCCCATATGGGATGCCGGCGCTGCAGGTGGAGGATTAGCCTAGTAGCCACTGCGCCGGCCCCCCTGCTCTCACTTCTTGTAGGTAGAGGAGTGGAATGGTGGCTACTGGGGCTATGGGAGGGAGGAAGTGGGGAGAAGTTGGTTAAAGGCAGCAAACTTCCAGTTATGAGAAGAATGTGTTTTGGAGATCACTCCCACATCACATGGTGGCTGTAGGTAATGGTACTTTATTATATACCTGAAACCTGTTACAAGAAGAATCTCACCAGGCACTGAAAAACAGCAACTGTCTCCCTAATCAGTGACAACTAACCAAGCACAAAAAAGGAAACCTGTTGAAGTGAAATGGACACTATGAGAAACAGTGACTTGATCAGCCCTTGTGCTGACTGTCGATGTACAATTTAATACTTTATCCCTTTTAGTATTTTTTGTTCTAGTTAATACTATTGATTGAACTCTGTAATTAACACACAATTATTCTTAGGTGTTTAAATTTAACTGAAAAGTGATCCCTGTTAATTATAAGAGTGGGAATAAGAGAGGGAGGAGATGTACAATTTGGGACATGCTCAAGCTGACTTGCCCCAAATGGTGGAGTCAGAAATGTGCCAGGGGATTCCAATACAACCCCATCAAGGTGGCATGTACCAATGCAATCTCACTAGTCCAAGTGATCAATTTCAGTTCACAACTGATCACACTGATAGGTCTAAGAGTCAAAGGTTTCACACAAACAAGACTAGTGTCTACTAATACTAACAGATACAATCAAAAAGGGAGAGAACAATCCAACATGGGAAGCGGGATACACAGCAGACTCATAGAATGGCAGATGTCCTAAATAGCACTCTGGCCTCAGAATCAGTCCTTAAGGCATTCGGATCTGACTGAAGAGCCCATAAGAGTATTTTAGGCATGGAAAGCCAAGATACTCTGGCAAAAAAGAAAAAAGAAGACCTAAATGAAAGATCTCTGTGAGATCCCAGTGGAAAGAATGGGCCATCAAAGAAGGAGATACCTTTCTCTGAAGGGAGGAGAGAACTTCCACTTTGACTATAACCTTGTCTAACTAAGATTGAAGTCAGCGAACTCAAGAGGCTTTCATAGCCTTGGCAACCCATGACTAGAGCCTAGGGAGATTATTGATGCCATAAACAAGAGTGTCAAATTGTTAAGTCAACAACAGGAGTCACTGTGTACTTACTCCTCATGTAGGATCTCTGTCCTTGATGTGTTGTCCAATGTAAATTAATGCTATAACTAGTACTCAAACAGTATTTTACACTATGTTCTGTGTGGGTGCAAACTGATGAAATCTTTACTTAATATATACTAAATCGATCTTCTGTATATAAAGATAATTGAAAATGAATCTTGAGATGAATGGAATGAGAGAGGGAGTGGGAGATGGGAGGGGTGCGGGTGGGAGGGAACTTATGGGGGGGAAGCCATTGTAATCCATAAACTGTACTTTGGAAATTTATATTTACAAATTAAAGGTTAAAAAAAAAAACAGCAACTGTATGAGGTGCTGAATGTTGATGAACTTGACTGTGCTAATCAACTCACAACATGTGAGAATGTATTCATATACATATGGCATATACACATATCATATGTTGTACATTGTAGGTTTATACAGTTTTGCCAAATATACCTCAAAACAGCTGAAGAAAAGAGGAAAAAGGAAAAATGTAACCACAATCGTATTTCAGGATTTGGCCATTTCTCTCATGGCCTGTGTCCCTTAAGTATTGCATTCATCCTACACGTTTAAATGATTTTTTGTATGCATGACACAATTATTATTAAATTTCAGATACACTTCTAACTGTAAAATTATATCCTGCACCCCCATTTGTAATGTCTTATATGCATTTTTGAAAGCCTGTAAAGCACAATAAATGAATTAAAAAAAAAAAACCATAGCTGGATACACCACAGTGAAAATCCGGAACACCTAGGGTAAAAGGCAAATCCTAAAGATTTCAGAAAATAAGAACAATCTGCCTCCAAAGGCACGAGAGCCTGCCTGAAGTCGGGGGAAGACAATGCGGAGCAACATCCGGATCTGGTCTTGAACCTCAAACGTATTCAAATACTCACTCAAGTAGGAGAGTGAAGTAAAGATATTTATAGACTCTAACGACCCCAAAACTTTACGGAGGGGGTAGGATAAGGGGTAAGAGAAGTGAAACCAAGTTCTAGTTTTTAATTTAGGAAAAGTTACCAAATAATTTCAGAGAAAATAATAGTCTTTTGACAGTTTACTAAACATTAAATTTTAATTAAAAATGTATTGTGAAAAATACAAATGAAATGACATGCAACCATTCCAAAGACAGAAACGAATAAAGGTGGGAGAAAAATGGAAATTATAGAACACCTTAAGTAAAAAATAACATCTCAAGAACAAATACAGTATAGTAATCAAATAAGTGTCAGTGGAATACACTGATTTATAAAATAAGGACGTACTCAATTGTGTGGAAAGCACAATCCAGCTTTGTTCTATTTATAAGGGACTCAAAAAATAAAAAGGCTCGAGCAGGCGACTGGCCCGATGGTTAAGATGCGGATTAAGACGCTTGCGCCCCACACCGCAGTGCTCTGATGCCCACCTCCTGGGAGGCAGCAAGTGACGGCTCCAGAGCTGGTTCCTGTCACCCACGGAGGAGCCCCCAGTCCCCAGCCTCTGCCGTGGCAGCCATCGTGAAGCAGCAGATCAGAATCTCCCTCCCTCCCTCCCTCCCTCCCTCTCCCTCTCCCTCTCCCTCTCCCTCTCTCTCTCTGCCTCTGTCATAAAGAAAAACTGAAACAGTAAATGAGTAAAAAAATAAATAAAACCAGTTCAACAAGATTGAAAATAAGAGGATTAGAAGAAATATATGAGGCAAATGCAAAGCAAATAAACTCTGTAGCAAAGGGAACACCAGGAACAAACAGAACTTAGGCTGAAAAGTACTCCAGATAGCACAGAGAGTCTCACGCTGTTAGAAGTCAGGATTACTTTGAAATGGTGAAGGCAAAATCAGATGGGGAAGTGAAGGAAACTCAATTCGTAATTGTCATATAAAACATTAACATGCAAATCCAGTAAGCCAAAATTAAAACAAATACAAGACTTGAGGAGCTTGGCTTAAGCCACACCCTGCAGTGCTGGCCAAGAGGGGAAAAGTGTTACATCATGCAACACACACGTAAAAGAGTGAGTGCCCAATATTGATCGAGCACTCAAAAATATTTCTAAGTGTGTTGCAACAAACTGGAACCTTGGAACCTCAGCTCATCATACCTAAGTCCAGAGTGCCCATTTAAAAACTTCAGGACTTTTAAAATTTTTTTTTTTATTCATTCATTTGAAAAGCAGGGTTACAGACAGAGAGAGACAGAGAGAGATATCTTCCATCTGCCGGTTCACTCCCTACATGGCCACAATAGCCAGAGCTGGAACAGGCCAAAGCCAAGAGCCAGGAGCTCCATCTGGGTCTCCCATGTGGGTGACAGGGACCCAACTACTTGAGCTCCCACCACTATTTCCCAGGGTGTGCATTGGAAGGAAGCTGAAATTAAGAGTGGAGCTTGGACTCAAAACCCCTACACTCTGATATGGGATGTGGGTGTCACCAACTTTGTGAAAGGTCCACTCCCCACAGTGGAAATCTTAGCGCCCACTTCTTCCATGCACAATGAGATACGATCAGAGTAGACCAAAGACAAGGAAAACTTCCTGTAATCCAACTGCTGAGAAATTTTAAAAGCTCTTTCCAGACACTTCCCAGGTTAAAGGCCAAATCAAAACAGTTAATTTCAAATGGTTAGGACATAAACTGCAATGCAAATAACAGCATTTGGAGCTGACCCTGTGGCATGGACGCTAGCATCCCATATGGGCACCAGTGCATGTCCCAGTTGCTCCACTTCTGATCCAGCTCCCTGCTAATGGCCTGGGAAGGGATCAGATGATGGCACAGGTGCTTAGGCCCCGGGATCCACATGGGAGACCCAGAAGAAGTTCCTGGCTCCTGGCTTCAACTTGGCCCAGCCCTGGCCATTGCAACCGTTTTGGGAGTGAACCAGCGGTTGTAAGCTCTCTTGCGCGCTCTCTCTCTCTCACTCTGTCTTTCAAATAAAGAAATAGATCTTTAAAGAAATAAAGCACTGAACATAAATCTCCCAGAGGCGAACATTCGTAGCCTAAAATGCTTTAGGAAAAAAGAAATACTGACAAACAAATTAAAGCTTTAAACCAGGGCATTCGAAAAAGGGGGGAAAGCACTCCTTCCAACAAGGCCAAAGTAATGAATTAGGAACAAAAACAGAGAGAGAGAAATCTAATACATGAAAAATAGGATTTAATTAAATCGCAAATCAAAAATGGTAGTGGATCAATAAAACCAAAAGGTAGTTCATTGAAAAGACCAGCAAAATAGAAAGCTTGACCAAAAGAACAAAAGAAAAACAGTAGTAGGAATTAGAAAAAAGCCTTCAAGAAAGGAAAAGATTTAAACTTCATACAAGAAATTCTTATACAACCTTCTACCAGTAAATATGACAATCTAGAAAAAAATGTTACTTTTTCAGAAATACAAGTGATCGAAACTGGCTTGACAGTTAGTCCCGGCTGCTCCACTTCCCATCCAGCTCCTGCTGATGCACCTGGGAAAGCAGTGGAGGATGGCCCAAGCGCCTGGGCCCCTGCACCCACGTGGGAGACCTGGGTTGAACCCCTGGCTCTTGACTTTGTCCTGGCCGGGACCCGGCCTCTGTGGACATCCGGGGGAGTGAACCAGTGGATGAGAGGCCCTCTGTCTCTACCTTCCAAATAAGAAAATGAAAATTTAAGAAATGGTTAAAATGGTAAGTTGTATGCTATTTATATTTTACTATAATTGAAAAAAATTTGTGGGGGGGGAGAGGAGGACAGGCAGGAGAGGCCGCCCAGGGGCACTGCTGTCCCTGGACACAGATGGGGACCGGGCCAGCAGGAGGTCCTGCGGGGGCAGGTGATGGCCACAGAGAGGTGCAGTGGACACAAAGGCCAGGAAGTCGGAGCCGGGCGTCTCGCCTGGGTGGCCACTGCTCCTCCCTGGCCTGATGCAGACCTGGCCGGCTCCCTTCAGTACCCCGATCGGGAGCCGGCCGGGGACACTGACGGGGGGCCCGCTGCTCTGCCCCCACCGGCAAACCTCAGTGGCGCACAGAGCCCGCGCCAGGCCACGCCAGCCATTTATTGGCTTCTTTGAAACATAATGTATTGCACGGTACACGAAGTCGGGTGACATCAGCTGGCACGTGTTGCGCCCCCGCCCCCGCCCCCCGCGTGTTCCGCAGCTGCTGGTCACTGTGGGAGTGAGACCCCCGCTAAAAGCCCAGGAGTCGGGTCTCGCTCGACCCCGCCCTCGGCCACACCCCTGCAGCTGACCCCAGGCACCTGTCCGCCTGCAGGCCCCGGCCTGTCCACGCAGCCGCCGTCCACGCCCGCGTGCGCCAGGGCCTGGTGCCCTCTCCAAGCCTGGCCGGCGAGGGCCGCGGTCTGAGACATCGGAGTCCAGGGGGCGGGCGGGGGCCTGGGGCGATGGCGAGTGTGGGGGCACAGAGCACTTGACTGGCCGGCCACGAGGTGGACGCCCGAGGCAGGCGGGGACCTGTCACCCCGGGGACACGTGGGGGCCGCTGGACAGCTGGAGGAATATTTCCCTGAAAACGCCTCTCACGGGCCTGGGCGGGGGGCCACCTGGACTCCCCCACCACCACTACCACCAGGGAGGCCCCGGGGCTGAGTCAGGGGCTGTGCCGGGGAGCCAGGGCCACTGCTCCTGTCCGTAGGAGGCCCAGGCTCGGCCCCACCCGGTCCCACACCGGGCCTGGGCCAGGGGCGGGGGCGAGGCCGCAGGACTCCGCGCCCCCGCACGGCCCGTTCCTGTCTTCCACGGGTGGACGGACTGCCCTGGCCCACAGGGCTCAGCCTGCCGGGGGGAGGCCCGAGCTCCCTTGTACCATCAACACTCCCGCCAGCCGGGAAGACGTGCGCCCCGGCCTCCGGGCGTGCACTCCTGCAGGACCGACCCCGCCACTCTGAGCAGAGTTCTGGCTGCTGCCAAGACACTTCTGCTTAGGGCTAAGAAGAGGCCGCCGACGCCCACAGGAAGAAAACAAAAACCTTAGTTCTAGGCTCAAGCAAAAAAAATCAAATATAATAAATTTATGAAAGCCCCCCCAAAGAAACTGGCTTGAGTCAGCATAAAAACTAAATAACACTAAAAATAATAGAAGAAATGTAGAATTCCAGACACCCCCCCCCCCCCCCCCCCCCCGCACCGCCTTCCACCATCAGTTTCAAAGAATTTCATGGGCGGTTTCCAGGAATCCTTCAGGGAACAGAAAATGCACCACGTAAGCCATTCTAATGTATCTTCTAACAATTCAAATCACTCGCTATGGGTTCAGTAACTACAAAACTCATGCAGACGGTTAAATGCAGATGTCCTATCATTAATGATCATTAAGAGTGCAGACTGGCTCAGGCTGTGGCAGCCAGCAGGTGGGGCCAGTGGGCGGTCTTTGGGTCACTGGGGCGGCCCCCAGAGGGTGCTCTTGAGAGAGGGTTGATTGAGCTCAGTTCTGCCTCGCGGCTCTCCCTGGTCCCCCTGCTTCCTGGTTCACCAAGCAATCACATGTGATCACTCCCCCCCGCCTGCCTGGTGACCCTCCCCCAGACACCAGGCTAGGGACCCCTGCTCGCAACCGTAGCAGCCAAAGTGTAAGCTGACCAAACTCTTCTTTCCCCGAGAAGCTCCCCTAGTGCATTCTGGGTAAAGTAATGACAAGTACACTCGCACAACCCCAGATCATTTCTTGAGGTTATGATAGTTCTTCCATCAAAACCAGACAAATACCAACCAAGAAACGCAAATCATAGCTCCAAGTTTCTTATAAACACATTATATAAAACCACAAGAAACTATTAGTAAATACCACCCAACAGTGGGTGACAGTAGTGGGACAAGACCAAGTAGAAATTATCTCAGGAATTTTAGGACACTCACATTAGAAGCGTCTGTCTACACTTTCGGGTAAGCCTGGTAGATTGAAGAGACCTGTGTTTATCCGTGTTCCTGCTGAAATCCCACCAACTCTCCTGGAAGAGAGTCAAATAGCAGCAAAACAGCATGGACAGGAACCAGGAGCTGAGTGAACATCACGTCAACGAGGCCCCTGATGTCACACGGTGAGGGCACACAAGGCCAAGTGCTTTGCTGAGGGGATGCTGGCAAGAAGCAGAACAATTCACATTTCTGAATCCTGCAAGGGATTGGGAATTGGAAGCTTCGTAAAATGAGCTGAGAGGTAGAAAAGTCAAAATAGAGCGCATGGAATCTCATCAGCCAGCCAGGGAGGGTTGAGAGCCAGAACGAAGAACGTGTGCACTGCACACAGCAGGCTCCCACACAGGCCAGAGGCTCTGCTTTGGAGGCCGTCCATGGAGGCCTAATGTACTCAGGAGTGGTCAGATCAGGAGGATGCACCGTCCCAGGAAGGCTGCCCCAAGGAAATAAAGTGAAACTGTGTTCCATTGTCCCGGGGAGAACCTTACAGTTCTGTAGAGAGTTTGGGAAGAATTGGTAAGGGGAATGCCTAAAATCCAAGTTAATACATAACAAGGCAATGGTTATTTATGGGGCAGGGGAAGGTCACATAGAAAAGAAAACACAATCATAATACATTGTATAGTTTAGCTACAAGCAACGTCAAGTGTGAGAACACCATGGGACTCCTTAACAGCTTTACTACAGAACTTTAAAGAATGCTTGAGTAAATGGAGAGATAGTCTAGATTCTAGTTGGGGTCATTTGGAGACCTTTTTTTAACTGTGAATCCCATCCTAAACTGACCTATTCATTCAGCGTTTCTCAATTGAATCCCAGGCTGAACATTACCATTTGGTTCTAAAATGTATTTAAACGAGAAAACAGACCAGAAGAGCGAAGAGTGCTTCAAAAACTGGAATCGAAAAGGGCTTTGCCCCATAAAATCATGGTAACAAAAATTTCAGTATTGAAACATGAATAAAAATAGAACAATGGATCAGGACAAGAATCATCTACACAGATTCATACATATGGGAGTACTTCAAAAAGGTTGTGGAAAATGGAATTAAATGGTAAGTTTATTATGGTACAAAAATTTTTTGAAACACACACTTTTTTCCCATAATATGTATTTTCCATGAACCTTTTTTTTAAAAAAAGATTTATTTATTTATTTGAAAGTCAGAATTACAGGGAAAGAGAGAGAGAGAAATCTTCCATCTGCTGGTTCACTCCCCAGATGGCCAGGGCTGAGCCAGGCTGAAGCCAGGGCTCACCTGGGTCCCCTTCATGGGTGGCAGGGACCCAAACACTTGGGTCATATTCCACTGCTTTTCCCAGGGAGCTGGAATAGAAGTGGAACAGCTGGTACTCTAACCGGTGCCCATATGGGTTGGCAATGGCTCAACCTAACTTGCCACATTGCTAGCCCCCTTTTCAAAGAGCCCTTGTAAGATTATTTATTGGCCGGCGCCACGGCTCAATAGGCTAATCCTCCGCCTAGCGGCGCTGGCACACCGGGTTCTAGTCCCAGTCGGGGCGCTGGATTCTGTCCCAGTTGCCCCTCTTCCAGGCCAGCTCTCTGCTGTGGCCAGGGAAGGCAGTGGAGGATGGCCCAAGTGCTTGGGCCCTGCACCCACATGGGAGACCAGGAGAAGCACCTGGCTCCTGGCTTCAGATCAGCGCGGTGCGCCGGCCGTGGTGGCCATTGGAGGGTGAACCAACGGCAAAGGAAGACCTTCTCTCTGTCTCTCTCTCAGTGTCCACTCTGCCTGTCAAAAAAAAGATTATTTATTATACAAAATTAATGTTATTTCAAAGCAATAAAGAATAAACTAGCATGTTAACAATATTGCATAAATGCTTGTTTTTTTTGAAAAAAGTACCTTTGCATCTCATTTCATATGCAAAAATAAATTTCTCATGGAGTTAAGAATTAAATGTAAAACAACCAACCAACTAAACAGGCTATAAAACTCTTTCTCTTTCCTTTCTTCTTTCCTTTTTCTCTCCCTTTGTACTGGCCACTTCTTATTTAATGAGGATTTTAACCTTTGGCATAGCAGAAGCGCTGAAAAATTTTATGATTTCAATATCCACTGAGAAATCCACTAAATTCCCAGGTCTTTTATTGTATTGACTTACTGATCTCCAATATCTTGTCTTTGGCTCCATTTCTGCAACTCTTTTTCATGGCCATATTGTAGATTTCAGCACCTTCCCAATTTGTATATGTTCCAAGTCTCAATTTCATTTTTTTTATAACGCTTTTATTTAAAGAATATAATTTTCAAAAAACAGCTTATAGATTACAATGGCTTCCCCCCCCCACAACTTCCCTCCCACCTGCAACCCTCCCCTTTCCCACTCCCTCTCCCCTTGCCTGACATCAAGATTCATTTTCAATTCTCTTTATATACAGAAGATCAGTTTACTATATATTAAGTAAAGATTTCAACAGTTTGCCCTCACATAGCAACATAAAGTGAAAAATACTGTTGGAGTACTAGTTATAGTATTAATTCACAATGTATAGCACATTAAGGACAGAGATCCTACATGATATATTTTTTTAAATTGATTAATTTTCTATGCAATTTCCAATTTAACATCAAGATTTTTTTCATTTTTAATTATCTATATACAGAAGATTGATTCAGTATATACTAAGTAAAGATTTCATCAGTTTGCACCCACACAGAAACATAATGTGTAAAATACTGTTTCAGTGCTAGTTATAGCGTTACTTCACATTGGAGAACACATTAAGGACAGATCCCACATGAGACGTAAGTACACAGTGACTCCTGAAGGTGATTTAACAATTTGACACTCTTGTTTATGGCGTCAGTAATCTCCCTAGGCCCTAGTCATGAGTTGCCGAGGCTATGGAAGCCTTTAGGGTTCACCGACTTCAATCTTATTCCAACAGGGTCATAGTCAAAGTGGAGGTTCTCTCCTCCCTTCAGAGAAAGGCACCTCCCTCCTTGATGGCCCCATTCGTTCCACTGGGATCTCACTCACAGAGATCTTCCACTTAGGTCTTCTTTTTTTTTCCAGAGTGTCTTGGCTTTCCATGCCTAGAATATTCTCATGGGCTCTTGAGCCAGATCTAAGTGCCTTAAGGGCTGATTCTGAGGCCAGAGTGCTATTTAGGACATCTGCCATTCTATGAGTCTGCTGTGTATCTCGCTTCCCATGTTGGATCATTCTCTCCCTTTCTGGTCCTGTTTGTATTGGTAGAAACTAGTGTTGTTTGTGTGTTCCCTTTGACTCTTAGACCTTTCAGTGTGATCAATTGTGAACTAAAATTGCTTACTTGGGCCGTTGAGATGGCATTGGTATATGCCATCTTGATTGGGTTGTATTGGGGTCCCCTGGCATGTTTCTAACTCCATGATTTGGTGCTAGCCCAATTGAGTTTGTCTCAAATTGTACCTATCTTCCCTTTCCAAGTCTCAATTTCAAATAGGACCACCACCTTATACATCCCAGGCCATGTCCTCTAATACCTGAAACACTGACAAATTTTTGACTCTCTCTTTTGAGACCTCCAAGTCTACTGTCTTTTTTTTTTTTCAGATTTATTTATTTATTTGAAAGGCAGAGTTACAGAGAGGCAAAGGCAGAGAGAGAGAGAGAAATATCTTTTATCCATTGGTTCACTCCCTAGATGGCCACAATGGCCAGAGCTGATCTGAAGCCGGGAGCCTCCTCCAGGTCTCCCACAGGGTGCAGGGGCCCAAGGACTTGGGCCATCTTCCACTGCTTTCCCAGGCCACAACAGAGAGCCGGATCGGAAGTGGAGCAGCCGGGACTGAAACCAGCACCCATATGGGATGCTGGCACTATAGGCAGTGGCTTTACCTGCTACATCACAGTGCTGGCCCCTCCACTGTCTTTTTATTGTCCAGAACTACTTCCATGTTCTCATTCTTTGCTCTCCCAGCTAACGTTGCTGTCCACTGTTGGAATCAGTGTTCTTAACCTTGACTGCACGTTAGGGTCACCTGCACTTGAGCATGGGATCAGTAAATTCAAAACTCCTCTTTGTGCAAATTCTGGAACTGCTGTAAAAATCTGTCCCTTGTACCCACCCTCAAATTCCTCTCTCCCACCTCCTTCCACAGAATTCATCTACTGAACTGACATCCCTGGACAAAGCCATCGTGGCCTCTCTCTGCTCATTGCACTCACGCTCACTGGAGAAGATCACAGCCACACTAACTGTCCTCTCTTCAGCTTTGTGGTCGTTAGACAGAAACGGACCACCAACACTCTCTAGTGACCCTGCATCCTGCTCTTCGTTTTATTTATTCCTTCACCAATGACTTTTAAAGCTCCTCCATCATCAAACCCCAAACGCTGTTTCCTTCACCCCATTCCTCTTCCACTCAGAAAGAGTGAGAAGAGAAACAACCCGAAGAGTGTTAACAGCATCCGCCCACAGTGAAATACACGAGCCTATCTCATTCCTGCCAACCATGCTTCCCTCCTGTTACAATGCATGCCACGACCACTTCCAGCCAACGGCCACCTGCCCACCTGTGCACTGCCGCCCACGCCCTCTGCCCTACTCAGGTGCAATCAGCCCGAAATCATTCCCTTTCACGCCAATCCCTTTTCCTTCTCTGTTGGAATATTCTAACAGATACACAAGCCCACTTTAATCTTACCCATTTAAATTCTCCCTATATCCCATTCCCTTTGGAAACTGTGTCCTGTGTTCCCCCCATCCCTATCCTTTACACCCTTGAATCCACTCAAGTTCTCGCCTGTCAATTATCCACTGAACCCTCTGAGTTTACATCTTCAAGGCGTCTCCACTGTGCCAGAGGCAAAGCCCAGTTCTTGGTGCCCATCCTACTCCATCCCTCAGCACGGACATCACCATCCCATCCTTTCTTCCTGAGACGCTTTGTGCATTTTGGTGTGGGAGTTAAGACACTACTTGGGCCTATCAGAGTACCTGGGTTTGAGTCCCAGCTCTGCTATTGAGTCCAGCTTCCTGCCAATGCAGAATCTGGGACGCCGAAGGTAACAGCTGAAGTATTTGGGTCCTTGCCACCCATGGGCGAGACGCAGATGGAGCGCCAGGCTTTGGGCTTTGGCCTGGCCTAGCCCCTGCTGTTGTGGGCATTTGGGGAGTGAATCGGTGCACGTGTGTTTCTGTCTGTCTCTATCTCTTTGCTCCTGTGTCTCTGCTTTAAATAAGTAAAGCAAAAATGAAACCAAAAAAGGAAACTGTCAAGTCTAGAACCTTGTGTAAGAAGATCCAGGAAGGAGGTTTGAGAGAGAGAGAGGGAGAGAGAGCAGGAGTCAACTTTGTAGAAAATGAATAGGTATGCCAAAGCTATACTTCATAGTACCAAACCAAGAGAAAACAAAGACAATGAAGTTCTATACTCAAATGGCCCAGAGATTGCAGTTAGCATATAAAAACAGTGGCTACAACACTCAGGAAAATGGATGGAAAGATGGGGAAAATACAGGTTGGAAAATTCCACCGAAGAACTGGAATCTACCAACAAATAATCAAATGGACATGTTGGACAATAAAAATGCAATTTACTGAACCAAACTCGATGGCAGTGCTGAGCAGAAGAGTGGATGCAGGGAAGATACCAAGTTATTGGTGAGTTGAGAGAGTCAGGAGTCAGAAACGGGGCTTTCGTGGGGCGCTCGGGAGCCTGAGGAAGTCTAGTCTCATGCGTAGTGAGGGGCCAAGGTCAGGTTCCTCATCTTGACAACTGTACCACAGCAATGTCAAGTGATGATACCACAGCAAAATGAGTCTGGGGACAGAGTAGTTAGCTCCCCCTGTATTAGTTTTGCATATTTTCTGTAAATATAAAATTATTCCCAAAGAAAAAACTTATTTAGAAAAGTCTTTGTGAGAAACAACAAAAGAGAAGGCTGTGGGGCTGGCGCTGTGGCACAGTGGGTAAGGCTGTTGCCTGCAGGACCGGCATCCCATATGGTTGCCAGTTTGAGTCCCAGCAGCTCCACTTCCGATCCAGTTCTCTGCCGTGGCCTGGGAAAGCAGTAGAGGATGGCCCAAGTTCTTGGGTCCCTGTACCCACGTGGGAGACCCGGAAGAAGCTCCTGGCTCCTGGCTTCGGATCAGCGCAGCTCCGGATGTTGTGGCCAATTGGGGAGTGAACCAACGGAGAGAAGACCTCTCTCTCTCTCTGCCTCTCCCCTCTCTGTGTAACTCTGACTTTCAAATAAATAAAGAAATAAATCTTAAAAAAAAAAAAAAAGACGACGAAGGCTGTGCATTGCACACTGAAAGTACTGGGCGCCAACTGTCAAGCTTATGTTCTCTGAGAAAAGCTTTTTCTATTCAGAGAAAACCCACAGCAGGCACCAGGCTGGTCACGTGACGGCGAAGCTGTCCCTGCACTGGCATCAGAGGCAGACAGCACAGTCACTGCTCCCACTTCACGTGATACCAGAATCCACGAGCAGTCGCTCCATATATGCCTTGCCCATGGACTATAAAAAGTTGCACCAAAAAATTCATATTTTTAATTCCATCTTCTACAAATGCTTAGCAGTATCCTTGTACACGTACTCTAAGTCTGCGAATAAGTCATTAGAACTAAAAGGAGTGTAGCGAAAGTTCAAGGTATTTCTATATCTTGGTGACGAATGGCCAGAAAATTGATTTAAAAATAGTTTATAAGAGCATAAAGATACCAAATATTTACCAAAAAACCCCCAAAACTTAGCAGAAGTCCAAAATATTTAAAGAGAAAAAAAGAAATTTTATTAGAAAATATTTTAAAATTGATAATTTACTTATACCATGTTCATGACATGGAAGACACAATATTATAGATATCAGTTCTCTTCTAATTGGTCTATAGAGCCCATGCAATCCCACACAAAACCACAACCTTTTTTTTAAGATTAATTTTTTGAAAGGCAGAGTTACAGAGAGAGAGAGAGAGGGAGAGAGAGAGAGAGGTCTTCCACCTGCTGATTCACTCCTCAAATGGCTGCAATGGCCAGAGCTGCATAGATCCGAAGCCAGGAGCCTGAAGCTTCTTCCAGGTCTCCCATGCTGGAGCAGGGGCCCAAGGACTTGGGCCATCTTTCACTGCTTTCCCAGGCCATAGCAGAGAGCTGGATTGGAAGTGGAGCAGCCGGGACTGGAACCAGCGCCCATATGGGATGCTGGCATGGCAGGAGGTGGCTTTACCCACCATGCCCCAGCCCCAGCCCCTCCAAGAACTGCTGAGAATCAGTAGAGCATATTTTCTCTTCTTCCAAAGTGTCTCAGACCTGCCTGGCTTTTCCAAATCGGCCATCAAAACCCTGTTGGGGGTGCCAGCGCTTTGGCGTAGCAGATAAATCCACCACCTGCAGCGCCGGCATCCCACAGGGGTGCTTGCTTCCAGTCCCGGCCGCTCTACTTCCAATCCAGCTCTCTGCTGTGGCCTGGGAAAGCAGCAGAAGATGGCCCAAGTCCTTGGGCCCCTGCACCTTGTGGGAGACCTGGAGGAGCCTCCTGGCTTCAGATCTGCACAGCTCTGGCCACTGCAGCCATTTGAGGAATGAACCAGTGGATGGAAGACCTCTCTCGTGCGCTCTGCCTCTGCCTCTCTGTAAATCTGCCTTTCAAATAAATAATAAATCTTAAAAAAAAAAAAAAAAACAGTCCTTGGAAAGCTGTCATCACAATGACAGAGCGGTGCCGGCAGAGTTGCTGTGAGACCAGCAGCAGAGATAACAGAAGATGGACACACACCTTGTTTCTGTGGCTCCCGCGCTAGTGAGAGACAGCACTGCCAACCAGCAGGGAGATGGTGGCATCCCCGGGGAATGGGCAAGACTCCAAGTAGAGCCCTCAAACTACGCACATGGGAAGCAAGCTCCTCTCAGCCAAGGCAGGAAATGTCCCCTGGGAGCCAGCCGCTGGGGCGTGGGTGAGGGAGGTGGGTGAAGGAGGTGGGTGTGCAGCCCAGGCAGGCGGGCACAGCAGGGGAGACTCGGGCAGGATCAGAACATGCCCGGGGTGCCTGGCATCTCACAGCAACCCGACACAGCAGGAGTGGGAAGCCGCAGGGGCAAGTGAACAAAGTGTGCTGTGCCTTGGAGTTTGCAGAGCTATAGAGACAAATCAAAGGGCTGGTGCTGTGGCACAGCAGGTTAAGCCTCCGCCTGTGGCACTGGCATCCCACATGGGCGTCGGTTGGTGTCCAGGCCGCTCCACGTCCAGTCCAGCTGCCTGCTAATGTATGTGGGAAAGCAGCAAAAGATAGCCCAGGTCCTTGGGCCCCTGCACCTGTGTAGGAGACCTGGAAGAAGCTCCTGGCTCCTGGCTTCAGGTCGGCCCAGCTCCAGCCATTGCAGCCATCTGGAGAGTGAGCCAGTGGATGGAAGACCTCTCAGTCTCTATCATTCTCTCTCTCTCTCTGTAACTCTGTCTTTTGAATAAAATAAATCAACCTTTTAAACAGCTAAATAAAAATTAAAATTCATTAAAAAGTAAATTTAATTAAAATTAAATTAAAAAATGTAAAAAGAAATCAAGAGCCCCTCTCCAAAAAAAAAAAAAAAAAACCACACCTTTTAAAAAATAGAAATAAGAACTCTGCCAAGCATTAAATAATGGTCACGGAGTTTGAGATAACCATTGTGAGCACAGATTTAAGTATTAACGAGATGAAAACATCAGGGAGCAGATACAAATTGTGAAGGCTACAGTTGCTCCAATGTAGGAATAATTTCACCTAAAATAATTGGAAAAAAAAGTGTTTGGATATAAAACAGGATAAAGGTAGAACTGAATCTGCCATTTCAAAGCACACGACGACTACGGTTAAGAACCCACAGCACTCACATCTGTAACTCTCTCCATCACGTCATCACAACAAGGCTGCGTCTGCCTCATAAAGCCAACCCCATAATAGGTCGAGAGTCCAAATCTTAAGCTTTAATAAAACAAAAGCCACCATGGACAAAGCTAAAAGACAAGGAAAGTCTATTTCTGCTTTTCAGAATATTTAGTAAATCCTCCCATAGCATGAGTGAAAGGACACATACCTCAAAGAATAAGCCAGCAAGAGAAGAGGGAATGTAAATGGTTATTAAACACACGAAAACCTTCATCAGTTTCCTGTGTAATCAGGAAACAGAAACTGAAACGAGATGCCCCTTGATATCCGTCGCCTTTGCCAAGTTTGGCTGAACAGGGGAAGACAGCGTAGAATGCACTCATCCAGCCAGCAAATCGTAGTACTCTTTGCCTCAGTAATTCCATGTTTTTTGTTTTTGACATAAGATAAATACTCATATGAGAAAGAGAAGGAGAGAGAGCGCATGAGAGAGAGAGAGAGAGAGAGAGAGAGAGAGAGAGAGAGAGCGCACACGAGAGAGAGACAGAGAGAGAGATCCAGAGATCATTGTTACTACAGCTGTTGATGAAAGCGAATAATTCAGAGTCTAAATGTGCATCCTTAGGGAGCTGGATTAAAGATTATGGCACACGGAGCTGGTGTTGCCCCATGGGTAAAGCCACAGCCTGCAGTGCCAGCATCCCGCACGTGCACCGGTTGGAGTCCTGGCTGCTCCATTTCCAATCCAGCTCTCTGCTATGGCCTGGGAAAGCAGTAGAAGGTGGCCCAAGTCCTTGGGCCCCTGCACCCGCATAGGAGACCTGAAAGAAGCTCCCGGCTTTGGATCAGCTCAGCTCTGGCTGTAGCATCCATTTGGGGAGTGAACCAGTGGGTGGAAGACCTCTCTCTTTCTCTCTCTGTCTCTCCCTCTTTCTCTGTAGCTCTGCCTTTCAAATAAGATAAATAAATCTTTTTTTTTAAAGATTAAAATACATAAATTCTGTGGACTAGCATGCAGCTGTGAAAACAATGAGGTAGAGCTGCATGTACTAATACAAAAAGACCTCTCAGATTTCCACTACTAAAATAACTGGAAATGCAGTACGCAGAACACATGCCGTGTAACATAATCTCATGTGTTACGGAAGGAGAGCATAAAGTACACGACTGGACTGAAAAAGTTCATGGCAAAATGGCATCAAAAGAAGTTAATTTCAGCACCAAAAAATTCTTGAAATCCATGATTGATTTTTTTTCATAATACGCATTTGCAATGAGCTGTTTGAAGACACCTTCTATGTATGGACTTCAAATATTTTCTGTACCTAACAAAGACCCTTATCTTTTAATTCAATTTTTCATGAACTTTTTAAAGCGCCCGCATATATTTACAAAAACCAATTATTTACATAAATACATAGAAAAAGATAAGGAAGGCGAAGCCCAAGACTGGGGGTGGAATCTGAAAGGGGATTTTTTTTCTATCTGTTTCTGCATTGTTGGGAATTTTATGAGCAAAAATGTAGAATGCGTTTCTTTTGAAAACGTAAGACATCAAAAACGTTATGCAAAGTCATTTCTGAAGCCACTACTGGGAAAAGGATAGGATTTCTATGACCTTTCTCGCCAGAGCTGTCACTCATCCGGAAACGGAAAGTTAGAAGTGAGAATCAAAGCTCTCTGCGGCAGCCGCCTGTGGTACCCGCCGGCCTGGCTTTTCTCCTTCAAGCTCAGACCTGCGCTCTTCCCCAGGGTTTGAATACAGGCCGAGCGCTTCCTCTGGGGCTGGTACTTGCTCAACTTCCTGGGCGGCACGACCTGTGGGGCCCCTGCTGCTGCGGGGACTGCTCCGGCCCCAGTGCCACCGGCCAGCAGGAAGTAGGAGCTACAGAACTGGAAAGTCCCGGGAACCTGGGCGCCCTGCCACCTGCCAAAGCCCCATTTCCTCTGAAGCACCCCTGGCTTATTATCACTCCACATTCCCCAGTTCTCGGACCACAGCCACTGAGGCTGCCCCCTGGACAGAGAGGTGGTGCCAGCAAGGGCGGTAAGGACTCACCTGGTGGAGAGATCGCTGCCACGGCCGGCCATCCCCTGCCCCTGCTCCTGCCCGGAGCGCAGCCTCTGATCCCTCCAGGCTCCCAGCCTGTGCCCTGCCTGAGCAGGAAGTCTGCGGGGGACAGACCCAAGCAGGGGCAGGCTCCGCCCAGATGGTGAAAAGAGAAGTGAAAGTATTATTCTTCAGCTTCAGGAGGCTGTGGACACGGCCTCCTGCCTCCTCTAGCTCTCTGCAAGGGGCTGTCAGCTTCCCTGGAATGCGGCAGTCAGGGTCTGGAGCATAGACGGGGCACCCCAGGACCCGCAGGGTCAGCTCCAGGGAGCCCACTCCCGTGCGTGCGAACAGAACAATCAGCAAAACTCCCTGAACCCAAATTGTCCTCTGTTGCTTCTGCTTCTTAGAGGGGGCACCGTTGACACAGAGAGGGGAGGGGCTCACACGGCTGGGGTGGGGTGGGTGCAGGGAAAGCCAGAAACCCCTTCTCCAGACCCGGTCCTGATGGCACGCCAGGAGAGCGCACGTGCTGGGTGCTGTGTACTAGGGAGGGGCTCCCCCATGTTCCTGGAGTTCAAGCAGAGGGAAGAGAGCCCCAAGACGGCGACGGCTAACAGTTTGGGTACCTGGGGCTGTGGGGTACTTTTCAACAGCCAGGGGGTGATGAAGAGTGCAGAGTCCCCCCATCCCCGCCCCGCCCCCGGGCCAAGGCGGATTCCCCCTTCCAAAGACTTCCTGGATGCCCTGGGCACCAAATCCCAGGTGAGGGAGGGGAGCCAGGAGCAGGTGAGAATGGAGCTCTAACACACAGCTGCGGAGCAGATGTCCGGGCAGAACGGGCAGAACGGAAGGCAGCGACAGGGAGGGGCGAGTCGAACCCAGAGCCCAAGGGGAGCCGGGGCAGATGGCCAGTGCACTAGAGCCATAGAATCTGAACTACTTCCTGCTGTCAGAAAGGGCGTCTGCCCCGTTACCCTTGAAAATCCGGGGTGAGGGGGATCCTCCTCTCTGTCTACTTTTGCTCTTCCTTTCCCCAGGGGAGTAAGATCAGCCTGGGGGCTGGCACTGTGGTGTGGCTGGTAAAGCTGCCGCCTGCAGTGCCAGCATCCCATATAGGCGCTGGTTCAAATCCCAGATGCTCCACTTCTAATCCAGCTCTCTGCTAATGTACTTCGGAAAGCAGTGGAGGATGGCCCAAGTGCATGGGTTCCTGCACCTGCCTGGGAGACCTGGAAGAAGCTCCTGGCTCCTGGCTTTGGATCTGCGCAACTCTGGCCATTGCAGCCATTTGGGGAGTGAACCAGAGGGTGGAAGACTTCTCTCTTTCTTTCAAATAAATAAATAAATAAATCTTAAAAAAAAAAAAAAGGTCAGCCTGGTTGGGACACAGTGGAGGACACTGGTGAGGACATCTTTTCCAATGTGCAGGACCTCTCTGCCTACGGGTGCTACCCACACATGGGTCTGTCTCATGCACATCCTCTCTCTCTCTCTCTCTCTCTCTCTCTCTGCCTTTGTGGTAAGTGGAGTGTCTACTGAGTACAGGTATCCTTTGCTCCTGGCCTCCATGGAGCATGGTAGTGCAAAGCCTGGTGCAGACAATACCAGCCTGCCCTGGTGCCCCCAGCTCCTCCCTCTGCCTCCAGACAGCAGGCTGGCGCGGGCCACCAGTGCGCTGGCACCGACGTGAGCGCTGCTGCCTTTGCCTGGGTCTGCCAAGCTCAGCACATGGAATTAGAGGCCAGTGGGCTGCAGACAGGGCAGGGAAACCCACAGGGGTGGATTTTCATGTGTTCCAGAAAGTTAGGTGAGCACCAATTCTGCAGGAGTAGGGACAGCAGATGAAGGTTCTGGGAGTCTCAGTGGACAAGGCAGTCACTGACCCAGAAATGGCCAGACCCTCTGGGGGAGGGAAAGGAACAGGCCCAGGTAAAGAAGCAGGCGATGTGAAAGAAAGGACGCAACACCTGGGGCATTTTCCACGGCTGCAGGGAGCAGTCAATGGGCTCTCGCTCCAGCTAGTGCAGCCTGGGAGAGGCGGGAGCAGGCGAAGCCACAGGCAGGGCACCTGACAAGAGATGGCAGGCCTTGGAAGCTTCTGCAACAGCAGCTTCAGATCAGACTTCAGGAAAAGAAGTGATTCCCCAGCTCAGGACGTGCCTGTGGGGACAGGAGCTGGATCCAGCATCTGGGGCCAGAGAGTTGAGAGGCAGCTGCAGCAGCAGTAGCCACTGGGGCCTATGGACAGAGAACCTGGCCACACTCCTGTGCACGTGGCAACAGAGAATGAAGAGGAGGTGCCTGGGGTCTCTTGTGGCAGCTCTCAGTCCCATCTGAGCAGCTCAGGCAGAGCCACAGAGCTACACACATCAATCAGAGCTGCGCCTGGTTTCCCCGCCCTCTCTGTTCTTCTGGGGGAGACTTCTCCGACCGGGGGCCCTGATGGGCAGGGTCTGCTCTGTGTTGAGTCTCTCTGGAGTCATCCGTCTGCAGAGACCGGGGATCCTCCAAGCTCAAGTGCATGGCGACAGGGACTGGTATGGGGTGGGGTGGGCTGTGGTTTTTGGAGCAGCCTGCAGCTATGTGGATCAAACCAATTCTGGGGAGTACTTTTAGGGATGTCTTTTTTTTTAGATGCATTTATTTATGTGAAAGAATTCTATATAAAGAGGGAGATACACAGACAGAGAGACAGAGGGGTGAGGGAAGGAGAGAGGGAGAGGGAGGGGGAGAGGGAGAGAGAGGGAGAGAGAGGGAGAGAGAGAATCGATCTTCCATCTGCTGGTTTACTCCCTAAATGGCCATAGTGACTGGGAATGGACCAGGAGCGTCTCCTGGTCTCCCATGTGTGGGTGCAGGGGCCCAAGCGCTTGGGTCATCTTCTGCTGCTTTACCAGGCACATCAGCAGGGAGCTGGATCAGAGGTGGAGCAACTGGGACACAAACTGGCACCCATACAGGCTGCAGCTCTACCTGCTACGCCACAACACCAGCCCCAGGGATGTCTTTACCGCCACCTGTCTTAAACAGTGTCCCAAGTCCAGCTGTGAAGAGGAATAAAGCGAGCGTTTCAATCCCCATCTGTGCATTTTGCTTATGTCTGAGTTGGTTTGGAACTCAAGTGGGAGAAAGGGAATTTGTGTGGGGGTGGAAAAGGGACTCTGACACATCGGGATGGATGAGACCCCTCTCTGTGGGGTCTCAGCTGCCTGTGCCCCAAATGGGCAAAGAGGTGGAGGGCAGTCACAGCTCTTCCCATTTTTTCCAGGTGACAATACTGCAGCTTTCAGAAGAGCCTGTAGTGACACAGAGTCCAGATCTTCCTGTCTCCCCCAGGCCTCCACTTAGCAGAAGCTTAGTGGTTGGTGTACAAGAGCATGGGGCTTCGGGCACTGGAAGCTGCGGGGCCTGTAGGGGCCAGACGGATGGCTGGGCATGGAAATGTGATTCTTGGTGGGGAGTCGGAAAGAGGGGGAGCCCCAGGGGACATGGCAAGTCCACCTGGCCCCCCTCTGAAGGTCTGGGGCCATCCATGGAAAGCACCCCCACAGAAGTCCCATGCACCCATGAAGCAGTGGGGGAAGGGGCTGGCCAGGGGCCTCATTCTCCATCCCCACGCCCAGGCTGCATCATCACCCACAGCTCTTCCTGTCGCGTCCTCCCTGAAGAAGCACAGATGGCCCCTCTGCCCTGGCTACGGGTGGTCAGCCCCAGACTCCCGCGGGTCAGAGACAGCACTTCATGCCTCTTCCCAGGACCAGCTGGTCGGATCCTGTGCAGTCAGCAAGCCGGGAGCCTTGGAGCAGCCAGGGATGGGGGTTGGGGGAAGTGGGGCAGGGGTGTTGAGCCCATCTCCAGCAACCAGGTGCACACTCCCCTCTAGTGGACACGCTTGGCATTACTGTCTCCTTAGAACTAGATTCTGTTTATGGATGCCAACAGGCACCCAAAATCCTCTTCAAGATGACAATTCATCAGACACCTCAAAATTTGTAATAGAAGCACAATTTTCCCCCTAAATAAAGGTAGGCCGATTTAAGGGTACATTTCTGAGATAATTTTAATACGAGGAAGTTCAAGAGCGTAAATGAGTTTGCGGTCTAGACGGCGAATCCTGGGTTCCAGTTGCCAGGGAAGCACAGTGACTCAGGCCCCTCCCAACCCAGAGAGCTTCCTTCTGTCCTGGAGCCCAGGGTGGCCCTGCTCCATCCACCTCCCTGCTCCCTCCCCTCCAAGGCCCCGCAGGGTTCCCATGGGGACCCTCCCTGGCTTAGGGACTTAACTCACTGGTAATTGAAGTAATTTGCAATTAGTAAACAGGCTGCAAAAATGGGTGGTGCGCAATGGACTTCATCAGAGATTCTGGACTTGAGAGACGTTGTGCGTTGCATGCCAACAACCTCAGGCATCAGGGCTGGTTGTTGGGGTTTGACTGTCCCCTGAACTCGGGAGTTTAGACACTGAGGTCTCAGGTCCGTGAGACGGCAAGAGGAGAAATGTAATCCAAGGGTGCTGTGGGGAAGTGACTAGGTTGGATTCAGCTGAGCTGTAAGGGTCGGCTTTCTAAGAAACCATCCATCCAGAGGCGGATGGACAGCACGCGCCCTCCCTGTCTACGCCACCTTGGGACGCTGCTAGTAGGATAGCCACCACCAGATGAGGCCCCTGGGACCTCCAGGACCATAAGCCAAAATAAAGCTCTTTTTTTCTGTACAGTTAACCTGACCCAAGCACTTCTTCACAGTATCACAAAGCTGACTGCTCCAGTGGCCTTTGCATTTACCATTTGGGGGCCTAGAAGCAAAGCCTCTTGGCTTCACCTGTCTGTTAACTGACTTCGAGTTCTGACTGCTTGGCTGAGAAAGAACGAAACCTCAACACAGCTGACAGTAACGCAGGCAAGTCCTGGTGCCGCTTATGTTCATGAGTGAATTCCCACTGGCACCTGCCGCCATCGTGAGCCCCTAGCACCAGCCAGCTGCACACTGGACTTGCCCCACAGGGCAGAACGTCCTGCGGTGTGGCCTGCCCTCAGAGAGAGGGAGGAATGTCTCTTCTGAGTTATGCTTCACCCGGCCTCTCCCAGCTAGCCTCTGAGTGCCTCCTCAAAAGGAGAGAGGAAGCGGCGTGGCTGGGAAGGGGCCAGCTGATGCCCACAATGGCTTGAAGGGACAACAAAGTCTTTTATGGAGTTCCTGCTCCTAAAATTTCTGCAAATCCCTCCGTGTGTCTGTTACTGATCATGGCGACCAGGATCTTGGGATTGCATGGGTGCTGAGAGAAGACAAGCACCTGGAGGCCCGTCCAGACGGCCTCCACCTGCCCAGCAGTTCTAGGCAAGACGCGAGCAAAGATGTAAGACAAGAATCTCAGCTCCCTGGATCCAGCCAAGAACCTACAGGAAGTCGACTTCCCTCCACGGCGTCCTCTGATTTCTGACTTTGCACCAGGGCCACCTGCCTCCGTCCACTCTGTGAGGCCTCAGGCCCAGTCCCAAGCTGTGCTCCGCCAGAGGGCGGGCTGGAAGGAGCTTCCTCCTCGAGACAGGAAGCTGTTGCACTTGGCACTCCCTCCCCAGCTGCCATCGGGCCCTGCCCACCACACGGCCAGAACTGATCGACCCGGAGCCCCTGAGATGAACCCACCTGGTGCTAAGTGGCCTTTTGTGTGCACAGGAGTGGACTTAGTAAACAAAATAATGGAGCCACTCATATACCTGGGGATGAGGCATGGAATGTTCTAGAATCTCAGTTGGAGTTAACAGGGACCATCTGGAGGGCAGGGGCGAGGAGCAAGCTGTCTCTGAGAAGCCCGAGAGTGTATTTTTTTCTCTTTGCTTTCTTGGAAGGAGATGGAATGATGGTCTCAAGTATGAGTTTGTTTTAGGGATGTGTTGAAGCAGCCGCCGCTTTCCCAGGGAATTGGGTCTCGCCGTGGCTTCCCTAACTGGAGAAAAAAAAAATGGTGCCTAACAGGGAATAGGGGAGAATTTGGCCTATCAGGAAGTATAGACCAGACAGGTTCAGTTCCTGGGCTCAGATTCTTGGGTCCCGTAAATTCTCACAAGGATGTCTCCCCACCCGGTGCACAGAACTGGAGCACCCTGGGAACCGAGCGTGGCGTCCAGCAGCCTCCTCCCCGCTCAGACTCAAGCAGCTGTAGATGAACCCTTGGGGAAGGAGGCTGAGCAGGGGACAGAGCATGGTCCTGCCTGCCTGCCCAGCAGTTCTGGGTAAGACGCGAGCAAAGATGTAAGACAAGAGTCTCAACAGAAGAGTCACCGCTTTCTGGAACGCTCCACGCTCCGGTTTGCAGATGCAACATTGGGGACGGAGGTAGGTAGACCAAGAGCCCTTGACCTCACAGCTCAGCACAATGACAGTGACAGTGCCAGGTCCTCTGAGTGCCCAGGGATACACTGATTGCAGGTAAACTAGCTGACATGATTGACAGGCCCTTGGCTGCCCAGTGGTGGGGGGCGGGGCATCTTTCCTCTGTGATGATGACCCACTCAACCTCTGCTCTTCCAGCACGGGGCAGTGAGGGTAAACCCTCCTGCACCAGTGGATCCGAGGATCCCAGCAGCTTCCCCTGGGGCCTGCAGCCCCTGAGACTGCCCTGGAGTCGTCCAGCCCTCTGTCAGAGAGCAGTGGTCCACCCCTTCTGTCCCCCTTTCATCATGACAGTCTGTTCCTTTGGGTGGACACAGCCCCCCCGCCCCGGCAGCCAGAGTGGAGGGACTGTTGATCATGACGCTGGCTCTTAAGCAATCCAGGCCAGCCGGACTGTCCTGGGATGGATTGTGCCGGTCTTAAACAGGAACACTGGGCAAGCCTTCATTAACTTCCTCCGCAGGAGGGCGGAGCTGCTCTGGCACCTGCTCCGGGTCCTGGGCTGTTTTCCACAACCCACAAGCACAAGCGCTGGGTTTCCCTTCTGTTGGGCTAACATTACAGTTGTTCTCTTACAGATCGGCCTGTGCTGCCCCTCGTACCAGCTGGCTACACTCACGACCCAAAAAAATAGCTAAAAAGAGCCAAGGGCAACTGAGATCTGATGAAAAATGAAAGCTATGATATTGATGATAGCAGTATTTTCTGACACGAAACAACATCCACTGTATTTTATTACTAGAAAAACATTGATTAGCACATTTTATTTGAGAAGGCACACGCCCCTGCCTCCCCTCAAACACACACGTTTCAAAGCTGAGAATCATTTGCATCACATTGTCGACCATGATTATTCTCCTCGCCTGGAGAGGCCTGCCAAGCCTTGTGCTTCTTAGTGGCAGGCAGTGCCAGGGACAATGGCTTGGGGCTGTGGAGGGGACGTCCTGACCCGCTCCAACTCACCGACCCCTGAACACGGCACAGCTGGGAATCTTTGTAGCTTTGTCCCCCACCATCTGGAGTGCCCATAACCGAGGAGGCATACAGAATTCCCAACACTCCCTGCTCACGAGGGCCAATGAACACATTGTCATCCGTAAATTGGACCCATGTAATGTACTGCGGAGTGTCCAGCCAGGCCAGAGTGTGTCGGAGCGGCAGAATTCACCTTGCCCTGGGGCAAAGCCATAAACGTGTACTCTTTTCCAGTCCTTAAGACTGTGAACTGCCTCTCATCCTACTGCTGGGCGTTCTAAAAGGACATTTTCCATAGTAACAGGTGCATTCTTACCGCTCTAATAAAGCTACTCATCCGGTGCAATAACTGTAGTAAGTTCTACTTCCCGGTTAAGTTTCTAGCACTCATGTGGTGGCCACGACCCACCCAGCTTTGGCAGGGGCCAGACAGCGGGGTTTCCTGAATTCCATGGCCTCTTCCAAGTCTTTGCAGCTGGCACTAATCTCGGTCATTGCCCAGGGCTAGGACGTGGCTTTGGCTGGCTACTTTCACCAGGAGAAACTTCATTTCAGAGTCTTTTCCCTGGCTTCTCCTGAGGCAGCTGTGGCTACTTCTCAGGTTAATGAACCAGTTCAAATTAGAGCAAGGTGTGACCTGCTCCGTACTCAGGAACAGAGGAGGCAGTTGCTGGCTGGCTCTGTGGATCCAAGGGCCCTCTGTGAGATGGACGCTCCCTGGCCTCCGTACACTCCGTGCCAGCAGGGGCCACGATGGTGCCTGGGGTCCCCAGGTGTTAGTGGAAGGTCCGATGTGGTGTTCAACACCTTGAAAGAGCTGTGAGTCCCCTCTCCCCAGCATGCGATTATTTGCACAAACGACCACGACTGCCTTGGGTGAGGAACCGAGGGAATCGTGTAGAATCCTCCCTTGTGAGAATCTGCCCTGCTTTCCTTACGTGGACTCTGGGCCCTGCTGAGAACTGGCTCAGGTTAGGAAACCAAGGGGACCGACCTCAGCCTTCTGCCCATCTATTTTTGATCTCTTTTTGACGATCTATATGAAGCAGTAGCCTTTCTGGCTGTCCATCTGTTGTGCCTGTAGGAACATCACGTCCTATTGTCTCCCTACACACCAATGGGTCAGGTCCGCCTGGCTGTATTTCTAACTTTGCTGCCCATTACAGAAATTACTTTTTCCAGCTCTGACAGCTAAATGCTACCCTTGGCCTCTGTTACTCTAAGATCCTGTTATTTTCATCTCTACTAAGGAACCCAGTCCTGTAAGACATCTCTCTCTCCCATTATTCCAGCCTGCAGACGACAGCCACCATGAGCTTCTCAAGGATACTGGTGCTCCCAGCGGTGTGTCCCTTATCACCTTGTTAGGTTCACATCTCTGAGAACCCCCAGGAGCACAGCTCCCTGATGGACGGATTTCCTAGCCCTCGAGCAGAACCATTGGAGCAGGCAGCCATCCCCGGGGCCCTTCAATCTCTAGCAGCCACCATGCACTGCAGCTGGGGATGAGAAAGCCTGGCCAGAAAATGAGATTGTGCTGGGATATCAACAGCGCCTACCTCACCGGCCAGCTGTTCTCATCTGTTTTCTGGATAGCAAGTGCTTCCTTGAAATCCTTCTCAAACGCAGCCTTCAGCCGAAGTCCTATTTGGTCAAATCCATTTCACAGGGAGAAAAAAGATGATAAAAGAGAAAAAGGATGGCACGCATGGCTAGTGTCATCAGACACCTTGCACTTGCGAAAGATCGGGATTCTTGTCTTAAACATTCTAAGTTACGCCAGCCAAGTTGAAAAGTTGGCTCAGACCAACTTCCGTTTTCCCCCAGCACGATTTCTTAGAACTGGACAGAAGTGTGGAAAGATTTGGGAAATCACATTTGGGAAATAGTGCTTACTGGATTTGGCCGGTCACTTCAGTGGGTGAAAGGTCATCTCTTCTCTGTAATAATTCCAACAGGGCAGTGCCTAGGGTACGCACAAGAGCCTCTTCCTCCCTGCCACTTCTGTTCCTCTCTGGTGGTCGTGTTAACTCCACGGTCCATTCCAGGTAAAGGAATCTGGAGTTCAGGATTTCTGAAGCCTGGGGCTAAGTGCCCATTTCTGGGTCACGTAACATCCTGGCAGCCTGTACTCACGGTTTGCTGTAGTTGTGCACACAGTAATAACATGGAATCGCTGCAAAACAGGAGCTCTGGGAACAGCAGTAGACTGTGAGACATGAGGAGCTCACTTTTCTGCAAAAGAAAGAGGCTAGAACTGCAAAGCAGCTTGGAGAGAAGGAGCTCACATGCACGCCCAGACAGAAGGCGTGACTCACACACACCATCTTCTGGAACGTTCCCAGGATATGTTGGCTCTTGGATCTGGATATGTATTGGCTGAGTTATTTTTTCTGCAACAAGCTTTGGTGTGACATCAGTGTGATTGAAGTGAGGCTTGGAAGCGCACCCTTTTCGGGGGTGGGGTCAAGCCCCTGACCCTGAGCCTGTTGGTGCTGCTCACGTGAGAGGAGAAAGGAGAAGCCTTGGGGTTCACCTCCAACTCAGCGACTGCTCCCCAGGCCACATCCAGCTCTCTGGGAGCTCAGAATCCCAGGACTCCTCCGTCTTGCACAAAGTGCAGCCATCCCGGGTCCTGAGAGGTTGGATAGGAGGTGGGCAGAGGACAAGGCCCCTGGAAACAGGCCCCAGTCCTGTGGTGCCACTGCCCTCCTTCCTGATGGAATGGGTGGGGGGTGGGGGAGAGACCCCACCCAGAGTATCTGAAACCCCCACACGGGGTCTTGAGCCAATGGAGCCACTCCCAGCCGTGGTAGCAGCCAGCAGGCAGTCCAAGGAAAGCGAGGTCACCAAGCAGGGGCCTCACTACCCTGTCCTGGGAGCACAAAGGATCCTGCTTGCTAGGTCCAAGTGTCAAAAACTGGGCTTTAACCCCTGGGGACTTCGGGCCCCCATCAGCCCAGTGAGATGCGTGAAATATGGGAGTCAGGTATCCTTCCCGTCTTTCCCGAAGAAGCAGGGGAGGTATAGCCACTGCATTTCCTGTCCTTACCTGCTTGGACAGGCTTGCCTGCTGCAAATCTTGGAGGAAAGGACAACAGCAGTAGATAAAGGGCCCTGGCTCTGGCCCCGCGTCCCCAAAGAGGTAGCTCTGGTAGCACAAAGGACACTCACCTCCTCTGCCAGCTCCCTGGGCCTTACGGCTGGATCCTGGGACTGAAGCACCCTGCTCCTCCGCCATGGAGACACAGGAGGAACCTGCCCGGGAGCACACAGGGCAGAGGGGCCTGCAGCCTCACCTCTCAGTGCCCCAGGCGGGTGTGACAGTCCTCATGGACGCTCTGGGACCAGCACTGCGCAGGGCAGCAGCATCCACCCGGCTCACTCGTCTGCATTTCCCAGGTAGCAGGCAAAGCAAGGACCACATCACCGGACCCAAGACCCTGCAAGGCCACCCCTGCAGGAATCTAGAACGCACGGCCTCTGCGTGAACCTGCAGGGATGCAAGCTTGCTTCTCCTAGGGAGGCTCACCTGTTCCAATGTACGGGGCTGGTAGCCAGTTTTAATTTTCTTTGTGGAGGTTGGAATCTCTCAGGATTTGTGTCCAAGAGTTGTGAGGCAACTCCTGTTTGTTCCAAAGCAGCAGAATCCATAGAGCAAATGCAGAGCCCAGTGCACAACGCTGTGTGTGGTGCGCACCCACCAGAGCTCTCATGATGGAGAGCTGGGCTGTGACGGAGCCCTTTGTCAGGTGAGGCCAAGTGGGGTGACGACTCAATTGCAATTCAGAAGTGTGAGGTGCCCGGACATCTGGTGAACTCGGGAGGGCCCAGAGTGGCCTGTACACAGGCTTGCCTCTCTGCTGTGCTCCTGAGAATGAGGTATCCTAACTAAACCCACTGCTTAGCAAGGGACCAACGTGCAACTTTGGCTGGTCCTTGAAGAGCAGCTGTCCGTTTCCCACCAGCCAGCTGGAAACTGCGATTGCTCTGACCCAGGACCAGCGAGCCATGGTTCTTCAGAAAGGGATGACCCCTCTCCCAGGAGAATGAGTGCACATCAAAGGCACTTATCAAAGATGCTTATGCTTCTTGCAATTGAGCCTCTGGCACTTTGGTTCTTAGCCTACCTTCACGTTAGGATCTTCTAGGGGAGGGTGTAGAAAATATGATGGTCCCAGCCCCAGGCCAGGGTTAGTCTCACCTGGGGTGCAGGTGTTGGTATTTTTTAAGAATACTTAATTCTGTGCATCAGAAGCATCTGGGGACTTTTAAAGCCATAGTTCAGGCTGATTAGATTGCTATTTCCTCTTCAGATGGAATAATAGTTCTCAAAGATCGTCAGGTGATTCCAGTGTATGGCAGAAGTTCAAGTTCAGCCCAGGCAGAGCCTGTTGTTTAAACACAGGGATATTCTGTGTCAGTGTTGTTATTGGTCTTCGAGTCTCTCCTGAGAAAGATTAACAGGGGGCAGATACCTTTGCTGGAAACTTTCCTATCCACAGACTCTTGGCTGTGAGCCCTGAACTCTGTGTCTGCAGCCATCCCAAACCAGCCACACATACCCCAGGCTCCCGGGCTGCTTGACTGGTGAAGATTCTCTCAGCTGGACAAGGATCAAAGCCAGCATGGATAGGATCTCAATCTTGCTGCAGAATGGCTTTGGAGGTAGCCTCAGACTACCTGACTCTCCCTCCTGTATTGCGTGTCATGAATGGTATGGAGTGGATATGGAGGGAGTGTGTCCCCCAGAGGTTCATATGTTGGAGACCTGATCCTCCATGTGACAGTGGACAGCTGGTGGGTCCTTTAAGAGGTGAGCCTAGGGGATGGTCTTTAGGTCATTGGGGGTGTTACAGATTGTCTGGGACTTGGCTCCCCTAAACCCATGCAATCTTTAAACTCTGCCTTCTTAATGCTAAGGGTTGATGCACTAAGGGTGGAGACTTGATCTAACTGGAGTGTCTGGGAGGTGAGTCTGCTAGGAGGTGCTTGGGACAGTGGGGGCGTGCCCTCGGGGTGTTTCTTACCAGAGGTTTGGTTATTTTGAGCCAAGTTCGGCCTAGTCCCTCCACTCTGCTTGCTGGCTCAGCATGTGATGGTCCCTGTGCACCCCACTCCACCACTGCCAGCTTCCCCCATATGCCAGAGAGTGGGGCTGCCTGATCCTGACCTGTGACCTCCAAACCGTCAAGCAAAATAAGCTTTCCTTTCCCACAGAGCTCCTCTCCGGTACTCCAAGTAATGAACACCTGACCCATCTAGGGGCCACGCCCTTGGAAGGAGGGATTAAGTAGTTCCCCTGGGGCCCCTGAGTTAGCTCTCACCAGAGGGTGTCAGAAAACAATAAATTGACCAGCTCTTTGGCTTCCTATCTGGCGATGTGGTTTCTTCTCTGCCACCATTGTGATGTCATTCACCCCAGGCCCTCATCAGAACGCATGCCCTTGAACCTGCCGAGCTGTGTGCTAAGCTTGTATCCTTTATCAAGTTCCCCAGGCTCAGATAGTGCATTACAGTAATAACAAATGGACTAATTCAATGTGTTGGTGTTACTGCATGAGATTCCGTGGGCACTGGCTGCCCCCTGCAGTTGTACAAAAAGTGACCCTACCTAAGGTGCAATTCATGCCAAAGCAAGGAATCAAAGTCTGATTTAGCTTGTGCAATGTGGAAGGGCGTAGATCATCCGTGACCTTTGGGCAGACCCTAAAGCAGGCAGTCACATGACAAACAGAGAATGGACGAGGCCTGTGGGGTCAGAATGGCTTGCACGTTATCGAGCATAGACCAAGTAGTTTGCATACAAACTGAGATTTGCTGAATTCTGATGGCTTCCATCCAAACCAGCTCAGACTGGCCATGGGGGCTCCAGGAAGGGCACAATGCACACTCCATTTCCGGCTCTCAGGCCAAAGTGGGCCTTTGTGAAACACTGAAGGGGGGCCGGCCCTGGGTGCCACAGAGTGAATTGGAGAAACTCTACTTGCCCATGACATCAACGGGCCCTCAGGCTTTTTCCTTCCATCTGGCTGCCCCGTTGTGTCATCCCACCCAGAGAGCTTCGGTGAGAATCGGGTGGAGGATGCACATCCCCCAGCAGTCACAGGAGCTGGAGTCCTGGAGGCCACACACGTGTCCCAGAGAACACCAGCTCCTCTGGCAGCTGTCCCAGGGACAAGCCCCGAGGACAAAATGTGTCTGAAGTCCCAGCGCTGCCACTCGTCTCCCTGAACGTCTTCCTCCTCTCCTCTCTACCCAGATCCCAGAGGTGACTCAGCAGATGGACTGACATTGACGTTGGACATCCAGTAGCGGGATTGGCAGCCTTCCCTGGGACACAGGCAGCCTCAGCTTTTATCTCTAGCCTGGAGCAGAGGCCCTGGACAAGCCTGACCCAACAATCAGTCATCAGTCACCTGATAAGAGGCCCTGTCTCTGCCGCCTTGCTGGACCCAGCATCTCCCACTTGCCTTCCTCATTAGTTATTCTCCCATGCTTACAGTGAAATTGAAATTATCTGTGAGGCCAGAGATCCTGTCCCAATCTTCCCCCGTGTCCACTGAGTTATCACACATTGGATAATTATGTGTTGGATGAGTGGAAACATGGCTATTGTTCCATGTAGGGAAAGATTATGGGAGTCTCTTAAGCAAATATTAGCACACAAGCAGTGACTGTTCTGGGTGAGTACATCAGGTTACACAGCTGGCACCAGACGTCTCCTTGGTCTTTGTTGTGAGCCGGGAAGCTGCCATGTGGTGCCGACAGGGAAGTTTCTAGAAGCCACGTGGCTCTGAAAGCATGAGACGCACAGACCCCTGGAGATCTGCCGCTTCGGGGAGCTTCTGTTCTCGCCCGTGGGGAGCCTGGCTGTAAGGGCACTGCAGGTGGCTGCTGTACCTGTGAGCAAGGGTAGGTTCTGTTGGCTGAAGATTGCCAGCCCATATGGGTAATGGGACTGAATCACCCTTGCCACCTTGGGAAAGAGTCTGGTCTTCAACGCACTCCATGAAAAGGTCGAACAATAGGTTCCCTTAGGAAAACCCAGTGGATGAAATGTGCCTTGTGCATGAGAGGTCTAATCATCAGGAACATCTGGTAATTTAACAGCCAGGACCTCAGATTCTCAGGGGAGCAGGCCGCCCAGGGGCCAGTTAGGCACTGCCTGTCTGAGAAGTCTGTGAAAGTCTTGGATGGACATTTCCAGCTGTCCTGTATACAGGTGGCACTACACACACACACACACACACACACACCTCCTCTGCCTCAGATTCTCATTCACACTCAATCTTTTAAAAACCAACATCTGTCCTGAATCTACACATCACTTAACCTGTTTGTTTGTTGCCCTTCACAGCCCCTCTGGAGGAGCCAAAGGCTGTATCAAAGTAGAAATTTTCCCAAGTCAGCCCCTCTCGTGAGACACAACACCCACTTCCTCCCCAGAAGCACTGTGCTCTGAAAGAATTCTGGGCGTGTGTGTACACTCTCCTGGACGTGAAGGACCAGAAAGCAATGTGCTTTTTGTTGCCTGTGTCTTGAAATGATACAATTTCATACATGTCCCAGGATACGCTGTCTACTGTCCATGGTCATCTGAATGACCGTGAGCCAGCTTTTGCTCCTTCAGGTTTCATTACAGTTAGATAGTAGGAAAATTAATTTTCTACATGTGGGCTTTAGTGGAAGATGATCCTATCACCTTGTTATGCAATGTGCTTGTATATTCGACAAGCATTGCTTTGCCAACTTTGGCCCCCTTAAAGCACCTGCATCTATTGCCAAAGCATAGCCCTAAGATCTAGTCATCTCCATAGCAAATGGTTGAATGTCCAAGGACCTACATATAGTGTTGCATATAAAGTAGCAACCCTGAAGGTGCAAACTGAAAAAAAAGTGGGGCACTGGGAAGATGGAGGCTGAATTACAATTACTGAATTGGAAGGCCATAAAATAAGATGTGGTACATGGAGAATAAGTCATGTGATGCGACTTTGTAGAAAGTTATGTAATAACCCCCTTTCGACTGTGATATTCTGGGAGATGGGGTAGAAACCCTTTCTGAAAGAGAAAAGTTCCAAGTAGATGGTGAACCTGTTTCTATTTTGTGAGTCTGGCCTTTCCAACTTCCTCCCAAATATTTCTACCTGGATGTCCCACTGCCAGCTCAGAACCAAGGAGTCTGAATGAGAAACCATCTTCCTCTTGCTCCTCTTCTAGACTTCCACACTGGTAAATTCACCTGTAGGACCTCTTCCTGTTCTCTTGTGCTTCTTGCCTGAGTCCTGAAGAGTTTCCTTCATGATATCTTACGTGTTTATCATCTTTTTTCCATTTTCATCAATTCCACTCTAGGTTGACTCCTTATACCAAGGCCATCCAGTCAACCCACACTCAATGCATCTCAGCTGGGTGTCAGACCCTTGGCAGCACACACAGGAAGTCCAGGGAAGGGGGTGAAGAGGGGCCAGGTCAGTGCACATTCAGGAAGGGCTGATACCTGGCTGATCACTTAAGTTGAATATAGGTTTGCTGGGCAGAGAGACAGTGAGGTCATTTCAAAGCCCTATGTCAGTCTAAAGCATTGTTTTTAATGTCATTTCCAACCTGCTAAGATTGCACTGATTCCTGTAGACTTTATTTTGAGTTTGACCTTAAACTAGCATTAAATCCCTCCACATACAACCCCAATAGATGGACCACGTTCCATCAAACACAGACTGTCTATGCAAATCCATAGAGCTACTTACATGATGGTGAACCTGGAGACAGTGGAGCCCCGCCCAGCCCTGGCCCTTGCAGCTATTTGGGGAGTGAACCAGCAGATGGAACAATCTCTCTCTCTCTCAGCTTTCCAAATAAATAAATCTTTACAAAATATTGTAGATCATGAGTAGTTACGACGGTGGTTGTGTGAGATAGGAATGGGTATTGACTGCTAATGGATATGAGGTTTTCTTTAATGGGGAGAGAAAAATGTTCTAGCATTAGATTTATGTGATAACTTTAGTCCTGAGAATCTCCCAAAACCGGAAACTCTAGGTGGTGCATTATATGATAGGTGAATTATACAGAAGTTGTTTCAAAAAATCCCAGAGCGAGCATTGCTGCTAATGGGTGTACAAAGAGCCGTGCTGAGAAGTCTGAGATAAGTCCCATCACATGAGGCAGACGGAGTTTCAGAATTCATGCTCACAAAGTATTTTACAACCATCGTGCAAAATCGTTCTCACAGCTACACCATGAGACATGATTATTATCCCTTTTCTCAGCTGAGAAATCCCAGGCTCCAAAAGTCCCCATCTCAACCGGGAAGGAAACAGTCACTCCTGGCATGGTGGAGGCAGGACGGCTCCCACGCTGCTCCTCCCCACACCAAGCCCCCTATCCTGGCAGTGGTGATGCAGAGGCGATGAGGGAGCTGAGGGTAGAGTCTGAGGGCCTTGCTCCTTTTGTGGCTGATTGAAGGTGAAAGACGGACTGAAGTTCCGTGGTTCTGTGGCCACCTCCCTGTGGAAGCGAGCACCTACCACATGTGACCTTTTAGTGTGGAAATAGTATCTTAGAGATCCCTTCCCCTCCTCTCAAGCCACACTAGGACTCCAATTCCTTGAGTGCTGTGAAATTCACACGAGCAATGCCATCATTTCTTACGATTCTTTCACATAATAACTGCAGATCGGACAAGACCAATCCACCCACTTCATCTCAATTTCTCCTTGTGAAAAATTCCCTAGATCTCACCACACACTGCAGAAAATAAAGGAGCCTGGAAGTCCAGGTTCGCCTCTGAGCTTTTGTGCACCTGTCTGCACTGGGCCTCACTTTACAATTGCATGTGCCCCCTCCCCTCTATCAAGCTCATTCCCATAAAGACAAAGAGGTACGTAGGAAACTTGCACAAATCTCTAGAGCTGTCAAGTCTTTGTTTCAAGTGACTTTTTTTAAAAGCATTTATTTATTTGAAAGGCAGAGAAAGTGAGGGAAGAGACACAGGTAGAATGAAATCTTCACTTGCAATGACCAGAGCTGCACCAGGTCAAATCCAGATGCTGGAACTCCCTCTTGATCTCCCATGTAGCTGGCAGGGGCCCAAGTACTTGATCCACTGCTCTCCCAGGATTATTAGCAGGGACACGGCTCAGAGGCAGAGCAGCTGGGCCTTGAACTGGCACTCTGACATGGGCTGCCAGAATTTCAAGTGACGGCTTGACCTGCTGCACCGTGCCGCCAGCCCCTTGAGTCGCATTCTTGATATACAACTACAGAATGTGTACCCCAATTTCACCCCTCAAATTGCACACAAAACAGAGTGCTTTGGCAGAGAAATTAGGCTTCAGTGAGACCATCGTAACCCCCTTCTGATAAGATTCCTGATCGCTGGCTCTTACATGACAAGGAAGATAGAGCTGCTGTCATTGTTCTTAGAGGAGCTCTCAGCCGCACCATTCACGGCAGCCAGGTAGCCAGGGCCAAAGTCGTGCATGGCACAAATCTCCCCGCCTGGACTAACAGGTGGGCAGAGAGCAGACAGTGACGGGGCAACCTGGCGGAGACAGTGTGTGCTGCTCTGCTTTGCTTTCTCCATAGCTGAGAGATGTGCTCAGGAGCCGTGGGATAATCTGGAGAGCTGATTCCACAGATGCAGGGGTGAGAGGTCCTCGGATGAACTCTAGGAGGGTGAGCAGCTAATCCCAACCAATGTGGCAGAGCCACCGCTGGGAACAAGGGGCGGGATCCGTGATCCTGAGACGTGTTTGGAGAGAGGCAGACAGTCAGGACTGGGACGACTGAGAAGGGTCAGCCTGATTCACCCTATTGCTTTGCAGATGAGGAAACTGAGGCAAAAGAGGTCAAGGTGTAGGCCCACGCCCACACGAGAGACAGCCTCAGGACACCCATCTCTGCCCCTCACTCTGGGCCACCTGCGGTGTGCAGCCACTCAGGTGAGACCCTTTAGATGGCATTGGCCTTGAGATTTATCAGTTCAGTGGAGGCAGCCGCTGGACCCATGGGGTCTGGTATAGATGCATCGCCAAGTTGCTAGTTTCTTTCCTAGGTGTGTTTTAGGAAAGAACTAAGTATGATAGATTTTCCAACAGTTGGTTCAGCTACACAAAACAGAGAAGTTTGTTTTTTATTGGAAGCACCGCGCACAGCAGGAAATTAGATATTTCTATTCTTGAAGATGTAGTGTGTTCCTCTTTTCTTCTTTGACTCTTGATTGGACTCTGTTCCATGGGGTCTTGTCGGTGACACGTTCAGCACCAGTGTACAAACATCTTCACTCAAGGTGAGAGGGACAACATGCATCTCAGCCTCTTAACTCACAGAACTGCCATCTCTCTCTGTTTCCATCTCTCCCTGTCCCTCTCAACCTAAAATGTGTAGTTTTGTCTCAATCTGCTGTGAATACTTTAGTTTCTGTAACAGCAGTATCACTTGATTTCATATATTTGTTGCAAACATGAAATAAATTAGTAGATGTACAACTAAATTCGGCATATATTAAGCGCTTGATATATTGCTGCTTGAGAGAAGTGAAATGCTGATCTCGATTAGCTTTTTTAAAAAAAAAACTAATGGGGGGCTATGAAAATGAAATGTAAGTTGAACCTAAAATTAGTCATCTGATTCTTGGTATCTTAAAAGCAAGGGGTTGGATCATTTTAATTTTGTACTAGACAGGCTTTGGAAAAGTGACATTTAAGTGGAATTTTGGAACGCATCAAAATAATGCAATGCAATGATCATCAGTGACTGATTGTATTTTTCTATTTGCTCACAGAGAAAGAAAGGCAGGCCTAAAATCCACTTAACTTAGGATGACAATGTTAGGTAGGTAGTCAGAAATTTAGCCTATGTGTGTGGGGGGGGAGGGCCTGAAGACCAGCACCTACCACGGAAGCTCCAGAAGCCCAGCGTTTTCCTATTCAGACCCTGATAACCTTCCAGGTGGTCCCAGCCCTTCAACCTTCAAAGTCTTCTTAGAGTCCCTCCGTGGTTGCCAGAAATGTCACTGGAGAAAAGGCCGTGGGAGCCGTGGGAGCCATGGGGTTCTTGTCTTCATACAACAAAGAATGCAGGCGTGAGACAGAGAGCAAAGTAGCAAGGTGTTATTGGGGGCAGGACATCCATCAGAATGGGAGGCACAGAGAGAGAGAGCCCCGTCACTCAGACTGGGGGAGAGCGAGGTTATGTGGTTGAATGGAGAGCAGAGAGCTGAGAGTGCAGTGGTAACCCACTTGGTGGTGAGGAGAGAGAACTCGGGGGAAGGGCTGGGACCATCAGGAAGGTGGGCTTCTGTTGATGCTGACTCTCTCAAGCCCCTGTCTCACACCTGTAGGCTAATTTTTAGCTTCCTGCCTAACGAGAAGTTAGGATCCAAGGACTAAACCAGGAGAGGGCTAACCCAGAGAACCGAGTTTTCCAAACCCTTCATTCCAAAGAGTAAGTGCGATTGACTTCAGCAGCAGCAGAGACTTCTCAGCCACTCAGCTGGCCGGGGATGGGTATCCCAGTGCTTGCTGTCATTCCAGTGCATTTTATTTTCTCTAAGCAGGAAAACGAAATTTCTCTTCTTTTTTTGTGTTCCATGCCCATCACTCAATGGCCATGCTTTGGGAATGTGGGTTGGACCCAGATAGATTCCATGAGGAAGTGTTTTCCATGTGACTCAGTCGCAAGTGCTGAGAATTCCAAGCACACCGTGAGTGTGAGTCAACAAAGCACAAACCAAACCCAGCGAGGCCCCATGGTTTGGTGGTGGAACCCCGCATCTATTCTTTAAACAATTACCGAGAGGGTTTCCCACTATTCAAGACCAAAATGGTCCATGGAGCAAACATTGATCTGTAGAGACCTTATCTGGGGATAAAACAAAAGTGTCAGCCTTGCAAGTGGTCATTCTTAATATTTAGTCAAGGTTACAGGAGCTCTACAGTTCTAGGGGAACTGGATACACCAGCGGAAGCAGGAGGTGTAGGTACTAACAGCCTAGGCTGAGCAACACAGCTGCAAAGGTGAAGTGTGGTCCTCAGTGAGACAAATGCACCTTTGTTTCCTCTTCTTCCTGCCCCTGGAGGGCGGGATTACCAGGCGAGGGAAGGTCGTCCACCAGGTGTGGCTGTCTGAGGGGTCCTCTCCCTTCCCTTCTCACACAGATCCCAAGAGCACTCTGGAAGGCCAGCACATCTCTGGGCCTCTCCCCTTCAATCTTCACTTCTCTTCCAGGGATCCAAACTCACAGCCCAGTGAGAAGAGACCCAGATGCCTTGCTCTTCCCTGCTGCCCTCCAGCAGACACTAAATCCCACAGTCTTGGACAGCGCAGCAAGTGCAGGGTTCTCTCTTGATGCCTATTTATCCATCCCTGCCCGGTTACTCCTGTTCTGGGGTAGTAGATCTGTTGGATTTTCCTGCTTTAGCATGGTGTTTTTAGGGGAAAAAGAAAAGAAAACATATTGAAGTTCCCTCTGAAGGACCCTTGCAGGGGGACAAGAAATTAGGCCTGGTCTCAGGCGAGAGCAAATACCAGAGGTTTTTTTTTTTTTTTTTTTTGACAGGCAGAGTGGACAGTGAGAGAGAGAGATACAGAGAGAAAGGTCTTCCGTTGCCGTTGGTTCACCCTCCAATGGCTGCCACAGACGGCGCGCTGCGGCCGGCGCACCGCACTCGTCCGATGGCAGGAGCCAGGAGCCAGGTGCTTTTCCTGGTCTCCCCATGGGGTGCAGGGCCCAAGCACCTGGGCCATCCTCCACTGCACTCCCGGGCCACAGCAGAGGGCTGGCCTGGAAGAGGGGCGACCGGGACAGAATCTGGCGCCCCGACCGGGACTAGAACCTGGTGTGCCGGCGCTTAAAGTCAGAAAAAGCAAGATGTTCCTCAGAGATTCGCAGGCAGGACATTCTCTGGGAAGGAAAAATAACCCCGCCCAGAGCAGAGCTACTCCTCCCCTTCAGAAAGCCTTTAGGCACGCACTTATGATGTCCTTGTGACTGGCCAATCCAGTGCCACCTCTGCATTTTATTCCAGCATTCTCCACCAGCATTCTTCACCAGCATTCTCCAATATGCTAATTGTTCCTCCGAACCAACCAATCCTGTAACACCTCTGCATTCTCCGCCAGCACTTTATGCCTGCATTTTATGCCCGCGTTTAGCAATATGCTAATTATCGCCTATAAAACCGGTGTGTGACTGCTGTTGGGGGCTCCTCACCACCTGAGGTTGAGGGCCCGTTTGCACAAATGCTCAATAAAATCCTCGTGCTTTTGCATCAACTTGTCTGGAGTCTGGGTCTTTGGGCATCCTCCCGAACAAGTTGGCATCCCAGCAATTGGGGGTCCAACACCTCCGGTCCATGGAGCTCTTGGTATATGGAGATTTGGAGCTCAAATCCAGCTAATTTAGAACAAAGAACTGTTGTGTTTTACTCTCAAAATAGTCTGGCTAAGCAAGGCAAGACCCAATTATGATTGTGTCCCCAGGCAGTAATTCTTATTTAAAAATCACAGAGTCCACATCACAAGCCCTATTAAATATTATTCTGGTCAAAATGTAATTTAAAGCTATTTTACGTCTGGTATTAATAAAACTCTAGGAGTCAGTGTGACAGATTTTTCTACTTCCTCCTGTTTTCTCAAAAGTTCAGAGTGGCCAATTGTTCCAGTCTTCTCGAGCTAAGGGTCATGGGACTTTCGGTGGCAAAACTGGGAAAGTCCAAGGCAACTAGGTTCATAATGGTCACCCTAGTTTCAAGCACCCACATCCTAACGTAATGCACCTGACACCCTGCGAACACACGTTCGCCTTTTGCTCGCATCCAGGCAGAGGAAAGCCTTCATTTCTTTTGCGTTGTCAAACTGATGAAGGCAGGCATACAGGGTAAAATTGATCAGGTTTGTGAGCTGGAAGACCACGCCTTCACTACACCCCCTGTGTGACCTCACGCTCCTACCTGACCACACCTGTGCACCCACCTGCCAATCAGACTCAGAACCACGCCCCTTTGGAAGTGGATTAAAGGCCTGGAACATGGTGGGCCTGGCTCTTTTTGCCCCTTTTTGCCATTGCCGCCTGCCCCATGCACGCCCCTCCACGTGGCTGGCTCCTGGTGCTCGGTATGAATCCAGATTTCCCTCTCTCTTTTAGATAGGGCCCTCACTCTCCTATGCATTTCTCTCACTGAATAAAAGTTAAAACTTAACATGCTGCCTGGTTCACTGGTGCCAGTATTCAGAATCCTTCTCTGACTATAAGGCAAGAATCCACAAGGCTTACTAATTACGTATCATTAATAAGCAAACTCATAACAAAACCGTGGGGCGAGCCTTTGGAGTCCCAGTTTCTCTGTGTCCAATCTACCTTCCTGCCGCTATGCACCATGGGAGGCAGCAGATGCTGGCTCAAGTACTTGGGTCCCTGCCACACACATGGGACACGCAGGCTCCTGGCCTCACCCTGGTTGTTGTGGGCATCTGGGGTGTGAACCAGTGGCTGAAAGAGCTCTCTGTGTGTCTTTCTCCCTTTCCCTTTCTCCCTGCCGCTATTGAGAAGAGAGGACATGGCCATGCTTCCCCACCACGCACACCCTGGCCTAAGGCTCACACAGGCTGAATAGGGCGGAGCCCTTCCAGTCTTCTGACCTGCAGGGCAGTGGGCATAATATCGGGGAGTTTTCTTAAACCACTATATTTGAAGTCAGCAATGGAAAACGAACACATCTAACACAACCCTACTATTAAATAAGATATAAGGGATGGAAATTCCATACGTGCCTCTTCTCTGGTCTAATACAGAGGCCCCTCTCCTATACTCCACAAGCTGGCCCACAAAAGGACACGAAACTTCTAAGGAAAAACTCCAATTTAGTAAAAAAAAAAAAATAAGAAGTTAAGTAAGTAAAGGCTGTTGTCTCATGAATGATTCTGGTGGTTGAAGAAAAGATGTTGTATAAGGAAATGCTATGAAAGTATACCAAACTACCCAAAAACAATTAGGCAAATTCCTGGCCTCTCTCTAATCCTCTCTCTCTCTCTCCCTCTCTGACAAGCGGAGCCTCTGCTGGGCACAGCTGTCCTCTGCCCCCAGTGCAGCAGCCCAGACACGGCCTGGCCCAGACCACAGCGGCCTGCTTGGGTGCCTGTTGGGTTTTGAATACCTCGGATAGGAGACAGAGACTCAGACTCAACAGAGACAGGCTGCTTCACTGAAGCACAGAGGTGGTGACAGTCTCCGAAGACGCTGCGCACAGGCTCGCGGGACCGGGCTTTCACTGTTGCAGAGGGAACTTGCTGCTGGTGGGAGGGGCTTGCTTACCAGGGGGAGCAGGGGGCAGCCTGCTGGGGACTCTCCTCCTATCTGTTTCCCAAGCTGCCCTGTGCGGCTTGCGCCAAATGTTTTGCAAGGGGTCTCGGGGAGATCGAGGGTGGTTCAGGGCGGGGTTTCACCAGGGAGGGTGGAAGTAGGGGAGGTGACATTTTGTGAGATTCATTGCTCTTTAGGGTCGCCCTCTCTTTGCTCCTGGGCAGTAGGCAGACCCGGGCCACTGCTGAGCTGGGCATTTTGGTAAATGGGCCAGCTTCCTCTGCTGGTAAGCACAAGGTGTTGGGTGCTCCTTGACAGACTAGTGGGAAGACTGGGACATCAGAGGTATCCCTGCCGTGTTTACAAGCAAGCCCCACTTTGCATTAGCCCAGAAACAACTTCCTGGCTGTCCAGCTCCTGCTCCCCTGAGTTCACTGCAGACTTGGGATCAAGGAGAGACCTGGGTCAAGCAAACAAGGACCATCAGACCATCCCCCCACAGTCTTCCTTTCTTCCATGTGACCTGTGGAGCAAGCAGCCTCCAGCCTGCCTCCCTGCTCTGGTTTCCCAACCAGACTTAGGCCAAGTAGGTGATAATACCTCCCGCCAAGCTGATGGCTTTCATTGGACCTGATAGATTTCTCTCCATTTTGCTAAATGCACTATGATCTGACATTGGAAACAGAATGGGGGAGGGAATGCCCAGTCTTGATCATAATGCATTGTTATGTTTCAGTTTGCCAAAGTCTGCCAAACTCTCATCTTTCAAGGCTAATGGGATGTCCCCTACCCTTGTGTCCAGTCGCGGTAGACAACCAATCCCAGATGGATTCACTTGAAGAATCACATTCACTTGAAGATCTGTTGCCTACAATTCATTCCTTGGTACTCAATTTTTAAATCAACCACTCTTTGGGGGCACAAGTAACCAAAACTCTGGCTAATTCAGGTAGAAAACCAATTTCTTGGAAGTAGCTCACAGAATTTGTGGGGAAGGTGGAAGACCAGGCTTAGATGCAAGCCCCAGGTCATTCCCTGGGCCCCAGGTACATGCACATGGCCACGGATTTGCTGAATATTATTTTTTCCATTCTGATTGGAAATAGCTTGCATTCATGCATGATACATAAGAATTGAATTACAGGAGCAGGCACTGAGCTTGTAGATAAGATGCCAGTTAAGAAGTTAACCTCCCCCTTTAGAATACCTGGGTTTGATTCCCAGCTCTGGCTTCTGATTCCAGCTTTCTGTTAATGCAGACCCTGGGATGTAGCACTGATGGTTCAAGTAGTTGGGTTCCTGCCACCCACATGAGAGATTTGGACTGAGTCCCCGGCCTAGCCCCAGCTGCTGCAAGCATTTGGGAATTGAAGCAGCTAATGGATCTTCCTCTCTCTCCCTCTCCCCTCACCCCAATAAAAAATAAATGTTTAGCCGGCACCGTGGCTCAACAGGCTAATCCTCCGCCTTGCGGCGCCGGCACACCAGGTTCTAGTCCCGGTCAGGCGCCGGATTCTGTCTCGGTTGCCCCTCTTCCAGGCCAGCTCTCTGCTGTGGTCCGGGAGTGCAGTGGAGGACGGCCCAAGTGCTTGGGCCCTGCACCCCATGGGAGACCAGGAGAAGCACCTGGCTCCTGCCATTGGATCAGTGCAGTGCGCTGGCCTCGGTGGCCATTGGAGGGTGAACCAACGGCAAAAGGAAGACCTTTCTCTCTGCCTCTCTCTCTCTCACTGTCCACTCTGCCTGTCAAAAATTAAAAAAAATATATTAAAAAAATGTTTAAAGAATACTAATTACAGATTTGTCTAGGGGATCTATGAACTCACCTTCCCTTTGTCATAATGAAGCCCAAATCTATGGGATACCTGACATCCCATAAAACATCACATGGCTGATCCCATCAGGGACCTCATGCTGTTCAGACAGGATGTGCAGAGTGGTCAGCATAGGGGCTGCAGGGGAATGTCCTACTGACCTACCAAGCAAGGATGAAGCTCAAAAGCATCGTGATGACACAGGAGCCACGCAGAAAAAGTGTACACCCAGTGCCTCTGTTCAGCCTCCTTTTTGTTTCCATTTTCTCTTTTTGTTTCCATTTTCTCCCGTCATCATCTTACTTTGACAAACCCAGGCATTCTTGACAGAACCCCTTTGGTTTCC